>CM002499.2:17721520-18974020 GCA_000573905.2 Oryza punctata
GCTTCCGGGGCGCGAACTTCACTTGCCCCCGCAGACGTTTCCGGGATGGGCCCGCTTCGCCATCAGCCTTGAATGGCTTCGTCCTAGCGGGAAGCTCGCCGACGTAGACCCGATTCGCCCGGCTAGCTGCTTGTCGGGTTAACAGCTGGCTGTACTCAGTGACCGACACATCGCCGATCAGCTTGCGGGCTTCGGTGTCGGCCTCGACCTCTTCGTCTCGGTGGGCATGACAAGTTTCGGTCAATCTCGACCTGCCACGATTGGGAGAGGGGGCATACGCGAAGCATGCAAAACTCCTCAACCAAATCACAACAGCTCAGCCGGGTGCAAACCTTGCGGAGCAGGGGAACCGTGCCTCCAGAGCACCGTTGACGGCGACTCTCGGTTTCCGAACGGGCGAGATCGCCCGGCGCCGCCAGCGAAGGGCTTTCGCCGCTTCGGACCCAACCTCGAAGGGGATAGAGTGGTAAAACCACTTCGCCATCCAATGGCGATCCCATTTCGACATTGCGGCGTTGACCGGCCACAAGTCGGAGTGCTCGGGGCGAACATTAATGTTCACACTCCCGAATGATGTCTTCCTTGTCCCGGCAGGGGTGACCACCATCTTCGAGTTTAGGGTGATCGAGAAGATACTGCCAAAGAGCTCGGCACTGGGCTCGAACCCAGCGGTGCGGCACGCCCAATCAAAGATGGCGATGCGAACCAGAGCCAAAGAGCTCAGCTGGGGCAGCTCCACCTGAAAGAGGCGGAGAATTTCCGGCAACAGTATGTTGCACGGAAACCGAAGACCAGCCTCGAAGAACACGGCGAACACGATCGTCTGGTGTTCGCCGGGCTTCAGCACTTCGGCATCCCCGGGGGCGAACGCCCGCCCCTACGCCACTAGGCCCGAATCAACCATACTACCAGCTCATCCTCGTCTATGAGCGACACCCCCAGAAACGCGGTGGTATCTTCATCGATTTGGCCAGGGTCGGGACCTATCGTGGAAACAGGGTTCGGCTTGCATGGGGCCATGGTGAAGCGAGTGTGTGTTAGCGAAGTGGGTTAGCGGGCGAATGGGTTCGTTCGAGTCAGAGAGCCGTGAGTAAAAAGTTGAGGAGAGAGCACCTGCGGTGAAAATGACGAGGGTAGCGGCGGTGAAAAGGGGGAAGTAAGAATATATAGCCTACCAGGCGACGTTTCACCTTCCCGGCCAATCAGGAATGGCCACGTGTCGCGGGGTAGGTGAAACGGTAAAATCCCATGGACCAGGCCGCGTAGTGGCGGGCCCTCGGGAAAAGGCCCATCACTGTTCACTACGGCCCAATGGAACAGTAAAGGCAACTTCGCTGTTTACGGAAGGCGAAGGCCCATCACTGTTCATTCGGGCCCAGAAAGACAGTAAAGATAACGTCATCACTCGCGAGAGGTGAAAGCTATACGTCAAAGAATTTTCGCAAAAACACATATAATACACACGTTTTCTGCAGGAGCAAAGGACAGGTTTCGGCAGGGGCATCGGTCGAAAGGGGGCGCCTCATACCGTACTACATGGTTTGCACGGTCTCGGCCGAAGCTCCTATCTCACCCTTGCCCTTGAGGGGCTTGTTGGCAGTATGCAATGAGACCCTTCGACTGGACCTGCCGAAACCAACCAAGCAGCAAGGATTCGGACTCAAGGCGCCCAAGACCATCCCCTTCTTAGGGGCATCGCTCATGGACAACGACGAGTTTGCAAAGATGGTCAGTTCTGGCACGGTGGCGGAAGGGCAGGCCTTCGTTCCGGGAAAGGCCGTGGTGCCGAAGCCGGGCGACAACCAGACGGTGCTATTCGCCATCATTTTCGAGGCGGGGCTCTGATCTCCGTGCAACGTATTGTTGCCGGAGATCCTTCGCCTTTTCCAGGTGGAGCTCCCCCCGCTGAGCCCGTCGGCGCTTGTTCGACTGGGCGTGTCGGACCACCGGGTTCGAACCGAGCGCCGAGCTCTTCGGCGCCGTTTTCTTTGCCACCGTGAACTCAAAGACGGTGGTTACCCTTGCCGGGACGAGAGCGTGAACTCAAAGACAGTGGTCGGGAGCGTGAACTTCAATGTTCGCCCCGAGCGCTCCGATTTATGGCCGACGAACGCCGCCATGTCGAAGTGGGATCACCACTGGATGGCGAAGTGGTTCTACCACTCCATCCCCTTCGAGGCCTGGTCCGAGGCGGCGAAGACCCTCCGGTGGCGGCGCAGCGCGATTGCGCTAAACCGGAAGCCCAAGGTTGCCGTCAGCGGAGCTATGGAAGCGCGGTTCCCCCTGCTTCGCAAGGTCTACTCCCACTTGAGCTGCCGCGATCTGGTGGAGGAGTTTTGCATGCTTCGCATCTTCCGCTTCTCCCAGTCGTGGCAAGTCGAAGTCGACTGAGACGAAGAGGTCGACGGCTTGCCAAACCTCATCATGCCTGCGGGGGTGAACGGTTAGGCTATGCTATTCTCACTTGCATGTGTTTCGCTCTCTGTTTTTATTTTGTTCGACGCCTGATATAATGACATTTCACTTTTCAGTGTTGACTCTCGCCCAAGCCGACACCGAAGCCCGAAAAATGATCGGCGATGTGTCGGTCACCGAGTTTAGCTAGCTGCTAACGCGGCAAGCAGCTGGCCAAGCGAACCCTTCAAGGCCGACGGCGATGAGGGTACCTCCCAGAAACGGTTGCGTGGGCAGGTGAAGTTGGCCCCCCGAAAGCGGAGGGCCCCTGCCTCCACCGATTCTGACGCTGATGACGAAGATGGCGTCGAAGAGCAGGAGGACGTGGGGGAGACGGAGGCCGCGGTCGAAAAGGCTGCGGATGAGGCCGCAGACAGCCGCTCCGAAACACGCGGCTATATCCAACTCCAAGACCCGAGTGCGTCGAGACCGGGGTGGAGTCAAACTGCTCCCCCCTCCGGTGGAAGGATGTGGAGGGGGTGAAAGCGTTTGTCGCGATCGCCGGGGCGAAGATGGCGAAGGGGAGTCAGTCAAGAAGACCCCCCAGAAGAAAGGGCTCGTCGACATCGCTTGTGTTTTCAGTGACGATGAGTCCTCGGACGAGACCCCTACTTCGCCCGCTGGTCGAAGCTTGGGCCTCTCGACCGCCGCTGGCGTTGTGCGCGGGGCGAGAGGAAGCATTGGTGGGGCTTCGGCTTCAGCTGAGCGGGTCGTGAAGACTGCGGCCAGGGTCTTCGACAACCCTATCCACCAGTCGCTCGTTTCGCCGCTTGCCCTTGGTAAGGGTAAGAAAGCGACCGAAACGTCCGTTTCGGACTGCTCGCTTGCGCCGCCCCACTTCGCTCCTGGCGACTTCGAAACCCGATCGGAGCTTATCCTCTTCGTCGAGGGGGTGAGCAACATCGTCGCTCCAGCCGGCAGTCCTAGGTTGTTCGCCGAACTGAACGAGTTCGAGGAGGGCTGTTCTGCTGTTAAGAGCCTGGCGGTTCGGGTATGTTGATTAATATATATCGCCGTTTTCGACAACGTATCTTAACGTTCGCCTTTCCTCTCTTTTTTTTAAACCAAATCCTCGCGGCCCACTGTTTGACCGAGCGAACTATGCGGGCCCGTCTGGACGGCTTGAAGAACCGTCTTCGAGCCAACGACGACGAACTGGGCCGCAAGGGCCTAGAGATGGAAGGCCTCGCCCGATCTCTCAAGGAAGCGAAGGCTTAAAATAAGTGGCTCTAGGCTGAGCTGGAAAAAGGCAGCGAGGTGAAGGCGGAGATCGAGCGCCTCAGGGCTGAGCTCAAGAAGGAGCAAGAACATTCCGCCGCCTTGACGGACTATTATAACTTTACGGAGCTGAAGATGGAGGCCCTTCGCCTGGAAGCCAGCAAGGTGGAGGCGAAGTCGCAGCATCTTGCATGGGAGGTGGCGAAAGCCACCGAGTCTGCCAAGACAGCGTGCCGCACACTTCACCTCGCCCTTACTGACATGGGGGCGAAGGTGCGGGTTGTGCCGGGCGAAGATGCTTCCGCCTTCGAGTTCTCAGAATGGACTCAGTAGGCTGGCGGTGCGGTTTCGGACTGTGCCACCGCGTACGGCGATTGCTGTGCGCGCGTATCGGCGACCTTCGCCATGGGACTACTGCAACAGTCCGGATGCGAGCACATCGCCAAGTTCCCCGACTATGCGAAGGGGGACTGGGAGGTCAGCTCTCAGGACGTTTCGCCCGTGCTTCGTTCCTGGCGCAGATAGTTCTGGCAGAAGGACGGCCGATCCACCGCTAAGGCACGTTTGCTCGAGCAGTTGGCGAAGGCGGAGGCGGCTGACCAGGACGAAGAGCCAGCCGGAAGGGGTGGAGGCGATGCCCAAGACCACCCAGAGGTGTGAGGCCCTCTGCCCGCTTTTGTAGATTTTGATAGTTCTTCTTTTTTGGCGTTTGCCGTAGAGGGTGAACGATGTAAATATGGCCGATGACTAATCTTACTGTAGATTGTTTAACACATGAAATATATGACAAGTTTCACCATTTATTGTGTTTGATGCCTTTTGCACCTGTGCTCGCATCGCTTCGCATACGAAAGAGTGCTTACTCTTTTCATCCAACCTACGTGTTTTGCTTTAGCTTCGGTTTTTGCGTTTCGCCATTTGATTTTCTCTATTGTGTTGTCAGGGTCTACGCCGAAAATCGTGTATTCGTCCCCCCTTTGGGAATTGGCGAAGCAAAAACGAGAAGTTTCTTGTGATAAAGGATTTGCCGAAGATCCGATATCCGTTTCGGCCAATTTACCTTGAGATGATCATAAACGGCAACAGTTACAAGGTCGTGAAAGTTGCGAGCTGGATGCGAACGCACCCCGGGCGAACCCTGGAAGACTACGACCATGTTCAAGCAGGACGCCTACAGGGTATCGTTCGCTTTTAGCGAAATCATCAGAGGACCGATCGGCAGGAAGTGATCGTCCAGCACCGTTATAGTTTAGCTTGTCTTTCGCCCCTTCTCCCCTTAGGGTAGTTTATGACATTAGCAGTGACGATGAACCTAGTTCGCCGGATCATTCCTTAGGGAGTGGTAGTTGTTTTGGGGGCGAAGATGTAATTTATTTGTAAACTAAGTTGTAAAGCCTGTTGTATTCTTTTCACGTCTTCCATGTTGTATGGCATGTATTCTTCGATTATTTTTTCGAAGTTAATAAAGATGTGTTTTTATTCCCTTTTCGCCATTTTTCGCATTGTCACTTTTCGTGCTTTGATTAGGTCAGAATGTGTCGTCCCCTTTGCGTGCATTAGCGAAATAGGTCTACTGATTTTTCAGCTTTCGTCTTCCGTTTTCGATCTGTGGTACTCCGCGCTGGGAGAAGCACTTACGTTTTTGTGTAGATCGAATATAACGGTGTTCGGTTAGTTACTTCCGAAACAAGCTGTCGCGGTTTCAACATTCGGCGAGCGATGCTTCGGCCGATTCATTTCGCCCCCTGGCGTTTTCGCTGATCAGGCGTTTGCCTTGAGGTTTTTCCACGAGTTATCATGTACACAAGTAAAAAAGGCGAAAGACACAAAGATTTTATACTGGTTCGGTCCTCCAGGGTGGATAATAGCCCTACGTCCAGTTTTTTTTCTTTTTTCATTTTGTCCTTTTTTTTGTATTTTTGTGCCGAAAGGCTTACATAATGAAAGATGCCGAAAGGGCTATGTGACAGTATGTACATTTTTACAGTTTGGCGAATGGGGTGTCACCCTTCCTAAACATAGAAACACATAAGAGAAGCTGCATTCCACGAATGGTCGAACTCTTCGCCTTCCAGTGTTGCTAGGCGAAAGGAGTCTGTCCTTGACCTGCGCTTGATGAGCTATGGCCCTCCCACTTCAATTCAAGCTTCCCGACTGCTGCCGGGTTCGCCTTCTTCCTTAGGACGAGATGGCCAGACAATAGCTCTATCGGTCGAACTTTTTTGTTGTAAGTTGCCGAAGTGCTTGTGTCATATTTGCGCATGTGTTCTAGTGCTTCGACTCTTACTCCCTCGAGGAGCTCGAGCGACACTTCGTGCCCATCTTCTCGTCCAGAGAACATCACCCTTGGCGAATTAGCCCTAGCTCTGTTGGGGTCATTGCTTCGTCCCCATAGAGAAGCATGAAAGGGCTAAACTTGGTTGGCCTTGTGGGGGTTGTCCGAAGGGCCCAGAGAACGGATAGCATTTCGTCTGGCCATGTACCCTTCGCCGCCCCCTCAACCCTTTTCTTGAGTGCCTCCAAGATCTTACCATTTGTGCGTTCGGCCGCCCCATGTCACGTCCTGAAAATCGCCTAATTTGATAATTCATTTTTTAATGCATTTTTTAGAAATTATTTTAAAAGCCTACAAGGTAAACTCTAATAATTTAGGAAACATTGCAACATAAAATTGAGTTAGATAAAATCTCATTAAATACTTTGCTTGTTTATCTATTTTCTAGATTTTTCTAGGAATTATTTGAGCAAGGGAAGTATTTTTAATAAATGAAACATCATTTCACGAATTATTTTAATTGAAAAAGTTTTTAAATCTTTCCCTAAGCCATTGGGCTGATTCCAGCCCATCTCTCTCTCCTTGGGGGCGTGGCTGTGCAGCCCAGTCGGCCCAGCCCTTTCTCTTTCTTTCTTTGTTCTATTCTCAGCCGGCCCAAGACAGAAAGTCTACTTTCCCTCCCTCTGCACTGTTCATCTTCAACCTCCAGACAGCCGAACTGAACCCGATCTGGCTCGGTTTTTCCCTTCCAAATCCGGCCTTTTCTCTTGTGTTTTCCTAAAATTAGTTGAGGGGATTTGTTTCCCTTATCCTCTTCTATCCTTTCCCCCAAAAATCTGATTTTATCCCTTTGTTTTCGATGCGAATTCGGATTCGTTTTCAAGTTTATCTCTCCAAACTAACCATCGGATTTTCCGGTTCAAATCCTCTCGTTTGGAGGCCGATCTCCCTCACCCATGCCTATAAATAGCATCCCCTAGTCGCCCTCTTCCGTTTGCCCCAAGTTTTAGCCGCAGCCGTCGCTTGTAGCGCCGCCGCCACGTGAGCCCTAGCGCCGTCGCCGCCGTAGCCACTTCAGCCGCGTCGCGCCGTCGCTGTGGTCGTCGCTGCCGCCTTCCGTCGCCACCGTTGGGTTCGCAGCAAGGAGAGGAAGCCCGGCCACCCCGTCGCAGCTGCTGCATCCCGTTGGAAAGCCGTCGTCGCCGTCGACCCGAAGCCGACGCCTTTGGTAGCTCGTCGCCGGCCGTTTTCTGTCATCGTTTGTCGTCGCCGTCACCACCGGTGGGTTCCTCTCGTCGTGCTCACTGCGATGGTGCCCTCTGTTTGCACCGTTGTGCCTTTGTTCGCCGGTGGTTGTGTGGTACAGAACCATGCCCGGCAGTGATGTCATCGTGACATCATAAATCCTTTATTTAAATCGTAATAATTTTCTTTATTGGGTGAAAACTGATTAAACTTCGGAAATTCATAACTAAATCATCGTAACTCGGATTCAAGTGGTTCAAGTTGCTAAATTCATCTAAAATCGAGATCTACATGATAAAAATATCCACATGTACTGTTTATGCTTGTTTTTTACTGTTTTGTTGATTTTGTTCATTCGCTTTAGTTTCGGACGTTCCGGAGGAGAGCGTTTACGTTGAGGAAGGTTCGGAAGTGTTTCAAGAAGCTCAAGGCAAGTCACACAGATCCCAAACAACCCTTTGAGCATGTTGAACCCGTTTAAAGCTAATGTTTTATTTCAACTTATGCATTATTTTTTCGAATGTCATCGGGTGGCGAGCCTTTCCCAATTAATTATGGCCGAAGATGACTTTATTTTCCTATGGGTTATAATTTGATTAGCTAGAACCTTATATATTGGTTTGGTTCAGCTATATGCTATATATGTATTTGCTTAGCCATGCTTAGAAACATAAGCTCATTAATGGGATGAATCATACTACATTATTAATCATGGTTATATTTAATGGTAGCTCACGATGGTCAATCGTGTTATGGTAATTGATAATTAAAATTTGATTAATGGTGGGTTGTGAGCACATGGTTTTGATGGTCGTGCTCATGGCAATTAAGGACCGGTTCGCGAGCTGCTGTTGTGAAACATTAACCGTGCCAACCACAAGCCAGCGTGGGCAACGGCTTTACCTTTTGTATAGCATGGTTCATTATGGGGTGCCAGACTGTGAAGCGGCGAGAAGTCCGTGGGGGTCGCTGGGGAGTCCATGCCTCTGGTTGTAGAGGGGGTGATTATGATCCAGGAATGGTGCACTGTGGTGAGTTGTGTTGTGCAAGGGGTATTGTCACAGTTCCTTTCCGAGGTACCGTGGTGGTATTGAGGCGCATGGTGACATGTTGTGGAGCTGTGTCTTGTTGGTACAGTGGTACATCTCTGGCCAGAGTAAAACTATTCGAATAGCCGTGCCCGCGGTTATGGGCGGGTCTAACAATGTTTTTCGTGATTAGTCTCACTCTACTCGTCACTGGTGGTAATAATGTGATAATTAATTTGACTCCTGGTTTGGAATGGTATATCCCTGGTATGGAGGTTTGATTTGTACAACCAGGGTCGGTTGTTCAGATAAGGTTGGGCCTATGCAACACGGGAGTGTTGTATAGTGTTTATTTAATATTGCTTAATTACTCAACTGTTTTACTATTCTCTCAAATGTTTATTAAATATTGTTTATGCGAATAAGCTATATTATGCCATCCTTTGTTATCTTGTGCACTTGCATATTTGCTGTGTGGCTTGTTGAGTATGTCATATGCTCATTCTTGCAATATTCATTCATCAGAGGAGGAGTATTTCAGCGAAGGTGATGATCTGGAGGATTAGGTTTTGTTCGGGTCAAGTTGCTTGTGGAGTGGAGTCGCCATAGTTGTTTAGTCTTCTGTTTTTATTTTTCCCGCTGCATAGAATTTTATTCCTTGAGAGGAACTATCCACCTCTGTAATAATTTACTATCTTGCGAATAATTAGTTGTTTGATAGTACTCTATTATCAATTTGTTATTGTGTGCCTCGGCTGATTCCTGGACGAGGATTTAACACACATGTAAGCGTTTGGAATTTTGGATAGAAATTCTGGGCGTTACAAGTTGGTATCAGAGCCACCTTGACCTTAGGACAAGCCAAATGGTAAACCTTAAGTAGTCTTCAAAATATTTTGAAAAGTAGAACTGCTCTTCTCTCTATTCTCTTATAAATTAATTAAGTTGGCAGTACAGGCAAGGTTAGGTACAAAATTTTCTGAATCCTACTTTACCAAAAACAGAAACCTGTTCTTTTCTTTAAAAAAAACTTTACTGTTCAGGGTATTAAATAGTTTGATTTTATGGATTTCATTGGTTAGTCGGCACTGTACATCTATTATGGTACCGATTCAATCAAGATAGCACTAGTACTACTCATCTCTGTTAATGGTGACATTGTACCGTGCTTATGGTAGAACCTAAGTATTTTAGTTTTATTTTGTTCATTTGTCTAAAGCAGTTTATCTCTGTCCAATGTTGATTTTTTTTCAAAACAAAAAAAAAAAACTTTGTTTCGTTCTGTTCTCGCGAGTACTGTACAGGAAGAAAAATATGTATTTCTTTGTGTCTACTTCCAAAGTCTATACTCCTGTTTAAATAAAATTCTCAAAAAAAAAAAAAAAAAGTTCTGAAAAAAAAATGAATTTGTTTCGGAAAATTTATATTTCGGTCAGAAAAAAAAAAAATTCGAAATTCAATTAAAAAAAAGAAAATGAGTTCTGTTTGCTCCTTTTCTTTTATTTTTCTCTTTGGTTCAAATCAGTTGAGTCTAGATTGTGCGGCTAACTTAAGAACATGCATTAATTCTTCCCTTCTATGTTCCTTTAGATGCCGCCCCATCCGTCGGAAAGCTTGATCGATGTGGCCGGGTTCGTCAGGGAGCTGAGAATGATGGCATTTGAAGTAGGCTACGACGTTGCCCCTGAGTATTGTCAAATTCCCCATGACCCCAACGAGGAGGAGTGTCGGGTTCGGGTGACGTTGACTAGTGATCGTGAAGACCTTCCGTCGATACAGTTTGAAGCTGGAGGAAGAAGGTATAGTCATGCTTGTCAGGAGGCAGCCTTGGTGGCCATTGGAGAGCTTCGTCACCGCTTTGATGAGGAGTTAGATTCATCAGCTTTCCGGTATCATCCACACAAGCCTCATGATCAAGACTATGGAGAATACAATTGCCCTGAAGATGAAGATAGCATCACCCTGAAGCATGCCGTATATATGCTTTGCGCCATGGATGCAGTTGGCGTGGAGCGGGAGAAAGCAGCTCATGAGAGAGAAAACTGGAACCGTGGCAGGATTTGCAAGCTTGAGAGCAAGGTGTACCGCCTGCAGAAGGAACTAGCCGAGCTTAAGGGAGAAGCACCGCCGCCAGCACCCAAGCTTCGTCTCACCGCAAGGAAGAGAACCCGTCCACCACCTCGTATCCAGTTGGCTTCGAAGACTCATGTGGTGGGAGATGCTGCGCCTGATCATGCTGAACCTATCATCCATGTCATAAGTGATGATGAAGAGGAGGAAGACCCAGAAGAAAGAGAGCCAGCTACTCCAGAGGAAGAAGATCCATCTCTTCGTTCCGACGCAAGGAGAGATTAGTTGCTTAGTTAGACCGTTGCCGTAGTTCGCTGTGTTAGTTTGCTTGCTTAAGTTTGCTTGTGCGTGTGTGGGTTTAGCGTGTTGCTTACATCATTGGTGGGATGTAACTACATGTGTTTAGTTCTTTTGCTTGTCAGAGAGTAAGTTAGCTGGTGAGATAGTGTTAATTCAATTTAAATGTAATCATACACAGTTAAGAGCAATATAAAATTTAAATTAATTAAAGCTCCCCGTTCTAAGGGTATCTCTCCGTCGTTCTTTCCTTTTGCCCGTGCTTTTCTTCAGATGGTGAACACCCGCACTGGAAGTGGAAGTGGAAGTGGTCACAATGAAGGCGATCCCACACTTGCCCAAGTTTTGGCTCAGCAAACTCAGTTGATTAATCTACTAGTGCAGCAAGTGCAGAACCAGCAGGCAAATAACAACAATCAACCACCACCTCCACAGAACAAATTGGCAGATTTTCTACGTGTGAGACCACCTACCTTCTCGAGCACCACTAACCCAGTAGAGGCAGGTGATTGGCTGCATGCTGTTGAAAAGAAGTTAGATTTGATTCAGTGCACAGAGCAGGAGAAGGTTTCCTTTGCTTCGCATCAGTTGCATGGTCCTGCAGCTGAGTGGTGGGATCACTTTCGTCAAAACAGAGCTACGGGAGAGCCTATCACTTGGCGGGAGTTTACTGATGCTTTCAAGAAGACACATATACCATCAGGTGTTGTGGCACTTAAGAAGAGAGAGTTTAGAGCACTCAATCAGGGATCCCGTTCTGTCACAGAGTACCTCCATGACTTTAATCGCTTAGCTCGCTATGCCCCAGAAGATGTTCGCACTGATGAAGAACGTCAGGAGAAGTTCTTAGACGGACTAAATGATGAGTTGTCTTATGCATTGATGGCTATGGAATACCGGGATTTCCAGCAGTTGGTGGACAAGGCGATTCGCCAGGAAGACAAGTACAATAGGATGGAACAGAAGAAGCGTAGGGCTGCTCATTTCAAGGCTCAACAGGGTAGTAGCCAGCGGCCGCGCATTGCTGTGGGACCTCAAGCCGCACTATACCCACAGGGAGGATCCTCTTCAGTTGCTCGCCCTCAACGTCAGTTCTACAACAACAACACTGGTAATCGCAGCAACGATAATCGTAATGTGGTCACTCGTCCTGTAGCAACTCCAACTCAGAATCAGCCTATCAGGAAGGAACATGGAAGTAAGCCAGGGGTGTGCTTCAATTGTGGTGATCCAGGACATTATGCTGATAAGTGTCCAAAGCCTTGGCGTGTGAAGACTGCTCCTGTCCAGAACAACTCAAATGCTCCAGCACCGAAGGCTCGTGTTAATCACGTTACAGCTGCAGAAGCCCAGAATGCACCTGATGTGGTTTTGGGTACGTTTCCTGTTAACTCTATACCCGCAACTGTGCTTTTTGATTCCGGTGCTACACATTCCTTTTTGTCTAAAAGTTTTGCGAGCAATCATGGGATGGAAGTTATTAGTCTTGGGAGGCCTTTACTAGTTAATACCCCAGGCAATCAAGTACCCTCAACACAGTACTGTCCTTCCATTATTATAGAAATAGAAGGAATTCCTTTCCCATCCAAACTTATCTTGCTAGAATCCAAAGATCTTGATGTTATCTTAGGGATGGATTGGCTAACCCGCCACCGAGGAGTTATAGATTGTGCTAACCGTAAGGTGACTTTAACCAGTAGCAGTGGGCAAACAGTGTCTTTCTTTGTGTCCTCTCTTAGATCTCATGGTTTGACTTTAAATCAAGTTGCTTTGCAAGAAATCCCAATAGTACAAGACTATCCAGATGTGTTCCCTGAGGATTTGCCAGGTATGCCACCTAAGAGAGACATAGAGTTCCGGATAGACTTGGTACCTGGAACCACCCCTATCCATAAGAGACCGTACAGAATGGCAGCTAATGAGTTAGCAGAGGTAAAGAGACAGGTGGATGATTTGCTTCAGAAGGGTTATATCAGACCCAGTACTTCACCGTGGGGAGCACCAGTCATCTTTGTGGAGAAGAAAGATCATACTCAGAGAATGTGTGTGGATTATCGAGCGTTGAATGAGGTCACTATCAAGAATAAGTACCCTCTACCTAGGATTGATGATTTGTTTGATCAACTGGAAGGTGCTACAGTTTTCTCCAAGATAGATCTTCGTTCCGGATATCACCAACTTCGAATCCGTGAGGAGGATATACCAAAGACTGCCTTTACAACACGGTATGGTTTGTTCGAGTGTACTGTTATGTCATTTGGACTCACTAATGCCCCGGCCTTTTTCATGAACTTGATGAACAAAGTGTTTATGGAATATCTAGATAAGTTTGTCGTGGTGTTTATTGATGATATCCTTATCTACTCCAAGACAAAAGAGGAACATGAAGAGCATCTTCGTCTTGCTCTAGAGAAACTACGTGAGCATCAGCTCTATGCCAAGTTCAGTAAATGTGAATTTTGGTTGCCTGAAGTGAAGTTCCTTGGTCATGTAATCTCAGCTGGAGGAGTTGCCGTGGATCCAAGCAATGTGGAGTCAGTGCTAAATTGGAAGCAACCTAAGACGGTTTCAGAAATTCGTAGTTTCCTTGGTCTTGCGGGGTACTACCGCAGGTTTATTGAGAACTTCTCAAAGATTGCTAGACCAATAACTCGACTGCTTCAGAAGGATGTGAAGTATAAGTGGACGGATGAGTGTGAGCAGAGTTTTCAAGAATTAAAGAAAAAGCTAGTGACTGCACCAGTGTTAGTCTTGCCAGATCCAAAGAAAGGTTTTCAAGTGTATTGTGATGCATCTGGACTTGGTTTGGGTTGTGTTTTAATGCAAGATGGGAAGGTGGTTGCCTATGCATCTAGGCAGTTACGCCCTCATGAGAATAACTATCCAACACATGATCTAGAGTTGGCAGCTGTGGTTCATGCATTGAAGATTTGGCGTCATTACCTTTTTGGTAACCGTACGGAGATGTATACGGATCATAAAAGTTTAAAGTACATTTTCACTCAACCTGATCTGAACATGCGTCAACGAAGATGGTTAGAGTTGATCAAGGATTATGATATGGAAATTCATTATCATCCAGGAAAAGCAAATGTTGTAGCAGATGCTCTCAGCAGGAAAAGCTACTGCAATATGTCAGAAGGACGACACCTACCTTGGGAGTTATGTCAGGAATTAGAAAAGTGGAACTTGGGAATAGTCAACAAAGGTTTTGTGGCCACTTTAGAAGCTCAACCTACTCTTTTTGATCAAGTTAGAGAGGCTCAAGTGAATGATCCTGATATCCAAGAAATCAAGAAGAATATGAGAAGAGGAAAAGCCATCGGTTATTTAGAAGATGAGCAAGGAACTGTGTGGCTAGGAGAAAGAATTTGTGTGCCTGACAATAAGGAGTTGAAGGATACTATCATGAAAGAAGCTCATGAAACTTTGTATTCCATTCATCCTGGGAGCACTAAGATGTATCAAGACCTGAAGCAACAATTCTGGTGGGCCAGCATGCGACGAGAGATAGCGGAATATGTGGCTCTATGTGATGTGTGTCAGCGAGTCAAGGCGGAGCATCAGAAGCCAGCCGGTCTGCTGCAACCGTTGAAGATACCAGAGTGGAAATGGGAGGAAATAGGGATGGACTTCATCACCGGTCTACCCAGAACGTCGGCAGGACATGATTCTATTTGGGTAGTGGTTGACAGGCTTACTAAAGTTGCTCATTTCATACCTGTCAAAACAACCTACTCAGGAAAAAAGCTCGCAGAGTTATATATCGCAAGAGTTGTATGTTTACATGGTGTTCCCAAGAAAATAGTGTCAGACAGAGGTAGTCAGTTTACTTCGAAGTTTTGGCAGAAGCTACAAGATGAGATGGGTACTCGTTTGAATTTTAGTACTGCCTATCACCCTCAAACTGATGGTCAGACAGAAAGAGTGAATCAAATTTTAGAAGACATGTTGAGAGCCTGTGTTCTAGATTTCAGTGGAAGTTGGGATAAGAATCTGCCGTATGCTGAGTTCTCTTATAACAACAGTTATCAAGCTAGTCTTCAAATGGCTCCATATGAAGCATTGTATGGTCGGAAGTGTCGTACACCGCTTCTTTGGGATCAAACCGGTGAGCGTCAAGTTTTTGGGACAGACATATTGCGAGAGGCGGAAGAGAAAATGAAGACTATCCATGAAAGGTTGCGTGTTGCCCAGTCGCGTCAAAAGAGCTATGCGGACAATCGACGCAGGGATTTGACTTTCGAAGAAGGGGATTATGCGTACCTACGGGTTACCCCGCTGCGGGGAGTTCATCGTTTTCAAACCAAAGGAAAATTGGCACCGCGATTTGTGGGACCTTATAAGATTGTGAGTCGGAGAGGTGAAGTAGCTTATCAACTAGAGTTGCCTCCATCAATGGCGGGAATACATGACGTGTTCCATGTATCGCAGTTGAAGAAATGTTTGCGTGTACCTACGGAAGGTGCAGATCCTGAGCATATAGAGCTTCAAGAAGATTTAACTTATGTTGAGAAGCTAGTCCGAATTTTGGAGGTAAATGAGAGAAACACCAGGAATCGAGTCATACGGTTTTGTAAGGTTCAGTGGAGCAATCATTCAGAAGAAGAAGCCACTTGGGAGCGAGAAGATGAACTGAAGTCAGCTCATCCTCATCTTTTTGCTAGTTCTTCTGAATCTCGAGGACGAGATTCCGTTTAAGGGGGGTAGGTTTGTCACGTCCTGAAAATCGCCTAATTTGATAATTCATTTTTTAATGCATTTTTTAGAAATTATTTTAAAAGCCTACAAGGTAAACTCTAATAATTTAGGAAACATTGCAACATAAAATTGAGTTAGATAAAATCTCATTAAATACTTTGCTTGTTTATCTATTTTCTAGATTTTTCTAGGAATTATTTGAGCAAGGGAAGTATTTTTAATAAATGAAACATCATTTCACGAATTATTTTAATTGAAAAAGTTTTTAAATCTTTCCCTAAGCCATTGGGCTGATTCCAGCCCATCTCTCTCTCCTTGGGGGCGTGGCTGTGCAGCCCAGTCGGCCCAGCCCTTTCTCTTTCTTTCTTTGTTCTATTCTCAGCCGGCCCAAGACAGAAAGTCTACTTTCCCTCCCTCTGCACTGTTCATCTTCAACCTCCAGACAGCCGAACTGAACCCGATCTGGCTCGGTTTTTCCCTTCCAAATCCGGCCTTTTCTCTTGTGTTTTCCTAAAATTAGTTGAGGGGATTTGTTTCCCTTATCCTCTTCTATCCTTTCCCCCAAAAATCCGATTTTATCCCTTTGTTTTCGATGCGAATTCGGATTCGTTTTCAAGTTTATCTCTCCAAACTAACCATCGGATTTTCCGGTTCAAATCCTCTCGTTTGGAGGCCGATCTCCCTCACCCATGCCTATAAATAGCATCCCCTAGTCGCCCTCTTCCGTTTGCCCCAAGTTTTAGCCGCAGCCGTCGCTTGTAGCGCCGCCGCCACGTGAGCCCTAGCGCCGTCGCCGCCGTAGCCACTTCAGCCGCGTCGCGCCGTCGCTGTGGTCGTCGCTGCCGCCTTCCGTCGCCACCGTTGGGTTCGCAGCAAGGAGAGGAAGCCCGGCCACCCCGTCGCAGCTGCTGCATCCCGTTGGAAAGCCGTCGTCGCCGTCGACCCGAAGCCGACGCCTTTGGTAGCTCGTCGCCGGCCGTTTTCTGTCATCGTTTGTCGTCGCCGTCACCACCGGTGGGTTCCTCTCGTCGTGCTCACTGCGATGGTGCCCTCTGTTTGCACCGTTGTGCCTTTGTTCGCCGGTGGTTGTGTGGTACAGAACCATGCCCGGCAGTGATGTCATCGTGACATCATAAATCCTTTATTTAAATCGTAATAATTTTCTTTATTGGGTGAAAACTGATTAAACTTCGGAAATTCATAACTAAATCATCGTAACTCGGATTCAAGTGGTTCAAGTTGCTAAATTCATCTAAAATCGAGATCTACATGATAAAAATATCCACATGTACTGTTTATGCTTGTTTTTTTACTGTTTTGTTGATTTTGTTCATTCGCTTTAGTTTCGGACGTTCCGGAGGAGAGCGTTTACGTTGAGGAAGGTTCGGAAGTGTTTCAAGAAGCTCAAGGCAAGTCACACAGATCCCAAACAACCCTTTGAGCATGTTGAACCCGTTTAAAGCTAATGTTTTATTTCAACTTATGCATTATTTTTTCGAATGTCATCGGGTGGCGAGCCTTTCCCAATTAATTATGGCCGAAGATGACTTTATTTTCCTATGGGTTATAATTTGATTAGCTAGAACCTTATATATTGGTTTGGTTCAGCTATATGCTATATATGTATTTGCTTAGCCATGCTTAGAAACATAAGCTCATTAATGGGATGAATCATACTACATTATTAATCATGGTTATATTTAATGGTAGCTCACGATGGTCAATCGTGTTATGGTAATTGATAATTAAAATTTGATTAATGGTGGGTTGTGAGCACATGGTTTTGATGGTCGTGCTCATGGCAATTAAGGACCGGTTCGCGAGCTGCTGTTGTGAAACATTAACCGTGCCAACCACAAGCCAGCGTGGGCAACGGCTTTACCTTTTGTATAGCATGGTTCATTATGGGGTGCCAGACTGTGAAGCGGCGAGAAGTCCGTGGGGGTCGCTGGGGAGTCCATGCCTCTGGTTGTAGAGGGGGTGATTATGATCCAGGAATGGTGCACTGTGGTGAGTTGTGTTGTGCAAGGGGTATTGTCACAGTTCCTTTCCGAGGTACCGTGGTGGTATTGAGGCGCATGGTGACATGTTGTGGAGCTGTGTCTTGTGGGTACAGTGGTACATCTCTGGCCAGAGTAAAACTATTCGAATAGCCGTGCCCGCGGTTATGGGCGGGTCTAACAATGTTTTTCGTGATTAGTCTCACTCTACTCGTCACTGGTGGTAATAATGTGATAATTAATTTGACTCCTGGTTTGGAATGGTATATCCCTGGTATGGAGGTTTGATTTGTACAACCAGGGTCGGTTGTTCAGATAAGGTTGGGCCTATGCAACACGGGAGTGTTGTATAGTGTTTATTTAATATTGCTTAATTACTCAACTGTTTTACTATTCTCTCAAATGTTTATTAAATATTGTTTATGCGAATAAGCTATATTATGCCATCCTTTGTTATCTTGTGCACTTGCATATTTGCTGTGTGGCTTGTTGAGTATGTCATATGCTCATTCTTGCAATATTCATTCATCAGAGGAGGAGTATTTCAGCGAAGGTGATGATCTGGAGGATTAGGTTTTGTTCGGGTCAAGTTGCTTGTGGAGTGGAGTCGCCATAGTTGTTTAGTCTTCTGTTTTTATTTTTCCCGCTGCATAGAATTTTATTCCTTGAGAGGAACTATCCACCTCTGTAATAATTTACTATCTTGCGAATAATTAGTTGTTTGATAGTACTCTATTATCAATTTGTTATTGTGTGCCTCGGCTGATTCCTGGACGAGGATTTAACACACATGTAAGCGTTTGGAATTTTGGATAGAAATTCTGGGCGTTACACCCCATTTGACTGTGGGTGCGCGATAGAAGCGAACCTAATTTCCCAGTTTAGTCCTTCGCACATTTCTCTGAATTTATCAGAGTCGAACTATTTGCCGTTGTCCGTGATGAACTCTTTTGGCACTCCGAAACGGCAAACAATGTTTTCCCAAACGAACTTCTGTACTACTGCCGAAGTGATCGCGCCGAGTGGTTCGGCCTCAATCCAACGGGAGAAGTATTAATGGCTACAATTGTGAACTTGTATCCATTTCGCGCCACAGGGAATGGCCCAATGATGTCTAGCCCCCACCTGCCGAAAGGCCAGACTGGTGCGATAGGCTGCAGCTCATATTGTGGTGCAGTCTGGCTTCGGCTATGTCGCTGGCAGCTTTCGTACTTTTTAGCTTGCTCAACATAGACTTTCAGCACGGTGGGCCAATACACACCCTGGCGGAACACTTTGGAGGCAACCGTTCATGCGGCCTGGTGTGCACTGCACAGCCCCTGGTGTATTTCGTTCGCCATTACCTCACCTTCAGCGAAGGAGATGCATCGAAGCAAGGGTTGGAGCACCCCGGAGCAATACAGCTACCCTGAGACCAGCTTATACTTTGTGGCTTTGATCTGTAAGCGCTTCGCTTCTGCTTCAACCTCTAGGAGCCAGCCGTTCTTGAGGTACTTTATGAACGGAGTTCGCCAGTCCTCTGGGTCTTCGCCCAGTTCTGCCTGGTCAATTGCCGTGATGTCCAAGCTTTCTGTGGGCACACTTGATGCATACAAGACTTCAAAAAATATGGCTGGTGAATGCGGGCCTCCACAGGCGGCGGAATTCGCCAGAGTATCGAACAGCCTCCAGGTACCTCCTCATTCCTTCTTCTTTTGCCTCCAAAAATTTGTCAACATGACTTGCCACCAGTTTGGAGTCTGTTCGGATGAGCAAACGCCGAACCCCCAATGCTTTCGCCTTTCTTAGACCCAACAATACCGCCTCGTACTCTGCCGTGTTATTGGTCGTGTCGAACTGCAGCCTTGCGGCATACCAAATCGGCACACCCCCTGGCGAAGTGAGTGCTGCCGCGGCGCCTGCCCCCCTGTGTGACCATGAGCCGTCGGAGTGCATTATCCAAGGCTGTTCGACGGGCTGAGGATCAGGGGCGAACGCCGGTGTCCATTCAGCGATGAAGTCGACTAGGACTTAGGACTTGATGGCAGTGCGGGCGACAAAATGCAGGTCGAAGGGGGATAACCCCGCCACCCACTTGCTGAGCCGACCAGAGATTTCCTTTCCCCGGAGCACTTCGCCCAAAGGATACTGCGATGGCACAGTGTCCCTGTGGGCCTGAAAATAGTGCTTAAGTTTGTGCGAAGCCATCACTAGGGCGTAGGCGAGATTTTCCATTTCAATGTACGTTATCTTCGCCCCTTGCAAAGCCTCAGAGACGAAATACACTGGTTTCTGTGTTGACTCTGTCTCTTGGACAAGGACTGCACTGACCGCCACCGGCGAAGCCGCTAGATAGAGTAGCATTTCGCTTCCCAGTGTTGGGCTGAGCAAGGCGGGGGGGGGGGGGCTTTGCAGATATTGCTTTAGCTCGTCGAACGCTACTTGGCATTCAGGTGTCCAGCTAAATTTTCCTGCGCCCCGGAGGGTCTTAAAAAATGAAAACCCCCTTTCGGCAGCCTTTGATAGAAAACGACTAGGCGCCGCAATTCGGCCTGTGAGCTTTTGTACTTCGCGTACGCTCGACGGGGGCTTCATTTGCTGAATGGCGTCGATTTTCTCGGGGTTCACCTCAATACCCCTTTCGGAAACAAGAAAACCCAACAACTTGCCCGCTGCGCGCAAGTTGTTGAAGGTCTCCTGCAAGTCAGACGCATGGTCGAAAACCTTGCGGCTTTTGACGATGATATCATCGACGTAGGCCTCCACATTTCGCCCCAACTGTTTGCGAAGCACCTTGTACACCAGCCTGGCGAACATTGCTCCGGTGTTCCTCAGGCCGAAAGGCATCCTGAGGTGGCAGAAAGTGCCGAACGGCGTGATGAAGGCTGTCTTGGGATTTCGCTCAGATTCATGTGGATCTGGTGGTAACCGGAATACGCATCCAAGAAGCTAATGAGTTCGCAACCAGCTGTCGAGTCAACAAGCTGGTCGATCCACGGCAAGGGGAAGTCATCTTTCGGGCACAACTTGTTGAGGTCTGTGAAATCAACGCACACGCACCACTTGCCGTTCGACTTCTTCACCAAAACCGGGTTCGCCAACCACTCCAGGTGGTCGATCTCCTGGATTACCCCGGCCTTGAGCAGCTTCTGCACTTCGGCCTTTGCTGCCTCTTGGCGATCGGTGGACATATTGCGTAGCTTCTGTTTTCTTGGCTTGGCATCCGGCTTGACCGCCAGGTGATGCATGATGAGATCCGTCGAAACACCTCCCACTTCGACAGGGCTCCAGGCAAAGATGTCAATGTTCTTCTTGAGCACTTCTAGGATGTTCTCAGCTTCCTCTTCGCCCAGATCGCCCCTAGCTGGACAAACTTCGCTGGATCAGCGTCATCGACTTACATCTTGATCACCTTACCATGAGGGGCGGGCTTTGGCATGCATTTAGCATGCGGTTCGGCCTCAACATTGTGCACTGCCCTGTTGATCTTGGCCAAGTCGCCCTTCGAAGCGGTCAGAGGTTGAAGCCCCTAACGACGATCACACTTGTTGGAGCCGGCATCTTGAGCTTGAGGTAGTTGTGGTGGGAGATGGCCTCGAACTTGTTCAAGGTTGCACGACCGAAGATGGCGTTATAGCTGTATGGAATGTCAACCACGTCGAACAAAATTTGCTCTTCGCGCCTGTTTCCACTTGTGCCGAAAGCTACCACCAACTATACTTGGCCCAGGACTTGAACTGCTTCACCGCCGAAACCGCGAAGTGAGGCCGGTGCTTCGGTGAGGGCTAGGGTTGGTAGCCCCATCTTGGCATATGCTTCGGTGAAGATGACATCGGCTGAGCCTCTTCTGTCGACAAGAATTTGCCGGACTTCGAAGCCAGCTATCTCGGCTGAGATCACCAGGGGGTCTTGATGTGGGAACAACACTCCTTCGGCATCTTCCAGCCCGAAAGAGATTTGCTGATTCAAGTACTTCGGAGCCCCTTCGCCCGCCGAGGTGATGTTGTGCACCATTCGCAGCTGCATCTTCCTCTGTCGCTTCGACGGTTGGACCGACGGTCGGCCCTTGTAATCACTTGAATTACTCTGCACTGCACGTCTTGGCGCTGTTCGGCTGCGGTGCCTGCTCTTGAACAGCTTCACGAGGTGCTTCGACAGCAGCCCCTTGTGGCCTTGGTTCTTGAGCGTTGCTCCGTTGACGATTGTTTCGGCATTGCTCGGTGGTGTGCGAAGATCGTCCATGATATGCGCACAATAGGTCTTTTCTGACCTTCTTGCGAACAGGCTATTGGTGGCTGCCTCCTTGCTAGGCGTCGAACTCCTTGCGGAGGGCTTGTACCTCTTCGACAGCCATCACAGCCTTGCCCATGCGGTCAGTTGTAAATTTTCTGCAAGTCATGGGAGCTTGGCCTTGCCTTGGCGAACGGTGAGAGGAGCTGGTTCAACGACCTGCGCTTGTATTTGGGCTTGGGCAGCGGCGATGGAGTCTTTATCGTACTCAGCTTGGATTGCTTGCCTTCGTTTGGAATCCTCTTCGCCCCTTGCGTACCCGTCAATGATGCGAAGCAGGTGCTCGAGAGTCTGCGGTTCCTTGTTGGCGATTTTTCTTATGAGTTCGCCTTCAAGCAGCCCGGCCGAAGCGGCGTTGATGACGGATGCTTCGGTTATATCTTGAACTTGGCCTCGAGCTTTCGAGAAACGACGCATATACTCCCGTATTGATTCCCCCGGCCTCTGGCGAATGCCGAGCAGATGTTGTTGCGTCTTCGGCTCATCGTAGGTGCCTCGAAAGTTAAGGACAAAGACATCGCGCAATTCCTCCCATGAGTAAATGCTATTAGCTGGTAAATTGAAGTACCAAGAATGGGCGATGCCGTCTAGAGCAAGATGGATTACCTTTGCCTGGGTATTTTCGTCGCCGTGAGCGGCTTCGATCGCGGACTCGTAGGTGGACAGAAACTCTTTTGGGTCTGTTTCGCCCAAGTATCGCGGAACGGGTAGGAACTTGAACTGGGGTGGGATTGGACGAATCTTGATTCCCGCACTCAGCGGCAGCCCCTTTTCGCCCCTGCCTTGCTCACGGCACCCTGCAGCGAGGGCCTGTTCGGCTGTGGATAAGCCGTGGCAAAGGGCGAAGTCATGGCTTGCGTGTGTGGCTGGGCCATGATGTTCGGCGGCCCGGTCCCGAACGGTGGCGCTTGGTGCCGTTGCTGAAGTCGAACTGCGGTCCTTGACTCCACGGCGAAGCCCCCGGCCCGGGTTGGTTCGACAGCAGCCAACCGGGTGCGCCCTGGCCTGCGCTCCCCTCCGGTTGGGCCGAAGGGGTTGTACTTGAGATGTTGTGGGGTTGATTGAGTTACTGAAGGAAGGCTTGAAGCTATGCTTGCAAGGTTGAAGCCCCCTCCGCTATTGCTTGTGACATTTAACCGGGTGGTGAGGGGTGTACTTGGGCCGCGGCCAGCCGAATCTGCGGCTGCACACCAGGGATCGGATGCGTTGTTGCAGCCGAAGGTTGCCCCGCGAAGTACACCGGTGTTTGCGCGGCTTGTGACGGAAGGGCCTGAACCGGCGCTTGCGGGTAGACTTGAGGTGGGATGTAGCCCGCCAAATACTGGAGAATCGGGGCCGAAGCAACCTTGGCCTGCCATGCTACCTCGTGTGGTTGTTGTTGCTCTTGCATTTGGCGAAGCATGTCCTGAAGTCGCATCATATTCTGGCGCATGGCTTCCATGCCGGCTTCGGCTTGCGCTTCAAAGTTGGGGTTGGCTTGCGCAGCGGCGAGCGCGGTCGAAGTCGTAGCCGATTGTGAAGAAGTGTCTTGGGGTGCCACCAGCTGACTTGTCGGAAGGATCTCCAGCGCCTGCCCCGCCAAAGCGACTGGAGCCAAAACCGGTGGTTGTAGCACGGGTGCCGAAGCCAATGTCCTCGCCCCAGTTTCGACGGTGGGTGCTGAAGGCTCTGCTCCCTCTTCGGCAGCCATCGCATCTCCTGCTACGCCCTCCTTAGGGTTAGCAACCCTCTCCTTTGCGACCTTCTTCGGTGGCATTCGCTCTCAGTGGTTTCGCTCAGAGGTCCCCACGGTCGACGCCAGCTGTTGTCGAAGTGACAACTGCATACGTCGAAGGACGTGGTTACTCAATAGTTGTTGGGAAAAGTTAAGTGTATTTAAATTAAGGAATTTTCTTGGGATCCCCCCTTTACATGGCCCTATGGGGATATTTATAGTCCTATTATAGGTCCCCCTATTAGGGTTTAGGTCTTACAGGGGAATTTATATGGTCACCCTTGTGAAAGGGATATCTGTATGGGGTATATAGTGTAATTAAGATACATGGGCCTCTAACAGGCCAATTGGCAATTGCTGGCCCACCGGCCAACGGGCCAGAGTGGTTGGGTTGGCCCCTTGGACCTTCTTGGAGCAGGGCTTGATATGGCGAAGTCTCCCTCTTTCGGCGTATGCCCTTCGCCATTTAGCCGTCGCCTAGGGCATGTTTAGACTTGCGGGGACCCAACACGGCTCTTCGCCCATTGCCGCCTTCGCCTCGTGGTCTTCGCCATAAGGCTTCGCCCCGGTGAACCTTAGACGCCTCGAGTCTGAATCCTCGCTGCTTGCTTGGTTTCGGCAGGTCTGGTCGAAGGGTCTCATGGCATACCGCCAACAGTTGGATATGCCGATGAACCATTCGTACTTGACAAACAGGTCGAGCAAATTTTCTACATAAAAGACCCCGCAGTCATCTTTAATCGCTAGGAGCATAAAGACTTTGCTCAAGCTCGATGTGCTTCTTCATTTGCTGCGACATCTCCACTGCGGTCCTAGTCTTATCTGCTAGCTAAGTAGGTAGTTTGCTCCTTGTGGCACCCAACAGCTCTATTTATAGAAGAAGGGAGAGTGAAATAAAAGAAGTATTCTGGTACAATGTTTTCACAATCAAGCTTGCTATGTAATACTCTAAAAAGTTGGCTTGCTTTCGAAAATTTCAAATATTTCTGTTTGAAATGGCATGAAACATATGCGAGACTCCCACTTAATAAGGAATAAGGAATAATGAAAAGTCCAAACCAAACCTTCTAAGGAATAAGGAATAATGAATCAAGTTTAGGTTTGACCACATGAAGACTAGAGTTCCTCCACTTACTATTCAGATCCACTCTACTGAGCCCGGTCGCAAACCTCGCCGCGCCAAATTGTCTACGAGCCCGGTCGCCCCTTCCGCCACAGCGTTCTTCAGCGAGCCGCGCTACCGCCCTCGCCGCCGTCGCATCGACGCCGTCCCCCACCTTCCCCGAACCTTAATATGTCGTCCACGAGACCCTCGCCACAATCCCTTACCTTCCCCAGCCTGAAGAAGGAGTCCACGAGCTCCATGGCGCCATCATCCTCGCCGCCGACCACCTCATCACCGAGCCGACACGCCCTGCATCGAGCTCGATGCCTCCCTCCTCCACGCTGGTTAGTCCACATCCCCATCAATTATTTGATTTTTGATGAATTTGTGATGTAGTGATGTGCACATGGAAGAAATTTGTGGTGTGGATATATGTGGAATTTAGTTAGAGATGTAGAATTGTGATGTGGATAATATGTGGATATATGTCGAATTTAGGTGAGACTTGCATTTTTAAATATGTTGAACTTAGATGAACTTTAGTGAAATTTATATTTAGATGTGATTTTATCGATTTCAGGGTTATATGGGATATTTTAGTGAATTTAGGGTATTTTAGTTAATTTAGGGTATTTTATTTATTTTTAGGATATTTCAGTGAATGTATTTAACTTATGGGGATATTTTCTTATGCATGTAAGTATTATGTATGTATTTAGTGAATTATATTAATTTAGTGAAGTGCAATCGGTGATTTAGTTAGTGAATTTATGTGTGTATTTAGTGAATTATGTAGGGATAATTTTGTATACCTTGGGTAATTTATTTAGTGAATTTATGTATGTATTTACTTTTTGCCGTACACAAGTTATTTAAGAAATGTCTCAGCATGGTGAACCCATGTCGGCAACAACTAGTGGAACTATAGCGACCCGGAACCCTTGGACTCTAAATAGGATTCCTAAGGAACGGATGACCAAAACATATGTGAACAATCAAGAATTCCCGTGGCGCCAAGGAAAGTTGTTAAGAAGTTTGCATCGGTATGCGGATTGTTAAGGAGGCAAAACTTCAGCATCCTTGAGGACGACAACATATTTGTGCCGGATGAAGATAAGGTGGAAGTTTGGGAGAAGTTCAAGTTAAGCTTCAAGTATCCTCCAGACGACGAGGCAATTCTGAAGCATCGTGCTCTCCAAAAGATGGTCACGCTACGAAAAATTTGAAGACAAAGCTGATCAACGAGTACGTATTAAACCTGTACCTGCCAGCACCATATGTCAAGTTCTCGTGGATCACCGAAACTGTTTGGGCCCATTTTGTGGCTGCAAAAGCAACCCCCGAGTTCCTAGCAAAAAGTGAGGCTGCTAGGCCACTGCAGGCTAGAAACCCGCACCTGCACCGGCTTGGCACTAGAGGATATAGTCGTAAATAAGAGGAATGGCAGAGGGAGAATGAGGCCACAATACAATCAAACACTCCGTCGGCATTTGCCGATATCCCGAACGAATGGGCAAGGAATTGGGTAAGGGCAAGGGCTGTTAGTAACAGCGATGGGACACCTACGTTCCCAAATTCCGAAGACAACTGACTGTACCAGCAAATGGTGAGTGATTTTGGATGTTTAATTTGACCTCGCCTTTGTATTGCAGCCTTCATATAATCTAACCTTTACTGTACTGTAGATCGAATATGTTATCAAGAAATAGTCCTCGCAAGAGGTTTGCTCACAAGGACGCGCGAATGAAATCGTTATGAAAGCGTTGGGCAACCCTAAAACTCCTGGATGGACAAGAGGCATTGGCACACGTGTTCCAGGCAATATTGGGTTCCCCTAGTACGCATGGCAGTACAAGAAGTGGAAGCTGACTAAGGACGAGAAAGATGCACGCTTGAAAGAATAGATCAGAGCCTAACATAGCTCGGAAGTCAATCAGAAATTGGTTCAGGTGGAGGCACGCATCAGGGGAGAGCTCCAGCAACAGAACACCGACCCTATCGCCGCTCCCATAGTACAAGTGAGCCCCACGCAAAGGCGTAGCAGTTGCGCATCAACTGAGGCGGCGCAAGACCAACCACCTATCCCCGCCGTAGTTGACCATATCATGGTAAAACCAACAAACATTGCATATGTTGTCTTAACAAATCCATATATTATATGATATTCAAACAATATGGATGAATCTATCACAGGAACCCACATAGTGCATCCTAGTAGTTATAGTGATGCAAACATTTATGTGCCCAGCCGCCGAGGGAATTGAGTTTTAGCCTACGCCATGAAACCAAAGTGCTTGGCACGGATTTGATGGTAGGTCAGGCTGAAGTACAAGTGGACGTGGTCAAGCCCGAATGGTCCAACTGGCCTCTGTAGAATCTAGCAAACAACGAAGTTTTGACCCTGGGAGCTGCACGTGGAACCTTTATCCAACGATGCAAGGACCTAATTGAGATAAAATTGACTCAAAGGTCTAATGCACCAAGAACTCGTTCTTTACGAAGACCCGCTCCAGCTATTCCTTCAACCCCTCCTGCCACTGAAAAACAAGACGAAGATATCGATTTACACAATATGATACGGATTTTGGGGATGATCGTATGGAGGCTGACAGCAGGCTAACATCCCCCTCCTATGAAAAAGCGCACGAAGGCACATTCTTCTCCACCAGCTGAGAAAAATATAAAAAACGCTCTTGGAAGGGCACACCTCTAATGTGAGCAATGTTGGGCCTTCGCCCTCTATGAACAGTGAAGTGGCCCATATTGCTCTGTTGGGCCGTAGTGAACAGTGGTGGGCCATGGGGCCATCGAGAATAGTGATGGGCCTTTCCGCTGGGAGCCCGTTACTGCACGGCCTGGTCCATCGGATTTTACCGTTTCGCCTACCCTGCGACACGTGGCTATTCCCGATTGGATGGGAAGGCGAAGCGTCGTTTGGTGGGCTATACATTCTCACCTCCCGCTGTCACCATCGCTACTCCTCTCATTTTCACCGCAGTTATTTTCCTTTCCATCTGCTCACGGCTAACTTTGAATGAACTGCTTCGCCTAACTGACACCTTTCGCCCAACCACTTCTGCTTCGCCATGGCTCCCCGCAAGCCGAACCCAGTTGCTGCGACCGGCCCTGATCCCGGCCAGATTGACGAATACACCACGGCTTTTCTAGGGGCTTCGCTCATCGATGACAATGAGTTGGCGAGGATGGTCGACGCTGGCCTGGTGGCGAAGGGTCAGGCGTTCGCCCCAGGGATGCTGAGGTCCCGCAGCCTGGCGAACACCAGACGGTCGTGTTCGCCGTCTTCTTCGAGGCTGGCCTCCATTTTCCGTGCAACATACTGTTGCCGGAAATTCTCCGTCTTTTCCAGGTGGAGCTGCCCCAGCTGAGCCCTTCGGCTCTGGTCCGCATCGCCATATTCGACTGGGCGTGTCAGACTACTAGGTTTGAGCCCAGCGCTGACCTCTTCGGCGTCATCTTTTCGGCCGCCGTCAACTCGAACCCGGTGGTCACCCCCGCCGGGACCCGGAAGACCGCGTTCGGGAGTGTGAACTTCAACGTTCGCCCCGAACACGTCGACTTGTCGCCGGTCAACGCCGCATTGTAGAAGTGGGATCGCCACTGGATGGTGAAGTGGTTTTACCACTCCCTCCCTTTCGAGGTGGGATCCGACGCGGCGAGGGCCCTGCGCTGGCGACGCCGTGCGATCTCGCCGGCCCGGAAGCCGAGGGTTGCCGTCAGCGGCACCCTGGAGGCGCGGTTCGCCCTGCTTCGCAGGGTGTGCTCCCGGCTAAGTTGCCGGGACTTAGTTGAGGAATTCTGCGTGCTGCGGATATGTCCGCTTTCACAGGCGTGGCAGGTTGAGGTTGACCAGGGCGAAGAGGTCAACGGCCTGCCCAAGCTCATCTTACCCACAGGGGTGAACGGTAGGTTTTTATTTCTATTGCTTCTTTGCCTTGGTTTTTCGCTCTGTATTTCTTGTTCGGCTCTGACATAGCGCTTCGTCATTTTCCAGCATTGACGTTAGCCCAGGCCGACACCGAAGCCAGAAGACTCATCGGCGACGTGTCGGTCACCGAATACAGCCAGCTGATGACCCGACAAGCGGCTGGCCGGGCGAACCGGGTTTACACCGGTGAGCTCCCCCTTAGGGCGAAGCCCTTCAAGGCTAATGGCGAAGCCGGCCTGTCTCGGAAACGACCACGGGGGCAAGTAAAATTTGCCCCTCGCAAGCAGAAGGCCCCTCTTTCGGTGGACTCCGACGCCGAAGACGAGGGTGACGCCGAAGAGGAGGAGGCGGGGGAGGCTGAGGTCACGGCCGAAGAGGCCTGAGGCGAAGCTGGCGATAGCCGCTCTGGGACACGTGGTTACACGCCAACTCCCAGCCCAGAGCGCGTCGAAACTGGGCGGAGTCGGCCTCTTCGCCCCTTCACCGGAAGGACATGGAAGGCGCCAAGGCCTTAGTCGCTATTGCTGCGGCTAGGGCGGCGAAGGGCGGCGCCACGAAGAACGCCCCCCGGAAGAAAGGGGTTGTCGCCATTGCCAACGCGTTCAGCGATGAGGGGTCATCCGACGGGACTCCTACTTCGACCGCGGGGCATAGCCAGGGACCCTCGACATCCCACGGGGCGACAGGCGGGGCTGGGGATTCGGCCTCGGCCGAACAGGTAGTGAAGGCGGCCACCAGAATTTTCACCAGCACGGTCCGCCAGCCCGTTTCGCCGCTCGCCCTCAACAAGGGCAAGAAGACGGCTGAGGGGTCCGGCTCCGAAAACTCCCAGGGGCCGCCCCGCTTCGCCCCCGGGGATTTTGAAACCTGGGCGGAGCTCATTCCCTTTGTGGAGGGGGTGAGCAACATTGTTTCGCCGGCTGGCGGCCCCAGCCTCTTCGCCGAGCTCAACGAGTTCGACGAGGGGTCCTCTGCTGTCAAGAGCCTGGCCGTGCGGGTATGTCATCCTCGTGATAAGCGCTCCCCCCTTTTTTATACTCTCGCTTTCGACATCTAACCCATTTTTCGCCCTTTCTTGTTCGCCAGCTCCTTGCGGCCCGTTGTTCGATCGGGCGGACAATGCGGGCCCGGCTCGATGGCTTGATGAACCGCCTCCGGGCGAAAGATGACGAGCTGGGCCGAAAGGGCCTGGAAATGGAGAGGCTCGCCCGGTCTCTCCGGGAGGCGAAGGTGGAGAATAAACGCCTTCAAGCCGAGATCGACGCGGGCAGCGAGGCCAAGGCCGAAATCGAGCACCTTAAGGCCGATCTGGCGAAGGAGCGGGGGCAGTCGGCTGCCCTCACCGACTATTATAACATGACGGAGTCCCAGATGTAAGCACTTCGCCAGGAGGTGGGCCGAGCGGAGGCGAAGGCCCAACGCCTTGCTCGCGAGGCAGCGAGGACGGCTGCATCAGTGAAGACAGCCTGCCGCACTCTTCGCCTTGCGTTCAACGATATGGCAGCGAAGGTGCAGGGTGTCCTGAGCGAAAGCGCCCCCCCTTGAGTTTTGCGAGTGGAACCAGGAGGCTGGCTGCGTAGTCTCGGACTGTGCCACGGCGTACGGTGATTGCTGTGCGCACGTGTGTAGGATCAAGGATGTCGACTAGAGGGGGGGTGAATAGGCGATTTTAAACTATTTGCACTTAATCAAAACTAACCTAAGTTGCTAGGCTCGGTGTAGGATATTTCTAACTAAGCAACTAAGTTATCTTTTGCAATCCTAGGGTGAAAGTGGCTCAAGTATGTCTCTAGTAAAGTAAATTTCACAAATGTAAAAGCAATAAGTAAATGAGACAATGAGACAAAGATTTTTTCACCGAGGTTCGGAAACTTGTCGGTTTCCTACGTCCCCGTTGAGGCGAGCCCAACTCCACCGCTCAACCACAAAGCCACCGCAAGCCCCCTTCATCAAGGGGTGGGCAAGATGGGAGCCGGCCCACGGAGAGGACTACCCAAGCCTCCATCACTCGGGGTAGTTCTTCCTTCACTCCGAAGGTGGTGAACTCCAAACCACCCACAAGACCGCACCGGGCCTTCTCCACAATCTCCACGGAGAGGTCACCGGGCAAGCTCCTCCACAAGCCATCTAGGAGGCGACAACCTTCGAGTAACAAGAAATAACCCGGCTTGGAGATGATCAAGTGCCACACTAATCCAACAAGGAAGCAAATGCACTTGACTCTTGGCTAATCAACACTCAAACACACCTAATGGATGAACACTAGCTCAAATGTGTGTGAGAGGAGAAACAAGGGGTGTATACAATTGTAAGGGGTGCCAAGAGAGTCCCCTTGCTGCCAAAGGGGGTGTATTTATACCCCACACAAAGGAAACTAGCCGTTATGGGCGAAATCCTCCATCTCTGCTGCCTGCCGGTCAGACCGGCTAAGGGTGGCCGGTCAGACCGGCCTCAATTGTAACGGCTAGAAAACTAGCCGTTACAGTGCATAAATGCACTAACAGCAGAGGGCCTGGTCAGACCGGCGGCCAAAAGCCCGGTCAGACCGGCCACGGCTCGGTCAGACCGCCATCGGCTCGGTCTGACCGATTGTGGCTCTGGCGGCTCGGGATCGCCTGGCCAGAGGCGGCAAACCAACCTCCAGCCGGCCGGTCAGACCGGAGGTGTTCGGCCGGTCAGACCGCCAAGTCTGGCCGGTCAGACCGCCGGGTGAACTCCGGTCAGACCGCCTGGTAAGGCCGGTCAGACCATCTAAGACACTCCGGTCAGACCGGCTATGGACAGCCAACGGCAGACAATAGAAAATGCAAACCAAGATTAAAGTGCGAATGACCTAATGTGGCATTTTGATCATCTCTTTGACTAGGTCATTTCCCCTCTTGATAGTACGGCAACATTATAAAGAAAAACTAACAAATATGATCGCCCAAACTCCTCGATCAATTGAAAATAAAACCGCTAGTTTTACCGTCTTCAATCCTTTGCTTTGCACCATTGAAAAAATTCCTTGGTGATCATCCATTTCATCCATGTCGTGTGATTCTATCTTCACTATGCTTAACTCAAGAGAATCGTTAGTCCACAATTAGCGCTTGTCATTAATTACCAAAATTAACGGTGGGGGCCTAGATGCTTCAGCGTGTCAGCAGCCTTCACCCTGGGACTGCTACAACAAAACGGGTGCGAACACGTCGCCCAGTTTCCCGATTTTGTGAAGGGGGACTGGGAAGTCAGTGCCCAAGACATTTCGCCCGCCCTCCGTGCCTGGCGAAGGCAATTTTGGCAAAAGGACGGCAGCTCTGCAGCCAAGGCCCGCCTGCTTGAACAACTACCGAAGACAGAGGTGGCAGACCAAGGCGAAGAGCTCGCAGAAAAGGGCGGAGGTGGAGCCGAAGACCACCCAGAGGTGCGAGGCCCTCCGCCCGTTCTCTTGTAATTTTTGTTTTTCCACTATTGATGTTTGCCGTATAGGGCGAACTATGTAAATATGGCCAAGGCCCACCTTGTTTTAGGATACTAAAATGTTTGAAATATATATGACTGTTTTCGCCATTCGTGTCATGTTTCCATTTTGAAGTGTTTGGAACATGTTTGAATTGTTTACGCTGTTTTACGTGGTCCTTTCGCCCAGCTCGTTCGCCCTAACTTTGGTTTTCCATGTTCTCCTGCATGACTTCCCCACCTTTTGCAGGGTCGATGCCGAAAGCTTTGCGTTCGGCCCCCTTTTGGGGATTGGCGAAGCAGGAACGAGAAGTTTATTGCGGCGAAGAATTTGCCGAAGGTTCGCTACCTACTTCAGCCTATCTATCGCGAGATGACGATCAACGGCCACAACTATAAAGTTGTGAATGTTGCCAACTGGATGCGAACCCATCCTGGGCGAACGCTAGAGGACTACGATCGTGTCCATGTGGCGCGCCTGGAGGGCATGGCCCGCTTCTGGCGAAACCATCGACGGACCGACCGGCAGGAGGCGATCGCCCAGCGTCGCTATGCCCTTTCTGTAGTTTCGCCCCCCTCTCCCCTCAGGGTGGTGTACAATATTAGCAGTGACGACGAACCATGTTCGTCAGATCACTCTTTTGGTAGTTGTTTCCAGGGCAAAGATGTAATTTATTTGTAAGCAAAACGTGTACATCGCTTCGCCTGTATCATGCTGTATGACGTGTACTGTTGATTTTTTTCCAGAGTTAATAAAGGTGTGCTTTTGTTTCCTTTTCGCCATTTTCTGCATTATCACATCATGTGCTTTCGTTGGGTCGGAATGTATCAGCCCCTTTGCGTGTGCTGGCGAAATAGGTATGGTGACTTTTCAGCTTTCGACTTCCGTTGTCGATCTTTGGCGCTTTGCGTTAGCGACAGCGCTATTTTGTGTAGATCGATTATAACGGTGTTCGGTCTTTTTTATCTCCCGAAGAAAGCTGTCGCGGTTTCAACGTTCGGCGAGCGATGCTTCGGCCGATTCGTTTCGCCCCCCTGGCGCTTTCGCTGATCAGGCGTTTGCCTTGGGGTTTTTCCACTAATTATCATGCACATAAGTAAAAAAGGCGAAAGACACAGAAATTTTGTACTGGTTCAGGCCTCCAGAGTGGATAATAGCCCTACGTCCAGTTTTTTTTCTTTTTCCATTTTCTCCCTTTTTTGTATTTTTGTGCCGAAAGGCGTACAAAACGGCGAATGCTGAAAGGCTACATAGCAATATGTACATTTTTACATGTTGGCGAACAGGGTGCCACCCTCTCTAGACATAGAAACGCTCGAGTGAAGCGGTGTTCCACGAGTGATCGAACTCTTCGACCTCCAGTGTTGCTAGGCGAAAAGAGCCCGTCCTTGACTTGTGCTTGATGAGATATGGCCCCTCCCATTTTGACTCAAGCTTCCCAACCGCTACTGGGTTCGCCTTTTTCCTTAGGACGGGATGACCTGGCAGGAGCTCTGTTGGGCGAACCCTTTTGTTGTAGGTTGCCGAAGTGCTTGTGGCGTACTGGCGCATATGTTCCAGTGCTTCGACTCGTACCCCCTTCAGGAGTTCGAGCGACACTGTGCGCCCATCTTCGCCCCCAGAGAACATCACCCTTGGTGAGTTAGCCCCTAGCTTTGTTGGGGTCATCGCCTCGTCTCCGTAGAGAAGCATGAACGGGCTGAACTTGGTTGGCCTTGTGGGAGTTGTTCGGAGGGCCCAAAGGACAAACAACATTTCGTCTGGCCATCTGCCTTTCGCTGCCCCCTCGAGCCTTTTCTTGAGTGCTTCCAAGATCTTGCCATTTGCGCGTTCGGCTGCCCCATTCGACTGTGGGTGTGCGACCGATGCGAACCTGAATTCCAGGTTTAGCCCCTCGCACATTTCTCTGAACTTGTCAGAGTCAAACTGTTTGCCATTGTCCGTGATGAATTCTCTTGGAACTCTAAAACGGCAAATGATGTTTTTCCAAACAAACTTCTGCACTACCGCCGAACTGATTGCTCCGAGTGGTTCGGCCTCGATCCAGTGCGAAAAGTATTCAATGGCCACGATTGCAAAATTGTATCCATTTCGCGCTACCGGGAATGGGCCAATGATGTCTAGCCCCCACCTGGCGAAGGGCCAAACTGGTGCGACCGGCTGCAGCTCATACTACGGTGCGGTCTGGCTTTGGCCATGTCGCTGGCAGCTTTCGCACTTTTTGGCTTGCGCAACGCAAACTTTCAGCACCGTGGGCCAATATACTCCTTGGCGAAACACCTTGGAGGCGACTGTTCTTGCAGCTTGATGTGCGCCGCAGAGCCCCTGGTGTATTTCCTTCACCGTCTCTTCGCCTTCGGCGAAGGAAACGCAACGAAGCAGGGGTTGGAGTACTCCAGAGCGATACAACTTCCCTGAGACCAGCTTGTACTACCTGGCCCTGATTTGCAGGCGTTTCGCCTCCGCTTCGTCATCTAGAAGCCAACCATCTTTGAGGTACTTCACGAACGGTGTTCGCCAGTCCTCTGGGTCTTCGCCCGGGTTTTTCTGGTCTATGACCATGACATCCTTGATTTCCTTGGGCACACTTGGTGCATACAGGATCTCAAAAAAGATGCCTAGCGAATGTGGTCCCCCACAGGCGGCAGATTTCACCAAGGCGTCTACCTCCTCATTCTGCCCTCTGGGCAGGTGTTCGACTGTTATCCTGGCAAAGCACTTTTCCATCGACCGAACAGCCTCCAAATATCTTTTCATTCCTTCATCTTTTGCTTCGAAAGATTTATCAACATGACAGGCCACCAGTTTGGAGCCTGTTCGGATGAGCAAGCGCCGAACCCCTAGTGCTTTCGCCTTTCTTAAGCCCAGCAGCACCGCTTCGTACTCCGCCGTGTTGTTGGTTGTGTCGAACTGCAGCCTTGCGGCATACCGAATCGACACGCCCCCCGGCGAAATGAGCGCGGCCGCGGCGCCCGCCCCCCTGTGCCACCACGAGCCATCGGAGTGCATTGTCCAAGGCTGTTCGACAGGCTGAGGTTCGGGAGCGGACGCCGGTGTCCATTCGGCCACGAAATCGGCCAGGACTTGGGATTTGATGGCGGTGCGCACCGTGAAATGCAGGTCGAAGGGGGATAGCTCCGCTGCCCACTTGCTGAGTCTGCCAGAGATTTCCTTGCCCCGAAGTACTTCGCCCAGGGGGTATTGCGAAGGCACTGTGATTTTGTGGGCTTGGAAGTAGTGCTTGAGCTTGCGTGAAGCCATCACCAGGGCGTAAGCAAGCTTTTCCATCTCGATATGCCTTATCTTCGCCCCCTGTAGGGCTGCGGAGACAAAGTATACCGGTTTCTGCCCTGATTCTGTCTCTTGACTAGGGCTGCACTGACTGCCACCAGCGAAGCCGCTAGGTATAACAGCATTTCGCTTCCGGGTGTTGGGCTGACCAGGGCGGGTGGGCTTTGCAAATATTGCTTTAGCTCTTTGAATGCAGCCTGGCATTCGGGAGTCCAGCTAAACTTCCCTGCGCCCCGGAGGGTCTTAAAAAATGGCAGGCCCCTTTCGGCTGCTTTTGAGAGAAAACGACTGAGTGCCGCAATTCGGCCCGTGAGCTTTTGTACTTCGCGTACGCTCGACAGTGGCCTCATTTGCTGAATGGCATCGATTTTCTTGGGGTACGCCTCGATACCCCTCTCAGAAACAAGAAAACCCAACAACTTGCCAGCGCGGACCCCAAAAACACATTTCTCTGGGTTTAGTTTCATACCCGCCGCGCGCAAGTTATCGAAGGTCTCTTGTAAATCAGATGTATGGTTGAAAGCCTTGCGGCTCTTTACGACGATGTCATCGACATATGCCTCCACGTTTCACCCCAGCTGCTTGCGAAGCACCTTGTACACCAGCCTGGCGAACGTTGCTCCGGCGTTCCTCAGGCCAAAAGGCATCCTGTGGTGGCAGAAAGTGCCGAACGGTGTGATGAAGGCGGTCTTGGCGATGTCGTCCGGATTCATGTGGATCTGGTGGTAGCCGGAGTAGGTATCCAAGAAGCTCATGAGCTCGCAGCCAGCCGTCAAATCAACAAGCTGGTCGATGCGCGGCAAGGGGAAGTCATCCTTCGGACAAACCTTGTTGAGGTCCGTGAAATCGATGCACATGCGCCACTTGCCGTTCGACTTGTTCACCAAGACCAAGTTCGCCAGCCACTCCGGGTGGTCGATCTCCTTGATCACCCCGGCCTTGAGAAGCTTTTGCACTTCGGCCTTCGCCGCGTCCTGACGATCAGCGGACATCTTGCGGAGCTTCTGCTTTCTTGGCTTGGCGTCTGGCTTGACGGCCAGGCGATGCATGATGAGTTCTGGCGAAACGCCTCCCACTTCGCTGGGGCTCCAGGCGAAGATGTCGATGTTTTTCTTGAGTACTTCTAGGATTTTCCCTGCTTCCTCTTCGCCTAGGTTGCCCCCCAGCTGGACAAACTTCGCTGGGTCCGCCTCACTTACTTGCACTTTGATTACCTTGCCATGAGGGGCCGGCTTCGGCACGCGGTTAACACGCGGTTCGGCCTCCACACTATGTACCACACTGCTAACCACGGCTAAGTCGCCTTTCGGTGCAGCAGGAGGTTGAAGCCCCTTGACAACAATCACCCCTGCCGGACCTGGCATCTTGAGCTTGAGGTAGTTGTGGTGGGAGATGGCTTCAAACTTGTTCAGGGTTGCACGACCGAAGATGGCATTATAGCTGTATGGGATGTCAACGACGTCGAATAGCTTCGCGTCTATTTTCACCCTTGCCGAAAGCAACCTTCAACCGTGTCTGGCCGAGGACTTGAACCGCCTCACCGCCGAAGCCGCGAAGCGCTGCCGGCGCTTGAGTGAGGGCCGAAGTTGATAGCCCCATTCTGGCGTATGCTTCGGTGAAGATGTCGGCCGAGCTGCCTCCATCGACCAGAATACGTCAGACTTCAAAGCCAGCCACCTCAGCTGAAATCACCAACTGAAACAGCACTCCTTCGACATCTTCTGGTTTGGTGTTATTAACCAGGATTAAAGATCCTTCATCTTTAGTCCCGATTAGTGTTACCAACCAGGATTAAAGATCAATTTTTAGTCCTGGTTGATAACACCAACCGGGACTAAAAATCGTAAATTGCCATTAGGCTTTTGAACCTGTGCTAAGGTGCTAAAGATAATTCTTTAGCACTAGTTCCTATTTGAACCGGGACAAATGTGTTTTTTTCCCAACCGATCAAAGATTAGTTCTCCACTACTGGTAGGATTTGATGCTTAGCTATTGAAGACGCATGTCGGAGGTTTTGCCAAATGAATGTATGGATGATATGAATGGGTGGCATGTGAATGGATTTGTGAAATATATTGGGATGCTGAAAATTTATGTGTTTGTCTCTTATTTTGTAGCGGGCATGACTAGCAAAGGCAGGAAACTAGACATAAAACATCTTTTTTTTTTGGAAAATACTCATCAGTGACTGGTTAGAAAAAATCTGATATCGATGAGTAGCAAAGACATCGGGTGGAGAGTAGATCCCGTCATCGATGAGTCATTTGTGATGGTTTCCATACCATATTGACAAAGGTGACCTAGTCATCTTTGTCGGATTAAGTATGAGCCCGTCACGGATGACTGAACGGTGACGGATCCTATGTTGACTTATCTGCTATCAAACCTATCGGTGATAGGGTTTAATTTTGGCCCGACAACGATAACAGTCATCCGTGATGGGCGTCCGATACATATGACTTTTAACATCACTAATCTTTGGTTCATGACGGGACCCCTTACCGATACAGATGAGGCTTACCGCCCGACGAATATGAGCAATCCCGTGCTATAGACTCATGTTGTCTCCATTCTCCATAACGGATTATACGTGAAACTTAATTTATGCCATTTTTTTGGGTGGTAGGTTGACGGATTATACGTGAAACTTAATTTATGCCATTTTTGTGAAACAAATTCCAGGAGGCAAAGTTATTAAATGTCAAATTTGCAACATCCAAACCTGGAAATTTCATCGAGCGGGCCGAGGGTCTATTGACCGCAACCTGCATCCCGACTGCCACACACCCTCTTCTAATCTACGCTGGATTAGACTTGCCCAAAGTACTAAACTAATCATCCATATAGCTAGAGGAAACCGGCAAGAATGTCACTTTTGTTATATTTTTTTCTTTGACAATTTGAATATATGAGCAAAATTGTTGTTGTCTAGTTACTCATCAAATTAGAATTGTATATGATTACGCAGCTCTCAGTCTAGCTTATTCCAAAAAAAATAAAAATGAATCCTAGTGTTGCAACTGGATTCATTGAGAGCTAAGCACAGAGGAATGTGAATCCAGCAAACTCGTCTGATTCCCTTGCTAGGAAGTGTCAGCCCGATTTAGAGCAAGCATTTCCCTTGTTCTTTAGTGCGTTCCTCTTCCTTAGCAGATACATGCTCCAGCATGGGATGCATGCAAGGAGAAGTTACCACAGGGATTACTGATATCTCCCAAGCCTACTATACATGCGTCTTACTGAATTTTTTGGACATCTTATCAGTGTTTCCCACAATTAAAGCACTCGGTTGAAGGCGGAATGGATGGCTTGATCTTCAAATATCAATCATCGGCGAGTTCCAATGAGATTTTCGTAATAATTACCATCCCCTGAAGAAATAATCATTGTTGAATGCCTGAATCTCCGGCAAAAAAAGTCAGTGCTGACTGCTGAGATGTCTGTCTAAAAAACATTTGCCCCTTAACTTTTAATTCACCACTGATGAAAAGACTTACTTCAAGCCAGGAGACCAAGATTCCGACGCCTAAAAATCAATCTTTTCAAGGAGACCCAGCCGTGCACTATTTATGACCCCAACCACAAATCAACTATACCGGTTCATTCATTTCGGATGAAATGCAATGAAGGTAGATTAAATGATCTCATCAGTAACGATGATCTAGAAAGTTTTTAGAGAAAATATACTCCTAAAAATTAGTCAGAGCATGAGAGAAGATTAAATTGTAGCTCTTAATTAGCATATCCCAGATATATTTCAAAAAGTTGATTTCAAAGAATCATTTTACGTTAATTTAGGAACAACAACAACTCTACCTACATACAAGATCCGTAGTGTTTCTACCGTTCCACCTCTCTATCTCTACTACTATAAAAATTAAAGGTGTTTTTGTTGGTACGTCGTCCGTCTTTCACACGGATTCATCATCCATCTTTCAATCTAGCCCTATCATATATATCACATATATGTGTCAGCAGATAGGATGGGATTCGGGAAAGCCTGATTGAGTAGCTCAGGGAGACCCATCAACCGTGCAATGTGTCATAGTCCGTGCAAGTCTTTCTTTGACTCGGTCATGCACGAACACCCTGCTGCTCACATAACACGTTCCATGAATATAGCCGCCAAACGGACTATTCGATCACGCCTCGTGTAGCCTTGCGACTTACATATATCCACAAGCGACGAGACCTCTGAATGCTCTCATACTGTTGGACAGCGTTAACCACTGATGGACACCATCAACCAACCAGGCACATACCACGATATATAAACCCTTGATATCTTAAACCTTCTTCCTCTCAAAATCTACAAGCTTAATAACAACGCAGGTGTGTAACAAAGAATTTTCATTGATTTATCTCTTCTCTACTTTTATACTTATTAATTTACTTATATATTATATTGGTATCTTCACATAATTAAAAGACTCGTAGTGTATCTGTTATTCCACCTCTCTATCTCTACTATTCTAAAAATTAAATATGTTTTTGTGGGTGCTTGGTACGTCGTCCGTCTTCCATATGTATTCGTCGTCTTCTTTCAATATAGCCCTATCATATATATCACATATATGGGTCGGCAGATAGGATGGGATTCAGGAAGGCCTGATGGAGTAGCTCCTGGTAGGAATATCGACCGGGCAATAGCATTCTGTGTTATAATCCGTCCAAGCCTTTCTTCAACTCGGTCATGCGCCGGACACCCTGTTGCTCACAGAAAATCTTCCACGAACCCCGCCGCCTAATGGATTATCGTGCTCGTGCCTTGTATGGTCTCATAACTTACGTATATCCACGGAGCATGCCACGCATACCCCGCCAGCATCGAGACCGCTCAATGCTCTAATGCTGATTGACGCCATTAACCGCTGATGGACACCATCAACCAACCAGGCACAAACCACGGTATATAAGCCATGATTGCTTAACCCTTCTTCCTCTCAGAATTTACAAGCTTAATAATATCGCAGGTGTCTAACATAGAATTTTAATTGATTTGTCTCTTCTGTACCTATATACTTATTAACTTACTTATATATTATATTAGTAATAATTAGAGATACTATCGGGTTGAGTGCCATCTATGATCCATGTTGGAGGCATGCCATGAAGCCCTTTGGCCGGACCTGCCGAAACCATAGTACCAGTAAGGATTCAAGCCAAAGACGTCAAGATCATTCGAGCGAAGCCCTATGGTGAAAGCCATAAGCGAACATGGTGAAGGCTGGAAAGCCGCGTCGGTACTCCGCAAGTAAAGGCATCTTGGGCGAAGGCATCTCGGGCGAAGGGCATATGGCGAACTACAAAGACTTCGCCATAGACCAGGCCCAGCCTATCGGCCCATTAAAGACCCATATGTGCAAATGACACTGCGTACCCATGTAAATATCCCTTTCATAAGGGCAATCATGTAAATTCCCCTGTAAACCTAAACCCTAGAAGGTGTAAGCCTATAAAAAGACCTCTAGGGCTATGTAATGGGGGATCCCAAAAATTGTACGAATGAATACTATTGGCAGTATGCCATGAGGCCCCTTCGACCAAGCCTGCCGAAACCAACCAGGCGGCAGGGATCCAATCTCCCAGTACCCAAGGACCAGGGGGCGAAGCCCTACGGCGAAGCCCGATGGCAGAACCCAGTGGCGAAGCCCGATAGCGAGGAGTCACAAGGGGTTCTGGTCAGCCAAGGCGAAGCCTACATGGCGAAGGCATGCGCCGAAGGGGGATGACTTCGCCAGAGCGGACCTGGTCCAAGAAAGGCTAGCAGGCCTGCCCAATCGCCCTGAGCCATGGGCCAGTGAACCGGAAGCCACCGGGCGGCCCATCGAGGGCCCACGTGCCTGGATTACACTAAATACCCATGTAAGGGCCCCTTTATGAGGGCGACCATGTAAATTCCGCTGCAATAGCCCTAAACCCTAATAGGGGGATCTGTAATGGGGTTATAAATAGTCACCTAGGGCCATGTAAAAAGGGATCGGAATTTAATACAAAATTTATTACAGTTTACCTTCCCAACAACTATTGAGTATCCACGTCCTTCGACGTATGCGGTTGTCGTTTCGACAACAGCTGGCGCCGACCGTGGGGACCTCTAAGCGAAACCACTGAGAACGAATGCCACCGAAAAAGGTCTCAAAAGAGAGGGTTGCGAACCCAAAGGAAGGCACAGCCGAAGAGGTGATGGCCGCTGGCGAAGGCACGGAGCCTCCGGCGCCTGCCAAGGCGGCGGCCGTGCCGGTGGCTTCGGCGCCCGCGCTGCAACCACCGCCCTCGGCCTCGACCACTCCGACGGAGCAGGTACTGGAAATCCCTTCGTCAACGCAGCCGGCTTCGACAACAATCGCCGCTGCGCAAGTCGATCCTGGCCTTGACGCACAAGCCGAAGCAAACATGCAGGCCATGCGGCAAAACATGACACGACTCCAGGACATGCTTCGACAAATGCAGGAGCAGCAACAGGCGTACGAAGCGGCACGGCAGGCCAAGATCGCTCCGGCCCCCATCCTCCAGTATTCGGCAAGTTACATCCTGCCTCAAGCCTATCAGCAAGCGCCGGTTCGGCCTCTCACGGTCCAGGCACACCCTTCGCCCGGTCAAGTGTCGCGGGCAATGGCGGAGGGGGCCTCGGCATTGCAGGCACAACTTCAGGCTTTCCTTCAGCAGCTCAACCAACCCCACATCTCAAGCATAACCACTTCGGCTCAGCCGGAGGGGGGCTCCGGCCAAGGCGCTTCAGGGTGGCTGCTGACGAACCCACCTGTGCCAGGGGCTTCGCCCTGGAATCGGGGGCAACAGTTCGACGTCTACAACACCACCCAAGCGCCACCGTTCGGAAGCAGGCCACCGAACGTCGCATCCCAACCGCTCCCCCAGGCCATCACCTCGCCCTTCGCCACGCCGTATCCACAGTCAAGCGGGCCTTCGCTGCAGGGCACAGGGGGCAAGGCCGGGGGTGAAAAGGGACTGCCACTGAGTGGGGGGATCAAAAATCGTCCGATCCCACCTCAGTTCAAATTCCCACTTGTTCCGCGGTACTCGGGCAAAACAGACCCAAAAGAGTTCCTCTCAATCTACGAGTCCGCGATCGAAGCTGCTCACGGCGATGAAAACACCAAAGCGAAGGTAATCCATCTCGCCCTTGACGACATCGCCCGTTCTTGGTATTTCAATCTGCCATCCAATAACATTTACTCATGGGAGCAATTGCGCGATGTTTTCATCCTCAACTTCCGAGGCACCTACGAGGAGCCGAAGACGCAGCAGCATTTGCTCAGCAATCGCCAGAGGCCGGGCGAATCAATACGAGAGTACATGCGTCGGTTCTCGCAGGCACGATGCCAAGTACAAGACATAACGGAGGCATCCGTCATCAATGCCGCTTCGGCCGGGTTGCTCGAGGGCGAACTCACAAGAAAGATCGCCAACAAGGAGCCGCAAACCCTTGAGCACCTGCTTCGCATCATTGATGGGTACGCAAGAGGCGAAGAAGACTCCAAGCGAAGACAGGCGATTCAAGCCGAATACGACAAAGCCTCCATCGCTGCGGCCCAAGCTCAAATGCAAGCGCAGGTCGTCGAACCGGCTCCCCCCGCTGTTCGCCAGCCCCAGCCGGCGAACCCGGGGCAGCCGCCCCGGCAAGGCCAAGCTCCCATGACCTGGAGGAAATTCAAGACCGACCGAACAGGCAAGGCGATCATGGCTGTCGAAGAAGTACAAGCGCTCCGCAAGGAGTTCGACGCCCAACAGGGCGGCAGCCATCAGCAGCCCATTCGTAAAAAGGTCAGAAAAGATCTCTATTGCACCTATCATGGGCGGTCTTCGCAAACCACCGAGCAGTGCCGAAACATTCGCAAGCGAAACAACGCCCACGAACCAAGGCCACATCAGGGTGTCTCTGTCGAAGCGCCTCGCGAAGCGGTCCAGGAACAGTCGCCTCCAGCCGAACAGCACCAAGACATGCAGCACCGAATTATTCAAGTAATCACAAGGGCCGATCCACCAGTCCCGCTGTCGAAGCGGCAGAAGAAGTCGCAGCTGCGAACGGTGCACAACATCACCGCCACAGGCGAAGGGGTCCCGAAGTACTTGAGCCAGCAAATTTCTTTCGGGCCGGAAGATGCTGAAGGAGTGTTGTTCCCGCACCAAGACCCTTTGGTGATTTCGGCTGAAGTGGCCGGCTTCGAAGTCCGGCGCATTCTGGTCGATGGAGGTAGCTCGGCTGATGTCATCTTCGCCGAGGCATACGCCAGGATGGGGCTACCAACCTCGGCCCTCACTCAGGCGCCGGCCTCACTTCGCGGTTTCGGCGGTGAGGCGGTTCAGGTCCTTGGCCAAGCACGGTTGAAGGTTGTCTTCGGCACGGGCGAAAACAGACGCGAAGAGCAGATATTGTTCGACGTCGTCGACATCCCGTACGGCTACAACGCCATCTTCGGCCGCGCAACCCTAAACAAGTTTGAAGCCATCTCCCACCACAACTACCTCAAGCTCAAGATGCCGGGTCCGGCAGGGGTGATTGTTATCAAGGGGCTTCAGCCTTCGGCCGTGCCGAAAGGCGACTTGGCTATCATCAGCAGGGCGGTGCACAACGTGGAGACCGAACCACATGCTAACCGGGCAGCGAAGCCAGCCCTTCACGGCAAGGTAATCAAGGTGCAAGTGAGTGAGGCAGAACCGTCGAAGCTCGTCCAGCTAGGAGGCGATCTAGGCGAAGAAGAAGCCGAAAAAATCCTAGAAGTGCTCAAGAGAAACATCGACATCTTCGCCTGGAGCCCCAGCGAAGTGGGAGGCGTTTCGCCAGAGCTCATCATGCATCACCTGGCCGTCAAGCCGGATGCCAAACCAAGGAAGCAGAAGCTGCGCAAGATGTCCGCTGATCGCTAAGAAGCAACGAAGGCCGAAGTGCAAAAGCTTCTCAGGGCCGGGGTGATCAGGGAAATTGATTACCCGGAGTGGCTGGCGAACCTGGACTTGGTCAAGAAGTCAAATGGCAAGTGGCGCATGTGCGTCGACTTCACAGACCTCAACAAGGTTTGTCCGAAGGACGACTTCCCCTTGCCGCGGATCGATCAGCTTGTCGATTCGACGGCTGGCTGCGAGCTCATGAGCTTCTTGGACGCCTACTCCGACTATCACTAGATCCACATGAATCCAGACGACATCGCCAAGACTGCCTTCATCACGCCGTTCGGCACTTTCTGCCACCTCAGGATGCCTTTCAGCCTGAGGAACGCCGGAGCAACGTTCGCCAGGCTAGTGTACCAGGTGCTCCGCAAGCAACTAGGGCGAAACGTGGAGGCGTACATCGATGACATTGTCGTGAAAAGCCGTAAGGCCTTCGACCATGTGTCCGATTTGCAAGAAACCTTCGACAACTTGCGTACGGCGTGTATGAAGCTAAACCCTGAGAAGTGTGTTTTTGGAGTCCGCTCCGGCAAGTTGTTGGGTTTTCTTATCTCCGAAAGGGGTATCGAGGCGAACCCTGAGAAAATCGACGCCATTCAGCAAATGAGGCCACCGTCGAGCGTACGCGAAGTACAGAAGCTCGCGGGCCGAATTGCGGCACTCAGTCGTTTTCTCTCAAAAGCAGCCGAAAAGGGCCTGCCATTTTTTAAGACCCTCCGGGCGCAAGCAAGTTTTGGACTCCCGAATGCCAGGCCGCATTCGAGGAACTAAAGCAATATTTGCAAGCCCACCCGCCCTGGTCAGCCCAACACCAGGAAGCGAAATGCTATTGTATCTAGCGGCTTCGCCAATGGCGGTCAGCGCAGTCCTAGTCCAAGAGACAGAATCAGGGCAGAAACCGGTGTACTTCATCTCCGAAGCGTTACAGGGGCGAAGACGCGGTACATTGAAATGGAAAAGCTCGCTTACGCCCTGGTAATGGCTTCGCGCAAGCTCAAGCACTACTTCCAAGCCCACAAAATCATAGTGCCTTCGCAATACCCCCTGGGCGAAGTACTGCGGGGTAAAGAAATCTCTGGCAGACTCAGCAAGTGGGCAGCGGAGCTATCCCCCTTCGACCTGCACTTCGTGGCGTGCACCGCCATCAAATCTCAAGTCCTGGCCGATTTTGTGGTCGAATGGACTCAGGCGTTCGCCCCCGAACCCCAACCTGTCGAACAGCCTTGGACAATGTATTCCGATGGCTCATGGTCACATAGGGGGGCGGGCACCGCGGCCGTGCTCATTTCGCCGGGGGGCGTGCTGATCCGGTATGCCGCAAGGCTGCAATTCGACACAACCAACAACACGGCGGAATATGAAGCGGTGCTGCTAGGCCTAAGGAAGGCGAAGGCAATGGGGGTTCGGCGCTTACTCATCCGAACTGACTCGAAGCTAGTGGCTTGTCATGTTGATAAGTCTTTTGAGGCAAAAGATGAAGGGATGAAGAGATACTTGGAGGCCGTTCGGTCAATGGAAAAGTGCTTCGCCGGCGTAACGGTCGAACACTTGCCCAGAGGGCAGAATGAGGAGGCTGACGCCCTGGCGAAATCTGCCGCTTGCGGAGGACCGCACTCGCCAGGCATCTTCTTTGAAATCCTGTATGCACCAAGCGTGCCCAAAGGAATCGAGGATGTCATGGCCATAAACCAGACTGCCGCGAGCGAAGACCCGGAGGACTGGCTGTAACACCCTAAAAATTCGACCGACAGAACCGAAACCCTAAATTGCGGACCGTCAAAAACTTTTGAAAAGAACTGCATCATTTACCCGCACATTTATTTTGGATTTTATTTTGGGAAGTAGACAATATTACGCCTAATGGATAGTACATAATTTAGGAGGGATTTTTACTAAAATGCACATGTGAGAATAATGGGCGCGTGAAAAGAGAGAATAAAAAATATATATATCTATATATTTTAATAGGCAAACTAACACAAATTATGGACGATATTAATCTCATTAGTTGGATGAGCATACAAGATATTTTCTTAAAAAAAAAAAGGGGGGTTTTGTGGTGAATTTAGCCCAAAAGCCCGAAAAACAGTGGCGGCACTGTTCCTGGGCCGCCATCTGTTCGGCTCGACCCTCCCCGCGCGCACCCTGCCATCCACGCGCCGCGCGCCACCCTGCCCGAGCGCGCCCGCCGCCCGCGCGCGAAACCCGACCCGCCGCCGCCGCGCTCTGCGCGGCCCGCCGCCCGCTCGCCCCCGCCTCGCCCGCTCGCGCCACCGTGCTCGCGCGCCGCCGCCGCCTGTCTGCACGGCGCACGCGCATGGCCGCCCCGCGCCGCCAACGACGGACCGCAGCGCACGCGATACAGCAGGCCACGCCGAACGCGCGCACCGCAGAAAGAGCAGCACCGCTCCGCGCCGCGCGCATGCCGCCCGTACCACCGCGCCCGCGCCGCACGACGCGCCCACGCGGACCGCAGCCGCCCGCGCACACGTCGCCCGCACGCCGCTCCGCGCCCGCGCATGCCGCCCCGTACCACCGCGCCCTCGCCGCCCGCGCCATGCCTCCTCGCCGCGCCGCCCCGTACCACCGTCGTACCACTGCCTGTGCCGCCGTACCGCACGCCCACGCCGCCCTACACTGTCGCCCCATGCCGCCCGCGCCGCACGCCGCCGCTTGCCGCCGCGCGCGCCTCACCGCTCGTGCCGCGCACGTCGCCGCCGTACCCGTGCCTCCCGCGCCGCGCGCACGTTGCCGCTGCCCTCCCTGTGCCCTATAAAAGCCCCCTCCCCTCCTCCCTTCCTCCCCACACCGCCCCCACCTTTCTCCCCTCTTCTCCACCACCGGCAACCGCCGCCGCCGCCGTTGGGTCGCCACCGCGTCGCCGCCCCCTGCCTCGGCCGCCGCCGTCGCCGGTGAGTCCCCCTTTTTCCCCCTCCACCGCCGCGTCGCCAGGCTTGAGAGAGAGAGAGAGTAGTGAGGAAGAAGACAGAGGAGGAAGAAGAAGGGAGAGAGAGAAGAGGCAGAACAGAAAAGAGAGAGAGAAAAGAGAAGAAAAGAAAGAAAAAAAAGAAAGGGGAAAAAGAAATAAAAATAAAAATGGGGAAAAATAAATTAGGGTTAGGAATTTAATTTTTTTTTTCGAATATAAGTGCTAGATTAATATAAATTGTTAGCTTAGGAAATCAATAAATCCGTCGCCGTATGTTAATTTAGAAACTCGTAAGATTAAATCGGGGTATTTAAAATTGGAAATATACACATAATTAGGTTATTCGTTTAAATGATTACTTTGCGGGATGTTTAGTCAATTATTTAGATTGACATTCATTAGGTTTTGCCAACTCGCACATACATTAAACTAGAGGATTTATCCGCCGGTTATTTCTTCTAAATTAATCGTTGCTGTTTAATATTTACTAAAATATACATTTAATCACTATTTATTTAATCTTACTCGTTGAATAGGTTATCCGCTCAATTAGCCATCACGATGATTTAATCAACTATTTATCACCAAAGGTTAAGTATTATTATCGGGATCTAATTTATTCAAGTCACGTAATTTAAATCGGATTAAAATTGGCTAGCACTAATATTTTAGGACAATAGAGTTAAAAATCAAAATAGGGTTATTTCCTAGATTAAAATGGAATCGATACCGACATTCAAACGCTCGCGCTCGATCTTCTCTTGAGTTGGATTTTGTTGGATTTTAATTGAATTCTAAATGAATTCAATTCCTTTCGCACGTAATTTTAGACACCGAGGGAGCTGCGAGTCCGACCGAAGACCAAGAACAACCGGACTTCGAGCAAGGCAAGTCATCACTATTCCTTGAACATATCGATCCCAATTTGCGAAATTATTTTGTTTGCAAATAAAGTTGCATGCAATGATGAACATCCTACTTGCTGTTATGCCATGCCTTGAATATTGTTTACCCCATATTCCCTTGTAACCATGTTTACGTATGAGTCCCTAGTCAATTATGACAAATGCTTAGTAATGCTATTCTAGAATCATGCATACTCATATTTATCAAAATGCTATATGCTTGGGCAATTACCTTTGGGAAGGTAACTGAGATGCGGCATGTGGAGACATGAGCGCCACATTGCCATGATATGATGACATAATTTGTGAAAGGAGCAATGAAACTAAACAACTGTTTTCGACCGGGGCGGATGGTGGATTTGGGTGGTATCTGGAAAAAGCTAGTACCGTCCCCGGTCAGTTAAGGACCGAGCCATGAAGTTAAGCATGAAACGACCCTCGTACAACCGCACTTCTCGGATGGGTATAGACCTAGCGGACTAGATAGCCGAGCAGAGGCAGTATCCTTGCATAGATGGTTCACCCCCGTGTGTGAGGCAGGTGCGCTACGGTGGGGCAGCCGTTGAGGTAGGGCCGCGATGCGTGCCCTACGTCGGTGTCGCCATTTGTAGGACTGCCACGTGTGTGAGAGTGAGAATCTAAACTTAAACTATAAACTATAAACCTTACGTGCGTGTGAGACTTCCCTTCCCGGGAGCGCCAGAACTCCTCTCACTGCTAGAAACAGATACGCCTAGAGTGCATGAGGATGATAGTTCATGGAGCGGGTACTGCCAATGCAAGGTTATCGAAAGGCTTTGCCGTGACACGTCTCATGTGTTGGGACGAGGCTCATGTGTTGGGCAGTCGCGGAGTGCGGGTAAAGTGTACATCCACTGCAGTGTGAGTAAACCAAACCTATTCGAATAGCCGTGCTCGCGGATATTGAGCACCGGGACATGTATTACACTTGGCTAGACTCTAAACTCTTAACCTGTGTGGGATGGGTTATTGCATGATGAATTTTATGCTGTTGGAGCCACTCCCCAAGAGCAGGGAAGGTGGGCGTCCACAGAAAACCATGACGACCAACGGCGGAAAGCCATCCTTGGGATCACAATGGATGGTAGACAGAACCGCCGTTGTTTAAATTAAACTCTGGTATTAAAACCTGACCGGTTATGCTAAGTCTTAGGTTTGTGAAAATGATTGCAAAACCAGCTTTATGCAAATGAGCCTTTGCCTTGCCTTGAATAAAAACCCTGCATATGCATCGTTGTTGTGGTGACTTGCTGAGTACGGTTGGTACTCACCCTTGCAATTATAAACTTCACCAGAAGCCGAAGATGACACCGCGGAAGATCCGTACGCCTACTATGAAGAGGATGCGGAAGATGAGGGTGCCCACTAGGTCTAGATACGGTCGTTGCCTGTGGCAATGACAATGCCGCTGCCTTCGCTCCGCTACTTATCTATATTCTGCTTTTGGACTGTATTCCGGACCGCTTGGTCCTTTGTTCTAAGACTACGCCTTCGGGCCTATGATGTAATAATTCGTACCCGACGCTTATGTATGCGCTTTTGGTGAATCAACTATGTATCGTGTGTGCCAAACTACTTGATCCAGGGAAATGGCACAGAATACACGAGTGATTCCTGTTGCAAAACGGGGGTCCTTACAGAGTTGGTATCAGAGCCATACGACTGTAGGAAAGACCAAATGGCGCCCCACCCCAAAGTAGATGGTCAAGCGAGAGATTCCCAAATAGGAATATTTTCACAAAACCTACTTTCGCAAAACCAAATGCATTTTTCCTTAATTCATATCTACTTCTTTGCAAAATGAGTTTTACTTTTACTAATCTTAAACTTTCTTAAAAATAGATGGCGGATTCGAGTGCACCTTGGGAGATGGACCTGCCCCACTCAGAGGGATATGTCGTGGAGTTACACAGGATGATGAGGTGTTTGAGGTACCCGAGGATCCCTACCTACCAGGTGAGGCAGATTGGACCAGCCTGGGAGGCTAGAGTGGTGGTTGAGTCCCGAGTTCCTTCAGAGGCGGGCCACTGGTTCAGGACACGCTATTGTCGCTACACGCCAGAGACCGCGATGCAGGATGCTGCCCGGGAGGCCTTTCTTCGACTCAGCTCGATCCACCGATCTGAGTTGGCGACCACAGAGTTTGCCCATCACCCGTTCCGAGAGGAGGACAGCTCCGTGTGCACCGTCCGGGACACCCCCTGTTGTTACAACCCGATGGTGACCCGACTGTCCCGATGGGCGGAGGCTGTCGACGACTGCTACGAGACGGCTCTGTTGGAGATCGACGAGCAGCACCGGCGTCTGATTGAGCTGGAGACCGAGGTGACTGACCTCACAATGCAGCACCTACAGCTTGAGGAGGAGCACCAGACCCGGGGCAGTGAGATAGACTCACTGAAGACACAGCTCCAGGCTCGCAGCGACCAGTTGCAGCAGTTGTCAGGTCAGCAGGATGAGCGTCGCAGGATGATGGATATACTCGAGGAGCAGCTGAGGGTGAGTCAGGAGCACGTTAGTCAGCTTGCAGAGCAGCTCAGAGCCACCACAGTCAGTGCCACTGGGGCTTCCACTTCTGCAGCAGTTGGACAGGACCGCTACTTCTTCCTCACCCCACCGTACCCGCCAGCGTTCCACTCATTGGTGGATGCCCTAGCCACCGAGTCAGCACCCTACCTAATAGACCCTACAGTGTTACAGTCGCCAGTTGGAGAGCCGGCCCCTGCTACTTCCCCACCACTAGGGTCTTGCGCAGAGACCCCGATCCAGGATGACTCAGAGGACGAGGACGACCCAGAGGAGATGGAGCCGCACATCACCGACCCCTCAGAGGACGAGACTCCTGCCTACCGCATCACCTTCGCCGGTGGCCCTCGCACCCGCAGCACGGCTCGCAAGAGCACACGACCACCGCCCAAGAGGACCAAGCCAGATCCAGAGGCTACCACCTCCGAGCCAGGGGAGTTCAGGTTCGCGTCTGCCAGCGACTACCCACTTCCTGCGCCAGGATCCTGCGGGTGGCTGGACGACTAGACTGGGTATCCACTACGGCTCCGATCTCGCTGGGATGGGTTTTGGAGAGCGATACACCTTTACCCCCCCTATGTATGTCAACGAGTAGTTTGTCGTAGTTCGATGATTGTAATGTTTGAACCTTATTTGGACTGCACATGTATGCAGTCACTTGGGTCTGGGTTTGTGAACTTTATAATGTTTTTATGAAATGTTATTGTTATGTTGCAAATGAGTTTATTCCACCATGCTTACCAAACAAAGTTCACATCAAAAACAACTCCCCGATCGGGATAGAATCGTAGGGATTGGCTCGAGGAACAAAATACTTACCCAACAAATCCACACAGATGGCCAGCCGACGCCGGACAACAAACAACAATGAGGGAGCCCCTGAACCCGACCTAAACACTTTAACCGGAATTATGGCCGCACAGACCCAACTCCTGCAAGCCATCACGAACAATCAAGGCAATCGTGGGGGATCAAGCTTTGGGGAATTCATGAGAACCAAACCACCCACATTCGCCGCAGCAGAAGAGCCCATGGATGCTGAGGATTGGCTGCGTATCATTGAGAAGAAGCTGACCCTCGTACGAGTGAGAGAGGCAGATAAAGTGATTTTCGCAGTGAATCAATTGGAAGGACCAGCCGGAGACTGGTGGGATACTTATAAGGAGGCACGAGAAGAAGATGCCGGTGAACCTACCTGGGAGGAATTCGCTACCGCCTTCCGCGACAACTTCGTGCCCGCCGCAGTGATGCGCATGAAGAAAAATGAGTTCAGGAGACTGCGTCAAGGGAATACCACGGTACAGGAATACCTGAACCGTTTCACTCAGCTGGCCCGTTACGCAACCGGAGATCTTGCGGACGAGGAAGAAAAGGTTGACAAGTTCATTGAAGGGTTGAACGATGAGCTGCGTGGACCCATGATAGGGCAAGACCATGATAGCTTCCAGAGCCTCATCAATAAGGTGGTTAGACTGGAAAACGATCGGAAGATCGTGGAGCACAACCGCAAAAGAAGGCTTGCTATGAATCGCCCGCCTCAAGTTGCATCTCAGCGACCCAAAGGAGCTACCTCGTCAGGATGGAAGCCCGCAATAGTGACTGTCAATCGCTCTGCTACGCCTAGCAATTACAGCAGGCCGGTTACTGCCCAGACTCGCACACCTGCGCCAAACCAGGCTACTACCGGGATAAAAAGGCCGGGAAGCTGTTTTAACTGTGGGGAATATGGGCATTTCGCCAACAAGTGCCCGCATCCCAACAAAACACCCATCCGCACCGGAGCCAGTGCCACAACAATCCAAGGGACTGCTACCCCAACAGCCGGGAGAGGACTGTTCAGAACACCGCAGACAGGCAGGATCGCGACCGGATTCGGACGCGGGCAAGTGAACCACGTGCGAGCGGAAGAAGCCCAGGAAGATCAGGGCGTGCTAATGGGTACGTTCTCTATAAATTCTACTCCAGTTAAAGTTCTCTTCGACTCAGGCGCTTCGCATTCATTTATATCCTTAAAAGCTAGTCAACAACATAACCTAACCCGGGTAGAACTACGGAAACCTATGATAGTACATTCACCGGGAGGGGAGATAAATGTGAACCAAGCTTGTGTCGACGTACCAATCCGTTTTAGGGATGTGGTGTTTCCCTCAAATCTTATGGTCCTAGTACCGCAAACCCTCGATATCATACTAGGCATGGATTGGTTAACAAGAAACGGAGGCATCATAGATTGCAGCCGAAGGGAAGTCACGTTAACCACACCCTGGGGATCAGCAATGAGAGCGACTATGGATCAAGACCCCAGGTTACCTGAACGTGCCGGTGGCATATTCACCATGCTACCCCTGAAAGGAATGCCGATAGTTCAGAAGTTTCCCGATGTATTCCCTGAAGATCTACCTGGAATGCCACCCGATCGTGACATTGAATTCGTCATCGATTTGATGCCCGGAACTGCCCCCATATCCAAGAGGCCATATCGGATGCCAGTTAATGAGTTAGAAGAGCTCAAGAAGCAAATTAGGGAACTACAAGAGAAGGGATTCGTACGCCCTAGCTCATCACCTTGGGGAGCCCCAGTATTATTCGTCAAGAAGAAGGATGGAAGCATGAGGATGTGTGTGGATTACCGCTCATTGAATGAAGTGACCATCAAGAACAAATACCCGTTACCATGGATAGACGATCTTTTCGATCAACTTAAAGGAGCCAAGATATTCTCTAAGATCGATCTTCGATCCGGATACCACCAACTAAAGATTAGGGCTGGAGATATTCCTAAGACTGCGTTCTCAACGCGTTACGGGTTATATGAATTTACCGTGATGTCTTTCGGATTGACCAATGCCCCGGCCTATTTCATGAATCTTATGAACAAGGTATTCATGGAATATTTGGATAAATTCGTGGTAGTATTTATCGATGATATCCTCATCTACTCCAAGGATGAAGATGAACATGCCGAACATCTACGCTTGGTACTAAAGAAACTCCGGAAGCATCAGCTCTACGCAAAGTTCAGCAAATGCGAATTCTGGTTGAAGGAAGTGGCATTTTTAGGTCATGTGATATCAGCCGGTGGCGTAGCAGTAGACCCTGCTAAGGTTGAGGCGGTTACCGAATGGAAGGCCCCCAAGTCTGTAACGGAGATCCGGAGCTTTCTAGGATTGGCCGGATACTACGGAAGGTTCATCGAAGGATTCTCCAAGATAGCTCGACCCATGACCCAGCTACTCAAGAAGGAAAAAGAATTTAAGTGGACTGAGCAATGTCAGGAAAGTTTCGAACGATTAAAAGAAAAGTTAACCACTGCCCCTGTCCTAGTACTCCCTGATAACCGGAAGGACTTCGTAGTATATTGCGATGCCTCGAGACAAGGGCTGGGAGGAGTGTTAATGCAAGAAGGAAAGGTCGTGGCATATGCTTCACGACAACTGCGACCGCACGAGGAAAATTATCCTACCCATGACCTTGAATTGGCCGTAGTGGTTCATGTACTGAAGATTTGGAGACATTATTTGATTGGGAATCATTGCGATATCTACACGGATCACAAGAGCCTGAAATACATCTTTACGCAGCCCGACCTAAACCTGAGACAGAGACGGTGGCTGGAACTGATCAAGGATTATGACTTGGAGGTTCACTACCATCCCGGGAAAGCAAACGTTGTAGCCGACGCACTAAGCCGCAAGAGCCATTGCAATCACCTGGACATGGAAGGCATGGCCCCTGAGCTTAGAAAGGAAATGGCCCACCTGAACTTGCACCTAATCCCGCAAGGACAGATAAACACTCTGGAAATACAGCCCCTACTGAGGAAACAGATAGAAGAGGCTCAAAAGGATAACGAAGAGGTTCGAGAAGTAAAGAAGCGCATGGCCGCAGGACATGCGAAGGAGTTCTCGGTTAGCGAGGAGGGAATATTATGGTATAAAAAGAGGATTTACGTGCCGGAGCAAGGAGGACTGAGGAAGTTAATACTAAAGGAGGCACATGAATCGGCCTACTCCCTACACCCGGGGGGTACGAAAATGTACCAGGATTTGAAGGAGGAATACTGGTGGCCCAATATGAAACGAGATGCGGCAGAATACGTGGCACTCTGCGACGTATGCCAAAAGGTGAAAGCCGAACACCAGCGACCAGCAGGGTTACTACAACCTCTCAAAATTCCCGAATGGAAATGGGATGAGATCGGTATGGATTTTATTGTTGGATTACCTAAAACCGCAACAGGTTATGATTCCATTTGGGTAATCGTGGATCGACTCACCAAGACCGCGAGATTTATCCCTGTGAAGACGAACTATAGCAGTGCCAAGCTAGCCGAGCTATACATGTCTAGGATCGTGTGTCTTCACGGCGTACCAAAAAGGATTATATCCGACCGAGGTACCCAGTTTACCTCACACTTCTGGAATAAAGTGCATGAGACCCTCGGAAGCTACCTCGCATTTAGCACGGCATATCACCCCCAGACCGATGGCCAGACTGAAAGGATGAACCAAGTATTGGAGGATATGTTGAGAGCATGCGCACTGGACTTTAGCAAAGACTAGGAAAGGTGTCTACCGTACGCTGAGTTCTCCTACAACAACAGTTACCAAGCTAGCCTAAAAATGTCGCCAAATGAAGCATTGTTTGGACGACGATGCCGTACCCCGCTAATGTGGTCCGAACCCGGAGAGCGTGCCGTATTCGGACCGGATATAATTAAAGAGGCTGAAGAGAAGGTTCGCCTAATCCGTGACCGACTAAAGGTGGCTCAGTCACGGCAAAAGAGTTACGCTGACACTCGGAGAAGGGATCTAGAATTTAAGGAAGGAGATTACGTATACCTAAAGGTCTCCCCGCTGAGGGGTACAAAAAGGTTTAAAGTCAAGGGAAAGCTAGCACCAAGGTACGTAGGACCGTTCCAAATAATCGCTAGACGAGGAGAAGTTGCCTATCAGCTCCAACTACCGGAAAACATTTCCGACGTGCACCCGGTTTTTCACGTCTCCCAGTTGAAGAAATGCTTGAGAGTGCCAGAAGAGCAAGCCCAGTTGGAGGAAATCCACATCGCAAATGACCTCACGTATCCAGAACACCCTGTAAAGATCTTGGATGAGGCCGAAAAAGGAACCCGAACAAAATTGTGGCGTATGTACAAAGTGCAATGGAGTAATCACACAGAGGATGAGGCTACATGGGAGAGCGAGGAGTTCTTGAAGACCGAGTACCCACAACTATTCGACAACCGGTAAGAAATCTCGGGACGAGATTTATTTAAGGGGGGTAGGTTTGTAACACCCTAAAAATTCGACCGACAGAACCGAAACCCTAAATTGCGGACCGTCAAAAACTTTTGAAAAGAACTGCATCATTTACCCGCACATTTATTTTGGATTTTATTTCGGGAAGTAGACAATATTACGCCTAATGGATAGTACATAATTTAGGAGGGATTTTTACTAAAATGCACATGTGAGAATAATGGGCGCGTGAAAAGAGAGAATAAAAAAATATATATCTATATATTTTAATAGGCAAACTAACACAAATTATGGACGATATTAATCTCATTAGTTGGATGAGCATACAAGATATTTTCTTAAAAAAAAAAAAGGGGGGTTTTGTGGTGAATTTAGCCCAAAAGCCCGAAAAACAGTGGCGGCACTGTTCCTGGGCCGCCATCTGTTCGGCTCGGACCCTCCCCGCGCGCACCCTGCCATCCACGCGCCGCGCGCCACCCTGCCGCGCCCGCGCGCCCCGCCGACCGCGCGCAACCCCGACCCGCCGCCGCCGCGCGCTGCCCTGCCGCGCCGCCCGCTCGCGCCCCGCCTCGCCCCGGCTCGCGCCCACGTGCTCGCGCGCCGCCCGCCGCCTGTCTGCCACGGCCGCACGCGCCGCCCTCGGGCCGCCCCGCGCCCGCGCGACCACGTCGCCCGCAGCGCCGCACGCGCGCCCACGCCGGACCGCGCCGCACGCGCGCACGTCGCCCGCACGCCGCTCCGCGCCCGCGCATGCCGCCCCGTACCACCGCGCCCGCGCCGCACGCGCGCCCACGCCGGACCGCGCCGCACGCGCGCACGTCGCCCGCACGCCGCTCCGCGCCCGCGCATGCCGCCCCGTACCACCGCGCCCTCGCCGCCCGCGCCATGCCTCCTCGCCGCGCCGCCCCGTACCACCGTCGTACCACTGCCTGTGCCGCCGTACCGCACGCCCACACCGCCCTACACTGTCGCCCCATGCCGCTCGCGCCGCACGCCGCCGCTTGCCGCCGCGCGCGCCTCACCGCTCGTGCCGCGCACGTCGCCGCCGTACCCGTGCCTCCCGCGCCGCGCGCACGTTGCCGCTGCCCTCCCTGTGCCCTATAAAAGCCCCCTCCCCTCCTCCCTTCCTCCCCACACCGCCCCCACCTTTCTCCCCTCTTCTCCACCACCGGCAACCGCCGCCGCCGCCGTTGGGTCGCCACCGCGTCGCCGCCCCCTGCCTCGGCCGCCGCCGTCGCCGGTGAGTCCCCCTTTTTCCCCCTCCACCGTCGCGTCGCCAGGCTTGAGAGAGAGAGAGAGTAGTGAGGAAGAAGACAGAGGAGGAAGAAGAAGGGAGAGAGAGAAGAGGCAGAACAGAAAAGAGAGAGAGAAAAGAGAAGAAAAGAAAGAAAAAAAAAGAAAAGGGAAAAAGAAATAAAAATAAAAATGGGGAAAACTAAATTAGGGTTAGGAATTTAATTTTTTTTTTCGAATATAAGTGCTAGATTAATATAAATTGTTAGCTTAGGAAATCAATAAATCCGTCGCCGTATGTTAATTTAGAAACTCGTAAGATTAAATCGGGGTATTTAAAATTGGAAATATACACATAATTAGGTTATTCGTTTAAATGATTACTTTGCGGGATGTTTAGTCAATTATTTAGATTGACATTCATTAGGTTTTGCCAACTCGCACATACATTAAACTAGAGGATTTATCCGCCGGTTATTTCTTCTAAATTAATCGTTGCTGTTTAATATTTACTAAAATATACATTTAATCACTATTTATTTAATCTTACTCATTGAATAGGTTATCCGCTCAATTAGCCATCACGATGATTTAATCAACTATTTATCACCAAAGGTTAAGTATTATTATCGGGATCTAATTTATTCAAGTCACGTAATTTAAATCGGATTAAAATTGGCTAGCACTAATATTTTAGGACAATAGAGTTAAAAATCAAAATAGGGTTATTTCCTAGATTAAAATGGAATCGATACCGACATTCAAACGCTCGCGCTCGATCTTCTCTTGAGTTGGATTTTGTTGGATTTTAATTGAATTCTAAATGAATTCAATTCCTTTCGCACGTAATTTTAGACACCGAGGGAGCTGCGAGTCCGACCGAAGACCAAGAACAACCGGACTTCGAGCAAGGCAAGTCATCACTATTCCTTGAACATATCGATCCCAATTTGCGAAATTATTTTGTTTGCAAATAAAGTTGCATGCAATGATGAACATCCTACTTGCTGTTATGCCATGCCTTGAATATTGTTTACCCCATATTCCCTTGTAACCATGTTTACGTATGAGTCCCTAGTCAATTATGACAAATGCTTAGTAATGCTATTCTAGAATCATGCATACTCATATTTATCAAAATGCTATATGCTTGGGCAATTACCTTTGGGAAGGTAACTGAGATGCGGCATGTGGAGACATGAGCGCCACATTGCCATGATATGATGACATAATTTGTGAAAGGAGCAATGAAACTAAACAACTGTTTTCGACCGGGGCGGATGGTGGATTTGGGTGGTATCTGGAAAAAGCTAGTACCGTCCCCGGTCAGTTAAGGACCGAGCCATGAAGTTAAGCATGAAACGACCCTCGTACAACCGCACTTCTCGGATGGGTATAGACCTAGCGGACTAGATAGCCGAGCAGAGGCAGTATCCTTGCATAGATGGTTCACCCCCGTGTGTGAGGCAGGTGCGCTACGGTGGGGCAGCCGTTGAGGTAGGGCCGCGATGCGTGCCCTACGTCGGTGTCGCCATTTGTAGGACTGCCACGTGTGTGAGAGTGAGAATCTAAACTTAAACTATAAACTATAAACCTTACGTGCGTGTGAGACTTCCCTTCCCGGGAGCGCCAGAACTCCTCTCACTGCTAGAAACAGATACGCCTAGAGTGCATGAGGATGATAGTTCATGGAGCGGGTACTGCCAATGCAAGGTTATCGAAAGGCTTTGCCGTGACACGTCTCATGTGTTGGGACGAGGCTCATGTGTTGGGCAGTCGCGGAGTGCGGGTAAAGTGTACATCCACTGCAGTGTGAGTAAACCAAACCTATTCGAATAGCCGTGCTCGCGGATATTGAGCACCGGGACATGTATTACACTTGGCTAGACTCTAAACTCTTAACCTGTGTGGGATGGGTTATTGCATGATGAATTTTATGCTGTTGGAGCCACTCCCCAAGAGCAGGGAAGGTGGGCGTCCACAGAAAACCATGACGACCAACGGCGGAAAGCCATCCTTGGGATCACAATGGATGGTAGACAGAACCGCCGTTGTTTAAATTAAACTCTGGTATTAAAACCTGACCGGTTATGCTAAGTCTTAGGTTTGTGAAAATGATTGCAAAACCAGCTTTATGCAAATGAGCCTTTGCCTTGCCTTGAATAAAAACCCTGCATATGCATCGTTGTTGTGGTGACTTGCTGAGTACGGTTGGTACTCACCCTTGCAATTATAAACTTCACCAGAAGCCGAAGATGACACCGCGGAAGATCCGTACGCCTACTATGAAGAGGATGCGGAAGATGAGGGTGCCCACTAGGTCTAGATACGGTCGTTGCCTGTGGCAATGACAATGCCGCTGCCTTCGCTCCGCTGCTTATCTATATTCTGCTTTTGGACTGTATTCCGGACCGCTTGGTCCTTTGTTCTAAGACTACGCCTTCGGGCCTATGATGTAATAATTCGTACCCGACGCTTATGTATGCGCTTTTGGTGAATCAACTATGTATCATGTGTGCCAAACTACTTGATCCAGGGAAATGGCACAGAATACACGAGTGATTCCTGTTGCAAAACGGGGGTCCTTACACTGGCGAACACCGTTCGTGAAGTACCTCAAAGACGGCTGGCTTCCGGATGACGAAGCAGAGGTGAAACGCCTGCAAATCAGGGCCAGGCGGTACAAGCTGGTTGCAGGGCAGTTGTACCGCTCTGGAGTGCTCCAACCTTTGCTTCGCTGCATTTCCTTCGCCGAGGGCAAAGAAATGGTGAAGGAAATTCATCAGGGGCTTTGTGGGGCACACCAAGCTGCCAGGACTATCGCCTCCAAGGTGTTTCGCCAAGGGGTATATTGGCCAACCGTGCTGAAAGTTTGCGTGGCGCACGCCAAAAGGTGCGAGGGCTGCCAACGGCATGGTCGAAGCAAAACCGCCCCACAATATGAGTTGCAGCCGATCGCTCCGGTATGGCCCTTCGTCAGGTGGGGGCTGGACATCATTGGCCCATTCCCAGCAGCGCGAAATGGTTACAAGTTTGTGATTGTGGCCATCGAGTACTTTTCTCGCTGGATCGAGGCCGAACCACTCGGCACGATCACTTCGGCGGCAGGGCAGAAGTTTGTGTGGAAAAACATTGTTTGCCGTTTTGGAGTTCCAAGGGAATTCATCACAGACAATGGCAAACAATTCGATTCTGACAAGTTCAGAGAGATGTGCGAAGGGCTAAGCCTGGAAATCAGGTTCGCATCGGTCGCACACCCACAGTCGAACGGGGCAGCCGAACGCGCAAATGGCAAGATCTTGGAGGCGCTCAAAAAAAGGCTTGAGGGGGCGGCGAAGGGCAAATGGCTAGACGAAATGCTGTCCGTCCTTTGGGCTCTCCGAACGACTCCCACGAGGCCAACCAAGTGTAGCCCATTCATGCTCCTTTACGGAGACGAAGCAATGACCCCAACAGAGCTAGGGGCTAACTCACCAAGGGTGATGTTCTCGGGGGGCGAAGACGGGCGCGAAGTGTCACTCGAACTCCTCGAAGGGGTGCGAGTCGAAGCACTGGAGCACATGCGCAAGTACGCCACAAGCACTTCGGCAACCTACAACAAGAAGGTTCGCCCGACAGAGCTCCGGCCAGGCCAACTCGTCTTAAGGAAGAAGGCGAACCCAGCAGCGGTTGGAAAGCTTGAGTCGAAATGGGAGGGGCCCTATCTCATCAAGCACAGGTCAAGGACGGGTTCTTTTCGCCTAGCAACACTGGAAGGCGAAGAGTTCAATCACTCATGGAACACCGCTTCACTCAAGCGTTTCTATGTCTAGAGGGTGGCACCCTGTTCGCCAGCATGTAAAAATGTATATATTACCATGTAGCTCTTCGGCAACTGCCATCTTTGTAAGCCGTTCGGTGCAAAAATACAAAAAAAAAGGAGAAAATGAAAAAAAAAGAGGAACTGGACGTAGGGCTATTATCCACTCTGGAGGCCCGAACCAGTATAAAATTTCTGTGTTTTTCGCCTCTTTTTACTCATGTGCATGATAATTCGTGGAAAAACCCCAAGGCAAACGCCTGATCTGCAAAAGGGCCAGGGGCGAAACGAATCGGTCGAAGCATCGCTCGCCGAACGTTGAAACCGCGACAACTTGTTTTGGAAAAAAAAAAGAAAACCCCGAACACCGTTATAGTCAATCTGCACAAAATTAAGCCGCTAAACGCAAAGTGCAAACGATCGACAACGGAAGCCGAAAGCTGAAAAGTCAGCAAGCCTATTTCGCCAATACACGCAAAGGGGTCGATGCACCACGACCCAACAAAAGCACAAAATGTGACAATGCAGAAAATGGTGAAAAGGAAACAAAAGCACATCTTTATTAAACATTGAAAATACACTCAACAGCTTACACTGTGTAACGCGATACAGGCGAAACGATCCAAAACGTTCGCTTACAAGAAAATTACATCTTCGCTCCCAAGGCAACTACTAAAGGAGTGATCCGGCGAACATGGTTCATCATCACTGCTGATATCGTACACTACCCTAAGAGGAGAGGGGGACGAAACTACAGTAAGGGCGTAGCGCCGCTGGGCGATCGCCTCCTGCCGGTCGGTTCGCCGATGGTTTCGCCAGAAACGGACCATACCCTCCAGGCGCACCACATGGACACGATCGAAGTCCTCCAGCGTTCGCCCAGGATGAGTTCGCATCCAGTTAGCGACGCTCACAACTTTGTAGATGTTCCCGTTGATTGTCATTTCACGGTAGAAAGGCCGAAGCTGGTATCGAACCTTCGGCAAATTCTTCACCGCAATAAATTTCTCGTTCTTGCTTCGCCAATCCCCAAGAGGGGGCCGAACACAAAGCTTTCGGCATTGACCTTGCAAAAATGGGAGTATCACGCAGGCGAGCAGAAGAAGGGAAAAGTGGACGCGAAAGAACTAGGCGAGAGAACCGCAAAAACATCTCAAACGGTTCGCGCGTCACACAAAATGATATAAATGGCGAAAGGAGTCATATACTTCCACCAGTTCAAGGCCTTGGCCATATTTACATAACTCGCCCTAAACGGCGAAGAACAAAAGAGAAAATTTACAAAAGTAGATGGGCGGAGGGCCTCACACCTCGGGGTGGTCTTCGGCTCCTCCTCCGCCCCCCGCTGCTGGCTCTTCGTCCTGGTCCACCGCCTCTGACTTCACCAGCTGCTCAAGTAGGCGGGTCTTAGCTGCGGAACGGCCCTCCTTTAGCCAAAACTACCTTCGCCAGGCACGAAGGGCGGGTGATATGTCTTGGGAGCTAACCTCCTAATCCCCCTTCGCGAGCTCGGGGAATCGGGCGACATGCTCGCACCCGTTCTGTTGAAGTAACCCCAGGGCGAAGGCGGTCGACACGCGCGCACAGCAATCGCCGTACGCGGTGGCACAATCGGAGACAGCGCAGCCAGCCTCCTGGCTCCAATCGCAGAAGTCCAGGACGGAAGCATCTTCGCCCGGAAAGCTACCCGCATCGCCCCCATATCCGTAAGGGCAAGGCGAAGGGTGCAGCAAGACGCCTTCGCTGCTTCGGTCGCCCGGGCCGCCTCTTGGGCAAGGTGCTTGTTTTTCTCCTCCGCCTTGCGCGCCCTCTGGCGAAGGGCTTCCATCTGGGACTCCACCGTGTCATAGTAGGCAGTTAGCATGGCGGTATGCTCCCGCTCTTTCGCCAACTCGGCCGAAAGGCGATCGATCTCAGCCTTCGCCTCGCTGCCTTTGTCGAGCTCGGCCTGAAGTCGCCTGTTCTCCGCCTTCGTCTCTCGAAGGGATCGGGCAAGCCCCTCCATTTCAAGGCCTTTTCGGCCAAGCTCGTCGTCGTTCGCCCGGAGCCGGTTTTTTAGGCCGTCCAGGCAGGCCCGCATTGTCCGCTTAGTGGAACAATGGGCCGCCAGAAGCTGGTGAAGAAGAAAAAATGGGGGGCGCAACGTAAGCCAAGTGTAGAAAAGGGAGGTAGAAAATAAAAGAAATTCGGAAGACACCGAAACTTACCCGCACGGCTAAACTCTTCACGGCGGAGCACCCCTCGTCGAACTCATTGAGCTCGGCGAAGAGGCTGGGGCCGCCAGCCGGCGAAACGATGTTGCTCACCCCCTCCACGAAGGGGACGAGCTCTGCCCGGGTCTCGAAGTCCCCGGGGATGAAGCGGGCCGGCCCCTGAGAATACTCGGAGCCGGATCCCTCGGTGGTCTTTTTGCCCTTATCTAGGGCGAGCGGCGAAAGCGACTGGCGTATAGGGCTACCGAAGACGCGAGTGGCCACCCTCACCACCCGTTCGGCTGATGGCGAAGCACCAGCCCCGTCAGCCACCCCCAGGGACGTTGAAGGCCCCTGGCTTCGCCCCGCAGGCGAGGTAGGGGTCCCATCGGACGACTCCTCATCGCTGAAGGCGTTGGCGATGGTGATGACCCCCTTTTCCGGGGGGCTGTCTTCGTCGCGCCGCCTCCTGCCGCCTTGATCGCGGCGATAGCGACTAGGGCCTTGGCACCCTCCACGTCTTTTCGCCGCAGGGGCGAAGAGACGGATTCCGCCCCGGTGTCGGCACGCTCCGGGCTGGGAGTCGGCGTATAACCGCGCGTCCCGGAGCGGCTATCGCCCGCCTCGTCGATAGCCCTTTCGGCCGCAGCTTCGGCCCCTCCCGCTTCCTCCTCTTCGACATCCTCGTCTTCTCCGACGTCGGAGTCTATAGGGACGGGGGCCTTCTGTTTGCAGGGGCAAATCTAACCTGCCCCCGCGGGCGCTTCCGAGAGGGGCCGGCTTCGCCATCCGCCTTAGATGCCTTCGCCCTCGGAGGGAGCTCACCGACGTGGATGCGGTTCGCCCGGCCAGCTGCTTGCCGAGTCAGCAGCTGGCTATATTCGGTCAGCGAGATATCGCCAATAAGCCGTCTGGCTTCAGCGTCGGCTTGGGCCAGCGTCAACACTGGAAAAAGGCGAGACGCAAAGTTAGAAGGCGAAGCAAAAGCATGGCAAAAAGGCGAAGCGCAAAAAAAAAAGAAGAAGAAAAAGAGAGCTCACCATTCGTCCCCGGGGGCAAAACAAGTTTGGGCAGGCCGTCGACCACTTCGCCTTGGTCGACTTCGACCTGCCACGCCTGCGAAAGCGGACAAATCCGCAGCATGCAAAATTCCTCTACCAAATCCCGGCAACTCAGCCGGGAACAGACCCTGCGAAGCAGGGCGAAGCGAGACTCTAGGGTACCAGTAACGGCAAACCTGGGCTTCCGCGCGGGTGAAATTGCCCGACGCCGCCAGCGCAGCGCCCCCGCCGCTTCGGAATCCGCCTCGAAGGGGATGGAGTGGTAGAACCACTTCGCCATCCATTGGCGATCCCATCCAGTAACGGGTTCCGGAAACCAAAAACCCACTACTGTTCGCCGTGGCCCAACGGCCCATCACTGGTTCGCTAAGACCCAACAAAGTGACATGGGCCACTCCATTGTTCATAAAAAAGCAAAGGCCCAACACTGCTCACACTAGGACCGGTTGTCGTTTCAAAAAAAAAATCAAATCCCCACAACTGCTCGAGAAGGGCGAAGACCAAACACTATAATCCTTTTTCGCATGTCGAAAACTTTTTGCAGGATCCAGAAAGAGGGATTTCGGCAAGAGCATCGGTCGAAAGGGGGCGCCTCATGCCATACTACATGGTTTGCATGGTCTCGGCCGAAGCTCCTATCTCACCCTTGCCCGTGAGGGGCTTGTTGGCAGTATGCCATGAGGCCCCTTCGACCAAGCTTGCCGAAACCAACCAGGCGGCAGGGATCTAATCTCCCAGTACCCAAGGACCAGGGGGCGAAGCCCTACGGCGAAGCCCGATGGCGGAACCCAGTGGCGAAGCACGATAGCGAGGAGTCACAAGGGGTTCCGGTCGGCCAAGGCGAAGCCTACATGGCGAAGGCATGCGCCGAAGGGGGATGATTTCGCCAGAGCGGACCTGGTCCAAGAAAGGCCAGCAGGCCGGCCCAATCGCCTTGAGCCATGGGCCAGTGAACCGGAAGCCACCGGGCGGCCCATCAAGGGCCCACGTGCCTAGATTACACTAAATACCCATGTAAGGGTCCCTTTATGAGGGCGACCATGTAAATTCCCCTGCAATAGCTCTAAACCCTAATAGGGGGATCTGTAATGGGGTTATAAATAATCACCTAGGGCCATGTAAAAAGGAATCGGAATTTAATACAAAATTTATTACAGTTTACCTTCCCAACAACTGTTGAGTATCCACGTCCTTCGACGTATGCGGTTGTCGTTTCGACAACAAATACAATTGCTTTTACACTCCAACTATTGTTGAGAGAACCACGCCTTTCGACGTGGCATAGTTGTCCATTCGACAACAATCCATATGCTTTGTTGGCTGATAGATATGTAACAATATGCTCAATGTGCTTCGTGAAATTCTTGGAAATGTTTATATCATGCCTTTTTTATTCCAATTTTTATGTTAATTTTAATCTTTCTCCTATTATATATATTATAGAAATTAAAGATATTTATGCCACTACTTTGGTACATTGTTTGTGTTTGAATTGCTTTTTTGCGTTGGTGTACATTGGTATATAATTGATTTTTCCAAATTTTGACCAGCAGCAATGCGATTGAAGTTGTCACCATTTAGTCCGATTAGTACGTCGCGAGTCTATCTGTGACTCCACTTTGTCCGCGTAAGTGGCTCCGTTGAGCATCGTTATCCAACTATTATTTATATATGTTACTATCGAAAAGCATTTCTGCTTATCGTCTAATTTTTTATTTTATCTACGGCAGGCCACCATCACCATGAGGACCTCGAGTTGTTGATGAGTTTTCAATCAAAAATAATATACGTACGATGCTGCTGTCTCGCTCAAGTGTAGAACCAAATCAGCAATGAAAGTCTCACCCACGATAGATGAACTCTACTTTAATGGTGAATACTGACTCATTCATTCAGGTGAAATATGGATGAATGTCAGATAGATTGGATCAAATGCGGATGCGGATGAAGCCATTGTGTATATTCAGACTAATCCTTCTGTTCTGGTGACGGGGATGGGAATAGATCGAATGAATACTATTCATGACATCTCCCAAACCTAAATGTCGATCCTAGAAACTTTTCGCTGGATTTCTTGCACATCTAATTTTCTCGCGAAGGCGCTTGTATGAATATAGTGTGAATTTTCCTACTCTTCCACGATCATTTTCCTATCATGTTGATAGGAGTTGCAGCAAATTAAAGGATTGCACAGTATTTGTAGGAACAAGTTGAGCTGTAGCGTCAGAAATTCAAAGGTGAGGCAGGGGAGGGGTGGGGATTGCGAATTGATGTTAAGAGGGGCTGAACAGACAATTGATCTGCTGCGCCCGAATGGTTTTTTTTTTTTTTTGTCTGGTTCACATATAAAGCCAGCAATTTTACTGACTTTTGGTTTGGGTGGGGATTGTGAATTGATGTGGATAGGGGCTGAAGATACAATTGATGTATTACATGACGTTTCTTTTTTTTTTGCCGGTTCACGTAAAAAACACGCAATGGTACTGGCATTTTGTTTTTTATTACTGATGTTTTTTTTGTTGGCTTTTGGTTTTTTTAAGTTGTGACAGCCTGACAGGAGAAAAAATCTGCAGCCCTTTCTATAGCAGTGAAGTAAGCGAGCCAACGTATGTTGAATATCAAATTCCGACAATGGTATGCAGGGGAACGTATCCTGTCCGTCACAATCTCTGCTAACACAAGGAAGCTTTCCAAACGCCCAAACCAGCCTTGTGCAAGCGTCTCACCCTGGCCAAAAAGAGAAAAGATTCCATGATAAGTTATCAAACCATGGTGGTGGAACTACTGGCCAAATTCCCAACATGTCATTTTGAAAAGATAAAAAAACCACAACATGATAATGGCCATTCATCTAGTCATGCCAAAAATAAGAATTTCATTCAAGTTCAATATCAAAGAAAGATGGAACTTCCATTCTTCTTAAATCTTTTCAGTTGATTAAGTGAAAAGTAATTAAGATTGTGTCACTCCTGTCCTCCTGTCCTCCTGCTGTCTCCTCTCCAGAATGGGTTATTATTCCATTCTTTTGTGCGTGGTAGGTTGATGGATTATACGTGAAACTTTATGCCATTTTTGTGAAACAAATTCCAGGAGTCAAAGCATGTTACATGTCATATTTGCAACATCCAAACCTGGATATTTCATCGAGAAGGCCGAGGGCCTATTGTCGCCAACCTGCATCCTGACTGCCACACGCTATCTCCCCAGATCTACGCCGGGTTAGACTTGCAAAGTATAAACTAATCATCCTTATAGCTAGAGGAAACAGGCAAGAATGTCACTTTTTTATATTTTTATTTCTCGGATAATTTATATGAGCAAATTTTGTTGTTGTCTAGTTACCCATCAAATTAGAATGGTATATGGCTACACATCTTTCAGCCTAACTTGTTCCTGCTAAGAAAATAGATGCACAACGGAAACATGATTTTACGTGGAAAACCCTTACGGGAAAAACCACGGGTGTCGACAAGCAAAGATCACTATTGAATAGTTGATTACAAACGTAGAGGAAATAACAATGGGAACATCATCCCTTCCCGTACTGTTTACAAGAGTATATATAGGAGATAAAAGAAAAAGACTCGTAATAGGAAACGACTTGGAATCCAACAAGGAAATTAATCCGAGTATATTGTAGGTCTAAATTCGGATCAGATATTTAACAATCTTCACCTTGAGATGAATGTCCTCTTGTAGCATAAAAACATCAATCTCCAAGAAATACCTCTTGTAGATTAAATCACCGCGCACCAAATAATCTCTAGGATAATACAGTAAAACCAACCAAGCTTAAGCAAAGCTCAAACTTAGTAGTAGGAACTAGCTTGTAATCATATTAGCTAAAATATCATGAGTACTTATCTTGTATACTTTGACATCACCTTCAGCAATCACTTCTCGAATAAAGTGATATCTCACATCAAGGCATATTGCACTTTGACTATCATAAAATATATTCATTCAAGACATAACTCCATAAAGCTTAGTATACAAACCTCTAAACCAAAAGGCTTCTTTAAAAGCTTCAGAAATAGCCATATACTATGCTTCAATGGTAGATAGGGTAACAGTTGCTTGCAAACATACCTTCCAACGAACAACATTGCTTCCGATAGTGAAAACATTACCTGTGAGCGATCTTCTCCTATCCAAATCTCCAGCAAAATCTAAATCCACAACAAGTCCATCTCTATATCTCCCAAACTGCAAACAGGCATTAGAGGTACCACATAGGCATCGGCAAATCCACTAAACAACTTTCCAATGTATCTACTGATAACACTCAATGCATATGATAAGTCAAAACGAGAACATAGCATGACATACATAAGTGAGCCAACTGCACTTGAATATGGAACTCTAGACATGTACTCAACATCATAATCTGACTGTGAACAGAAATCTAAAGATAATCTGAAATGTGCAGCTAAAAAAATACTCACTGGTTTTTCATCATGTATTTTGAAACGACCAAGGTACTTCTCAACATAACCTTTCTGACTAAGATATAACTTGCCAGACTGTCTTTCTCTAGTAATTTTCATACTGAGAATTTTCTTCGCTGCACCAAAATCCTTCATCTCAAATTCACTACTCAATTGTGCCTTCAACTTTGCTATCTCTGTTTTATCTTTTTCAACAATCAACATATCATCGACACAAAGAAGCAAATATATAAATGAATCATTAATAACTTTGAGATAAACACAACTATCATAATTGGATCTTCTAAACTTCTGAGAAAGCATGAAAGAACCAAATCTCTTATACCACTATCTAGGTGACTGCTTCAACCCATAAAGAGATTTTTTTAACCTACAGACTAGGTTTTCTTTTTCAGGAACAACAAAACCTTCAGGTTGCTCTATATAAATGTCCTCTTCTAACTCCCATGTAAAAATGCAGTATTAACATCCATTTGCTCTAGTTCATAATCATGCATTGCAACAATATTGAGTAAAGTGCGAATTGATCTATGCTTCACAACAGGGGAAAAGGCTTCATTGAAATCAATACCTGGAATCTAGCTATAAGCTTTAGCAACTAACCTATCTTTGTACCTTGCCTCATCAGTTGGAGATATACCTTTCATTCTTTCGAAGATCCACTTGCAATGGATAAGTTTCTTCTTCTTTGGCAACTTCACCAATTTCCATGTACGATTCTTTTCAAGTGACTTCATCTCATCATGCATAGCAGTTATCCATGTGTTACAAACATCAGAAACGATAGCCTCAGAATATGAAAAAGGTTCTGCATTACCTTCAATTTCCTCTGTCACACTCAAAGCATAAGCAACTATGTTTGCTTCTTCAATATATCTTTGATGGGGTTTAACATTCCTCTTGGGCTAATCTTTTGCAATAGAATGTTTTGGAGGCTGCTCAATAGTAGAAGAATTTGAATCTTCACTAAGAGGTGCATCTTGATTAATAGTAACAACTTCTTTTTCTGGTGCATGCCCTAAACTGATCAAGTGCTCCACCTACACACCAGGTTTCTACTGACTCTCAACAGGAACATTAGTAGATGGTTAGTCATGTAAGACACATTACTACTAATCACAACCTTTCTAGTTTCAGGACATCATAACTTATAGCCTTTCACACCAGACGGATAACCAAGAAAAATGCACTTAATATCTGTAGGCTTCAATTTACCATTCTCAACATGAGCATATGAAGTACAACCAAATACTCTTAAGTCTGAATAATTTGCTGGGGAACCAGACCATACTTCAATTGGAGTCTTCTTATTAATGGTATAACTGGGTGACCGATTAATAAGATAACAAGCAGTGGAAACGGCTTCCGCCCAAAACTGTTTAGACAAACCTGCATTAGATAACATACAATGGGCCTTTGATATAATTGTCCTGGTCATACACTCAGCTACACCGTTTTGCGAAGGTGTAAGGAACGGTGTAGTAACACTCAATGCCTTCAGACTTGCAATATGATTTGTATATCTTAGAACAGAACTCCATCCCATTGTTAGTACGAAGTATTTTCACCTTCCTTTCAGTTTATCTTTCAACCATAGTCTTCCACTCTTTAAACGTATCAAAAGCTTGACATTTGTGCTTCAAAAAATAAGGCCAACATTTCACAAAAAATCATCTAGCAATCCTCGCTTACTCAATTCTGCCAAACCAATTTCACTCATATGTCCAAGACGCATATGCTAAAGATTAGTAGTATCGGAATTAGATAATGAATCTGAAACTGCAGCAACATTACCTAATATAGTTGTACCTCGCAGATGGTACAGGTTGGCAATTTAATGTCAGCATTCATCACAATAAGAGAATCCTTGGTTACCTTCAAAATTTCGTCTCCAACGGAATATTTGTATCCTTTGCGGTGAAGAATACATAAAGAGATGAGACTTCTCTTCAAATTTGGAATATGCCGCACATCTAACAATATTCTGACACAGCCATTAAACATCTTGATCTGAATTATTCCAATACCTACAACCTTGCATGGCGTATTATCACCCATCAAAACAGTACCACCTTGCACAGACTCATAGGTGGCAAACCAATCCCAGTTCGAGCACATGTGATAGGTGCAAACAGTATCAAGAATCCACTGGTCACTAGTTTGTGCAGAACCAGCATAAGCAACAAGTAATTCTCCACCAGACTTATCATCAGTAACAACTGTGGCTTTACCTTACTCTTCTCTATTACCTTTCAGTCTATAACTTCCGGTTCTCTTGTCTTTGTTTTGTAGTTTCCAATACTCAGAGATATCATGTCCATCTCTCTTACAGTATTTGCATGGCTTACACTTGTTCTTGGACTTTGATCTCCCATGATAGCTACTTGAACTTTTATCTCTTGATTGATTCGTTGTGTTCTTCTCCTGCTACCTGCCCCGAACTGCCAAGCCTTTTGCTTGTGAACTTGAACTTTCGGAGGGTACCATCTTCTTCATCTTTTCTTTGGCATGGAAAGCTTCATAAACTTCTTTCAAAGTTGAAGTATCACGACTATAAAGAACGGTATCTCTGAAATTTGCATATGAGCTAGGCAATGAAGACGATAGAATAAGGCCTAAATCCTCTACATCATACTTTACCTCCATAGAATCAAGATCAGCAACAATTTCCTTGAAAGTGCAGAGATGATCCATCACAGACTCATCAGCTTGCAACTTGTGCAAAAATAGCTTTTGCTTCAGGTGCATCTTACTGGTCAGATCCTTTGTCATGCAAATCTATTCCATCTTCAACCAAAGCTTAGCGGATGTCTTATCCTTAAGCACCTTCTGCAAAATATTGTTAGATAGATAAGATGGATATATGGCAGCACGTATTTCATCCTTAAGACCTCCCAGAAAGCGGGTAACCAACATCATGCCGCCAACCGATGGATCAAAAACACGAATCTGATATACCAAGGAGTCAAACTGATGCTTATATTCCGCTACAGAGCCAGTTTGAGTGAGAGTGTCTAAGGCTGCCATTTTCTCACGCTCCACAATACCCTCAAATTCCAAAGCAACAGCATGACGAAACTGACTCCAGGAACTCATATCAGCCACTAATTTGTGAGAATGATACCATTGAGCAGCATTCCCTGACATATGCAGCACAGCGACAGACACTTTGAAATTTGGAGTGATTTGATACATATCAAAACAAGTCTCACACATATCCAACTATATGCGCACATCCAAACCATCAAAACGAGGAAAATCCATTTTAGGCAGCAGATTGTGACGCCGATCATAACCCTCACCACACCCACGACACAAATCCACTCCATCCCAACCCGGATGCAATTCGGTGTGAAACTGTGCAGGTGGAGGTGGGGGAGGTGGGGGCGGAAGTGGAGCAGAGCAGCCTGCACTCACCAGGGAAATGCCTGAAGGGGAACCGAGAACCCCAACCTGCTCGTGCGATCCCGCGACTCGTTTTAGTGACCGAGCCAAATCCGCGCACTCCATCTGCACTTTCCCAACAGAATCCATAGCGAGATCCACTTTAGTAGTTACCTTGTCGAGATTTCCTCCCTGTGAGACCAGGCATTGATCAATCGCATCCATCCGCTCTGTGATGATCTCCAACTTCTCCAGAAGCTTGGATTCCATCGAGTCCATGGCCTGTTTCAGCGGAGCGGAGAGCTTTGCGTGCGCCGTGGTGATTCGAACGATGGCGAGACGCACCACAACACCCACCACCTGTCTCTGATACCACTGTAACGCACCGACACCGGCGAGTCGTCGGCGACGAGAATTGAATTTGAGAGAGAGAGGAGAGATATCAGAACAGAGTTAGAGAAGAAGCAACGAGAGAGAAATAGAGTTTGGAGATTGCTTTCATTTCTTTTTTCCAGGCTGTCTACAGTGGAGCAAGTCTCCCAATATTTATACTCTGTATTAATTGGGCTCACAGGCCTTAGGCTCGCAGGCCCAAACACATTCTTCTCTTTTCTTTATATACTCCCTTCATGTGCCGCACTGGTGCCGGTCATGACATTCATATTTAAAATAGGTAATAGTACTGGCTTTTGGTTTGGTTGGGGATTGTCAATTGATGTGAAGAGGGACTGAACTTTTAACTGCTCTGTTTTACGCTAATGGCTTCTTTGCCGGTTCACGTGAGAAATAGGCAATGGTACTGTTTTTTTAATTATACTGATGTTTTGGTTTTTTGGCTTTTTTCTTTTTTTTTTAAGTAGTGACAGACTGACTGCCTAACATTTTTACTGGCCTTTTTATTGGTGGATTATGGTTTTTATTATTTAAGTAGTGACAGTCTTACATTATTACTATTATTTTGCTTATTTTGTTTTTAAGTAGTGTTTTTTTTAAGTTGTTACAGGCTGACAGGAAATGAAAATCTGAAGCCCTTTCCGTAGCAGTGAAATAAGGGAGCCGACATATGCTGAATATCACGTTGTGAATGTTCTGATGATGATGCATGAACCCTTCAAAACAGAACAATAGTTGGCCTCTTCAAATAATTTCTGTCCTTCCTATTTCTAAAGAAAGATTAACAATAGTTCCATTGTTTGAGCCATACATGAAAGCTAAAAGCGATGAGACAACTGGATTATTCAAAATATAAAATATGATTAAAAAAAACCGAAGCATTGACATGCAAAGGAAAAAAACACATGTCAAACTATTCACATAGGGCACAACATTCAGCATCCTATGCACCTCCGAATCCGCCGCCCAAACCACAACCACCACCGCACCCACCGCCACCGAATCCACTGCCACCGCCACAACCGCCGCAACCATTGCCGTCGCTGCCGCTGCAGCACGCCGAACCGGTGGCATAGCCTGCAGTCGCCCCCACGGCAACAGTCGCCCCCACGGCAACACCGGCACCAACACCAGCGGCCGCGCCTTTGGTGACGCCGCTGCCGGAGCTAGCCACCTTCTTCTTTCCATCGTCGCTGCTCGCTGGCTTCTTCGGCTTATCATCGTCACCGTTGTTCGCCGGCTTCTTCTGCTGCTCGTTGTCACCGTAGTAGTAAACACTGTTCCTCTTCTTCTTGTGCGGCTTCTTGGCATGGTCAGCACAGGCAAACACACGATGGTGACAGAGCTAACGTCGCCAAGATGGCGACGACGACAATCGCCGCGGGCTGACGCAGCCAACGAAGCCTGCTTCACCGCCACGCCGTGGATGGTTGTGCAGCATCAGCCTCGCCATTGCTAACTCTGATTCGAGAAAACTTCCGATCTCTCCTAACTCGCACGCGATTTATAGTTTTAGATTACGACGAAGCCTCAAGAGGGTGAACTTGAACGATTGATGCAGAACAGAATGAATTTAAAGGAACTGGATTAGTAGTAGATTAGATAACATCCAAGAGATCGAGTTTAAATTTAAATATTGTTAAGATTGTGATAGAATATCGTGTTGTAACCTAGAGTTACAGATAACAAGATAGAAATACTATAGAACAGTAGCTTATCCATACGGGAGAATTTAATAATCATACACCTACACATCTTATCCACATCAGTGCACCATCTACTTGTTCTTATCCTTCCCCTCCACTCTCTCTCCTTCTCCCCATCTCTTTCCCCTCTCCCTCTCCGATCATTATGGATCAGCAGCCAAGAGCGCCATGCAGCCATCGATTCATGTGGACAATGGTGACCGGCTCCATGCTATCGTGAAAGCCCGACTCCACTTAAATCGGACGGATTGCAGGGGAGATTAACGAGGCTTCTTCAATTCACAGTAGTTTTGGTCGTTAACTATGATTCACGGCAAGCTTCTTCTACTGGAGAAGGTAAATCGAATGGGTAAGCTTTTTGTTGTTTTTTTGTGGGGCTTTGAAGCATATTGGGAGGTGATTTCTTTTGATAAATTTTCTCGTTGATTTGAGCTAACTGTATTGATGGTTTTTAGGGGCAATGGGAATATCCAGTAACTTTTCTGTCCATGGGGTGGATCTGCTGCTTGTTTTCATGGGCAATGGGAATATGCAATATCTTTTCTAGCCATGGGGTGGTTTGTTGTTGATTAGATTTTTTTTGTTGAATTGAATTTTTACCGCTTTTTCTTAAGTTTTCTTTTTTGATACATTGATGTTTTATCGATATCTATGTGATACTCCAAAAATATCATGGTAGTCTAATATATCACATCAGTCATATCATGATACTTAGATATCAGGTCTTATATCTAATGATATCACAACTGATACCTACCAGGTACCATTGTCCGGTACCTGGTATTTGATACCCAACACCCTAATACCAAGGTTTGGTATCACGGTACATGGTACTCGATACCTAGGTACCAGGTAATGAATTTGGTACCTCTATGGATCAAGTCTGGTACCCTACGTACTTGGTACCAAATCGCAGAAAGGGAGGTGCGTGTAGTTACCTCTTGGACGATCGTGGAGCGATCTATCACCGATTACTCTTCCTCTCCTCAACGTCTCCCTGCTTCTTTGTTGTTACTATTGTCGAGCGAGGGAGTGAGGAGAAGACTTTCTGTTTCATTGTGTTTTTGCATGTAGGAGCGCAGGACTGAAAAAAAAAAGATTCATTAAAGTGTATCGTTCAAAAGATATTCCATGCTGTAGCAGTTCTCATAAGAAGATTATTAAATATTAACTGGTTTTTCAGATATAACAGACAGGTTTAGGGCCTGCTTGAAAAAACGGTATTCAGCACAATACCGTCATAATTAAAACACAGGCCCAGAAACTTTTACCCGCTTAAAATATATGCTTGGATTCACATGTTACCGATTAATTTCACATTGGGTTTAGCCCATTCTGCTAATTGCACTCGGTAAATTAAAAATTCCTGAACTGGCCTCAAAGTTTTCACCCATACTGGCACAGCATCATTCCGATTTCCGAGTCGATGGCATCCTGCCGACGTTCACCTGATCAGTTGGGTACACCGAACAATCTGAGTACTCGGATGAATTGGGCGTTGTCCTTTGCACGGTGCCAAAGCTGTTTGCAAAATCTGAAGTTGATTTGTAATTTCTCGTTCAGTAATGCATATATTTAGTGATGACTATAGCCGGGTGTTGTTCTACTGTATAGGCGATGAATGTATATGGGGAACATGGTACGAACAGTATTCTAGATATCTCCCAAGCCAATGTATGTTGATCATAGCCACAATCACCTGAATTCCTAGCACTTCCATTTTTTTTTTCATGTAATGGAGCTTGGGTGAATATATTTGTGGTCTGCTACTCTCTGTTTAGTATTCAATGAATTTCTGTTATCTTTACACGAGACTCTCTGTGAATGAGAGATCTAGTACGCATGTCGACTGTTTAGACGATGGCAGGAAACAGATAGTGTGAGACGAAACATAGGCTGCAGCGTTGCGCAATATTTATAGAGAAAAGTTGGGCCACACCAAAGATATTTATTTGTGATTAATTTTCACTGCCTTTGCTTCATTAATACAGTGGCGTGCGCTGCTTGTTGGCGTATACCCGCAGCACAGAAAGTCACGTAGCTGATGAGTTCAGTACATAACTTTTTACAATAAATAATAAATAAACAGTTGATTTGATCGTTTTTAAATACGAGTTGAGATTTTTTAAATTCGGAGTTGAAAGTTTCAAATTTTGGAGAGAGTTTTAAGTTTGGAGTTAAAAGTTCCTTTTTTTTCAAGAATTTTTACTCGAGCTTCTTTAAATCCGAAATGTATCATTCTGTTAAACAAAGTCTATATTTCAAAAAAAACTCAAAATTTGAATTTCTTCAGAAAGAAGGAAAGAAATATAAAAAATTCAAAATCTGTCAAAAAATAACTTTAAAAAATAAAAAAAATAACTCTCGAACTATCCCAGCTCACTTAATATAAAAAAATCTAAAAAGAAATGTTTGATGCATATTAGGACCACGGAGACCACAATTACCCAGTGGTGTCGTGGTGATATGCGCGGGGTGAGGGAGAGGCACAGAGGTATAAGGCTATACGCACAGGCAGGCGAAATGGCAGCTGCGGCGCTCGAAGCTCTCCATCTGGAGGGGTCGATCGCACACAAGCGAGCTCAGTCTCCACTGGGCACCGGTAAGTCTTAACTCCCTGGATGGAGGGGTAAAGATTGAGGCCTACCTAAAACAAACAGTTATAACAGACTTAATTAACAGTGCTAACGGCTATGGACTAAAACCGCCGAACCCATACAATTTCTATCTGCTATAAATATGAAGAGAATGCTCCAACCAAACCTAGTCATAAGCTAGACTAGGTTTGGGGTGTAAACACTGTTGCCAAAAATTAACGATGCTAACATAATAAAGCAGTACAAGCCGATTTGCTTGTTGAATGTGATCTTAAAAATTTTAACCAAGGAGTGACAATAAGGATGACTGAAGTTGCCGGGAAAATGGTAAGCAGGTTCCAAACGGCTTTTATTCCCAGGAGATCAATTTTGGAAGGGATGGTGGCACTTCACGAGGTGCTGCACGAATTAAAAAGTAAAAAGGGAAGAGGGGTAATTCTTAATATTGATTTCAAAAAAGCTTATGATAGGTGCAATGGACTTTCTTGATAGAGCTGATGAGAAAGGAAAATTTTGGGGAAAAAATTATAGGATGGATATGAAATGCAGTGGAGAGAAGCAGTGTGGCAATCATTATAAATGGTGAATAAAGGGAGGTTTTCAGGACAAACAGAGGACTGAGACAAGGAGATCCTTTGTCCCCAATCTTGTTTAATTTAGTGGGAATGCTTTGGATGTGATGTTAGATTCTGCAAAAAAGGCAGGGATATTGGAGGGTGTGGTTCCAAATTTGATAGAGGGAGGAGTTACTCATCTACAGTATGCTGACGATACAATTTTGTTTGTGAAACCTGACAGCAGCAATATACTTGTGCTAAAATTTTTGTTGTTTTGTTTTGAGGAGATGTCAGGAATGAAAATAAATTATCACAAAAGTGAAATGTTAGGAGAGTGTGCTGATATGCTTAGGCAGCTTTCGCACAGAGGAGTTCGTAACACGCACAGTGATTACGGAAAACGGAGCGATCCATTAGCGCGTGATTAATTAAGTTTTAGCTAAATTTTTTTCAAAAATGGATTAATTTGATTTTTTAAGCAACTTTTGTATAGAAACTTTTTACAAAATACACACCGTTTAGTAGTTTGAAAAGCGTACGCGTGGAAAACGAGGGAGAGGAGTTGAGAAAGGGCAGGAAAGAACGCTGCCTTAATTGTCAAAGGGGGGAAATGCCCATAAGTTACTTGGGCCTGCCAATAGGCACTGAGAAAATCTGGAAGAGGGAGCTGTTTCGTGTGGCACAAAAAATGGAGAAAAGACTGGGGACCTGGATTGGGGGCATGTGTCATATGGGGGAGAGATTTTAATCAACCCATGTCTGTCATCTATTCCTTTGTATGCAATGGGATTCTCAAATGCAGGGTCTATGGAAAGCAAAAATTCCCCTCAAACATAAGCATTTTCTGTACATAAGTTTGAGAGGGAGATAGCCCTGCGCAGCTCAGCTGAAAAACAGAAAATGGGAATGTGAGGTAGGGTTCAAATTGTGCGGTAAGGTGGATACAGAACATATTGTGGAGATTATGGGTACCACATACCCACTGATCTAGTTTATCCGACTGGTTATAGGGGATATATTATATGCATAGATTATGTAACAAGTTAGAAGTTGGGTATTACGTTTACTTGTAGATTAAGGAAACGGTCTATTGTCCTGGTTTGATAAGATTGTAAACTAGTTATAGGAGATCTAAACCATAAGGAGTTAAATCTCTATCTTGTAAACCCCTCCCCTCCAGCTATATAAGGAGGAGAGTGTGCCTCTCACGGGCATAACCTAATCAAGATCGTAAGATCAATACACCACTCGTTGGATCCAATCCCTGAAACAGGAGTAGTGTATTACTTCTTTCAAGAAGGCCTGAACCTGTCTAAATCCTTTGTCTCATAACCCATCCACTTTCCATCTTCTGCGCTACCCCTTTTTCATATTAGTGAATTCTAGTTTCGACAGTTGGCGAGCCAGGTAGTGGAGCGTCAAGTTCTTCGCTGATCAAGTAAGATGGGATCTTCATCAGGCATCGACGACTTCACCTTTTGTCCAGGACAGGTGTACCGATTCGGCAGCCTCGACTTCATCATGGATAACTTTGGCAAGATATCTCTTCTCGACTTGGCATCAAACCAGTCGGGAAGGGACGACATCTCGCCGTCGTTTGGTCTCCCAAACGCAGTTGAGATCTATTCCAAGGTACCCTTCCTCGAGATGGCACCAAACCACTCGGGCGAGGTATCTATAACAACTCCTCTCCTTACGCAGAGTCCAATTCAAGACGCCCAAGCATACCAGACGGTCATCATGCAGCTCCCCCCGGACCTTGCCGCTGTTTTCGGATCAAGGCCACCATCCCACCATAGGTCCAGATCCAATCTGGCCCCGACCAAGATCGGATCTGGCTTTAGAGAGGTCGGCATTATCCTTCCGTCGCTCGGCACCTCCTCATCCACCGAGCTCGCCGCCTACGCCAGCTCCTCAGAAGAAAGTGTCCATGGCGGTTGCGCCAACACCGAGGCCGGAGATGACTCCAACTTCGACGATGACTACACTCTGGTCTTCAGCGGAGTCTTCATGGCCAACAACGAGACCAACACAGAGGTAGCCGCGAGGCTACAAGCTGAAGAAGCGGCCCGTGCCGGAGTAGAGCAACAATGAGTCAGGATGGAGCAAGATAGGATCATATTAGATCAAGACAGAGCCAGACTAGAACAAGAACGACAAGCACAAGCAGATCAAGACCGGAGGCGCAAGGAAGAGGAGGATCGCAGACTCAGAGATCTAGCCGAGGCTGGACGCAGGGCTCGACATCTCATCGGGCAGACCGTCGTCGACAACACCAATGTGTTCTTTAGACCACAACAGAACACTGTTGGGGCCATCACCCTCCTTCACACGCTACTCGGCGTAGCTCCACCCGCGTCACACCGCTAATCATCCAAGAGAAGACCCTCGTCGCGGCAACCATCCCAGCCACCGGGATGAGCCAATGACCGAGTGAATCTACATCGAGAACTCCAGCTGGCAGCCATCCATCATCTTCCAGAACGAGAGAAAGCAGAAGCAGAACTAACTCCCGCGCCGACCATTACACTGGAGCACGCCGGGAGCAATCGGTTCAATCACCCACCGGCTATATCGCCTGACCATTACCTCGCATCAGAGATCATAGAACTTGTTCTGATTATCACAGTCCCCCTAGGGCTTCAATTGACTTGAGGGACACCTTGAACCAATGACGTAGAGAGAGAGAGGCGTCACAATTCAAGGTGACGAAGATTGCGAAGGAGTCCCCGCCTTCACTAGCGACCAACATTGAGTGAATTGGCCGACCGATTTCAAGCCGATCGGTATCGAGAAGTATGACGGTAAAACTGACCCCGAGTCATGGTTAACCGTCTACACGCTCGCAATTCATGCAGCAAGAGGAGATAGCAAAAATCATGGCAAACTACATGCCGGTAGGACTGACCGACTCGGCCAGGAACTGGTTCGCAGGGTTACCACGAGACACCATCGGTTCCTGGAGCGAGCTTCGCTACCACTTCATCACTAACTTCCATGGCACTTTTGAGCAACCTAGGACACACTTTCGAGTTGTACAACATCGTGCAAAAGCCAGACGAAACCCTGAAGGAGTACATATGGTGCTTCTCCAAGAAGCGCAGCAAGATTTCGGACGTCACCGATGACAACATCATCGCCGCGTTTGAGCAAATGACTTATTCATTGGAAAATTCAGCCACAAGCCTCCTAAGACAATTAAGCAAATGTTCGAAAAGGCGAATGAGTATGGCAAATCGGATGACGCAGTCAAGGCCACCAAGCAGTCGGTAGGAGGCTGGAGCTCCAAGAAGAAGGATAATGATGGTGGGGCCGGTGCCAGTGGAAGCGGGGGAAAGCACAAAGATCGCAGGTGTAAGCCTGAGGATCTGGTTGCCACCACTTCAAACTTCCAAACCAACGGCCCCGAGTCAACACCTACAACATGATAATGAACGGCCCCAACACGTATCACCCTAACAAATGGCACGCGGACAAAGATTGCTACATCTACAAGCAGTTCGCAGAGAAATGCGTGGCCCAAGTTAAAAAGTCATCGGACGGAGAAGGTACCTCTGGACAAAAGAAGAAGGACAGTGACCCGAGTCAAGGAGCCATTCAAGATCTGAGAAGCGAGTTAAATGACATCTTATGAGGTCCACTCGCCAACGAATCAAAGAGAAAACAGAAGCTCACTGATAGGGAGGTCAACCAGGAGCCCCCTAGCACCTGCGGTGGTCAGAGATTCCAATCAAGTTTGATCTCTTGGATCATCCCGATTGAGTGGTCCACCTGGGACGGTACCCCCTAGTACTAAATCCAGTCGTCCGTAACATCAATGTCTGAAAACATCATTCATCACCCCGTTTGGAACGTACTGCTACATTACCATGCCCTTTGGATTAAAAAACACTAGGGCTACTTATCAACGCATGATTCTGAGATGTCTGCAGACACAGCTCAGGCGCAATGTGGAACCTTACGTGGATGATATTGTGATCAAGACCAAGCAGAAGGATAACTTAATAGCTGACCTGGAAGAGACCTTTACTAATATTCGAGCTTTCAGCATGATGCTGAATCCCGAGAAATGCACCTACGGAGTACCGTCAGGGAAGCTGCTTGGTTTCATAGTGTCTCATAGGGGTATCGAGGCCAACCCAGAGAAGATCAATGCCATTTTGAATATGAAGCCACCGAGTTCCCCGAAAGACGTCCTGATGCTCACTGGGTGCATGGCGGCACTCAGCATGTTTGTTTCAAGACTCGGGGAATGAGGGATGCCTTTTTTCAAACTAGTCAAGAAGACCGACGATTTCCAATGGACTCCAGAATCCCAAAAAGCCTTTGAGGATTTCAAGACTTCCTTAATAATGCGACCAGTGTTGGCCTCACCATTACCGCAGCACCCGCTGTTGCTCTACATATTTTGGTATATGGCATTAAGGATTGGAGTGGCTGCATTGGCAATGTCGTCTCGGACGCCCTCAGCTTTTTGACTCGCTCCACGAACACATCAAATTGGGTTTTGGTTTTAAGCTGGTTATCTGAGTTAGATCAAATTAGGTATACGTATAAGTGAAGATGATCAGAATACATGTGCAGAAGATTTCAAAAAGATTGCATCATTAACTTTTTAGATTTTCTTTGGGCTTGATTTTGTCGATGACCAGCTAGACATTTGTGTCGCAAGTTTCTTTAGCCGAGCAGATAGAGCTACGATTTTGGTTGCTTGAGCTAAAAGAGTATAAGTGAGTCTGGTTGTTTTCATCATTTGTGTAATAAGAATGGGGATGTGAATTACCTCCGATGGTTCCACGATGAGCAAAACTGATGTCCATGAGCTGGTTGATTTGGTTATTTAATTCCTTTTCCTTGGATCGTGCTTCCTTTTGAGTCTGCCTTAACTTTTTCAAGGGTCTCGACGTGTGGAATAAGATTTTCTAAGGCATCCGTCTTGGCTTCGTTTCGAAGATGAATTCTCTGTGCAATGACTTGGGTTAGAAAGCAGCTGATGTAGATGATTGGAATAAAGGAAGCAAGACTTACATTGACCAGTCATGTGGATTCATTTAAGCTTTTGATCAGCATGTGTAGCTCTTCATCTTCTTTATGCTTGTTTATGACGACGCCCTGGAGAATACCATCTCTATCTCTCCATTGTAGTTTAACTAGAGGGCGAGATTCTTCGACTGATTTAATTCGGGGGATTTCTTCCTCTTCGCTAGTCAGAGGTTCTGATTTTCAAAGTCAAAGATGGTTGATATGAAATATTAAGGCGAATTTGAATATTGCAAGAAACTTACCAGTGATGATCCTAGAGCATTTCGGAAGAGGCCCTTGTGCATGATCAGATGGTTTATTGATCGTATCAGTTTTCTCTTTATTTTGTGGTGGAGAGCAGGCTGATTGTCCTTCATTATTCTCTGGTTGGACTTCTGATGATGGATCTTGGTGAGCTATGCTGGGATTTTCTTCACCCAACTGGTCTCTAGTCAAGGGCTCTGCTTCAGGAGCCGACTTAGCAGTCTTCGACTAGTTAGCAGTCGGGGGCTCTGATTCAAATTCAATGGATGTTTTGTCGATTTTAGCCTGCTCTTCAGAAACCTCTTCTGGACTTGGTGTTTTCTGGCTGTTGGTTTTGGAATCTGGAGGTGGGGCTTAAGTTCGGCCTGTCGGATCGATGTCTTGAGGTTTCCTGTATTTGCATGGGACGATGGCTTAGTTAACTAAGCTAAGGCTGCGATAATTAAAACGGGATGAATTTGGGATTTAAATGTTACCTTGATTACTTGCGAAATTTCGGAGTAGGCCGAGAAATGATAGATTTGGTTGGCGCAGTTGTGATGCGGGTCTGCTGATTACTTCGTTCATCATCATCAGAGTCGCCACAGATCAATTTTCTGTGCTTCCTTTTTTGTTTTGGATCCTCATTTTGGGCTACTCGTTTGCTTTTGGTTGCTGGGTTTATTGTGGGGCCACCGGAAGGTTGGGCTTGGTTAGCAGCTAGCCTGCGAGGGGCACTAAGAGGAGGCTTGGAAGAAAAAAAAAGAAGATTTTCCTACATAATTAATGTTTTGAGAAACAGTTAAGACAGTTATGCCAAAAATAATTTGGTTACATAGAGAGGATTGAAGTTTACTTACTGCTGGAGGAGGTCGGTGTAAGCTGTATGGTGTAACTGGGAGCTTGTGGCTGTAGTCAATGACTATGCCGGAGGAGAAGATTTTGTACATATGGCTGCACATGGTTTTGAACGCTATGGAATTTGGATCTTCACGATTTGGATCAGATTGACCTTCATATTCTTATGCTGGCTTGCTTCTCTCTTTGAATGGAGCCAGTTGGCACTTCATCAAGTGCCGAGTGACTTGTTCTCCTTGGAGACCTTTTTGCTTGATCTTCATGAGGCGGCTAAGTAACTCGTTTTCTTGGGCAAGCTCGTTGCCGATTGGGAAGTTTCTCCAGTGTTCCTGAAGAATTAGGGGGAGGCCGACAAAGTCGGGCAGACTAGGAACCGGACTGGAAATGTAAAACCAGCTAGAGTGCCAACCTTTATTGGAGGTTCTAAATGGAAGAGAGAAATATTTTTGGGTCAGTGTTCCGCGTTGTTGAAATCCTGCCGCCAACTACACATGGGTTGTTTTTGTTTGTTTGAGGTTTGAGGTAAAAGATGCGTCGGAATAGGATGAAATGTGGAAGAATGCCTAGAAATGCTTCACAGAGGTGAAAGAAACTGGCAATGTGCATAATAGAACTTGGGTCTGGATGATAGATTTGGATTCCGTAAAACTAGAGAAGTCCACAGAAGAAATTGGAGGTTGAAAGAGCAAAACTGGCGTACAAGAAATGGGTAATTACCACGATTTCGCCGATGTCTGGAGTTGGAAATTCCTCGCCATAGGCGGGACGCCATCCGATGATTTCCTTTGCTAGGAGCACATCTCCTTCATCATCTCCAGTAGGGTGGACTCCTTCACATCAGATGTTGCCCATTGGTCAAAGGGGATTTTTTTCTCTCCGGCCATGGTTAGGGTGAAGAAGTGAGTGGATTTGGGAGTTTTTTCCTGATGTGGGATGGTGTGGGAAAGAAAATTGAAATTGTTCGCAGCAGAATCTGGTGGGGGTGCAAAGTTTGGCTGGCTGGAAATGTGGGGAAATGGAACCCTAATCTGCGCAGAGTCGGCTTTGGACAGGAGCACCGGGGAATTTTTCGTGAGGAAGACGAAGAGGCAAGAATGGCGGCGGTTGCTTTGTTGAATTACATTTAAGGGTATCGGAAAATGATTGACTGGGCTGAGGTCCATTAAATGTTTTTAGCCCATATTGTTGGGTGTGGTTTGACATATATCCCTAGGGGCTTAAGTATTTTTTGTGATGAGCAAAAATGCATATGTCAATGGTGCCCAATACCTATAAAATCCTTTTTACAACAGTTATTTAACTCTGTCAAGAGTTGCTACAATGTGATTTAAAAGGTGACAAGCAGTAAGGCTTTTCATAGCTGCCCCACTGACTTTTTTATATGTATAAGTCAAGGCACTGTTTAGATTTATAAAGCAATCAACTAGATATAATATCATTTTTTTACCACATAAGTGTGCATTTTTATTGACCAATATTATGGCTTAGGCTGATTATATATTTTGCTCATCTTGCAGGTGGTTGGAAAATCCTCTATGAGTTTATTTACATGGATTTTATATCACATATGCCGTATATTTCCAGGAGTGGTGAAACCATGTGTCTTTCCAGGACTTAAGCACATTTGTTAAAGTGGTGTGCGCATGGGATGTGCCTGATACTGGAAATTTTTATTCATAACATACAAGCTTCTTTATAGTTGTTTTGCTATGTGAGTTTTCAAAGATGAAGTCGACTTTAGGTTGCTTACATCATGTTTTACAAAGCAGTCGATTTAATCACTTGAGTTTTATTTACTCAGGGGTTCATACTGCATAAGTTATTATTATGCTACTTGGGTGGCTTAAAACCACTCGGATGATTGATTTTATTAACCATGACTATATTATTAGTTTGTTCAACTAATCACATAGTCGAGGGCTACACCTAATTAGGTGCATCTAATCGATGCACCTAGATATATTTTTGAAATTTTTCTAGCCCTTCACAGCCTTATGGTTTGGCAAAAGCACTCGAGGGATAATGGCATAGATGATTGAAGCACTCGGTTGTATATATTTTGACTCGGGAGAAGATTATCTTGTTGACTGTGAAGGTCTCAGGGACTACTGTGAAGATTGTGGGTACCACATACCCACAGATCTAGTTTATCCGACTAGTTATAGGGGATAGATTATATGCATAGATTATCTAACAAGTTAGGACTTAGGTATTATGTTTACTCGTAGATCAAGGAAACGGTCTATTGTACTGGTTTGATAAGATTGTAAAGTAGTTATAGGAGATTTAAATCGTAAGGAGTTAAATCTCTATCTTATAAACCTCTCCCCTCCAGCTATATAAGGAGGAGAGGGTGCCTCTCACGGGCATAACCTAATCAAGATCGTAAGATCAATACACCACTCGGCGGATCCAATCCCCGAAACAGAAGTAGGATATTACTTCTTTCAAGAAGGCTTGAACCTATCTAAATCTTTTGTCTCATAACCCATCCACTTCACATCTTGTGCGCTACCCTTTTTCATATTACCGAATTCTAGTCTCGACACATATTCTCTTCCAATGTGTTTTGGCTAGATTTCTATGGTGTGAGTTTAGGGAGGTGGCAGGGTAGGAGGAGCCGTCAACAACCTTTTCAGATTTTTTGTTTGAGTGGGAAGGGGCAAGGGAAGAGGGCAGGGGTATGGTGGATAATTCTGGCAGCTAGCTATTGGGCTATCTGGCTAGTGAGAAACAATTATGTTTTGGAGAAGAGTGTGCTAAAATCTCCTTTTCACTTGCTATATAATATGTTGAAGTTCGTGCAGAAGTGGAAATGTTTACAAAAGGAGGAGGTGAAACTCAAGCTGCAAGAATGGTGCGATGAGATGAAGAGCAAGATGAGGCAATGGAAGCCGGCCGGATGCTCAACTTCCTGAATCTAGCCTATAGTTCAATAAATGGTTTCACTCATCACTCATTCTTTCACTCATCACTTAACGGTCCAGATTATCTCATCTCAATCTAACGTCCAGAATAGCTCCCGCGTATGCGTCGCCTTCCTTCACCCACCGCCCCCGAAATCATGTCGCACCTTCCTTCCTGATTCCCAATAGCGAAATCCATCCACTCCCTTCCGCCAGCATCACTCTCCCCACCCCGCATCGTGCCCCCCATCCCCTCCTGCTCTCTCCATCGCTCGCTCTCCCCACCGCCTCCATCGCTCTCCAAACCCTAAACCTAACTTCCCAGCCGAATGCCGGTAGTCTACCATCGCGCGCCGCACACCGCACCCCGACCCACCCTCCCTCCCCGCCAGTTGTTCTCTCCGCTCGCCACTTCGCCGCTCGTCACCCTTCTCGTCGGTTTCCTCCACACCACCCTTGATCTCCACCGAGAACTGCACCGCCGAAACTGCGTCGCCCCGTCGCCCTATAGGAATGTTTTCCATGGCATCTCCATCAGGTCGGAGGTGATTCCTCGACGTCCATACTACTGTCACGGCGCATTGCTCACCCTCCCTCCCACTCCAATTCTCCAGATCATCCACTCATCCAGTATGTTCCCCCTTTCTTACTCTTTTGTTTCCTGGTTGTTTTGTACCACTTCTATGTCAATTGTTCTTTTCCCTTCCTGACTGCACTTTGACTATGAGATAGATATGTGCTCATGGCTTTCAAGATAATGGTTTTTTCTAAAATAACTGCATTGTTGTGCTGCACATACAACAATTACTGAAATTACTATTCAAATTACCAACGTCCTGCCCTTGATTGTAATTTAGAAACTTAGATCCATTTATCTTGACTGTTATTCCCTGAGTTTCTGAACTATGTCTCCATGTCATTAGACAAACTAATTCTGTAGGATCGAGTATAAGAACCAAACCAATCAGAGGGAGGTGAATGGTTCTAACACCGAAAACCAAAAACTTTTAGCGAAAAGAAAAATTACCCTCGTAGTTGAGGAAGGTCTCAGCGTAGCCGGTCAGACCACCGTGTGCACACCGGTCTGAGCATTCCTATGTGGCCTGTCTGACCAGTGTTGTCCTACTGGTCGGACCGTTACCTCCTTTCTTGCTGCTAGCCACCGCCGGTCTGATCGGTTCCACGCCATTGGTTAGACCGCTGCTACCTTGCCGGTTAGACTGTCTCTTTGCTGCCAGTCAAACCATCGAGATCCAAAAAATACCGGTAGATGAATACTCAAAGATGTAGATTAATCTATCTCGATTTTATTGCATCAACTAGTGTTTACGAAGTGCACAAACAGCACTCCTCACCTAAATCTCGAACTAAACTTGAAACCTTAACTTTTCTCTCAATTCAACTCTCTCTAAAATCAAAAACAGGAGGCTACACCATCCCTCTATTTATACCTATAATGTGACTGCCCCTAGCCACGAATCCATCTCATACAAGAAGTTCTAATTCCCTAGGAAGCCTTCCCATACAAGAAATAAACTTTACAAACTCCAATCTTCCCAAACTTGACTCCAAATCCAAATTTGACTCCGCTTTCCATACGCACACAACACCACGTGTATGTTATATGAAAACCTTCACCTCCATGTGCATTGTTCTCTAGCCTGAGCATCCCGCACGATATCCTTGACCGTCTGGACCTTAACTTCTACCAAGCCTAATCCTGATCCATCACTGGCTATACTCCCATGGCCTCAAGCAACACCTGCACATGAACAACAAAGATACTCCATATCCGAGTACAAGTTCACAAAAACTTAACTCACATCAGCAAACAATAGTATCACATCCGATAGAAATCATCAAGAAGTCATATCCATGAAGCAATCTAGAAATTGAGCAAAAACAACCTGAATCCGACTCATTCCCAGAGTTTGCTGGTCTGACCGTCGGGCTACCCGATCAAACCGCATGAACATCTCCGGTCTGACCGCCGTGCACCACTCGGTCTGACCGGCACCCAGTTCCACCCAGCACTGTTCACTGACATAAAACACTATTCACCGTATTTTACAAAATACTCACCTTTGGAAATTGTTCATCACCACGATTAAATCATCATATGATTCTGCAGATTTAGTTATTACTTTTCCTGAAATAAAGTTGCTGCTAATTATATATATCCAGAAATTCATTCATGTCCATGTAGTTAAATAATGTAATTCCTTTATAAATTTGTAGCAAGTCTAGAGAAAAACAGAACAGAGGTGCATAACTTAAATTTCTTTTGGCTTAACCTGGTGATGAGTGACCATACAATTTCGTTACCCCAATAATGAGCTTGCACATTAATTTATATTTTTCTCCAAGAAGCTTTAGTAAGAAATGTAAGATAGACATTTACACATTAATTTATATTTTTAGACAGTGTTTTGTCATATCAATCTGAAAGTATTTTAAAATAGCAATGTTCATTGAAAAGATACATGGTCAGAAATTTATCCCTCTGCAATTTAATGGATGCATTACTCTGATGCGGTTATTGGAAATCCTGTGCTAACTTATCCATGTTGTGAAAATATATTTAGGTGTCCTGTGAAAACTTATTCAAATCCCAGAAATAATACATTGATTTTTACAAAATAATGAGGACACATATAGCTCCAGACAAAATAGCACAGTGAATACGTAAATAGAATACCAATGTTCATTTTTATGGATATAAAATATAAACAACCTCGGATATTAATTCCAGTTTTACGATTGCTTTTGATTCAAGCTTACACAAATATAATATAGACTAAAAATATAATGGCACCGATTTCTGCCTTCAGATCGGCGACGCCAACCACGTCGTGATTCTGCCGACGCTGCCACCGGGACTCCTTGCCCTTGCGCCTCCTTCTCTACTGTGACGCTGCCAAGTGATCTCCGTTGCACCCTCACTGGAATCCTCTCCACTGCACTGCAGAGAAGGTAATCATCATTCGATCAGTTCCCTTCAACCATTACTATTAAAGTTCAAATGTAAATTTGCGGTAAATAGTTGATGTGATTGTGAACTAGAGTGTCATGTCTCTTACATGTATATGTGCATATCCACATATTAAGGAGGTGCTTATAAGTCGTGGAGTGCAAGTTAGTTCTGTAATTTGAGGATAATAAAACTATGGCCAGACTGCTATAATGCATGAATGCTATTTAAATTCTTAATTTGTTGTGACAAAATATCCCCGCCTCTCCCTGTTATCCAAACAGTCACAATCCCACAGTGGAGGGGGATTGGGTGGTCAGAGGGGATCTCCCCTGAGAAATCTACGCTTGCTGAACAAGCCCTAAGTGAATATATCAATGGTTGCCTCAATGTTCTATCTGTAAATAAATACACCAATATCACCCCTTCGATTAATATACTTCAATATCATCAAAGAAATCAAGAATTCAGATTTATTTTATGTCATTCTCCATAAGACATGCTACCTCTGAATTGTGGACAAAATATATGGAAAGTATAGTGATTTATTGTACCTTGTCTCTCTGTTTATGACTATACGTGAAGCTCAAAACAAATGCATGGCATCCTACATGGCATAGTACTACAGCTCTATTTGCATCAATTTTGAATCATGTACTTCACTTTTAAAACATATATGATCTTTTTACTATTTGATTTGCATTACTAAACTTCCAAACTTATGATTACTCGCGCGACCATGCACGACTTATGTGGGAGAGCTAAGGCAACAAAATTTGCTACATCTATTGATGTACCAATAAAATGAGTACGAAAGCAACACTCCTAGCAGCACACGAGAATTTCTTAAGTATATCACAAATGATAAACATTAGGATAGTTATTTACCTACAGGGTATATTCTATATGTATATCAAATGATTTATTTTGTGCCTACAACAAATAATCGAATAACTCTATACTTTTTTAATATCATTTTTAAGCGTATACTGCCTTCGCATATTCTTGTAATGATTTATTGTGCCCACGCAATATCATATTATTTACTTTACGTGAAATATATTTAATGCACGATATGAATTGAATTAAAGTTTAAATACATGATCATATAAAAATATTTTTTGCTAACATAAAATTTTAAAAATTATTAATGATAAATAGAATTGCATCGTAACGTTTAGCATGGGCATATTACTATTATATCTAATGGAGGATTGGGAAAAGGGTTTTGTAGTGGCTGCAATAGTAGATGGATGGTGCCTTTTTTTTGTGTCCTAGTGTTTTGTTTTGTCGGTTGGATGTATAGTGAGTAGGGTGTTGGATGCATGTGGCATCAGGTTATGGTTGCTATGAGACAGTGGCGTTCCCCCTTTCATGCTTTTGTGTGTGTGGTGTTGAGTTTTGTTATGGATCTTTTTATCTGGGCATTCTTTAAAAACCGGATCATTATGAATATAATGATCTTTCTACTTCCTGCATCCCATAATATAAATAATTATTCCCTTTTGGTTAAAATTAAGAATAGAAAGAAAATACTAGAATACCCCTATTGAATGTGATTTTGATGGTAGTGAGTGGGTAGTTGAGAGTTAAAATAGGTAGAAATTTGAATTGGAGTTGATAGGCGTGATAAGTAGTATACCAAAATCGTTTATATTATGGGATTAGTAGAAAAGGTAAAATTCCTTATATTTTAGGATATTTTAGGATGGAGAGAGTAAAAAAAGTCATAAGCTGGAGAGGTGAGAGGAGTCACGAGGAGAGCTGCAGTGGAAAACTAGCAACTGTGATAGTTCTGTTAACGCAGTTCTGAACCGAACCGTAGATGAAAATCGAATTGTAAACCGGAGATTAGAACGGTCGTTACTATTTTTTTAAAATCAAACCAGAACTTTCATTACTAATTAGCGGAGATATCCTCAGCAACCAAGTTCATAATAAAAGATGGCTTATAGGCTAGCACTGATTCACAATCTGCCAGGTCCAAGGACCACATATCAGCAAGTTTAGGGGTTGTTTAGATGGGGCTAAAATTTTTTAGCTCATGTCACATCGGATGTTTGGACTCTAATTTAGAGTATTAAACATAGACTAATAAAAAAACTAATTTCATAAATGAGAGCTAATCTACGAGATAAATTTTTTAAGTCTAATTAATTCATAATTATGAAAAGTTTACTGTAGCATCACATTGTTAAATCATGGTGTAATTAGACTCAAAAGATTCATCTCGTGAATTAGTCTAAGGTTATGGGATGGGTTTTGTAATTAGTATATGTTTAATACTCGAAATTAGTATCAAATATCCGATATGATAGGGACTTGGAATAAGTTCCTGTTTTTCAAACAGGGCCCTTAGGTTATTACCTTGTCTTGGCTAACAACTAACCAGAAAAGATATAAAATTTGAAGACAACAGATGCTTCAGTTCCCATAGCACAGTGCTGCTAAGGGAGAGATCATGATCAGATGATAATACACCTTGCTTAACCATCGTTGGAACGGACTCCAAATATTAGCTTTCCAATGTCCAACGATGCAGCAGCTCTGACACACAAGCTAAAAGTTTAGCCTGGAAGGCACTAAGTAGATGGTTAATTATTCCTCTAGCAGCTTGCACAACATCCACATCAGATTCCTGGCCGAATACATAACCCCAGCCTCCGTCCAAATAATCTTGATTGGGAGCCACATCACAATTTATCTTCTGTCCCTCCATTGATTTCTCCCACTGAACTAACATGTACCTTTGCCTACTGCTTTCCTTTATAAGGATCCTGGACACTTCGGTGGCGAATTTATCAATACTGAGGGCCAAAACTGATCGATCCAGTAACAAGTGTTTGGGATCAAGATATGGTCCAGCAAACCTTTTGGGAGGACCATGCAAGGATCATTCTAGCTATAATAGTACATACTGAGATGGATGATGCTATGGCCTGGCACTTTGATGGACGTGGCCTTTTTTCAGTTAAATGAGCATATAAGCTGTGCTGTGATGATTGGAGCAGGAGTAGCATCAACAGTAGCATCTCAGCAGGAGAATGAAACACTGGAAGAATTTGTGGCACATGCCAAATGAACCATTTCGTATGGAGATTAGCACATGATAGCTTGGCTTGAGGATAAATCTGAGAAGGAGCGGAATGGAATTAGACACAAAATGCGCTGTATGTAACCCACTAGATGAGGATGCTGGACATTTATTTTTCAGATGCAAATTTGTGATCTAAGTGTGGAGTGCTATTGGTATGGAAGATTTGCGATGCTTGCTGAGGCACGCTTGGCTAAAGAAACCATAGAACTTATCTTGAAAATGGAGGTCGAGAAACAAAGAGAAATCATCCGTATAATATGGATGTGGTGGAATGAGAGGAATGGGATAAGAGAGGCGAATAGGCAAAATGTTTCTCCCTCTCCGTGTGATTTTGGTTTCCTCGTCCAACTCCTAGGTAACCACGGATCACTCCATATATGGATGCTCTCCCCATCCTCAACTCTCCCTACCGCACCTTTTCTGACTAGATCAATCCCTCTTACTCCCTCCGTTTCAAAATATATGTATTTTTAGAATAGTATTAAGTCAAACATTTTTAACTTTGACTATTAATAGTAAAAAAATAAAAAAGATCAATCACGTAAAATTAATGTTACTAGATTTATCATTAAACAAACTATCATAATATATAACTCTTTTTATTTAAAATATCTTATTTTTATAGATATTGTTGGTTAAAATAGCATCTCGAAAACTGTGTATAGATCCAAAAATCCTAATATTTTGGAACGGAGGGAGTAATATATATGCTCATCCATGTATTGGAAATACCATGCTTTGCTTTGGCCTCCAAACAAGATGAAGTGGGTAATAATTATTTCAGTATACGTGTGCACAGCGAGTCAGGATTTGCAGTAGTTGCTAACTTTGCTTTGCAAGCAGTGCAAGATTGACCGTATAAATGCCCCCCCGAGTTTTTCGGCTGTGACAATTTCTCCCAGCTAATCCAATGCATTTTATCTTGTTGACCCCCACCAATACGGGCAGATCATCGTACTAATTTGGTCGCATAGATTCTTTGTTAGATCAAAAGCAGCCCATTGCAAATGAGGGATGGCTTGGGCTACTGCCTTGGTCATGATCTCCTACCCCGCCCGTCACAACAGTCTCTCCTTCCACCCTCGGATTCTCTGCCAAATCCTATCTTTTAAATATGCAAAAGTGATTTTGGTATGCCAACATATGCCCGGGGACCTAAATATTTTTCATTCATTGTCACCCGGTCCACTTGCAAGACATCTTTCACCTCTCTCCGTGAGTCAGCCTTTGCATTTCTGCTAAACAGAACCGCAAACTTCGCCTTGTTTACAGTCTGTCCCGAGCATTGCTCATATAAATCAAGAATACCTTGTATTCCCTTTGTTTCCATGAATGAGGATCAAAAGAATCATCGGCAAATAAAAGATGAGAAACACTTGGAGCAGTTGGACAGATTTCCACAGCAGAAATTCAATGTTCTGCTTATGTCTTGTTCAAAAGCGCTGAAAAACCTTCCACACACAACAGGAATAAAGGAGATAGGAGGTCTCCGTGGCGTAGACCCTTTCAGGCTTAAACTTCTCCAAGAGAGACCCATTAACCTTCACACTGATACAGAGGTCACACACTTCATGATTAAATCCACCCACTCTACACTGAATTCCAATTTAAGCATCATGTCTCTTAAAAAACTCAACTCCACCCGATCATAAGTTGCTCAAGTATGGTTGTTTCAGTTTGAATTTTGTGTTGTCTATACTACTTAAAAAAAGCCTACTGGTGATGGTGAGTCCTAAACAACCAGAGACTCAGATTGCTCGAAGGATCCTCCCACAGCATCCCACAATCCGTGCTCCTCCTCTCATCTATTCCTCTCGCTCGCTCGCTCTCTATCATCCGCAACGCACTCTTCTCTCTCTCATCTCGCCGCCGCCAACCCACCGCCGCGGCCCTTGCCGTCCTCGCCGCCCCGACCTCCAATTCGTCACCCCCCGCCGCCGACGTCGTCCCTCACCTCACCATCGCCGGTCTCCGGTTCCCCTAACCATCGCCCCCTCGCGCCGCTCGTCTCCATCGACGAGCGCCGCCGGCATCACCCCTCCCCTCACCATCGTTGACCGGCGCCGCCCTCGTCGGCCCTCGCTCCGGATTCGTCACCCGCCGCCGCCAACCTCATCCCTCCCTTCACCATCGCTGGTCGCCGATTCCCCTAACCGCCGCCCCCTCGTGCCGCCCGACTCCATCGACGAGCGCCGCCGCCGCCGTCATCCCTCCCCTCACCATCGTCGCCCGGCGCGCCGTCACCACCGCCCCAACCTCTGGATTCGTCAACCGCCACCGCCGACGTCATCCCTCCCCTCACCATCGCTGGCCACCTCCTTCCCCTGCGCCGCCGTCCTCCCACAGCAGCTCCCTCCATTCCCTCCCCCACTGCCGCCATCATCAATTCACCGATGAACAGGTAACATGTTTCTGCGTTTTCCCCTTCCCTGTTGTGAAACATATATCCATCTCATAATATGTCTAATTGTTCAATTCATGTGCTTCATTTCCATTTTAGATTGATACACAGAGGTTTGTTAACAAAAAAAAGGAACCCCTGTCATAGGATTACTAAATTCAGTTCTACTTAGTCAGGGTCTTTGTGAAAACACTACCTTTTATTCTATGGGAACAGAGATGCACACTCCCAGATCTTCTTTTACTGAATGAATTAGCATTTATGGTAATTATAGAGATAATTGCTTTAGGACATGGATATAATAAAAGTTTTAATCACAAATATTTTCTGATTCGCATTCTTTTACAGTTCAATTCTTTTACCATTTACCCTTTCATATGGATCGACGTGTCATATATTGCTGCAATTTAGTCACGTTCCTTACTGCTTTCATCTGTCTAATACTAGGGAGGGATACTTTGCTATGTGCTTATAAATAACTACCTCCTGAATTGTTAACCGCCGCAATCGAGCCCATACTGGCGCCGCTGCACATCCTGGTTGGTCACCGTCCATCCCCCGCCGTCCGGTCGCCTTTCATCCCTATGCCGGTCTCCGTCGCCACGCCATCAGGTATTACTTGGTTACAACATACGATCCTTCTTTAGTATATAGATGCAGACTTGCACCGTTTGGTTGGACTGAACATTTGTACCTTTCAAGAGAGGTTGAGGCTCGAGCGCAGAAAGAACAGTTGCACAAGTAATCTTAAAATGAACTTGATAACTATTCTTCATATAATTCATACCAGCAATCTACTTATTTAATACCTGTTCATTTCAGAATATTCCAGCTGTTGAGGCAGATCAAAGACAGGTTGAGTTTTGATCTAAGCAATACAAGTTCCTTGCGTGTAAGTATCCTATGCTCACAGCCCTTTTAATTTAATAGGATATTGTGGATGCTCAGACATTTGTGTTGAATTTAAAGATTCCTGGACTGTTTTAAAGTATCTTATTCTGTTTGAGAATTCAAAATTTGGATTACTCAGATGTATGCCAATGTATATACATGTTTGTAGTATGAAAGAATGTGTTTTCCTACTTTGATCGCACTTTAACGTTTTAATCAGTAAGGAATCAGGCACACTACATGGATTAATAGATTAATCCTTTATATTCACGAAAGAAAGTGTTCTACTACCTTTCTGGTGATTAGGTGAGTCTGCCTGGTGTGTACAATTTTGCATAAAACTGAATATAAAGGAGCACAAGTTTCACTTATTAATGATGCTCCAGGAAAAAAATAGCAATTAACAGTTTCACTCTCCCTAAAAAAATACAGCAATTAAAAGTTTCAGAGGCCCTCCTTTATGTTCATGAATCAAATCAAATTGATTACTTATCCAGTTAATATATCTGCATTATTTGTCTCACAATGTTCATGACATTCAAGTTATTGCTGTTTATTTCAACTATTGTGGCAGATAAAAATCAGACCTTTTGCTCTCATCATGCAAAGAATAATTTCCTTTATTCTTTACTGCTCCAATGATACTTCGGTTATTTTTCTACTTAGTCATTGGGGTGAGTCTGACTGAGAGTGACTTGTTTTTCCTACTTGCCAATGATTCGGATGAATTTAACAGGTTGCTCTCTATTTCCTGTTTAAGTAATCTTCTCTTTTATTGGATATTTTTACTCCAAAAATTCTCACATTCCTTAGGTGGGAAGCTGGTCAGGTGTTGTCACAACTGATGCTCAGTTTTGTAGATGGCTTCCAGCAACAGAGAACACTGGCCTGGACTTAGATCAATCCTTCGGAACACAAGCTTGATAAAGTATTTGTTTTTTTTTCTGATCCTGCATTTTGTTTCATTTTTTCAGTTCTGTGACAAACAGGCTATATACAGTCAGTCGCTTTAATGCCTAAATCAATTGAGGGTTTCTGAAGTTGTTAACGATTAAATCCAGCCGAAGAAATAGGAGAAAAGTGATTCTGAATTATGCAATTCAATTCCCTTGATTAATTAAAAGACTAAATTGAAACACTCCATCTAACTACAGGTTGATGGGCGCAAATGCACTTGACTGGTTACTAACTGTAGGACATTATCTCATGCCTTTTTTGAGGCGTTGCTAATAGTAAACTGAAAACCTGTAACTATATCTTGGTTTTAAACTTGTTGAAATCTGAGACTTAGCTTCAATAACTTATTTGATTGCCAAAATATATATAGTGTCGCCGTAGTGGTGGTGGTGGTGAAAATGAGATCTCCAGATTGATTGAGCAGGGAGAGGATAACAAACAAGAAAATAAATGGATTTGTTGGTTCATTTGTTCTGCTATTTCTTTGTCCAATTTTACCAACTCTCTGGAATTTTTTCAATTTACTTTCAGTTCACATTAACCACATGGGTTATGGCAATCACAAAATGTTATTGTACGAGCTTATGGCACGAGCTGGAGACGGTGAGATAGATTAGCAGGTTCATTAGAAGTGAAATTGTGGCATATATTTCTTGATGGAAATTTGACACTGATCAGAACTATTTGTATGCAAATTATGCAGCAAAAATTATAGATGTTTGATACATGTGCATGAATTAATTAACATTTTGTTCGTTACGTAGTACTACCTCAATTTTTTAATAGATGACGTTGTTGACTTTTCAGCAAACATTTGACCATTCATTTTATTAAAAAAATACAGAATTATAATTTATTTTTTATCGTGAGTTGTTTTATTACTAAAAGTACTTAAGTATTATTTATATCTTATGCATTTGCACAAATATTTTGAATAAGACGAATGATCAAAAGTATATGTTAAAACGTTAACGGACGGATGGACTATGAGATTAACTGTTGTATAAAATTTACTACTCCCATCGACAAAAATGTTTAATCTGGCAGACTAACATTCAAAACTTAGATTTTTTGTGACTTGTGCACTCTCGAAATCTGGTCTTATCGAGCAATAGATCATCTATTTCACATGATAGTTATCAGCAGAAAGAATCAAACTCATTACTCTTGCCATGATACTTCTGTGTGATTACTGCTGATTGTGCTCAAACATAACCTAATTTTCTACGCCTCCTACTTTTAGTTCAGTTTGATAGAAATATTTGTTCTTTATATAAATTTTCTGTTAGTACTATGGTAAAACTATCATCTTGCAGGTAGAAATTATCTTTTTCCCATGTTGTGCATAACGCAATCGAGATAAATAGATAATGGAATATTTGAATTGTGTTAACATGTTTGTCTACATAGAAGCTTGTATGGTCCAATAATAACACAGAGTAGCATTTTTCTCATTTTCGTAGAAATTTTAGTGGAACTTTTTCTTCACTCTTTAAAGCCAAAGGCAAAAATATTCCATGCTTCTGGTGGTGAAACTAGGAATGCATGATAGATCAGTTGAAAATCCATCATTTTTAGCTCTAAGTCAATAAATGTTTCTATAAATCACGAAAATTGAACCACGATGATCTAATAGCTATTGATATTTTTTTTTCCGTTGCAACGCACGGACACCTTACTAGTACTGATATATAAGTGATGAAAATTAAATTTTAATCCGGGATGGAGTTGGTCGATCCCATGTGTGACACATCCACAAATCTCCCTTCCACTGGTCGGGCCAGGTGGAAAGCCAGGAGGTGCAGGCGTCAAGCCGGTCTTGTCTGTCAGCCAAATGATGCAAACAAGTGGGAGTTACAAATTTAATTTAAAATGATTGCATCCAAGTAATCTTGTATTTATGGTATGTGAAATTACTGAAATACTCGTAATACAATAATTTATAGATTTCTTTGACTTCCCTTATTAGCTGCAACTGAAATCGAAAAAGATCTTGTGTGCAACGCAGATAACAATTTGTATTCAGAGTATTTATAGTTTTATTGAAATGATCTTTTGAAATATAAATTATCATATTCTTCTGAGAATGAATTTCGACAGAAACATGTTTCTTTCCTTAGTGTAATATAGTAACTGACACTTTTATAACAAAAGAAAGAAATATGTTTAAGTCCCTTAAATAAAAAAGGTGCCCACCCTCCCCTCCAGCGCGTTGCGCGATCTCCTGCAGTTGGCACGCAATTCTGCCATCTCTCTGCATGGTGTGCGGGGAGGAGCTCCGAGCGAAGAATTGGAGTGAGCGTGTCTCCCAACTTGTGGAGATCGAAAATTTCACAGGGAGTGAACTTCAAAAATATTGTACAACAGATAGTTAGGAGATTTGTTGGAGCGATTTTTTACCTAAAAGTACTTTTAGGGTTGGGAGCAGTTTAGGAGAACTGCTGGCCATGCTCTTTCATGGTATCTCTATCCTTTTGCTTAGTCCGTTTTATGCGGAGCTTTTCCTAGGATCATTTTACCAGTTAGTATGCTAAGTCTGGGTTATATCTTTTTCAAAAATTCAATTTCAAATAAAAATTGGCCGAAACCAATAAAGATTCATTGGAGTTTTATGATCTCTTAAGCATGTGCTAGAGGGCGCAGACATGTTCGTACTGTGTGTGCATGTGGCGGTATTTATACATGCACATCTCATGTAAAAGAAAAATTCTACAAAAATTCAGCCCAGTTTTTTGCCGAGTCTTGGCTAATTGGAAATTGACATCAGTCCTGCGATTCCTCTCGAGAGACGATGTGCCCAACTGGCACGAACACTACCAACAAAATAAACTGAAATAAAAGAGCACATCAAACCATACTGCTTTAATTCCATCTTTAGCTCCCTGGGGCCTGGGCACCTATAGCCAGATGGTATGCCTTGTGGTCCCAGCAGATGGAACCCTTTCATTCCATCATTCATCTTTGCCGCACAATTCAGAAGTTTTTTCATAAAGCTTTTACATGAAACATGAAAGCTTAACAAGGTTTCATACAACAACCCTAGAGTTGCCAGCTCACAATCTGCCCAAGCAACCATAACCCTACCAAACGCCAAGCAAACCATAGTTCAGAAAGGCACAGTGAGAAACTCGAAGGCTAGACAACTCTGATGGACTACCGGAGCTGTCGCCTAGGCAGGGATGAAACAGAGCACGTGAGTTCAAGGCACCTCCATTGCATTCTCCGTCTCCTGTTGCACTCTTCTTCCGCTTCTGGTTCATAATGCTGCAGTTGTTATGTGTAGTCGACAGAGCCTAGCAAAAAGCAATGCACACTATCTCCATCTCTTTCGCATGCATCCCCAGCACCATCACCATTCACCGTTGCTTGTTCGATGAAATTTTGTAACGCAATTGCGGGGCGAAACCGATCCTCTAACGTAGAGTATTCTACGTCAGAGGAACGTTCCACCACGGATCGAACTACGTTCCTTGCGCATCCGACGTCAACAACCGTTTCAGTCCGTCCCCGTCTCAGGCCCCACAAGCGCGATGTCTCCGCTTGCTCTCCGGTTGCCGCGCGCTGCCGACGGCGGGGAAGTAGGACTAGAACATGGTGCTACCGTCGGCGAGGTAGAGGGCGACGGCTCCGCCTGCCTCGGTGTTTGCTGTTGGTCCCATCGCCCAGCTGCTGCTGTTCTCTGAACCGTCATCGATCACGGGGAACAAATAGAACAGAAAAATTACTCATCTTCTAGTCACTTCGTGCTATGAGATTTCTTTCCGTGGTTAACACCTGCACTCGATTGATCTCTTCTTCAAGGAAAAATACCATCTTCTTTGGTAATTTTTTATCGCTATTGCAGACTTGATATGCTTGATAATTTTTATCACACTTGCAGACTTGCTGCGCATTCTACTGTGAATCTGTTGGCAAAGTTCTAGTTTCTTTTTTTTTTAACGGAAAACAGCACTAGAGTGCCTTTTCATTGAATAGAGCAGGAGAAAATACAACCCCTAGGGGCAAAGAGAGAAAAACGAAAAAACGAGAGAGACTGTAGCTATACACTATACATAGTTCGGGATTAACTCGCGCAGTCGTTTAGCCCCTGCTGAAGCCCAAAGGGTAGCCTCCTCTTTGATTCTTCAGAGGAGGAAACTCGTTGCCACCTCTTTGTGGTCAAAAATTCGCCGGTTTCTCTCCTTCCAGATTTCCCAAACAACTAGTAGGATGAGTGATCGGAGTCCTTTCTTGGGGACATTTGGCGTGTTTGCGATGTTCTCCCACCATTGCTGCACTGACTGTGCCTCCTCCCATTGAGCTGGCTCGATCTGCTGGTATCCCACCCATCCAGCGACAAGGCCCCACATCCTTTTAGTGTATCTACAGGTAGCAACGAGATGCAGCGCCGTCTCGGCCTCACAGCGACATAGAGGACAACATCCGTTGTTTTACCAACCCCTGGCCGCAAGTCGATCTGAGGTCCAGACTCTATTTTGGATGATGAGCCAAGCATGTAATTTACATTTCCCCGGAGCGACTTTCCAGATTAAGCAGTTGAAGCTTGTGCTCGGCGTTCCTTGACATTGCGCGTGGTAGGCCGAGGAGGCCGTGTAGCATCCGCTACTTGTGAATTTCCAGGTAATCTGGTCCGGTTCTCCAGTGAGTAGGTGGACATTCCGGGCCGCTTCCCACAGAGTAACTAGTTGTTCGACGAGGTTTGCTGTAATGGGAATGTGTGGTTCCAGAGCCAGATCCTTAACCCAGGCGTCCTCCTCCTTTCCACTTCGAAGAGATTTCCCTCTATTTTTGGAGATCGCATAGACCAGCGGCATGAGGTCTTTTGGCCTTTGTCCCTCGATCCAGGCCGAGTCCCAGAAGCGCGTCGTGTTCCCATCTCCAATTGTTATCTTTGTTGAGGCGGCAAACAGGCCCTTGTCGGTTTCATCGCAGGGCGTTTCCAGTCCCATCCAGGGCTTGGTCGGGTCCTTCCATTCGTGCCATAACCATCGCAGCCGCAAGGCCCTCGTGAATTTCTCCAGATTTAGGACTCCCAATCCTCCCTGACTGGTTGGCAAGCACGTCTTTGTCCAGTTGACTTTACATTTTCCTCCAGTGATGTCTCTCGTGCCGGCCCATAGAAAACGATGGCGTTGTTTGTCTAGCTGCTCTAGGGATTCCTTCGTGGTTTTCAAGGCAGTCAGGAGATAAATAGGCTGCGCTGTAATCACTGATTTGACTAGCGTGGCTCTTCCAGCTGTCGTCATGTTTCTCCCCATCCAGCTTGTTATCCTTCGTGAGATTTTGTCGAAGACAGGCTGCAAATCCACCTTTCGCAGTCTGCCCAACACCAAGGGGAGGCCCAAGTACTTTATGGGGAAGTTTGCCCTTACCGCTGGGACACCCTCAAGAACCTCTGCCAACTCCAGCTCGTCACATCTGATGGCCGCTACTTGGGATTTCTGAAGGTTGGTGACGAGTCCAGTAGCAGTGCCAAAGCGATGTAAAATATTTGCAAAAGCCATGACATCGGCCCGCGTGGGGTTGATGAAGATGACGGCGTCGTCCGCATACATCGAGGTCCTTAATCGGGTCGCTCTCCCTCGCAGCTTTGAGATTGCCCCGAGCTCTATTGCCTTGGAAAGGATTCGTTGCAGAGGGTCAATTGCAAGTATGAAAAGCAGTGGCGAGAGGGGGTCCCCCTGTCTAAGTCCTCTGCCGTGCCTAATCCGCTGCCCTGGTGAACCGTTGAGGAGTACTTGAGATGTCGAGGTTGACAAGGTAGCCCCGAGCCAATCTATCCATTTTGTTGGGAAACCCCTTCGCTGCAACAAGGCTAGGAGGTAGTCCCATCGGACTGAGTCAAAGGCCTTGGTTATGTCTAGTTTGAAGAGCAGCATTGGCCACCTCAAGCGGTGGTATCTTCTGGCCATGTTTCTTACAAAAAGGAAGTTGTCATGAATGCTTCTTCTATGAAAGCGCTCTGATTGACTGAAATCAACGAGTGCATGTGCGGCCTTAGCCGCAGTGCAAGCACCTTGGAGAAGATCTTGGCGATACTGTGAATGAGGCTAATTGGCCTATAGTCCATGACCCCTTCGGCCCCTTCTTTTTTAGGTATTAGGACGATGTTCGCGGAGTTGAGCAAGTTCAGGTGTGCACATCTGAGGTTATAGATAGAGTCGAAGACCAGAAGGATATCCTCTTTGATGATTTCCCAACAGGCTTTGAAGAAGATCCCTGTGAAGCCGTCCGGCCCCGGGGCTTTGTCGGTGGGCATTTCCTTGACGGCCCTATGCACCTCTTGCTCCGAGAAGGGCTCCCCTAGAATGGCTAGGTCAGTTGGCGATATATCAAGAGCTTCCCAGTTTAGCTCGTTTGGCCTTGGCTCCGACTGCCCCATTATGTTTGCGAAGTGGTCATGAATTGTTGCCTCTTTCTCTTCATGCGTCAGTGCCCAGCCATTCTCCTTTCTTAGCCGCTGAATGGTATTCTTTCTTCTTCGCGCGTTCACTTTAAGGTGGAAGAACTTTGTGTTTGCGTCGCCTTCGCGGACATGGGTTATCCTAGAGGCCTGTTTTTTCCTTGCCCGTTCTATGGAGGCAAGGCCAAGGATCTTGCGTTTGAGGGCTGCTCTTAGTCTTATTTCCGGGTTAGAGAGGTCTCTGTGCTCTTGGGCTACATCCAGTCTTTGGATGACGTCGAGGGCCATATGAAACTGGAGCTTGGCCTCAGAGCAGATGCCTTGTGCCCACTCTCTAAGATAGATCGCAGTGCGTTTGAGCTTATCATTTAAGCGATGCATGGGCTCAGTGTGTGGCGAAGGCTGACTCCACACTTCCGTGACCTTATCTTTAAATCCAGGGATCCTTGTCCAAAAATTCTCAAATTTAAAGCTTCTCGGCCTGCGCGGGCATTGCGGGTTGGACAGAATAAGGGGGCAGTGGTCAGAGGGGCCTGTGGGGAGGGCATGAAGGACTTGACAGGGGAAAGCAAGGTCCCAAGTTTCATTGCAGAAGCAGCGGTCCAGCTTGACGAGGGTGGCTCTTTGCCGTTCATTGCTCCAGGTGAACCTCCTGTTTTGCAAGGGAATCTCATGCAACTCACAGCGGCTAATAGTTGAGCGGAAGCATGTCATGCGTGCTAGGTTGATGTTGCTGTTGTTTTTGTCCCTTGCCCGATAGATCATGTTAAAGTCGCCTAGGATGAGCCAACCATCCCCCTCTCTGGGTCTTACTCTTCTAATGTGTCGGAGGAAGGCGTTCTTCAGATGATGTCTCGTGGGCCCATAAACTCCGGTGAGCAGGAACGTGACTCCTGTAAAAATGACCGTCACCTGCGCGGAGATCGAGAAACGACCAACTCGGATTTCTTGGACGTCGAAGACTCCGCTGTTCCAGAGTAGGAGGATCCCTCCTCTCGTGCCCCTAGCCGGTTTGAAGGCAAAGCTGTCAAGCTTGTAGCCTCCGAGGAAGCGAGCAAGGCCGCTATCTATATTTTGCAGTTTTGTCTCCTAGAAGCACGCCAAGCTACACTTTGTATCAGCCATGAACTCATGGACCGCATTGCAGCGTGCTGGTGAATTTAGCCCCCTTACATTCCAGGATATCAAATCCAGACTTTGCATTACTTTGAGTAATTTGTGCTCTGGAAGCCTGGCCGGCAGCCCACTGCGGCATTGGGCCGCATGGGAGGGGTAGGAATCAAACTGGGCCAGCTCGAGGTGGGCCGGCCTTTGGACAGCCTTGGCTGGCACGGCCCAGCCTGGTGGGGCGGCCTGTGAGGGATGGGGCGAGCTATGAATGGGAGTGGGGGCAGCCTGGGCCTGAACCCTCGGCCCATTGCTTGGGCGACGCCCATTGGCCGGCCTAGGTTGGTGCCGTCCAGCCTTTTTGGCTTTTTTGGCGAGCTCGGCGTGCACGGGAGGTGTTCGATCGCTTGACTCGGTGTACTCGGCGCGCGCAGGAGATGTTTGACGGCGTGTGGCGGGGGTGACGCTGCCGATCTTGTGTTAGTGTCCACCGGGGGTTGCGACATTGCAGGGGATAGCGAAGCGAAACAAGTTCGAGCGAAAAGCCGGAAATTTTGATCACGTCTGCTGCACAAGCGGGGTTGTTCCGTTGGTGTGGAGCCGGCTGCGCGCAGGCTGCCGGCGATCCAGCTTGGCATGGAGGGTACAGCGCGCAGGCCGCCAACGCTCCACAAAAACAAGAAAGGACGGCGATGATACATGGCGAGGATAGCACGCAGGCTGTCGGCACTCGAGAATCTCGGCAGAGAACGACGATACATGGAGCATAGTGGGCTCCCATTCCAAACCCATTCGGGGCGGAGGTGCATTAGGCGGCGGTTCCCTCCATCTCGTCGGCTGCCTCGCCGACGCCTTCTCCCACCAGCGAAATCAGGGCTGCATCCAAAGTTTCCTGTTCGTCGTCGCCGATGCCGAAGATGTCGGTGAGAGCGGTGATGACATGGGGTGGTAGCGGACCATTGAACATGGCGACGTACTGGGCAAGCACCTGCTCGATCGATGCACCCTCGTCGTCGCCGAGGATCCCGAGCCTCTTGAACAGGACCCGCTGACAGCGCTCCATCATCGGCCTGGCAGGCTGCTTGGCGATACGCTCGCTCCGCCGAGTGGCCTTTCTGCACTGTCTTGGCCGGACCTTGAGCCGCCGCACCGGATGGATCGGGCACACGCGCGGCGACCTTGGCGATGACCTTGACGGCGAAGCTATAGTCGCGCGCGGTGGCTCGCGCGACGCTCTTGGCGATGGGGCGAGAATCGCTTGCGGCGGCGAAGCGAACAATCCATCGAGGATGCCCATTGGGCCGGCCGGCACCGGGTCTTGAGGAGACGGGAGCAGCGCCGGGTGGTTGTCGTCGTCGTTTCCGGGAGCGCCAGAGGGAGTGTCTTGCACGGCGGGTGTGCTGCCCCCTCCAGTCATCACTCCCCTCTGGCTTTGCAGGGGGCGGTCTTGGTTCGCGTGGGGGAGAAGAGCCGGTGGTGCTGCCTGGGGCGACGGCGGGGCCGCGGGCAGAGGCGGCACATCCCCCACAGGGCAGCCCGTCGCCATGGCTGCTAGCTCGAGGCGCAGCAGCGCCTCTTCGACTTGCTGGTAGGTGGTCGTCGTAGTCAGTGGCGGCCAGCTCGACTTGATGCGCGCGAAGACGCGCTCCACCGGGATCGGCTCCCAGGCCGCCTTGAACCAGGCTTCATTCCTCGAGCTTGTTGGGTGGGCGCATTCCAGAGATGGTGCCGCCCCCGTCAGGGTCTTGCTTGCAATGGTGGATAGCCGCTGCACTTGATCCACAGGCGACGACATCTGAGGTTCCTGCGGTGAGAAGGGGGAGTTGTGCAGAGCGTGCAAAAGGCGGAACTCGCCTACCTTTGCTTGGTGCGCATTGTTGTGCAGGGCAGGGATGCCCATCGGAGAGAGTAGCTTGCTGGAGACGTAGGTGGGATCAGTCGGACGCCGCCTTCCGCCACTGCTGCGACTGGAGCCACCTCTGTCCCGCCGACGTGGGGAACGCGTGCGCTCGCGGTGATAGTCATGATCGCTCGCCCGCCGCCCGTCGCGGCCACGGCCCATGTCACGGTCGCCGCCGTCACGGTCGTCGTCTCGGTCCGTGCGCCAGGGCCGTGGGTGGTCGTTGGCGGACCCCCGACAGCGCCCTCGCCCGCCTCGTCCGCGGCCGACGCGGCCATCGTGGCGAGCGCGGTCGTCGCGGCTGTCGCGGCTATCGCGGCCATCGCGGCCATCGTCGCGATCGTTGTCCCAGTCATCGTCGCTGTCGTCACGGTCGTGGTCATCACGGGGGTGACCGTCCCTCGCCGCACGGCCGCGGCGAGCTTTGCCCACGCGGTCCGCCCGGCGGTCAGCCCAGCGATCATCGCTGCAATGGTCCTCGCGGTGCTCATTGTCACGGTGGTCTCCTTCTCTCTCAATGCCGCCGAGGCGGTCGCGGACCGAGCGGGGTGGTGGCGGATGGTGCGGAAAATCCTCGAACACGCGCCCTGGAGCCTGCTCGCCGTCAAGCACGCCAAGGCTCCAAGGCGGTAGCTGGCGCTTGGTCGGCTGGAAGGTGCCCTGCGCCTCCAGGTCAATTGTCGCCGCCATGTAGTCGTGGATTTCTTCCATATGGAAGAGGACTGGGTGGCGCACCCCCCTCTGCCAGTGCTCCGGCGGCCTTTCTGTCACCAGTAGGGGCGCCACCTTGGGGCCTTTGGCTCTGTTGGTGAAGCCGAGCCACATCCTTTTCGGAATCGTGCTAGGGTTCGCCGTCCACGCCCATAGATCAATGGAGCGCGTGTTCCCGGACTCCACAGGGTGAACGACATCAGTCTCGATCTGCTCCAGCGCACAGGTGCGGCCGATGATCCGCTCAGCGATGTCAGCCGCCCAGGCGTGCATGGGGACGCCATCCAGGCACAGCCGGACGCGAAACATGAGCGCGACGCCGAGCGCGCTCTCGAGGTTGCTCCATTTGATGAAATGGATTTCGATGCCGCGGCGCTTGACAAATCCCTTGGCCAGGGCCTCCTCGCAGTGACGACGGTGTTGGAACTTGATGAGGAAGGCCTGTGGGTGATGGAGCGAGACAGCTACCTCGCCACGACGCAGCTGGAATTCGTCCAGGAAAGCCTGCTCGACGTCACGCGGTCCAGTGGTGGGCGGCGCGCGCGCCGCCCAGGAAACCGCCGCGGTCTCGCTCCACTCGCGCAGCTCCTCGTCGATGGCGTACGAGGTGGGGATGAAGCATGTATCCTCCTCGGGGCGCGTGGCCGGGTCACCGAGTTGCGACATCATGCACGAAGGCGGCCGAGGAGGTGGCGGCGGAAGGCGAGTGAGATCTTGTTTGGAGGGGGTTGCCCGAGCGGTGGGAGAGGCCCGCTTGCGCGGACTGCAAGGCGATGGCGCTGGCAAGCGCTCGCGTCGAACGATGGAGCGGAGGGTGGGGCGGCGACGCGCGTCAGCGCGGGCGCGAAGCAGGGGCGGCGAGCGCGAGTCGGCGCGGTGGTGGCGGGGTGCTGGCGACGTTCGGCGGTGGCGAGGTGCTGGCGATGCGCGTGACAGATGAGCGCAGACCCTGTCGCCGAGCTCGCGCGGCGCGTCGCGGGGACGGCGACGGCAGTCTCGCGCGCGGTGACCAGAGCGACGGCAGAGGAAGCAGCAAACCTGGTCTCTGCACTGGGCTGCCCGATGTCCGCGGCCGAGGCAAATGAAGCACCTTCCACTGGTTTGAACCAGGAACTCGCGGTGTGAGGAGGAGAGGTAGGCTCGACTAGGCCGGACGGCGTCTCTTCGACTTGAAGGCGGCCGGTGTTCTCTGCTTGAATGAAGCGAACGCGGTGGTAGGCGGACGCCACTTGAATGCGCTTCGCGTCTCCGCGAGCTCCTTCTCTGCACTCGAATCCAGCCTGGATCCTCTGGATTATGCCCATCCTTCTGCTCGGCGACGCGACGTTGAAGCAGGCTAGCATCGTAGGGGACGGCTCTCCGCAGCGAGGTGACCCAGCGAGTGGAACGATGGTTGCTCCGGACGGTGGGAGTAACTGTCGTGTTTAAGGCGGAGTTGGCTGCACAGCAAGGCGCCCTAACGTCTTGGCCCAAATTTGAATTTGGGGGCGTCTCCCCTCTGACAGCATCCGCAAAGGTTCGATGCTGGCCGATGCGCTGCAGATCTGATGTCTCCAGAACCAGCGAGATGGATCTTGAGCTTGTGTAGGCGTGGCCATCTTCGGCCGGCCACGGAGGCAACGAAAGAGTGGACGGCGGGGGTGACGGCAGGGACGGAGCCACGCACAGCGATGGGGCGCCGGCGGGTGCGCGGACGGGTGCGCAGACGGGGCGACGCGCCAAGGGCGAAGGCTACGAAGCTGCGGAGACGGGAGCAGACCGGCGGAGGAGGACGCGCGTGGGCGGCGCCGGCTGAAGCGCCGACGCCGTCGGCAGGGGCAGGGGCGGGGGCATTTTTAGCCAGCCCAAAGTTCTAGTTTCTTTTCTTCTGGTTAGCTCTGATCTTTATTCTTCAGGTTACTTGGTAGTTTCTGGGACAAGTTAGGACAGCATGAATGCCTTAGCAAGATTTTCAACCAGCTGCCTCTTCCATGAGAAAAGGCAACCTGATGATGGAAGTTCGATCGACTACAGATCGATTCCAATCCAACCTTACCGGCGACGGTTCCGAGAACAGCAGCCCCTAGGCGAGGGGACCAACAGCAAACGCCAAGGCGGGCGGAGCCTTCGCCCTCGACCTCGCCGGCGGACGGCGGTAGCACCGCGTTCCAGTCCGACCTCCCCGCCGGCGGCAGCCTGAGCTCCCCGGCGGCCGGCGAGGCGCCGCTGCCCCTATCAACGAATGGGCCGGAGAGCAAGCGGAGAAATCGCGCTTGTGGGGTCTGAGATGGGAACGGACTGAGACGGTTGTTGCCGTCGGATGCGCAAGGAACGACGATCCGTGGTCGAACATCCCTCTAACGTAGAATACTCTACGTCAGAGGATCCGGTTCCGTTGCGGGGCATGAGAAAGGAGAAAAATTCACGAGTCCCAATGCCTCCCAAGTCGGAGCAACTATCTATTCATTCCTAGTGGCATTGATTCATGCAAAACCTGCAGTACACCAGGCCTTTAATTTGCCTGAATCATGAGGAGATAATTACTACTATTTGGTTGGATTGCTGCTGCAGACTAGTGTGGTGATGGCACACTTGCAACATGGGCTCGCAGCTAGCTGGGTGATTCCTCTGAGGAAACCTCTTTTTGTTCTTATATAGTGACAATCATACACTCAAAATCAATATAGTTATTTGATTGCTGTATCAACTGCGTTAAATATGTCTCCAGCTTCTGATTAATAGCTGGAACCTCAGAGGAGCAAACTCTATTGGTTATTAGAAATCACTGCAGCCAAACAACAAAAATGAATTTAATGATTCCCCACAATAAGAAAATAATTCGAAGAAAACATTTTTTTAGCCAGGAGGAGGGAGTTGATCTGTCCTTTTACTTTTAAATTCGTAATTCGTCATTAATGGATCCAAAACATAATTTGACCCATGCATGATCGAAACAGGGGCAACAACATACGGCCATTGGTCCCATTTGATATGTAAAATATTGGGACTGATCCATTCTAGCATGGGAGATTGTACGTCCATTACCCTACTAAATGGACAGGAAATTCTCCTCCTCAGTTCATGATAGGTGTGCTATTACCCTACAAAATGGATCACTAGTGACATTTGTTCAGTGAAGTAAATACATCATCCAGGTGGTTTTGGAAGATAATTTTCTTCTCGCGAACACCATCTGGAACATTACTCATTTTCATTATCAATTAGCCAGGCCTACATCTTGTATATGTACTAATGACACTTGTGTGCAACCTTCGTCGCATTCCAATGGAACATCAAGAGTTTTCACATTAGGTCGCATTCCAATAGAACATCAAGAGTTTCCACATTATTTTTGTGTAAATTTGGAGCGTCGTATTACCGTACTCTCTAGGTCATTTGCTCAGTGAATCGTATTTGAAAATACTCATCCTTGCTCATCAATCTTGCTTTACGAGAGGCGGGATGTGCACCCTAAACCGCTTTTTTGTAATTTAAAGGAATGCCAACGTGCTCATCCATCTACCGTACTCATTTATCGGAGTAACTTAGAGATGCCGACGATAGTTTGAAGTGCTTGATCAATCTCATCGAGTCAATGGACATAGTGGGTTTGGTTTAATGGTACCCGTAGAGCTTCTTCCTCCGTTATAATTTCAACATCGAATACATATGTCAGAGATATTCTAGATTCAGCGAGCTTCTAGTTCGTGATGCCAGTCATCTTCAATTATTTAAAAATATGCGCAAATTATATTTAGGTAAAATACACAAAATGTTGCAATACAATGATACACAAAATTCCCACAATATATATATATATATACAATTCTATGGTTTACCGCTATACATGATTAAAGGTAATAAAAGATTACAGATAATAATCATAAATGCGATAAATAATCATAATTATCAGTAATTAAGAGCCTCAAACATAAAAGAGGTAGAAATTCAAAATCCGAGGTTATTCTGATTGGAAAATATGATTTTCCATTGATTTTTGCAATTTCCAGGGGTCACATGCATTTTCATAAAAACCTACCAAATGACCGGACAAGCAAAATTCGGAGAAGCATGGCGAGAAACCCGAAAACTTGACACCCCTGACACACTACCCGAGCCATCACCCAAACGGGGATGAAACAGAGTGCCTGAGATCACATCATCCGGACAGGGATGAAACCAATTGGGATGTAACAGAGCACGTGAGGTCACGGTACCTGCGTTGCTTTCTCCGTCTCTTGTTGCCTCTCCTTCTTCCGGCGGCTCATACTGCTGCAGTTGTTATCTGTAGTTGACAGAGCCTAGCATGCAGCAACCCACAATATCTCCATCTCTTTCGGATCAGTCCCAGCACCATCGACATTCACCGCTGCTTGTTCGAGAACATTTTTGTGGGCCATGATAAATGAGTAAAATTCACGAATCCCAATGACTCCCAAGTCCGAGCAGCTATCTACCCATTCCCAGTGGCATTGATCCATGGCAAATCTGCAGTACACCTTGCCTTTAATGTGCCTATATTATGAGCAGATAATTACTACTATTTGGATGAATTGCTGCTGCAGACTAGTGTGGTGATGGCAAACTTGCATGGGCTCGTAGCTAGCTGGGTGATGCCTCTGAGGAAACCTCTATGTTCTTATATATTGGGCATTCCAGTGCATTTTGTATACAACATGACCTGCTGCCAATCAAACACTCAAAATCAATAAAACTCTTGTTAGAGGTTAAAATGTGCGGTTGTGATGCTTTGTTACTTGATAGCTGTATCATCTATTAATCAGCTTCTGATTAATGGCTGGAACCTCAGGGGAGCAAGCTCTATTGGTTTGTATAAATAACTGCAGCCAAACAACAAAAATGAATTTGATAATTCCCCACAAAAAGAAAATAATTCGCGGAGAACATCTTTTTGGCCAGGACGAGGGGGTTTATCTGTCCTTTTACTTTTAAATTCGCAATTTGTGATTAATGGGTTAAAACTATTGATGTTTTTTTAAAACGAAACGCACAAGAAAGTGCGAGTTTCATGTATTAATAAAGCAGGAGAAAAATATAAGTCTATAGTCTTGAAAGACTATAGTAAAAAAAAAAGAGCACATCGCACGTCTACGATAACATCCGCCGCGAGAGCGAAAACAAGAACGAGAGATCGTCGAAGCGACGCCTCCAAGAAGGGAACGACACTGAAAGCGCCGCCGCCACCTACCCCGGGGAGTCAGGAAATGGTTTTCATCTGAAGAAAGTAATTGGGAGAGACGAGATTATGCACAAACACCTCAAGAGGAAATGACACCCACAGGCGTCGTTGTTGTTAGCCTAAAGGCAAAGCTTTCACCCATAATTATTTCGCTCCTCCTAAGAAAGATTCCTATTGCACTCCTGCTGGCACCACCATTCGAAAACCTTTGAAGCGTGGTCGCCGCAGTCAGCGCCTCTCCGTTGGTCAGCCGTCACGAAGGGGCATGACCCCCCAATATGCTCCAGCTCCATCCACGCAGTTGGGTTAGATGGGCAGAGGGTGAGAGAGAAGAATGGATCCCCTCTCCCCAACGCTAGCCCGCCCAACGTGGCCATCTTTTGTTGGCAAATGCGCCATCGAAGAGGACAACCGCAACACACCCTTGGCAGTGTATCCACCGAAATCAGCCACGGTCTAGTTGCCTGGGCCTCTGGCCACTGGGCCGTCCTGCTGTCACCTAGCCACCCTCCCCGTCACACCGATGACCCTTCCGTCACCGCGCTCTCACCATCGTTGTGGACACCACCATGCCCGCAACGCCGCCCAACCACCGGTGGCCTCCCTGCCTACGTCGACTCTGCCGCACCGCACGTTGCCGAAGAGCTGAGCGGCCTCACCGCGCACCTCGCCAACCTCCTGGTGCTGACGTTGCCCACGTGCCATGGCTCCTCCCACCGGCCACCGACCAGTTGCCAGCCGTGTTGGCTAGTCGTCGTCATCGTCCGCTCCTACAGGACCCGCTTCTCCTGCCGGGAGGCCACTGCTGTCGTCGTCACCAGCGCGCCCCCTCCAGTCAGTTCCGGCCCGACCAGCCGCCGGGGAGCCAAATCCGGGTGCCCTGGCACCGGATCCGCGATCTCCACTGCCGCCGCCCTTTCGGCGTCCCTATCCCCGCCGCCGTTGCCATCTCCGCCGCCATCGGCCACCTCCACTCGGTGCAGCTTGCCCCACCGTCCCCGTCGCCATCTCCGCCGCCTTCACCATCGCCGTCCCCGCCGCCAGCCGCCACCCTGGCATATCCGGCCGGAGCGGTGCAGATCTTGCGATCACCGTTGCCGCTGCCCAGGGAGGCTCCCCTGGCTGCCCGAGCGTGAGGTCGGTGAAAAGCGACATGCCCTGCCGTCGCCGACCTTACGGCTACGCAGCTTTGCCGGCGGCCGCTCGGGCGGTGGCGAGGCGGAGGACGAAGGTTGGGGAGAGGGGCGGCCGGGTCGTCGCCTCCCGAGCCGCCCCTGGGGGAGGGCGATGTGGGAGTCTCTGGATTCTCGCGCATAAAGATTTTTTACCAGCCTTGTTGCTACTATCCATGAATTTTATTCTCGCGGACAAACTATTGATTTGGGCATTTAATTTTTGCGGAAGGTCCCTCTACAGTGCCAACTTCACATACCATGCTCTGGCATACACCATAATTTGACTGGTTCATGATCGAAATAAGGGCAACAACATTCGTACGTTGATCCCATTTGATATGTAAAAGCCCATATTATCTCAAGTACAATGCAGATGAAGTTGGTACCCTACAGTTCCCCTAGCTATTATCTTGCAACCGGTTGGAGCAGGAACAGGGAAACTGATGCACATGCACAGTTCCTCGTTTCAACTTTAACTAACATAATCAGTACATATATTGAACCATTTTCTAGATAGTGGAATAAAGCCACATTAAACCTATATATAGTTTATCCTGTATGTTGTAGCTTTCATGGTAGGAGACATCAATAACGTCATGCAAAAAATGTGAGTAGTAGCTTCGTTCATGTTGTGTAGGTGTATCAAGAAAGACTAATGCTACATTCTTAAGACGCTTGGGTTTGTATTTTGAAAAGAAACGACTTGTAATATTATTCGTCATCCTAATCTGCGTCAAACATGAGGCCGTGATCATGAGTTCATCACATTTTGATCAATTGCTGGCTTACTGTAAACTAACTTGGTGATATTTGTAACTTGTTCCAGTTTGATTATGCAACGTACAGTATAAGCCTTCGGTATCTTGTGGTGGAATTTCTGGGTCTTCTATTTTCATCAGCTGATTTAATGACCATCCCAGGTGTTGTTCCACACCGATAATGTCGTTTGTCTTGCCGACAAGGCGACAACATGATTTATTGACGTGGAAAAACAAATCACAAGCAGGGTCGGTAGGATCGGACAATAAAATCATGGGGTGTTTAGATCCATGGAAAAAAAATTTAGCGGGTCACATCGAATATACGAACACACATTTAAAGTATTAAACTTAGACTAATATCAAAATAAATTACAGAATCCACCTGTAAACTGCGATATGAATTTATTAAACCTAATTAATTCGTTATTAGCAAATGTTTACTGTAGCACCACATTATCAGATCATGACGAAATTAGGCTTAAAAGATTCGTCTCGTGATTTACACGCAAACTGTGCAATTGGTTTTTTTTTATCCACATTTAATGCTCTATGCATGTGTTCAAACGTTCGATGTGACGGGGCAAAAAAAATTTAGCGGTGGATCTAAACAGGACCCATATAATAAAATCATTAACCAATTGTTAAAAAAACGATATTACTATATGAAACCTCGCACGTTGCTGTGGAAGTTTAGTATGATAGTACTAATAAAAGTAATGTATAAGATAGGTAGATAATATAATTGTGGTTTATAATAATTTAAATTTAAATAGTATATATAGAATGATGATTTAAATGTAAAAGTAATTTGATGTGGTTTTACGAGAGGAGAAAAGGGGGAGATAATTGGATTATAGATTAATCATTTATAATTGAGATGATATGAAGAAGAAAAAGAGTGATATAATTTGGACTATAAATAGTCCTCTAAGAATAAAACAATTGATAGGATTTAATTAGACAAGAGAGAGCATATTAACTAAATTAGGAGTTAAGATGATCTATACAAGTATATAAAATATTATATAGAAAATGAAGAGATATTGAAATATTATGTGAATTATGTGAGATGATGATTTAGTATGATTCATCTGAAAAGCTATAAAATTTATAGAACCACTGCATGTAGTTATCACATTAGCGCGCCTCCGAGGTCCCCCGTTCCCACGTCCTCCCGATATTCCCCGGCGTAATTTTTTTACTACCCCAGTGCTCTGCCTCGTTCCGTCCATAATGGTATATTATAACCTTCCATCAACCACGTGAACGACGTATTGTTTTTTCGGATATAGAGAAACTACCGTTGAGAGCAGTGATGGGGATGGCGGTGCCATATCTCGCGAGTAGGTATATATGCCCATGGCAGCGGCGAGGTGTGCTCCTCTGCGTAGAAAGCGTTGATGCCCAAACGGCCGTAGAGCCCTTCTGCGTGTCAATCCATCGTTCTCGATGGCTGCCCCGGCTTCCTCACTCATCGCCGAGATCAGCAGCTTGTGATTCTTTTACTCCAGTGTGGTGGGGTGTAATTGTTTTAAACAGAAAATAGGGGGAGTGAGCAAGCCTGCGTTGCCTGTGGAGTGAGAAAAACGGGATGCGGACTCGCCCCATAGGAAGCGGCCGGAAAACTGAAAAAAAGGAGAAATCGGACGGGTGCATGCAGGAAGCGCGCTAATTAGTAATTAGAGAGCAGCGCGCTCATTAGCACTACCGTAAAATTTAATAAATTATAAAATTATAAATACTATAATATACTTGTACGAAGTTTACAGTAACTTTAGTAACAGAGGAACTATATATTTATATAAGATATTATATAAAAATGAAGAGATATTGACATATTATGTGAATTATGTAAGATGATGATTTAAAATATTTATATTTGAAAAGCTATAATATTTAATAAATAATAAAATTACAGAGATAATATAACATTCTTGCATGTTTAAATGTTATAGTTGTTAGTGTAATAAATTTTGTATTAAAATTGGGATCCCCTTCATATGGCACTAGAGAGCTATTTATATCCCTTTACAGATCCCCTATTACGGTTTAGGGCTACTACAGGGGAATTTACATGCCCACCCTCCTAAAGGGGCCCTTATATGGGTATTCCATGTAATTAAGGTGTATGGGCCCTCAGTGGGCCGCCTGGCGACTTCTGGCCCATTAGTCCACGGGTCAGGGCGACTGGGCCAGCCCCCTGGATGTCCCTGGATCGGGTTCGCCCTGGCGAAGTCATCCTCCTTCGGCGCATGCCTTCGCCATGCAGCCTTCGCCCGGACCGGCAGGGACCCGGCATAACTCTTCGCCCATTGTCCCTTTCGCCCTGATGTCTTCGCCACGGGGCTTCTCCTTGAAGGGTCTTGGGTACCTAGAGTTCGGATCCTTGCTGCTTGGCTGGTTTCGGCAGGCTTGGTCGAAGGGCCTCATGGCATACTGCCAACAAGCCCCTCACGGGCAAGGGTGAGATAGGAGCTTCGGGCGCGACCGTGCAAACCATGTAGTATGGTATAAGGCGCCCCCTTTCGACCGATGCTCCTGCCGAAACCTGTCTTTCTGGGTCCTGCAAAAAATTTATGGTATGCGTATTCACGAAGAAGGATTCTTATGTATAGCCTTCGCCCACCGTGAGTAGTTGTGTTTTGTTTTTTTTTTTGCTATTTCTGACCGGTCCTAATGTGAGCAGTGTTGGGCCTTCGCCGTCTATGAACAGTGAAGTGGCCCATATTGCTCTGTTGGGCTGTAGTGAACGGTGATGGGCCGTGGGGCCGTGGCGAATAGTGATGGGCCTTTCCTTTGGGAGCCCGCTACTGCACGGCCTGGTCCATGGGATTTTACCGTTTCACCTACCCCGTGACACGCGGCCGTTCCTGATTGGATGGGAAGGCGAAGCGTCGTTTGGTAGGCTATATATTCTCAACTCCCGTTTTCACCGTCGCTACCCCTTTCATTTTCACCGCGGTCATTATCTTCTCCATCTGCTGCTCACGGCTGACTTTGAACGAACTGCTTCGACTAACCAACACCTTTCGCCCATCCACGTCTGCTTCGCCATGGCTCCCCGCAAGCCGAACCCAGTTGCTGCAACCGGCCCTGATCCTGGCCGGATCGATGAAGACACCACAGCTTTTTTAGGGACTTCGCTCATCGATGAAGATGAGTTGGCGAAGCTGGTTGACGCTGGCCTGGTGGCGGAGGGGTAGGCGTTCGTCCCCGGGGATGCCGAGGTGCCGCATCCGGGTGAACACCAGACGGTGGTGTTCGTCGTTTTCTTCGAGGCCGGCCTCCGCTTTCCGTGCAACATATTGTTGCCGGAAATTTTTCGACTTTTCCATGTGGAGCTGCCCCAGCTGAGCCCTTCGGCTCTAGTCCACATCACCATCTTCGACTGGGCGTGCCGGACTGCTGGGTTCGAGCCCAGCGCCGACCTCTTTGGCGTCATCTTCTCGGCCGTCGTCAACTCGAAGACGGTGGTCACCCCTGCTGGGACCCGGAAGACCGCGTTCGGGAGTGTGAACTTCAACGTTCGCCCCGAACACGCCGACTTGTGGCCGGTCAACGCCGCAATATCGAAGTGGGACCGCCATTGGATGGCGAAGTGGTTTTACCACTCCATCCCCTTCGAGCCGGGATCCGAAGCGGCGAGGGCCCTCCGCTGGCGACGCCGTGCGATTTCGCCGGCCCAGAAGCCGAGGGTTGCCGTCAGCGGTGCCCTGGAGGCGCGTTTCGCCCTGCTTCGTAGGGTGTGCTCCCGGCTAAGTTGCCGGGACTTGGTCGAAGAATTCTGCATGCTGCGAATATGCCCCCTTTCGCAGGCATGGCAGGTTGAGGTTGACCAAGGCGAGGAGGTCAATGGCCTGCCTTAACTCATCCTACCCGCCGGGGCGAAGTGTAGGTTTTTTTGTATTGCTTTTCGCTCTATTTTTCTTGTTCGGCCCCTTACACAGTGATCCGTCATTTTTCCAGTGTTGTCGTTAGCCCAGGCCGACACCGAAGCCCGTAGGCTCATCGGCGACGTGTCGGTCCCCGAATATAGCCAGTTGCTGACTCGGCAAGCAGCTGGCCGGGTGAATCGGGTTTACGCCGGTGAACTCCCCCCAAGGGCGAAGCCCTTCAAGGCCGATGGCGAAGCCGGCCCGTCCCGGAAGCGTCCTAGGGGGCAAGTGAGATTTGCCCCCCGCAAGCAAAAAGCTCCTACTTCCGTGGAATCCGACGTCGAAGACGAAGACGACGCCGAAGAGGAGGAGGCGGGGGAGGCCGAGTTCGTGGCCGAAGAGGCTGCGGATGAAGCTGGCGATAGCCGCTCCGGGACGCGTGGTTACACACCAACTCCCAGCCCGGAGCGCGTCGAAACTGGGGCGGAGTCGACCTCTTCGCCCCTTCGCCGGAAGGATATGAAGGGTGCAAAGGCCTTAGTCACGATTGCTGCGGCTAGGGTGTCGAAGGGAGGCGCTGCGAAGAACGCCCCTCGGAAAGAAAGGGGTCGTCGCCATCACCAACACGTTTAGCGATGAGGAGTCGTCCGACGGGACTCCTACTTCGCCTGCGGGGCGTAGCCGGGGCCCTTCAACGTCCCTTGGGGCGATTGGCACGGCTGGGGCTTCGTTTTCAGCCGATCAGGTGGTGAGGGCGGTCGCCAGAGTTTTCAACAGCCCGGCCCGCCGGCCCATTTCGCCGCTTGCTCTCAACAAGGGCAAGAAAACGGCCGAGGGGTCCGGCTCCGAACATTCCCAAGCGCCGCCTCGCTTCGCCCCTGGGGATTTTGAGACCCGGGCGGAGCTCATTCCCTTTGTGGAGGGGGTGAGCAACACCGTTGTGCCGGCTGGCGGTCCCAGCCTCTTCGCCGAGCTCAACGAGTTCGACGAGGGCTGCTCTGCTGTCAAGAGCCTGGCCGTTCGGGTAAGTCAACCTTGTAATAGGCGCTCTTTTTTATCCTTGCTTTCGACATCTAACCCATCTTTCGCCCTTTCTTGTTTGCCAGCTCCTTGCGGCCCATTGTTCGACCGAGCGAACAATGCGGGCCCGGCTCGATGGCCTAAAGAACCGCCTTCAGGCGAAAGATGACGAGCTGGGCCGAAAGAGCCTGGAAATGGAGGGACTCACCCAGTCCCTCCGGGAGGTGAAGGCGGAGAACGAGCGCCTTCAAGCCGAACTCGACAAGGGCAGCGAGGCGAAGGCCGAAATTGATCGCCTTAAGGCCGAGCTGGCGAAGGAGCAGGGGCAGTCCGCTGTCGTCACTGACTATTACAATATGACGGAGCCCCGGATGGAAGCTCTTCGCCAGGAGCTGGGCAGGGTACAGGCAAAGGCCCAACGTCTTGCCCGGGAGGCGGCAAGGACAGTCGAATCGGTGAAAACAGCCTGCCGCACCCTTCGCCTTGCGCTTAACAACATGGGGGCGAAGGCGCGAGGTGTCCCAGGCAAAAACACCTCCGCCCTTGAGTTCTGCGAGTGGAACCAGGAGGCTGGCTGCGCAGTCTCGGACTATGCCACGGTGTACGGTGAACGCTGTGCGCGCGTGTCAGCAGCCTTCGCCCTGGACTGCTACAACAAAATGGGTGCGAACACGTCGCCCAGTTTCCCGATTTTGTGAAGGGGGACTGGGAAGTCAGTGCCCAAGACATTTCGCCCACCCTCCGCGCCTGGCGAAAACAATTTTGGCAAAAGGACGGCCGCTCTGCAGACAAGGCCCGCTTGCTTGAACAACTAGCGAAGACAGAGGCGGCGGACCAAGGCGAAGAACCCGCAGAAAAGGGCGGAGGCGGAGGTGGAGCCAAAGACCACCCAGAGGTGTGAGGCCCTCCGCCCGTTTTCTTGTAATTTTGTTTTCCACTTTTCATGTTTGCCGTGTAGGGCGAACTATGTAAATATGGCCAAGGCCTACCATGTTTTAGGATGTCAAAATGTTTGGAATATATATGACTGTTTTCGCCATTTGTGTCGTGTTTTCATTTGAAATGTTCGAAACATGTTTGAAGTGTTTGCACTGTTTTACATGGTCCTTTCGCCCAGTTCGTTCGCCCCAACTTTGGTTTTCCATGTTCTCCTGCAAGACTTCCCCACCTTTTGCAGGGTCGATGCCGAAAGCTTTGCGTTCGGCCCCCTTTTGGGGATTAGCGAAGCAGGAACGAGAAGTTTACCGCAGTGAAGAATCTGCCGAAGGCTCGTTACCTGCTTCGGCCTGTCTATCGCGAAATGACGATCAACGGCCACAACTACAAAGTTGTCAATGTTGCTAACTGGATGCGAACCCATCCTGGGCAAACACTGGAGGACTACGATCGTGTCCACGTGACGCGCCTGGAGGGCATGGCCCGCTTCTGGCGAAACCATTGACGGACCGATCGGCAGGGGGCAATCGCCCAACGCCGCTATAGCCTTTCTGTAGTTTCGCCCCCCTCTCCCCTTAGGGTAGTGTACAACATCAGCAGTGACGACGAACCATGTTCGCCAGATCACACTTTTGGTAGCTGTTTTGGGGGCGAAGATGTAATTTACTTGTAAGGAAACGTGTAAATTGTTTCGCCTGTATCATGCTGTACGATATGTACTGTTTGTTTTTCAGAGTTAGTAAAGGAGTGCTTTTGTTTCCTTTTCACCATTTTTTGCATTATCACATCTTGTGCTTTCGTTGGGTCGAAATGTATCGGCCCCTTTGCGTGCGTTGGCGAAATAGGTATGGTGACTTTTCAGCTTTCGACTTCCGTTGTCGATCTTTGGCGCTTTGCGTTAACAGCGGCGCGATTTTTTGTAGATCAACTACAACGGTGTTCAGGTTTCTCTTTTTTTTATTTCCCGAAACAAGCTGTCGCGGTTTCAACATTCGGCGAACAATGCTTCGGCCGATTCGTTTTGCCCCCCTGTCGCTTTCGCTGATCAGGTGTTTGCCTTGGGGTTTTCCCATGAATTATCATGCACATAAGTAAAAAAAAGGTGAAAGACAGAAATTTTATACTGGTTCGGGCCTCCAGAGTGGACAATAGCCCTACGTCCAGTTTTTTTTCCTTTTCCATTTTCTCGTTTTTTTTTGTATTTTTGCGCCAAAAGGCTTACAAAACGGTGGATGCCGAAAGAGCTGCATAGCAATATGTACATTTTTACATTCTGGCGAATAGGGTGCCACCCTCTAGACAAAAAATCGCTTGAGTGAAGCGGTGTTCCATGAGTGATCGAACTCTTCGCCCTCCAGTGTTGCTAGGTGAAAAGAGCCCGTCCTTGACTTGTGCTTAATGAGATATGGCCCCTCCCATTTTGATTCGAGCTTCCCGACCGCCACTAGGTTCACCTTTTTCCTCAGGACGAGGTGGCCGGGCAAGAGCTCTGTTGGGTGAACCTTCTTATTGTAGGTTGCCGAATTGCTTTGGCGTACTTGTGCATGTGTTCTAGTGCTTCGACTCGTACCCCCTCCAGGAGTTCGAGCGACACTTCGCGCCCATCTTCACCCCCTGAAAGCATCACCCTTGGTGAGTTAGCCCCTAGCTCTGTTGGGGTCATCGCCTCGTCTCCGTAGAGGAGCATGAACGGGCTGAACTTGGTTGGCCTGGTGGGAGTTGTTCGGAGGGCCCAAAGGACAGACAACATTTCGTCTGGCCATCTGCCTTTCGCTGCCCCCTTGAGCCTTTTCTTGAGTGCCTCCAAGATCTTGCCATTTGCACGTTCGGCCGCCCCATTCGACTGTGGGTGCGTGATCGATGCGAACCTGATTTCCAGTTTTAGCCCTTCGCACATTTCTCTGAACCTGTCGGAGTCGAACTATTTGCCATTCTCCGTGATGAATTCCCTTGGAACTCCGAAACGGCAAACGATGTTTTTCCAGACAAACTTCTGCACTGCGGCGCGGTCTGGCTTCGGCCGTGTCGCTGGCAGCTTTCACACTTTTTGGCCTGAGCAACGCAAACTTTCAGCACTGTGGGCCAATATACTCCCTGGCGAAACACCTTGGAGGCGACAATTCTCGCGGCCTGGTGTGCCCCGCAGAGCCCCTGGTGTATTTCCTTTACCATTTCTTCGCCTTCGGTGAAGGAGATGCAGCGAAGCAAAGGTTGGAGCAATCCAGAGCGATACAGCTGCCCTGAAACCATCTTGTACTGCCTGGCCCTAATTTGAAGGCATTTCACCTCCGCTTCATCATCTGGGAGCCAGCCATCCCTGAGGTACTTCACGAACGGTGTTCGCCAGTCCTCTGGGTTTTCGCCCGGGTCTATCTGGTCTGTGGCCATGACATCGTTGATTTCTCCGGGCACACTTGGTGCATACAGGATGTCGAAAAAGATGCCTGGCGAATCTGGTCCCCCGCAGGCGGCAGATTTCACCAGAGCGTCTGCCTCCTCATTCTGCCCTCTGGGTAGGTGTTCGACCGTTATCCCGGCGAAGCACTTTTCCATCGACTGGACAGCCTCCAAATATCTTTTCATCCCTTCATCTTTTGCTTCGAAAGATTTATCAACATGACAGGCCACCATTTTGGAGTCTGTTCGAATAAGCAAGCACCGAACCCCTAGCGAACCCCTAGCGCCTTCGCCTTTCTTAAGCCCAGCAGCACCGCTCCGTACTCCGCCGTGTTGTTGGTTGTGTCGAACTACAGCCTTGCGGCATACCGAATCGGCACGCCCCTTGGCGAAATGAGCACGGTCGCGGCGCCCTCTCCCCTGTGCGACCATGAGCCATCGGAGTGCGTTGTCCAAGGCTGTTCGACAGGCTGAGGTTCGGGAGCGGACGCCGGTGTCCATTCGGCCACGAAATCAGCCAGGACTTGGGATTTGACGGCGGTGCGCGCCACGAAATGCAGGTTGAAGGGGGATAACTCTGCTGCCCACTTGCTGAGTCTGCCAGAGATTTCCTTGCCGAGAAGTACTTCGCCCAGGGGGTATTGCGAAGGCACTGTGATTTTGTGGGCCTGGAAGTAGTGCTTCAGCTTGCGCGAAGCCATCACCAGGGCGTAAGCGAGCTTTTCCATCTCAATATACCTTGTCTTCAGCCCTTGCAGGCCTTCGGAGACGAAGTACACCGGTTTCTGCCCTGATTCTGTCTCTTGGACTAGGGCTGCACTGACCGCCACCGGCGAAGCCGCTAGGTATAACAACATTTCGCTTCCTAGTGTTGGGCTGACCAGGGCGGGTGGGCTTTGCAAATATTGCTTTAGCTCTTCGAATGCAGCCTGGCATTCGGGAGTCCAGCTAAACTTCCCTGCGCCTCGGAGGGTCTTGGAAAATGGCAGGCCCCTTTCGGCTGCTTTCGAGAGAAAACGACTGAGTGCCGCAATTCGGCCCGCGAGCTTTTGTACTTCGCGTACGCTCGACGGTGGCCTCATTTGCTTAATGGCGTCAATTTTCTCGGGGTTCGCCTCAATACCCCTTTATGAAACAAGGAAACCCAACAACTTGCCCGCGCGGACGCCAAAAACACACTTCTCCGGGTTTAGTTTCATACCTGCCGCGCGCAAGTTGTCGAAGGTCTCTTGTAAATCAAACACATGGTCGAAAACCTTGCGGCTCTTCACGACGATGTCGTCGACATATGCCTCTACGTTTCGCCCCAGCTGCTTGTGAAGCACCTTGTACACCAGCCTGGCGAACGTTGCTCCGGCGTTCCTCAGGCCGAAAGGCATCCTGAGGTGGTAGAAAGTGCCGAACGGCGTGATGAAGGCTGTCTTGGCGATGTCGTCCGGATTCATGTGGATCTGGTGGTAGCCGGAGTAGGCATCCAAGAAGCTCATAAGCACGCAGCCAGCCGTCGAATCGACCAGCTGGTCGATCGGCGGCAAGGGGAAGTCGTCCTTCGGGCAAACCTTGTTGAGGTCCATGAAGTCGACGCACATGCGCCACTTGCCATTCGACTTTTTCACCAAGACCAGGTTCGCTAGGCACTCCGGGTGGTTGATCTCCCTTATCACCTCGGCTTTAAGAAGCTTCTGCACTTCGGCCTTCGCTGCCCCTTGGCGATCAACGGACATTTTGCGTAGCTTCTGCTTTCTTGGCTTAGCGTCTGGCTTGACTGCTAGGCGATGCATGATGAGTTCTGGCGAAACGCCCCCTACTTCGCTGGGGCTCCAGGTGAAGATGTCAATGTTTTCTTTGAGTACTTCTAGGATATTCCTAGCCTCTTCTTCGCCTAGATCGCCTCCCAGCTAGACGAACTTTGCCGGGTCCGCCTCGCTTACTTGTACTTTTATCACCATTCCATGAGGGGCTGGCTTCGACACACGATTGACACGCGGTTCGGCCTCCACAGTGTGCACTGCCCTGTCGATCACGGTCACGTCGCCTTTTGACATGACTGGGGGTTGAAGCCCCTTGACGACGATCACCCCCGCCGGACCGGGCATCTCGAGCTTGAGGTAGTTGTGGTGGGAGATGGCTTCAAACTTGTTCAGGGTTGCGCGGCCAAAGATGGCGTTGTAGCTGTATGGGATGTCGACCACGTCGAACAGGATCTGCTCTTCGCGCCTGTTTTCGCCTGTGCCGAAAGCAACCATCAACCATGCTTGGCCGAGAAGTTGGACCACGTCCCCACCGAAGCCGCGAAGTGAAGCTGGCGCTTGGGTGAGGGCCGAAGTCAGCAACCCCATCCTGGCGTGTGCCTCGGCGAAGATGACATCAGCCGAGCTACCTCCATCGACCAGAACTCGCCGAACTTCGCAGCCAGCTGTTGATGCAAAAAACACACACTGGCCTGAGAGGTTTGCTTTACTCTAGTGCAGGTCCAAAATTAGGGTTTCAGATTCAAGGGCGTGCTAGTTGATTTGATCCTGCAATCAACAAGAAAAAACATGCAAATAATATCAGTAAACGATAGACAATCGGCCATAGGGCTGATTTCATATCGTATGTGACCTAGCTGATGCAATAAAGCATGAATCGGCTGTAAGGTGTAGTCAATGATAGAATTAACCCTAAAGCTAGTATATCGGCTGTAAAGATCAGTGTTACATAATCAACAAATCAATATTACTTTAGAGATAAGCAATTGGGATAGATCGGACTGAACCGAGACAGTATAAATTGCCCAAGTCTAAAGATAACATGAAATAATGATTATATAAATTGATGTCATAGCCGATATCTAGGTTTAAGTATGTGTCGGCTATAGCTCCGATATAACCTTATGCTAGGATATTTTCTAGTAATAAATATATTAAACTATAACCAATTAGATTGATATCAAGCTTAATATATTTATATTAGATTAGATCCTGACATAAGGGGTAGATATAGAACATTAAACAAAGCATGAGACAATGTAAAACATCTATATCAGGTAAGATCGGCTAAAACCCCGATACTATCCTTATTAACAACCATGAAGCATGTTAGATATCATGATTCTAAATACGACTTAATAGGTTGGACTGAACCAATGCAGCATTAAGTATAAATAGAAGTATGAGATCTAAAGAATCAAGCCGATGGTTGCCTTTTCGGGATGGCGGATATATTATATAACCTAGACTAACAAAGTAATCTAGCCGATACCGATGAAACCCTAGAAAGGATCTAGCCGATACAGGTAGATTGCATTGTCGATCTAAGTTATATAACATATATGATAACTCGGAGAATCACACCAAAGAACTAGAGTATCATAGAGATGTAAGCACTAGCCCTAATGATGTAACTCGCCATGACAAGATATACCTTTTTGCCGAAGATCAAAGTGATGCAGCACGACTCGAAAGCACAAACTTGTCGAGAACAGAAACAAAGGTTTGGCGATGCGCCGAGATTGATTGAACGTGTGTTGTTATTATTTACAAGACCTCGGGATTATATTTATACCCGAAATTACAAACCTTGTGCATCACGGACACGACTCATATTAACCTAATACAAATCCAACTAACCAACAAGTCCCTTAGGTGGACTCTTACCGAGAATATCTATAAGGAAATTACATAAATATCCTAATTAATAGATACAATTGCCTCCTCAGGACTTTATCCGTGCATGGCAATCCATATGAAGCACGCTAACACAACCCGATGACGTATACTGAGTCATATTACCGAAATCGGCTCAATCGGCTAACCCAGTCCGACTCTGACTCTGCCGATCCAATCCACAGCCGATTCGGACCACAGCCGATTCTCACTCTGTTTTCCGATACGATCTTATCTCTTCAATCCTCTTCGATTCCATCTTGACTTCTGATATTTGAATTACCAAATTTGGTCGTCAACACCAGCCACTTCGGCTGAAATCACCAGGGGGTCTTGATGTGGGAACAGCACTCCTTCGGCATCCTCCGGGCCGAAAGAGATTTGCCGATTCAGGTACTTCGGGACCCCTTTGCCTGCATCAGTGATGTTATGCACCGTTCGCATCTGCAACTTTCTTTGCCGCTTCCATGGCTGGACTGGTGGATCAGCCCTTGTGATCACATGGATAATTCTGCGCTGCGTGTCTTGGTGTTGTTCGGCTGGTGGTGACCGCTCTCGGGCCGTTTCGCGACGCGCTTCGACCGCGACACCTTGATTCGACCTTGGCTCTTAGATGCCGCTTCGGTGACGAATGTTGCGACACTGCTCGGTTGTGTGTGAGGATCGCCCATGATATGCACAGTAGAGGTCTTTTCTGACCTTCCTGCGAACAGGCTGCTGGTGGCTGTCGCCCTGCTGGGCGTCAAACTCCTTGCGGAGGGCTTGTACTTCTTCGACAGCCATCACCGCCTTGCCTGTTCGATTGGTCCTGAATTTCCTCCAAGTCATGGGAGTTTGGCCTTGTCTTGGTGGTTGCCCTGGTTCGCCAACTGGGGTTGGCGAACGGCGGGGGGAGCTGGTTCGGCGACGTGCGTTTGCATCTGGACCTGGGCAGCGGTGATGGAGGCTTTGTCGTATTCGGCTTGAATCGCCTGCCTTCGCTTGGAGTCTTCTTCGCCTCTTGCGTACCCATCGATGATGCGGAGCAGGTGCTCGAGAGTTTGCGGCTCCTTGGTGGCAATCTTTCTTGTGAGTTCGCCCTCGAGCAGCCCGGCCGAAGCAGCATTGATGATGGATGCTTCCGTTATATCTTGAACTTGGCATCGGACTTGCGAGAAGCGGCGCATGTACTCCTGTATTGATTCATCCGGCCTCTGGCGAATACCGAGCAAATGCTGCTGTGTCTTCGGCTCCTCATATGTGCCTCGAAAGTTAAGGATAAAAACATCACGCAGTTGCTCCCATGAGTATATGCTATTAGATGGTAGATTGAAATACCAAGAACGGGCGATGCTGTCAAGAGCGAGATGGATTAACTTCGCCTTGGTATTTTCGTCGCCGTGGGCGGCTTTGATCACGGACTCGTAGATGGAGAGAAACTCTTTTGGGTCTGTTTCGCCTCAGTACCGCGGAACGGGTGGGAATTTGAACTGAGGTGGGATTGGATGATTTTTGATTCCCCCGCTTAGTGGCAGCCCCTTTTCGCCCCCGGCCTTACCCATGACGCCCTGCAGTGAGGGCCCGCTTGGCTGCGGGTACGGCGTGGCGAAGGGTGACGTCATAGCCTGCGCATGCGGCTGGGCTGCAACGTTCGGTGGCCCGATTCTGAACGGCAGTGCTTGAGTGGTGTTGTAGAAGTCGAACTGCTGCCCCTGACCCCAGGGCGAAGCCCCCGGCCCAGGTTGGTTCGACGGCAGCCACCCTGAAGCGCCTTGGCCGGAGCTCCTCTCCGGCTGGGCCGAAGGGGTTGTGCTCGAGATGATGTGGGGTTGACTGAGCTACTGGAGGAAAGCTTGGAGCTGCGCCTGCAGGGCCGAAGCCCCCTCGGCCATCGCCTGCGACATTCGCCCGGGTGGTGAAGAGTGCACCTGGACCACAGTCGGTTGAACCTGCGGCCGCACCCCAGGAAGTGGGTGCGCCGCTACGGCCGAAGGCTGGCCGTGGAGGTACGCCGGTCCTTGAACGGCTTGTGATGGAGGGGCTTGTGCCGGCGCTTGCTGGTAGGCTTGAGACGGGATGTGGCCTGCCGAGTACTATAGGATGGGAGCCGGAGCAACCTTGGCTTGCCGTGCTGTTTCGTACGCTTGTTGCTGCTCTTGCATCTGGCGAAGCATGTCTTGGAGTCGCGCCATGTTCTGCCGCATGGCCTCCATGGCTGCTTCGGCCTGCGCGTCGAGGTTGGGGTCGGTTTGCGCAACAGCGGGCATGGTCGAAGCCGGTTGAGTTGCCGAAGGGATCTCCGGCGCCTGCCCCACTGAAGTGGCAGGGGCCGAAGGTGGTGGCTGCGGCGCGGGCGCTGAAGCCGACGGCGCCGCCCCTACTTCAGCGGGTGCCGAAGGTTCCGCCCCCACATCGGCAGCCATCACCTCTTCTGCTAAGCTATCCTTTGGGTTAGCAACCCTCTCCTTCGAGACCTTCTTCGGTGGCATTCGCTCTCAGTGGTTTCGCTCGGAGGTCCCCACGGTCGGCGCCAGCTGTTGTCGAAACGACAACTGCATACGTCGAAGGACGTGGATACTCAACAGTTGTTGGGAAAGTAAAGTGTAATAAATTTTGTATTAAAATTGGGATCCCCCTTCACATGGCCCTAGGGAGCTATTTATATCCCCATTATAGATCCCCCTATTAGGGTTTAGGGCTACTACAGGGGAATTTACATGGTCACCCTCCTAAAGGGGCCCTTATATGGGTATTCAATGTAATTAAGGTGTATGGGCCCTCAGTGGGCCGCCTGGCGACTTCTGGCCCATTGGTCCACGGGCCGGGGCGACTGGGCCAGCCCCCTGGATCTCCCTGGATCGGGTTCGCCCTGGATCGGGTTTATCCTCCTTCGGTGCATGCCTTCGTCATCCAGCCTTCGCCCGGACCGGCAAGGACCCGGCGTAACTCTTCGCCCATTGTCCCTTTCGCCCTGATGTCTTCGCCATGGGGCTTCGCCTTGAAGGATCTTGGGCACCTAGAGTTCAGATCCTTGCTGCTTGGCTGGTTTCGGCAGGCTTGGTCGAAGGGCCTCATGGCATACTGCCAACAATGTGGTATCTTTACATATTAAGCTTTAGGATTTAGTACGGTCTAACTTTATAGTAAGACAAGTGGATAATGATGTGATATTTTTGCTTGTTAAGTTTTAGGATTTAGTAAGTTCTAACTTTACAGTAAGGGGGGATGAAGACATTGATTTCACAACGGGATGTGAAGAGCCTTCATCATCAACATATTCAAATCAGTGAAGAGTCTAAGAACAATTTAGGAAGAGTTCTCACTACTGGAGAATCGATCTTTACTCGATCAGCCAAAATCAGAAATCTCTCGGTTCTCTTATGAACCGGTACTAAAGATAAAACCAATGACTTGGTGTGATCTTTAGTACCGGTAGGTACCGGTATTAAAGATCATTTTTAGTCTCGACTGGTACCGGTATTAAAGATCATTTTTGGTCCCGGTCCAAAATTTTCAAATCTTGGTAGTCCACCCAGGATTTTTAGTACCGGTTGGTGGTACCAACCAGTACTAAAATCAACACTTCTCCCTCTCCTCCTCTCTCTCTCCCTTATCCTCTCCTCTCATCTCTCCTTTGGAATTCTCTCTGCTTCCTCTCTCCGTTCTCCCTTATCCTCTCCTTCTACTAGCAGCAGGCGGCGACGCCTCTCCTGCTCTCGACAGTGGTGGGTGGTGGCAAGCGGCAGCGCCCTTCCTTCCGGTGGGAGGGGAGGCAGCAGGCAGGGAGGGGAGTGGAGGTGGTGGCGGCCCGGCGGTAGCCTGACGGTGGCGACCCGGTGTCCCGGTGGTGGAGCGACGTCTCAGATCCACGGGAGAGGAGGGGCGGGGAGGGGACGCGATGGCATTTCGGCACGGCGGTAGCCCTCCGGTGGCACGCTGTCCTAGTGTCCCTGCGATGGTGGCACCCTCTCCTTCCAGCGGCTACGTTTACTTAGTGTCCTTGCAATGTTCTTGTGTTGTTGATGAAATCTGTTCTTGTATTATTGTAGTAGAGTTTTTTCTAGGATTTGTGTTCTTGTAGTAGTGGTGTTGTTGCTGATGAAATCGATTGCAAGCGTGATGGAAAGAATTATTTTTGACAGATGGATGAAAATTCTCTACCTGAAGAGATATGTATAAAAAATAGACAGGAAAAAAGAACATTAAAAATCTATCTTAGTACTAGTTGATAACACCGACTGGTACTAAAGATGGTAGCACTAGCTACGTGGCGCTACCATCTTTTGTACTGGTTGGTAACACACCAACCGGTACTAAAGATCGATTATTAGTCCCGGTATTTCAACCGGACTTAAAAAACCCATCTTTAGTCCCAGATTGTGTGTCCCAGTTGTAAAACCGGGACTTAAGATGGCTTTCCCAGCAGTGCCGGTTGCAAAACCTGGATTAAAGAGGGTTATAAACCGAGATTATCTTTTTCCCCGGAAGTGTATGGTATAAAGAACCAAAGAACAGTTTGCGAAGGATTCAAAGTCCACATTGAATTGCATACTATACTTCGATGACATCATCAAACATTGAAAAAAATATGACCGAGGCCGAAACGGTGGCTAGGATGCTGACTTGGCCGAGATCTTCGCCAATCGAGAACCAGCATCAATCCTATGATTCCTTACGAGGATAATGGGACCAATAATTGACATCAACCACTACCAATCAAAAATAAAATAAAAGACCACACCAAATCTATGCTGCTTGAATTCGATTGTTACTTCCCGAACATTTATGGCTAGATGGAACGCCTTGTGGTCTTAGAACATCCATGAAACCCTTAAATTCCATGATTTATTTTTACCATTGAATTTACTTCAGAATGTTGTTGATAAAGAAGCTTGTTGCCCGGCTAGAAATTGAACCCGTTTCAAAACTATATTATGATCATATCGTACATGCCATTTTATTATTATGCACCATAATTTTACATTTCGTCCCAGCTAACTTTTTATTTAAGAAACACAGTACAAACGCATGTATCAACAATACGCACACACTCACCCCTATAAACACACACGCACATCCTACCCTACAAGCATCTCCGGAATACTGGGCCGGTATATTTTGAGATTGACGAACTCACCATGGGCAACTCGCTGTTGATGGGTATGTTACCTATCACTTAAAGAACAAATAGCCGTAAATGCGAATCGGCACCCTGAATCCGCGACTAAAGATGTCATCTTTAGTCCCGGTTGGTGTTAACAACCGGGACTAAAAGTTTTTTTATTTTTTTTCCACATTGATTTTTGCTGCTTACATATTGATCCTCAAATCAAAAATTCACAGATAAGATCACAAAATCACAGATAACATCACAGATTCACATCACAGATCAAACACATCACAAATTCTAAAAAATACATCACAAATACATCCCAGATAATAACATTAAAGATTCACATCACAATTTTTCAAAAAAAAAGAATGAACGTACAAAAAAATGGCGCTACCACCTACCACCTCCCCTCCGGCAGAGGGGAGCGAGCCGTCGCCCGCCGCCTCCTGCCCACCACCGCCCGCTGTGGGCTAACGTAGAGGGAGGAGTGGAGGAGAAGGAGGGGCCCCGGCGGCTCGGCGAGCTGTGGGCCGCCGCCTCCCACCTCCCCTCCGGCGGATCTGTGAGGACGCTGCCGCCCACTGCGTCCCGCTCGCCCGCTGACCGCCTGACGCCACCTGTCGCCACTCGCTGGAGAGGTGAGGGGGGAGGGGAGGAGTGGAGGAGAAGATAAGATAGAGAGAGAAGACAGGAAGATAAGTAGAGGAGGAGAAGATAAGTGAGAGAGACAGCAACGTGGGAGAGAAATATTTCAGTTAGTATTACCAACCTGGATTGAAGATATGATCTTTAGTCCTAGTTAGTAATACCAACCGGGACTAAAGTTTGTTGGAGGCCTGACAGCTATTAAACGGGGACTAAAAATGATCTTCAGTCTCAGTTGGTAACACCAACCGGGACTAAAGATCAAAAAGTACTCCTGGGCTTTTAAAACGGGACTAAAGATACTTTTTAGTCCTGGTTCCTACTCGAACCGGGACTAATGTGATTTTTGCATGATCCTGCAAATATCATTTCTCCAGTAGTGTGAACTGGTTTTACCAAAAGAAACCGAACCAGTTAAGTTGCGATCACTTCGCGCCATCCAAACTATCTATCCTAGAGTAATTTGTAAAATTACCATTGCCAGCCCAGCTTAACAGTACATAGGTGGCATAAATTTTGTCAAGCTACAAGCCATGATAACAGTCAGTTTATTATAAAAAGAAAGCAGCAATTCATACTAGGGTAAGAATTGAGAACCTCTCCACACATTCTAAAATAGAGTTGCTCATATTCAGAATTTAGAACCTTTCGAGCTTGACTGTTCGCTGATCAAGAATCTAATGCATACGACTGCACTCTCCCTACCACTACTTAAAAAAATAATTTTTGCTGACACCCTGTTATTTTTACGAACGGACTAAAAACATCCGTATGCAAAATATTAATTTTAGGGTGTCCAGTAAAGACTTGCCTTAAGTGATCTTCTTTAAGAGGTCCGCTATGAAAATATGGTTAGGTTATTTCCGCAAGCGAACCTCTTAATAGACACATATGCAAAAATATAGCACTGATCGTCCTCACACCATCTCTGTCTTCTTTAATTTCTCCCTCACCTTAATTTCTCTCTTACGTCTCGGCCTCTCTTCCCTTCTCTCTATATTCTCTCTACTCCTTGCTTCTCTCTCATCTCCACTCCACTTTTCTACACATTCCACATCAAATCAATAAATTACATACATTTTTCTACAAATTCTGTGGATCAATGGAGAAAGGAAATGAACATTTTTAGCTTGCTGTGTGGAGAGGTCGCTGGCCAAGGAGGATCAACACTAGGTGGAGCAAAGCCTCCTCGATTGGGAGGGCCAGGGCGGAGGGGCGCCATGAGGAGGTGCTGTGGAGGGGGGAAGGGTCGCCGTGGAGGAGCACCGGCGACAGGAGATACCGGCGGCAGCTAGGTAGGGCACGCAGCGCGCGAAAATCTAGATGCAAGTTCGGTGAGATTTTTTTCCTATGCTTTTCCAACAGTGGATGGGGGCTGTGAAGTCAGCCGCTAGGACTGGGGGCTCAGGTGAGTGATTTGGGCCCGAAAATTGAGGGCTTCGGCTGGATCTAATTTTTTTACCTCTAACCCTAAAAACTGATTAGGGTTGGGTTAGGTTCTCTGCCGGAGATGCACTAAGATAATAATAGTTACAAGCATAGTGTGGTAATAAGGTCGAGACCGCAACACAGACTTAAGAGTTTGGTGGGGGCCTCACGGATCTCTAATTACATGGTTTTGATCATAGTTATACTGTTCAGTTTCTTTTCGTTAGTAGGCTTTACCAATTTCGAGAGAGTAGATTTTAAACTCTCGATAGGATATCCACTCGTTTTTTCATGTTAGTTAAATAGTTATGAAAAATTTTTTAAAAAATTAAGAATATGTATTACCATGCGATATAACATTGTACGAACCTACATGTTAAAATTCAGCTTACAAGTTGTAACAAAAAACATAAACTACCACTAGTTAATGTATATTCATAGTCAAACTTACTTTTTTTTTCAATATGTGAAAGTTGAATTTTACCTTCCAATTTTGTGCAGTGATCTATCACATATTAATGTATCTTATTAATTTTTTTAATTTTTTATAGTCATTTAAGTGACATGCATACGGGTAGAAAAAACTCGAAACTTATGAGCTAGCTCAACTCGTGTAAAACTCGGCTCGACTCAACTCGACAAGCAGTTAATGAGTTGTGTTGAGTTTGAACTTTTACTCAGTTTGCTTAACAAGTCAACTCGAGCTAGCTTGTGAGTTACTTGGTTATCTCGTTGAGCTCATGATGTATTAAGATAGTAGTTAATAGTCCATATTTTGCTGGTGCGGAAGTCATAAAATCTTGATAATACATTGTAGTACAATCTTGTGAGTCATGATACATAGCACGTCAATCATAATCTTTGGTCATAGAATCACAAATTATTCCGCATATGAAGTTTAAACCATGTATTTTGGTGTAATGAGTTTAATAAGCCAACTCAGATTTTTTACTGAGTAGAGTCGAGTTTCATTTTTAACTCGTAATGTTAATGAGTCGAGCCAAGCTAGCTCGTTAACTTAACGAGTTTTTACGAGCCGACTGGCTCCTTAGCCACCCCTAGACATGCAAACAATGAGATATTGTCCCCTTAAATGTTTAGAATAGTTATCCTCAATTTCGGTCAAATGCTGATGAGATGGGCTGAAATTTCGCTCTTGATCTTTGTTGTGTGACTAGACTATTACTCCCTCGGTTTTTTAATTTGATGTCCAACATCATTTCAATGATGGATATCAATTTAAAAAATGGAAGGAGTTTTCTTTACGAACCGGAACAGTGACAATATATTACCTTTAAAGTATACCGGTTTTTTTATAAGCACTACAAAGTGGAAAATAGCAAGATAATTTCGTTATAAAAAGCCGATCACACAATAGCACAACGAGGTTCTAGAACGATAGAAATGACAATCGAGCCGGCTGAATTTTCTAATTAGCGAAAGTTTAAATCAAATCTCCTCCCATTAATTATACATCTGAAATATATACTACAATATATAATAATTACTTCCTCTAAAAAAGTGAAGCTACTTTGGTTTTGTACAAAACCAATCTGTTAAAAAACGAATTACGAACCATATATACGTTACGTAGCACATGTATAAATGAAAAACATGTCAAGAATCGTTGGCTGCCAGCAATCAGCATCCTCCGCAGCCGCCTCCGCCACCGCACCCACCGCCGCCGCACCCACCGCCGCCGCAGCCGCCACCTCCGCAGGCGGCGCTGCCCGCGTAGAACCCCGTAGCCACCCCCAAGGCGGCGCCAGAGCCGGCGCCGTAGCCACCACCACCGCCGGTGCCGCGAGACTTCTTCTTCGCCGCCGGCTTCTGCTGCTTCGCGGCTTCGTCGCCGTAGTAGGACACGTTGTTGCTCGGCCTCCGCGGCTTCTTGGCCATCTGGACGCAGCCGAACACGGCGATGGCGGCAAGCGCCAGGGCCGCCACGACGGCCAGGACGACGATCGCCGCCGGGCCAAACGCCGACGAGGCCTGCTTCGCTGCCGCCGCCGCGCTCGCCGCGCCGTGGATGGTGTGCTGGCCCAGCCTCCTCGCCATTGCTGATTGCTTCCTTCCCTCCTAGTTCGACCAGAAACTCTCTAGCTTTGAGTTAATTTCGCTACTTGAACCTCTTGTTTTGCAAAAAGGGAACTCGTTCGATCGAATCCAACTGTTGAAGCAGGAGAACCCAGCACACGAATTTAAAAGAATTGGATTGAGACGTAATTCGGATCGGAACTGGAGAAACACCTCACTGACCGATTTCGTTTTTCTTCTTTTTGAGACCAAGACCGATTTGGTTGTGTTAACACATTTCCGATACGGATCACATCGGAGAAGATAACCGTCTTGTATAAGCCGGAGATTAGAAAGCACGTACATTATCCGTTTTAATCCTGTGATCCAAGATTATCCGTTTTAATAATCTTGATTAATTAGAAAGCACGTCGCCAGGTAGAAGCATCAAACCTATCGTCATCATCGACAGCCGGAAAGCAGCTACAGCCAACAGCAAGCAAGCAGCTGCCTTTTCTATTCGTCTTCGCGTCCAAGCAGCAGCAAAAATCCCATCTGTAAGAAGCAAAACCAAACCAGCAGCAAGCTCTTCGCCAATCGCCGATCCGTCACTGGTGTTCAACATCGCCGGATCCGGCCTCACCCGGTCATCTCATCTCCTCCAGGCTTTCCCATGTTGCCCAGCTAGTCACAGCGATCCTCTCCACCTCCAGTTGCAGCGCTCATCAATGCCGCACCTGTTGCACCGGCCGTCCCCGGCAGGTTGATTAGTTTCGTTTTGGACCGAAATTTCGGTGGCACAAAATTTTTTGGGAATTTTCATGCTTTCTTTTACGAAATTATTTGAAAATTCAACGAAATTTGTCTGAATGTGAATAAAAGTTAACCAAGTTCATAAAAAAAGGGATAAATACTGTAATTTTCAGCCGAAATATTTGCCTGTCTATGCGGGTGCGAAATTTTTGAAATTTCAAACCGAAATTGAAATCCTTCATCCCCGCCCTCCGTCGCAGTCATTCATCAAAGTCTTCGCTTTCCTATTGGGTTCATTAATTTCATTGCATATCCCTTAATTTGTCGGCGTCATGCCAGTGTAGTCTTTAATTTGTGGCAACAGCTTTCTTATTCACATCTTCATTTGATGGGTAGGTTTCATTAAACTAGTGACGTGCCACAACATCTTCACAAGGAGGCCAGAGACTGCAATGTTCAAAACAAACGAACAACAAGCTTTGTAATGTCCGTTCTGGTTGAATTTTTGGAGTGATCGGTATAATTAAGGATCTGCCGTAATCTGCTGGATACCAGCACGCCCACTGCTCCCAGCCGGATTGCTGCACCAAGCCTGACCGTCATATTCGTTCCAGCTACCACAAACGCTTCTAGGCCAGCTGCTGTATCAAGCCCTACAAAGAAACCAATCTTCGGTGACGTGCCCATTCTGAGAACCATGGACGCACCTAGGTCAACTGCCACATCGGCTGCAGCATTGGCTGCTACAAGCACACTCACCTGAGGCTCTACACATAGCTGCTAGGTGGCTTAACCATGCTCTCTGGTGGCAGGCTCATTACTGTAATCCGCACTATGGCATTTAAGAATAATGTCGAAACTAGATTTCGGCAATAAGAAAAGGGGTGGCTGTCAAGACGGAAAAGTAGATGGGTTACGAGACAAAGGGTTTAGACAGGTTCAGGCCTTCACGAAGAAGTAATACCCTACTCCTGTTTCGGGGGTTTTGCCTCCGAGTTGTGTATTGATCTTACGAAAAGCTTATGTCCCCAAGAGGTCCCCTATCCTCCTTATATACCCGGAGGATGAGGATTTACAAGATAAGATCTAGTCCGACACGGTCTAGATCTTTCCCAATTGATATACAATCTTACCATACTAGGTATCCGGGCCATACCTTAACAAACAAGACAATACTATACCCGAGTCCTAGTACTACTCATATTCTATTTAAATGACATACCCATATATTCAGTCGGATATTCTATATCTGTGGATATATGGGTACCATAATATCCACAGTAGCCCCTGGACCTTTGCAGTCGACGAGATAATCTTCTCTTCAATAGAAAGCCATTAGCTTTAAGTACTTCAATTATCTCTGCCATGATCTCCTATGCGCCAAAATCCAAATCACGCGACTGTGAAGGGCTGAAAAATTTCAAAAAATTTCTCCAGGTGCATCGACTAGATGCACCTAATTAGGTGTAGCCCCCGACTATGTGCTTAGTTGGAAAAACTAAACATATAGTCAGAATTAATAAAAATACACCAACCGAGTGGTTTATTAGCTACCTAAGCAGCAAAATGATAAACAACCCTTATTTGGGAAATATAAGCCATATGTGATATATAATCCGAGTAAATAAACTCATAAAGGATTTTAACAACCGCCAAAAGTGACCCAAATATATTATCAGCCTAAGCCACAATATAGGTTAATAAAATGCTCACTTACGTGGCAAAGCGTACACTTACGTGCACATTTATCTGAAGAAAATAAGGCATATGTGGCAGAAATCTTTTACAAGATTCTCCAATCGCCTAAATTAATCAAAAATGATTGAAAAACCAAAGTAATAATATTTGGTTAACTTGATATGCTCACTGACGTGGCAATATTTGCACTGTATGCTCTCCGAAGAGTATAAGTTGCAACAGCGTTTAAATATTTGTGATATATTACTTTTTGTTCGTCACAGAAAAAGATCAAGCCCCTAGGGACATTTATCAGACTTTCCAAATTCTGTTGGCTGCAGTTATGCCGTAATCCACGGCCCACTCCGCGCATAAAAACGCTGACCTAACCGTTAGAGCAATCTGCCGCTTCATCTTCTTCATCAAAAATTCCCAAACTGCGCACAGTATCAGCAAACTAGGGTTTCCAATCCACGCACGCGGAAGCTCTAATCCCCAATCCCGCGCATCAAACCTTCTTGCGGTTCACCTCCATCTCAAACTTTCCCTCATCCCATTCGCAGAAACCAAAACATCCCACTCAGATTCAATCCACATCCATGGCTGAGGAGAGAGAAATCCCCTTTGAACAGTGGGCGAAGTTTGATGTAAAGGAGTCAAATATGATGGAAATGGTGAAGGACGGGGTGTTGCCCGCGAAGGAGATCATCGGGTGGCGCCCTGCATATGGCGAAGATTTTCCGACCCCCGACACCGACGAAGTTGTGGTATTTTCTTCATTTTTCTACTCTGGCTTTGCTCTTCCGGCTTCTTAATTTTTCCGTGGTCTTTTTCATTTTATAAATTCCAAATATATCACTTAAATCCGAACTCTATACTCCACATTGCCAATTTCATCCACCTTTGCGAACCTTTCCTTGGTATCCAACCGCATTTTGCTCTGTTCCAACGCATCTTCTACCTCAAACCCCAGCCTGACAAAAATAACCCGTGCGTAGTCGGTGGGTCCGGATTTCAGCTGCAGGGAACTCTGACCCAAAAGTATTTCTCTCTTCCTTTCAAAACCTCCAACAAAGGATGGCATTCGAACTGGTTTTATATTTCAAACCCTTCTCCAAGTCTTCCCGAGTTCGTTGGTCTTCCTCCTATCCCACATGAAAACTGGAAAAACTTCCCAGATGGCGATGAACTAGCTCAGGCCAATGAGTTGCTTCTCCGACTAATGGAAATCAAACAGCAAGGTCTTCAAGGGGAACAGGTTACTCAGCATTTCATCAAGTGCCGACTAGCCCAAATCAAAGAGAGGAGTAAACCGGCGTACGAGTACGAGGGACAGTCGAATCCCAATCGTGAGGACCCGGATTCTATTGATAACAAAGTCATGTCTAACCGGATGTATAAAATGTTCTCATCTGGGATTTCTATCGACTATAGCCACAAGCTCCTAGTGACTCCATATGGCCTGGTACGGCCCCCTCCTGAGGTAAAAATCCACTATCCTTTCATCTTACTGTTACCAGCCTGTCTATTAGCTTATCTCATTGGTTTAATCTATTGAATAGGACAACAAACGCTTCTCCTCAAATCCTCCAGCTCCTGCCCGTGAAGAATCTGCTCCAAAAAAGCCTCACCCAACTGGTGGCCCAAAAGTCAACCCGGTCGAAAAGAGTAAACGAGCTGTCGAAGAAAACATCCCTAAGCAGAAACTGAAGAGAAGGAAGCTAGTCTGCAGTGACTCCGGAAACGAGCAGACCGAGTCGCAAACGAGCGCCAAGCCGGCGCAAGCTAAATCTCCAGCCAGTCGGCCTGCGCCCAAAATCCGAAGATCCATAAGGTAACACTCTTGTTATCATTTTCCCATGTTTGACTTCTCGGAGAAAACACATGTGGATGTTGAAATGTGTTAATCTTCAGAAAACCCCAAGATATCGATCTGGGAAAGAAAGGTGATGTGCCGCCTGTTGCCATGCCTAACGAGCCGCGGCATGAACCCCGAGTGTATAGTCAGTCGGGGAAAACAATAAATACTGCCGAAGTCCAGCCCCCGACTGGTAGCCTGTCGGAACCAAACTCAAGTGGCTTAGAAATTAACCCTCCAGTAGAAAATCAAGCAGGGGAGAGCGACGTCCCGACTGGTGTTTCAAAAGCGCTTGCCGAGTCAGCCGAAAAAGACCCAAAAAATTCTAATCAAGGACCGACTCCCGCAGAAACAATCTTGACAACTGATCCAGTCGGCGAGCTAGAGACAACTCCAAGGAAGAACTCCAAAATAATATCTGGTATGTCGCATGGCTAAGTTTTTATTTGATTTGCCTACTGTAGTTCTGTTGCCTCATAGTCTGCAAACAGGCCCATTAATCGATGATAATGAAGAAGAAATCCCAAGAATAAAAGCAGTCGAGGACTCCTTTCCTCCGACTAAACTTCAATGGAGAGATCGGGATGGTAATCTTCAAGGCATCATTATCAATCGTCAAGCTGAAGACGAGGAGCTCGAATTGTTGAAGAAAAATCTAACCGAGTCCACCCGTCTAATGAATGTGAGTACATCTTGTAGTCAACTGTTTTATTCTGGCTGTATTGTTTACTTGATGCACTATCCAGAGAATCCACATGAGGAACGAGGCCAAAACAAGCGCATTGGAGAAACTTGTGCCTCACCTCGAAAATCTTGAACGAATCCAAGCTGAGCTAGCCAAGACCCGAGAGGATGCTCAAGCCAAAGAGCGAAAACTAAAGGACCAAATTAATCAACTCATGGATGCCAGCTTCAACTACAGGGGCGCAATTGGAGGTAAAAGTGTCGTTGTTATAAATTTGCTGCTTGCCCAATCTATGTGTTTGACCGGTCTATCCGTTATTCTGTAGCTCAAGCTACCAAAATAGAGTCTTTGACTGCTCAAATTAAAAAGCTTGAAGGAATTAATGCTCAGTTGGCAGCTGGCAAGCTTGAAGCCAAAGATGCTCTCGAAGGTAATATATCATCTTGGTCGAATAAGTTGATATGATGTTATATAGCTGAAACCTTTTGCTGTCTTGTAGAACACAAAGTCAAAACCAAAGCCCAGTTTGAAGTCTTCGCCGAGAGGGTAAAAAAGGTAGAGAGCATTCGGGACGATATCGCTAATGCTGCTGCTCTAGTCTTGAATGCAATATTTCAAAATGGACTTGGAACTAGCGAAAAGGATGCGGTCCGAATATTTGAAGGGCTCCGTAATGCTCCGGCGAAGTACTTCAACAATATCAAGGATGCTGCCACGATGGGTGCTAGTCAGGTGCTAGCAATAATAAAGTCCCTATATCCCCGAGTTGAGATTGATGCAGTCGGTGACGGCTTCGCTAACGGGACATCTGACGAACAAGCTATGGAGTTGATCAACCAAGCACATGATTCAGCAGAAAAACTTACAGCAGATGTCTTGGAGAATTTCCAGTCGTAGACTTAGATAATATCTTGTATAGGATGATGTACAATATTCTTAGTAATGTATAATGACTCATCTATGCCATGAAGTAAACCAAAGATCCAGTTTCAAATTTCTTAAAATTTTTGTCTGACTGCTCCAAGCCTAGAACTTGTTACAATCATCGAAAAAATTTTAGTCCTTATCTGCTGGACCTAGGTTTAAACAGGGTCAATGACAAGTCATGAACAAAACGGAAGAAATACTATCTTATTATAAGTAGCCCCCGACTGACCACTCGGCTGGGAAGATGAGTGGGTAGTCTAAAGGAGAAATATACAAAATAGCTGTTAAGCATAGAATCGTCGTAGATGCTCTATGTTCCATGAATTGTCCACCATGGTTCCGTCTTCACGCTTGAGTCGGTAGGCTCCCGGGCGAGTGACTTCTGCTATTATGAACGGCCCTTCCCATAAAGGAGACAATTTGTGCCTATCTTTGGTTGTTTGAATTTTCCGTAGAACCATATCACCGACTATGAAGGCGCGTGATTTGACGTTGCGATTGTGATAGCGTCGTAGACCCTGAAGATATCTGGCCGACTGAATTAGTGATGCTTCTCTTGCTTCTTCCAGTCGGGTAAGATCATCAATTCTGTCAGAGTTGTGACGTTCTTCACTGAAATTGCGAACTCGTAGGGACTCGAACTCCATTTCACTCGGCAACATGGCTTTTGCACCATATACCAAGAAGAAGGGTGACTGGCCCGTAGCCCGACTCGAGGTTGTGCGTAGTGTTGATGCAAAAAACACACACTGGCCTGAGAGATTTGCTTTACTCTAGTGCAGGTCCAAAATTAGGGTTTTAGGTTCAAGGGCGCGCCAGTTGATTTGATCCTGCAATCAACAAGAAAATATGCAAAGAATATTAGTAAACGATAGACAATCGGCCATAGGGCCGATTTCATATCGTATGTGACCTAGCCGATGCGATAAAGCATGAATCGGCTATAAGGTATATGAATAAGCATGAAAATAACCCTAATATTAGTATATCGGCTGTAGATGTCAATATTATGTAATCAATAAATCATTATTACTTTAGAAATAAACAATTGATATAGATCGGACCGAACCGAGACAGTATAAACTGTTTAAATCTATCATAACATGAAATAACTATTACATAAGACTAATGTCATAGCCGATATCTAGATCTAATTATATATCAGTCATAAATCCGATACAATCTTATGGTAAAGCATTAAAGACTGAATATAGAACATTAAACAAAGCATGAAACTATGTAAAATATTCTAAATAGATAAGATCGGCTGAAACTCCGATACTATCCCTATTGACAATCGTAAAGCATGTTATAGATCATGATTCTAAGATAACTTAATAAGTTGGACTGAACCAATGCAGCATTAAATATGAAAGAAGCATGATATATAATAAGCCAATAATATCAAATCAGGATGGTAGATACATCATATAACATAAGTCAATAAAGTAAACTAGCCGATACCGTCGAAACCCTAAAACGGATCCAGCCGATATAGGAGATAGCATTATTGATCTAAGTTATATGATGTATATGATAACTGTGGAACTTGCAAGATAGAATTAGAGTGTCATAAAGATGTAAGCACTAATCCCGATGATGCAAATTACCATGACAAGATTTACCTTCTAGCCGAAGATCAAATTGATGCAGCACGACTCGAGAGCACAAGCTTGTCGAAATAAGAAACAAAAGTGGCGATGCGCCGAGATTGATTGAACGTATGTTGTTGTTATTTACAAGACCTCGGGATTATATTTATACCCGAAAATACAAACATTGTCCATCACGTACACGACTTATATTAACCTAATACAAATCCAACTAACGAACAAGTCCCTTAGGCGGACTCTTACCGAGAATATCTATAAGGAAATTACATAAAATATCCTAATTAATAGATACATTTGCCTTCTCAGGACTCTATCCGTGCATGGCAATCCATATGAATCACGTTAACATAACCCAATGACGTGTACCGAGTCACATTACCAAAATCGGCTTCATCGGCTAACCTTGTCCAACTCTGACTCTGACTCTGCCGATCCAGTTCACAGCCGATTCGGACTATAGCCGATTCTTACTCTGTTTCCGAAACAATCTAATCTCATTGATTCTCTTCGACTCTATCTTTATTTCCGATACTTTGAATTACCAAATTTGGTCGTCAACACATGCCCTCCATGTCCGGAATATTTGGTAATGTTTCGGATTTGCAAAATCTTATCTCCGAGATAATCTCGCTCTTTCCGTTTTTTTACCGTTACCGCACTGCTTTAAATACCTAACCGACGGCCCCGAGAAACTTCACACCGTTATTACTGTTGCCATCACTTTCGCAATCTCCGTCTCTCCCAACTCCGGCGATCCCCTCGGCGCAAGCAGTCAACTCCAAGCAATCCTCCAGTCATCCAACTCCCGCCGTTGAGAAGATGTCTTCCTCATCCGCTCCGTCCGCTGCTTCATCAGCCGAGTATGCAGAGGTAAATCCCATCGGCTGGATCCCCTTTTTGCTCATTAAATCTTGTTTTCCGTAATCTTAGTCTGCTTTCTTCCCTTTTTGCCATGTTGATGTAGCATCTTGCAAACCTAGTTGCAGTCCCCAGTCTTAATCATGAAAACAACTACTTCCTTGGACCAATCGGCAACTTAGATCCCACTGAGTTCATTACTGCTGAAACAAACAGAATCCCCTTCAGGCTAGCAAACCCCAACATAAGCCATTGGAAGAATAGTTTAAGTCCTGGCCATCCTTAGAGAAAAGTTGGCCTGCATGGTATAAGCGCATATCGGCTAGCAAGCAGAGCCATTGGGATGAAATAGGAATCGGCCAGGCCCTAGCCCTTACTCTAGCAAATTCGGCTAAAGATGAACCATTGATGGCTTCTTCCTCATACTTCTGGTCCAATGCCATCAATGCATTTTTATTCAATCAAGGACCAGTGACTCCAACCTTACTGGACATTACCATGTTAACTGGGCTAGACATTACTTCATCGGCCAACCCCATGATTTTGAACTCCAAGAATAGATTTGACTTCAAAACCAAGAGCATAGGTGGATGGTCTGCTTTATCTCGACCAACATGGGTCAGGGCTCAGTATCTCCCAGAGAGCACACTGCCTTTTTACTGATGTGGCTAGAGAAATTCCTATTTTGTGGATCAAGTTGCGGCCAAACTTCCAACTAGCAGCAAATAGCCGAAGCACTCGAAGAGAAAAGACAATTTCCACTGGGAAAAATCTTGCTCGGCTACCTATACCAGACCCTGAACAATGCATCATCCAAGCTGGCCACTAACTCAGTAGTTAGTGCAGGTGGTCCATGGTGGCTACTCCAATCCTGGCTAAACCTAGTAGTCATGAAAGCTGTCAATCGGCCATCCCTAACTGAAGCAGAATTCCCAAGACTGGAGCTGATCACCAATGATGATGATGAAGAGATAACCCATCGTAGGTGTACATCTTTTGAAGAGTATGCCAGCACACCAGCCGATGCAGGAGCAAAACTATCAGTAGAACTGCTCAAGGACTGGTTCTTCAGCTTTTATGATGGTTTTCAGAAAGATGCTAGAATCTGGTTCTTCTATGAGAACTCAATCAACTTTGAACTGCCATCGGACTTCAGATTCAAAGAAATCAATCATGACAAATTCCAGAAGTCTAGAGAAGTATATACCTGTTGATGCAAAAAACACACACTGGCCTGAGAGGTTTGCTTTACTCTAGTGCAGGTCCAAAATTAGGGTTTCAGATTCAAGGGCGTGCCAGTTGATTTGATCCTGCAATCAACATGAAAAACATGCAGAGAATATCAGTAAACGATAGACAATCGGCCATAGGGCCGATTTCATATCGTATGTGACCTAGCCGATGCAATAAAGCATTAATCGGCTGTGAGGTACAGTTGATGATAGAACTAACCCTAAAACATATCGGCTGTAAAGATCAGTGTTACATAATCAATATATCAATATTACTTTAGAAATAAGCAATTGGGATAGATCGGACTGAACCGAGACAATATAAATTGCCCAAGTCTAAAAATAACATGAAACAATGATTATGCAGATTGATATCATAGCCGATACCTAGGTTTAAGTATGTATCGGCTATAGCTCCGATACGACCTTATACTAGGATATTCTCTAGTAATAAATATATTAAACTATAACCAATTAGATTGATATCAAGCTTAATATATTTATGTTAGATTAGATCCTGATATAAGGGGCAGATACAGAATATTAAACAAAGCATAACACAATGTAAAACATCTATATCAGGTAAAATCGGCTGAAACCCCGATACTATCCTTATTAACAACCATGAAGCAGGTTAGATACCATGATTCTAAATACGACTTAATAGGTTGGACTGAACCAATGCAGCATTAAGTATAAATAGAAGCATGAGATCTAAAGAATCAAGCCGATGGTTGCCTTTTCGGGATGGTGGATACATTATATAACCTAGATTAACAAAGTAATCTAGTCAATATCGATGAAACCCTAGAAAGGATCTAGCCGATATAGGTAGATTGTATTGTCGATCTAAGTTATATAACATATATGATAACCCGGAGAATCACAACAAAGAACTAGAGTGTCATAGAGATGTAAGCACTAGCCCTAATGATGTAACTCGCCATGACAAGATATATCTTTTTGCCGAAGATCAAATTGATGCAGCACGACTCGAAAGCACAAACTTGTCGAAAGTAGAAAACAAAGGTTTGGCGATGCGCCGAGATTGATTGAACGTGTGTTGTTATTATTTACAAAACCTCGGGATTATATTTATACCCGAAATTACAAACATTGTGCATTACGGACACGACTCATATTATCCTAATACAAATCCAACTAACCAATAAGTCCCTTAGGTGAACTCTTACTGGGAATATCTACAGGGAAATTACACAAAATATCCTAATTAATAGATACAATCGCCTCCTCAGGACTCTATCCGTGCATGGCAATCCATATGAAGCACGCTAACACAACCCGATGACGTATACCAAGTCACATTACCGAAATCGGCTCAATCGGCTAACCCAGCCCGACTCTGACTCTGCCGATCCAGTCCATAGCCGATTTGGACCACAGCCGATTCTCACTCTGCTTTCCGATACGATCTTATCTCTTCAATCCTCTCCGATTCCATCTTGATTTTCGATATTTGAATTACCAAATTTGGTCGTCAACACTACCACAGCCATCAGCCCATGCATCCTTCCTGTCGGCATCCATCAAGGCAGGAATATAAAAGTATCATATGAGTTTTACCATCCCATGAGCTCAGCCAGGCAATTTGGTATGGGACAACTCCCAATCGGCTTGTGGTTTGCTAACAAGATTCAATGCTGAGGAGAAATAACTTCAAGCCTGATGATGGATCGGCTGCTTAATATCCCAGGACATCCCCTTGGCAGTATTAATGATATTGAGCTAGCCATGTTCAGGAGTAAAGTCTTCACTTCATGGTGGGCTGAGTGGAAACAACATCTTTTTCACCAATCGGCTACCATCTACATGACTGACCTTTTTCCAGACATGATCCCTCAGGTAATTCCTTTATTTCCTCTAATTCATCTTCATTACTGTTTTAAATACATTAGCCGATTCTATTTTTAACTTATGAACTATCTCTGCTCTTTCAGACTACAGACTCATCTCCTCCACACATTAGCCGAAGTGGAAAAAATATTGAATATGTCGTTGGGCTGCTACCTAGCAGATGTAGTATGACTCCTCCTGTCATCGGCTATAATGCCCCCAAGACATCAAGTCTCCTTCAAGGTCAAATGAGGGACCCAGCCGATGCAGGCAGAAAAAGAAAGACCAGAGCATCAACTGCCATGCAACCATCTACCAAGAAAAAGGCTAAAAAGCAACCACCTCCAACAGCCGATGATGCAGATGAAGCTTTAAAAGAAGGATCAATTGAACGAGCAATAGATGAAGCCGCAGCCGAATCCAGTGATGTGGGAGAAAAGACACCTCCAGCCTCTCCGGCTCCAAGACAAACCTCCACAACTCCTTCTGCTCCTGCTGTCTTCACTCGGCAACCCAGGGTAAATTCATCTTTCTTAATACAAATTTTCCTTACTCACCCTCAATTAAATCTCCAACTTTTGCATTTTGTAGAAGAAAAGACCAGCCGAGAAAAAGAAACTAGCACAAGTATCGGCTAAACCAACCATTTAAGCTCCCTTGGTAAGTTTCAACTTTCTAAAACTCTAAATACTTCATTAGCCGATATCATCTAACACTTGCATAAATATTTCAGCCTCCTTCCCCTCCATCGCCTGCAGCACAACCAGTTTCAAGTGAACACACTGCATCAGCTGTAGGCAGCCATCATATTGAAGAGGAAGAAGTTGCTGCTCCTGCAATCCCTGTAAGTCTCATCCTTAAAATTCTTCAAAATCGGCTAATAGAAATATCTTCTCACTTATATCCTCTTCATCTTTCCTACTTGCAGATCTTAGCCGATTTGTTTTCTTTCGATATAAAAGATTACTTCGATGAAGAAATAGAAGGGGAAGCAAGAAGCAAGTCCTTAGCTCCTCTAGCCGATGACGTGAAGAGGAATCTTGAAGACATTGCACATCGGCTAGAAGCATCTCTGGACAGCCTGGTAGTTGACTGCATCACCCTTCGATCAAGATTCCAAGAGATTATGGCCCTACTGCCAGATGAGCTGTCCAACACAATCACCCCAGCTATGTATCTTGAGCAACACCAATTCAAGCTGGAAAAAGCTAGACAGAGAATAGCCGATCGACGAGAAAAGAAAGATATCGAAGCTACCATTCAGGCCAATCGGCAACTAGTACATGATGAGAAAACCAAGTTTGATCAACTAGCCGAAGAGCCGATTAAAGCCACAATAGATCAACTGGAGGCTGAAAGGATAGATCTGCTAGCCAAGCTTGAAGAATGTAATGCTAAGATCGCACTGGAAAAACAGAAATTAGCCGATCTCCCAAAGGCCATTGGGGAACAAAAAGCGAAGTTGAGATCGGCTATAAAGAATGTGGTCACCATGACCAAGTCCTTAAAGGTGATTCCTGGAACTGATGCCCAAGATGCCCAGGCCATTCCAGAAGTTGAAGAAATTCGACAACGGGCACTGTCAGCAATCCAGCGCTACCTTGATCAATGATATCATGTAATGAGGGACTTAGAAAAATTTTGTAACTAATTCTGTAATCGGCTAGAACATTTGTCTTGCAACACATACTCTGAAATCCCTTATGCCGTACTCTGAAATCCCTTATGCCGATTGATACTTTTGCTATGATACTTTTGCATTGACTGTACTCTAACTTGTGCAAAAAATTTTTAAAAATTTCCAACTTTCGTCCTTCATGCCCCCCAAGTTTGTAGTAGGGAACACAATGCTGCAAACTTATATGTCTAAGGGCGATAAAAATATTGGCCATCTAAAGGCAATATAAACACATCGGCTATCAGTCACAAACGGCAAACCATAGCCGATTATGAACCAATCCAAACACTTGGGTAGTATTTCTTCAAGTATTTTCCATTAAGTGCTCTTCCAAATACCTCTCCATCAAGCCCTTTTAACATATAGGCCCCTTTAGAAACGCATTTATGAATTTGAAATGACCCCTCCCAATTCGGTGACCACTTGCCGAATTTATTATCTCGGGCCCCTATCGGCAGCACCAATTTCCAAACCAGCTCTTGTAAAGAAATCCTCTTAGAGCCGATGTTTGTTTCCCATGGTAATATAGCCTCATGCTCATAAACCAGTTGATAAGGAGGTACCTGAATTGCACCATGGCAAGCCATCCGATAAGACCATAATGACTCAGCCAGAATAATATGCCACTTCTTGGGATATTCGGCTATTTTTCTTTTAACCAACTTAATCAAACTCTTGTTAGATGCTTCAGCTTGTCCATTGGCTTGTGCATAATATGGTGATGAATTCAACAACTTAATTCCCATGCTATCAGCAAATTGAACAAACTCATCAGAAACAAATATAGAACCTTGATCAGTCGTTATTGTCTGTGGCAAACCAAATCTGTATATGATATGCTCTTTAACAAAATTGATTGCACCTTGACTGTTAACCTTCTTCAAAGGAATTGCCTCAACCCACTTAGTGAAATAATGAGTTGCAACCAATATGAACTTATGTCCTTTGCTTGATGGTGGATTGATCTGGCCGATCATATCAATACTCCAACCTCTGAACGGCCATGGCTTGATAATAGGGTTCATAGCCGATGCTGGTGCTCGCTGAATTGCCCCAAATTTCTAACATTCTTGACAACCTTTGTAATATCTGAAACAATCCTCCAGCATTGTCGGCCAAAAATATCCAACTCTTCGAATCAACCACTTCATTTTGTGAGCCGATTGATGTGTCCCACAAATGCCTTCATGAACCTCACACATGACAACTTTAGCTTCTTCCATGCTCAAGCATTTTAAAAGAACCCCATCAATCGTCCGATAGTACAATGCATCATCCAACCGAACATATTTTAGAGCTTTATATCGCAACTTCCTTGAAACTGATCTTGAAGGATTCTTTAGATACTCAAAAACATCAAACCTCCAATCATCGGCTGGCATATAGGCCACTTCTACTTCAATCCCTTGTAACATCGGCCTATATCCTGAGGCACCTTGAGCTAAATCATTGGCTTCAACGTTTTGCTCTCTAGGAATGTGTTTCAAAGTAACCATCTTGAATGTCTTCATCAGCTCTTGGCATTTCTCATTATAGATCATTAGGGTCTCATTCTTACATTCATATTCCCCAGATAACTGACTTATCACCAATAATGAGTCACCCATGATCTCAACAGCATCGGCTTCAACTTCCCTTAGTAACTTTAGTCCCTTGAGAACGGCTTCATATTCTGCTTGATTATTTGTAGAGTATGGTTTAATAGTAAAAGCAAACTGAAAACTTGCCCCCCTAGGCGATATGATTACCAAGCCGATACCACAACCATGAGTGCACACAGATCTATCGAAAAATAAAGTCCATGGCATAATATCAATGTTATCAATGCTGGTATCCCTGTGTTCAACTATGAAATCGGCTATCGCTTGCCCTTTAACCGCTTTAGCCGATTCATATCTGAGATCAAATTCTGACAAAGCAAAGATCCACTTCCCAATTCGTCCATTCAAAACTGGAGCCGATAGCATATATCGCACCACATCGGCTTTGCATACTATAACACATTCATTGGAGAGTAGATAATGCCTTAACTTTGTGCAGGAAAAATATAAACACAAGCATAACTTCTCCACAGGTAAATACCTTGTTTCTGCATCCAACAGGCGTCTACTGAGATAGAATATAACTCTCTCTTTCCCCTCAACCTCCTGGATCAAGACTGAGCCGATGGAGTTTTGATCGGCTGACAAGTATAACTTGAATGGAATCCCTTTCTGCGGTAAAAGTGTCATTGTTATAAATTTGCTGCTTGCCCAATCTATGTGTTTGACCGGTCTATCCATTATTCTGTAGCTCAAGCTACCAAAATAGAGTCTTTGACTGCTCAAATTAAAAAGCTTGAAGGAATTAATGCTCAGTTGGCAGCTGACAAGCTTGAAGCCAAAGATGCTCTCGAAGGTATAATATCATCTTGGTCGAATAAGTTGATATGATGTTATATAGCTGAAACCTTTTGCTGTCTTGTAGAACACAAAGTCAAAACCAAAGCCCAGTTTGAAGTCTTCGCCGAGAGGGTAAAAAAGGTAGAGAGCGTTCGGGACGATATCGCCAATGCTCCTGCTCTAGTCTTGAATGCAATATTTCAAAATGGACTTGGAACTAGCGAAAAGGATGCGGTCCGAATATTTGAAGGGCTCCGTAATGCTCCGGCGAAGTACTTCAACAATATCAAGGATGCTGCCACGATGGGTGCTAGTCAGGTGCTAGCAATAATAAAGTCCCTATATCCCCGAGTTGAGATTGATGCAGTCGGGGACGGCTTCGCTGACGGGACATCTGACGAACAAGCTATGGAGTTGATCAACCAAGCGCATGATTCAGCAGAAAAACTTACAGCAGATGTCTTGGAGAATTTCCAGTCGTAGACTTACATAATATCTTGTATAGGATGATGTACAATATTCTTAGTAATGTATAATGACTCATCTATGCCATGAAGTAAACCAAAGATCCAGTTTCAAATTTCTTAAAATTTTTGTCTGACTGCTCCAAGCCTAGAACTTGTTACAATCATCGAAAAAATTTTAGTCCTTATCTGCTGGACCTAGGTTTAAACAGGGTCAATGACAAGTCATGAACAAAACGGAAGAAATACTATCTTATTATAAGTAGCCCCCGACTGACCACTCGGCTGGGAAGATGAGTGGGTAGTCTAAAGGAGAAATATACAAAATAGCTGTTAAGCATAGAATCGTCGTAGATGCTCTATGTTCCATGAATTGTCCACCATGGTTCCGTCTTCAGGCTTGAGTCGGTAGGCTCCCGGGCGAGTGACTTCTGCTATTATGAACGACCCTTCCCATAAAGGAGACAATTTGTGCCTATCTTTGGTTGTTTGAATTTTCCGTAGAACCATATCGCCGACTATGAAGGCGCGTGATTTGGCGTTGCGATTATGATAGCATCGTAAACCTTGAAGATATCTGGCTGACTGAATTAGTGCTGCTTCTCTTGCTTCTTCCAGTCGGGTAAGATCATCAGTTCTGTCAGAGTTGTGACGTTCTTCACTGAAATTGCGAACTCGTAGGGACTCGAACTCCATTTCACTCGGCAACATGGCTTTTGTGCCATATACCAAGAAGAAGGGTGACTGGCCCGTAGCCCGACTCGAGGTTGTGTGTAGTGTTGATGCAAAAAACACACTGGCCTGAGAGATTTGCTTTACTCTAGTGCAGGTCCAAAATTAGGGTTTTAGGTTCAAGGGCGTGTCAGTTGATTTGATCCTACAATCAACAAGAAAATATGCAAAGAATATTAGTAAACGATAGACAATCGGCCATAGGGCCGATTTCATATCGTATGTGACCTAGCCGATGCGATAAAGCATGAATCGACTGTAAGGTATATGAATAAGCATGAAAATAACCCTAATATTAGTATATCGGCTGTAGAAATCAATATTATATAATCAATAAATCATTATTACTTTAGAAATAAACAATTGGTATAGATCGGACCGAACCGAGACAGTATAAACTGTATAATCTATCATAACATGAAATAATGATTACATAAGACTAATGCCATAGCCGATATCTAAATCTAATTATATATCGGTCATAAATCCGATACAATCTTATGGTAAAGCATTAAGGACTGAATATAGAACATTAAACAAAGCATGAAACTATGTAAAATATTCTAAATAGATAAGATCGGCTGAAACTCCGATACTATCCCTATTGACAATCGTAAAGCATGTTATAGATCATGATTCTAAGATAACTTAATAAGTTGGACTGAACCAATGCAGCATTAAATATGAAAGAAGCATGATATATAATAAGCCAATAATATCAAATCAGGATGGTAGATACATCATATAACATAAGTCAATAAAGTAAACTAGCCGATACCGTCGAAACCCTAAAACGGATCCAGCCGATATAGGAGATAGCATTATTGATCTAAGTTATATGATGTATATGATAACTGTGGAACTTGCAAGATAGAATTAGAGTGTCATAAAGATGTAAGCACTAATCCCGATGATGCAAATTACCATGACAAGATTTACCTTCTAGCCGAAGATCAAATTGATGCAGCACGACTCGAGAGCACAAGCTTGTCGAAATAAGAAACAAAAGTGGCGATGCGCCGAGATTGATTGAACGTATGTTGTTGTTATTTACAAGACCTCGGGATTATATTTATACCCGAAAATACAAACATTGTCCATCACGTACACGACTTATATTAACCTAATACAAATCCAACTAACGAACAAGTCCCTTAGGCGGACTCTTACCGAGAATATCTATAAGGAAATTACATAAAATATCCTAATTAATAGATACATTTGCCTTCTCAGGACTCTATCCGTGCATGGCAATCCATATGAATCACGTTAACATAACCCAATGACGTGTACCGAGTCACATTACCAAAATCGGCTTCATCGGCTAACCTTGTCCAACTCTGACTCTGACTCTGCCGATCCAGTTCACAGCCGATTCGGACTATAGCCGATTCTTACTCTGTTTCCGAAACAATCTAATCTCATTGATTCTCTTCGACTCTATCTTTATTTCCGATACTTTGAATTACCAAATTTGGTCGTCAACACATGCCCTCCATGTCCGGAATATTTGGTAATGTTTCGGATTTGCAAAATCTTATCTCCGAGATAATCTCGCTCTTTCCGTTTTTTTACCGTTACCGCACTGCTTTAAATACCTAACCGACGGCCCCGAGAAACTTCACACCGTTATTACTGTTGCCATCACTTTGAATTACCAAACTTCACACCGTTATTACCGTTTTCGATACTTTGAATTACCAAATTTGGTCGTCAACACGTAGGATACGGACGCAACCTGTCAAAAACTCGAGTCTTGATTCCTTGAAGTACCATGCCGTTTGTGCGCTCAACTTGGCCATTAATCATTGGGTGGGCGACTGAAGCATAGCAGATTTTGATACCGATGTCTTCACAGAAATCTTTGAAAACGCCACCAGTAAATTGAGTTCCGTTGTCAGTAATGATCCGGTTTGGTACGCCAAAGCGGTGAACGATGTTGATGAAGAAGTCGCGCGCTTTATCCGCAGTAATTGTTGCCACTGGTCTTGCCTCAATCCATTTGGAGAATTTGTCCACTGCAACAAAAAGATGGGTGTATCCGCCTTGCGCCCTTTTGAAAGGGCCCACCATGTCCAGTCCCCAGACCGCGAAAGGCCAAGAAAGGGGAATAATTTGTGATTCCTGGGCTGGCAAGTGAGTTTGTTTGGCGAAGAACTGACAACTTTCCCATGTGCGAACAATTTTGTCGGCGTCGCAGACTGCTGTAGGCCAGAAAAAGCCCAGGATGACTCCGTGAAACGGGGCGTTACTCGGCTTCATCTCAGATCGAGGAATCTGCATCTCATCCAGGGTCTTGGCGAAGAGAATATTGAGTGCGCTGGCACCATCAATGAGGGTGCGCTTCAACTTGATGTTGCGGACGACTGGGTTTAGTACCAGGGGGTACCGCCCCGGGTGGACCACTCGGTCGGGATGATCCGAGTGGTCAAACTTGATTGGGACCTCTGACCATTGCAAATGTTGGGGGACTGCAGGTTGCGCCGCGTTGACCTCTCTGTCGGTGAGCTTTTGCTTCCTCTTGGACTCGTAGACGAGTGGGCCGCCAAAAATATGGTTGAGTTCGCTCCTAGGTCTTGGTATGCTCCTTGGCTTGGCTCCTCGTCATCTTTCTTCTTCTGAGTTGAAGTGTCTTCTCCTTCGGTTGGCTTCTTAGTCTGGGCGGCATATTTTTCCGCAAATTGTTTGTAGATGAAACAGTCCTTGGCCGCGTGTCCCTTGCCGGGATGATGTGTGCATGGACCGTTCATGATTTGGTCGTAGGAGTTGACTCGAGGGCGCTGCTTCTGGTATTTTTGACATGAAGTTGTAGCGACCAGTTCCTCAGGTTTGCGCTTACGTTCTCTGTGCTTCGCGTTGCTCCCACTAGGCCCTGCCGTGTTGTCATGATCCTTCTTCTTCCAGGTGCCTGCCGACTGTCTTGATGCTTTAACTGCGTCGTCGGACTTGGCGTAGTCGGTGGCCTTCTCGAACATTTGCTTGACTGTCCTTGGAGGTTTGCGACTGAATTTTCCGATCAGGAGATCATTGCGTAGCCCCCGTGTGAATGCGGCGATGATATTGTCGTCGGTGATGTCGGAGATCTTGTTGCGCTTCTCGGAGAAACGTCGTATGTATTCATTGAGGGTCTCGTCCGGCTTTTGGACGATGTTGTATAGCTCGAAGTGGGTCCCAGGACGCTCAAAAGTGCCCTGGAAGTTGGCGACGAAGTGATCACGGAGTTCGTTCCAGGAATCAATTGTGCCTCTCGGCAATCCAGAGAGCCAATTTCTAGCTGAGTCGGTTAGTGCCACCGGTAGATAGTTTGCCATGACTTTGCTATCTCCTCCTGCTCCGTGAATTGCGAGTGTGTAGACGGTTAACCATGATTCTGGATCAGTTTTGCCGTCATACTTCTCGATGCCAGTCGGCTTGAAACCAGTCGGCCAATTCACTCGACACGGATCTCCAGTGAAAGCTGGAACCCCATCGCAATCGTCGTCGTCTTCAATTGTGATTCCCCTCTCTCGTCGTCTCTGATTGAGGGTGTCCCTCAGGTCGATAGATGCCCTGGGTGGACTTTGGTAGTCTAATTGATGTCGTCGATCTCTGTTATGGTGTGGTGGTCGGGCAAAGTTGGCTGCGGGCGAGTGGACCGAATAATCTCGACGTGCCCCGCTGTGGTGATCGGTGCGCGAGTTGGTTTTACTCCTGCTATCTCGGACTCTTCACGGAGGTGCAGGGCTGCTGCTCGGCGCCTTTGATGTTGATTCGCTGGGTTGCCGACTGGACTCAGCACGCGGCACCATTGCTGCGACCAAGGTCTTGACTTGATTTATCATCGGTGTGATATGAGCTGGAGCTGTGGTGAGTAGTGCGTCGAGGAGGGTTACTGCCCCGACTGCGTTCTGTTGAGGTGTAAGGAAAATGTTGGTGTTGTCGACCACAGTCTACCCGATTGCATCTCTTGCCCTGCGACCTGCCATAGCCAGATCTCGGTTTCTGCGTTCTTCGTCCTCTTTGCGTCTTGCCACCTCAGCTTCCCTGCGTTGTCGCTCTTGTTCAGCTTGGGCTTGGCACTCTTGTTCGAGTCTGGCTCTGTCTTCTTGAAGTCGGACACGTTCTTGCTGCAGTAGAATCCTTTCTTGCTCGACCCCAACCCGGGTTGTTTCTTCTGCCTGTAGTCTTGCGGCTATCTCGGCGTCGGTCTCGTTGTTGGCCATGAAAACGCCATTGAAAACCGGTGCGTAATTGTAGTCGGAATTGACGTCATCAGCAGCTTCAGCGTCCGGTGGGTTGCCATGAACACTTTCCTCCGAGGAGCTAGCATAGGCGGCGAGTTCGGTGGAGGAGCAAGATCCGAGTTTTGGTAGAACGATGTTGATGTCCCTGAGATTAGATCTGACTCCTGGATCTGTTGGTAACTCCATGATGATGGTGGAATAAATCTGGTCATCTTGAGGTGTGCTTGGCGAAGGAAGTGAAGTCGATGTAGACGCCTTTCCCGGATGGTTTGACGTCATGCAGCGGGAAGAAATCTTGGCACTGGTCTCAACCATATTCGGTAACCCGAGTGGCTGAGAGATGCGATCTCTCCCCGAGTGCGTCTTGGCGCTTATCTCAGCCATATTCGGTAACCCGAATGGCCAAGATATGCGATCTACTCCCGACTGGTTTGAAGCCGAGAGATATCTTGCCGAAATTATCGGTGACGAAATCGAGGCTGCCAAAGCGGTACGCCTGCCCGGGCGGGAACACGAAGTCGTCGATGCCTGATGTAGATCCATCTCACTTGATTGGCGATGAACTTGACGCATTCCCTACTTGGCGCGCCAACTGTCGAAACTAGATTTCGGCAATAAGAAAAGGAGGTGGCTGTCAAGACGGAAAAGTAGATGGGTTATGAGACAAAGGGTTTAGACAGGTTCAGGCCTTCACAAAGAAGTAATACCCTAGTCCTGTTTCGGGGGTTTTGCCTCCGAGTTGTGTATTGATCTTACGAAAAGCTTATGTCCCCAAGGGGTCCCCTATCCTCCATATATACCCGGAAGATGAGGATTTACAAGATAAGATCTAGTCCGACACGGTCTAGATCTTTCCCAATTGATATACAATCTTACCATGCTAGGTATTCGGACCATACCTTAACAAACAAGGCAATACTATACCCGAGTCCTAGTACTACTCATATTCTATTTACATGACATACCCTTATATTCAGTCGGATATTCTATATCTGTGGGTATATGGGTACCATAATATTCACAAATAATATATCTAGGGCAGGCGCTCCCACCCGCGCTGCGGAGTGCAGGAAAATAAGAGTCCTGCTGTATACATCTGTGTTGTTTAATCATGACGTTGCACCATGCCTTACTGCCAAGCCCAACTCCGCCACCACAAGCTGACGGAGCCCGATCGCTGTATCCAGCATGCTCGTCGCTCCTGATCGGGCCTATGTAATGAGTCCTCCAAACACACCAAGCTTCGATGTTGTGTTGACATTGGCTGCCACAGACCAGCCCAATACTATAAATGCCTACTGCTCAGAGCAACGAGATGTATAAAGAGCACAGAGGACTTAAATTTCGAGCTAACCTTAAGTATCTTTGACCAGATTGGATAGATTAAAATATCATAATTTCGAATTTCACTAGGGTATGTTATATTTTTCAAAATCTTTAAGGCTATACTTCAATTGTTGGGATGTCATGGATTTTTTTAATGGTTGGGTATTGCGCGAAAGAACTTTGAGAAAGAAATGAATGTATTGCAATAAAACTTTATGTATTGGATTCATAAATTGTTCGTCTATGATGGAGTTTATGTGTCTTGTCACTTATTCTACGTAGGGGTTATCGGATAACACTGGCGCCTCTGTCATAGTTGGACCACGAGATTCGGATGTTGCCTGTGATTTACCAATGCTGCATGAGGAAGGTGTTCTCTTTTTAAAAAAAAGGAAATTGGTGACTTTTTATATTTATCAGCGCTATGTTTCAAGAAATTATAATTTATTTATATTTTATGTGCCCGACCTTTTGGGAAATCGGCATAAACCTTTGACAAAAGCTTAAAACTTTTTTTAATCTAGAAACCTGTTACGGATGATGGTCTTGGTTTCTGGAAGGATCTCTGGAAACCACGTTCACTACCTTCCACAAGATCAGCCAGCATTGCGCACTTACTCCTACTATTCAGTTGCACGTAGTAAAGGAATCACCAAAAATCACAAGTTCTATAGAGGAAAGGCAGAATTTCAGTCCCTAAAGTACGGTAGTAGGGATTTATCCTATAAATCTGACAGTAAGTGACTGGCTGGAGCATGCATTTCAATATCGTCGTATCCGAGCTATTGCGATGTGCGACACCCCATCGTTTCTCTTATTATAAATAACTAGTAATATATATATCCGTGCTAAATGTTATGGTGCAATTTTATTTTTATCTTAAATAATTTTCAAAATTTGATGTTAGCAAAAAATATTTTTATATGATCGGTGTATTTGAACTTTAATTTAATTTACGTCGCACGCAAATATATTTAATGTAAAGTACAACACTAGGAGATGATGTCACAAATATTTTTTGCATTGGCAGTGTGATGTTTAGTATAATTATTTTTCCATTGGTACGACAAGCATATATTTTTGTTCAAACTTTAATTTATTGGATGAGTAATATGAAGATATTTTACACAGTTCATATGCACTGTCTTTCTATTATATTGTGAATTAATTAAATATGAAAGATTTTTACCTTTTTAAATTGTACGGATGAATCATAGAAAAAATATTTACCAAAAGAAAATTCAAACTGGGAGATGATGGGGCAGATACTTTTTAGTTTTACATTGTCATGACGAGTATATATATTATTTTCTCCACTGTAGTATTTACAAGGATTATATAGGGCAGTGGCAGTTGTGGCGGAGTTTGTATCGATGGAAGTGACGATTTATATTATCGTGCACCTATAATTTATTTTATGGAAGGAACAACCAGTGTGTCCCATATATATTTTATACTATACAAATATGTATACTATACAAATATGTTTCATTTCATTGTGACATACAACATTTCACAATGGTTTTTATATAACATATTTAATCATCCCATGCACGTATTATAAAATATAACATATTGATTTTTCTATTTGTCACACAAGGCACACACCGGCCGTAGCCCGTTGAGAATATAGCATGAGGGCGTGCATATAAACTCAAATAACAGTTTGATATGATACACATATCGAATTAATAGTTTCATAATGTATAACAATATAACAATCGTTGGTCATCGCATTAACATCTTCTTTCAAGACTACTAAAATAGTCAGATTATCAGCCCGGTGCAAACTGGCACATGTAGAATATGTAGAATGTGATCGTATGTAGAAGATAATAACACAATATTCCACATATAAGGTGATGGTGTGTTGTATAAAACAAGAGGATGATGGTGAGTAACAGTCCGATAAACAATATACTATCTTCCAAAATACATTTTCGAATTAATTTTGATAATGGAAACAAACATTTGCTCGCCAGTCAAGACCGTTTTTATACACGATATTTCCAGTGCTCTTCCCTGTGGGGTCAACTTCTTTTTTTCTTTGCCATAATCCTTGTTGTTTCCCTAGACACACCTCTTAACAATGCGACATATAGTTGACCATGTGAAAACATAGACTCTGGAAGATAGATCCCAATATTTGGGATGGTTTGTCCTTATGATTTATTAGTGGTCATTGCAAAACTGAGATGTATTGAAAATTGCTTCCTCTTGAATTTGAAAGGAAGAGATATGTCATCGGAGGGAGACAAAGGGATTCGTGGGATGAACACCCTTTTTGCTGGCATGCTATCCACCCACAATCTCCGCATCAATTGCGTTATCTTGAAATGCTCTTAGCATCAGTCTAGTTCCATTGTACAATCCATTATTAGCATCAAGGTTGCGAAGAAGAATCACGGGACAATTGATTTTTACATTAGCTCGTGTGGTGGGAGAACATTTCGAGTTATGGAGTTAAGGAAGTCCAAGGGATAGCTATTGTGAGGGTCGTCATCAATAGAGTAAAAGCTGTGATAAATTTTAGCCTACCTTGGAACTGTCGATCATATTTGCGTTCAGCTTGTCCACATAATCATTTTTAGTGGATATAATGTCCTGTGTGCTCATATATGCTGCAGAGCTTGCATTCTTTTCATCATGAAGCGAGGAAACACAAGATTAATCAATTTGTGTACTGAATCTTCGCTATCCCCATAAGTTATCACAATTTCATCAAACAAGTGAACGTAATCATCTTTGATAGTGTTTTCAGTGCTATTTCCAATTCTAAGGAGATATTCCAAAAACCATTCATCAGATTGAGCCCTCATGTTACGCAACAATCGTATCTTCATAATATTTTCCCATAAATACGATCTTTACAATGTTGTATAAGTTATCTGGGCCCTTGTTCCACGCGTAGCCACAAGAAGAACCAATCTGAAATCACCACCAAAGATAATAACTTTTCCGCCAAATGGTAATGAACAACCCATAATGTCTTGAAGAAACCTCTGGGTAAAGTCGATGTTGCTATACCAAACGTTGCAGTTGCAATGGCTATTAATCCCTCGGACCGCACTCTAGCAACAAGCGCCTTGTACATAAACGTTTTGCCAGTGCCACCTGGACCGTCGATGAAAAACACCTGGCTCTTCTTATTAGTTACATGATCAATTATCTCACCAAATCCTAGACGTTGCTCATCATTAAGGGATGTGTATATGTCTAAATGTTCTTGGTCCACTGGCACGTTAGGTTCCTCTATAATCTTTGTCATTACGTCATTGAAACGTTTACCTGATTAGTGAAAACAAATACATGCATCATGAAACAATCGATGATTGTTCGAGTATAAATTTATAAGAAAAAATGTGGCAGTATTACAAAAAAAACATATATCATTGATCTCGGGAAGACCATAATCCGTGATATCCTTCCCCATGGAATGAAGCAAATCACGTATGTCTCGTAGCACCATATTCTCTACTACTACAGGATTAGTGTTCTCTCGGCTGTAATCTTCAAACATTGAAGCCATGTGATTGTCCTATAGTGCACGAACATCGGTGACCTCGCAAAATACCAGTATGGTTGCAAATAACCGACGCAAAGCAGAAGGCATTTGGAAAGTGGATGCCTCATTCAAACAATCGTCATATGACTGGTCCGTCTCTACAAGCTCGCTGTTCTCGCATGCCTCTATAAAAGTAGAGTACGTTATACCTGACACTGTCCTCAAATCTTCAAACGAGGTTGCACCTCGCACGTGGTTGAGAAGAACTCTCAAGTAGTATCTCACCCCTCTGCAGTTGAGTGTACACTACCCGTCCAACCTAGCCTCTCTTAGTTTTCCTTTTCTGCTACACATTCTGCCCGATTAACCAACGGTTATGTTCGGGGAACTCCTTGTATAGCAACTTTCTTGCTTCCGGGTCTACTTGATTCATTTCGAAATACTCCGTAAGAGTTGTCCTAGAAGAAGATGGACGATTGACAACATTCTCGAGATTACCATCCTCATCATACGCGACATAATGCATATTAGGAAGATGAAGTTGAAGCTAGAAAACAGCTGGATAGATACCGAACAGTGGGAAACCAAGCATCCTATGTATAGTCTCTGGTGGTGTCACGTATCTGGTATTTCTGTACTATTGTATCTCATTTATTTCCCTAGAGGGATCAACCGAGAAAGATGCACAGTCATGTCCTTTATACACATACTTATACAGGTACTTTAGAGATTTGATACTTGCAGAAGCTCCTGGATTATATGAGACCACCCACCTATTGTCTAACTCCGCACCCGTAATCTTGACACGCCATCCGTCATCTCTCCTCCTATACAAAGGGTAGGAGTCCTTCCCTTGTTGTGTTGCCTGGTTGAACTATCGAGGAAAGTCGAAGCAACACTCTCCATCCACCACACAAGCACAATTTTTGTTTAGTGCGCCGCAAGGTCTGTGCAACACATATTGCTGACAAGACGATGCAAAACAAGGTATTTGGCCTTGTCTGGTATCTCCGTGCAAATCAGTTTATCGTACTCATCTACGTTTGTCAATTTACTACTAGACTTCATGATCAACAGGATATGTTCATGTGGTAGTCCCCTCTCCTTAAACTCAATGACGTGTGCATAAGCCTAAACCTCCCCAAAATAGTTTTCTTTACAAATAGATCCAGCATGTCACGCAGCTTAGCCCTAAAGACTCTTTCGACAAGGTCTGGTCGATCTTGCGGTAACTGGCTAGGTTCGAGATTTTCCATTATCTCATCCCTTTATGGGTTGCAGGTCATTGTGATGAAGTAATCTTATCTCCCAAAATATTGAACAAGAGCCATCGCATTGAGAAACTTTAGCTGCATGTCGCGATCATCTCCAGGAAAAGAGCGAGGTAGCAGAACCCTCTTACCAACTGCCGAACCACTTGTCTATCCAGAAGAAAGCACGTCAACCATGACCTGCAATCATTAAATAACAAAAGGACCGTATTACTTATATGTTGAATCCTAGACGAGCAACAATGTCAATAGTCGTGGAAATACGTTATACCATTTACCTGGTATAGCTCAACCCGTATCTTTTTTTGGTTCTCTGGGTTTGAGTACCAATCGAGTCTTATAGACTCGATTATGATGTACATGTCAATGACCAATTGTTGGAAAAGTTGTCCTCCGAACAAAATGATGTTTAGAAGTCCCCATCTAACCTGCAGCCAAACTTACATGTTAATATACATAAACAATGCTTAAAGGCATAGACTTTAGATATTATTATTCGATAAAAGTCACGAGTGTATGTACCCAGAAGATCATCAAAAGTGTTTCCATCGTTTGTTACATTAATAAAAGTCGGCATCTCACATGTTTCTTCCATTTCCACATCACAAGGATTCTTGTTGGAATCCTCGTACGACATTTTCAGGTTCCACCTAGTCTCCCCGTTAAGGTTAAATAAAGGATATGCCAAAGGTTCATAACAACCATGGTATGCTTTGATATAGCAGAGTTTTTCATCTTTTCCATGTACCAAGACATGTCTATCAAAAGTTCTCATTGGATTATCCCCTTCTAACCAGATAGCAGCAATCTACGAGGCGGTGGGTGCATTATATCTTTGTTGGTTAGGTGTTACATTAGTGTTGATTTCAATCAAGTAGTCATCTAGGTTAGGCATGGATCCAACTATGTTAAATGTCTGTACATACGGATTCTGGGCCAAAATACCTAGAATGACCCGGACAAGGTTGATATCAAGGTCAGGAGATCTCTGAACCCTATGTGCAAGTGCATCAGTGTTGTCTGTATCATAAACGTAAAGTTACATATGGCGAGGCCTTTCAGAACCTGGAACCAAATTGTCGAGGTGATGGTACAATGCACCGTGCATACGAAATGTATACACACCAGTACCCGCTACAGTGCTAACTCGTTGGTCAAGGGTCACTACAGGGCTCGTGAATGAGAAATGGGAGTTGAAGTACCGTATGTGTTTTCTGAAATATTTTGTATCATTATGCACTTGGCTGGTTAACAACCGTATTAACTCCGCAACCCCATCGTTTTCTCTTGTTATAAATAAAAAAATTGTAAGTAAAACATCAGTTCAAGTATCCTTAGCAATTCAAAAGCAAATGCTTTGAAAATAAATTACAATGAAAAGACTATAAACTCAACTTCAATATTAAGTTCCATAAGCACAAGTGTTTGTAGGATCATCAGAAATCACTGGTATATGGAGGCGTCTGTAAGTACATCGTCGTTAATTCTTGGTTTTTTTCACTACTTGTTTAATTAAGTCTTCATTGACTACTATTGGCACCGGGATCAATAACACTACTAGGAGAAGCATTATCGCACGCAGCCGAAAACGGTCTTCGCAAGCGGGGCGGCCGTCCGCCTGTAAGCAAACGACTGTGAAGATCGCCGATCTTCGCAGGTGGGGCGGCCGTCCGCCTGCGAAGATAATTTTCGTATGTGGACGTTCGCTAGTCCGGGCCGCCTGCAAAAATAGGAAGATGCCACCTACGAAGATAGGTAGAAATTTTTGAAATTTAATAATAATTTGCCCGTAAATTCAATAATAATTTGCCCGTTAATAGAAATTCTTGTAGGTAGATTATTATGTACATATATTGGAAGATTATCAAGCATTTGGTACTGAGAAATTTACATATATTGCATAACTCAAAAGTGTTGCCAAAATATATATATTACAATATTTTTTTACATTGTGACTTCAAATACGCCATCTAGTTACATTATGGCATAGCAGTGTTCCACTCCCGAAGATTCTTGAATTCGTCACTTGTCGCAAGGACACCCTCTGGGTCGAAGAATTCTCCTTTCATATGACAGCACTCATTGTGGATGAAGTGGCACAGATCACGCTGGACATTTCTGATGCCTGTATCATCAAAGCTTGTTCGACGTTCTAATCTTGGCAACTTCATGCATTGAAGATAAACAATATATTAGTACCATAAATATGTGAAGCTATTTATTACATAGTATAGAGACTTACATCCTCTGCGTTAGTCCTGTACCTCCCATTAACCCTAAGGAATTCGCACGCGTAATACCCGCAAAGGATAGTTCCTCTAGGTTGCTTGTCATACTTTCAGGACATATCATAGAAAAAACAGTTAAAATTTTCAATTGTAAAACAATTGAAATACATTAAGTGAGTGGAGTATTACCGGCCAATAGGTACGTACTAGCAGCTTCTCCCTTGTTCCGGTCTGTTCTCCACCCTTGAGCTTGTAGTATTGGTACACACTGTATGGATGTCGTAGCGTTTCACATTAAGGAGGATATTTATTTATAATACATTCATATAAAAATGCAAGAGTCATAATCACTTACTACTGTAAGATTGTTAGAAATTCTTTGTATTGCTGGTGTCTATAATAGAGAGGGTCCAAGACTACCACGGTTCCGTCTTTAGGGTGGATGAGTAAACAGATATAATGATTGCTACATATTAACAAAAGTATAATTAGTTAGTATCAGCTAAAATAAGACATATGTGTAGAAGATAAATGTACCGGACTTACTTAAAATTATAAGCGGCCATGACGACTCTCTTATTTTGAAAGTGCAAGAAGACTCGTCCGATGTACTGTGCGACAGTAATCAATTTCTCCTTGTGCAAACCCTTCTTGTATTCAGCTATTTCTTTTGGAGTCTTGCCCTTCAGGTGGTCTGACCCTGGTGCTAGCCTCATGGTATGCTATGTTTGACAGATCCGAGTTGGATCCAAGAAGCCGATAAGTTCTTTTTTCTTCTTAGCATCCAGGTATTGCATCCTACAGAAGAAGTTTGTTAGTAACAATCACATGGATTTGTATTGTACATATTTTTCATGTAATTAATTAAAACTCAAACTCACATGCACCAAACACCGATATAGTTGACGTCCATCTTATCCCGACGATATATGGCGTGGAGATGTGAGAAATCTAGCCATAAGTAACCTTCGGCGCCGAAACAATCTACCGGTGATCGAACTATTATACTGCCCAAGCCTTTCTTGCTGGCTTCCATGTAGAAGGTATGTAATCTTCTCATCCCCCATGGTCCTTCGTTTAGTGCCCAATCCGGCAAGAATGTTTTCCCGTGTTCGTACTTTTCCGGGCAATCATCAGTTGGCCAGTATGTTGGCCCGGCTAATTCAGCGGCCTTCTGGGGGTCATCATCTCTGAGTTTGGCACGTTCCTTACCCCCTCTGAAGACGGTTACCATGAACTTCTCCTTGTTCTCATCTTTGGCTTTGGAGTCGTGGCTCCTAAGCACTCTAAGCACCTCAGAATTGGTAGTGGCCTTCTCGGGGACCGGGGTCTCTTGCCCCTCGGGGTCTTTCGCAGGAGAAGGGTCTTCAAATATTTCTGGCTCTGTACCGTCCCATTCCAATCCTGTTACTTCTATATCTACCCTGGCTGATGCCACAAATTGCACCTCTGGTTCTGCCACTGTAATCTCCTTTTGGACATCCGACGCTGCAATCTCCATGGGCACCTCCGGCACTTCAATCTCCGGTGGCACTTCCGGCATTGGATTTTCCAACTGCATCTCGGGTTCCTCCGCCTTATCAGTCACCTTTTTAGGAGGTTTTTTCCCAACCCCGGTTTTGGCACCACAGGTTTTCGCGTGGCGTCAGGGCCCAATCCAAAGGATATGTCATTCTTGTGCCAGAGAATTACAACATTGACCACATCCCCAAGTACGGATACACCATCTGCAGTAGGGAAGTCTATGTCGTAGCACTCAAGCCCTTCGTGGACCACTTGCGGCTGCACTTTGGCATACGCATCGGGTATGAACTCTTCATTATATGTTCTCCCAGGGATAGCAATGGCTGTAGCAGCCTCAAGAGTTTTCCCGGAGCGTCCAATGGGAACGTGCAATCTGCACGGTGTATTCTCCTTGAGGTCATCGAAGGGGTAATCTGGCTCAGGTTCTTTGGTTTCGGGGGGAAGCAAAAGCATGTGCTTGACGCAGAAATCCATCATTTGCCTTTCAAAATCGGCAGCCCCTTCGTCTCAAAGTTTATCCTTGTACGCTTCACGCTTCTTGTGGGGGTAATGTTTAAACCCTTCCTTCCAACTCATCTTGGACGACACACCTCGAACCCTACCCCCATGCTCAGGAGTACCCAGCGCCGTACTTAGCACATCTTCCTCCCTCTTAGGCTTGAAAAATCCTTTTATCTATGAACTGGATAAATTCTCTATTTTATCAACAACGCCCTGCAGCTCCGGATCTTCGAACGATACTTTACCTTCATCCGTGATCTTCGGAGTTCTAGCTCTTACCCAGTTCCTTGATCTTTGTGTCCATTCCTCCATAGGTACCGGAAGCCCCGCCTTCCTCATTTCCTCCTCCTCTTTTGTCCACTGCTTCACCTTTGGTGCGTATCCCGCGGATCCTAAGCGATGAGGAAATTTGTTCTTCTGGGCCAACTCTGAAAACTTTTTGCTCCTTTCAATTTCTTCCGGGGAGTTCTTCAATGTTAGAAAGTCTTCCCACTGATTCGGGGTTATGTCTGCACAAATTTCTTGTTCAAGGTGGTTTTCCAACCACGCCAAGACTTGGTCATTGTTTGCAGTGCACAATTCCTCACTGCTGCCTCTGATCCATCCTGGAACTGGAAGATTTTCTTCAACTCTTTCAATAGGACTTCCTTATCCCCATTCGATGCATGATCCCAGTCCTTGACCGTGATGGGGATCTTTTCCCTTACTATTATGCCACACTGCGAACTGAATTTCGCACGTGACGTCTTAGGGGCGAGCGGCTCTCCTTTTTCTGAAACATGGGTAACAACATGGAACCCTTCATCCTTTCTATTCACGCTACTTTCGCCCTACATTTTCTTCACCTTTGCTGACCGTTCACTATTCTTTGAGCCGGTTGTGTTAGCTGGGACCTCCTCATCTTTCGACGGATCTTTTTTCTTCGGCTGTCGTTTTGATCGCCGTGGCGCCGTTTCCTACGATAAGGTATATATCAAAGTGTCGAATGGCTCGGGCTAATAGTTATCACGGTGAACAGTTTACATATTAAGTTTACTTACCCCTTCTTTAGGGGGAATGTAGTCCTTGTCACCTTCTTCACCATTGCCCATAGTCGATTTCCCATATTTCTTCAATAAACCCGAAGTATGATTGTTTTTCCCCCGCTTCATCAATTGCCTCCACACGGACACCGCTGTTTTGCGTACAGGTCTTACTATCTCGGGCTCTTGTACTAAACAAGTATCCATTAATGTCATATCCCTGCCAAGAATTTACTGTAGTTGATGGACCACAAGCTAACCATTTCATAGTTATATCATCGGTAGTTTGTCCCTCATGTAAGTCTAGATTTCGCAACCAATCTATGAAGAGACGCTTGTGTTCTTTCATTATCCACTCGGTGGTGCGACCCTTATTGTTAGCTCGTAGTAGTTCGATATGTTGATTGATGTAAGGCTCAACGATAGCAAACTGATGAAGCACGCTGAAGTGAGCTTCTTGAAATGATTTGTGATCATGGGTAACGAATCTCTTCTTTCCTATGGTTCCCCTGCCACTCAATCTGCCCTCGTGTCGGGGCACAGGTACTCCAATTGCATATCCATCTTTGAGGTAATCGATACAGCACTCAACAACCTCTTCAGTACTATAACCCTCAACCATTGATCCCTCTGGATGTGCACGATTTCGGACGTAACCCTTCAAAACCGCCATGTAACGCTCGTATGACCACATTTGATGGAGGTACAATGGGCCAAGCGCAAGCATCTGTGGCACTATGTGAACAATGAGATGCTCCATCATATCAAAAAATGACGGAGGGAAACACAACTCAAGTTGGCACTGTGTCTCATGTGCGAATGTACGGAGATTTCCTAGCTCTTCGAGACTAATGACCTTCTGTGGCATTGCGTTGAAAAAGTAGCACAACCTTGCGATAGCAACCTTGCTCCGGTTTTATGGCCCTTATTGCAACTGCAAGAAACACGGTGAGCAAGACATGACAATTGTGTGAATTATAACCAGATACCGACAAATCTTTCATGGAAACTAGTCGACTGATGTTTGATGAGAAACCTATGGGCACTCTGACATCGTGGAGTGATTTACAAAATGACTTCTTCTCCTCAGGTGTCAGTGTGAAACAAGCTGGTGGAAGATATACTTTGCCAATCTTCTGTCCTTCTTGAGGGTGTAACTCTTCCCTGATTCACATCTCGACTTGGTCCATCCGTGATTGCAGACCATCTTTAGTCTTCTTCGGCATGTCCAACAATGTTCCAACTATGTTGTCAAACACATTCTTCTCTAGATGCATGATGTCTATGGCATGCCGAACCTCCAGATCTTTCCAGTACTGGAGGTACTTAAAGAATATGGAATGCTTCTTGAATGGGGGAGGGAGTTTATCATCTGGCTTCGTACTATTATCTTGCTTCTTACTATCCTCTGGTTTCTTAGTCTTCTCGGGTTTCTCGCCCTTTGTCCCCTTTGATGGTTTCTTAGTCACTTTTCCAAATTCGCAAACACATTGCACACACTTTTTCCCCCGATGTAGGTTTTGGTGCAGGATCAGTCTCTTCAGTGCCATCGAACTCCGCCTTCATCTTGCGGTACCTATGATTTGTGTGTAGAAACCGCCGGTGCCGCATGTACACAAGCTTGTTGGAACCCAGGAGATACCTATAGTACGTTCCATTCATGCAGATCACACATCTTATTTTACCTTTAATTTGACCTGAAACTGAAAACATTGCTGAATAATCGTTAATGGTCACGAAGATGATGGCCTTCACTGTGAAATATTCTCTTAAGAACTCGTCCCACACGTTCAATCCCTCTTTCCATAAATATGTCATATCTTCCAACAATGGTTCAAGAAATACGTCAATATCAATACCAGGCTGACGGGGTCCCTGTATGAGGATACATAGTAGTACGTATTGTCGTTTTTGACAAATCCAGGTAGGATGATTATCCATACTCAGAAGCACTAGCCAAGTACTATGTAAGCTGCTGATGTCTCCAAAAGGATTAACTCCATCAGTACTCAGGGCAAACTTAATGTTCCATGAGTCTTTAGCAAACTCTCTATACTGTGCATCAAAGTTTATCCACTGACGAGCATCTGCCGGGTGTCGAATCATACCATCCTTCTAGCGCCCTTCTTCATGCCAACGCATTAGTTCCGCATCTCGCGGATTTGAGTATATCCGTTTAATGCAGTTTTTAACAGGAAGGTACCACATCACAAGCTGCGGGATTTTTCTCTGAGTTCCCTTGGTTCTGTCAGACGGTTCTAGGCCAGTATTGCTATTCGATTTGTACCGGCTAGCAACGCATGTTGGACATCCATCTAAAGAAGCGTACTCTTTCCTGTACAGTATGCAGTGATTAACGCACGCATTAATCTTTTCCACACCAAGTGAAAGAGGGCATATGAGTTTCTTCACTTGATATGTGCTCGATGGTAGTGAGTTAGGCCTCGGGAGCATTTTCTGCAGAAGTTCTAAAAGACTGTTGAAACTGGTATCAGACCATCCATGTCTCGCCTTTAACCTCATAAGTTGAAGAACTGACCATAGTGTTGTGAACTCACTGTCACAGCCCTTCGACTCATCGTACAGAACTTCCTTAGTTGCCTTCTGTAAAGCTTCAAAGTTATTTAAACCTCTAGCCGACCCCATCAGCACCTCGGGTTCTGCATGACGTAACATTTCCTCTAGATCGATTTTGTCCTCAAAAGAACCATCATCGTGCACCATGTCTTCAACTCGTGCCGGGACTACATTTTCAGGCCCGTCCACTTGTTGTTCGCCATGACGTGTCCATATTTCGTACTTGTTCATAAACCCACGAGTTACTAAGTGCTCCTTCACTTTATAAGCATCTTCCCAGCCTATTTCATTCTTACAGTCAGCACATGGACAAATTATCTTCCTCATATTGTTCTTCTCAGCGTGTGCCTTCGCAATACCAATAAATTTACACTTCATCTCTATATGGAGACAAAAACCTTGGTCAATGATACATCCATTCCCGACTTTCCATATCTCTAAAAAAATGAACATAAAATATTTGCACTATCAATACCACATTTGCAGGGTTTATTGAAAAAACATATCGCTATTCAAAACTAACTAAAGGTTAATTGTAAATTAATAAAAATATTTATTTCATTCTTTTACACAGACATGTCAAATTAGTATATTATGAAAATCTAACAAAATCATATCATCGACATATTACAAACTAATGTAATTATTTTTTGATTGCACCAAATAAATAGACATTAAAAATTTTATTCTCTCTCATATATGTATGACAAGATCTAGATCTAGATCTAGAACTAGGAGGTGGATGTGATAGCAAAATAAAAAAAATTAAGAATTTATGTTACAACATTAAACCATTAGGAAATTAAGAATTAAGAATTTAAGAGGCATCAAGTATTACACATACATCTAACATCAACATATCAAAAGAAAATAAATTAAAATACATTGAGCTTTTCCTTCACAATTTTGCATGCATAAATCCATCACAAATTGAGGTCTAAAAGCTTAAAAAATTGCATACCTAGTGTGGAAATGAGTAGATCTAAGCACCGTAGAAAAATCCCCCGAAGATTTGAAGTTCAAAACCTCTCCCCTATATTTAAGTCATTTTAGGAGAGAGAAATTTTGGGGAGAATGAACAGGGCTCGGGGAGGAAGAAGCCTTTATAGGGGCATCTTTGTAGGTGGGTCATATAAGCGGTTTGATCTTCGCAGGCGCACGTCACCTGCCGCCTGCGCCTCTTATGTGGTCCGCCTGCAAAGATCGATCTTCGCAGACGGACTGCCCCCTCCACCCCGGGTATCATCTTTGCCGGTAGGAGTCATACCCACCTGCGAAAATGAAACCACTACGATATCGAAATGGGTTTTCTAGTAGCGTAAGAAACGATGTAGGCATGCATGTTGCGTTGAATTTGTTTTCACCATGATATTTGGTTGGTTCACCCACACATTATGTGCTGAATGATTCGGTGCTGCTGCTATTTCACTTCTTTGAGGCCTGGCATCTTCTGACGTATGAAATCACTGTAATGAACAACGGAGAAAGGAAACAAAAAGGTATCGATATCCGGAATCTGCAAACTACATAAACTTACAAGAAATGGAGTTAAACAAAGGCGATGTAGCTCAGATGGTAGAGCGCTCGCTTAGCTTGCGAGAGGTACGGGGATCGATACCCCGCATCTCCACAACTATTTTTAGTTTCTTTCTGCGTGTGAGATACACTTTTTTTTTCATATATTCAAATTCGAACAAAAAGTATGGCAGTGATGATTGTGTAGCCCTAAACACAATTAATGTTTCCACGCATATGCAAACATAGGATAACCATGTTATTCATGCATGCTCACTAAAAAGTTTGATACAATAGAGATGAAGCAGGGAGTTTCTTTGGACCATTAAATCATTGTTGCCATTTATAAAGATGAGATGAAATATAATTATGCATCGCAAGAAGATTTTATTAGATGAAATTAAGGGGGCTTTATCTCAGCAGGAGAAAACATTAGATGCCAGCTTAGATTTGGCTAAATCTACCCATCTATGGTCATCAGGTCGAAATTAAAGTGCCCATAGATATTATACACTTATTGTCCGATATTTAATTAATCTATACCTATATCTTTATCTATTATAAAAATTAAAGATGATTCCATCCTCATCTTAATTGCGTAAAATTTCCGTCCTTCGTTTTTCACCATAATCGAACTGTCATATACATTTATGCAAAAATTATAAAACAACAAACATTTGTGAGATTCAAGCTAAGGTCTCCGGAGTAAATGATGCGCTCATCTAGCCACCAAAGCAACGTACTTACTATGTCTTGTTGGGATACGTTGCTAATTTATTTGACCGTTTAACTAGCAACTGAACCGGATAAACAGTCAAACCGCTCGACCTGTGAACAGTAGCTTCGCCGGTTGTATGGTATATAACTATAATTGAATTTGGCATGTAACTTTTAATTTTTTTCTTAGAATTGTATTGTTCACTATAAATAAAATACTACCCCATTATAATTTGTACCTTTTATGATTTAACAATATAACAGTCAGAGTCATTATAATTAAAATATGTAGATTGTTTTTACCCATTGCAATGGACAGGTATTTTTGCTAGTCTATATCTATATATACATATATACCTAATAAAAAAAAAGTGATGCTTCCGGATCTAATTTTTCGTCTGTACACCTCACTCCTCACTCCTCGCACACACGACTCCTCCCTCCCTCTCTCCCAACACCCTTCCTCCTGATTTCCCGCATCCACTACAGCAGAAACAATTTTTCTCGACGAGAATCCCAATAAGTTGTAAGCGGATCATGAGTGTTCACGTCTGCAAACATAGACCCCCATTTTTACATGTGACTTCTTGAGAGACACGCATGCAAAAACCATTTTTTCGAAGTGAACCTCTTAAAAGATCCGCATACGAAAATAAGAGTATTTTTGCATGCGGGTTTCTTTACTCAGCCGCATGCAAAAATCCTCTCCTTTTTTATTCTCCCACCGGCCACCAGCCACTTCTCTCCCACCGCCCACTCTTCAACTCCTCTCCCCACCGTTTCTTCCTCTCCTACCGCCAGAGCTCGCTGTTGCCATTTCTCTCTTCGATGGGACCATGTTGTTGTCGGTCGCATTCCCGGTGTTTTGGTTTTCTTCGTTACCAACCGTCACCATTTATGGACGAGTCACATCATTGGGACACGTCTGGCCACCTTACTCGCTGCCATTTGGTCACCGGAGCACCAGTGCCCATCTTCCTCCTCTTTTGTTTCTTGTTAGTAGTTTTTTTCTCCATCTTTCAGTGTTCCTAGCGTTGAAGGAAAACAGTACCCGATTATTCGGGAACGTGTTTTGTCGCACTCATCTGATCGTGTTCACCACCAGAGCTCACCGTTATCGTTTCTCTCTCTATCAGGATCACATGGTTGCCGGGCGTGTTCCTATTGTTCTGATTTTCTTCGTTGCCAACCTCCACAATCTATGGACGAGTCACATCGTGGTTCACATCCTACCACCTTCCTCACCACTGTGTGATTGCCGAAGCACCACGCCCATCTTCCCCTCCTCTCTTGTTTCCAACCTTCGGCTAGGGAACACGATGAATAGGGCCTTCGGCATTATTTTTTTCTGGTCCAGCCCAACCTTGCTCCTAGACCATTCACATAATATTGAGAGCATAGGAATATGAATAGAACATGAAAATTCTAATTTATATCAATGAAACGGATATCGTTCAGAATTGATGGATCGGATTTTCATCTATGGGCTAAAATAAGCTTTTTTAAATTTATAGCTAATCTCTGTTGTTTTTCCATTTGTAATATTAGTTTTAGCACTATTTGATCATTAAAAATTGTTGTAACTCATATTTTTTCTGTATGGAATTATTTATCTAAATGAAAAAAGGGGATTTAATTTTATAGTTTTTCTGTTATTTAATTGTGGTTCTGGTCAAAGTTATTTGTAGTTTCATGTTGTTATTTCTATTATTATATTTTCTCCATCATTTATTTCCAACTGTGATACATGGTTTATGATTTTAATTTATGTTAATGATGTTATTTAGAATCCATTGCAAGCATGTGCATTATGCTAGTAATTAAAAAATATGGAAGGATTCTTTTTTTTGGGTAGGTCGTCCATACGACGCCGATCGACACGAGCCTTCTGCCTCCACTGCCGCTGCCACATCAATTTGTCTCCTCGTGTGTTTTTCTTCCAATTGACTGCAAAAATCGTTTCTCACTCCTCCCTTATCATTTTCCGTATGATTGCCCCTTTCAATTCAACTTTCATTCATCGTATTTAATATCCGTTGAACGGTCACCAATGATGAAAGATCGGTGAGCTTCCACTGGCCCTTTTTATGCTGAATTTTGCGGATTCGCTCCGATTTTGGGGGGAACAGAAAGAGGAGATTGAGTGGATGAAAAGTCCTCAACTAATTTTGGGTGATCGAGAAAGACACGCCAGATTTGATGGGGAGGATCGGCTGCAGCATCGTACGGGCACACATGATTATCTTCCGGAGGTTGAAAACGCTACTGAAGCGAGTGGGGCAACGGGCTGTGCTAGCTGGGTCTGCGGCTCCACTTGAGGGTTGGGCCGAAGAAAGGCTGGTTGAGTGGAGAAAGGTCGGAGACAACATACTATACTGGGGTTGGAAAGGAAAAAAAATAATGAGCTTTCGGCTCAAAACCAAGAAAAGAATTTGATTGACTTTCTCAATTATAGTGTGTATAGCAATCCTAATGTTTCAAGTTATTTCTCGGCTCCTAATAACACTAGAAAGACACATTTACCCATTGCAATACACGAGTATTTTTTCTAGTTGATAATCAGAATGAATTTTATCGGACTCTTTACGTATTTTAACTGATTCCTATACATGTGATCAACTGTCATGAGCTGCTACTAACAAAAAGTAAAAGGTAAAAAAATTAAGGAGCACATTAAATCTATGCTGTATAGTCTACTAGCTTGAATTCTGCTTTACTTCAAGGAGCATCCCAGATGTATGGTATCACCATGATGCCAAACTCGACAGTTGTTCTAAGAACAAGGAAGGCATCTTGGCTGTTCAGATTGATTGATGCCGTCTTAAATCATTCCATTTTTTAAAATTCTAAAATATACGGATGTATTTAGTTTGTAACGTCTACATTTGGTAACTTACTAAACTATGGTAGCCTCCGAATGTTGCCAAAATTGGTAGCCTATATGTGATCACCAAACTAAACACACCTAGAATGACTTTCCTCATCAAAACATGATGATGTTATCAAAATTTGCCTATTCCAAATTTTGGAAATATTTAATCTTACGTTTTATCAATTATCTTTAATTTGCTGTACAATTCTCAAATCCCAATACCTCCTTAGTCCGAGCGGTTATCTGTCCATTCGCACTGACATTTGCAACAGCCCTTGTCCATAAAATTTGCATGAACTCATGAGTTGATGTTATCTGGTTGGGTCGCTGCTATAGACTAGTGCAGTGATAGATGTCACACTTGCAACATGGCGCAGTAGAGTAATGCCTATGAGGAAACCTTTGGGCTCTTATATAGTGGGCATTTTAGTGCCTTCTATTTATCACATGACCTGCTGACCACTTAAGCAGTAAAAATCAGTATTACTCCTGTCAGAGGTTGTGATGTATCAATTTGGTTCAATATATATGTCTCCAGCTTCTCATGAATGGCTGGAACCTCGGTGGCGCAAGCTCTCTTGGTTTGCAGAATTGATTGCATCCAACAAACAAAAGTAAATTTGAAGAATCCGCGGCCGGGGCTACTTCCTAAATTTGCACAAGTTTCTAGCAATTTTTGCCCCAGCTAGTTAACGTGCATCGCCGAACTAGCCCGAGTTGCAAGTATGATTTACAGTACAATTTACTACTAAGCATATACTACCGATATAAATAAACAATTGAAAGTTTTAGGTTGATTCATCCTTCCGCTTAAATAGATTGTAATATAAAATTCGAACAAGAAAAATTGTTTATCTGTGCTATTCTACCGTAAATTCGCACCATATATACAGCGAAATAGCGGTCATTACTGGGGATACCCACTTTAATCTCGGTTTGGAACCCCTTTTATCCCGGGTATGCAACCGGGACCCCTAAAATGGGACTAAAGATACCTATCTTTAGTCCCGGTTGGAATAATCGGGACTAAAGATCCATCTAAAGGTTATTTTTTCATTTTTTAATTTGCTTGTAGTGCTTGTTGTTTGTTTATATATTATACATATATATATATATATGCATAATATATAAAAGAAAATGAGGTAACTTATCAGATAATCATATATTCATTCACAAAAACATTCACAGATACATTCACAAATGCATTCACAGATACAATGATAGATACATTCATAGGAGGAGAGATCAGAGAATATATTCATAGGAGATCTGTGATGGCAAGATCAGCGAGAGAGGGAGGGAGAGGGAGAAGGGAGAGGACAAGGCGAATATACTACCCGCCCGCCGAGAAGCACCCTGGCTGCCGACCTAACCAGGCGAGCGCCGCTGAGCACCAAGCTAAGCGCCCCGAACCCGGCCCAGGGAGGCAGAGGTGGAGGCGCACATGGCGGCGACGCGTGGGGCCCAGGGCCGGATGAACCCGCCAGCTAGCAATGGTAGTAGCGCTCCCACCGTGAACACAAGCACCAACACCGACGCCCCCTTGAACGGGCTCGGAAGCCAACGCATCTCCTCTTCGGCCACCTTCTCCGCTAGATCTGGGCTTGCCATCGCCGCGTCGGTGTTGCCTCCTCCTACGCCGTGCCACGCCGCCTCCCTTCCCAACGCCTCCCCTCCCGCCTGGATCTGGCGGAGGGGACGGTGTCACCGTCTCTTCCGGGCCGCTGTCGTCTCCCAACAGTATCGAGAAAGAAAGCGAGAGAGTGAGGAGAGGAGAGCTAGAGAGAGAAAGCGAGACAGAGGAGAGATCGATGTTGTCGATGGATCTGGATGGATGCGAGGGCTTATCTCCTCGTTCCTCATGGTGAGACATTAATTTTCAATCTTTAGTCCCGGTTGATATAAACAATCGGGACTAAAGTATTGGTGGCCTGACACGACCTGACAACAATTGAATGGTGCCTAAAAATAATCTTTAGTCTCGGTTGGTTTTACCAACTGGGACTAAAAATCATAATATGCTGTTGGACTTTTGAACAGGTTCCTATTTGAATCGAGATAAATATGTTTTTTGCCAACCGATCAAAAGATCAGTTGTCCAGTAGCGGGTGTTTTTCCCTGCTCGATCCCATTTTCCATTCCCCATCTTCCACTGATCCTTCCTCATGGTGGGCTGCTACCAGGGTTCACCTTCCCGTTTTGCCCAGGGTTACCGCACCCCTGCGGTTTCACGATTACCGCGGTAACCGCGTGGTAACTGCGAGAAACCGGACAAAAATCGCGATCAAATATTGGAATTCAAAAAATTGGCGATATCGCGGTTTGAGCGCGGTAATCGCGCGGTTTGCCGCGGTAACCGCGATATCATGGCGGTTATCGCCGGCTGTGTAGATTGTTGAATTTGGAAAGGAAAATAGGGAATAAAAACAAAAATATGGTAAAATACGTGTAGAAAATGGGGATAATTGGAAAAATATGTACAATACTTAGACATTTAACTATTGAGTGTAAAATAAAAAAGTTCAGCATGACGTTTGCTCTATTATGGTGTTCGAAGCATTTCAACAATGAATAGCATAATTATTGAACAACAACAATTCAACAACATCACATTTGAAAGCATTACAAAATCCACAGAAAACTGAAACCTTAAGAGTAATATGACATGCAACACGAATATAGGAAGTTGTAATTTGAAATAAATGATATAGAATGACATAGCTAGGTGTTCCACTAATTGTAAGCCATATTGTACACTTCAGCAGAAATGAGCATCAAACCGTGAGAGTGTAGCAACCCCGTCTTGTAGTCTTGCCAAGTTTGACCTGTCCATGATGCTGTTGATTGCCACTGAGCGTACAACTGAACATACCACTAGGGCTCTCTCCATTCATACACCCATGTAGGAGCAGCATAATCAGAGGCTTGGGGACGGTTGTACACGTACGGTTGATAGCCACCTTCAATGCTGGAGGCACTGAATGAGCTATAGCTATCTTGGGGCATGTCATACTTTTGTTGTTGGTGATGGTCACTTGGATTAATGGTAGTTCGCTGTGAGGTTGGAGCACCATGATCCCGGTCCTAGGTAGCGTCAGTGAAGTCGGCCTCAACTGTAAATGAAATAGTACAAAGAAGATTAATGAGTCGTGAATGATAAGGAGAAGGTTGTAAAACAAAGTGAACAACATCGTACCAGTGAATTGAATCAGGCTATGGTGATCTGACAGAGGCGTGTGACCCCTGGAAGGCACATTAGTAGTGCCTTGGCCTCCTTGACCAGCATCATCTCCATCATCTGTATCAGTTTTGGAGCTACTGTCATCGGACTCTTAGTACTCCGGGCTTCCTTGAGTCTCTTCATCACTGTCGACAGTCGTAGACCATGTGGATGTACCTTTGCCCTTCGATTTTTTTGATGGTGGTACTTTTGGCCCTTGTCGAGTCTTTCTTTTTCCAATGTGACTGTCACCTATGTTTTCATCAGCCCACTGGGCAACACTAGAAGCCCGGCAGTCCTGCGGAGGTCAGTCAAGTCCACTTGGTCAGCTACAAGTGGACTTGCCACAGGGGCTTCACTCTCAGTTGAGTCCTCATCGAGTTCAGGGTAAGCATTAGAACAAGCATTGTCCATCGAGTCTTTGATTTGATTGTTGGTGTCATAGAAGGAAAAGTCCGCTAGCCTCTGAAGGGGATCATCATCATCCTTCCTAATGTGGGCATTTGCTTGTTGTATGCGAAGGCGAAGATTGTAGTTCACATACACAAGTTTGTTCAGCTTCTTGTGTGTAAGCTTGTTACGAACCTTTGTATGTATGAATGAAAATGTGCTCCAATTCCGTTCGCATCCACTTGAAGAGCAGCATTGACTAACCAATCGCAAAGCAAGCTTCTTCAAGTTCGGCGTGTCTGAGGCAAAGATAGACTACCGTTGGGCTGCAAAATACGAATAACATGTCATTCAACTGTTCTTAACTCATCGGAAAACACTATGAATTTTGTTCCTTACAATGCTAATAACATACCAGGTGAAGTTTTACCATCCAACGCCATCTTTCTTGCAAGCGGTTTCCCTAATTCGCCACTCTTACGACGATACATCTCTACCTCCAACAGAACGGCTACGGCCGTGTCGATGTTTGTCAGCTACTCGAAAGCTTGATGGAGGTCTTGGAAGACGCTCGCAGTGCAAGTGTAAGCATAGTGCATCCTTGAGTTCAAAGCCGCAGCTAGAAAAATGTCAGCACAAATTAGTTTAACAATCGAGTGTTACGAATTGAACAGTACGTAAAGATCGCTACTTACTGTCATTGATGAGTGTCTCAGTGGTGACATCGTGCATCCGTTTGTCCATAATATACATGTAAGCATTGTACTTCTCCCTCTCACGAGCGAATAGACTGTCATACTCCATTTTCAACAATTGATATCTCAGAAGAACCTCACTCAAATTTGGGTTGTTGTCCTCGTTAGCAAACCGAAGGAAGGACTACATCAGTTGCACTGCATTCACTACCGCGTCCAAGTTTTCCCACCAACGGATGCTAGATAGGCAGGCATGTGCATATCTACCATCCGGTGTCCCACTGAACTTACTTTGCATGAATCCAGACGAAGCCATCCACTGCATGAAATGATCTCTCTTCCTAAGGGAACTCTGCAGGAACATGTAGTTGGTGCTGAAACGCGTAGAATTCCACTTAACCAATTCACCACATATCGCTGCCACCATCACAGCATGCAACTTAGAATGATTGTATAGCCATCTGCAAATTTTTCTGCCACTAGCAATCACCGTATCATGGTCTTGCATCTTTCCAACCTCCTTAAGCATTAAGTTAATTGTGTGAGCCACGCATGGTTGCCACACAATAGTTGGGTACTGTTGCCGCAACAGTCTACAAGCCTTCTTGTAGTTCGACCCATTGTCAGTGATGATCTGTACGACATGTTGGGGGCCTACTTCGCATACCACCTTCCTCATCTCCTGCATTTTCAATTCAAAGAGTCCAAAAAAATCCACCACATATAACTTACAACCACAGACTAATAAAATGTTTTACATCCAGTTTTTTACCTTAAGTACAAATTGAGCGTCCTAGCTTTGTCCCGTCGCATTGATTGACTTGTGAAAGAACATTATTCCATTGCAATATATCAGAAAGTTGATGAAAACCATACCCGTTGGACATGTCCATGAATCACACATCAAAGTAACACCATACTCATCCCAGTCGCGCTTGAATCTCTCAAATTGCTTCTTCACGTCTTTCACTGTGGCATCCAGGTACTTGCCATCTATCTCCTTGCCTGATGGAGAAGGAATATTTTCACCTACATATGGCTTATGAAATGTTAGTTCGTGAACTATTCACAAATATGTAAATTGACATTAAATGGTTACGTACCCCACTTTTGTGTCTCTCTCACAGCGCTGACAAAGTAAGGATTATTAGCATTTCTTGCAGCAATGCCGGAGGTAAAGAAGAACCTAGCCCAGGACTCTCCAATAGCTTCCCTAGCTTGCTTTCCCTTCTTCGTAAAGAAACCTGTATCAATGTGTGTCTACATAGGGGACTTAGCAGCTGCTAGATTGCAATCTCTCAAAGCAGGTGAATCCCTATGAGATGTAGCCCTACGCAACAAATTGGCAATTGGGTTACTTCTACCACGTGCCTCAGGCTGAGCAGATCCACTGCCACCGGCATGCTCATATGTGGCACCTCGATGCTCCACATCCCTCCTGTAACTCTCCTCTTGCTGTGAGGCATTCATGGCTACTTCCATTTGTTCCTACTCGTCGGCATCACCAGTAAGGTCATAATAGTTGACCCCTGCCGCTTCAACCCTTCTTGACTTTTCAGTCTTACGCCTGCTGCCGGCAGCTTGTATCCTTTCCAACACGCGCTTGAAGAAGTCACGGACATCTGGAGGCACTGAATTGCAATATGTTGTCCCCTTCCCTTTTCTAGCCAAATGAATTTTTAGTCAGGTTGCCCCACCACCGCTCTTATGCTGATGACAATACTTGCAACGAAATCCATGGCCTATGCTCTCCCCATGCTCCCACACAATGTCCTTACTATCTAACATCTTCACCCCTAATATGAAAAAAGAATGTCATCATAAAAGAATTCACCAAGTTTTACATATACGCAACACATAACACATTATCATTACAGATAAATTTACATACATCACTAAACATAAAGATTAGAGAAGAGAGATGGAGAGGGGTGGTATGTAGTGAAAAATAGATAAAAGATTATTTGCATTATGTGAAAATATTGAATTGGGGTAGTTAAAGTGAAACTTTAATAAAAAACTGATCCATTCTGTAATTTACTTCGTTTTTTTAACAAAAGGAGTAATAAGTTTCTGTCTACTAGAGGTGGTTACCATAATGTCTACATATCAAATAAAAAACTAACTAGAATCATATCCATTTAATTACCTTCACTACTTTAAAACCACTTACATTTTTAGCATATAAGAGGAAAATAACATTCAAATGTTTTCCCTTGTATAATATTATACATAATGTCCTTCCAAAAAAATAAACAATGGTTTTGTCCCATTTTAATCCTATATATTTTTTACATTTTTCTTTAATGTTTCATTCGTTTTTTTCTCTTCTCTATTGATCTTATGAAGCAGGTAAATCCTACAAAAATACTGAATCGGCGGTTTAACAGCGAAAATCGTGGGATGCCCGCGATTACGCGCGGTTTGGAGTGATTACCGTCCAAAACCGCGCGATAATCACGTGGAAATAGCGACTTACCTCGTTCCCGTGCTCGCATACGGTTACCGCACCAGACTGCGCGATTACCGTGGCAAATCGCATGGTTTCACCGCTCGCCGGCGCGTCCAGGCCGGATCTGGCGGCGGCGTGTGCTCTTCTGTCGCCTAGGAGCTCCACCAGCCGAGTTTATGGATAGGGATAGGAGAGAGGAGCTGGGAGATATTTTTTCCACTAAAGGGCCTTATTGGGCCAAATGAACAGTGTGTACTGCAGCCCAGTCTGCTTTAGTTTTTACATTTTTTTGATTCATTTTCGGTTTAGCCATATAATTTGAATTTCTCTAACTATTTTTTAAAAATTTATTCACCATATGACACTAAAATTTAAGAACTACATCCAAGATTTTTTCTGGTTTTTCTTGATTTTTTTCGGAAATTTTTAATTTGGATGAAATTCGTCAAACCCTTATCGCCGGCTACCGCTACCGCCCCCCCGCGGTAGGCGCGGTAACCGCGGTTACCGTGCGGTAGGGTGAACCCTGGCTGCTATGTACCAACCACTAAGTTTGCACGAACTGTACCTCGGCTGCCACTCTTCTTTTTAAATTTTGTTGCAACTTTATAGACTGTTCATATTTATCCTGATAATATATATTTAACAGTAAATTGAACCGTAGAAGTCATCAATGCAAATTATGGCCAGTAAGGACACTGTATGTAGTTTACTGATGGTAGTTGGACCAAGTTGTAGGATCGAACACAAGAACCAAACCAACTAGAGAGGGTGAATGGTTAGCGGAAACTAAAAGCCGAAAGATTTTAGTGGAAATAAAAGTTACCCTCGTAGTTGATGGAGATCTTGGTGTAGCCAGTCTGACCATCGTGTGCGCACCGATCTGACTGCTCCTATGCCACCAGTCTGACCGGTTATATCTGGCCGGTTAGACCGCCGCCTTCCTGCCTACTGCTACTCGCCGTCGCTGGTCTGAGTAGTTACTCGCCTTTGGTTAGACCACCCGATGAACTCCGATCAAACCGTCGGGACCAAAAACATCAGTAGATAAAAACTCAAAGATGTAGATTAATCTATCTCAACTTTATTGCATCAACTAGTGTTTACAAAGTGCATCAACAGCACTCCTGACCAAAATCTTGAACTAAACTCGAAATCCTAACATTTCTCTCAACCCAACTCTCTCTAAATCGATACCGGAAGGCTACACCCGTCGTCTCTATTTATACCCATAATGTGGCTACCCCTAGCCATGAGTCCAACTCATACAAGAATTCTTAATCCCCTAGAAAACCTTCCCGTACAAGAAACAAATTTCACAAACTCCAATCTTCCTAATCTTCGACTCCAATCCAAATTTGACTTCGCTTTCCATACGTATACAACACCATGTGTATGCCATATAGAAACCTTCACCTCCAGGTGCATTGTTCTCTGGCCCGAGCATTCCGCAAGATATCCTTGACCGTCTGGACCTCAACTTCTCCTAAGCCTAGTCCCGATCCATCACCGGCTATAATCCCATGGCCTCAAGCAACATCTGCACATAAACAACAAAGAAACTTCGTATCTGAATACAAGTCCACGCCAACTTGACTCACATTAGCACACAATAGTATCACAGATGAATAGAAATCATCTAGAAGTCATATCCATGAAGCAATCTAGGAATTCCACGAAAACAACCGGAAATCAACTCCTTTCCAGATTCTCCCGGTCTGATCGTCGGGCTACCCTGTCAGACTGCCCGGACATCTCCGGCCAGACTAGCGTACTCCACCTGGTCTAACCGGTCACACATGTATACCGTACTGTGCACCGATCGAAAAGACGATCCGCTGTATTTTCAACAAAACTCACTTTTGGTAATTGTTCATCACCAAGATTAATTGTCACATGATTCTACACAAGCTTCAAAACATCATGCTACTTGCAATTTTACCATTGGACCAGTGGCGGACAAACCCACTTGGCAGAGTGGGTCGGCTAGCCCTGCTACGGTCCATTTCTCCCCATATATCCAAACCTCATTCATAGTCATGTTTCTAGCATATTAGTATTTTAGTAGGGATAGAAATGTTTATCCTTCTATATATAAGTCATATATAAGTTGTATTTGCATATAATTTTGGTAGGATTGATAGATCCATTATAATGTACCGCTTAACTTTTTGTTAATAATTTTTATACATATGTTTGGAAGCATTTATTTTCAAAATATTTTGTCACTTTGATAATCGTGTCATTTATGGCCTAGAAATTTCTACTTAAAATACGACTCCTATAAAGAGAAATAAAGAACAGAAATGCTATTAAGCAGCAAAGCGAACCATTTTGAATGGTTTAGGGGTAAACTGAGAAAAATATATTTTAGGGGTTAAATGATCCAATGAAATAACCATTTGACTCTGCATCACCTTCGCTGTCCACCTCCAAAACGTTGAAGAGATTGGGAGATCAACCATCCTAGGATACCAAATTCATCTTTTTTGTAAGATAATGTGGGTTTCGACATATCGAAGGTAACATGAGATTTTTACATAGCAAACTGAATCAATGTAGTACAATGGAGTACGGCAGTGCATGGAATGTGAAGGATATAGTGGAATTTCTAGGCCTTTTTTTATCGGTCGCCTGATCTGAACTCAACTGAGATTCACAAAACTTTAGGCAGAGGAAGGGTAGTTCCACACAGATGACGTGTGGTTGTCTTGCCTTTGTGGTTCGCTGATGTCGAAAGCAAATCACAAGTAGTACCATTTGCCAAGTTATCACGTTGACTGGTTATATTTCGATTTGTTATAATTAAAAACTATGGCTTATTAAGTTTCTTTTCTTTCCTGTCCTCTAGCTAAATCTTTGTTATGGTCGCAATCTCCTTGTCCATGCTTTCATTGACGGCATTGGCTTCATCAGGATCACCAGTTGCCTGCGGACGGCCACAATATCCTCTCCACAAGAAATTGTCCATTTTTTCTTCCAACGGCGGCGACTGAAATGGACAAACAAACAAGTAAAAGCAAACAAACTTTGTCAAGAATCTGTTCTGCCAGAATTTTTCATGTGTCTGCATCTACGGTATAATCTGCATAAGCGATCATGCTAGAAATCTTAATAAGTTGCTCATGCTATATGGTTATATAACACTTACGTTTCATTGGTCCTGGTCGTGGCTGAATTCTCCATGCATCCCAATCCTACGTACATATTTTGTTTGTGTCCAAAGTAACCCATTTCTATATTATCTCCTTGACTTCAATTTGCCTGGATTCACAAGCTCAGTATGCTATTTTGGTTACCATTGCTGCAACTGGCTTGGTGAGAGTCTCGACATTGGTGAGCTCTGGAACAGTTCAACTCTTGGCTTTTATAGATGATTATTGGCCTTCCAGAACACTGCACCTGCACGGAATTACACTTTGTGGTTGTGATTCTTCACCTGCCACTTGAACTGAATTTATGGGCCAATGAAAAAGTATTATCTTCTATGGGCAGTGCTTGTCTGACGAGTGCTTGCCGACAAAGTGGTTTGCAAGGCAAGATGCGCGAGTTATAGCTGCATCGAGCTGATAATATCTAAGCTTCTGACTTGCACAAACGAGAAGATAAAATTGACAGACACTTGACTGTGTAAATTAATTAGGGGATGGTGACACTGTCTACTGAAACTGTACATGAAGCAATCGGTTTGCAGTTCTGGGCTCAGCTAATTGAAGGTGCCTGACTCCATACATCAATTTAATATAGAACAAACGGTAAATATATAAACCTGAACCTAATGTCATACAACTAAACTTGATTTTGGATGTCCTGGCATCATCTAAAGGTACGTCAAGATTTATGATTTTCATGTCGCGTACTAGAAACGAAAAGTGCATTTAGAAAACCTTATAGGCATGTAATTAATATGCCGTTTTATAGTGGGTTAATCTTCTTGCTAACCAATCCAACAACCAAAGATGAGAAGCGTAACGAAGAAAACAAAATAATGTAATTTTATCGTACTTGAGAATGAAAAAGAAGATTCTACATTTTTTATGTATAACTTGGTACCTCCTAGATAATAGATATATATCTTGAGGTACCAAACTTTTAGTGTAAAATTTTAGTACTTAAGTGTCATAAAATTTCTCAACAAAATAAGGGATTTGATCCAATTGCCTATCATGTCTTCACCTGCAGTTGTTCTGCTAGCATCACTTGCTAACAAACTTGACATGTCTAGAGTACCTTTCCCACGATATATCCTTTTTTTTTTTGCTGGGAAGTGCTGGGTGATGTATTTCACTGTTCAAAGTTATCCTGTGAACTTTGAATATGAAAAAAAAGTTCCAAGTATTGCCTATTTTCTTTAGGTGAAAAGATATATAGATTTCCCAAATCAAGCAGAACAGAGGACACTCTTTCTTTTCAAAAGAGGAGGGAGAAAAATATCCCGAGTTGCTTGTTTGCGGATGTCATGTCTTCGAATATCAACCAGTCAACGGATCTGTATGTTCCGAAAGTGTCTCAATGTCAGCCGACAATGTTTGGTAACATATTCTTTGATATACCACCAGTCCAATGAAAAACACTCCACGAAAAGATACATCTAAGAAATTATTTTATGTCTAATTGTGAGGAATTGTGTTTGGCTGGAGAGCAGAATGGTTGGGATGGCCAAGAAAAGAGAATATTCTGCCGGATGAAACCATCAACCCTATCGTGGATGCTAGTTACAGCATGATTACTGGGTTGATTGAAGTATGGTTAGTTATATTAGGATGTTTTGCTATTAAGTAGTATTAGCATGGTTATATCAGTGTTGGCAAGTGTTAATTCGTATGCGTAAGTGTATGACTCATGTCAATTAAGACATCACTTTCTTTGCGCCATTGATACATGTCGTCCCTTTTGTGATGGCACTTTTCACATCTTCAACTTCACGAACCTTTGGTACTGCTGTAGTAGTATGTGAACCTGAATGTCCTTGAGGACCGAGAGGCTCTCCCATAAGCTGGTTCCCAAAGCACCGCATTCATCTGTGCACGGTGATCTTCGTCACTACCACTACTGGAGAACCGATCTTTGCTCGGGTTCACAAAAAACGGTGGTCTTCGTCACTACCACTACTGGAGAACCGATCTTTGCTCGCGTTCACAAAAACTGCAATAGTCCTGATTCAAATAGGAACCGGGATAACCGGGACTAAAGATCATCTTTTGTCCTGGTTAAAAAGTGTAATAGGTCCCAATGATCTTTAGTCCCGGTTCTCACCTTCCCTGACCGTGCCAGACCCATGTCAGGGGACTGGGGATCTTTAGTCCGGGACTAAAGCTCCTCACTTTAGTCCCGGTTGGTAACACCAACCGGACCTAAAGATGATTTAGATCTTTAGTCCCGGTTGGTGTTATCAACCAGAACTAAAGTGAGGATCCTTTTTATACTTCTTCTTCCTCCTCCAGGCCGAGTCATTGTTGTCGAGAGAAGGAGAAACAAGGGAGGTGCGGCTGAAATTTTTGATAAAATTATTTTAGTGATAATATACAAATCGGAGAGATCAAAAATGTTAGCAACTCCATTCTCTAATAATATATGCTTAGCATATTACAATTATAGCTTTGTTTCTATAAAATATTGTCTCCAAAAGGGTTTATGCAAAGTGACGTGAGAGAAAATATGTGTAGGCAAAATTAGATTGATTTTGAAATTAGAAAATTAGAATAAATATGTGGGACTATTGTAAAATTATTGTATGATTATTTATAAAAAACCATAGGAAACTAAGGTAGTTGAAAAATATGTAATATAGCTAGAAATAATTAAGTACAATAAAAAATAAAAAATATGTTTAGTACTTAAATAAAAATTTAAAAATAATGGTAAACTTCTCTTCCTTCTCGTCGCCATCTTTGTAGCTCTTTTGTAAAAAATAGTTTCTCTTTTAATTATGATGTTTTAAATTATTACATGATTATTTAATTAGTTTCAATTGTGTGGATTTTGTTAGTAACATTTGATTATTTGATGTATAGATGAATTGGCAATAGATGTACACCGAGGATTGACGGTTGAAAGAGTTTATTGAAGGCATACATTATTTTTTGAATGTGGACAATGCTAACAAGTATAAGGGTTTCATGTGTTGTCCATGCAAAAAAATGCAGTATCCAAAAGGAGTATTCTACATCAAGAACTATTCATGCGCACTTGTTTGAGTATGGATTCATGCCTGGATATAATTGTTGGACCTCGCACGGAGAGCTAGGGGTTACAGTGGAAGAAGATGAAGTAGAAGACGAGAACATTCCGGACTGGGCTCATCAATACGGTGGATTTGAAGAAATCATAGTAGGCGATCAAGGACGGAGCAGTTGAAGATAACAACGTTGCAGATGATCTTGGTCAGATGTTGCCGAACGTAAAGGATGGCTGCGAAAGTGAGAAGGAGGTCCAGAAATTGGACTGTATGTTAGCGGACCACAAAACTTCATTGTACCCAGGTTGCGAACAGGGGCACAAAAAGTTGGGTACGATGCTAGAATTCTTGCAATGGAAGGTAAAAAATGATGTGAGTGACAAGGCATTTTGCGTGTTATTGTAACTCGTCAAGAACATTCTTTCGGAGGGAAACGTATTGTCCGAAGCAATGTACGAAGCTAAGAAGGTAGTATGCTAGGACTGGAAGTACAGAAGATGCACGCATGTCGGAACGATTGTATCCTCTATCTTGGTGAGGATTACGAGAACCTAGAAGTATACCCGGTTTGTAAAGCACTATGATACAAGATTAGACGAGATATCCTAGTGATGTGGATGGACAGCCTTCGAAGAAGAGAATTCCTGCTAAGGTGATGTGGTATTTCCCTATAATACCACGGTCAGGCTTTTGTTCAGGAACAAAGAGCATGCTAGAATGATGCGTTGGCACGCAGAAGAACATCAACAAGACGGGATGCTGAGACACCCCGCCGACGGGTCGCTGTGGTGAAACATCGACAGAACATTTCCAGACTTTGAAGAGGATGACCGAAACGTAAGGTTCGGTTTAAGTACGAATGACATGAGTCCATTTGGAGATATGAGCAGCAGCCATAACACTTGGCATGAGACCATGTGTATCTACAACCTCCCCCCTTGGCTATGCGTGAAGCGGAAGTACAACATGATGCCCATTATTATTCAAGGCCCAAAGCAACCTGGTAACGATATTGATGTGTACCTAAGACCATTGGTTGAAGATCTGGTTCTACTATGGAAGAAAGAAGGTGTCCCCGAGTGGAATGAGACCATTAACGATTGGCCTGTACTTAGCAATCTATCCGGACAGTCAAACAAGAGGTACAAGGATGAAACTGAAAGTACATATCTGAAATATAGCAGGAAGGTGTACAAGCATGTAACTGAAAGTACGTACCATCGTACTAAGCCTAAACATCGCAACGAAAAAACCGTGTTTGCTATGGTGAAAGATCTGAAAGTAGTATTTGGAAAGGACCTGGCAGCCAACCTATAGAGAGTGAAGATGGTCACGTGGCGATGTGTAAGAAGAAGTCTATTTTTGGGAGTTACCCTATTGGGAAGTCTTAGACGTCCGGCACGCAATCAACGTGATGCACCTCAGTAAGAACGTTTGCGTCAACCTATTGGCCTTCCTAGGTGTATATGGGACATCGAATGATACACTTGAAGCATGTAATGATCTCCAACATATGCAACAACACGAGGACCTTCACCTAGAACCAAAGGATAAAGGAAGTCATTACTTGAGTCCAGCAAGCTACACCCTGACCAAGGAAGAGAAGGAAAGTATGTATGAATGCTTGGAGAGTATCAAGGTACTGTTTGCATACTCCTCGAACATAAAAAGAATAATAAGCATGAAGGAAAAGAAGTACACAAACTTAAAGTCTCATGACTGTCACGTGTTGATGACACAACTGCTTCTTGTTATAATTTGTGGTATCCTTCCTGATAATGTCTAGGGAACAGTAACAAAGTATGTGCTTTCATGAATGCGATTTCGTAAAAGATCATCGATCCAGATACTTTGACAGCTGTTGATGCGAAAAACACACATTGGCTTGAGAGATTTGCTTTACTTTAGTGCAGGTCCAAAACTTGTTTTTATGTTCGAAGGGCGTGCCAGTTGATTTGAAGTCTGCCCCCTAGTGATCGGCATTTGTCTTGTCAGTATTGTCGGGATATTTGTACTATACGTTGGAGCTGATGGAACCTGGGTTTGAAACGTTTGATGTTTCCCGTCAATTTCAGTCTTCACCGTCCTATAACCTGGAAAAGTATCTCCTGGCAGATATACTGGTCCTTTGGCTTTTTCCTCGGCTATAGTACCATCAACCACTGTCTTGATCATATTAGTCAAAGTGTTCACGAGTACACCGGATTGGTTAATGAGAGCATGATGAACTACCGAGTCAATGCGATCTTGTAATGTATGGAGTTCTTCATCATTTGATTCGGCTTTGACTTCCTTGTCCTTGTCATCACTTGTTCCAGACGTACTTGGGTCTGATTTCACGATCGGTGGCAACTCTACTTTAGTTCTTTGGATAACCATGCCCTGTCGGGTTACCGTGAGCGAATGAAGATAACGGTCTTGGAGCTGATCCAGCAATTTATTCATCTCTTCCCTCTGTTCTTCATTCAGCAGCTCGATCGTGACTGGTAGAACATTGTTTTCAGTAACTTCAGTTATATTAGGCGTCATGATGACACAATTGTCCCACTGGGCGTGCCAAAAGCTTGTTGATGCGAAAAACACACACTGGCCTGAGAGATTTGCTTTACTCTAGTGCAGATCCAAAATTTGCTTTTAGGTTCGAAGGGCGTGCCAGTTGATTTGATCATGCAATCAACAAGAAGAAATATGCAAGTTTATTAGTAGACGATAGTCAATCGGCCAGTTAACCGATATCATATCGTGATGTAACCTAGCCAATGCAATATAGCATGGATCGGCTGTAAGGTATATTCAATGATAAAGCTAACCCTAAAACTGATACATCGGCTAAAAATATCAGTATCACATAATCTATATGTCAATGTTAATTTAGAAATAAACAATTGGGATAGATTGGACTAAACCGAGACAGTATAAATTGCCCAAGTCTAAAATAATATGAAATCACGATTACATCTACTCATGTCATAGCCGATGTCCAGATTTAAGCATGTATCGGCTATAGCTCCGATACAACCTTATACTAGGATATTCTATTGCAACAAATATATTCAACTCTTATCAATCAGATCGATTGTAAGTTCAATATATTTGTATTAGATTAGATCCTAATATAAGGGGCAGATATAACATATTAAACAAAGCATAAAACTATGTAAAACAACGATACCAGGTAAGATTCGCTGAAACCCCGATACTATCCTTATTAACAACCATAACACAGGCGAGATCATGATTCTAAACACGACTTAATAGATCAAACTTAACTGATGCAGCATTAAGTACGAGAAGAAGCATGATATCTAGACAATCAAGCCGATGGTTGCCTTTTCGGGATGGTGGATACATTATACAATTCAAACCAACAAGACAATCTAACCGTTATCGACAAAACCCTAAATATAGATCGGCCGATAGAGATAGATAGCATTGTCGATCTAAATTATATGATGTATATGTTAACTTAGAGATTTACAAGATAGAATTAGAGTGTCATAAAGATGTAAGCACTAATTCCGATAATGCAAACCGCCATAACAAGACCTACCTCTTCGCCGAAGATCAAACTGATTCATCTCAACTCAAAAGCATGAACTTGTCGAAAGTAGAAAAGTAAAAGGTTTGGCGATGCGCTGAGATTGACTGAACTGTTGTTATTTTATTCATAAGACCTCGGGTCTATATTTACACCCGAAAATACAAACATTTTCCAACATGGACACAACTCATATTGTTCTAATACAAATCTAACTAGCAAACAAGTCTCTTAGGCGGACTTTTACCGAGAATATCTATAAGTAAATTACAGATAAATCTAATTAATAGATACATTTATCAATTATGGACTCTATCCTTATCTGGCATCATCTTCTCAAACCCTTCTTCGAACCCGATACTGACTTCACATGCAATATCGGCCATATCGGCTATCCAAATCGGACTCTGTTCCAGCCGATACGGTCTTCCAGCCAATGCGCACTCTATTTCCGAGAATCCCGCATATCTTCAAATCCACTTTGGATTCGATCTTGTTTCCGATTCATATGTATCAATTAACTTGCCAAATTTCATCGTCAACAACAACCCTTCAAGATGACATGGTCCAATGTCTTGTTAGCTTTAAGATGATCTTTCCACGGTCATTCTTCAATATAATGACACATCTTCTCTATCACCTCGTGAAAGAGATCGGTATTCTCGGTCCTGTGTACCTACACAACATGTTTCCTTTCAAGAGGTACATGGGCATTTGAATTACGTTCGTAACCGTTCTCGTCCGGAAGCAAGCATCGCCAAGGGTTATGGAACAAACGTCATTTAGTTCTGCGTAGAATTTATTGAAGACCTTCGTCCAATCGGGGTACCCGAATCAAGCTATAAGGGGAGACTATGGGGAAAGGGGACTCTTGGAAGGAAATCAATAATGATTGTGAACAACGATTTATTCCCTAAAGCACATTTCACGGTTTTCCAACAATTGGCTCCTTACATCGAGGAGCACCTGGCGATTGTTCGCTCAAAAAACATCGGCAAGTCCGATGCTTGGATTACACGCCATCACATTGATACTTTCCCCGCTTGGCTACGACAACATCTAATGGGTAACATGACCATTGACCAAGAACTAGCCTTCTAGGCAAGGGGGCCATCTTGCTCGATATCGACATTCCAAGGATATGAAATCAATGGGTACACATTTTACACAAGTGCCCAAGACATAAAGAGCACAAACCAGAACAGTGTTATTCGTATCGATGCCATGAGACACGATGGTACAACTAGCACGTATTACGATGTGATCGAGGACATATGGGAACTAGACTATGGACCCCTGAAGGTCCCTCTGTTTCGGTGCCAATATGTTAGGCTGACTGGTGGAGGCGGAACGATTGATGATAGTGGGATGACAACGATTGACCTAACCAAGGTTGGATACTCAGATAAACCATTCGTCCTAGCCAATGATGCAACACAAGTTCTCTATGTGAAGGACATGTCTAGCAAACCAAAGAAGAGTAAAGGACCCGACGAGCCAAACCGCTACGTGGTTCTCCCAGGCAAAAGGAAAATCGTCGGAATCAAGGATAAGACTGACGAAGATTATGATCAGTTTGACGGGCAACCTCCGTTCGCGGTGACAGTTGACCCGAGCATCCTCCTGTCAAAGAAGGACACCCTTTACTCATGCAATATTAGTGAGGAGAAAGTACATGAGGAAAACAGTGACCTAGGGTGTTGTATGGCCGATACAAATTATTAGTAATGTATTCAAGGTCACGCAATGTTCGTGTTTTTTACTAATACAATTATATATGATTATTGAAATATACTAGCAATTTTAAACTATTTAAATAGGTCATATGTTATTTACATATGATTGTTATTATTTAAATAGTATTTAAATAGGTCATATGTTAATTATATATGATTATTGAAATGTAATAGCAGATTTAAACTATTTAAATTGGTCTTATGTTAATTATATATGATTTTTGAAATGTAATAGCAATTTTAAATGATTTAAATAGGTTATATGTTAATTATATAATTTTTTGAAATCTAATAGCAATTTTAAACTATTTAAATAGGTCATATGTTATTTACATATCATTATTGAAATGTAATAGCAGATTTAAACTATTTAAATTGGTCATATGTTACTTATATATCATTATTGAAATGTAATAGCAGATTTAAACTATTTAAATTGGTCATATGTTAATTATATACGATTTTTGAAATGTAATAGCAATTTTAAACTATTTAAATAGGTCATATGTTAATTACAAATGATTTTTGAAATGATTAATTATATATCAGTTAATTATATGTGATTATTTATATTTAATAATAATTTTAAACTATTTAAATCGAGCATATATCATTTAAATGTTTTAATCATTAGTCCCGGTTGTTAACCCTAGCCGGGACAAAAAGAAAATTTGGAAACACTAGGAAATAATCTATAGTCTCGGTTGGAGGCAACAATTTATAGATTTGTATTAGGATAATATGAGTCGTGTCCGTGATGGACAATGTTTGTATTTTCGAGTATAAATGTAGACCCGAGGTCACACGAATAAAATAACACACGTTCAATCAATCTCGGTGCTTCGCCAACCTTTGTTTTCTACTTTCGACAAATTCATGCTTTCTATTTGAGCTGCATCAATTTGATCTTCGGCGAAGAGGTAGGTTTTGTTATGTCGGTTTGCATTATCGGAATGAGTGCTTATCATATACGTTATCATATACGTTATATAATTTAGATTGACAATGCTATCTATCTCTATCGGCCGATCTCTGTCTAGGGTTTTGCTGGTAACGGTTAGATTGTCTTGTTGGTTTAAATTATATAATGTATTCACCATCCCGAAAAGGCAACCATCGACTTGATTGTCTAGATATTATGCTTCTTTTCATACTTAGTGCTGCATCAGTTAAGTTTGATCTACTAAGTCGTATTCTGAATCATAATCTCTAGCCTGTTTTATGGTTGTTAGTAAGGATAGTATCGGGATTTCAGCCGATCTTATCTGGTATAGATGTTTTACATATTTTCTTGCTTTGTTTAATATGTTGTATCTGCCCCTTATATCACGATCTAATCTAATACAAATATATTGGACTTACTATCAATGTGATTGATAATAGTTGAATATATTTGTTGAAAGAGAATATCTTAGTATAAGGTTGTATCGGAGCTATAGCCGATACATGCTTAAATCTGGACATCGGTTATAACATGAGTAGATATAATCGTTATTTCATGTTATTTTAGACTTGGGCAATTTATACTGTCGCGGTTCAGTCCGATCTACCCCAATTGCTTCTTTTTAAAGTAATTATGATATATAGATTACGTAATACTGATATTTTCAGCCGATGTACCAAGTTTAGGGTTAGCTTATCATCGATAAACACCTTACACCCGATCCATGCTATATTGCATCGGCTAGGTCACAATACGATACGATATCGGCTAGCTAGCCGATTGGCTATCGTCTACTTATAAATTTACATATTTCTTCTTGTTGATTAGAGGATAAAATCAACGGGCACGGCCTTCGAACCTAAAAGTAAATTTTGGACCTGCACTAGAGTAAAGCGAATCTCTCAGGCCAGTGTGTGTTTTTTTGCATCAACACGCTTTTGGCACACCTAGTGGGACAATTGTGTCATCATGACGCCTAACATAACTGAAGTCTCTGAGGACAATGTCCTACTAGTCACGATCGAGCAGCTAAATGATGAACAAAGAGAAGAGATGAAGAACACGGATATCTGCATTCGCTCACGGTAACCCAACACGGCACGGTTATCCAAAGAACCAAAGAGGAGTTGCCGCCGATCGTGAAATCAGACCCAAGTACATCTGGAGCAAGTGATGATAAGGGCCAGGAACCTAAAGCCGAATGAAACAATGAAGAACTTCACACATTGCAAGATCGCATCGATTCGGCAGTACATCATGCTCTCATCAATCAATCCGGAGTACTTGTGAACACATTGATGAATATGATCAAGTCAGTAGTTGATGGAACTATAACCGAAGAAAAGGCAAAAGGGCCAGTATATCTACCAGGCGATACGTTTCTAGGCGATACGTTTCTAGGCTATAGGACCGTGAAGACTGAAATTGGCGGAAGCAACAAACATTTCAAACCCAGGTTCTGTCGGCTCCTCTGTCCAGTACAGATATTCCAACAATATTGACAAGATAGCCGCCGATCACTGGGGGCAGACTTCAAATCAGTTAACACCAGAACAGCTGATGAGTATACTCAACACAAAACCGCGAGTTGTCGATTCTACATATCATATTCCTTCGGTTCCACAACAGCCGATTGGAATCACTCAGTCGATAGGCCAACAATACAGTCCCTATGTCACGCCCCTATTTTCAATCAGGATTAGAAATGATTAAATAATACATTTCTAGAATTTAATTAAAAGTTAAAGCAAATTAATCAAGTGAAATAATGACGGAATTAAAATTTCCTTTAAAAATCATGGCCGGAAATATTTTGTAATATTCTCCATGTCCTAAAATATTCTCTGAAATTTTCCGTGAAATTTCGGAGCTCAAGAAATAATTTTAATCATACAAAGTTCACTTTATCAATTAAACAAAAAGAAAAACAAAATAAAACCCTTTCCCTCACTTTGGGCCACTTTCGGCCCAAAGCCCCACTCTTCCCCAGGCCGGCCCCTCTCTCCCTCTCCCTCCTCTCTCCTTCCCTCTGTTTCGGGCCAGCTTCTTCCTTCTCAGCTCGGCCCGCCTTGACCCATCTCCCCCAAAGTCTGTTCTTCCTCCCCCACCGACCTCCTCTCTCTCCCTCTTTGACAGGTGGGACCCGTGGCTCCACCAGTCATCCCCAACCTCCGGCAACCGCCCGTGCCGCACTCTTCGCGCACGTCGCCACCTCTCCCGGCCTCTCCCCCATGTCGCCGCCTCTCCCGGCCACCAATCCACGTCGCCGCCCCGCTCGCCCCATAAAAACCCGCTGCCGCGCCGCTCGTCGCCCTCCGCTCGCCTGCACGCCGCTGCCCCACGCCACCGCCACCTCTCCCGCTGCCGCCGGCCGCGCGCCACCGCCGCGCCCCCTGGCGGGCTGCGCTGCGCCCGTACGTGCCGCCGCCGAGCCCGCGCCGCACGCTGCCGCGCGCCACCGCCCGCCGCGCCCACCGCTGCCGGCTGTTGCCTCGGCCGCCCGCACTGTGCACCACCCGCGCCACGGCCGTGCTGCCGGCACCGTCCCTCCTGCGTGCGCCACCACCACCGCGAGTGCCGCCACCCCGAGCTGCCCGCGCCGGTCACCGCCCGCACCGCTCTGCCCTCGCCACCTGGCCGCCACCTCGCCCGCGATGCGTGCGCTGCCACCCGCGCACCGCGCCCGCCCCTGCCGCTCCGCCGCGCCGTGCGCCGCCGCCTCGCCGTCGCTCGACCGGGCCGGCCGCCGCCGCCCGCGCCTGGCCGCTGCCTCCCGTGGCCGCCTGCGTGTGTGCCACGGTGGCGCCACGTCGTCGCCACCTCCTCCCTTCGGTCCGCCGTGGCCGCCACGTGTGCGCCACGTGGTGCGCCCGCGGACCGGTGCGTGTGTGGACCCGGTCCACCGTGCACCCACTCCCCCTTGAGTCACTGTCTGGTTGGTCCCGCCGGTCAGCCCCTTTTCTTTTAAGGAAAATATTATTAATTGCGATTTAATTCCAGAAATTCACTTAAATGGCTCAAAACTTCTAAAATTCATAACTAATTCATACGAACTCCAAATTGAGCCATCCAAATTGCAAAATTCATCTAAAATTGAGATCTACATGTTTGTTTACTTTTTATGTACTGTTTATTTGGTTTTTATTAGTTTTTTTCCTCGTTTTGCATGCCAACGTGTAGATTCCGTTGTTTCAGACGATCGCGTTCGCACGTAAAAGAGTTCGGAGGATCAATCGAAGAAGCAAGGCAAGTCACACATTCCCCTCGATCATTTTGATCCCAATTTATAAAATGTTTTACCATTTACAACTAAATTGCATATTTTGCTAATTACACGAGAATAGGGTTTACCTATCTGCTCGCTTGAGCCCTATTTACTTGATGTCCTTTCTTTGTAAAACTGGGTGATTATTTGACTAGCTTGTGTCTCATGTTGACCTAGTTAGAATTATTTTACGCTTAGCCATGCTTAATACCACTAGCTCACAATATGGGATAATCACGTTATCTATTTCTAGTATCTTGATGAGCTGCGAGCTCGAGACAACTGACCATGTTTCGTTGGTCGTAATTATCCAAATAAAATATGACATAATGGTGGGCTGTGGGTGCATGGTTTTGCTAGTCGCACCCATGGCAATTAAGGACCCGTTCGCAGGAACCCCTGGAAGAACTTACCGTACGTACCACAAGCCAGCGTGGGCAATGGCTGGGCTTGTAGTGTAGCTTTTCTCTAGCCGACGCTCCCAGGCAAGGGTGGGCGTGATGGAGCGGGGCGGGCCCTGCGACGGCCTCTATCGCTTCCGGATTCACCTAGGCACAAGAGGGGACTGCCCGTTGCCCGCTGGGGACGGGGGTGAAACCTGAGGTGTGGTGTGCTTGGCTAGAGAGGGTTATGCGAAGGGTCCTGTCACGGCCTCTTTCCGGTATGTCGTGGTGGCCTGCCGGCACAAGGAAATGTGTCGTGGGGCTGTGTCTTGTGGGTACTATTGTACACCTCTGATCAGAGTAAAACTATTCGAATAGCCGTGCCCGCGGTTATGGGCGGTCAACCAGATTCACCGTGATTAGTCTCACTCTAAAATAATTTGACTTAATGAACTGGTTTAGTTCAGGTGGGATGGTTGGGCCTGTTCAACGTGGTGTAGCGCTGTTCAGTGGTGATGTTTAATCTTGCCTTAATTAATCAATTGTTTTACCATTTTCAACTATAAATGTTTACAACCGCCTTTACGCAAATAGTCACAAACCCCTCCTTGTCTCCCCTTGGACGAATGCATCGTTGGTGTGGCTTGCTGAGTACGGTGGTTATACTCAGCCTTACTATTATTCCCCCTTTTCAGAAGTGTAGTGCTTCTGAGCTGAAGACGAAGTTAGAAGACCAAGGCTTATACACCAGTTGAGTTTTGCCTGTGGAGTGGAGCTGAAGCCCGCTAGGATCGTCGTCCTTTTTCGCTGCTGCTTTCTTTTCGGTGTGAGGACTAGGTTCCTCCTTTGTAAGTATTTACACTTTATTTACGCTCGGATCTGTATATTAATTTGTCGTTTTGTGTACCCTGACTTGATTCCTGGACAGAGATTTATACACAAAATAGTCTGGAAATTTGGGATAAATTTCTGGGCATGATAAAGTGGTATCAGAGCCAACTCGACTGTAGCTTGAGCCAAATGGTCAAACCCTAAGGACAAGTCTTCCGAAAACCCTAATTACGAAATTGTCTCCTCTCACCTGTCGGCATTTCTTTGCAAAATGGTTTATCAAATGTCTCTCCTTTTCCCCCCACTCTCTAATTGTTGAACCTGGAGGGCAAACCGATGGTTTCACATCTACTCCCAGAAGTCAAGTCAAGCCTCAAGTTTAAGTTAGAAGAAGCGAGACGGTCAGTTCAGAGTCATCGTCTTGCGAGGATCAAGTGAAGTTTTATCCCCGAAGCTTACCTAGACCCAATCTTCCCCGAAGAGTAGTTTCGTTAGCTGCTAGTACGTGTGTTGTTTGCTTGTGTGTAGGGCTATGGTTTGCATCAGTGGTGGGGATGCGACCATACTAGGTTGTTTGTTTAAGCAACTTGAACAACAAAAGTCTACTTACAACAGATCAGTAATCAAGTGGTTTAAGGTCTTATCTTTAGCAACCCCCTCTCTTCCTTCTCTCCCTGTCCCGGCAGCAGATGGTCAGTGTCAGAGAGGAGAAGAGCAACAACAACATCAGTAAGTCAAAGTCACAGATCCGTGGTTCAATTAAAAGCAACGATGTACCCACAATATCAGGTGAACCTCCGCTCGTGGTCAACTTTTGGTGTCCAAGATCAGATGACGCGTATATTAGTGCAGGAGACGCAAAGCTCGATGCAAGGTTAACTGCAGTAGAAGTGGCACCAGCAACATCAGATGCAAGTTCAGATGCAAGCTCAGAGTCAGAATCGGGGTCGAAGCTAGTATACCGCCAAGTCCCCAGCAGACAAGTATATCCAAGCCACCGCCAATTCATGAAGCAATCAGTGATGCAGGTTATGGTCATGGTTCACAAGGGCAGTTTTTGCAAAGTGTCCGACTATCCATGGAAGGTGTACGTCAGGTCAGCGACAGAAGATGAGGTGCAGTGCCCCAGAAGGACTGAAGCTTCAAGCCAACCGATCGTCAAGAATTATGGTGCACTATAGCTCCAACTCCCGTGGAGACCAACAGTGGTTGTAGAAGCACCCTCAACAAGGTTTGTCAGTCTCTCCTTGCTCCTGTTCCAGTTGCAAGTGAGCCGACCCAGAAGAATGCACATCATGGTCAATCAAATCAGTGTTGTTTCAGCTGTTTGGAGCCAAGACCCCCACTTCAGAGAGTGTTCACTTGGAAGGCCAAAGAAGATGGCGTACCATTATTTCAATTGTAAGAATACATGTCACCTCTCAAAAGATTGTTCGATGTCACAACGTCAGTATGATCAAGTCAACAGTTTTGGTCCCAACAACCCTGCCCTTCAAGTTACATCAGTTTCAACACAGAGTAGCCAGATCCAACCTAAAGACACCAGAAAGTCAGTGGATGCCAACAACAGTTGCAATGTATAACCTCCATCACAACGAATTGTCAGTAAGGACAACGACAAGTTCTCTATTGTTTCACTAGCAACAGCTTCAAGGCTACAGAATCAGCATAGCCGGGCAAGAATGCTTGAAAACCAGTGGCCTACTCTTACTGCAGTGAGATAGTTCAATTCTTCAGTATCGACCGCAGTCAAGGTCTCCAGCACCAGACTTCAAGATGACCATCAACATCAGCCATGCACCTCGTGTTGCTTCACCTCGGATGCCCAACAGCAATCACACGAGAGTGGCACCAACAACTAGAAGGTTTTGTTTGTTTCAGCTACCAAGAAGATTGGAAAACTGATGCTTTCATGAGGAGTGTCAGAAGTCAGGATATCATTCTTGTGAGATCTCCAGCTAGTAAGTAACGATGGAGCGAGTTAACCATGGCAGAATCAAACGGTCAAAGTGTGACCTGAACAACAACTGTATCAGCAAGGGTCATTGATCGTGCACGAGTCTTTGGTATTCAAGTACCTCCTTTGTGCATAAAAGTTCCATGGCAATTAAGAACCGGTTCGCGGGAACCCCTGGAACAACTTACCGTACTTACCACAAACCAGCGTGGGCAACGACTGGGCTTGTAGTGTAGCTTTTCTCTCGCCGACGCTCCCAGGCAAGGGTGGGCGTGATGGCTCGGGGCAGGCCCTGCGACAGCCTCGGTCGCTTCCGGATTCACCTAGGCACGAGAGGGGACTTCCCGTTGCCCGCTGGGGATGGGTGTGAAACCGAAGGTGTGGTGTGCTTGGCTAGAGAGCGTTATGCGAAGGGTCCTGTCACGGCCTCTTTCCGGTATGTCGTGGTGGCATGCCGGTGCACGGAAACGTGTTGTGGGGCTGTGTCTTGTGGGTACAGTTGTACACCTCTAATCAGAGTAAAACTATTCGAATAGTCGTGCCCGCGGTTATGGGTGGTCAACCAAATTCACCGTGATTACTCACTCTAAAATAATTTGACTTAATGAACTGGTTTAGTTCAGGTGGAATGGTTGGGCCTATTCAACGTGGTGTAGCGTTGTTCAGTGGAGATGTTTAATTTTTCCTCAATTAATCAACTGTTTTATTGTTTTCAACTATAAATGTTTACAACTGCCTTTATGCAAATAGCCACAAACCCTCCTTGTCTCCCCTTGCACGAATGCATCGTTGGTGTGGCTTGCTGAGTAAGGTGGTTGTACTCAGCCTTGCTATTATTCCCCTTTTCAGAAGTGTAGTGCTTCTGAGTCGAAGACGAAGTTAGAAGACTAATGCTTATACCCCAGTTAAGTTTTGCCTATGGAGTGGAGCTGAAGCCCCGCTAGGATCGTCGCCCTTTTTCCGCTGCTGCTTTCTTTTCGGTGTGAGGACTAAGTGCCTCTTCTGTAAGTATTTACGCTTTATTTACGTTTGGATCTGTGTATTAATTTGTCGTTTTGTGTACCCTGGCTAGATTCCTGGACAGGGATTTATACATAAAATAGTCTGGAAATTCGGGATAAATTTATGGGGGCTAATCTCAATCAACATTCTCAACCTCATTCTCCACGGCCTCAGTCGGCACACTACGGCCAGTACGATCAGCAACAGTATGGTGGAACATCGCAGCAGCCGTGGGCCGACATGATCGCCGATGTGATGAGTGAACAATTTGGGCTCAAGCCTAAGGACAACGGCAACATGTATTGGCATCCGTATGCAGAATACTTTGATCGAGTACCACTACCAAACCGATACAAGGTGCCAGATTTCTCAAAATTTTCAGGGCACGATAATGTGTCAACTTATGAACACGTCAGCCGATTCTTAGCTCAATGTGGGGAAGCATGGGCTACAGAAGCCCTCAGAGTTAGATTATTCCCACTATCTTTATCTGGATCGGCATTCACATAATTTTCCTCTCTACCTTATAATTCTATCAGGAGTTGGGCCGATCTAGAGAAACAATTCCATAAATATTTCTTCAGTGGCATTCAAAAGATGAAATTGTCACACCTCACAGCAATCAGGCAGAAATCAGATGAAACAGTGCCGTATTAAATTCAGAGATGTGAGGAATAGATGTTATAGTTTGGCTCTGATAGATTCACAATTAGCCGATCTGGCTTCCCAGGGATTGTTGGTGCCGATAAGGGAGAAGTTTTCAGCCCAAGACTTTAAGAGTTTAGCCCATCTAGCTCAGAAGATATCGGCTCACGAGACAAGATTCCAAGAAGCCATAAAGTTTGTCAAAAAGGCTAACAATGTTAATAACATCTATAGCTATGATTCTGACTCCGAAGATGATGTTCCAGAGGTCAATGCAGTTGAGTGGGCTCGAAACAAGAAGACAATAGTATGCCAATGGGTTAAGAATTCGGGGAAGGAAGAAAGGTTTCATTTTGATATTACCAAGGCTGACAAGATATTTGATCTTCTTCTTTAAGAAAAGCAGATTCAGTTGCCGTTAGGGCATGTGATACCATCGGCTGAAGAATTGAAGAGGAGGAAATATTACAAGTGGCATAATACAGGATCTCACAGCACCAATGATTGCAAAATTTTCAAACAACAGATTCAATCGGCTATAGAACAAGGGAAGATCAAGATTGATGAATCCAAGAGGGCGATGAAGATAGATGGACATCCTTTTCCAGTAAACATGGTTCACTCTGGATTTAACAGAAGCCAAGCCGATGGAAGTAAAAATTATGTCAGAAACATCAAATCGGCTGGTATGATCAATAAGTACCAGAAAAGACACCAGAAAGAAGAGGAGTCATATCACCTTGATTATGAGAAATATTTTGACCCACATTGGAGCTGTGAATTTTTAAGATTCTGTTGGAATGAAGGCAGGAGGTTACCGTCCACTGAAGATTGTCCTGGTTGTGATGATTCTGATGTTCAATATGTTCAAAGACCAAATCAGTAGAATATGGGTATACATCGGCCGATTCATAAAAGGCTGTCAGTTCATGAGAGACTTGGGCCGATCTGGCAAGACCATCATGAAGATGATTTGCAGAGGCAGACCAAAGATGTGCAACCACAATGGTGTCCTTCTGGAATTTTTACCAAGAATCAAAAGAGGCGTGTCCAAAGGATGAGAAACAGGGAACAATTCCAGGAAGTTGAAGGTGAAATCGAGCTTCGGCTAAAGTGCAAAAAGAAAGTTTGGCGTGTGAAGAGCAAAGTGGTGTCAGCCGATGAGGTTAAGGCCGATCAAAACAAAAATCTTCAGAACAAGGGCAAAGTGGTGATGTCGTCTGCAATAAGCATGGTTTTCATACTACCAGCTAAGTTAATGGGAAGCAAGTGGTCGAGCAAGTGGATGAATCACCATCGGCTAAGTTAATTTTGTCTCCACAGCAAGCTATCTTTGAGAAACCTGAAGGAACTAATCATCGGCACCTCAATCCTTTATATGTCAGGGGGTTTGTTAATGGGAAGCCAATGTTAAAGATGCTGGTTGATGGAGGAGCAGCCGTCAATTTAATGCCATATTCAACTTTCAGGAAGCTTGGGAAGAATTAAGAGGATTTGATCAAGACTAACATGATTTTGAAAGATTTTGGCGGGAATCCATATGAAACCAAGGGAGTTTTGAATGTGGAGTTGACCATCGGCAACAAGATAATTCCTACTACATTCTTTGTTATTGATGGGAAGGGTTCCTACAGTCTGTTGCTGGGAAGAGATTGGATCCATGCGAATTGTTGTATTTCTTCGACTATGCATCAGAGCTTGATTCAATGGCAAGGAGACCAAATTGAAATTGTGTCAGCCGACAAGTCAGTCAATGTAGCTAGTGTTGATTTATCTGTTTGCGAGATGAAAGGAATTGATTGCTTATCTAGAAAAGTTTGGCAAGGAGATTACTTAAAATTTTCTGATTATGATATACAACCAACAGAAGATGGAGAGCCTCAATTGTTACTTTGAGGGCACCGTGGAGGGTTCCAATTTCTATACAAAGGATACTGTAGATGATATCGACGGCAAGCTGGGACAAGGATTTGTGTCAGCCGATGAATTAGAAGAAATTGACATTGGACCGTGTGATAGGCCCAGGCCTACATATATTAGCAAAGATTTGACGAAAGAGTTTAAATGTAAATTAATAGCGCTTTTGAAAGAATATAGAGATTGTTTTGCCTGGGAATACTATGAAATGCCAGGACTTAGCCAATAGATTGTTGAACATCGGCTCCCTATCAAACCAGGCTATCGGTCATATAAGCAACCTCCAAGACGTTGTAAAGCTGAGATGTATGATGCTATCAAGGCCGAGATTACAAGACTTTATGATGCCAATTTTATCAGACCATGCCGATATGCTGAGTGGATTTCAAACATAGTGCTAGTAATCAAGAAAAACGGCAAGCTCAGGGTTTGTATTGATTTTCGAGATTTAAACAAGGCTACTCCAAAAGATGAATACCCAATGCCGATTGCCGATCAATTGGTTGATGCAGCATCTGGACATAAGATCATCAGCTTTATGGATGGTAATGCAGGATATAATCAAATTTTTATGGCTAAGGACGATATTCACAAGACTATTTTTAGATGTCCTGGTGCAATCGGTTTGTATGAGTGGGTGGTTATGACTTTTGGATTGAGGAGTGCTGGTGCCACATATCAAAGAGCAATGAATTACATATTTCATGATCTTATTGGTTTGTTGGTTGAAATTTATATCGATGATGTGGTGGTCAAGTCTAAGGAAATTGATGAGCATATAGCTGATTTGAGAAAAGTATTGCAAAGAGCAAGGAAATATGGGTTGAAGATGAATCCAACAAAGTGTGCTTTTGGTGTAGCAGCTGGACAGTTCCTTGGATTTTTGGTGCATGAGAGAGGGATCGAGATACCTCAGAGGAGTATTGAAGCTATCAAAGGTATAAAGCCTCCAGAAGACAAGACCAAATTGCAGTAATTGATCGGCAAGATTAATTTTGTTCGGCGTTTCATATCAAATCTATCTGGTCGAATAGAGCCGTTCACACCCTGCTACGGTTGAAAGCCGATCAAGAGTTTGTTTGGGGGGAAAAACAACAGAAAGCATTGGACAATATCAAGGAATATTTGAGTATTCCTTCAGTTCTCATTCCACCACAGAAAGGGCTTCTTTTAAGTTATATTTGTGAGCCGATCAGAGCTCTATCGGCTCAGTTTTAATCCAAGAGGTTGAAGGTAAAGAAAGAGTTATATTCTATCTCAGTAGAAGACTTTTGGATGCTGAAACAAGATATTCACCTGTGGAGAAATTATGTCTATGCTTATATTTTTCTTGTACAAAGTTGAGACATTATTTTCTTTCCAATGAGTGCACTATAGTATGTAAAGCCGATGTAGTACGATACATGCTATCAGCTCCAGTTCTGAAGGGAAGAATCGGGAAGTGGATTTTTGTTTTATCAGAATTTGACTTGAGGTATGAATCGGCTAAGGCAGCTAAAGGGCAGACGATAGCTGATTTCATAGTTGAGCACAGTGATAATACTGTTGATCATGTTGACATTATGTCTTGGACTTTGTTCTTTGATGGATCAGTTTGCACTCATGGATGTGGTATCGGCCTAGTGATCATATCGCCTAGGGGGGCAATTTTTCAGTTTGCCTTCAACATCAAACCTTACTCCACAAATAATCAAGTTGAATATGAAGCTGTTTTGAAAGGGTTGCAATTGTTGAGAGAGGTCGAAGCCGATGCTGTTGAAATCATGGGTGATTCATTATTGGTGGTTAGTCAATTATCTGGGGAATATGAGTGTAAGAATGATGTTTTGATGGTTTATAATGCAAAGTGTCAAGAGTTGATGAAGACCTTCAAGATAGTTACTTTGAAGCATATCCCTAGGGAGCAAAACGTTGAAGCCAATGATCTAGCTCAAGGTGCATCGAGCTACAAGCCGATGTTATAGGGAATTGAAGTTGAAGTTGCGTGTCTGCAGGCCGATGATTGGAGGTTTGAGATATCTGAGTATTTAAAGAATCCATCTAAATCGGTTTCCAGGAAATTAAGATATAAATCTCTCAAGTATGTTTTGCTAGATGATACGTTGTACAATCTGACCATTGATGGAGTTCTGTTAAAATGTTTGACCTTGGAAGAAGCAAAGGTAGTTATGTGTGAGGTACATGAGGGCATATATGGAACTCATCAATCGGCTCATAAGATGAAGTGGCTGATTAGAAGAGTTGGATATTTTTGGGCGATAATACTGGAAGATTGTTTGAGATATTATAAAGGATGTCAAGACTGTCAAAAGTTTGGAGCAATTCAAAGAGCACCAGCATCGGCTATGAACCCAATTATCAAGCCATGGCCGTTCAAAGGTTGGGGTATTAATATGATCAGCCAGATCAATCCACCTTCAAGTCAAGGTCATAAATTCATATTGGTTGCTACTGATTATTTTACTAAGTGGGTTGAGGCTATTCCTTTGAAGAAAGTTAACAGTAAAGATGCCATTGAGTTTGTCAAAGAGCATATTATATACAGGTTTGGTTTGCCACAGAGGATTACAACTGATCAAGGTTCTATTTTTGTGTCCGATGAGTTTGTTCAGTTTGCCGATAGCATGGGGATAAAATTGTTGAATTCTTCACCATATTATGCACAAGCTAATGGGCAGGCTGAGGCATCTAACAAGAGCTTGATTAAGTTGGTCAAGAGGAAGATTGCGGAATATCCTAAGAAGTGGCATACCATATTAGCAGAAGCATTGTGGTCCTATCGGATGGCTTGTCATGGTGCAATTCAAGTTCCTCCATATCAGCTAGTTTATGGGCATGAAGTTGTGTTACCATGGGAAAATAACATCGACTCCAGAAGGATTTTTTTACAGGATGAGTTGATAGCCGATGATTATCATAATTTGATGGTTGATGAGTCAGAAGATTTGGTTCAATCTAGGTTGCGAGCTCTTGAAAAAGTTAGAAAGGACAAAGAAAGGGTGGCTCAACATTATAAGAAAAAGGTTGTACCAAAGTCTTTTTAGGAGGATGAACATGTTTGGAAATTGGTGTTGCCGGTAGGAGCAAGAGATAATAAATTTGGGAAGTGGTCACCGAATTGGGAAGGACCTTTTCGGATATATAAATGTGTCTCTAAGGGGGCTTACATGTTGAAAGGACTTGATGGAGAAGTTTTTGGACGAGCTCTTAATGAAAAGTATTTAAAGAAATACTACCCAAGTGTTTGGATTGGTTCATAATCAGCTGAGCTATGCGATGTATGGTTTACAGCCGATGTGGTTACATCGCCTTTAGATGGCCAATATTTTTATCGCCCTTAGACATATAAGTTTGCAGCATTATGTTCCGTGCTACAAACTTGGGGGCATGGAGGATAACAATAGAGATTTTTTTTAAGGAAGAAAATTTTTTGAAAATTTTTGAGCAAAATCATACAAGGCAAGATTGGTTAATTTATATCGGCTCGATGGCCGATAACAGAATATACTTAAGTTTAAGTTAGCTCGATGGCCGATATCTATATATTACAGTAAGAATATTGTTTAAGGATTGTTTAACTATTACATCAAGACAGATATTTTTGGATAGCCAATATAACTTTCTGTCTAATCTGCTCTACTTCATCTATCGCTTGAGCATCGGCCGCATCTGTGCTAGGGATTGGTTTGAGAGACTTGCTCAAGGAGGATAGATGCTTTACAGATTCTTCAATTTTAATTTTTGAGCTTCAATGGCTTTAGGCAGATCGGCTAGTTTCTGCTTTTTAGATTTGATTTCGGCTCTGCATGCTTCAAGTTGTGCTAGCAGAACAGCTTCCTTCTTCTTCAATGTATCAATGTTCTGTTGAATGGAATTTGGGCCAGCCTCTAATTCATCCAGCTTGATCTTTTCATCATTAACTTGCTGTCGGCTTGTTTGGATATTAGCTTCAAGGGCAAAACGCTCCAGCCAATCAGCAATCCTTTGTCTTGCTCTTTCGAGCTTAAAGCGATGTTGTTCAAGGAAGACTGCTGGAGAGATCATTTCAATAAGATCATCAGGGATTTGATCTTGGATTTCTTCAAACCTTGCACTGATTAGCCCATAGTTTACAATCAGCGCATCCAAGGAAGCATTAAGCCGATATGCAATATCGGCTAATTTTCTCTTCAAATCTTCTGGTATAGGAGAAGTGGCTTTGCTGGTTGTTTCTTCCTCTTCCTCATCCAAAAATTGCTTGACATCAAAAGATAACATATCGGCTAAGAGCTGCAAATAAGGAAATATTGTTACAAACTATCAAGGTTAGCCGATATGTAGAAATATATGAAGTTTGAATATATACTTACAGGAATTTGAGGAGTAGGAATTGCAGCAACAATCTCTTCATCATGTCGGCTTGCTGTAGCCGATGGAGTATGTTCACTTGAAGGTTGATGAGTAGATGAAGGTTGAGGGGGCTGAAATGGTATCAAGTGTTGATTAGTATCGGCTGAAAATGAAATTAAACTTGAGATAAGTTGGAATTACCGATGCTGGTGGTGGAGTTGGTTTCTTCCTGGCAACAACTTGTTTCTTTTTCGGCTGAAAGGGATAATTGAGTTAGAGAATTATGAGTCATAAAAGAGAAAATGGTTGTTATAATGTTTTTACCTGCACTTTTTGGAGTCGTTTTGGGGGACTTGGAGTCTTGACAGCCTTAGATTCAACTGTAGGAGGGGTATCGTCTCTGGGTGTTGTGACTTCGGTAGTTTCACAGATCTGAGCAGCAGCTTCATTTATGGCTTCTTCCATCTCAATTTCTTCCAGAATGTCGTCTACCTCCTGGTCCAAAGGGATTTCTTCATCGGCTGCTTCCTTCTGCTTTTTGATTGGTTTCTTTGAGATGGGAGGTTTGATAGCAGCTTGTTTGGTCCCCTTGCGCTTGTCACCAGCTTGCATCGGCTCCCTAAGCTGGCCCTGGAGCAGGGAAGTTGTCTTAGGAGCATTGAAGCCGATGGTTGAGGGAGCTGGACCACAGCTATTGGGAAGTTTGGCTGCAACATATTCGATCGGCTTGCCACTTCGGCTGATGAGTGGAGGAGGTGAATCTGATGTCTGCAACAGAAGATAGAAACATTGAGTATTAAAAGATTGATAGAGTAAAAATACAAGGTACAAGGAGAAGTAACTTACTTGAGGGATCAGATCTGGTAGAATCTTGTTAAGATATGCTTGAGCCGATAGGTGGAATATATGAGTTTTCCATTCAGACCACCATCTGTCAAAAAGGGATGCTTCTCATCAAAGTGATGTTGAATCTGTTGATGCTGCCAAGTGGAGGACCAGGGATGTTGAGCAATTTGTCCATCATCAAAGCCGATACTATATCTCCTCTGGTCTGGATTTTGTCAGGATAGTATAAGCCGACGGGAAGTTGCCCCATACCAAGCTGTCTTGCTGCTGCCATCGAATGGTAAAATTCATATGATGGCTGGACATTTCTGCCTTGAGATATACCAGTTGGGAGAATGCATGGAGAGATTACAGCAGTTAAAACCTCTCTGGGTCTTAGTCTTTTCATCATTTATTTCATCCAATCTGAAATCGGCTGGCGGTTCATATTTAGCAAAGGATTCACAAGCAAACCAGATTCGGCTGTCTCTAGGAAATCCATCATAGAAATTGCCGAACCAGTTTTGGAAGTGCTCAGCCGATGGTCCAGAACCAGCATAGCCAGTGGCTGCCTCACCAAAGGATATACATCTGCGAATTGGGTTTGATTCATCATCACTGTCTGGATCGGCTAGAGATGGGAATTCTACTTCAAGAAGTGATGGTCTTAATGCAACTTTCAGGGTATGCAGGATTAGCCATAGTTGTATGAACCACCAAAGGCCGCCTGTGCTGACACTTGTATCCGTGATCAATCTAGCCGATCACTGGCTTAGAGTTTGGTATACTGCACCGAGCAGGTATTTGCCCGAGGGGAATTGCTTCTTTGATACGATCGCTTCGGCTAAGTGTTGCCAGTTAGCTGTTGGGCCGCAGGTGGAGCCGAAGAACAAGAATTTGTCCATCCACATCATAAAGAAGGCGTTGTGCTCTCTAGCCGATACAGGGCCTGTTCCCATATTATCTGCAATGAAACCAGACCAGCCTCCGATGTTTTTCATTTTGAACTTATAAGTGCATTTGGTCTTCAGGCTGATGGGGATAGCCGATGTGGTGATATCTACATCAGTAATCATGATGATATAAAGCAAGGTGGGGGTCATCGGCCCATGGTGGAATAGAAAGGCATTTAGTGTATCTGACAAAAAATATGAAGCCGAATACAGCATCGGCTCATCTTTTTCATGTCAGCTATGGACAGAGACAAACATTGGGCTATACCCATCTCATCCCAGTGATCCTGTTTGCTAGCAGCAATCCTTTTGTACCAATTTGTCCATCTATCTACTTGAGAGGGCCAGGATCTAAAAGTTGTTGTCCAATGGGAAAGAGACGTGTTTGACTGCCTAAAAGGAATTCTTTTTGTTTCTGCGTTGATGATAAGAGTTGGATCTATATCGCCTATTGGACCCAGGAAGAAATGATTGGGATCGTTGAGTCTTGGGATAGCTATTTGATGGACTAGGTGCTATAGATTGAAAAAGATAGACCGAGGATAGAGAAACGAACGAACAAACACAAAGTAAATTTTGAGCCGATGGTAACTTACCTCAGGAAACTCTTTGGCCATGGTGGTTGAAGGGCTCGATGAAGACGCCATTGATGCACGGGGGATCGTCGCCGGTAGCGGGTTTGTCGTTGCAGTCGCCAGAGAAAAAGAAAGCAATAGCCAGGGATTTGCGGAGGAGTTTGGTGGCTTGAGCGGTGAAAACGGAGTTAACGCCGTGAAATCTCCGAAAAAGCGGTTAGTATTTATGAAATTAGGTGCGTAACGGCCATAGAGGAAACCCTAGATTTTTGCGGTTACGAAGAGATAATTCCGTTGCATTATATAATACTTCGGAATTAGGGAGCATGTGTTGACGATGAAATTTGGCGAGCTTATGAATCGGAAACAAGATCCAATCCGAAGCGGATTCGAAGATAAGCGGAATTCTCGGAAACAGAGTGCGCATTGGCTGGAGACCGTATCGGTTGGAAACCAAGTCCGATTTGGATAGCCGATGTGGCCAATATTGCATGTAAAGTAAATATCGGATTCAATAGAAAGTTTACGATGATGTTGCCAAGCAAGGTTAGAGTCTAGAATTGGCAAATGTATCTATTAATTAGGAATATATGTAATTTCCTTATAGATATTCTCAGTAAGAGTCCGCCTAAGAGTCGTGTCCGTGATTGACAATGTTCATATTTTCGGGTACAAATGTAGACCCGAGGTCATATGAATAAAATAACACACGCTCAATCAATCTCGGTGCATCGCCAACCTTTGTTTTCTACTTTCGACAAGTTCATGCTTTCGAGTCGAGCTGCATCAATTTGATCTTCGGCGAAGAGGTAGGTCTTGTTATGGCGGTTTGCATTATTAGAATTAGTGCTTACATCTTTATGACACTCTAATTCTGTCTTGCGAATCTCCGAGTTATCATATACGTTATATAATTTAGATTGACAATGCTATCTATCTCTATCGGCCGATTTCTATCTAGGGTTTTGCTGGTACCGGTTAGATTGTCTTGTTGGTTTAATCTACATAATGTATTCACTATCCCGAAAAGGCAACCATCGACTGGATTGTCTAGATATTATGCTTCTTTTCATACTTAGTGCTGCATCAGTTAAGTTTGATCTACTAAGTCGTGTTCCGAATCATAATCTCTAGCTTGTTCTATGGTTGTTAGTAAGGATAGTATCGGGGTTTTAGCCGATCTTATCTGGTATAGATGTTTTACATAGTTTCTTGTTTTCTTTAATATGCTATATCTGCCCCTTATATCTGGATCTAATCTAATACAAATATATTGGACTTACTATCAATCTGATTGATAATAGTTGAATATATTTGTTGAAAGATAATATCTTAGTATAAGGTTGTATCGGAGCTATAGCCGATACATGCTTAAATCTGGACATCAGCTATAACATGAGTACATATAATCGTTATTTCATGTTATTTAATACTTGGGTAATTTATACTATCTCGGTTCAGTCCGATCTATCCCAATTGCTTATTTCTAAAGTAATTATGATATATAGATTATGTAGTACTGATATTTTCAGTTGATGTACCAATTTTACGGTTAGCTTATCATCGATAAACACCTTACAGCCGATCCATGCTACATTGCATCGGCTAGGTCACAATACGATGCCATATCGGCTAGCTAGCCGATTGGCTATCATCTACTGATAAATTTACATATTTCTTCTTGTTGATTGCAGGATCAAATCAACTCGAACGTCCTTTGAACCTAAAAGTAAATTTTTGACCTGCACTAGAGTAAAGCAAATCTCTCAGGCCAGTGTGTTTTTTGCATCGACAAAACGGGACTAAAGATCACGGGGTATATACATAAGTACGCATCGTCTTCTCCCCCGATCCACACTTAGGCGTTTTCTCTTACACTTATCGTCTCTCAACGCCACCACCCTTTCCGCCGCTATCGTCTTCGTGGTCTCCGCCGCTGTATATCATCACCAACCTCACCACCGCGCCACCCTCATGGTTTGGCCATCATCCTCTCTCCTATGTCTCTCTCTCCCTCGATCTCTCTCGCGATCCGTGCCCGCTGGCACCGTGGCACCCCGGTCCGTCGCCACCATGCCATGTCGTGCCACCGCGCGCCACTGCCATCACTCCCTGCGGCACCCCGCGCAGCGGCCGCCACCCCGCGCCGTACGTGAACGAATGTGCACGAATGTCACTACATTGACGAACGTGAATGAGCGTGAACAATAGAACAAACAAATGTGAAAGAACGTGAACAGACGTGAACGATAGAACGAATGAACGAACGAACGATAGAACTTGAATGATAGAACGAACGTGACCATGAACAATAGAACGTGACCGAATGATAGAACGAACGTGACTGAATGAATGAGAATGTGGTATATATATGTATATGTTTCAATGCAGATATGCAGGCATGATATGTAGATTAATCATAGATGAACCAAATTAAATCCATTCGCACAATATTATGTACTCTCTCCTTCGTTTTGTTTGCAATAGTTTCATGTTTTCACATGGATGCACTGAACATTATATTGCCCATCTTTTTTTTTATTTTTCAATAGTGATTCAAATTTTTCTAAGTTCCATCTTAAAGAAAGGGCTGAATTATACTAATTCCATCATCTCCAAGCAAATGTTTTCACTTAGGACCGTTGTACATGTTTTTAACTAAATTTTTTTTCTTTGTGGACATGGTGCAGCTGCTGACCGCCACCGTCGCTCAAGCTTAAGTGGTCTCAATAACTCGAAGCAAAACTAAGGCAAGTTACATGAATTCCCTAAATTTGATATGTACATGTAGGTGTCAAACTTCTTAATTAACTAGCTAGGTGAAATTTGATTAGATGTTCTTAACTAGCTAGGTGAAATTTTATTTTTTATATATATATATATGACAATATGCACGTAGGTTTCATGTATAACAATTAATTACCTGGTCTTCATACGTATTCCTCAACAATGTCAATATATCTATAACAATATACTCTTAGTTGATGTGTACTACTTAATGTTACGAACAGATGGCAAATCGTGATGACGAACAGATCCTCATGGACTAGATCGCATAGGGCAGCAGCCAATATTGGGCGTATGAGGTGGGGATCGAGGACCCCAACCAATACCTAAACGAGGAGGGCAACGAGGGCACAAACGAGGAGGAAAGTGAAAGGCAACCGGCCGTTGGAGAGAAGAGGGTACGTGGACAACGAGGTGCCATGAGGAAGCTAGAGGGCAGGCACATTATTAGTGAAGTGGCCCCAGAAGACGAACCAGTAGCCCTAGCCGGTATACTAAGGAAGTTTGTGGGACACAGTGGTTGGGTCGTGAGGGATCACATGCCCATTAGCACAATGAATTAGCGTCAATCAAAGTCAACCGAGGATGACCAAAGTTATCTTCCAGATACGGAGAAAGATATGCTGTGGACCACCATACTCCAGACCTTCACGGTCCCTGAGGCAGCTCAGAAAAGATTGAAAGAATGGACGATGATGAAAATAGCTGAACAGTTCCAGAAGTACAAGTTAGTTCTATACAAGGATTACGTCCTGAAGGGTCTGACACCTTCACGAAGCAGCTAGCTAACTCACGGAAGTAGTCGAGGCATCTGCTCAAGGAACATTCAAGCCTGAGAAAGAGAAGGACGAGCTTCCGCTCGCACTACAGAATCCCGAGCATCCAGGACGAATGCGAGGAAAAGGCGTGGTTGCTTGGAAATACGGATTTCAATAGGACAGCCACACTTACAAGAGTCGCATGAGGAGCAATAGGAGGTGGAACGATGGGTGGACAACGCCTGGTGGAACGACTGGTGCAGCCGTCTGTCCCTCCAGTCATGGTGAGCCCCTCAGGCAATCACAGCAGCTATGCTTCTACAGGGCAAGTAGGAGAACAGGACTAGAAGCTGCAGCAGGGCCAGCTCACGACGATCCATCGTACCCATAGTTGAAATCACGCGACGGACACCTTGTGAGCTGCATAATCCCTTCAAGAACATATCACTCAAGGTATGCGAAAGTTGGTGCATATGTTAATTACTAAGTAATCTCGATTCTCACGAAGGTGGCATCAGGCATGACCATACCAATGGACCCTTCAGGGACATACCATTGCAGACCGATTCCACTTGGGTACTTAAGGGTCGAAGTTGAAATGGTGGAACGAGGGTTCGAGGATGTCGAGCTGGATATCCCCGGAGGAGACGGGGAGACGAAACTAGGAGACGCAGGCCACGCCATTATACTATGGTGCAAGCGGTACATCATGTTTCCTGGGCGAGTAGCGGCGTCTTGTCCTCCGCCTCCTCCGCCTGCACCATTTCCTCGACCTCCGTCTCCTCCGCCTGCGCCCTCTCCTTCGCCTGCACCGGCTCCTCCACCTCCGCCTCCTCCGCCTGCACCATCATCGTATGCTCCGCCTTCACGTGCTAAAAAGTCATGCCAACTTCGTCCCGCGTCGTCAAAGTCCACAGAACAAACGAAGAAGCTAAGACTTGATGAGCTAAAACTCCCCGCTCTCAAGAAAAGGGTGTACGACTTAACTCCCGAGGAGACTAACGAGGTCGTAAGAGCGGAAGTGAAGGCATTCTTCAAGCCAAGGAGCCCACAAAAGAAGATTCCTATAGATCCGGCTGCTAAGAAGTTCTTTTAGAAGATAAGAGAACCAATCAAGAGGGCTTTACTTTCGGACTATGACCAATTGATGACGAAGTCATTTAAGAAGCAAACAGGACATACCACAGATGTGCATCAGCTCGGAAAGCAACCAAAACCATCGTTTGAGCTGTTGCTACCACCCGGTGAAGAGGAATTAAGGCAATGGATGAAAGAGACGGGTCTAACCAGGGAGCAACTGGTGGAAAACACACCAATAAAAGTAGCGACAGTAGCCGATTTGAAATACAAATTTAAACTCGGTGAACCGTTTGTCAAGCCTGTTCAGGTGAACACTCTCTCTACACGGATGTACCGATTTCATCAATGGTACATGGAATATTCATCCAAAGGTAGAACGATGTTTGAAGCGAGGATAAGAAACATAGATTACTATGAAGGAGATGATGTTTTGTGGATCCACTTCGAGGATGTATTCGATGTATACCAACTAGATGGCCTCGACGTCTCCATTCTCCGCTATTGGGTTTTGTAAGTATCGTTTAGGCAAAATTTATTTTGTACCTTAGCTCCTTATATGTACCATGAAATGATTACACTGTACAGATAGTTTATGCAAATTCCTTTTATTCTTTGTAGAATGGAGATTCAATTGTGCCGTAGGCGGGGGATTTACAATATTGGACTCATGGACCCCGCAAAGTTAATGTCGGAATGATATGGGACTTTGAGGAAGCTACAGAGGACAATATTGTTCATTTCCTGGTGCAACAGTATTATAAGACCTACATACTATTGCCCTACAACACAGAGTGAGTTTTTACTGTCTTTTGAATTCGTACCAACTTTCTCCTCGCACTTATACCGTGACATATATATCATCTCACACAATTTGCATATTCCACTGGGTCCTTTTCCTCTTCGACCTTTCACTATGCAAAGTCCATGTCTATGACTCAATGGATAAACTGGAGTCTACTTTCGCCAAGATTTTTGAAGTGATATACATGTAATGCCATCTATTCAACTACCATTAATTATGAACACTGCTGTTGCTACTATGCGGATCTCTGATATTTAATCATAGCTTCCAACTGTACATAGGGCATGGGCAAAGTTCCGTACAATGGTCCGTGGGGTTTGGAAAGAAAAATTTGGTAGGAGGTTTAATTTTCCGGTGATTACATGCTCCAAAAACATATTGAATCATTAATTTGTTCTAGAATAAATTAGTATATTAAATCTCTGGTAATTTCTCCTTAAGTGTGCAAAAAAGGATCAGGGGAATAACTTGTGCGAATACTATGTTTGCGAATATACTCACTGCATTTTACACCAAATCAACAATACAAGGATCTGGAAGTACGTAAAAATCATTCATACATTATGGCTCGATTTCTTATTGACTTCATATACTTATATCTCAATTTTTTTCAAATGATAGATTATTTACATAGGGGAAAAACTCTACAACGAAGAATTTATAAAGGTTGTTCAAGAACAATTGATGGGATTTATCAATGAACAAATTATTGATCTCGAGAGAGAATTCCACTACGATGGAAGACCTATTGATCATCATCCCCATATATAACATGTGTTAGGTTTCTTCGTAATATACAATAGAACATTAGAATTTATGAAGGATTGTAATATATGTATATATTTAGATGTGTATACATTTACACACTTATGTGTGTGTATATTTTGGTAATATATGTATATATTTACTTGACTGCATATATTTTGGGAATATATACGTGTAAAATATGTATTTATACATATATATCTATGCATATTGCATATATATATATGTATAAATACATATATATATATATATCTGCATAATATATGTATATATAATATGTGTATATATATTATACATATATATGTATTTATATATATATATGTATAATATATAAAGAAGCAGCTAGCAGAACTAGCGATTTAAAAAAAATATCTTTTGTCCCGGTTAGTAACACTAACCGGAACTAAAGATGGTTGCGCTAGTCACGTGGTGCTACCATGTTTAGTCCCGGTTATTTCACCCGGGATTAAAGATGGGTATCTTTAGTCTCAGATTCGTGGTCCCGGTTACATAACCGGGACTAAAGGAGGTTACAAACCGAGATTAAAAACCTCGTCTCCACCAGTGTACAAAGTGAATCAAGAGTCTTTCCAGCCTTTGCTAGGCAACTTGTGAAAAAAGTCCAGTCGTTACATCGCTCTGAAACAACAAACTTTTCAAGGCACTGAAATGGATGATTGTTAGTGATGAGTGATAACTACCCTGGTTTTACTGGTTGATTTTATGCATGGATGGAGGGAGCAAATAGCAGGTAAATCTCCAACAAAATGAGCATCGTTTCATGCTTCACTTTAATTTGACATCCAAAGCTGACAGGTTTGGAAGGGAGGGAATCCATCTGGGTAATGCTGAGATAAATCTAGTCTATCATATGATCGAAGGAGTTACCATCAAAATAGTCCGAATCTTCGTACCCTGCTCAAACGGTGTAGGCAGTCGGATCTGTACAGATTTGTAGTACTAGCTAGGATGTGTCTCATCCAATCAAAACATGAACGGAGAGAGTAGCATTTTTGTCCGCATGTAAAAAAAAGGGAACAATTTATTACATCTAACATAGCCTTTTTCTTTTATCTTGGTCTCCCAACAATGCCAAGACGGTTCTACATTTCACAAGGAAACGTCTTGAAACATTGACAGATAAATATGAGTCGATGTCGTGTATAATGACAATGTTTTACCACAACTTTACCTTGGGCTTGAATTATGTGCTACGTATTCACCATCCGTGCGTTACTTTAGCTTGGCAACTGACCTGATTAAATTTACCATAAGGGAACATAGAAATCAAAAGGAAGAATATACGAGTAATAGATATGACTAGATAATGGCAATGCAATTAATGGTTAGTAGGAGGAATCAGCTAGTTCTGTTTGTTCCACTTCAACTGTTACCGTATCTTCTTGAGAAAATCCCTTATATACCCCTAAAATTTTACCCAATCCTTTCTACACCCTCGAGTTTTACTCATTCTCGTATGTACCCTTGAATTTGAGCCTCACTCCGGTGCTCTCTGCTAGTAGTAAAAAAGAATCTGAACAGTTGATCTTATTTGATCAAAGGGTTTGGATTGCTTTCTACTACTACCCTAGTTAGCGGTAGTAGAAATGTGAAGGGGTATTATTATCCCAAAAACTAGTGGTATAACTATCATTTAGGAGCAACTAAATTTTTTATTCTTTTTTGGTTTTTTGATGGAATATGAGCAATACCAACATAGTGAATAACCATATATCTCTCTAGCCGGGAAAAACATAAATGATAAAGTTACCCGTAATTATTGTATTAGGAAATTATTAATTTACCCTTAATATTACTGGTAGTATAATACTACAAGTAGAAAGTACCGGAGCATCGCTCGCTGAATTTTAGTTTGGATCGTTTCCATACCCCTTTCATTAGTTGACCATGATTTTTCCATTAAATTCCAATCAAAATATCCATTTTGCCCTTGGATGTGAAGAAATATACATATTTATAAAGTACATTGTTGAAGGGTAGCAATTTGTTATAGGACACTTGAAGGGGTGATCACTACTAATGATATTTTCTTCAAGGTGTCTTATAATGCATAGACAGAGATGGGAAAGAGAAGGTAGATCTTCAAGTATATACATATCCTCTTGTGTTGCACTCTTTAAGCTAATTAACAAGATAGAGAGGTTCAAAAGTGAGGGAATCTATCTCGGTAAAGTAGAGAATGTGCTGTTGGGTGCCCAAAGCTCTCTGAGAAGTGAAGCAGCCCAACAAAATCCCAACATACAATCAAAGGAATGGCCATCATTCAGGTCATGTATCAACTAATAACCTTTCGGTCTTGCTGCTGCCCAAATTGTGTAAACACTCAATCAATCCGTGAAATCAATAATAGTTTTGATTTATATATTCTGTGATGAACAATTGGTACGTGAGATAATTGGTTTTGATATTTGGTGCGTAATTGGCGAGGTGGTGTTTACTGTTCGGGGCTGGTCAGACCGGATGAGTAGGCCGGTATAATCGGCGTGTAGTGTGCGGTAAGACCAGCTAACCCAATGATCTGACTGGTTGGTTCTTGATTAGTGTTTGTTTCAGGTTGTTTATTTTGATACTTGGTATTATTTCGTGTTTATAACTTCTAGATGATTTCTATACATCTGTAATATTATAATATTGAAGAGTAGCAATTTGTTCTAGGACACTAGAAGGGGTGATCACTACTAAGGATAATGATTTCTATACATATATAATATTATTATGTGCTAATGTTGAGTTATGTTGGAAAGAACTTGTGCACACATATAGTTTCTTGTCTTGTTTGATTCATATGTAGGTGTGTCTTGATTCCTCGAGAGAGCGTCGTTGGTGATGGATCGGGAGTCAACTTGGGATAAGATGACGTTCGAACAATCAGAATATTATACAGCATGCTTAGGCTAAAAAACAATGCATGTGGTCGGTGAAGATTACATACGACATACGATGGAAGATTGTATGCATATGAAAAGCGGAGTCGAATTTGGAAGGAGTCCAAATTTGGGAACATTAGAGTTTGAATTGTAATGAGATAAGTTGGATACTTGTACGGAAGGTTTCCTAGTGAAGAGGGGTTGAGGATTCTCCATATTGATTATGTGGGAGTTAAGTTTAGAGAAAAGTTAAGGTTATGAGTTTAGTTAAATTTTGAGACCGTGTTGTTGTTGCACTTTATAAATGTTGTTGTTGCACTTTATAAATACAAATAGAAGTAATAAGGTTTAATCTACTTTCAAGAGTTCTTCGATTTGTGTTTGCTCGAGTTCAACGGTCACACTGGCGAGTGCACGATGGTCAGACCAACGACATCCAGGCGGTTGGACTGGTGGCGATGATAGGTGATGGCAAAGCGAAGAACGGTTAGACCGGGCGATCTATATCGGGTAGACCGATGGCTAGGGTGCGGTTAGACTAGCGCACAATGTGTTGTCAGACCGAACTCCATCAGTTGTCAAGGGCAACTTTTAACTCCGCTAAAAGTTTTCGGTTTTTTGTGTTTCTACCATTCACCCCCCTCTAATAGGCTTAGTTATTATGATTCAATCCTATAATCTTATCTCAATTAAAGTAGCTATATACTCCAAAATAGCCGGAGTCCTCCCAATATTTATCGATGATAGCTCTGGTAGATCAATAAAATAGCTAATTCATTACTTGCAGAGCAATATGAGTAAAGACTTAGCAGTTGGAAAGGAAAACTTCTCTCCCTTAGAAGGATGACTTACACTTATTAATTCAGCAGTTATCTGCAGTCCTATGTATATGATGTTATTCTTTGCCAGACCTAAAGGAGTTCTCAACAAACATGACCACTTCTGCTCTATGCTCTATGGCAGAGCGATGGCCAAAAGGAGAAGTACAGACCTACTGGTGGAACATAATGTGTCGCCCTAGAGAGCAAAGGGGTTTAGGAATTCATGACTTGGAGGTGAAAAACACTAGATTGCTTAGTAACTGGCTGTATAAGTTGCTCATATCAGATGACATTTGGAAACTGTTGATTCACAACAAGTATTTGGGATCACAACCTTTATCACAAGTTCAATGGAAAACTAAAGACTCTCATTTCTGGGCTAGCCTCGTGAAGGTCAAACATGTTTTCATCCATTTTAGGTCCTTCACGATTAAGGATGACTTTCAAATTAGATTTTGGAAACACAAATGGCTAGGTAATGCACCCTCGCGGGACCAATATCCTTGTACATATGATATTGTGAGACACAAACATGCAACAATTTTGGATGTATTCCAGGCATTTCTACTTAACTTTTCATGGAGAAGGGATCTGATTGGCTCCAAATTAGATGCGTGGAACAATCTGTTCTCATAAATCGATAATATTATGCTAACACAATAACAAGATGAATTTTGGGAATGGGGGTGTTCTTAGTGAAAACACGCTACAAGGCTCTTGTACATATATAGTTGTATCACTAATTTGAAAAGCGACTTTGGAAGCTAAAGGTACCTCTAAAGATCAAGATCTTTCTTTGATACTTACACCGTGGTGCAGTGTTAACAAAGGATAATCTAGCAGGAATTGGTAAGGCAGCAAGATATGTTGTTTTTGTTATAAAAAAGAGATAATTAGATGCTCAGTCTTTCATTGTCGTCTTGCTCATTCTGTTTGGTCTATTATCCAAATAGCCTCATGTCTCTATCCACCTCATAGTGTCTCACACATGTTCTGGGATGGCTTTTGCGAGTATCTAAATAGATGAGACCTCTTGTCCTACCAGGTGCAGCTATGGTTGTCGTTATGGTTATGCAAGAAGCCAAGAACAATGTGGTTTTTGACAAGAAAAAGGTTTTCTCTCCATACCTGGGCTATTCTTCAGAAGTCGGGATGTAGGGATTCTATTGTTGTGGCATGTCAACAGTTTGAGTAGGTGGTTAGGCAGTGTTTTACCGAGGAGCTTGGGTGACGATCTAGTCTACGGATTGGTGGCCCTAAACTTTTCATGTACTACCTTTTATGTTGATTGAAACTAGTGTATCGGTGTGTGTGTTTTGGTTATCTGTATGTTAGTTATGCAGGGGCCGGAAGTGCTCTATGTATGGTTGCTCCTTGATGCAATTGGCTGAGCTTAATAGAACTTCCATTATCTTAAAAAAAAATATCTCATTTACAGTTTTACCCTCGGTGAACCACTTGTCAAGCCTGATCAAGTTCAAACCCTCTCTACACAGATGTACCGATTCCATCAAAACTACATTGAAAAATTAGCTGCCGGTAGAGTGATGTTCGGTGCGAGGGTAAAAAACTCATATTACTTCCAAGGAGATGATGAGTTGTGGGTCCGTTTCCAGGAAATCTTCGAAGTGAACCGTCGTCGAGATGCCCTCGATGTCTCTCTTCTCAGTTTATGGGTTCTATAAGAATTGTTTAATTAATTTTATTTCGTTCCTTAGCTTCTTGTATGTAGCATCGAATAATTGCAGTGTGCGGATAGCTGATGAAAACATCTTTTTTACTGTTGTAGAATGGAGATTCAAATATATCATAAGAAGGGAGCTTTCAGGGTTGGATTCATGGCGCCCCGCAAAGTTAACACTATAGTCATAAAGGATTTTGAGCAAGAAACAAAGGATAATATTCTCCATTTCCTGGTGCAACAACATTTCAAGACCTTCATACTATTGCCGTACAACACCTCGTGAGTTTTTGCCTCCTTTCGTACCAATTTCCTTCTCATAGTCATACCTGCAGATTCCACTGGGTCCTTTTTGTTATAGACCTTACTGCAAGCAAACTTCATGTCTATGACTCAATGGATAAACCGAAGGAAACTTTCACCAAAATTTTTGAAGTGCTAGACAGGTAATGCCATCCATTCCATTGTCATTATGAGTGTTTGCCGCTGCTACTATATATGTGGATCTCAGATAATTAATCATAGCTTGCAACTGTACATAGGGCATGGACACGGTTTTGTACACTCGTCCGAGGGAATTTCAAAGAAAAACTAGATGTTAGGATGAACTTTCCGGTGAATATATTTAATTAAAATTATATTGAATCATTTAATTTGTTCTAAAATAAAAATATATATTAAATCTATTGTTTTGATCTCCTTTAGTGTCCAAAACAAAAGCAAGGGGCGAACTTATGCGTCTACTACGTTTGCAACTATATTCATACCATAACACATGGAATCAACAGTGACAAGGATCTCGATGTACGTAAACATCATTCATACATTATATCTCGATTTCTTATTGATTTCATATATTTATATCTCATTTTTTGAAATCATAGGTTCTTTGGATGATTTAGCAACTCCCCTACGATGCATTTATACAGGCCGTTCAAGAACAACCGATGGATTTATCATGGATCAGGTTATTGATCCCGCGGGAGAATTCCACCACGATGGAAAACCTATTCGTCAACCCTAACCACGATTAGAATATGATTGTAATATATAAATATACATAACATAGATTTTATGTGTATATGTAATTACTTATATGTCTATATATATATATTTTGGTAATCTATATATGTATATATTTACATATGTGTCTACATATTTTTGTTGGACATATATACATATAATATATATGTATTTATACATATATATGAAATATATATGTATAAATACATTTATTACATATATATTATATATATTATGCATATATATGTATTTATACATATATATATATGCAAAATATATATATATAAATACATATATATTATAAAAGCAACCAGAAGCTAGCAGCATATGCAAATTAAAAAAGGGTAAAAACATCTTTAGCTCGGTTGGTGTTACTAACCGGGCCTTCAGAGGAGCATAAAACACAACTGATATACCTCTGGGATTATAAACATAGAGGAGCCTGAATCCTAGCCTGGGCTAGGGTCCTAGGCCCCCCTCTCCATCCTTATAAGACTTCACGTTCTTCGCAGCGAAGAACGTAGAGACCTATAAAATCTACATCTTAAGATTAGAAGGCAATAGGAGAACCTGGGACCCAACCTGTCTGGGACCTGGCCCCATTGCCCTTGTAAGTCTTGCGTTTCTCCTCAGAGACGCGTCGAGACATACAAGATCTACATCTTAAATTTGTACGCAGAGAGGAGCATGGGGTCAGACTAGTCTTGGGACCTGGCTCCTCATGGTTTTTGCAAGTCACACACTTCTCGTTGAGAGAAGTGTCGAGACATATGAAACTTACATATTCCCTCATCAATGACATCTTTGAGAAGGTCATCTAAAAACGTCCAAATTCCCTGTTAAGGGGCACGAGGACACCGACGAGGACTTGTGAAAGTCAAACGTCCCATCCTCCCTACCAGTTGTGACCCAACGGACACAACCATAAATAAAACAGGTTGGGGAGAAAGTTTTCAAACCGACGGGATTGAAAATACACTGAAAATACAGCAGCACTGAGTCAAGCGGGACAAGAGCTGGGTTTGGACACGCGTCGCACATGCTCGGCGACACCCGGTTTTGCCAACTGGGTGAAAAGGGAGCCATGCGCCCTCTTGACGAGGTCGGGGCCTTTCCAAGCCCACCACATGGTAAGCCGAGGTCGGTGCCCGAGGAGCCCGGGGCAAACTAACAGTAGGATTTTGGTAGATTTCTCAGGAGGAGTTGAAAAGAACAAACTAGCAAAGACAAGATAACACAAGGAGCAAGTTCCACAATAGCTCATAAATAGCTTTGTGAGCTCCTCCTTGGACTATAAAAGAAAGGTGACATGCCACTTAGAAAAGGTTAAATCCTTTCGGATTGTCTTATAAAAAAAGAGCTAGGTTGTACTTTACTAAATCTAGATAAAAACAACCAAGAATAGGTGTAGGGTATTAGACCTCCGGTTAGTCTGGACCTGTATAAATTCTCTCTGTCTCTTTGTGTTTTAGCTAGCTTGATCACCCACGCGATATCACCAACCGTCATTCACAGCTAACCCTTTGGTCGGATCTTCGAACGATGGGTGAGCCTTGCACCCTCCCCGGTGTTCGGGGAAATCGCTTCCTCGACACCCTTGTTCTTAAATTATATAAATATGTTGTGTGCTCCATATGTACTGAAATATATGGTAATAACACTAAAATACTAAAAAATTGCAAACACAACACCATATAATGTATTTACTGCGATGGAGTCAGAAAATCGGCACGGCTTCGCTGCTCCCTTTCTGCTCCCCCTCACCCCTCCCACCTTCTCTTTTTTTTTCATTTTGAGTGAATATAATGAAAAATCGGAGAGGGAGAATGGGTTTTATACCCCGTGGGCAGAAAATCGCCCTCCCAGAGAGCAATACGGGCCGCCGGTAAAATGCCCCTCTCTCGGTGGCCGGCCATTAGGCGACGGACAACGGCCGTCTGCCACGTCGGATAAATCGCCCTCTGGGAGAGCGATGGGCGACCAGTTTTGTTAATTTTTCGAATAAAAATTTATTTTTTAAATATTTTAATAAATAAAATGAAAAATAAAAAAAATTCTGTCAGCATGTGTACTTCGGTTATTTCCTAGCCAGAGTCTGGCCAGCAGGGCCTTCAAAACGTCGCCAAATGGGCTGGACAACAAAGATGGCCCTTGGCCCATGTTGCAATCTGGCAAATGCCTTCATTCTTCAACTTGTTTGTCACCAGTCTAATTAATAAACAGGACAACATAATCCCCATTAGGCAGAGGAATGAACTAATCCGAAACGTGATTTAATTCGCCTGTTCGGTTTGTTTGCGTGTCGTTTTCCCTTTGATTGGTTGCTTATGTTCTTCAAGTGTGAAATCGTGGAAAAGGTTACTACGTACGTCGCAAAACATAACATCTTATAACTGACGAAACATGGTTTTATCGTATTATGTTTTATTCGATATTAGGGTATTATATTTTGGAATGAAGTGAGTAAGTAGGACAGAAGGATAATGACTAAGGCTGCACTTACTATATTTTTAGCTGGCTACTTCGTTATTTTCCGTGAGCATGATATGTTTCACGTATAAACTTTTTAATTTATAAATTTTATGAATTTTTTAGTATAGTTAGTACTCGCTCCATTCTAAAATATAAGAAGTTTTAGTTAGATAAGATACATCCTAATAATACGAATCTGGACATGTTACTTGTTCAGATTCGTAGTAGTAACATATTCAGATTCGTAACACTAGGATATGTATTATCCAACCAAAACTCCTTATATTTTGGAATGGATGGAATACTTAATTAATTAATTAATTATATGCTAGTGATTTTGTTTTTTCTACGCCTTCAAAACAACTCAAACAAAACTCTGTCCAGAGCGGAGCCTAAGAAGATACTCCCTCCATCCAAAAATATAGGACTCAACCACTTATAACACAAAGATCAAGAAAAAAATATTAACCTCCTTGATTGGATCATATATATACATCCAAGCAAGCTGATTAGGAGGTTTAATGTATGTATCTATGTACGTCTTATACATATGAGAAAAAAGGGTTATCTTATATTTTGTTATATTTTAGGATAACAGGAGTAGCATATAAATCAGTGCTAGCAGATAACAACGTGATAACAGCAATTACGTGGTTGTTAGCAACCAGCCGACCGACACTAGATTTCGCCCAACAAAAACGTTTGATTTGGAGGCAATACAAAATCAGTAATATGTGCATGGTCAAATGTCCTCGTCGTTGACATTTTGACTTCCGTTGTATTGCCACCTTCCTCGAGATCCGCTCACACCAACATGTCGACCATTGTAATGGACAATGATTATGTTTTTTTTTTCTTGAAAACTAATGATGATGGTTCAAATTCCAAATTTCAGATCACTTCAAATTTCAAAGTTCAAATATACATTAAAAACAGAAACCGAAATTCCATACTAAAACAAGCACAATTTTCAAAATCCAACTTCCTTGCGTGGGAACAAATACATTTGTACCGGCCGGGCACACCACGAGAATATATAATTGTCTCCCTCGAACACTCCCAACACGACGACCACCACCACATTTTTCCCAACGCAACACACAACACGCACCCGTGTAGCTCAAGAACAATGGCGCGATCCACGGCGGAGGTGGTCGCCGTCGTGGTGGCCGTGGCCGTGGTGGCCGCGATGGCGAGGCCGGCGGCCGGCCAGGGCGCGGCGCCGGCTGGGTCGCCGGCGCCGCCGTACAAGAACCACACGGTGGCCGGCGCCGATGGGTGGTTCTTCAACGCGACGACCAACACCACCTCCGGGAACTACTCCGATTGGGCCGCCGGCGAGACGTTCTACCTCGGGGACTACCTCAGTACGTCCATATTGCTTGCTTCTCTGCTCCTCCGTTCTGTCACGAATTTGCCATTGCCTACTTATTACTGATGCAGAATTGCAGTAGTTAGTAGGATATTGACATCTCGAAATGGTACTGAAATGTGTCCTAGGAAATCAATTTGAGCAAGAAGGAAACAGTAGCAGGTCTAACGTGCAAAACAGAATGGTAGAATTAGCAAATAACGCCATGTCCTGACTCGCAAACAAATCGAGGTTTCCGTGTTCAGATCCAGATCTGTGAAAGTTGCACAGCCTCAGAAGATCCCAAACTGCCTGCAGCCTGCATGAACAAAGCAGAATCTTTTTTTTCTAGACTAGACAAAGGAGCACCGCTAGCTAGCACGTGCCGTGCCATACTACCGGTCAACACCTCTGATTAATATTGCTGTGAAATTTTTATCTAACTGGATGTCAGGAAACTTGTTTTTTATATTTTAACAACTTTTGCGCAAAATGGATTTTTACTAGTCTTGTCATATCAAAAACAGCATATATGTAAGCAAGATAGCTGACAGTGTCCCATTATATTCAGAATACAACTGAGACAAGAACTATGTCATTTGTAAAACCAATCCTAAATTCAGCAATTTCTTTGTAGGTCTTTCCTGTTCCTTTCCATCTAGCTATCTCACTAATATACTTGACCAACCATATTTTTCTCATAATTGAAAGAATTAAACATACTCTTAAAACCAAATGCCTCAATATTTAATAACAGATAGCTCACCAGTTTGTAAGTTGTAACTGAAAACTATTTTGCTTTCCAGTCTTCAAGACGGACGACAGCTCGTCGGTGGTGCAGACGTCGAACGCCACCGCCTACACGCTCTGCGACGCCGAGGGGCCGGAGACCCTCATCTACAGCCCTGGCCGCGGCGACGCGGCGTCATCGCACGCTGCCACAATCGCCGTCCCGCTCACCGTCGAGGGCGCCAACTACTTCTTCTCCGACGCCGGTGACGGCGCGCAGTGCGAGGACGGGATGCGGTTCGAGATCAAGGTCGCTCACGGCCGCGGCCTTCCGCCGGATCTCGCGCACCCGCCGCCGGCTCCAAAGCCGCGCGTCCTCGCGCCGCCCCCCGACGGGACGAGCCTGAACCCGGGCGTCGCCGGCGCCGGCGCCGGCGCCGCCGGCGACTTGACGGAGGGGAAGAGCGGCGGGAGCAGAGCCTGTGTGGCGTGGTTGGGGGTATTTATTGGGGTGGGGTTGGCAGTTTTGGTTGCTGCCTGAGTGGGTGGGCCCGATTGTCAGTGTCCCAGGAGTTAAAACTTGTTGTACTAACATTTATTTTGTTGGAGGAATAAGTTATTCAATCCGATTGGTTATTAAAAGTTGAGTTTTCCATTTTTGCAGCAAATGAATTTATGATGAGTTTTGCAAACTGTGGAATACATAAAGTCAACTATATGTTATATGTACTTTTAAAGGTATTTTATACACATAATGTATTACTCCCCATGTTATAAGTCATTTTATTTTTTTTTCTAATTAAATTTCTCTAATTTTAACCAAGTTTATGAAAAATATATTAATATTTTTAATCAAAAACTATATATTATCAAAATCTATTCAATGTTACGATAAATGAAACTAATTTAGTATTTTATATGTTACTAAATTTGATCAAACTTAACAAAGTTTAATTAGGAAAAAAAGACTTATAATATGAGTTTTAACTTCTAGTAAATAAGTGAATAATTTTATTAGTCCAACAAATCTGAATTCATATTATTTTTATGATTTTATAAATTTCCTACATGTTTTACAAGTCATGATATACCATATATTAATAATTTTGCTACATATAAATTTTTAGAAGTGTTTCTGGTGCTGCATGGTGCACATTTTAATTCATGGTAATTAAGGTCATAAAGTTATCAGTTTAACAAAACTAGAATCACTCTATTGGAGTTATAACTAATGCTATATGTATTTTAGGAATTTTTATACTAATTATGGACTTTTACATGCTACATAAATTTGGAGGTATACTATGTACTAATCCTTCCATGTTCTAGTTTACAGAAATAAAGTCTATCATCGTGTGATTCTAACAAATTTTAGTTCACAGCATTTGGACCTAAGATGTCTTTTCTACGTACTTTACAAATTGGAATACATATAGTGGTAATTTTATCCTTTTCAAAATCTTGAGTTATTTTTCGTACATAATGTACCATATTTTATTTTGTATCATTATAGATAATAATTTGGTGAATCTACTGAAATTTACTTCATCAAAATTGGAGCAAAGATGAACTTTCTGCAAATTTTACAAGTTTACTCATTTTTCTGCTTAACAGAAATTGATTTAGATAATTTCGTTATATTTTCCAGATTTTATCTTAATGGACCCACAAGTCAGTGAAACAGATCTTACAAAGAAAACTGGAAGAGTGGGAAATCAACCCGCACTCTAAAGGTACATGTTTAATAACATTTTCATTAAGAATCAACGGATTTTCGAAGTTATTACATCCAGATCCAGCCCCGCACGTCAGTGATTTGCGTATTTTATAACATGGACCCTATGGCTAGTTAAAGGCTTGTTTGGGAAACATGGACTTATTACAAGTCCCTGTCATATCGGATGTTTGGACACTAATTTGGAGTATTAAACATACACTAATTACAAAACCCATTCTATAACCTTGGACTAATTCGCGAGATGAATCTTTTGAGTCTAATTACGCCATGATTTAACAATGTGATGCTACAGTAAACTTTTCATAATTATGGATTAATTAGGCTTAAAAAATTCGTCTCGTAGATTAGCTCTCATTTATGAAATTAGTTTTTTTATTAATCTATGTTTAATATTACAAAATTAGCATCGAAACATCCGATGTGACATGAGCTAAAAAGTTTTGACCCCATCTAAACACCCCTAAGTTTACGATAAAGGTCCTTTATTGCCCTACATAACAGGAAGCTATGGCTGGCGGCAGGTTTGGCCTCGCTGACGGCGAACGGAAGCTCCGATGGGGTCGCGGGCAAAAGCAAAAAACATGCATCAGACCATGGTAAAGCTAATGGTGGTTGAATCACCCGACGAGGTGGCCGGAGACGACCACAGCGAGGGCATAGGCGGATAACTTTTGCTTATATAACTTTTAATAAAGTACACTTCTCTTTATTAGGTTTTATTTATTTAATGTCTTGTAGTAACTTTATATTATTCTCGCATATTTGTCTTTTGCATGAAAATCATAATTCTACAATCAGGGCAGAGGAATCGAAAACAAGGACAAATTTTAATCTATATTAAGCTGACAGAGAACGAGCTCCTTATCAGGGACAGCGAGGACCCCCTGTGAGTTCGGCCTAGGGCGCGGGACGAAGATTCGGCTCTCCGGTGTGCAGCGGATCGCTGGTGCCTAAGTACGAGAGGGATCACACCCCTAGAGAAGCGTAACACCCTACTCCTGTGCGGTTGTTTAGAGATTGTAGTTTTTCAGGGATCGAACCCTCTTTCTCTAGGCTTGGGCCTACTTTTATATTCCAAAGTGGACACCACATGGGTCAACAGGTTACATTCTAGGGAAAGGAGAAAACATTCTTTTACAAACAAGGGCCACGCTATTGCTTGGGGCAGAAGTCCACTGCTCCGTAATGGTGATGTGACCCCTGTCAGGATGCCCATCCACCGCGTGTGACGCCGTGCATCATTCTTCATTAAACGGCCAGAGACTTACGTACTCCACCCGTACGTAATAACGTGCGCTAGGTGATTAGACTTGGCTTACCAACTCCGGGTGGATCAGAGAGCAAGATATGGCTCTCATGGTCTTGGATGTCACCCAAGAGGAGTTGGTAATCCAAGTCTAATCACCTAGCGTACGTCGCTACGTACGGGCAGAGCACATAAGTCTCCGGCCGTTTAATGAAGAATGATGCACGGCATCACACGCGGTGGATGGGCATCCTGACAAGGGTCACATCGGCATTACGAAGCAGTGGACTTCTGCCCCAAGCAATAGCGTGGCCTTTGTTTGTAAATGAATGTTTTCTCCTTTCCCTAGAATGTAACATGTTGGCCCATGTGGTGTACCCTTAGGAGTATAAAAGGAGACTCAGGCCTAGAGAAAGGGGGTTCACTCCCTGAAAAACAACAATCTCTAAACAACCGCACAGGAGTAGAGTGTTATGGTTCTCTGGCGGCCCGAACCTATATAATCCCCTGTGTCGTGATCCCTCTCGTACTTAGGCACCGGCGATTCGCCGTGCACTGGAGAGTTGAATTGCGTCCCGCGCCCCAGGCCGGACTCACAAAGGGGGGCCCTCACTATCCCCTGTTGAGGAGCTCGTTCTCCATCAGCTGGCGCACCAGGTAGGGGTACCCGAGGCCCAGGACACCCTGGTGGCCCCGCCTTGTCGCAGCTGAAGAGTCCGTTGCAAAACTGCAGCGGGCTCTGGACTCGCGGGCCGGGGAGCTCGAAGCTCTCCGGCTGGCGACCGAGGTGGGCCCCAGCATGCTGCTTTACACCGTCACCAAGCTGGCGACCGAGATCGGCCGCCTGCCGGAGCGCCTCGTCAGGCGCTGGTCCCTCGGCCTCGCCTCCTGCGGGCCGGCTGACTTTGACGTGGCGGGAGGTGTCACCGCCACGAACGCTTCGAGGCGGGAGCTCCTGGACAAACAAACCAACAATAATGCATACATGAACAAAGAGAAGGAAAAGAGACGACCGCTGTTGGTAACTAGACCGTACTTGTGGGGTGGACGGGTGAAGGTCCACTCTGGTGGCTTGATGAAGCCCCCTTGCTGGGCTCGGTCTCCCCCAGCTTGCTGAGACGCCTCTTCTTCTTTTCCCTCTCGGGCGGGGGTGTCGGTGAGCCGCTCGCCAGCGCCTCCCCGAGGCACGCTCGGCGCTGCCCCCTCGAGGTGGAGATGGGGGAGGGCTCTCCCCGGCTTTGCGCTTCCCCTACCTGGCGCGCCAGCTGACAGAGAACGAGCTCCTCAACAGGGGACAGTGAGGGCCCCCTTTGTGAGTTCGGCCTGGGGCGCGGGACGCGATTTAGCTCTCCGGTGCGTGGCGGATATCCGGTGCCTAAGTACAAGAGGGATCACGACATAGGGGATTATACAGGTTCAGGCCGCCAGAGAAGCGTAACACCCTACTCCTGTGCGGTTGTTTAGAGATTGTTGTTTTTCAGGGATTGAACCCCCTTTCTCTAGGCCTTGGCCTCCTTTTATACTCCCAAGGGGACACCACATGGGCCAACAGGTTACATTCTAGAGAAAGGAGAAAACATTTTTTACAAACAAGCGTCACGCTATTGCTTGGGGCAGAAGTCCACTGCTCCGTAATAGCGATGTGACCCTTGTCAGGATACCCATCCACCGTGTGTGACACCGTGCATCATTCTTCATTAAATGGACGGAGACTTACGTGCTCCGCCCGCACGTAGCGACGTGCGCTAGGTGATTAGACTTGGCTTACCAACTCCGGGTGGATCAGAGAGCAAGATACGGCTCTCATGGTCACGGCCGGCTCACCAGTCTGTGGTCGGTGCGAATGACCGATGGGACACGGTATAGTGCCGGTCGTGACGGTTGCACGCTGTTAGGTACGCTGCCTTTAATATAATGAAAACATGTTTGAAGCTAATATAGTTTGTAGTTTGGTTTTTAAGAAATAGATTTTATGTGTGAAGCACAAATTTAACATGTATGTTTTGGAAAGATTTCACCCTTGAGCCATGAGGCTAAGATGTGTTGTGCAACTTCTCTTATTACCAAAATTAGATAAGGTAGAAAATTTATTAAGTGCTTAATAAAGAAGTTTGAAAATTTTTATTTTAGAAAGTGAGTTTGTTTCTAAATCACTTCGCTTCCCGGATATAGCTTAACTGCATTTTAATTTTTCATGAAACAGGATCATCAAGATTTTTCATGTAAAAAGTGTTTTGAAGTTTTGATGAAGTCAAATTTTGAAATTCAAAATTTGGGTATGCCACAATTAGGCCTATTTATAGTATTTTGATGTGGCAGGTGGCTCTACCTCCTCCTTGGAGCAAAGCATTCACCTCAAACCCCTCAAATGTCTTCTCGATTCGATGGGTCATGGGGAACACTACACAAAAACGATTTTTCATAGCGTCACCCTATAATTTTCATTGGCAGCCGTACACAAAAACCGCCAGCAATAATGTAACGAGGGGTTCGGGGCTACGGACCGCCAGCGAAAACCAATTTTCGCTGGCGACCACGCTAAGAGGTTCGCCATAAAAAACTCTATTATTCGAGGCGGACCTCTCAAGTGTCCGCTAACGAAAATAGCGTTTTCACTGGCGGTAGGTAAATTGGACTGCTACAAAAAAATTTGAGGTGAATAAAATCCACCGTGCACCTCCACTTCTCACCATAGCCTCTCTCCCTTCCCACTCGGTCTCTCCACCTCTCTCTCTACTCCCAGATCTAAAATCCCTCTCCCTCTCCTCTTCCAGATCCTAAATCCTTCTCTCTCTCTCGATTCGATGGGTGCGACACGGGGCAACGGGGTGATGGTGCTCGGCCGCAGCGGCACGGGCATGGGGTTGGCTCGGCAGTAGTGCGCGGGGTGGCGGTGCTCGGCAGCGGCAGCGGTGCACACCTCGTGCAGAAGCAGCGGTAGCACCTGCGGGGAAGGGGTGGCGGCCGGCTACGGCAAAGGAGGAGGTGACGAGTTGGTGCACGGGCGGATCCTGGTGGTGGTGCATGGGCGGATCTCGGCGACGAGCGGATCAGTGGGGAGGAGGCACCCGAGCGGTGGATCCCGCCGGGCACCAAATCCAAGCAACGCTGATGGCTTCATCTCCTACCTCACTGACCACACCCGTCACCGCCCCTTCGACCTTAGGCCCTTCACCCACCCGACGCCCGCGGCTCTGTTGCCACCGTCCACCATGCACAAGTGCGGGCTGCCGCAGTCCTTCTGCTCCACCGTGGAAGGGGCATGTGCGGGCGGTGGATCCAGCCTCCGAAGGGGCACGGGGCGGTGTATCTAGCCGCCGGACGTTCGCGGGAGGGGCGCGGGCGATGGAGGGAAGCGCACGGTCTTCGGCTCGATCGTCCGTGGGCTTTGGCAGGCATCGACGGCTACCACGGTGAGGGCTGCGATCGAGCTTGGGCGAGGCCGACCTGCCTTCAAAGGCTCAGCACGACGACTTTGGGCATGGGCGGCAGCTTTGGGAGTGGGCGACAAAGCTCTTGGCGCTGGCGGCTGATCCGGTGGCGGGCGGTGACCTAGGGTGCAAATCCAATGAAGTCCTCCCATCTCCAGTGGTGACCACCAGCAGGGTGCTGCGACACTGCGACTATCGACAGTTTCAACTGCATGTATTGATGTTTGCTTGTTCTAAATGGGAGTGAAAATTGATGTAGTCTTCCCTGGAGGTGGATTTGAGTATGGATCTGATGTGATTTGAATTGATATGAATTTGGATTGGATTGTATTTGAAAATGCAGCTTTCGATGTTGATTGATTTTTTTTGTAGCGGTCTGGATGTTGATTAATTTTTTTGCTGGTAGTCTGGATGTTGATTAATCTTTTTGTTGGCTGTCTGGATGTTGATTAATTTTTTTGGTGAAAAAATCTTTTTGCTAGTGGCCCTCTTAAGGGACGGCCTGCGAAAATCGATTTTCGTAGGCGGTCCTCTTGAGGGTCCACCTGTGAATATCGATTTTCACAAGTAGATCGTAACCGTCAGCGAAAATCATCGATTTTCACTAGCCTTTGCTTGCTGGCGGTTGTATCAGCAGCTTGTGAACTTCCATTTTGGCCACTGGCAAAAATCATTTTCGTAGTTGTGGAAGAAGTGGCGATTATTTTGGTGTCGTGGAGAGAAGTCACAATCCACACTGAGCTTTCCAGCTGGAATCACCCCATTTCGTACCATCCATCACATAGCTCTCTCTGACCTGATCTATGCCTTGCGTGACTAAGTTTGCGCAGCTGAGTTCATCCTCATCGTTGTCAATGAGGTCTCTTGTAACACCCTGAAAACTCCCGGCAATAAAAATCACTAAAATTTTGAATTTTTTAAAACCTTTGCATCATGCTGGTTTTTATGAGTGCTATTGCTTGCCAAAACCATAAACGGTCACGATGAAAGTAAGGTAAAGATTTATATTTGAGTAATAAATATAACGTACCAGAATACATAATTTATTATTAACCCTATAAATATTTTTGCACATGAAAGCAAGCCAAACGAAGTGCAAAATAATTATTAACTTCTGTAATATAAAGTACAACTCGAATAATAAATACTTTAACCATGTGATGAGCGTTATAAAATATAAGTACGCATGAAATAATAGTCACCGCTACAATGACCCTATTATATATGGGTGTTTCATTGGAATATTTAAATTAATATTTAAAACAATTTATCAAGTCTTCCGTTGCATAAATTTCGCTCGTATAAGGTCATATAACTAAATTGACCTCTATATGTAAAATAGGCTCATGGGTGTATTTGATTCAATATTGAGATCAATGTTGTACCGAGTCTCAGAATATCCCATGAAATATAAATACACATGAAATGATAATCGTTCAAATAAACTAACCCATAAATAAATTGAGACAAATATGCTATTATATTAACAAAAGCCACCTTAGAATATTTTAATTAGTTTCAGAAATATCGAAAGCCTCCAAATTATCTAGACTAATTTTGGGGCTAAAATCATTTAATTAACACAATAAAAATACGTTTGCACCATCACAACTTATGATCAAAATTTAGGCTTTTAGACATTAGTATTAAATTTGGTTGTCGAGGAAATTTACGGATTGAACCCCTTTTTATTTAAATTCCTTCCTAACCCCAAAAACCCCGGAAAGTAGGGAACTATTAAATCTATTATAAATGTTAATATCAATCATTATTAATTTTTGGGAAGTTCTAAATGTGGAATCAAACAACTATAAAAAAAAACAAAAAAAAATAATAAAAAAAGAAAAATACTGTTTATCTTCTACCTCTGACTGGCCTACCGCTGCTACCCCATCCCTACCGCCTCCTACCGCCGCCCACCGCGCCTGCTGCGCCGCGCGCCGTCCCATCCACCTCGAGCCCCTCCTGCGCCGCGCCTCGAGCCCCTCCCGCGCCGCTCGCGTCCCATCCCCCTTCCCCCCGGCCGCCCCCTCTCTTCCCCTCTGCCGCGCTATAAAACCCCCCCACCCCGGCCGCCATTGATCCACCGGCGAGCTCGCCGTGGACGGACATCCGGGAGCCCCCTTTCTTCCATCTAACCAGCAAAACCGAACCCTCATGCCCCACCGTTGCTCCCGCGCCCATCAATTTGGCCGGAGGCCACCCCGTTTGCCCTAGCCACACTACCGCCGGCCACCGCCGTCTAGGAGCCACCGCCGCGTGGTCGCCGCCGCGCCGCCGCCCCTCGCCGCTGCACCGCCTGGTAAGCCCCCCCTCCCTGCCGGCTGTACACAGAGAGAGAGGAGAGAAACAAGCAGAGAGAGAACCGAGGAAGAAGAAGGAGCAGAAAAAAAAAGAAAGAAAAAGAAAAAGAAAAAGATAGAAAAGAGAGAGAAAAATAAAAATAAAAATAAAAATAAAATAAAATAAAATATGGAGAGATAAAATTTGGGGATTAGGAATTTAATTTTTTCGATCATCTCGAAATTATGAGCACACGCGCTAGATTAATATAAAATACTAGTTTAGGAAATCGATATATCCGTCGCGGTCGATTATCTTAATGCGAGTAAAATTAAATCGGATATTTAATTGCAATTTAAATAATTCACCTAACTAGATTATTCGTCTAAATAATTAATCTTTAGCAGGGTACTTAGCCGATTATGTAGATTTCTATTAGTTAGATTTCGCTAAATCGTTTATATATAAACGGAAGATTAATTACCGGTCATTCTTAAATCGCTATCGAATGTATGCGACTGTCCGTTAACTATTTAAAACATCTATTTAGTCTGTATCTAGTTAGTTTTTACACAATAATTAGGTTATCCGCTAAATTAGTCGTTACCATTATTTAGCCAACTATTTATCGGTTAGGGATGATTATTATCGGAACCTAAGTATTAAATATGTAGAGTATCTTATTTCGGACTAGGGTTAACTATTATTTATCCGAGTGCCATTTATTTGGAATCGTGTAAATTGAAATAAACTAATACCTTAATCGGCTAACGCAAAATTATTAGGATAAAACGGATTATAGAGTAAGGACTATCCTGAGCAGGCAAGTCATCACTATCCCTTGAACATGTTGATCCCAGTTGCGAAATTACTTTGTTTACAAATAAAGATGCATGCAATGATAAACATCCTACTTGTTGTTATGCCATGCCTTGAATGTTGTTTACCCCATATCCCCTTGTAACCACGTTACGTATGAGTCTCTAGTCAATTATGACAAATGCTTAGTAACGCTCTCCTAGAATTATACATATTCATATTTATCAAAATGCTATATGCTTGGGCAATTACCTTGGGATGGTAATTGAGATGCGGCATGTGGAGACATGAGTGCCACATTGCCATGATATGATGACATGATTTGTGAAAGGAGAAATAAAAATTAAACAATTATTTTCGACTGGGGCGGATGGTGGATTTGGGTGGTATCTGGAAAAGGCTAGCACCGTCCCCGGTCAATTAAGGACCGAGCCATGAAGCTAAGCATGAAACGACCCTCGTACAACCGTACTTCTCGGATGGGTATAGACCTAGCGGAGTAAGTAACCGAGCGGAGGCAGTATCCCTGCATAGTGGTTTTCTTAGTGTGTATGAGGGGCGGGGCCTACGGTGGGGTAGCCACCGGTAGGACCGCCACGTGTGAACCTAAATTTTAATATAACTTAATGCATGTGTGAGTTTTTCCCTTCCCGGGAGCGCCAGAACTCCTCTCACTGCTAGAAACCGTGTACGCCTAGAGTGCATGAGGATGTAAGTTCATGGAGCGGGTACTGCCAATGTGAGGTTATTGAAAGGCTTTGCCGTGACGCGTCTCATTCGTTGGGACTTCGGCTCATTTGTTGGGCAAGTTACGGAGTGCGGGTAAAGTGTACATCCACTGCAGTGTGAGTAACTAAATCTATTCGAATAGCCGTGCTCGCGGATATTGAGCACCGGGACATGTATTACACTTGGCTAGACTCTAAATTCTTAAACTGGTTGGGATGGGTATGCATAATGACTTTTATGTGCTGGTGGATCAACTTCTCGAGAAGCGAGAAGGGGTAGACCCCAGAAAACCATGATGACTCAATAGCGGGAAGCTATCCTTGGATGACAATGGATGGTGGACAGAACCGTCGTTGATTAATGAACTATGGTATTAAAATCTGATCAGTCTATGCTAGGTCTTAGGTTTGTGAAAGGATTTACAAAACTTGCTTTACGCAAAAAGAACCGGAAGCCATTATTTGAAGTACCTTCTATCATATGCATCCTTGTGTGGTTGCTTGTTGAGTACTTTTGTACTCATTATTGCTCTATATATATGTTTTAGCAGAGTGCCTGCAGAGAAGCCCTTGTTGGTATGCTTGCGTACTTAACAGGATGATCGGAGTGCGGTCCCGTTCTAGGTCTCGTTCCCCAGTCGACTGCTTGTGGCTTGTGAACCGGGCCCTTGTATTGTTTCGTTTTCCGCTGTTGTTCTCTGATAGTTGTTGGCCTGCCTGGCCCTAAAGTAAGCATTTAACCCCTTTAGCCTGAATTCATTCGTGATATGTTGTGATTCGGCTATGTATGTGTGTACCAACTACTGATCCAGGGATTGGTACGGATAAACACATGAGATTTCCGATTTGCAAAAATCGGGGGTCTACATCTCTGGTGTACCACCTCGATCTATTGCCGTCGCTTGGAGAGGGGTGAGTCAGATAGGGATGAGAGGGGTCTTGTGTTGGTGGGGACGGGTAGGGGTGGCACTTTCCCCGTTGGGGCCGGGGCCACGGGAGTATTCTCACCCGCGGGTGAGCGAGGACCGTTGCGGGATTCGAATGAACCCGTGAATGACCCGGCGGGACCCCGGGATGTGAATTATCTCTAAAAGTAGCCCATTTGAATAACATAAGCCCAGCAGCCTATTTAGTGGAGTGTAGCCTATATGAAAAAAAAAACAAAACCTAGTTTCTAATTACACTCCCATCCTCCCACCCAGCTGCTACTTGCCACAACAACAACCTTATCCACAAGATTCCATGAGACCACAAGCAGGAAGAAGCACTGAAGCAGGCAGTGGCAAGGACGTCGGTTGTCTCTTCGCTGGTCACCACACCTGTCTTGTCAGTCATCATTGGCCATCATGACGCCGCCTCGTCGCTCGGCACTCGTCATTGTGCTGTCAAAGCCTCAGCGATTGTTGCTGCGCTGCCTCGTCGCTTGGTGGTCACGCCACCTTTGTCACCAATTCCACGCCCCATCGCCGTCGCCGTCCCCAGCCATAGAGTCATCATTGTGTCTCTCGGACGTCATCGCCTCATAGCTTGGTGGGCAGCCAGCGTGCCACTCGCCGCTTGAGCACAGTACTGCAAAAAAGCTTTTTGCTGGCGGCCAATTTATATGTTTGCTTGCGGTCATCCCAACCACCAGAAAGAAAAGACCTGTGAAAATAGAGTATTTTCACAAGCGGGAATTAACCGCTTGTAAAAATTATTTTCACTGACGGGTCCGCAAAGAGAACTGCCAGCGAAATCCCCACCAGATCCAAAATCCCCCACCAGATCCAAAATGCTGCACACAAATCCAAAATCCCCCACTCCAAATCCAAAATCCTCTTCCACCCTAATCCATTCATAAATCACAAATTCACTACAAATCTCATAATACATTCAACAGATTCGTTCACAAACATTGTAATCCATTCACAAATCACAAATTAAACACATATCCACCCACAAATCACACAAAAAAGAAAACAATCCATCCACTCCATCCACCGGCTTGGCCGCAGCCGGCAACTGCATGGACTTGCTCGTCGTCACATCCATGCCCTTTCCCGTGCCGCCCTTCACGCACGATGGAGGAGGAGGATGCCTACGCACCTGTCTCCACCGCCGCCGCCCCTCCCGGTGCCGGAGCTCCGCCACCCACGCTTCTCTCCGTCGCCGCCATCCCTCTCGGCACCATATCTCCGCTACCGGTGCTTCTCTCCACCGCCACTACCCCTCCTGACACCGGATCTCTGTCGCCCGCGCTTCTCTCCGCCGCCGCCGCCCGCACTTCTCTCCGCCGTCTCCGGCTGCTCGAGCTACCGCCGGTGGGGAGGGAGGAGGAGAGGGAGCTACCACCGGTGAGGGAGGAGGGCTGGGTGGATCTGGATAAGGAGGAGGAGGAGGAGCTGAGCAGGAGGTGCTGGGTGGTGGTGAGTTTATTTATTAATGTGGCAATAATTTTCCTTGGCGGTGCTCTTTAGTGGCCACGGGAGTGGGGACAAGTGACGTTTTTCACCCGGTTGTGTTTGCGGGACCGGGGCCAATGGGAGAATGCGGGGAGCGGGGCCGGGGGCGTTCTTGTCCAACCAGGGCACTGCCCCGTTACCATCCCTAGGGAAGGGAGAGGAGTAAGTTGGATTTTTCACCTTTTGATCTTTTCAGAAAACTTATTTTACAAATTGGTGCCATAAAAACTTATTCTAGAAATGATCCTTTTCACGGTGCCAACGTAATTGGAGCCGTGTATACATTGCCAAATTGGTCGCCTAGCCGGCACGGCCTGGGCACGATCAGGCTCGGGCAAGTATCAGTCGGGTCGTCACGGTCTGACCTACACAGCGGCATGGGCCGTGCCCGCGCATGGGCTGCACGAACGGACCAGGCACGACCCAATAAGATTCGGGCTGTGTTGGCTAGCCCGAAGGCATGAAAACCTACCCTACTTCTCCTTGGAATAAGTCTATTTGGCGTCCCTCATGTCTCTGGACCGGGTCTTATATGACTGGAATAAGTCTATTTTGCATGCCTCTGCTCTTTGGGTAGTACCTTATATGACTAAATAAGTCTATTTTGGTTCCCTCATCTATTTTGCCTCCTTCATCATTGGACCTTGTCGTGCCGGGCTGGCCCACTGTGCCAAGGTAGCGCTCCAGCCACGACCCAACTGTCGGGTCGAGCTGACACGGGCCCAACACTAGTTGTGTCGTGTCGTGCCTGGGCCGGGCCAAATGGTCGTGTCGTGCGTCAGGCCACCAGGTTTTGGCCCCTATAGCCATCTATAGCACAGTGGTCCAACAATGGCATCAACATCGTCCTCTTAGCCCTCCGGTGGACGCTAAATCACTAATGTGATGGGGGACGGGGCCAATGTCATTGGCGCCAAGGACTTATTTATATTTTTTAAAAACAAGACATATTTGTAATAAAAAGGATATATCTGTAAATATTTTTTATTAAAAATAGGTTCTTTTCTGCTATAAATAGGTCTTTTTTAAAAGAAGATTTACAAGTAGGTCCTGGGCTCCAACAATATTGGTGCCGTCCCCTTTCACATTAGTGACTTAGCTTTCACGGAGGGACGAGGGGAACGGTGCCAATGACATTGGCATCGCAAAAAGGACCCATTCCTAAAATAAATGTTTTAGCGATCTATTATTAGAATAAGTTTTTTAAAAACCAAAAGGTTATCATTCTACGTAATAGTGTAACATAGATAATGTATAAGAAAAAAACCATGTTATCTCATCAAATGATGTATGGTTAATAGTGAGGTTGTAGTTGGAGGGTATAATAGGGAGAAATTTTAGTGAAAGGTGATGGATGGGATAAATAGTAGTTTATAACAATGACAAGTATTTTTGGGAAAAAAATTTAATCCTAGATAGATAACTATTTTAGGACGGAGGTAGTAGAAAAGTTGGATAGCTAAGTTGTTTTGACGGCATCATTGCAAATTCTAGAATGACAAAAAAACTTATGGGCTGAAGCTAAAAAAGTAAAGGGTAGATAATTTAGATGGGTCTCATTTTAGATCGAGTCTAAGAAGATTATTGAGCATATTGTTACGGTGGATTATATGCTCAATTATAAAGATAAATTAAATATTTTGATAAATAAACTTAACTACTAACTTAAAACAATCCATCTAAGCAGTAAATAATAATGAGTTAAGTGCAAGAAAGATTTTTTAAAGAAAAATGTATTCTTTGATGCGTGGAAAAATTAATACATTTTAATAATCAAAAATAACTAAGCCTCCATGGTGAACTACTCCATCCATCTTAAAATATACTCCTACCATTCAAATTTATCTCATAATACTCCCTCCATCTAAAAGTCGAAGGTATGTTTTATTTTCTGATATCTTTTTCAAATAACATGTGTATATTTGTAGTCTCTTTATGCTAAATTAAATTGTTGACCGGAAACTAAGGAGTCATCTTAATACTCATTGGTTCCATGCATACATATGGTTCCTTGGTTTCTATCACATGGTAGATGAGTTAAATCCTCCTTAATCTTGTTGACAAAGAAATATTCCTTCAACTTTGAGACGGAGGGAGTACTAGCTAAATGCCCATGCATTACAACGGATTTAAGAAGGACAACTTAATTATACATTGCAAAGGCTATATACATGGAGAATGGATCAAAACTATACATATTCTATGATGTGTGAGAAATGGGAACTGGGGTCCCCCTTTCCCCACGGCTTGAGACGGTGGGCTCATTTTGTTACCATATGAGGGAAATCACGCTCATTTAATCACCGACACCGTTATTAGCTGACAAGGTGTGAGACCTGGACCTGACCTGCACGAGGCCCCGATGACCCGACGCAGTCGACAAAAGTTGCGCCTATAAGGCAACCTAACAGAAAATCTATGTCTTGCCGGGGTGGTAGCGTGGGACCTTACCAAGTCAGCATGCGCGTGCTAACGAGCTGCGAAGCCTAGGGGACCGCCTTGATGACAAACCCGGGGCCCCCAGCTTGATACGACGGCATGTTCTTGGATATAAAAAGAGAATAGGGACGTATAACAGGTATATTCATAAAACAGTGGGGGTAGGGACTCGGGGGAGACTTAGCTTGACCCTGGGGATCCCTTACACCCCAAAAATACATGTGCCCTCCGTTGAGGCGTACAAAGAGTACAAGTAAAAGCAAAAAGGACAAAACTTCCCAGTGAAGAGCGTGGGAGGGAGCCCAGGCCAGTGAGTCGCAAGGGGGCCAGGAGCCACGCATGCCCCGGGAAGGATTTTTGAGTATTTGTAACAGGGTAGAATCTTAGCCTTGAAGCTGTCCTGGATTGGCTCCGAGTTAGGATGATGTCGACCATGGAGCCCGGGGGCCAGCACGGCTTAGAGCGCCCTGTGGGAATCAATCCTAGGGACTGTAGGTCTTGGCGCAGTATCACAGGTATCACAGACAGATATTGTAGGGCAGGGGGCTTAGCTACCTGAGTGGAACCATACCCCTCCCTACTGTTTGTCATGTGGTGCCTTGGAAATCACAAGCCAAGGGATACCACCTGGGTACATGCAACCATGAGATATCAAGGAACAAGCAAGCCAAAGGCAGTGAGTCATCTAAAGAAACTGGGACAAGCCACATGTCGGATATGCCCAACGATGCTCGGCTATGACCGATGGGGTGCTGCGGAGTGCCGGCGCCTCCTCAGCATTGCTAGGGCCCACCAAGACAAGGAATTCGAAATACAGTTGGAAAGGAGAGCCCTAGTGATCTTGGCTTCTGCACCAAGTTGCTCGGGGCACTCCATGAATAGCAGTAGCTGGCAGGTACCTGTTGCTTGGGAAGATAAGGACAATACAGAGGACAAGACTAGACCACGGTAGTAATATGAAATTGTACACCGTCCCATCAACTATAAAATGGAGGGTTTGTGTCTTAGGAAACCATCTCTGATCCCACCCTATGAACCATAACACAAGCGCCTATCCAGGTGTACAAGGGTGAGGGTGCCCGTAGGATCCATGGTAGCCGTACTCATCTAGGTGTACGAAGCCAAGCCAGTTGTAGTTGAAACAACATTGTGCTCCTTCCAAAACAACATTAGGGTATTAAACCCCTAGGTACATCGCCTTGGCCGAGCGGCCTCCGCCCCCAACCCATAGCCGTGTGCGGGCAGAGGCCCCACCGGGACTGTAGAATCATCATCATCACAATAGGAGAGGGCGCGCCACGCTTCCACCAAGCCTCACCCAAACCTTGCCCGCATGTTCCCCAGCCGGGCTTGTCAAGACTGTCAAAAGTTTGGATCTATTCAATGAGCACCAGCATCGGCTATAAATCCAATTATCAAGCCATGACCGTTCAGAGGTTGGGGAATTGATATGATCGGCCAGATCAATCCACCGTCGAGTAAAGGTCATAAGTTTATATTGGTTGCTACCGATTATTTTACTAAGTGGGTTGAAACTATTCCTCTCAAGAAAGTTGATACTAAAGATGCCACAGAGTTTATTAAGGTGCATATCATATATAGATTTGGTTTGCCACAGACAATAAAAACTGATTAATGATCTATTTTTGTGTCTGATGAGTTTGTTCAGTTTGCCAATAGTATGGGGATTAAGTTGTTGAATTCTTCACCATATTATGCACAGGCTAATGGGCAGGCTGAGGCATCTAATAAAAGTCTAATCAAGTTGGTTAAGAGGAAGATTGCAGAATTTTCCAAAAGGTGGCATGCTATATTAGCTGAGGCATTATGGTCTTATCGGATGGCTTGTCATGGTTCTATTCAAGTTGCACCATATCAGTTGGTTTATGGTAATGAAGCTGTATTACCATGGGAAACTAACATCGGCTCAAGGAGGATTTCTTTATAAGATGAGTTGACAGCCGATGATTACCATAATTTGATGGTTGATGGATCAAAAGAGTTAGTTCAATCCAGGCTGCGTGCCGTAGAGAAGGTTAGATGAGATAAAGAAATGGTTGCTAGGCATTATAATAAAAAAGTTGTACCAAAATCTTTTGAGGAGGAACTTGTGTGGAAGTTGGTGTTGCCGATAGGAACAAGAGATAATAAATTAGGAAAGTGGTTACCGAATTGGAAAGGACCTTTTCGGATTCATAAGTGTGTTTCAAAGAGAGCTTATATGTTAAAAGGACTCGATGGAGAAGTTTTTGGGAGAGCTCTTAATGAAAAATATTTGAAGAAGTATTATCCAAGTGTTTGGATTGATTTATAATTGGCTGAGTTGTGCCGATGTATGGTTGACAACCGATGTTGTTTACATCGCCTTTAGTAGGCCGATATTTCTTATCGCCCTTAGACAATATGTAAGTTTGCAGCATGATGTTCCCTACTACAAACTTGGGGGGCATAGAGACAAAATTTGGGGATTTTGAAACAAAACAAAAAGTGAAGATTGTATTGGTATAAGTTCAAATCGGTTCGATGGCCGATAGCAGTGTTTACATGAATTAGAATTGGTTCGATGGCCGATGGCGGTATGGTTACATCAAAAACAAAAGTTTACAGGTGTCAAATTATTTAGACTTATTACATCAAAACAGATATTTTCTGATAGCCGATATTGCATACTGTCTAATTTGCTCTACTTCTTCTATTGCCTGAGCGTCGACTACATCTATTCCAAGAATTGGTTTGAGGACTTTGCTTAGGGAAGATAGATGCTTGATAGAAGTCTTCAACTTGGATTTTTGAGCATTGATAGTGTTGGGCAGATCGGCTAACTTTTGCTCTTCAGAAGCTATTTCAGACCTGCACTCATTGAGTTGTGCTAATAGATCGGCATCCTTCTTCTTCAATCTGCCGATTTTTAGTTGAAATGAACTTGGACCAGCTTCCAGTTCATCCAATTTCGCCTTCTCATCATTTACTTGCTGTCGGCTGGTTTGTATGGTAGCCTCAAGAGATGAACGTTCAAGCCGATCAGCAATCCTTTATCTAGCTCTCTCAAGTTTGAAGCAATGTTGCTCAAGGAAGACTGCAGGAGATATCATGTCAACAAACTCATTAGGAATTTGATTTTGGATTTCTTCGAATCTTGATCTGATTGGGTCACAATCTGCAACCAATGCATCTAAAGAAGCCCCTTGCCGATTAGAAATATCTGCTAGGTTGGTCTTTAGGTCTTTAGATAGTGGAGATTTTGCTTTGCTTGTTGTGTCCTCTTCTTCCTCATTCAGAAATTGATTTATATCAAAAGAGAACATATCAGCTAAGAGTTGAAGATGAAGAAAGATGCTATGAGTAATGGATTCAGATAAGCCGATATGTGAAAATTTGACATGTACTTACAGGAACTTCAGGGGTTGGAATCATAGTGACTGCTTCATCATCATGATGGCTTGCTGCAGCCGATGGGGTATGTTCACTTGAACATGGTTAAGGAGTTGACGGAGGCTATGGGGGCTAAAATAATACGAAGTGTTATTGAGTATTGGCCGAAGAAAAACTGAAATTAGAATTGGTAAATAAATTACTGATACCGGTGGTAGAGTTGGTTTCTTCCTGGCAGCCACTTGTTTCTTCTTTGGCTGAAAGATATGATTGAATTATAGAGCATAATATTTGAAAAAGAAGATGAAGGTTTTGAAAGATGTATACCTATGCTTGATGAGGATGGCGTTTTGGAGGGCTTGGAGTTCTAACTGGGCTTGATTGAACAATTGGTGGAGTGTCGGCTCTAGAAGTTGTAGCTTCTGCTGTCTCACTAATTTGGGTTGTTGCCTCATTTATTGCTTCTTCCATCTCAATTTCTTTCAAATATTTTTTGACCTCTTGGTCCAAGGGATGATTTTCATCGGTTGATGTCTTTGGCCTCTTGGTGGGCTTTTTCTGATTGATGGAAGGCTTGATGGCAGCTTGCTTGGTTCTTTTGCATTTTCCACCAGCTGGTATCGGCTCTCTGATTTGGCCTTGGAGTAGGGAAGCCACTCTAGGAGAGTTATAGCCAATGATAGAAGGAGCCGGGCCACAGCCGTTTGGAAGCTTTGTAGCAGCATATTCGATCGGCTGGCCACTTCGGCTGGTTAGAGGAGGAGGTGACTCAGATATCTGCAGGTGTAGAACAAAGATTGGTGAATATCAGAAGGTTGTTGATATTAAGACATACTAATAGGAGATGAGAGAAGATAACTTACTTGAGGAACTTTTCTAGCAGGTTGGGTCAAAACTTCGGTGGCCAGTTGACCTACCGGAGGACTGCTGATAATGCTAAGCAACCGGAGCCGTTTGGCACTTGCGTGGCAGCCTGCGTAGTGCCTGATGACGCTTGGACGCCGAGTGCTACTTCCCAGACCAATGTTGCCCATGGTGTCGGTCGAGCACAACCTGGGCATCCTCACCCTTGCAGCCTACTCAAACGGACGTGAAGGTCTTCGTTTTCTGCCCAGGCCGGGACCACGCCTCCCGGTGTTCTAGTCCTGGGGGGTGACGCAATCCGGGCCAGAGAACGCATAACACTATAAGTGGCATGGGTCCCAGCCCTGGAGTTGGATGGGGGTTGAGTGGCCACCACCCATTGGTCAGTGATGCCGACGAGTTCGATAGCTCATCAAGCCATCATTTTTTCCAATCCCCGCTCTCTACGAGGCTCAGGGGATATCGTAATAGGGCTTCCAGCACCACCATAGTAGAAATGTGGAGGGGTATTATCGTCCTAAAAAATAGGGATATAATTATCATTTAGCAGTGACTAATTTTTTTTCTTTTTTTTAGCTTCTTGATGGAATATGAGCAATACCAACATAATGGATAACCACATATCGATCTAGCCGAGAAAAAATATAAATGATAAAGTTACTCGTAATTATTGTATTAGTAAATTACTAATTTATCCTTAATATTACTTGACCACTTCATCTTATGAGCCGATTAGTGAGTACCACATATCCCTTCAGCACTTCACACATAACAACATTTGCTTCTTCTAAACTCAAGCACCTTAATAGAACCCAGTCAATAGTCCAATTCATCGTCCAAAAAAACATATTTAAGGGCTCTATACCTCAATTTCCTAGATGCCGATGTAGAAGGATCCTTTAAATACTCAATTATCTCAAATCTCTAGTCATCGGCTTGCAAGTATGCAACTTCTACCTCTACATCTTTCAACATTGGCTTGTAACTCGATGCTCCCTAAGCTAAATCATTAGTCTCAGCGTTTTGTTCTCGAAGAATATGCTTCAAAGAAACTACCCGGAAAGCTTTCATCAACTCTTGACACTTCTCATTGTAAACCATCAAGATATCATTCTTACACTCATATTCTCCGGACAATTGGCTAATCACCAGTAATGAATCACCCATGATTTCAATAGCATCGGTCTCAACCTCTTTTAGCAATTGTAAACCTTTCAAAACCGCCTCATACTCAACCTGATTGTTAGTAGAATAAGGTTTAATAGTAAAAGCAAACTGAAAACTTTCCCCCTAGGTAATATGATTACTAACCCGATACCACATCCATGAGTGCAAACTGATCCATCAAAAAATAACGTCCAAGGCATAATCTCAACATGATCAATCGAACTATCCCAGTATTCAGTTATAAAATCGACTATCGCGTGCCCCTTGACTGCCTTAGCCGATTCATATCTTAGATCAAATTTTGTTAAAGCAAAAATTTACTTCCCAATACTTCCCTTCAAAACTGGAGCCGATAGCATATATCACACCATATCAGCCTTACAAACTAGCATGCATTCATTGGAAAGCAAATAATGTCTCAACTTCATACAAGAAAGATATAAACATAAACACAACTTTTCCACCGGTGAATATCTGGTTTCCGCATCCAAAAGCCTTCTACTTAGATAAAATATAACTCGTTCTTTACCTTCAACCTCTTGGATAAGGACAGAGCCGATAGTGTCCTGATTGGCTGATAGATATAACTTAAAAGGAACCCCTTTCTGTGGTGGAATAAAGACTGGAGTACTCAAATATTCCTTTATACTGTCCAAAACTTGTTATTGCTGCTCCCCCTAAACAAAATCCTGATCGGCCTTCAATCTTAGTAACGGAGTGAACGGCTCTATCCTACCGGATAAACTAGATATAAACCGTCTTACAAAATTAATCTTGCCAATCAATGATTACAACTGTCTTATCTTCTAGAGGTTTTCTATCTTTGATAGCATTGATACTCCTCTGAGGTATCTCAATTCCCCTTTCATGCACTAAAAATCCAAGAAACTGCCTAGCCGATACACCAAAAACACACTTTTTTGGGTTCATCCTTAATTCATATTTCCTTGCCCTTTCCAAGACTCTTCTCAAATCGGCTATGTGTTCATCAACCTCCTTTGATTTAACAACCACATCATCAATATAGATCTCAACCAACAATCCGATAAGATCATGAAATATATAATTCATTGCTCGTTGATACGTGGCGCCAGCACTCCTTAACCCGAAAGTCATAACAACCCACTCATACAAGCCTATTGCACCAGGACATCGAAAAGCAGTTTTGTGAATATCCTCCTTAGCCATGAAAATCTAATTATATCATGCATTGCCATCCATGAAACTGACGATCTTATGTCCAGATGCTGCATCAACCAACTGATCGGCAATATGCAATGGGTATTCATCCTTACGAGTAGCTTTATTCAAATCCCGAAAGTCAATACAAACTCTAAGCTTGCCATTTTTCTTGATCACCGGTGCTATGTTTGAAATCCACTCAGCATACCAGCATGGTCTGATAAAATTAGCATCATAAAGTCTTGTAATCCTGGCCTTAATAGTGACATACATCTCAGCTTTACAATTTCTTGGAGACTGCTTGTACGGCCAATAGCCAGGTTTAATAGGAAGCCGATGTTCGACGATCCATCGGCTAAGTCCTAGCATCTCATAGTACTCCTAGGTAAAACAATCTCTGTAATCCTTTAAGAGCTCTACTAATTTACATTTAAATTCTTCTAACAAACCTTTACTAATATATATCGGCCTAGGTCTATTACCTAGTCCAATATCCATTTCTTCTAGTTCATCAGCCGACATAAACCCTTGTCCAAGCTTGCCATTGAGATCATCTACGATATCCTTTGTATAAAAATTTGAACTCTCGACGGCACCCTCAATGTAGTAATTGGGGCTCTCCATATCCTGTCAGCTCTATATCATAATCAAAAACTCTTAGATAATCTCCTTGACAAACTTTACCAGACAAACAATCAATCCCTTCCATCTCCTAAACAAACAAATCGGCACTAGATACATTAACTGATCTGTCGGCTACCACGATTTCTATCTGATCTCCTTGCCATTGGATCAAACTTTGATGCATGGTTGAATGAATACAACAGTTGGCATGGACCCAATCTTTTCCCAGCAACAGACTGTAAGAACCCTTCCCATCAATGATAAAGAATATAGTAGGAATTGTCTTGCTGCCAATGGTTAACTCCACATTCAAAACTCCCTTAGTTTCAGATGGATTTCCTCCAATATCTTTTAAAATCATGTTGGTCTTGATCAAATCTTCTGAATTCTTGCCCAAATTTCAAAAAGTAGCATATGGCATCAAGTTAACAACTGCTCCTCCATCGACCAACATTTTCGACATCGGCTTCCCATTAACAAACCCTTTCACATACAAAGGTTTGAGGTGTTGATGCCCGGTTTCTTCTTGTTCCTCAAACATAGCTTGTTGTGGAGACAATATCAATTTAGCCGACGGTGGTTCACACACTTCTTCCACGACTTGTTCTACACCATATTCGGCTGGCAACATAAAAACCATGTTTATCGAAGATGATGCAACCGCTTTCCCCCTTGCTCTCAGCAAGACTTTCACCCTTATTAGCTTTGACTTCATCGGCTGGAACGATCTTACTTTTAAAACGCCATACCTTCCTTGTGCACTTCAGCCGATGTTCAATCCCATGTTCGACTTCTTGAAATTGCTCTCTATGCCTCATCCTCTGGACACGTCTTTTCTGACACTTAGTGAAAATTCCAGAAGGACACCATTGAGGTTCCATAGTCTCAGCCCTCACTTGCGACTTGTCCTCGAAATTATCCTGTTGAATCGGCCCAAGCCTCTGATGAACGGGTAGCTTTTGCTGAATCGGCTGATACCCATTATTACTTTGTCAGCTTGACTTTCCAATGTATCTTTCATCAAGATCGCTACAACTAGGACAATCCTCGATAGACGGCAGCCTCATCCCTTCATTCCAGATAAATCTAAAGAATTCAGAACCCCAATGAGGATCGAAACAACCTCATTGTTGTAATGACATGTTTCTTCTTCTCTTTGATGTCTATTCTGATACTTGTTGATCATACTAACCGACTTGAATCTCCTTGTCTGATACTTGTTCCTATCGACTTGGTTTCTATCGGCTCTAGTATGAACTATGTTTACCGGAAAAGAATGGCCATCTATCTTTATCGATCTCTTAGCTTCATCGAACTTTATCCTTCCTTGCTCTATAGCCGATTAAATCTGTTGCCTGAAGATCTTGCAGTCATTGGTGCTGTGTGATCATGTGTTATGCCATTTGCAATATTTATCTCCTCAATTCCTCAGCCGATAGTATCACATGTCCTATCGGCAGTTGAATTTGTTTTTCTTGAAGAACAAGATCATATATCTTGTCAGCCTTAATGATGTCAAAATCAAACATTTCTTCCTTCCCCGAATTCTTAACCCATTGGGGCACCACTGTTTTCTTATTCCTAGCCCACTCGGCTGCACTGACTTCTGGGTCCTCATCTTCGGAGTCCGAATCATAGCTATAGATATTATTGACATTATTAGCTTTTTTAGCAAACATTCTAGCCTCCTGGAACCGTGTTTCATGAGCTGATATCTGTTAAGCTAAATGCGCTAAATTTCAAAATCCTGAGCAGAAAATATTTTTCCCTTATCGGTGCTAATAGTCCCTGGAAAGCCAGATCGGCTAGCTGTGACTCAGTTAATGCCTTACATCTCTGAATCTCTGCATATAATCTGGCACTGACTTATCTGATTTTTGCTTGACGGATGTGAGATCCGGTAGGTTCATTTCCTGGATTCCACTGAAAAGTACTTATGAAACTGCTTCTCTAGATCGGCCCAACTCCTGATAGAATTGTAAGGCAAGGAAAGAGAAGCATGTAAACGCCGATCCAGACAATGATAGTGGGAATAATTTAACTCTGGGAGCTTCTGTAGTCGATGCTTCTCCACATTGCGCTAGAAAACGGCTAACGTGCTCATAAGTTGACAAATTATCCTGCCCTGAGAATTTTGAAAAATCAGGTACCTTGTATCGGTTTGGCAGTGGGACTCGATCAAAATTCTCAGGGTATGAATGCCGATACATGTTACCGTTGTCCTTAGGCTTGAGTCCAAGTTGCTCTCTCATTACATCGGTTATCATATCGGCCCACGGCTATTGTGATACCCCTTCGCCATATTGCTGTTGTGGTTGATCATATGGACCAAACTGGGTTGTATACTGAAACCGTGGAGACCCCTCAGGCCGATACTGGACTCGTGGAGAATGAGGCTGATATTGACGATTAAAATTGGCTCCCAAGCCCTATAGATGAACATATGGCGGCGGTCCTAGCATATACTTCTAGCCAATCGGCTGAGTAATCCCGATCGGCTGCTGTGAAGACAGTTCGGGCGTGACTAGCTATGGCGCCAAAGGAATATGATATGAAGGTTCAGCAACTGGCGGTTTGATGTTGAGTATGTTGATTAGTTGTTCCGGCGTTAATTGGGTCGAACTCTACCCCTAGGCATCGACTACTGTCTTGTTAATATCGTTGGGATAGTTCCACTAGACATGAGAGCAGATGGAGCCTGGGTTGAAACCGTGTGCTATTTCCCGCAAATTTCCGACTTCACAGTCCTATAAGCTCGGAAAACATCCCTAGAAGGCGGATGGGTCCTTTTGCTTTCTCCTCGGCTATAGTGCCATCTACCACCGTCTTGATCATATTTGTCAATGTGTTCACAAGTACACCGGACTGATTAATCAAAGCATCATAAACTGCTGAGTCGATACGATCTTGTAATGTATGGAGTTCTTCATCGCTTGACTCAGTCTTGATCTCTTTGCCTTTATCATCGTTTGCTCCAGATGTACTTGGCTCTATGTTCACGATCGACGACAACTCGACTTTGGTCTTTTGAATTACCGTACCCTGGCGGATCACCGTGAACGAGTGTAACTATTGACTCTGGAGTTGATCCAGCATCTTTTTCATCTCCTCTTTGTGCTCCTCGTTCAATTGCTCAATCGTGGTAGGTAGAACATTATCCTCTGTAACTTCAGTGATTTTGGCCGTCTTGATGACACTGTGTCCCACTGGGCATGCTAAAAGCGTGTTGATCCAAAAAACACACACTGGCCTAAGAAATTTGTTTTACTCTAGTGCAGGTCCAAAACTTGCTTTCGGGTTCATGGGCGTGCCAGATGATTTGATCCTGCAATCAACAAGATGAAACGTGCAAGTTTTATTAGTAAACGATATGTCATATCGTGGTGTAACCTAGCCGATGCAATACATGGTGAATCGGCTGTAAGGCATGTCCAATGACAAACTAGCCCTAAACTTGATCCATTGGATATAAATATCAGTATTATATAATCTATAAATCACTATTACTTTAGAAATAAGCAATTGTGATCGATCGGATTCAAGCGAGACAGTATAAATTGCCCAAGTCTAAAATAACATGAAATAACGATTATATGTTCAGATTTAAGCATGTATCGGCTATAACTCCGATACAACCTTATACTAAGATATTCTCTTGCAATAAATATACTTAACTACCATCACGTAGATTGATAGTAAGTCCAATATATTTATATTAGATTAGATCCTAATATGAGGTGTAGATATAGCATATTAAACAAAGCATAAAACTATGTAAAACAGCTATACCAAGTAAGATCGGCTGAAACCCCGATACTATCCTTATTAACAACCATAAAGCTACTTAGAGATTATAATTCTAAACATGACTTAATAGATCAAACTTAACTGATACAACATTAAGTATGAGAAGAAGCATAATAACTAGACAATCAAGCCGATGGTTGTCTTTTCAAGATGGTAGATATATTATATAATTTACACCAACAAGTCAATCTAGCTGTTATCGACAAAACCCTAGATAGAGATCGGCCGATGCAAGTAGAAAGCATTGTCAATCTAGATTATGTGATATATATGATAACTTAGAGATTCCCAAGGTAGAATTAGAGTGTCATAAAGATGTAAGCACTAATTCCGATGATACAAACCGCAATAACAAGCTTTACCTCTTTGCCAAAGATCAAAACCGATGCAGCTCAACTCGAAAGCAAGAACTCGTCGAAACAAAGTAACGAAAATGGTTGGCGATACATCGAGATTGATTGAACTAATGTTAATTATTTACAAGATCTCGGGCTTATATTTATACCTGAAAGTACAAACTTGTCCGTGATGGACATGACTCATATTGTCCTAATACAACTCCAACTAAGAAACAAGTCCCTTAGGCGGACTCTTACTGAAAATATCTATAAGGAAATTACATAAAATCCTAATTAATAGATACAATTGTCTATCTCGGACTCTATCCGTATATGGCAATATCATAGAAGTCCTTCTTTCGAATCCGATATTGATCATGTAACCCATATTGGCTGTATCAGCTAAGCATATCAAACTTGGTATCAGCCGATATAGACTTCCAGCCGATGCGCACTCTGTTTCCGAGAATTCTGCACATCCTTAAATCCGCTTCGAATTGGATCCCGTTTCCGATTCATATGCTTACCAAATTTCATCATCAACACCTACCAAGGCCAAATATGATTCATGTTGCAAAACCTTAAATTTTGGATGCTTGACAGTACATTGAGCTTTGTCAAAATATTGTGACCCGTGTGCGATCATTTTCATACTTTCATGATCAAAATCACCTACACTCCACATACATACATACATACATATATATATGTATGTATATATATATATATGCTAAACTTCTACACTGGAAGCTAGCATTTCTCACTCAGCATCTTTTCACCCATCATCCACAAAATAAATACTCAAGATTATTTATGCCTCTTTCTCCAAAAAAAATTATTCAAAGGAAGAGGGAGGTATGGCTATACAAAGGAAGAAAAAAATTAAATCTTGCTGATACAAATATGGAGCATGAGATTAAAAAAATGCAAAAGAAAAAGATAGCCATGCACTCTCTCAAACTTCCAAAAAAATAAATGGAGGAGGTGTAAAAAAGGAGTTATCAATATTTCCTTTTCTATCATAACACCATAAACAAAATAAGATCATAATTTAATGAGCTGACTATTAAAGTTGAGATAAAAAATACATAAAGAAGGAGAAGAATTAAACTTCCATATCCAAGCTCATGGAGATTTGAACCCACAAAACCAATAAGATCATAATTAAATGAGCCAACTCCAGAGAAATACTAAAGGGGATCCACATACCAAAGATCAGGAAAAAGGTTGGGGCCAAATGGACCAGCAAGGGTTCGGCCGAACCAGGAACTGCTCCATTCAGCCCCATTTTTAATAGGCTGATAGTTAACGACTTGCTATGATGATTGAGACCATTTCTACTGGTAGAAACCGCCATAGAGAGGACAGATGTCAAGAGGAGAGTAAAGATGCTCCTTTGGATTATTAGCATCTTCGCATTCCCAAGGCACCTCCTCACGTATAAATACCCGTCTCTTCCTCACTTCTAAACACACCAAGTTTGAGCTGAATTATAAGAGGCTCTTTGTATTCTTATGTATACTTAGAATAGGGCGAGAGTGTGGGAGAAAGATCGGAGGAATCCCGGAGTTGTCGGTATCTTCCTCTGCTTCCTTTTGTACCTTGTCAATTACTTTAAGTAATTGAGATTCATCCTGTGAAGTATACCTCTTAGTTCCTATTAGCGTACTGGATCATTGTTCACTACTGTTCATTAAGAGATAGTGATTACTTTAGTGTTTAGTTAATACTAGAGTAGTAATTAACTGCATAGACGTGGAGTCTAGGTAATTAATTTTCAGTGTTTGCTGTGTACTCCACAGTATGTTAGAGGTTGGTGTAGATGTGATGACAGTCCTCGAGATCACCATATAGTCCTCCCTATCCGGGTGTGTAGTAGAGCAAGTCCTAGTAGCAGCGAGCAAACCAGTGCCTGAAGTATTGTGATAGGATTAAATTAAGCTTTCTAAACGATCCTATGCTTCACTAGAAAATCCTCTCTACCGTCTGCCTACGTTAACTTGTGTCCTTGGATGAACCTGACGAAGAGTTGAACACCTTCGTTCCTTGTAGAAAATCGATACAGTGGAATATTTCCGGGTAAAGTACTACAACAGTATATCCGTGCGCTTGCAGATTTTATCCGTAACCGTAAGAAATACCAATAATAACTATATGCTAAATATTATAGGAAAGATGAATGTTAAAATATTATGAAAATGATGCGAGGAAAATCATTTGATATACTTATAAGTTGAAAACTATGATATAATATTCTATATGATATGTGTTGCTTGCATGAGATTTAAGATTACAATAGTAGTTGCTAGAGTGTGATGATGTAGCATACTGTATTGAGCTTTGGCTTATAATGATTGTTGGCACCAGAAGAAGGTATAGATACACATGGCAAGCTAAATAATCACTTTTCGTGTTACGTGTACTGTAATCACCTGTTATTGTAATGGAGATCGATCGACATGAATGGAGTTGACTTGACTTATTGCATTTAGACTTGCATTGCATGGATAGTACATATTACAAGCTAGACACATCATGGATTACGATTAAAATCCTTTAGCTGCACTGCTATCACCAGCGGTGGGCCATTTTCGAGCGTACGATCGAACTGCATGGAGAAAATTAATGTAATGACGTCTCAGGTGATTTATATATGTGTTTGTGTTTGAATACTCACACACAAAAACATATTTGACCTTACATGTACATGAGTATCGGCACATATATAGTTTAATGAATGAAGTATTGTGCTATACTACCCTCCAGGCCTCCAACTTTGAAGTCAATACAGATATGGGGTGCATGGTGCATGTTACGTGCACGCCAAATTCAGATCTGCACAGATATATACGAACTATATATTACTTTTTTTTCCCTGATGATGCTGTTAATTTTATAGAGCTTTTAACCATTCGTACGTCCAATTAAAAAATTATACAAATATTACTTATTTTGCTGTAATTTGGTTTATCAGTAAAGAAATTTTAAGTGTAGCTAATATTTTAATATATTTACGTTAAATTTTTAAATAAGATGAATGGTAGTGTTATTTGAAAAATTAACGATGCCATCTATATGAAAAAAACAAACAGAGGTAGCACACTACACGTAATTAGCAAGCGTCAGCGCGCGTCTCTGCTGACTGCCGTGCTGCCTATATATATAAATAGCGTTATTGCCTGAAGCCCTATCATATCTGGCATCTCACTTCATGCGTGCATATACACATCTTCCTCTTGAACCACGAAGGCGCGCGAGCAAGAGCTGCTAGCACCTAGAGACGAATACGATGGCCTCCCCTCTGAAGGTGGCCGTCGTCGCCGCCGTCTGCGTCGTGCTGCTCGTCCTGTCTTCTTCCCAGTCGCCGGCGGCGGGTCAGATGATCTGCAGCCAGTGTGACCAGGACTGCAACTCGTCGTGCAGCGGCGGCGGAGGCAACTGCGGCATCTGCAACATCGACCCGTCGTCCTCTGACTGCGCGAGCTGCAGGCAGGCCTACTATTACAAATGCATGAATTACTGCGGCGCCTACTGCCGCTCCAACTGCGTCAACGGGTGAACCAAGATAGTACATATATATATATGGAATTCCGCCTTTGCTAGGACAAAATATAAATAAATAAGCGAATGATAGCTGCACGGATTTGCCCCCGATGGCCCTATATGAAAACTTCGTATGTGAAAATTGCATGTCAGCATGTGTTCTTTTCTCAAATAAAGTTAAGTTTGAACTTAATATTTAGTGTGAATATATTTCATATCAACATCTTAGTTTTTTCAACGAATTTACAATATGATTTTCACGAGTTTTCAGATACGTCCTTGTGCTAGCATGTGCAGGGTGGAGATAGCAATATTGGTCCAACTATATAAAAGGCCGGGCTGCTATGGCATCATAAGTTTAGGCAACGACTAGACGACATGGATTTTCTCTTGAAGAATGTCCTGACCTTTTGTCACACCCTGATTTTAATTTTAGGGATTTATAAACTATTTAATAAATTATTCCTAGAATTTATATTAAATATTCATTAATTTACAAGTGAAGTTAATGTGGGAAATAAAATTTCATGTATTAAAAATGGCTGGATTAAATTTTTATTAAATTCTCCATGGTTAATTCTACTCTATGAAATTTTCTCGGATTTTTCGGAGCTCAATTATTAATTTTAAACATACAAAGAACATTTTAGTAATTATTTAAATAGTAAATTAATTATTAAATGGCCCAGTTATAATTTTGATAAATAATTTGATTATTCAAGTATTTGAAAGATTTTTCTTGGAATTATTTAAGCATCAGAAGTATTTTTGAAAATTCAAAGATTACTTAAGTAATTAATTTCTTTGGAAAAGTAACTAAAATCCCCTTTTCCTTTTGGGCCGAAATAGGAAAAATCCCCTCTCCTTACCCATTCTCCCCTCGGCCCACCACCCTTACCTTCCTTCTCTCTCGGTGAAGTCTATTTTGCCTCCCTCTTTTTCTTTCTCTCTTCTTCCTTTCTCTCGGCCCGGCCCATCAAAAAGTCTACTTCTCGTCCCTCGCGCTACAATGCATCTTCTTCCTCTAGCCAGCCTGCTTCCTGTGCCCGGGTGCATAGTGCCATGCCACCACCACCAGCAAATCCAGCCTCCCCGTTGCTCCCCTTCCAAAATTAGTTGCGGGAAAGGATTCCCCTTAATCTCCTCTACCTTATACACAAGAAATCCCCATCAAATTTGTGGTAAATCCGACGAATTTCGGCCTCGTTCTTATCTGGTGAACTCGGGATAAACCTTATTTTCATAGCCAAATCCCTTCGAATCCAAGCCGATCTCTCTCTCCTTTGCCTATAAATATCACTTCCACGGTCCCCTCCTCCGTTTCCCTTCTTTTTCCCGAGTTTTCTCGTGCCCTAGCCACCTCCTCGTGACCTCGCTCTCTCTCCACCACCGCCGCCTCAGCTGACACTGTCCAGCACTGCCACCTCCATCGGCTTCGCAAGGCCGAGCTCTACCCCGACCACCCTGTCTCCTCCACCGAAATCTGCCGGTTTCCATTGTCACCGTGTAGGCCGAGTTCGCCGTCGTTTTTTTATCTCCGGCGAAGCCCTGTTGCTTCTCCTGTCACCGCCTTCGGTCGACGCTGCCTTTGTTGGATTCGCAGCTACGAGGAGAACACAGTCCACCCCTCCGTTGCCGCCGAAGTTCGCCGGAACGCTATCATCACCTTGGACCCGACCTCGCCGCATCTACCTCGCCGCCGGTCGTCATCGGTCATCGTTCATCGTCGCAACGCCCATCGGTGATCTCCTCTCATCGTGCTCTTCCTCTAGTTGTCCTCTATTTGTGTTGCCGTGCCATGTTTCACCGGCGACCATCGAACCCCGTGCTGCCGGCCGTCTATCCCGTGTTCACATTAGCGTCGGTAGTTGCCACATCGCCACCATATCAGCGTCTAACCCGCATGGATGTTGATGTGTTGCTCATCTCTAAACCTTAGATCAAATCAATCCGAGCCATCCGCTTTAGGTCAAAATCTGGTCAACCGATCTCCACCATCCAAATCAATATATATCTTTTCCTTCTCTTTTCAATGACATATTGTTCCTTTTTGCTATATGTCATCTACCAAAGTTTATTCAATCTTTGTACGGAGGATGTTTTTAATCTTTTCTCTTAGTTATAAATCATTTGTAAATTGTTTAATTAACTTGGAATAGTCTTTTCTTTAATAGGTTTAATTGGATTAAATCTTGTGAAATTCATAACTAATTCATATGAAGTCGGAATAAGGCCGTTCAAGTCTGTAAATTCATCTAAAATCATGGTCTACATGCTTGTTTGCTTTTTATGTACTTTTTATTTGGAGTTTCTTAGTCTTTTTCCTCGTTTTGCTTGTTAGCTTATCGTTTCCGTCGTTCCGAAGGTTCGTGAGTGCGTCAAAAGTGTTGCGGAAGACTAATCGAAGACCGATTATTGTAAGGGAAGTCACACAGATCCCAAACACAATCCTTTGAGCATGTTAATCCTATATTTAAATTATGTATTTTCAAATTATGTATTTATTTGAAATGTGCATTTATTTTCGAATGTCATTGGGTGGTATGAACTTATTCCTTTGTTGTGACCAATTTGCATTGATTACCCTATTTCTTGATACATTAGGTTATAATTTGACTAGTGGGACTTATATAATGGTTTAACTAGATATTAGATATAATTGCTTAGCCATGCTTAGAGACAATAGTACACTAATGGGATAATTAATGTTTCACTTATATGTTAATGATGGCTATTTAATGGTAGCTCATGATGATCAATCGTGATTGATAAATTAATTAACTTGCTAACTAAAACTTGAGTAATGGTGGGTTGTGAGCACGTGGTTGGAGATATTTGGATAGTCGTGCGCATGGCAATTAAGGACCGGTTCACGAGCTACTGTTGTGAAACATTAACCGTACCAACCACAAGCCAACGTAGGCAACAGCTTGACATTTGATGTAGCCCGATTCAATGTGGAGTGCTAGACTGTGAAGTGGCAGAGATAAGCCCACGGGGGTTCGCTGGGGAGTCCATACCTTGGCTAAAAGGGGTGACTATGAACCGAGAGCGGTGCACTGTGCACTGTATTGAGTTGGGTTATATTGGATATCTTGTCACAGTCTCTATCTTGGTACTTTTCTAGTATCGTGAATTATGGTTGACATGATGTTGAGGGCTGTGTCTTGTGGGTATAGTGCTACATCTCTGACCAGAGTAAAACTATTCGAATAGCTGTGCCCGCGGTTATGGGCGGGTCTAACAATGTTTTTTGTGATTAGTCCCACACTACTCATTAATAATATAAGGTGATAAATGGTAATCATTGGTTTAGTTCCTGGTTTGTAATGGCTTATTCCTGGTTTGGAGATTGGGGTTGTGCAATCGAGCATGATTGTTCAGAGATGGTTGGGCCTGTGCAGTATTGGTGTGTTGTTCAGTGTTGATTAATATTGATGATTATAATTACTCTACTATTGTTACCATTCTCAAATGTTTGCTAAATGCTGCTTTTGCAAATGAGCCTATATATTATGCCATCCTTTGGTATCCTTATGCACTTGCATACTTGCTGTACGGCTTGCTGAGTATTCCATGTACTCACTCTTGCAATAATCAATCAAATCTCGGTTGAAGAAAGTTCTGAAGAAGACGATGTTTGGTTTATATCCCAGTTGAGCTGCCTGTGTGTAACACCCTGAAAATTTCAGCTTTGAAATACGGAAATAAAAATTCGGAATAATCAAAAATCTTTTTTTCAAAATACATTCATGCCGGGATTAATTTATTTCGATCTATCATTTTTCCTTTATGCGTGGGCTAATAGACAAACGTCTGAGGATATGTCGGATTTAATTTCAAATATTATTTATTCAAGGAACTATGAATATGAGATATCCTAATCTTGGCATATACCAACTATTTTCGAAAAACCCTTCTCTATATATTAAAAACCCTTGGGCATATTTACTTTATGAGTAAAGCTATATATAGATATATATATGTAACACCGTTGTGATAAAACCCTATCTGGGATAGCTTATTAAAACAAATACTATTTTACTAAAGAAATATAGCTTGATTATTTTCTATGAACCTTGCAGAGTCTGCCTTCGGAAAACTAATTGCAAAATAATATCTATTGGTAATATGTTCACTAAAAACCTTAATTGTGAAATATAAATTCCCAATAAGCTATTTTCAAGGTTATGACTTCCTTAGACTAAGTATGGTTCCTCAGTGTCACGCCCCGATTTTCGATCGGGATTAAAAATAATAAAATAATACATTTCTAGAATTTATATTAAAAGTTAAACCGATTTAATCAAGTGAAATAATGAGGGAAATTGAAATTTTCCTTTAAAAATCATGGCCGGAAATATTTCATAATATCTTCCGCGCCCTAAAATACTCTCTGAAATTTTCCGTGAAAATTTCGGAGCTCAGGAAATAATTTTAATCATACAAAGTTCACTTAATCAATTAAAAAAAAGAAAAACAATAAAAACCTTCTCCCTTGCACTTGGGCCGCTTCCGGCCCAAGTCCTCCTCCCCTCCCTGGCGGCCCACGCATCCCCCTTCTCTCTCTCCCTCCCCCTTCTCTCTCCTTCCCTCTATTTCTGGCCGGCCTCTTCCTTCTCAGCTCGGCCAGCCTTGACCCACCTCCCTTAAAGTCTGCTTTCCCTCCCCTAACCGCTTTCCCCTCTTCCTTTCTCTGACAGGTGGGACCTGTGGCCCAACCTATCAGCCCCTTCTCCTACCTCCGGCTCCCCCACTCCAGCCGGCCACCACCCCACGTTGCCACCTCCGCCGGCCGCAAGCCGCCCACATCGCCAACCACCACCCGCACCCGGGACGCCCGTCCCACTCCGCCCACACCGCACCACCCGCGCCCCATAAAAAGCTCGCCCGCGCGCGTCGCCTCCCCGCCCCGCGAGCGCCGTCCTCGTATGAATTAGTTATGAATTTTAGAAGTTTTGATCTAAAATTGAGCTCTACATGTTTGTTTACTTTCCATGTTCTGTTTATTTGGTTTTTATTAGAGTTTTTCCTCGTTTTGCGTGCCAACGTGTAGATTCCGCCGTTTCGGACGATCGCGTTTGCGAGGAAAAGAGTTCGGAAGATCAATCGAAGAAGCAACGCAAGTCACACATTCCCCTTGATCATTTTGATCCCAATTTATAAAATGTGTTACCATTTACAAATAAATTGCATGTTTTGCTAATTACACGGAAATAGGGTTTACCTATCTGCTCGCTTGAGCCATATTTACTTGATGTCCTTTCTTTGTCAAACTGGGTGATAAGTTGACTAGCTTGTGTTTCATGTTGACCTAGCTAGAATTATATTATACTTAGCCATGCTTAACACCACTAGCTCACAATATGGGATAATTACATTATCTATTTCTAGTATCCTGACGAGCTGCAAGCTCGAGACATGTCAGCCACGTTTCGTTGGTCGTAATTATCCAACTAAAATATGGATTAATGGTGGGCTGTGGGTGTATGGTTTTGCTAGTCGCACCCATTGCAATTAAGGACCGGTTCGCGGGAATCCCTGGAAGAAACACCGTGCGTCCCACAAGCCAGCGTGGGTAACAGCTAGACTTGTAGTGTAGCTTCCCTCTAGCTGACGTACACTGGCAAGGGTGAGCATGATGGAGTTTGGATGGGCCCTGCGACGGTCTATGCGGCTTCCGTATTCACTGTGGCACGAGAGGGGGCTGCCCGTTGCCTGTTGAGGAGCGGGGGCGAAACCTGCGGTGGTACGATTGGTTAGAGGGGATTATGCGAAGGGTATTATCACAGTCCCTTTCCGAGGTACCGTGGTGGTATACCGGCACACGCTTAATCATTCGCTTAGTCGATCGTTAATTGTGAAGCTCGGAATTACCAAGTTCATCCTAGCATGAACCCTAAAATAGGTGGTGAGGCAATAATATGGTAAGGAAAACGCCCCATACAAATGACACGAATTTAATCGTGGTAATATAAGTTTAATAGGAAACGTTACACATGTATAGGCAATTATCGATGCCCATGCAAATAAATATATATACATATATGCGTGTGAATAATGTGTGTAAATATGAAATATTGTGACACAAATTCAAGCGGATATATTATGCAAATATATAAATATGTATATAGACATAGGGGACTAGATATAAATCCTAGGTATAAATATACATAAGCAAACGTATGAATATGTGAGAATAATGGGTAAACAAAAAGAATGCATATATATATAAATAATAAATAAATTATCGAAACATTAAAAACATTGGTTACATTGATTTGGTTGAATTTACAAAATTTTAAAATGAATTTCGGAGGGAAAACTACCCTAAAAACCAAATCAACCCTGGCGGCACTGTTCAAAGCCGGCCAGGTGTTCAGCTCGGCCCCTCCCCCGTGCGCGCCCCGCGATGCACGCGCCTCGCGCGCCGCCTGCCGCCGCCTGCCGCCTGCCGCCTGCCGCCGCGCGCCTCGCGCACGCGCGCCCGGACCCACCACCGCCGCGCCCTCGCACCCCGCACGCGCCACGCGCACCGCCCACCGCCGCCTGCCACCATGCGCCTCGCGCCCTGCGCCCGGACCCGCCGCCCCCTGCCGCCGCGCGCGCCTTGCCACTCGTGCCGCGCACGTCGCCGCCGTACGCGCCCCCCATGCCGCCCGCGACGCGCACGTCGCCGCCGTACGCGCCCCCATGCCGCCGCACCGCGCACGTCGCCGCCGTACCCATGCCGCACGCGCCGCGCGCACGTCGCCGTTGCCGTACGCGCCCCCATGCCGCCCGCGCCACGCGCACGTCACCGCTGTCCCCTCCCCCCGCACTATAAAAGCCGGCCCCATCTCCCCACACCGCCTTCCTTTCCTCCTCCTCCCCTTCCCCCACTTTCCCCTGCCTTCCCAAGTCCTCCTCACTGCCGCTGCGCCACGGACCGCCGCGCGCCCCGTGAACCACCACCGGTGAGCCCCCTTACCCCCCTCCTCCCCTTCTGTCAGCCGCAAGAGAGAGAGAGAGGGAGTAGAGCTGGTGAGCAGAGAGAGAGAAGAGAGGAGAAGAAGGAAGAAGACGCAGGAAGGAAGAGGGAGAAGAGAGAGAAAAGAAAAGAAAGAAAGAAAAAGAGAAAAGGGAAAAAGAAGACAGGGGAGAGAAAAAGAAAATAGGAAAGGGAAAAAAAAGAATAGGGAAATAAAAATTTAGACCTAGGAAAGAAAATTTAGGAATAGAGAATAAAATGGAGGGAATAAATTTAGGATAAATGTTCTAATCGGCTAACGCTAATATTTTAGGACAAAACTATTAAAAATCGGAATAGAACCATTTTATAAATAATAATGGAAGAAAAACCAACATTCGACGCTCACGTTCGATCCATTTCTTTAATTGGATTTTGTTGAATTTTAATATAATTCTAAGCGAATTCAATTTCTTTCGCACATAATTCTAGACACCGAGGGAGTTGCGAGTCCGACCGAGGATCAAGACCCGCAGGACTTCGAGCAAGGCAAGTCATCACTACTCCTTGAGCATATTGATCCTACGTTGCGAAATTATTTTGTTTACAAATAAAGTTGCATGCAATAATGAATAACCTACTTGTTATTATGCCACACCTTGATTATTGTTTATCCCATATCCCTTTGTAACCATGCTTGCGTATGAGTCCCTAGTTAATTATGATAAATGCTTAGTGATGCTATTCTAGAATCACGCATACTCATATTTATCAAATGCTTTATGCTTGGGCAATCACCTTGGGGGAAGGTAATTGAGATGCGGCATGTGGAGACATGAGCGCCATATTGCCATGATATAATGACATGATTTGTGAAAGAAGAAATAAAACTAAACAAGTGTCTTCGACTGGGGCGGATGGTGGATTTGGGTGGTATCTGGAAAAGGCTAGCACCGTCCCCAGTCAGTTAAGGACCGAGCCATGAAGTTAAGCATGAAACGACCCTCGTACAACCGTACTTCTCGGATGGGTATAGACCTAGCGGACTAGATAGCCGAGCAGAGGCAGTATCCTTGCATAGATGGTTCACCCCAGTGTGTGAGGCAGGTTCGCTACGACGGGGCAGCCGTTGAGGTGGGGACGCGATGCGTACCCTACATCGGTGTCACCGTTGGTAGGACTGCCACGTGTGTGAGAGTGAGAATCTAAACTTAAATTATAAACTTTGCGCGTGTGTGAGACTTCTTCTCCCGGGAGCGCCAGAACTCCTCTCACTGCTAGAAACAGATACGCCTAGAGTGCACTTGGATGATAGTTCATGGAGCGGGTACTACCAATGCAAGGTTATCGAAAGGCTTTGCCGTGACGCGTCTCATGTGTTGGGACGAGGTTCATATGTTGGGTAGTCGCGGAGTACGGGTAAAGTGTACATCCATTGCAATGTGAGTAAAACAACCTATTCGAATAGCCGTGCTCGCCGATATTGAGCACCGGGACATGCATTACACTTGGCTAGACTCTCAATTCTTAACTTGTGTGGGATGGGATAAAGCATGATGGATTTTATGCTGTTGGAGCCACTTCCTGAGCAGAAGGAAGATGGACGTCGATAGAAAACCATGACGAACCAACGACGGAAAGCTATCCTTGGGATAATGATGGATGGTGGACAGAACCATCGTTGTATAAAATAAACTCTGATAATAAAACTTGATCAGTCATGCTAGGTCTTAGGTTTGTGAAAAGTATTGCAAAACTAGCTTTATGCAACAAAACCTATACCTTGCCTTGGATGACACCTGTCATATGCAGTGTTGCCGTGGTGACTTGTTGAGTATGGTTGGTACTCACCCTTGCAATTATAAACTCCATCAGAAGCCGAAGATGACAACGCGGTGGATCCATACGCCTACTACGAGGAGGATGCGGATGAGGAGGGTGCCCACTAGGTCTAGACACGGTCGTTGCCTGTGGCAATGGCGATGCCGCTGCCTTCGCTCTGCTGCTTTTCTACATTCTGTTTTTGGACTGTATTCCGGACCGTTTGGTCCTTTGTTCTAAGACAATGCCTTCGGGCCTATGATGTAATGCTTCGTACTCGACGCATATGTATGCGCTTTTGGTAATTCAACTATGTATCGTGTGTGCCAAACTACTTGATCTAGGGAAATGGCACAGAATACACGAGTGATTCTTATTGCAAAACGGGGGTCCTTACACGTGCCCACGGTTATAGGCGATCGACCAGCTCACCGTGATTAGTCTCACTCTAAAATAATTTGACTTAATGAACTGGTTTAGTTCAGGTGGAATGGTTGGGCCTGTTCAACGTGGTGTAGCGTTGTTCAGTGATGATGTTTAATCTTGCCTTAATTAATTAATTGTTTACCGTTTTCAACTATAAATGTTTACAACCGCCTTTATGCAAATAGCCACAAACCCCCCTTGTCTCCCTTTGCACGAATGCATCATTGGTGTGGCTTGCTGAGTACGATGGTTTTACTCAGCGTTGCTATTATTTCCATTTTCAGAAGTGTAGTGCTTCTGAGCTGAAGACGAAGTTAGACGACCAAGGCTTATACCCAGTTGAGTTTTGCCTGTGGAGTGGAGCTGAAGCCCCGCTAGGATCGTCGCCTTTTTCCGCTGCTGCTTTCTTCTCGGTGTGAGGACTAAGCGCCTCTTTTGTAAGTATTTACGCTTTATTTATGTTTGGATCTGTGTATTAATTTGTCATTTTGTGTACCCTGGCCTGATTCCTGGACATGGATTTTTACACAAAATAGTCTGGAAATTTGGGATAAATTTCCGGGCGTGACACTCAGGCATGACTTTAGCTGCATGTTAGTATTTATTATTTATTTGTGTGTGTCTAGGACCTGTGCCAAAAGATCTCGATTAAATTCTTTTCCCAAAAAGGTTGTCCTCTGTCCGACATCCTTTCTGCCACTATCTTCTCCGTCTGTTGATTAAACGCCTCAGTGCAAAGTTAATCACAGACACAAAGCTCTCACCGCGATAATACCTCTCTCAACTCTTATTCTACGGTTATTTTAAAAAAACCACTCTATCGATTCAAACCTGGTAATTCCCCAAATATTTATAGTCGATCGACATATCCATTTATCACATGTCGATTCGAGTTTCACTGATTTTATTTCTACCGCAACGGTTGGATTTGAATGCCATACGTCGTCCTAAATTTTCCAATTGCAGTACCGTCAAAGTACGTGCAAAGAAATCCTAGTCCTAATCCTCGCACGGCCTTCTAGCCAAATCCAATTCAAATGTTTGAATTAAACAGCCCAAATTATAAATACAGTCCATTACAAATTCCATCTCCAATCCCCTTCAAATTTCCAAATTACATATTCCAAAGAAAATATTCAAGCATCCTATTTCTTTGGACCACATTTTCCTCTGTTAGCCCAACCCATTCCACAACACAAGTTCATTTCCTCTCCTCTACCTTGGCCTCCTTGCTGTGAGCCACTTCCATGGAAAAAGTCTATATTACATCCCCGGCCCATTCTTTCTCCCTCCTCTGTTTGGGCTGGTAGGCAAGGAAGTCTATTTCTCCTCCCCCATACAGTAGCAGCGACGACGTCGCCGCGCGCCGCGCCGCTGCGGCAAGGCCGCCGCTCCATCACCAGCTACTGCCCTCTGTTCCCATCTCGCCGGTGGCCTCACCGTCCGTTTCGGCACCCCACGCGCCCGACCTCGTGTCACCACCGGCGATGCATGCATGCAGCTAGCTAGCCGTGCGAAGGCACGCATGCGGGTAGCTAGCTAGCAGTCGTAAGCATGCATGCATGCAGCTAACCCAGCTGCTTAGGCGCCGCCTCCTGTATCCTCTTGCTGCTAACCTGTCCTGGCGCTGCTGCAGATGCACGAGCCGCGGTACGAGCCTTGCCGTCGTGCCGCATTACGGACAAGCGCTCGACAACCTCGCTGCTCACAACCCTTTTCCTCAAAGGAGATTAGGTGGGCACGGCCGGTGGCCGCCCGCACGATGGCGTCGAGCGGCAACAGCCGCCAGGGCTAGTGACGACCCGTCCCCGACCGCCACGTGACCCCCGGCCGACGGAAACCCTGTCCCGTCCGCTGCCATTCGTCACCAACCTCACCAACATCTGCGCCGACATGGGGCTGGATTGAATGCAAATCAATGCGAGCCCTCTCACCGGCGACTGTTGAACACGCCGTCTCTGCCTTAGCCCTGTCGCGCCGTGCGCGCGCCTGGCTGCACTGCCGCGTAGCCGAGCCTAGCTGCCGCCGCGCTACGCCGCCGAGTGGCCGCACCACCGCTGCGGCGCCAATGTCGCCCAGCCCCGTTGCCCCACGCCGCCAGTGCCAATCCCGCGTGCGCGCCTGCGTGCTGCCACCCCCAGCCGTGCCGCCCTCCCCTGCCTGCGTGCTGCCGCCCCCTCCACCTCCCCTGCGACCGCCCCCTTTCTCCCTACCCTGCCAAGGCCGCGCCGCCCCACCGCTCCCTTGCCGACGCGCCCCCTTCCCCCAACCGCCGCCTGCTGCGCACGCGCCTGCGCCCGACCGCCGCCCCCACCAGCCTCGCGCGCCCCAGCTGCCTGCGCCCCCCAGCCGGCCACCGCTAGCCGCGCCCCTCCTACCCTCTACTGGCTTTGTGTGACAGAGAGATAGAGAACGAGAGGAAGAAGAAGCAGAAAAGAAGGAAAAGGAAAAGAGAAGGAGAGATAAGAAAGAGAGAGAAGAAAAGAAGATGAAAATAAAAAGGAAAAAAGTGGGGCCCTCACTCTAGACCTTTCCTGAGTTCTCTCTCTAAAGTCTACATTACATCCCCCTACTTCCTTTCCAAGCCCGAGAGATCGATTCCTTATATAAAGTCTATAGTACCTTCTTTTGTTGGCCGAGTCCGACAGATTGTGTTCTGTATAAAAGTCTATATAATACCTTCGTCTAGCCTTCAGGCAGAGCCCATCATCGACCTCCTTATTCACTAAACTCCATGATACATCCCTTTGCAAACTACAACCATCTCCGAAAGTCTAAAATGCCTCCCCACCCGAGAAACCCTCTATCCGCGGTTTATAAATCTTTTATTAAACTTCGGAAATTCATATCTCACAAACCGCAACTCCAATCAATTCCGTTCAACTTGCATCATCTCTCTAAAATCGAGATCTCTTTATTGGCACCATTAGTTTGTATTGAATATTATTTTATTTTATTTTTAGGATTTTGTGTGGTTTTCTTCGGTCGTTGATCGGACATTCGGGTTTTCTGGTTATTCTTGGATCGTGGATATTCCGGTTATTCTAACTGTTGCGGTTTTCTTGAAGATTATACGAACCTAAAGCAAGGAAAGTCACTACGCCCCCTTCCTCGAACATGTTGATCCTATTTTTATAAAAATGTGTTGATTACAAATAAAATTGCATGCTAATTATAAAACGCGTACCTACATTTGTTTAAGCCCTACACTTGATATTGTTTACCTTTATGTATTTATACACCTTTGTTACCTGAGTCTATTATTTATGCGCCATTAACTATCTATACTGCTTAGCGTTGCATATGTGTAGATGTTTGTACACTCCATACTTATGATATATGGCTATGGATGTGGATGTGGCGATCACTCAGTGGAAGTGATTGTCGGAGACGGGTGGAGCCATAAGCGCCACCCGCAACATTAAAATCTTTGCGAAAACCAAAAACTTAATAAAACAAAACTATTTCGACTGGGGGCGGAATGAATAGAATTTGGGTGGTTCTGGGAACGGTAAGCTGCCGACCCTGGTCAATTAAGGACCGAGTTAAGAAGCAATGCAAGAAACGAACAGAGTACGACCGCATTTCTCGAGTGGGGTATGACTCGGTGGACTAGGAAATTCTCGTGGGGTGGCACCCCAGACATGGTAGGTTCTGGATATTCGTTGATGTGTTGATGAAGTGTTGTGGTTTAGATCACTTGGGTCGATTTGTTAAACGCCGGCAAAAACTTAAAATGCACCCTAAGTATATATTATGTAACCCCCAAGATCTCGGGAGCGCTAGGACTCCTCTCACAACCGGCTCGAGGTAGGAATGTGGCGCCGAGGGTGCAATGGGAATTCATAGTCCTTGGAGCGGGTGCCGCCATGCGAGGGTAACTGAAAAGCCGAGCCGTGACAACTCTCATGTGTTGTGTGCGTCACGGAGTGCGGGATTAAAAGCGTACATCCACTGCAGTGTGAGTAAACTAAACTATTTGAATAGCCATGCTCGCGGTTAATGAGCGCCGGGACTTGTACTACTCTTGACTAGCCTCATTAATTTTTAATATTGCTTAAAATATGATTGGATTGGAAGGTGTGACCTTGCCCGATGTGCGGGAAGGTCGTAATGTGGAAAACTGTGAAAAATTGGATGCGAGGGTAAACCAGACCAAGCGAGACTTGGGAAAGGTGGATGAACTCTCTCAGGTTAATGACAACTTCAACCTAACGATTGTTCCAGTTAAAACTGCTACGTCATAGGTTTGTGAAATCATTTGTGAAAACTAGCTTTATACAAATAAATCAAGCGATCCTTGAACCCCTATGAGCATTATATGCATTCTGTGGTGGTGGCTTGCTGAGTACGGTTGGTACTCACTCTTGCTTTTTTAAATCTTTTAGAAAGATGTTGGTGCCGACCTGTACATGTGCTATGATGGCAAGGAGTTACCGAGGACGGTAGAATAGGGACTTAGGTTCACCAGTCGATGCGTGTGGGATAAGATGGACCGTCACTGCTTCGCTTCCGCTACCTCATTTATTTGTTTTGGTATTTTGTGTTGTTGTCGATCATGCTTGGTCTAATTGGGTCCCATTTGAGCTACCCTTATATTACTAAAATATTGTAAGACCTGTATGACTATGTCAGCTCGTGATATACAACTGCGGCATGTGTGTACCATCTACTGATCCAGGGAATAGTATTGTAATATACATTGGGTTTCCGGTATACAAAACCGGGGGCTCACATTCTGGGAGTGGAGCTGGAGCTATCGCTAGATCCTTTTTCTGCTGCTGTTTTCTTTTCTTATGTAAGTATGTAACATTGTATTATGATGAATCTGTTTATTAAATTATCGATTTGTGTACCTTCGCTGATTCCTGAACGAGTATTGTATGCATAAATTAGTTCGGAAATTACTAGTGAATTTCCGGGCGTGACACCTTTGTTACTTAAATTTAAGTAAATTTTGACGATGTATTAATATGTGATATATTACTGTATAAATGTAAACTCAATTTCAAACTTTATAAGTTATAACAAAAGAAAGAAACTGTAGCGCATGTCCACATTCATATTTGTTAATTTTTTCAACTTGTAGGGGCTGAATTTGAATTACATGTTTATGATATATCACATATTGATTAATTATATGACATGCAAAACATCGGTGGATGTTGACTGATTGAATTCCAGTCGAGTGACTAAGACCGTTGGATTCATTTTGAGCGGTTGTCTATCCTTGTTCTACCTCTGGACTAGGAAACAAGTAGCATTTGCTGGCTAGGCCTGTTGTATCTTTTCGTCCAATGATTTTGCCGGAAATACGCCACCTTCAATTTCTTAAATTAACAAATATATGACAGTCATGCAAATTGTTCCGTGTTTTTGCAAAGGAATATCAGGGGATATGCCATAAACATATCAATACATTGCGACCAGAAGAGATATACCAAGTAAATAAACGGATTTCTATTTTTACACTGTGATAGAACCAATCATCGATCATTACACATCTTATCTAATGTACATATTGGTTCAGCAAAATAAGAACCTCAGACGAAATTCCTGACGGCCTTCAATAAAAATGTTACAAAATAACTCGCATATTTGAACTCTCCAATGTATTTGAGGACCATGTGCTAGCTAGAAATCCTCCAAAATATAGAGGAACTTTCTTGTCAAATTCCACTAAGACTGTGTTCGGTAAGACTGTAGAGTGTCAAGTATTAACTAATTTTTTAAAAAATGAATTAATATGATTTTTTAAAGTAACTTTTGTATAGAAATTTTTGTAGAAAACACACCATTTAACAGTTCGAAAAACGTGCGAGCGGAACCCGAGGGAGAGGTGGTTGCAACTCATTATGCGGAACTCAGCCTAAATCAATCCTGCAATCTACATATAAATTATTTTTTATTCAATTCCTCCATATTTGTTTTCTCCAAAAATTATTTAATCCATAGGAGCTCCGAATGGAGATAAGGACAGTATTATCCATTTCTTAATATTTGTATCCAACATATGACGACTTATATTTTAAATCAGAAAGGTATATAATATCTAGTTCACAAGCATCACTGGAATGGACCATCCCAAAGTCAGAGCTTGCATTCCTACGCCAAGCATATTAGCTTAAATAAATCAAAAGATCTAGCTTCAAATACATGCATGAGGCCGGATGAGGCCACGGGAGAATGAATCGGAACACAACTGGCTTTGTTCTTCTCCCCATTTTCCCAACTCAACTCTCTCGTTTTCCACACGCACGTTTTTCAAACTGCTAAACGGTGTATTTTTTGCAAAAAGTTTCTATACAAAAATTACTTAAAAAAATCAAATTAATTTATTTTTTATAAAAATTAGCTAAAACTTAATTAATCATGCGCTAATGGACCGCTCCGTTTTCCATGTTCACTGTACGGGCTGGTAACTACCACCAGCGGACACAACCTTAGTGAGATTCTTTACTCCAAAACCAAAGCCTAAAATCCATGGGGCATGTTACCTCCACATGCAAATAAGTGATAAGTTGATTTGGCCTTTTTCTTCAAACTTCTTTAGGTTTTATCAGATCTATTGAAAAATTTAGCAACATTAACAACATCAAATTAGTTTCATTAGAGGTAACATTGAATATAATTTAATAATATATTTATTTTACGTTGAAAATATTACTATATTTTTCTATAAATTTATTCAAACTAAAAAATTCAGTACAAAAAAATTAAAACGAATTGGACTTATAATACAGCGAAACAGAACAGAGGGAGTAGCTATCTAGTGGCAATCGCACTATCGTTTCCTGCCTATAAAATATCGTCGTCTGCTCCATTGCAATGCACCACACCTGCGATCACTTAAGCACCATCTCTTCTCGAGCTCTCCATCTTTACTTGAACCACCAACACACACAATTACTGCATGGCTTCTTCCGGAAGTGCAGCCACCTAAGGCGGCCACACTACTAAGAAAACTCATTTTCAATGTCGCACGGGTTATATTTTCGCAGGCGGTTACGGTATTCGCAGCAAAAACCCCGCCGGCGAAGACGATACCCGGGGTCAAGAGGCGGTCCGCCTGCGAAGATAGATCTTTGCAGGCGGGCCATATAAGCGTCGCCTGCGAAGATCTATCTTCGCAGGCGGCAGGAGACGTGCGCCTGCGAAGATCGACGCTTATATGGCCTGCCTGCAAAGATGCACCTACATAATCTTCTTCCTCCCCGAACTCTGTTCATTCTCCCCGAAGTTTCTCTCTTCTAAAGTGACATAAATATAGGGGGAGGTTTTGAACTTCAAATCTTCGGGGGATTTTTCTACGGTGCTTAGATCTACTCATTTTCACACTAGGTATGTAATTTTTTAAGCTTTTAGACCTCAATTTGTGATGGATTTATGCATGCAAAATTGTGAAGGAAAGCTCAATGTTTGGTAATTTATTTTCTTTTAATATGTTGATGTTAGATGCATGTGTAATACTTGATGCCTCTTGTTGTAGTGGTTCAATGTGGTAACATAAATTCTCAATTTTTTTATTTTGCTATCACATCCACCTCCTAGTTCTAGATCTAGATCTAGATGTTGTCATACATATATGAGAGAGAATAAAATTTTTAATGCCTATTTATTTGGTGCAATCAAAAAATAATTACATTAGTTTGTAATATGTCGATGATATGACTTTGTTGGATTTTCATAATATACTAATTTGCCATGTATGTGTAAAAAAATGAAATAAAATTTATGGAAATTAATTTACAATTAACCTTCAGTTAGTTTTTTCAATAAACCCTGCAAATTTGGTATTAATAGTGCAAATATTTTATGTTTATTTTTCTAGAGATATGGAAAGTCGGGAATGGATGTATCATTGACCAAGGTTTTTGTCTCCATATAGAGATGAAGTGTCTAAATTTATTGGTTTTGCGAAGGCACACGCTGAGAAGAATAATATGAGGAAGATAATTTGTCCATGTGCTGACTGTAAGAATGAAATAGGCTGGGAAGATGCTTATAAAGTGAGGGAACACTTAGTAACTTGTGGATTTATGGACAAGTACGAAATATGGACACGTCATGGCGAAGAACAAGTGGACGGGCTTGAAAATGTGGTTCCGACACGATTTGAAGACATGGTGCACGACGATGGTTCTGTTGAGGATAGAATCGATTTAGAGGAAATGTTACGTCATGCAGAACCCGATGTGCTGATGGGGTCGGCTAGAGGTTTAAATAACTTTGAAGCTTTACAGAAGGCAGCTAAGGAAGCTCTGTACGATGAGTCGAAGGGCTGTGACAGTGAGTTCACAACACTATGGTTAGTTCTTGAACTTATGAGGTTAAAGGCGAGACATGGATGGTCTGATACCAGTTTCGACAGTCTTTTAGAACTTCTGCACAAAATGCTCCCGAGGCCTAACTCACTACCATCCAGCACATATCAAGCGAAGAAACTCATATGCCCCCTTTCACTTGGTGTGGAAAAGATTCATGCATGCGTTAATCACTGCATACTGTACAGGAAAGAGTACACTTCTTTAGATGAATGTCCAACATGCGTTGCTAGCCGGTACAAATCGAACAGCAATACTGGCCTAGAACCGTCTGACAGAACTGAGGGAACTCAGAGAAAAATCCCGCAGCTTGTGGTGTGGTACCTTCCCATCAAAGACCGCATTAAACGGATATACTCAAATCCGCGAGATGCGGAACTAATGCGATGGCATGAAGAAGGGCGCAAGAAGGATGGGATGATTCGACACCCGGCAGATGCTCGTCAGTGGATAAACTTTGATGCTCAGTACAGAGAGTTTGCTAAAGACCCACGGAACATTAGGTTTGCCCTGAGTACTGATGGAGTTAATCCTTTCGGAGACATGAGCAGCTCACACAGTACCTGGCCAGTGCTTCTGACTATGTACAATCTTCCTACCTGGATTTGTCAAAAACGAAAATACGTGCTACTCTGTATCCTCATACAGGGACCCCGTCAGCCTGGTATTGATATTGACGTGTTTCTTGAACCATTGTTGGAAGATTTGGCAGATTTATGGAAAGAGTGATTGCAAGTGTGGGACGAGTACTTAAGAGAATACTTCACAGTGAAGGCCATCATATTCGTGACCATTAACGATTATCTAGCAATGTTTTCAGTTTCAGGTCAAATTAAAGGTAAAACAGGATGTGTGATATGCCTGAATAGAACGTACTATAGGTATCTCCCGGGTTCCAACAAGCTTGTGTACATGCGGCACCGGCGGTTCCTACGCACAAATCACAGGTACCGCAAAATGAAGGCTGAGTTCGATGGCACTGAAGAGCTTGATCCTCCACCAAAACCTACATCGGGGGTAAAAGTGTGTGCAATGACAGAGAAAATTATTTGCGAATTTGGAAAAGTGACTAAGAAACAATCAAAGGGGACAAAGCGCAAGAAACCCGAGAAGAGTAAGAAACCAGAGTATAGTAAGAAGCAAGACAATATCTCGAAGCCAGATGATAAACTCCCTCCCCCATTCAAGAAGCATTCCATATTCTTTAAGTACCTCCCGTACTGGAAAGACCTGGTGGTTCGGCATGCCATAGACGTAATGCATTTAGAGAAGAATATGTTTGACAACATAGTTGGAACATTGTTGGACATGCCGAAGAAGACTAAAGATGGTCTGCAATCACGGATGGACCTAGTCGAGATGGGAATCAGGGAAGAGTTACACCCTCAAGAAGGAGAGAAGAATGGCAAAGTATATCTTCCACCAGCCTGTTTCACACTGACACCTGAGGAGAAGAAGTCCTTTTGCAAATCAATCCGCGATGTCAGAGTGCCCATAGGTTTCTCATCAAACATTAGTCGACTAGTTTCCATGAAAGATTTGTCGATATCTGGTTATAATTCACACGACTGTCATGTCTTGCTCACCGTGTTTCTTGCAATTGCAATAAGGGCCATAAAACCGGAGCATTTAAAGGTTGCCATCGCAAGATTGTGCTACTTTTTCAACGCAGTGTCACAAAAGGTCATTAGTCTCGAAGAGTTAGGAAATCTCCGTACATTCGCACATGAGACACAGTGCCAGCTTGAGATGTGTTTCCCCCCGTCATTTTTTGATATGATGGAGCATCTCATTGTTCACATAGTGCCACAGATGGTAGCGCTTGGCCCATTGTACCTCCATCAAATGTGGTCATACGAGCGTTACATGGCGGTTTTGAAGGGTTACGTCCGAAATCGTGCACATCCAGAGGGATCAATGGTTGAGGGGTACAGTACTGAAGAGGTTGTCGAGTGCTGTATCGATTACCTCAAAGATGGATATGCAATTGGAGTACCTGTACCCCGACACGAGGGTAGATTAAGCGGTAGGGGAACCATAGGAAAGAAGAGATTCGTCACCCATGATCACAAATCATTTCAAGAAGCTCACTTCAGCGTGCTTCATCAGTTCGCTATCGTTGAGCCTTACATCGATCAACATATCGAACTACTACGAGCTAACAATAAGGGTCGCCAATCAGAGTGGATAATGAAAGAACACAAGCGTCTCTTCATAGATTGGTTACGAGATCTAGACTTACCGGAGGGACAAACTACTGATGACATAACTATGAAGCGGTTGGCTTGTGGTCCATCAACTACAGTAAATTCTTGGCAGGGATATGACATAAACGGGTACTCGTTTAGTACAATAGCTCGAGATAGTAAGACCTGTATGCAAAACAGCGGTGTCCGTGTGGAGGCAATTGATGAAGCGGGGGAAAAACAATCATACTTCGGATTTATTGAAGAAATATGGGAAATCGACTATGGGCACACAATGCAATTCCCCATATTTAAGTGCCAGTGGGTAAAATACCCGAACGGGGTCAATGTTGATAAGTTTGGTCTTACTATTGTTGACCTAGCGACTGTGGGTCACAAGGATGACCCTTGGGTACTCGCCAATCGCGTGGCACAAGTGTTTTATGTGAAAGACCCCTCTAATTTGAGGAAAGATATAGTGCTACCAGGAAAACAAAAGATATTGGGAGTGGATGGGGTTGAAGATATCGAAGATTACAATCAATACGATAGTATGCCACTTTATAATCAGTTTGTACAAAAGATTAAGAATGTCGAGACAGCTACTCAGAAGACCGTGAAGCCTTACATGCGCACGGACGGTGTGGGCAAAAAAGTAAAAGGGTAATTCATTAGTTAAGTGTTGGTGGTACGTAAGGGGATATGTGTGCTCGTATTGCAAAAATGAACGGACGGATAATGTTGTACTCAACATTTTGCATATTTGTTTGTACTAATTTTTATGTGCAATTACCATTCGTAGGGTTTAATTTACAGTTTTTTATATTTTAATAGTTTTTCTAAAAGAGGTTTCAAAATTTAGTAGCATTTTTTTAAGTGCACCTACCATTGTTCGAAAATTTTTTAAAAAATTTAAAGTAGTATTAATGTAGCAAACATTTAAGTCAGATTTACATTTGATCGAGTAGAATTACCATTTTTTAAAGTAGTATTAATGTAGAATTACCATTTTTTTATATGTACTGTAGACATTTTCAAATTACAAAAATAAATTTTAAAAAATACTATATAGAGATACTATCTTCGCAGGCGGACGAACCGCTTGCGAAGATTGGTAAGGCGATTAGGGTTTACATCTTCGCAGGAGGGTGGCCCGCCTGCGAAGATAGTGAAATAGATCTTCGCAGGCGGGCCGCCCGCCTGCGAAGATAGTATCTCTATATAAGGCACTGCCCGCGGCGCCAAAAATTCTAAGTCCAGGCGGGAACCCTAGAATTTTTGGCGCCGACAGGCTGCCAAAATTTTCAGCGCCCGCGCCGCTGTCGTCCGCCTGCGAGACCTAATTCCTCCACCGCGGCGGCCGACCTCCACCGCGCCGCCGCATTGCATCGCCGGCCGCTCCATCGCCGGCGTCCTCCACCGCGCCGCCGCCTTCCATCGACCGGCCGCGCACTCGATCACCGGCGTCCTCCACCGCCGCCCTCCACCGCGCCGCCGCCACTGCCCTCCACCGCGCCGCGCGCCGCGCCCTCCACCGGCATCATCACCGGCCGCCACCCTCCACCGCGCGGCCGCGCCCTCCACCGGCGTCCTCACCGGCCGGCCGGTGATTATTCCGGTCTTTTTTTTTTTCATGTTAATATGTCTATATATGTGTATGTACACATATATGCATATATGAATGCATGATGGGGGCGCATTATTGTCAAAAAAATGCAAACCAATATTATTTGTGCAGTTTAATTAGCCGCTTGATTAAGTAGTTTTAAGTTTTTTTTTCAGGATATGTATTAGCTACCTATCTGTTTGGATATATACTGCTTTATAGTACTTGGAAACAAATAATTTTTTTTTTGGTTTGTAGAATTTTTTTGGTACGTATAATTTTTAAATAATAACGGAATAATTATTCCCTTATTGCTTCCGGATTTGGCTGCCCATGTTGCTTGAAAGAAACATGAATGTGTAATTAGTCCCTTATTCCTACGTCCTGTTTTGGAATTATGATAATGAAAGGACCCAGTTGCCCATGTTGCTTCCGGATATAGTTTTGGAATTTTTTCCCCTGACAACTCAAATTTATCTTTGAAATCGAGATATCATGTGGACCAATTAGATGCTAGCATAACAACCAGAATTAGGACTTAGGAATATTGATTGATATGACTAGAGAGAAGACGGGATCAACTAAATGTGTACTTTGTGTACAATGTGTCGACAACATAAACAATAAGGGAATAAGCAAAAACTTAATTAATCACACGCTAATAGATCACGCTGTTTTCCGCAATAATTAGGCGTACTCTTTTGGTTAACTTGGTTAAACTTGAAGAATTTGAAGAATTTGATCTTCATTAGTAGTTATACTACAAAGCAGTTGCATAACGGCACTCCACTGATAGCAACACCATGTTCCTCCCTATAATTTAGTAATTTAGCAAATTATTAAATCATTTTTGCAATTATGTACACAAGTTTTTAATACACAGTTTCGCAGTCCATTCATATACATTTTATTTTTTATGTTAGAAGTTTGAAACAATGGCCGATAGTACTAAAGGCACCGAAGAGAAGGGTTTAGGGGCGGAAGAGCCGTCCCTTCCTATTGTCGTTGCTCCGGAACCAACGGTCCCACTGGAAGGTAGTTCCGACAGCGACGTAGGTAACGATGGTTACTCGTCGCCAAGCGATCCTTGTCCAAGCTCTAAGAGGAGGAGAAAGGGCGACGGTGAACAAGGTGACAAGGACTACATTCCCTGTAAAGAAGGGGTAAGTAAACTTCATATGTTACTGTTCAAGATGATAACTACTAGCCCGACCTAATTCAAAACTGTGATATATACCTTAGGAAACGGCGCCACGACGATCGAAACGGCAGCCGAAGAGAAAAGATCCGTCGAAAGACGAGGAGGTCCCAGCTAACACAACCGGCTCAAAGCAGAGCGAACGGTCAGCAAAGCCGAAGAGAAGGAAGGGCGAGAGAAGCGTGAATAGAAAGGACGAAGGGTTCCATGTAGTTACGCATGTATCGCCGAAAGGAGAGCCGCTCGCCCCTAAGACCTCACGTGCGAAGTTCAGTTCACAGTGTGGCATAATAGTGAGGGAAAAGATCCCCATCACGGTCAAGGACTGGGATCATGTACCGGCAGTGGATAAGGAAGTCCTTTGGAAAGAAGTGAAGAAAATCTTCCAGTTCCCGGAAGGATCGGAGGCAGCAGTGAGGAATTGTGCACTGCAAACAATGGCCAAGTCTTGGCGTGGTTGGAAAACCACATTAAACAAGAAATTTGTGCAGACGGGGCGTACACCTTTTTCGACGTATGCCAACATAACACCGAGGCAGTGGGAAGACTTTCTGAGATTGAAGAACTCCCCATAAGAAATTGAAACGAGCAAAAGGTATTCAGAGTTGGCCCAAAAGAACAAATTTCCTCATCGCTTAGGCTCCGTGGGATACGCACCCAAGGTGGAGCAGTGGACAAAAGAGGAGGAGGAAATGAGGAAGACGGGGCTTCCGGTACCTATGGAGGAATGGACACGGAGATCAAGGAACTGGGTAAGAGCTAGAACTCCGAAGATCACGGAAGAAGGTAAAGTATCATTCGAAGATCCGGATCTACAGGGCGTTGCCGATAAAATAGAGAATTTATCCAGTTCACAGAAGAAAGGATTGTTCAAGCCTAAGAGGGAACAAGATGTGCTAAGTACGGCGCTGGGTACTCCTGAGCATGGGGGTAGGGTTCGAGGTGTGTCGTCAAAGCTGAGTTGGAAGGAAGGGTTTGAATAAGACCCCCACAAGAAGCGTGAAGCGTACAAGGATAAACTTAGAGATGAAGGGGCTGCGGATTTTGAAAGGCAAATGATGGATTTCTGCGTCAAGCACATGCTTTTGCCTCCCCCGAAACCAAAGAACCTGAGCCAGATTACCCATTCGATGACCTAAAGGAGAATACACCCTGCAGATTGCACGTTCCCTTCGGACGCTCCGGGAAAACTCTTGAGGCCGCTACAGCCATTGCTATCCCTGGGAGAACATATAATGAAGAGTTCAAACCCGATGCGTATGCCAAAATGCAGCCGCAAGTAGTCCACGAAGGGTTTGAGTCGTACGACATAGACTTCCCCAATGCAGATGATGTAACTGTACTTGGGGATGCGATCGATGTTGTAATTCTCTGGCACAAGAATGACATATCATTTGGATTGGGCACCGACGCCACGCGAGAACCAATGGTGCCAAAACCGGGGTTGGGAAAACCTCCGAGACCCCCTAGCAAGGTGACTGATAAAGCGGAGGAACCCGAGATGCAACCGGATCATCCAGTGCCGGAAGTGCCACCGGAGATTGAAGTGCCGGAGGTGCCCATCGAGATTGTAGTGGCTGATATCCAGAAGGAGATTGAAGTGCCGGAGGTGCCCATGGAGATTGTAGTGGCTGATGTCTAGAAGGAGATTACAGTGGCAGAACCAGAGGTCCAATTTGTGGCATCAGTCGGGGTACATATAGAAGAAGTACCAGGATTGAAATGGGACGGTACTGAGCCAGAAATTTTTGAAGACCCTTCTCCTGCGAAAGACCCCGAGGGGCAAGAGACCCCGGTCCCTGAGAAGACCAATACCAGTTCTGAGGTGCCCAGAGTGCTTAGGAGCCACGACTCCAAAGCCAAAGATCAGAACAAGGAGAAATTCATGGTAACTGTCTTCAGAGGGGGTAAGGAATGTGCCAAACTCAGAGATGAAGACCCCAAGAAGGCCGCTGAACTAGCCGGGCCAACATACTGGCCAACTGATGATTGCCCGGAAAAGTATGAACACGGGAAAACACTCTTGCCGGATTGGGCACTAAACGAAGGACCATGGGTGATGAGAAGATTACATACCTTCTACATGGAAGCCAGCAAGAAAGGCCTGGGCAGTATTACAGTTCGATCACCGGTAGATTGCTTCGGCGCCGAAGGTTACTTATGGCTAGATTTCTCGGATCTCCACGCCATATATCGTCGAGATAAGATGGACGTCAACTATATCGGTGTTTGGTGCATGTGAGTTTGAGTTTTAATTAATTACATGAAAAATATGTGCAATACAAATCCATGTGATTGTTACTAATAAACTTCTTCTGTAGGATGCAATACATGGATGCTAAAAAGAAAAAAGAACCTATCGGCTTCTTGGATCCAACTCGGATCTGTCAAACACAACATACCGTGAGGATGGCACCAGGGTCGGACCAGCTGAAGGGCAAGACTCCAAAACAGATAGCTGAATACAAGAAGGGCTTGCACAAGGAGAAATTGATTACCGTCGCACAGTACATCGGACGAGCCTTCTTGCACTTTCAAGATAAGAGAGTCGTCATGGCCGCTTACAATTTTAAGTAAGTCCGGTACATTTAACTTCTACACGTATGTCTTATTTAGCTGGTACTAACTAACTATACTGTTGTTAATATGTAGCGATCATTATATCTGTTTACTCATCCACCCTAAAGACGGCACCGTGGTAGTCTTGGACCCTCTCGATTACAGACACCACCAATACAAAGAATTTCTAACAATCTTACAGTAGTAAGTGCTTATGACTCTTTCATTTTTATATGAATGTATTATAAATAAATATCCTCCTTAATGTGAAACGGTCCGATATCCATACAGTGCATACCAATACTATAAGTTCAAGGGTGGAGAACAGACCCGAACAAGGGAGAAGCTGCTAGTACGTACCTATTGGTCGGTAATACTCCACTCACTTAATGTATTTCAATTGTTTCACTAATTGAAATATTTAACTATTTTTCCCTATGATATGTCCTGAAGTGTCACAAGCAACCTAGAGGAAGTATCCTTTGCGGGTATTACGCGTGCGAATTCCTAAGGGTTAATGGGAGGTACATGACTAACACGGAGGATGTAAGTCTCTATACTATGTACTAGCCAGCTTCACATATTTATGGTACTAATATATTGGTTATCTTAAATGCATGCAGTTGCCAAGATTAGAACATCGAACAAGCTTTGATGATACAGGCATCACAAACGTGCAGCGTGATCTGTGCCATTTCATCCACCATGAGTGCTGTCATGTGAAAGGAGAATTCTTCGACCCAGAGGGTGTCCTTGCGACAAGTGACGAGTTCAAGAATCTCCGGGAGTGGAACACTGCTATGCCATAATGTAACTAGATAGCGTATTTGATGTCACAATATCAAAAAATATTGTAATATATATATTTTGGCAACACTTTTGAGTTATGCAATATATGTAAAATTCTCAGTACCAAATGCTTGATAATCATCTAATATATATACATAATAATCAACCTGCAAAAATTATTACTAACGGGCAAATTATTATTAAATTTACGGGCAAATTATTATTAAATTCCAAAAATCGAGACCTATCTTCGCAGGCGACGTATTTATATTTTCGCAAGCGGAGCTAACTAGTCAACGTCCGCCTGCGAAAATTATCTTCGCAGGCGCACGGCTCCCCCGCCTGCGAAGATCGGTGATCTTCATAGTCGTTTGCTTACAGGCGGACGGCCTCCCCACCTGCGAAGATCGTTTTTACCCGCTTGCGATAATGCTTTTCCTAGTAGTGCCATCGTCGTCGCCGCCGCAGCTTTCTGCATCCTGCTGATCCTGTCGTCCTCCTCCATCGCCCCAGCGGCGGCGGCCATGTTCTGCAGCGACTGTGACATCATATGCGGCGCTTCCTGCGACGGCAGCGGCGTGACATCCGCGTGCGCCGACAAATGTGACGGCCAGTCACCCGCCGAGGCATGCGACCACTGCCTGCGAGTTACCAAGAGGAAATGCCTGACGTCCTGCGCCGACTACTGCAGCACCCACTGCACTTGATCGATGTAGTAAAATACTATTTACACTGTCAACCATGCTTGTGTCATCTGATCGAGCGTGCGAGCTTACGTGATGTGGATGCATATGTGCTATATAGTGCTACCTAGCTTAGCTGCTATATATTGTGCCATACATGTTTGTTACGACTGACGAAACATCATATAATAAAAGGGGAGGTGTGTTTCTTTTTACTATATATATATATACTAAGTATAATACCCGTGCGTTGCAACGGATTCTAAATAACATTCATTGATATAAATTAAAATTCTAAACCATATACCACAATTGGACTAAAAGAAATATGATTAAATTAAAATCCTAAACCATATACCACAATTGGACTGAAGGAAATATAATCATAGAAATAACAACATGAAACTACAATTAACTTTGACCCGAATGATAATTCAATATCATGAAAATTATATAACTAAATCCCCTTTTTTTCATTTAGCTATAAATAATTCAATATTATAAGTTACGATATTTTTTATTTGATCAAATAGTGCTAAAATTAATAAAGTAAATGGAAAAACAATTGAAATTAGCTAGAAATTAAAAAACTTATTATAGCCTATAGATGAAAATCCGATCCATTAATTCTGAACAGATATCCGTTTCATTGACATAAAGATCTTGATATTATGTGAGTAGTCCAGGAGTATTGTTAGGCTAGACCAGACAGGAATAGTGCCTTCGATCATATATTGTAGAGATTGGCAATGCAGAAAATCAGAACAGCTTGAATGCGCCTGGTAAAGATGTGGCATTGATAGAGAGAAATGGCACCAACGAGCTCTGATAGTGAACACGACTGGATGATTGCATCAATACACCCTTGAATGCGTGGGAAGAAAGAAAGATGGAGAAAAAATGACTAACATTGTTCATCGTCTTCCCAAGCTGAAGCAAGAAACAGAAGATGGGCGCTAGTCCTCCAGTGACCAAACGGCGGTAAGTAAGGAGATCGGACATGTCTCATGATGTGACTCATCCATAGATGGTGCGGTTGGTAATGAAGAAAAACAGAATAGTGGGAATAACAAAGATGTGATCCCGACAGAGAGAAAAATGGCAACGGAGAGCTTTGGTGGTGAAGCGGCTGGTTGAGTTCGTCAAAACACGTTCCCGGACGAGGGGGTTCCGTTTTCATTGAACACGGAGGAGAGAAGAGGGGCACTGGGAGGAGGGGCAATGGGGGGCGGGGCGCTAGAGAGGCGAGGGTCTGTGGAGGGAGGAAAGGGACCATGGGGGAAGGGGAGCGCGTGCAGTGGGGCCGGATTGGAAAATATTTTGGGATCATGAGAGATAGAAGGAGACCTCCAGGAGGGAGGGAGGAGGAGGCGGAGGTGGACGTGGGAGGGTGGGAGGAGTCGCGCTGCCTGGGACGACGTGAGGAGGGACAGATGAAACTCCATCTGGAAGCCTTTAGGCCATGTACAATGTGGCTCTCCACACCGTGTCCCTGGCTCACGCCGTCCGCCACCACTCCTTTTTCACGTCGGGCTACCCACTAGCAGAGGCGCACGTCTGCTCGTTGAGGGACGCAGCGCTACGAGCGCCTCGGCTGGGGGAGCAAGTGAGGAGGCGCACTGGGTCGGCCGTGGCCCGTGGACACCACTCCATCCACCGGTTTTTCCCCTTCCACCCTCATCTCTTCCGCCTCCTCTTCTCGCCCCACCGGAAGTAGCCACCGCCACCGCCACCGCCCGAGTACAACGACACCTCGCCGCTGTTGCCCTCGCCTCGACGCGGCCACCGATGAGAACCCCGTCGAAGACAGATCCGCCGCCCGACCAGTCGCTCATCATCGACCACCGCGCCCACCCCGCCCTGCACCTCGCTCATCGTCGGCCACCGCACCCCGCGTGGAGGGAGAGAGAGAGGCGAGCGGTAGGAGCTCGAGCTACGGCCGAATCTGGTGTTGGTGTGTGGACAGCAAGCTGCGATGGCGTGAGAGAGAGGACAGGTGTGAGCGGTGGTGGGAGAGAGAGCAGGACGGCGAGCGGCGGCGAGAGGGAGAGGAGAGGGCGAGCGGTGGTGGGAGAGAGAGGAGAGGGGTGAGCGGCGGCGGGAGAGAGAGGAGGAGGGTGAGCGGTGGCGGGAGAGAGAGGAGAGAGGCGAGCACTCGCGGGAGGGAGAGGAGAAGAAGCGAAGAAAAGGAGAAGGGGGAGAAGCCGAGAGTGTTCGGTGGCTAGGGGTAGAAAAGGAAATACATATCTGTAACTACTTGGGTTTGGGTATCCGTTGTGGGCTGGAGTACCTCCACTGGTTTCTTGAGATTTTGAAGAGCCCAGGTATGGGTATCCCCCATTAGGAGATGGGTGTCACATGGAGTATCATCAGTTAGTGAGGACACCCATAGAGTGTCTTACATTGTACATGCTCTAAGTATATTTTTAGTTACGTATATAGATATGACCCCGGGACATTATTAGTACAGATACCATGGTTATAGATACATATAGTACATCATGATCCATAACGGTTCCGTTACATCTGACCTATTGCGAATTACCCCTGTAAAGTACTGGAGCATGAAATATCTGTTATTTAAATTGAGAGGTAATTGAACTGTACTGTAGTTAAGATCAGTATAGTCTGGACTTTTTCCCATCTATAAAGGGTGTATTTTATTTTTTGGAATCGTAACTGATGATGTATAGTTGTTCACCCACACGTCCTCTCTAATTTATCTCTATGTCTCGCTCGATCTCCTTATACACTCCTACTCCTTGGTAACCACCTTAGCCCATCTCTTTCGCACTACATGGATGCACCGGTACTAGGTGTTGGGATACGCGTAGGCTACGATAGCATAAAACAAAATTTTTCTACTGCGTAAACCAGGAACCATGCAAGTATGAGATCATAGATCGTTACCACTCGACGCGCTGTGCAGCGGAAGTATGCGCTAAGAAGCCGAAGGAATCCTCGCGATGTAGCGCGCGCCGATGTAGAGGAAGTAGTCGATCGCAGTTGCTTGACCTTCTCCTCCTCGTGCGTTCTCCTCGCCGTGCTCCCACGCCGATCAGCACCGCAGGACAGCGGCGCCTCCACCGGTATCCACACGTCCAGGGAAGGAACACCACGCGCAGATGTGCTAGCACCCGCGCGCGGCTAGGGTTTGCTCGTGGAGGGAAGTCGCGGCTAGGGTTTCACGTGGCGTGATCTGTTAATCCCGCCGGCCACACCCCCTCATGTATATATAGGGACCAAGTCCGGGCCTCCAAGGCCCATAGGAGTCCTACTCGGATCCCTATCCGAAATTGAGCGCATAATGGATCTCCATCCAATCCCTTCATTCCGGCCCCTTAAGCGTGCGACCCTGTAGGTTCATGCACACTCGGGTGCAACCCGAAAACTCCTTTTCGGTCCACGTGTCAACAGCGGCCCCTAGCAGAACGTATTGACCCACCGAGCATACATAAAGATCATATCGGCTGAACCTTTAGTGTTTACTTGTATGAATCCCTTTGCCTCACGATATCGATTAAGCTCAAGGCTAGATATGTGCCATCCTCTAATAGCTCAATCATTCACTCGATCCTGTGATAGATTATATAACCTGCGATTGACTCCTCAATCACTTTTGGCATGGCCATGCACTTCCATAATCTATAACGTCGAGGGGCCCAGAGATATCTCTCCATAGGAGGGACAAATCCCATCTTGATTATTCATATCCCACTACATGTTTCATAACACACCCGAAGACTACTTTTATAACTATCCAGTTACGGAATAGCGTTTAGCAGTCCCTAAGTAAGCCACTACACATGTTGGAAACCATGATAATCTCAGGTCTAAGAATTCTATACCAACACTAATCGAGACCACTGATGGCACTACACAAATAGTTCTTGCAGTGTCTCATGTCGGGTCTATCCAACAACATGTTCCCCAACATGTGTCCACATTATCAATTTGGTATCTCCATACCATGATCCATGAGACATGATCATCAATCAATACATGTGCTGATCATTTAACCATATTTGTTCCACATATGATATTTGATCAGGGATCCTTTAGAAATAGCAACATATAATATAAAGAGTCTCATAAATGAATCACATATTCATTAGCCAATAATGAGTTATCTATTTCAAGGAACAATATCAGATAAATATGTAAACATAGTATGTGATACAATCATCTCTATGATTGCCTCTAGGGCATATCACTAACACTAGGGTGGAGCTAGAACAAAATAGAGAAGGTTGTCACTTAATTAACTCTACTTTGGATCATGTTTAAGCTAATGCGGTTGCCTAAGTATGTGTCGAGAGGGTGCACACATGGTGAAAATAGGTGATATATAGGTAATTCTGCATGAAACACTTCTTGAATTACACAAGAAAAAGAAGAACGGGGTGATTCTAAAGCTAGACTTTGAGAAAGTGTATAACAAAGTTGATTGGAAGTTTCTACAACAGTCGTTGCGAATGAAGGGTTTCTAAGTGGTGCGATTGGATTGACTCGATTGTTAGGGTGGGAGTGTGTTAGTCAAAGTAAATGATGAGATTGGGAGTTATTTCCAAACAAGGAAAGGTTTGAGGCAAGGTGATCCTTTGTCACCTATTCTGTTTAATCTTGTTGCAGATATGTTAGCCATTTTAATACAGAGAGCGAAAGATCAGGGCAGATTCAAAGGAATGGTACCTCATTTAGTTGATAATGGTTTCTCCATTTTACAATATGCTGATGATACTATTCTTTTCGTGGATCATGATCTTGATGAAGCTAGAGGTCTCAAGCTTGTACTAAGTGCATTTGAGAAATTATCTAGCTTAAAGATTAATTTCCATAAGAATGAGTTATTTTGCTATGACAAGGCAAAAGATGTGGAGAATGAGTACGTTAAATTATTTGGGTGTGATACCGGGGCTTACCCTTTTAAATATTTAGGGATTCCAATGCATCACAGGAGAATCACCAATAAGGATTGGCAGAGTGTGGAGGAGAGGATTTAAAAGAAACTAAGTAGTTGGAAAGGGAAATTTCTCTCAGTAGGAGGAAGGTTGGTCCTTATCAATTAAGTGTTAAGCAGTTTAACGATGTTAATGTTGTCCTTCTTTGAGATCCCTAAGGGTATTCTCAAAAAGCTAGACTATTATAGATCGCAATGCGATGAACATAAGAAGAAGTATAGGTTAGCAAGATGGAGTGTATTGTGTAAACCAAAGGAATGTGGTGGATTGGGTATACAGAACTTAGAGATACAAACAAATGCTTGCTTAGGAAATGGTTGTACAAACTCATCAATGAAGAAGGGGTTGGCAGGACATTCTTAGGAATAAATACTTGACTAAGAAAACCATCGCACAAGTCGAGAAACACCCTGGAGATTCACATTTCTGGGCTAGGCAAATAGGGGTGAGGGATGTCTTTTTTAAAGGCAGTGCCTTTATGGTGGGGGATGGTTCTCAGATAAGATTCTGGAAGGATTGTTGGATTGGTGATTCACCTTTTGAAAAGTTGTACCCTAATTTATACAGTCTTGTAAGGAATAAGAATGCTAATGTTGTGGATGTTATAGATAAACTGCCGTTAAAATGTTGCTTTTCAGAAGGGCTTTGGTGGGGGAGAATTTGGTTGCGTGGTTTAACCTAGTTGCTAAAGTGATACTTGTTAGGCTGTCAAACCAAGTTTACTTGGAAAGTTCACAAAACCGGAATATTTTCGGTTAGCTCCATGTATAAAATGATTATGTATGAGGATGTAGTGCCAAGGAAGAATTTAATTTGGAAGCTTAGAATTCCTTTAAAAAATAAAATCTTCCTCTGGTATTTAAAGAAGGGAGTGATTCTCACGAAGGACAATCTAGCAAAAAGAAATTGGAAGGACAATACTAAGTGTTGTTTTTGTAACCAAAATGAGACAATACAACATCTCTTCTTTGATTGTCATGTGGCTAGATTTGTTTGGAGTACCTTTTTATAACATTTGGGATAAATTCGACTAACAATGTTGCTAATATGTTTGGGATTTGGCTAAAGGGTTTACAATCTAAGCTAAAGCACTGTCGGAGAACTGCAAGGTGTTCGTCAACGTACGGCACCACCTCAGTCATATGCTGTAGTACCGTGAAATGAGCTTTATGATACACCTTCCGATCCAACCTAACAATCTTCCTTCCAACAATCTTCCTTCCAACAGTACCAACACCATCAAGCCTCCCTTCGTGATGAGATCGTGGTAATCCAATTGAAGATGTTTCTGACATGTATTCCACACAAAAATCGATGACCTCTTCTGTGGTGTAACTCTCGATGATACTCCCCTCGGCGTGTGAACGGTTCCATACATAACCCTTAAGGATCCCCAGGTACCTTTGGCAAGGATACATCTGCGTCATGAAAGCTGAACCACAACACTCACAAGGTGCACGGGAAGATGTTCCATTATGTCAAAGAAAGTTGGAGGAAAGTACATCTCAAGATGACATAGGGTTCTCACAAGTTCTGCCTGTAGTTTATCTAGTCCCTCGGGATCAATGATCTTCTGGCCGATTGCATGGAAGAAGGAACACAACCGCTGGATTGTGTGTCGCACCTTAGGAGGCAAAATATTCCTTATTGCAACGGGCAACAGCTGTGTGATAAGAACGTGCCAATCATGCGACTTCATTCCTACCAATTTAAGGTCTTGCAGTGAAACGAACCTACTAATTCTTGATGAGTAACCAGATGGAACCTTTATACCACTCAAACATGTTAGCAAATCAATCTTCTCTTCTTTCGAGATTCCGTGGTTATGGGATGTAGTTCCGAGCGAACACCCATTTCTTCCAGATCTCGTCGGGCGTTGAGACCATCCTTTGTAATACCTGGGTTAAGCAGCAATCCCATTAAACTCTCGCATACATTCTTCTCGACATGCATCAAATCTATGCAGTGGCGAACTTCAAGATCCTTCCAGTATGGTAGTCTCCAAAATATTGACTTCTTTTTCCACATGCTCCTCTCTGTTGTCTTTTGTTTTTCTACGTGCTCTTCTGTTTTGTCCTTCGACATGCTCTTCTCTTTTGTCTTTCCAACTTTCCTCTTTTTTCCAAACTCGTTGGTTATTCCCATCACTAAGTTGTGCACCTCTGTCCTTGTTAGCTCTGCCGGGGGTCCGGCTGTATCTCTGTGTCCATTGAAATTCTGTCTCATATTCCTATACGGGTGATACCTTGGGAAATATCTCCTATGACCCATATAGACCATCTTGTGTGAATGCTTCCACCATTTGCTTCTTGTTTCCATCATACACTCCGAACACGCCCATTTCCCTTTCACAGTTTGGCCAGAAAGGTTGCCAAGGGCCGGATAATCGTTGATGGTACAAAACAACATCGCATGGAGGTTGAAATACTCTTGTTCATATGCGTCCCATGTTCGTGTGCCCTCATTCCATAGCCTTTCGAAGTAATCGATTATCGGTTCAAGGAACACATCGATATCATTGCCACGTTGTCTCGGTCCTTGAATGAGGATGGCAAGCATAATATACTTTCTTTTGAAGTACAACCTCGGAGGAAGGTTATAGTTAACAAGCAGAACTGGCCATGTACTGTGACGACTGCTCAAATCACTAAATGGATTAATGTCATCCATACATATAGCGAAACGCATGTTTCTTGGATCCTTTGAGAATTCTTGGTAAATCCCATCGAATTGTCCTCCACTGTACTGAATCTGCTGGGTGCCTCAGCATACTATTGACTTTTCGTTCTTCGGCATGCAGCGCACTAGCTTAGTTTGTTCCTTATTCGCAAACATTCTCTTCATGCGCTCCACAATTGGGAGATACCACACCACCTTTGCGGGGCCTCCCCTCTTTGACTGACTTCCTTCACCTTCACTCTTTGCTCGTTTGTATCTAGATGCCCCACAGACAGGGCAGACATCCAACTCAGCGTATTCCTTGTAATACAAAATGCAGTCGTTCGGACAAGCATGAATACTTGCTTCGCTTCATATGACGTCTGCGGTAAATTGTTTCCCTCTGGCAACAGGTCCTTTAAAAGCTCAAGAAGTTCTGTAAAACTCTTGTCTGACCAGCCATTACTAGCCTGAAGCTTCATGAGTTCCAACACGCATGACAACTTGCTATGCTTCGACTTGCATCCATCATACAAGGGCATCTGACAATCTTCCACCAACTTACTAAACTTCTCAAAATCTCTGTCATTGTCCTCTGCATTTTCAATGTCATGCAACATTGTAGATAGACATTGAGTGTCCAAATCTATAGTCTCTCCACCTAACGGAGAAGGTACGAACATGCCTTCACGAGCTGCGGCGGTGTTCTCTACATCCTGATCCAACACTTTTTCAGCTGCGACATCAGGCGCCTCTTGCTCTCCATGCTTGGTCCAGCAGGTATATTTCTTCATGAATCCATTCGTTATCAAATGAGAATGCACTTCTGAGCTATCAAGGATCATCTTTTCATTCTTACAGTCCCTACATGGACACAATATGTACATGCTCATCCTACTTTTTCTGTCATTCTCCGCAAATGTGACAAATTCAGTGACCCCCTCTCTATACTCTGTAGATGAACGATGAACATGGTACATCCAACTACGATCCATCTGAAATCAACAACATAGGAAGAAAAATATATGATGATCGATATATTGAGAATGAAGGGAAGAATAATATGTTTTGTACCTTGAATTTTAGCAAAAATTCACCCCCCTTGCTCTCCCAACCGATTTGTGAACAGTAAAATGGTCGGGATAGAAAGCAGTTGGCGGTTTGGGGGGTATTTATAGACCCAACACACCTCAAACGGGTTAGGTAAAAAAAACCCGTCAAAGGTATTGGTCATATCTTTGACGGGCTTCAATTGAGTTGCCCGTTACAGGTAGGTCGATACCTGTGATGGGCCAGGAGGAAAACCCATCACAAGTGACCCCCATCACCTGTGACGGTTTGTAATGAAAGGACCCGTCACAGGTGAGGTCATACCAATAACGGGTTGGAGGAAAAACCCGTCACTGCCTCACCTGTGACGGCTTAGTCTTGCGGCCCGTCACAGGTGAGGTGATACCTGTGACGGGCCGTGGCCAGATGCCTCACCGATGACGGCATCCCATATGCCCCGTCAAAGGTGACGGTCATCAGTGACCATTTGGTTCGCCCATCACTGGTATCTCGTCAGAGGTGTGAGGATCGGGCGTAGTGTCTCGATAATTTAGTACCGGTTATTTTAACCGGTACTAAAGATCGAGATTTTTAGTCTCGATAATTTAGAACCGGTTACTATATCCAGTCATAAAGGGGGTTACAGACCGGTAATAAAGAGCCGTTCTTTAGCAGTGACAGCTTGAAAGGTAATAAAGAGCCGTTCTTTAGCAGTGACAGCTTGAAAATTTCAAGTACAATCTCAATCTAGGTAGGCTGTGATTGAAGGGGAGTGTTCGATAAGATAGAGAAGATTATCCCATGTAACAACCCAGTGATGAATTGGTTAGTATCTCATACAAGATTGATGGATCATGTAATAGGTTAGTTGGAGATATACTAACTAATTCATGGCGTCATCTGTAAAAGCCACGGCGCTGGCTATTGGTGTCGTATATGAATATATACGGAAGCACCGAGAGAGGTGATGACCGCTTCCTGCACCTCTGAAAACTTACACTAAATAGTATAGCTAGCTAGCTAGCTAGCTAGATCCAATAACCACGCTTGTTTTAGCAATACGTCTTCAAGCAATTAAACTGGGAATCAACCAGATAAGATAAACAAGGACCGGATCTAGCTAGTCAATGAACGCATTTGCCAGATCTAGTAGTATTGAATATATTCTCATTGCTATTCTCCCTAAACCCTAAACCTTCTAACACAGCGTTCACTAGGTGATCGCTAACAGTTGGGAAAAAAAACAATCTATAGTTGTTTTGGAATTATTACTGGCATTTGGTAGTCACTGCTTGAGTAGCTAGTTACTGATGGTTCTCGACCGGTAGTGTTCATTAGTCCCTAACTATTCACAATTATACGTCAAATATCATGTTAATAGTCATGATAAAATAAATGACTTATATAATGGTTAAAAACACAAATGGTTAAAACCCATCTTATTTATTAAAAAATGGATTATTTATTGACCCGTTAGAGTTGTTTGGCCCAGTGATGTGGGACTCGGTTGATGAAACTGGTATAGATTCAATGACCTCTAATGGTTTAGAAGTTGTGAATCATCCTAGATATCGATAATCCTTGAAAAAGAAATCAAAACTTATCAACCGTCACATATGTGGATATGAAATAAACGGGAGAAAAAGCACTGGCTGCGCTTCATCATATCTATGCTCTTTTTGTCGATACTGTAAGCACCGTCGCCGTTGTTGACCCGCCCCTTCCTCATCACCGGATCTAGAGAATAAGCAGGAGGAAATGAAGGCAAAAACCATAAAAAAGGAAGCCGTACGTAATACATGGAGGAGGAACTGGAGTGACACCATTGTGGAGATGGTGGACTACGAAACGAAGGAAAGGGGATGGCGGAGGCTAGCTGATGCCAGTGGTGGCACCGATGACTGGATGACAAATGGCACTAGATCCTGGTACATGGAGGAGTAGGTGGAAACGTCTGCACTAAAGGAGGAGGTGCTCGCTCTAGGTCCTCGTAGTTGGTGATGGAGAATTTAGCGCATATTTTCGCTCGGGATCTGGTCCCCCGGAGAGCCTCGAGGTGAAGTCAATGAAGTGGAGTGGCCTCTCTTGCTGGCTAACAACATGGTGTTGATAGTGGACCGTGGGATGTGGCAAAGGACGCACAAAATCTCAGCGGTGGGGGCAAAGAAAGAGGTGTGACCGAGGGGGTGCACTGGCACAGACGGTAGAAGAGGTGTGGGAGAAGATGTACCGGCCGGGGTGAAGGCATAGTATGGGAGGGGGTGCTTAACGAACCTAGGTACCTTTTTTAGATAATGGGTATTCATAAAACCCAGCTTCTGCACCAACGAGGGTGTATGGTGTATACAGCCACAAAAATCTGAGCAAACAAGCTTTGTTCTTTGTTCTTGCACACAATTTTATAAACAAAAGGAGTATTAAAGCTTAAGCACCTTACATAAAACTAAAAAGAGCACAAAGACTCCAAAGCCTTTCAATGCGAAAAGACATTCCAAACAAACCAACAACCACGTTACTCCTTTCACCGCTTTCTCATGTTCCATCCATTTTTACCAAAGATGTGCATGACAGTTGTCTCTAACAGTTTGCATCCTTCCTTCATCAAATCACGCTCCTCTTCTTTAAGCAACAAGGACCATTGTCGAGCCCAGTACGTCCCACTAAAAATAACTTGCAAGTAAGAGTTAAAATTGAAGCCATTGAAGAACACATCATTTCTACAAATCCACATTGACCCAGGCCGATCAGAGAGTTGGGTCAGAAACAAGCACATGTCTTCTTTCAACGAGTGGCTGAAGAACCGAATTGCCAGGTTGCAGAACTTGTCTAGTGAAACACTTCAGTGGTTGTCACAGGGTCCTGAATGGAGTGCCACCACCTGGCAAGGATATGACATAAATGGATACACCTTTCACACGGTAAAGCAAGACAACAAATGCACAATGCAGAATAGTGGGTTACACATCGAGGCTGCTAGTGACGGTGGTCGACGTGATCAATACTATGGCAGAGTTGAGAAAATATTGGAGCTAGATTACTTGAAGTTCAAAGTCCCATTGTTTTGCTATCGATGGGTCGATCTTCGCAATGTAAAAGTTGACAATAAAGGTTTCACCACTGTCAACTTAGCTAACAACGCGTACAAGGATGAACCATGAGGAAGGATTATTTTTATAATTTATGTACGTAGTTTATGTCTACATGTCTGTTATCTGTATGACTGTAATATGTTCGCAATGATCAATAGTATATTGCTTATGAAATAGTCAAATAAAATAATAAAATAATTGAGTGAAGCACCCAGTAGAAGTGAAATAAAATAAAAAAATTAGTAAAATAATGAAGTGCAATCACTACTGTTAGTGAAATAAAATAATTAAGTAAAACAAAATATGTAGTGTATGTGGAAATATGTTAAGTAAAATAAAATATTGTGGTTGAACTCACCTGTGACGGGCGCTAACTGTAGGGCCGTCACAGGTGACCTCACCTTTGACGGCCAAGAACGCTGGGCTCGTCACAGGTTGCCTTACCTGTGACAGACCCACAGTTTGCACCCATCACAGGTGGCCTCACCTCTGACGGGCAGGCAGTTGGCGCCCGTCACAGGTGAGTTTGACTAGGGTTGACCTAGGGTTGGACCTCTTTTAGATCCAGATCCGGTCACTCACTCACTCACTCTCGATCCAAACCTACCGCCGCCGCCTCGTGTGCTCGCCACTCGCCATCTCCGCCCTTTCCACCACCGCCGCTCGCTCTCCTCTCCACCGTCGCCGCTCGCCCTCGCCGCCCTCCTCTCCACCGTCACCGCTCGCCCTCGCCGCCTAACCCTCTCCGCCCTCCTCTCCATCGTCACCGCCTCGACCTCTCCACTGCCATCTCCACCGTCGCCTCCTCGACCTCACCGCCGCCCTCTCCACCGTCGCTGCCTCGCCCTCTCCGCTGTCCGTCCATCGAGGCCGCCGTCCTCACCGGCCCCGACCTCCCCGACCCCGACCTCCCCAACACCGGGATCAACGACGCCGGCCTACACCGCCAATCAGCGCCATCCTCGCCGGCTCCCCGCCCTCATCTTCGCCGTCGCTGGGATCCAGGACGCCGGCCTGCACCGACGACCTGCGCCGCCACCCCCCTTCCTCCTCGCCCTCTTCTCCAAGTACGCCCCCTTCCTCCTTTTTTTTGATGGATGGATTGTTGTTTCGATGGATGAATGTTAGTTTGGATGGATGAATTGCTTGAATGGAATAATTGCTTGAATGGATGAATTGCTATTTAGATGAAGTTAGTAGTACTGTCTGCTTAATTTTTGATGAAATATATGCATATTTGAGATGTGAGGTGATGAATTTGGAATGTTTGTGGATTTGGATAAATGTAGGGGCTAGATTTTGGATGAATGCAGTATTAGAGGAATTATTCTTTTGGTATTAGATGATTTTAGGATGAATTTTGCTGTAGTGGATGAATTTTGCCCCTGCTTGCTGCTGTTATATGGCCCTGCTTGATGATGAATGGATGAATTGCAGTTTGGATGGATGACTTGCTTGAATTGAATGGATGAATTGCTGTTTAGATGAAGTTAGTAGTACTGTCTCCTTATTTTTTGATGAAATATATGCATATTTGAGATGTGAAATATATGAGGTGATGAATTTGGACTGTTTGTGGATGAAATATATGCAGTATTAGAGGAATTTGTCTTTTTGTATTAGATGATTATCTACACTTGTTCATTTTTTTATCTATACTAGACGTGGATGTCTTTTATTTATGCATAAGAACAGATTATCTACACTTGTTCATTTTTTATCTACACTTGTTCTTTTTTCTGGATTGATAAGAGGAGACTATCTACACTTGGTTCTTTTTTACGCTTTACTTTGGGTTTCTTTTTCCTCCTAGTAGCTAATTTCCTCTTTTTTCCCTTCATGCAAATGATGGTAATTGATGCATAATTTTTGAGCAAAACTGAGGCCATATCTTTCATTAATACCCCGTATTACATGTATCTGGTGCTAATTATATAATAATAGGAAATTTATAAGCTTTTTCGGAAAAATTAGACCATGACAACGCCTGGTGCAAATCCGTCCTCCTCGACACCTGCGAGGATACAGGAAGAAGCAAACCCAGCCACGGAGACAGTTGCCGAAGGTCATCCCTCGACAACGGCGGTCGAACAACCCGAAAGACATGGTAATTTATAGGATGAATTTTCACTACATGAACTGGTGAATTTTAGCTAGCACCCCTTAGCATATGTTGCCTTCTGTGTGTGCTGCAGAATCGCCCTAGCAAGAACATGCGTCAATGTCGGGTGGGACAAGTGCAAGTAGGTCGAGTAGAAACCCCCGAACACAAAATGTATGGCCGACCACAGTGCAAGTTATAAGAGAGGTTGACGCTAGTGGTAGGCCCATGGCACCGAGGACTGTCATTCGAAGATGGTCTAACTGCTGCGGGCTGGCGGCACGTGAGAATTTCGGGATCCTCCATAAAGATATCGGCAAGGTCACAGAAACCGAGAAGGAGCGAGCTTGGACGGCAATGGAGAAATGGTTCATATTTCCGGCTGAAGCAAAGGATAGGCACAAGCAGAAGGCATTCTATAAGATGGGCAAAGCTTGGAAGAATTGGAAGTCGAAGCTCTTCACCGAGTTTGTGTTGATGCAAAAAACACACACTGGCCTGAGAGATCTGCTTAACTCTAGTGCAGGTCAAAAATTAGGGTTTTAGGTTCAAGGGCGTGCCAGTTGATTTGATCCTGCAATCAACAAGAAAGATATGCAAATAATATTAATTAACGATAGACAGTCGGCCATAGGGCCGATTTCAAATCGTATGTGACCTAGCCAATGCAATAAAGCATGGATCGGCTGTAAGGCATAATTAAATACGAAAATAACCCTAAAACTAGTATATCGGCTGTAGATATCAACGTTATGTAATCAGAACATTATTACTTTAGAAGCAAGCAATTGGTATAAATCGGACTGAACCGATACAGTATAAACTGCTTAAGTCTATTGCAACATGAAATAATGACTACATAAAACTAATGTCATAGCCGATATCTAGATCTAAGTGCATATCGGCCGTAAATCCGATACAATTCTATGATAAAGCAATGAGAACTGAATATAGAATATTAAACAAAGCATATAACCATGTCAAAAATACTCCAAATAGATAAGATCGGCTGAAACTTCGATACTATCCCTATTAACAACTATAAAGCAACCTAGAGATCATGATTCTAAAACAACTTAATAGGTTGGACTTAACCAATGCAGCATTAAGCATAAAAGAAGCACAACATCTAGAAAACAAGCCAATAGTCGTCAAATTAGGATGGTGGATATATCATATAACATGAATCAACAAAGTAAACAAGCCGATACCGACAAAACCCTAAAACAGATCTAGCCGATATAAGGAGATAGCATTGTTGGTCTAAGCTATATGACATATATGATAACTTCGGAAACTTGCAAGGTAGAATTAGAGTGTCATAAAGATGTAAGCACTAACTCCAATGATGCAAATCGCCATGACAAGATATACCTTTTCGCCGAAGATCAAATTGATGCAGCACGACTCGAAAGCACAAGCTTGTTGAAAGTAGAAAACAAAGGTGGCGATGCGCCGAGATTGATTGAACGTATGTTGTTATTATTTACAAGACCTCAGGGCTATATTTATACCCGAAAATACAAATATTGTCCATCACGGACACGACTCATATTAACCTAATACAAATCCAACTAACGAACAAGTCCCTTAGGCGGACTCTTACCGTGATAATCTATAAGGAAATTACAAAATATCCTAATTAATAAATACAATTGCCAACTTCGGACTCTATCCTTGCACGGCAATCTCATCGTAAGTCTTTTGTCGAATCCGATATTGATTTCACATGCAATATCGGCCTCATCGGCTATCCCAATCGGAATCGGTCTCCAGCCGATACGAACTCTAGCCGATGCGCACTCTGTTTCCGATATCCCTGCATATCTTCAAATCCGCCTCGGACTAGATTGTGTTTCCGATTCACATAGATTAGATTTGCTTACCAAATTTTATCGTCAACAGTTTGTCAACCCGCCCGGTAATCGTACACCGTTCAATGAATACCCTCAAATAACCGAAGCAGTGTGGGAGGAATTCTGCTCTCTGAAGAACACCCAAGACTTTAGGGAATCAAGCGAGGCACATCGCCTACTGCAACAGCGGAATGAGCACCCGCATGGCTGGGCACCGCAGGGTACATCGGGAAGGGCACCGCAGGGTACATCGGGAAAGAGGCAATATGGGCCCAAGAGGATGCAGCCGCTGCAGTAGCGAATGTCCCTGCCCCGTTTTCGGACATCCCTAAACATAGAGATCGCAACTGCGCGCGTGCAAGGGGTAAGGTCAACCCGGACGACTCTGTCACATTTGAGAACAAAAGTGATGCCGTCGTCTATCAGGAACTGGTGAGTTCACTACTTAACCTAACTAATTACCGTTCCTATAAAGTAGAAGTTTGTATAAACGACTCTTGTTTTTTATAGTTGGGGTTGGTTGCTGAACAAGCTTCACAAAGCGAGGTGGAGTCCGCGCCGAAGAGGCGCGAAGATGACATCCTCACAAAGGCGCTCGGAACCAAAGAACATCCTGGCCGTACTCGGGGAATTGGCAGCGATGTGCCCTGGAAGCATGGACTGCCGCAGTACAGCTCCCAATACAGGAAACAGAAAGTCTCCAAGGAAGAGAGGGATGCTCGTTTGAAGGCCGAGCTTAAGGTGGAGGTCATTCAAGAACTAGAAGCTAGCATGAATGCTAGGGTGGAAGAAAGGGTTAACAAGCTCCTCGCCGACATGAATATACCCCGAGGCACAACACATGTTGTGCATCCAACTCCTCGTGCACAACACGACACGAGTCCGTCACAGCGTAGGAGTAGTTGTGCATCCACAGAGGTGCAGGCCCCTGGTCTCCTGGTCACACCACTAGCTGCAGTGGACCACATAGAGGTAATTGATGTTATCCGATCCATATCTAATTAAAAACTTTTACACGTTCCAATATTAAATTCAAACTTTACATATGCAGGGCATAGCACAGTGTGTCCTACTGGCGAGGGTCCACCCAACTTTCACTCCCGAAGTCGCTGAGGGCATGGCTTTCAAACCCTCAGTTACAGATATGGTCCACGACGTAGACCTGCTAGCTGGGTATGCCAAGGTGTCCATCGATACAGTAAAGGACACCTGGTCAGGCTATCCGCTGCCCGTGCCCCCCAATGATGAAATCACGACTTTGGGCGATGTGCGCAAGACGTTCATACAATGGCCCAAAGAAGACATAGTTGTGAAGATGACTCCTCGTCCAAGTCGACCGACGGAGCTTACACCTCCCAAGTCTAAGCTATCAATTGAGGCTCCCCGTGGACCGGCATTGTCAGTACCTCATTCTCCTGATGGAGCTGATATGGACTTGGCAGATATAGCTCAAAGCTTGGCTCCAATAAAAACCACAAGAAAGGCCGATAGCTCCCCACCACTTGTCAAAGGCCAGAAGCATGAACGCGGGAAGGGGAAGGTCGGGGAGTTGGCGCCGGAGCCAAAAAGGGGCAAGGCTGCAACGTCGATTCCGGTGAGCAAAGCGGGGAAGGTCGTGAGGGCGCCGGCCCAATTTGAGCTAGGCATGCCATTGGTGGAGGATAATGTGTTAGCCGTGATGGGTATTGCTTGCCGAGAGCTACATAAGCAATACATGGAGCTAAGCAATGCCAAGCGGAAAATGAGGGAGTCATCCATAGTTGGACATCACGACCACCAGTCGTTCCTATCATCGCCTGCCTATATAACTATAGGCTTTGATGACCTCTTCGACCTGTTCAGGATCCGGAAGTTGGACACTGGACCTCTAAAATGCTACTCCTTGTAAGTGCAGACCTTCTATACTTGTGATATGATTGGACTATATCTCCTAATTAAATTAGTTCCAATACGTAAATGTTTCAAGGTTTGTTGGATCGAGAGTCGTCGCCTTGGTAATCAGGTTGGGTTCCTTGATCCATCCATGGTGAACGAGGTTAATTTACGACAGAGCTTCAACCGGTGTTTATGGGCCCATCAAGACAAGGAGTACATCATGTGCACACACAACCAAGAGTAAGAGGACAATACCCTTCGTGTATATTATTTTTGAAGTTAAGTTTCTTATTACTAACGCTACATAACCACTGCGCAGGCGATATTGGATTCTCTTAGTCATCGTACCTCATCGTACCTAAGTGGAGTAGGGTTACCTACCTTAACTCCAGTAAGTCGAAAAATTATGATTTCACTGAAATCACCAAGGCCTTAAATATGGCTTGGGGCCCATATGTGGAAAAGGGTGGTAGGCACAAGGAGGGCAAGGACGAACTTTATCATGAAACCAAGTTCGCATGCGCACAACAGATCGGAGATCAGTGTGGTTTCCACGTGTGCCACAACATGTCAACACTTCTAAGAGAGGTGAAAGATTTCGACCCTGAGGTTGTTGCTAATGGCGAATAAGCTCATTTCAATACCAACATTGCTATTCAAAACGTGCTAACCTCTGATTTATTAAACAGAAAGGTAGATCTGGCTTCAAGATCTCACCCATCAACCCCCCCCCCCCCCGTGCTATCAGAGGCGAAGTGTGCGCCTTCATTCTTACAGAAATAATGAACAAGAAAGGACGTTTTCACGTCAAATAGACTCATGAACTTGTCTAGATAATTGATTGTGATGTAAAAAAGATATTTTTATAATTTTTGTGATGTAAAAAAAGATGTTTTTATGGAGTGCAATGTAATTTACTTTCATATGTGCAATATTTATGGTAGTTTACTAAATTGTCATCAAATTTGATCACCTACGATTTACGTTGTACTATTTATTAATTTTCTCCTTTTTTTTCTAATTGACAGGTCGTGGACGTCGAGGACATTATGGCTTCAATCCATTTGGTAAGTATATACGCGGTTCTATGAGCAACGACCAAAATTGTGGCTTTCAAGGGGTATGAATTTGCTGTGCAAAATTGTGGCATTTGAACTGCATATGTGAATGATGTCAATTTTTGAGATGGAACTGTGATGTTGGGGATCTGTGATGTTTGAGATGGATCTATGATGTTATATTAGGGGGGTGACTGGAATATATCTGTGATGTTTCTGTGTTTCAGAGGGCATGGCTAGCAAATCCTGAGACTAGCCAATATTTTGTATTTATTTTTTTTCTCGAATTAACTCATCAGTGATGGGTCGGAACAAAAATCCGTCAAAGGTAACCTCACCTGTGACGGACTCGCAAATAAAGGCCCGTCAGAGGTGACCTACTTGTGACGGGCCTTTATTTTCGGGGCCGTCACAGGAAGATCACCTGTGACAACTTCTATCTACGGAGACCATCGCCTCTGACGGCTTTTATTTAAAGGGCCATCAAAGATGAGTCACCTGTGACGGGTCCAAACTGGCCCTAGGCTAGCGGAGACCAACACCTCTGACGGCCTTCTAGTAACTTACTCGTCAAAGGTGGGTGTCACCTGTGATGGCCGGCTACCCGTCAAAGGTGACTGGACTCACCAGTGACCACTGATCACTGACCATGCGCGAAGCCGTCAAAGATGAGGGTTTGGGCCCGTCACAGGTGACCTTGGCCAGTGTAGTGAGACTAAAAGTCTCGATCTTTAGTATCGGTTAAAATAACCGGTACTTAAGATAAATAATAACTCAAAAAATATGCTAAATGTGGGATTCGAACTAAGATCTCTGACCTCAGCCCTCGCGCGCGCGTTACTTTCCCACCTACCACACACATCTAACTTGAAGAGAGATGCTTTCTTTTGAACTAACCCTGTAGACATCTTTAAGATATCTTTAGTCCGGGTTGATATTACCAACCGGTACTAAAGATGCATCTTAATTTAGTACCGGTTGGTCCGGTACTAAAGATGTTTTTGGGGCTTGGGTTTTTAGAACCGATACTAAAAATATCTTTAGTACTGGTTCTAAATCTAACCGAGAGATTTGTATTTTGAGTACCACGATAAAAGATTAGTTGTGTAGTAGTGTGTCTAACAGTCAATGCTTTGGTGAATCCATCTGCCACTTAATCACCTGTAGGAACAACTTCTACTTCCAATAATTTACACTGAACTCTTTCTCGCACAAAATGATAATCAACTTCAATGTGCTCCATCCTGGCAGGAAAAACAGGATTACATGACAAATATTTAGCACCAAGGTTATCACACCACAAACGAGCCATTGGAGGACTCACAACTTGAAGTTCCTCTAATAAATATTGTATCCATATGATTTCTGCAGTGACATTTACCAAAGCTTTATATTTTGACTCGGTACTAGACCTTGAAACTAGACCTTGAAACTGTAGCTTGTTTTTTTTGCATTCCGAGAAACAAAGTTATCTCCAAGATACACTGCAAGGCCTCCAGTTGAACTTCTATCATCTATATTACCTGCCTAATCTGCATATAAGAAACCACATACAAGCATAGATTTAGACTTTCTAATATTTAGACCAAGCTTTGTGCAGTGTTTCAGATACCTAAGTATTCTCTTAACTGCATCCTAATGATCAGTAGTAGGTGCATGAAGAAATTGACATACTTAATTTACAGGGAAAGCTATGTCTGGCCTTGTTAGAGTCAGATATTGTAGTGCACCTACTACACTTCTGTAATTAGATGCATCATTAGATCCTAGCAGGTGAGGTGTTGATATTCTCTTAACGACATTACTAGGAATTTGATCCAAGGAATGGCGTCAGAGAAATATTAGTTGGTATTTTCTTACGATCGTAGATATAATCCGCAAGCGCACGGATATACCGCTGTAGCATTTCACCCAGAAGTTTTTCCAAGGTATCATATTTATTTAATTCCAAGAAAAGATATGGTAAGAGCGTACCATGTTATTAATTTACATCATACTTAAGTAGACCACAACCTAATATAGGGATTAAATAATTATGGGATAAGTGTAGGTTGACACACAGAAGGATCAATCAAGCTAACTTTCCCTAAATATTAATCTACACCAAGTGGAGAAGAAATGAGAAACGTCTATTTCTGTACTTCTATTATGTAGTCATTTTAGTATACACTTGCTAACGTACAACCATATGGCCAATATCACATAACAAAGCGCTCCTGATATATCAAGAAACCACGCCTAATTGTCGAGTTCCTTACGATAATCTGTCATGGATATACAACCGATGATGGATACGGAGGAGTACCCTCGCCAAGAACCTTTCTTAGCCCTATATACTCATGTGGATGAATACCCGTACTGAGCTGTCACCATGAGTGGCCCACCTCTTCAGTTTCGTGGCATATAGCATCACTTAATGATATTTAATAATCTAAGCACCGTACGTGTTTACATTACTAAATACCACTCTACATCTCTGCAGATGACATAGAGCAATCAACTTGAACTAAGCCAATACCACTGCATCTCTCTGGTAAGCTAGCCATATAATTAATACGAGACAAGTATAAGCTGAAATTGGTACTCGTATAATTATGCAAATAAGGTAAAGGACCAAAACTATATAAAGAAAAACTGAATAAAGTCTTACAAGAGAGGTATAAGCTACTAGAACCATACAAGAATTCTTCAGAAGACTTGAAGAACTCTAGAACTATTCTAACTCTAACTTCACTAGTGCTAGAACAAAGTAAAGTAGCGAAGGAGAGCTTCTTCTTGATTCCTTCTTGGTTTGTGTTGGAGGAGAGAATGAGAGCTCTTTATATAGTGGTGGAGATAGTGGAGATTCCAAGCATCAAAAGAACATCTTCTCTCTTGAGTTGCCATGTGTTCTCTTGATGGCGGTTTCGATCGGTATAAACGGTCACAACCGCCTGAAGAAGTCAGTAACTACCGACCTGTAAAACTTGAGGGCCTTTTGGGCTGGGGCTGGGTCAGCCAACCCATGGCTAGCCTCCTTGGCCCAGTTCTTTCACCTGGACTCTGCTAGGTTTATCCTTGCTCTAATGGCATGTTGGCTGGGCCCATTTGTAGGTGTTTCATTTGGTTTGTGGGCCCTCCCATCCATGTGTACATCACGTGTTGACCTCTAATTGGTTGACCGTGTATTTCCACCATTTCTCCTCCATTTATGAAGTAATCTCTTGTATTCAAATACTTTGCTAGGTTCATGTGGAACTAGATTTATTTCTAAATAAATATGCATGAAAGCATTGCTAGTTATTTATTATTTTTGTAAGTATTGACGGTTGAAATTGGTCTATAACGACCGTCAACAGCAGGTCACCTTCATGCAAGGTGAGTTTCTCCCTTGTTGACAAAGGGTGCTCACAGGTTTGCAACCAATCATGCCAACTCTTCTCAACAGATCATTAACATATTTTTCTTGAGTTAAGATAAAACCATTGGTCTTTTTATTTACCTCAATACCAAGGAAATAATGTAGATCTCCCAAGTCCTTCAAAGCAAACTCTTTATGAAGATCCTGTAGATGAGCCAGTACTGCATCCTGTCTTGAGCTTGCAACAATTGCGTCATCAACATACAGAAGTACAAAAATGGTTAAATCTCCTTTGTTATAAAAGAATAGGGATGTATCAGCCTTTGATCCCTTAAAACCTAGTTGTTGAAGTTTCTGACTCAACTTAGCATACCAGGCTCTAGGTGCCTGCTTTAACCCATACAGAGCCTTGTCAAGTTTACAAACATAGTCTAGGTTTGCTTTATCCTCATCACCAGGTGGATGTTTCATATAGACCTTGTTGTCGAAAGACAACTGCGTCTACCGAAAGGCAGGAACACTCTTGTGAAAGGAAAAACAATATATTAATATTTGTTCAAAATTCTTGGGATCCCCCTATACATGCCCTGTGGGGTCTATTTATAGGCTTAGTACATACCCATGCACCCTAGGTAACTAAGTACGGAGGAATTTACATGGCTACCCTCATGATAACGATATTTATGAGGGTAATTACAGGCAGTATAGCCTTGGGCATCTCCGCGGGCCACCAAGTGGGCCTCCATGGGCCATATGCCCTGCTCGAGGCTCGGTCTTGATGTCATTAGGGCGAAGGTCACTGGCCCCAGGGCGAAGGTTCTTGGCTTCGTCTACTACTTCGCCCCAACAACTATCTTTACGGCCACCGAGGCTTGGTTATTGTCTCCAGGTCGAAGGTCCTTGGTGTCGCCCAGCACATCGCCCTAGTGAGTTCATCTTCAAGGCCAATGGACCTTTGTTTCCTGTGATTTGCCCAGGCAGCTACGAGTAGGTTTCTGTAGCTCGGTCGAAGGTCCTCGTGGCATGCCTCCAACAGACCTCTTCCTCGAGAATGCCATGAAGTAAAGCATTCTGAACATCTAATTATCTCAATGTCCACCCTATAGATACTGCTACAGAAAGAACCACTCTAATAGTTGCAGCTTCAACTACAAGACTAAAAGTGTCTTCATTGTCTATACCATATCTCTGTTTAAAACCCTTTGCTACCAATTGGGCCTTATATCTATCTAGGCTTCCATCTTGTTTTCTCTTTATCTTATATACCCACTTACAATCTATAACATTGCGATCTTTCTGACTAGGAACTAGATGCAATGTTTTAATATTCATTAAAGCCATAAACTCTACATCCATAGCTTTTCCAATTTCTGTCACCTAAGGCAACATTTAAGTCCCTAGGTTTCCCTGTAGCAGTTAACATACCATACTTAACAGTACCTTCAGTGTAAACTTTTTCTTTACGTATACCTCTCTGAAGACGTGTGACAAGCCGGTGTGATTCTCCCCTTGGCACAGAGGATCCGACAGTAGTGGATGAGGGATGATGAAACAACACTTCATCAGCACCTCCTGCATGCGAGCACGTCGATGTGGCTGTCGGACGTGCGGTCGGAGGTATGCGCCTGTCCCGGCTGCTGCTAAGCAGATTCTGCTAGTGATGAATCATCATCGGGATCAGAGGAGGCCGACGGTACGGTGGACTCGCCGGTAGCAGCTTCGCTATCACATGTGATATCAACTATTTCGGGTGCGAGTGCCGCTGAGTTTTCTCCCAAATTTTCTGCTTCATTGTTTGTAACAGAAGCTGTAGGATTATTAGCCACAATGTCATTCAGTTGTATATCCCCAAGATTGAGTAAATGAGATGGAAGTAAATTAAATACTTAGCGAAAATGGGCACCGGCATTAGGATTTAATTCGGAAAAAGGAAAAACTGACTCATCAAAAACATCATCTCAGGATATATATATATATATATATATATATATATATATATATATATATATATATATATATGGGTCCAGACATCTCTTGGAGTGAAATTCCATCCTGTGGGAATTGTATGGTCGAAGGTTAGGTCAGCATGCACATCCAAAGGTTCTCAGGACTTCATAATCTGGTGTTTCTTTAAACAAACACTCAACAGGGGATTTTGAGAACCTTAGTAGGTGTGTGATTAATCAAGTACACGGCAGATTGATAGGCTTCTTCCTAAAATCTGAGAGGTAAGGATGCATGTGCTAAGAGAGACAACCCAACCTCTACAATGTATCTATGTTATCGTTTAGCAGAGCCATTTTGTTGGTGTGTGTGGGGACAGGATACACGATCTGTGATGCAAATCTTGGAGAAAAAGGGATGTAATTTTTGATATTCCCCTCCCCAATCTATCTGCATGCTACAATTTTCCTATTAAACAGGCGTTCAACAAGACTCTGGAATTCATGAAACTTCTGAAAAACATCGGACTTATATTTGAGAAAATAAATCCAAGTGAAATGACTAAAAACATCAATGAAACTACATAATATTTTCTTTCACTCCCGGCAACAGGAGCGGGACCCCAGACATCTGAGAAAACTAATTCCAAAGGATGACTAAAAACTCTAACAGACTTTGGAAAAAGGCAATTGATGACTGTTTGCCCTTTGGCAAGCATCACACACCGACATTTTATTTTATTTTGCTAGACAAGGTAAATCATGAGTACAGATTACTTTTTCCACTATAGGATATGAGGGATGACCAAGGCGGCAGTGCCATCGTTAGAGGGATGGTAAAATAGCAGCAAGGGCTTCTTTAGCTTGATGGCCGGAGGCTGATGACGATGGAATGGAATACAGCCTGCCCCGACAATGTCCCCTAAGAAGAATTTCCTTCGCGGCCTTATCTTTGAGAGAAAAATGTTTAGGATGGAGTTCAAGGAATGCTGAATTATCAACCATAAGACGATTTGCTGAGAGTAAATTCTTGTTTGCATGAGGAACATACCGGATATTATTAAGATAGACGGGACCAGATCGGGTATTAACAACTGAATGAACAATGTGACTAATGATCATACCTGCGCCACTGGTGGTCTGAACTTGATCATGCCCGTTGTACTTATCACGTACTGTTAGCTTCTCAAGCTCCCCCGTGATGTGATCCATGGCACTGTGTTCACGTACCAATTCGAGTCGACCCCATATATAGTTGGCAGCCCCTGCATATTTTTTGTCAGCTACAAAATCTTCATCATTCATGTAGTAGCAATTAATCACCGTGTGGCTCCTTTTACAGCAGAGCTGACACTTGGTTCGATCGTCGACATTCTCTGTCCGTTCTGGCCGGTGCTGCCCCGACCACGCTGTTGATTCTGGCTGCCGCCGTGACCTTTGTTCTGCTATTGATTGCCGCGGCCTCACCCTCTGTTCGCCTGGTTTACCGAGTGTGATTCTCGGCGCATCTTTATGCGGTGCTCAAAACTAAGCAGCTGGGAGTAAACTGCACCCAAACTCACATGTTCTGACTTAGATACAAGTGAGGAGATGACAGGTTCAAAGTCTTCCTCGAATCCTAAAATAATAGGTGATGCTCCAGTACTCTCTCTACTTGTAGTATTATACTACTAAGTAATATTAAGGATAAATTAGTATTTACTAATACAATAATTACGAGTAACTTTGTCATTTATGTTTTCCCCGCTAGATCGATATGTGGTTATCCATTATGTTTGCATTGCTCATATTCCATAAAAAGCAAAAAAAAAAGAAGGAAAAAAGTTTAGTCGTCGCTGCTAAATAACAATTATTCCTCTATTTTGGGACAATAATACATCTTCCCATTTCTACTACCGCTAACTAGGGTGGTAGTAGAAAATAATCTGAACCCTTCGATCAAATGAGATCAATGGTTCAGATTATTTTCTACTACCAGTTGAGATCACCGGAGTGAGCCACCAAAATAATATACGAGTTTAGATCTTCTTCATCAATAGGCTTGCCGGAGGTCGCTAGTTCATTCCCTAGCGCCCTCATCCTGCCCACATATTCTGCAGTGCTGAGATCACCTTTCTTCATGTATCATGTATGTCAGTGCAATCTTGATGTTGATGGAGCGCGCCCTTGTTGTAGAGGAAAACAATCCCTCAATTGCACTCCAGGTTGCAGCAGCAGTGCTTCAGGTTGCCACATGAGAGAGTACATCTATGCTCAGGGTGGATAACAAGAAGCCAAGTACTTACTGATCATTGGCAATCTAGTCGTCGACTGCTGGGTTGAACACCTCAGCATTCTTCTAATATTTCTTGATGACGACGGCTGCCTCTGGCACCTTCTTGCCGCTGGTGAGGTAGCCCTCAAGACGAGCCCCCCTGATCCCAGCGAGGAGTACTTGTGCCCTCCAGATCAGATAGTTTGCCTTGTTCAGCTTCTCCGGAGCCATGGTTCCTCCAAGGACTCCTCCGGCCGGAACCTGCGATGAACTCGCCATAGATGGATTGGATTGGGTAGATAGATTGGATTGAGTGCATGCTCTGATACCATGTAAGTTTTCCGAGGTGAAGGAAGCGGTTGTCACCTCTCTTTGTGCTTCCGCATATATTTAAAAATCACTACTAAAAAACGATTTTCCTGTACAAGCGTCTCCTTAGATTGCAGACGGACCATAACTAATCGCGTCTGCAAAAATCATCCTCTATTTTCATGTGCGTCTCCTTAATAGGACCACACGGAAAAATCAATTTTCGCAGAAGGGCCTCTTAAGTGGACCGCATGGAAAAATCGATTTTCGCAGACGGGCCTTTTAAGTAGACCGCACAGGAAAATAAGCCTATTTTCGCAGGCGGGCCTCTTAAGTGGACCCCACGCAAATATTTTTTATCACATCCTCTCTTTTTTCCCTCTCACTCACTTCAAAATTTTCACCTCCTCTCTCTTCCTTTCCTTTTTATTTTCACTCCTCTCTTTTTCTATCCTCTCTCTCTTCGACTCTTCCTCTCCTCCCCTGCGAGCGCGCGGGGCGCAGATATTAAATATATTAAATATATAAGCGAGAGAAAGAGAGAAGAGAAGAAATATTGAAACCAACCTTATAGCTAATCTATTATATATGTTGGTTTTAAGATATGCTAAAAGTAGGAAGTGAACTCTAATATTATCCTTACTATCAGAGGATTTGACCAGAAAAGATACACGTGGCACCAACCGGAATTCTATAAACACAGCTGGTGTGGAACTAATCATCATTAATTAAATATCTTATAGCAAGCATAATAGTGGGCTATAAATCAACTATAATCTTATGTGAAAAAGATATATAAAAAAGAGAAGCATGGGTTCTCTTGCAAGAGCCAGCTATCACTTCCTCTAAGATTAAATTCATAATAAGAGAAAGAAAGAGAGAATAGAAAAAAATAGAATGAACCTTTTTTGGGGGAAAATAGAATGAACCTGATAGTTAATCTATTATACATATAGTTTTAGTATGAATTATTTACCAATAGATCGCTATATTATTAAACTTTCTTAGGTAATCTGTAAATCAGCCATTAGTTATTTCAATCACGGCCTTAACTAGATAATTAACAAGTTCCACTGTCCTAGACTCATCCAAAAGTCAGAGCATCGTATGCCAAATATAGGCTAATATATTGGCTTAAATAAATCAGAAGATCTAGCTTAAACTACATGGGGAACTGTGGACCCAAGATTAGAAATTTTCCTCCCAAAGCCAACATCATTTACTAGCATTCATGGCTGGTCCATTTAATTAGACATGTAATTTAGTGATAGGGCTAATGCGACTAAGCTATAGCTAGCTCCTTTGCAATCGCATCTTGTGTATAAATATTCGTACCACTCCGGCTTACCTTGTCAATTAAACATAACAGATATTCATCGATCTCGTCTTCTTCTCTCGCTCTCTCTACCTATCTTCCTCTAGCCTTTTGCAAGCTTGTCAAACAGAAGCATGACTCCCAGCGCAGCCTCCCCTAAGGCGGCCACTGTCGCAGCCGCCTTCGGCCTGCTGATCGTCCTGTCCTCCTCCGCCGTGCCGGCGGCGGCGAAGATGTTCTGCAGCAACTGCGACGACATATGCAATACCTCGTGCGTCAACTCCGACACGATCACCAAGCTGTGCGCACCGCAGTGCGACGGCTGCTCGCCAGAGGCTTGCCAGAGCTGCCTCCAGGCGCTGAAACAAGAATGCTTGGCGGGCTGCAGCGACTACTGCCACAAAAACTGCACTTGACGGTTGGGGTAATCCTGCATATGCATGACAGCAGCCATGTGGATGCTTGTGCATTGCTACATGTTGTAATGCTAGGACTTCAATTAATAAAGGTTAATTGGATCATCCAATTCAAAATTTCATAGTCTTAAAATACATCATTACTATTCATCTATTTAAAATTTTCTGAGTATTAAGACCCACCGACAGGGAGAGCCCCTGCTCCACCGTGAGAGAAGGGTTCAACAAAGAAAGAAGGGGATGAATGAAGGGGGCAATTCGGTCCCAAAAATTTAGAAAATAGGATGGAAGGGTATGCAGTGATATATTTCAAATTCATTTAGAATTGTAAATTGTAATGGTATGCTTCGAGATAGCAAAATATAGTAACGGTATATTAAAAACATAAAATTTATAATGGTTTAGATCAAATAGGATGGAGGGTTATGTAGTAGAATATTTCGAATTCATTCAGAGTTGAAGTGGCAGATGGTTCTAATCAGGAAAATATAGTAATGGTATATTTCTAAATTATAAAATTTATAATAGTATGGATCAAATTAACCTTTAACAAAAGAATGTATTCTTATTGTTAATGATATTTGAGAAAATGTAATAGGAGGGTGCACAATTTGCAACATCTTTGGACTTCGGCACTTGAGTTACCCTGGTAGGAACCGTGAAGAACTCAAAAAAATGAGTACAAATATAGTACAACTGGTTGAAACAACATCATGTGGAATAAAAAAAATCCTTGAAATGTTTATATCAGGTAGATCCGACCATGCTGTATGTATATAGAGTCACCGCATCGTTCTTAACTTATATTATACTCCCACCATCTCAATTAAGATGGCATAAAACATTTCACTAAGAAAAGGGAATGGACACGTGAAAAGAGTTTATTCCTATAAAACCAAGAATTAATTACATGCCAGTGATATGCACACCCCTGATATCAGGGTGGGTTGGGGGGCACTCGAAGCATAGAATTCATTGAGGCGATTTATCGAGGCAGTTTTTTTTTTACTTTGACTTGTAAAACCTATTAGTGTTGGTTCTCAATATACCACCTTTAATGACCCTTCCTCATTAGCGCCCGAAGTTTTGTTTGCTTGTTGGGGAACCAGCACTGATGTGGGCTTCCCAACCAGCACTAAAAACTTTTTCTATAGTACTATATGTACTATATGGTGATTGGTAATTGGGTACTCCTATATATAATGGATCATGCATAGTAATGAATCACTAACATAAGAACCATAAGTAACTACTCCCATTGTTTAAAAAATTATTTTATTTACTTTCCGGATATGTCTAACAAAGTATCGTTTTTAAGATGTGGGGTTCATTAGGCCTCGTGATATCACTTCGTCTTTTTCTTATCGTTTGAGCAATCCAACCAATATATGTATTCCCTTTTGCTCCTTGTTTTCTTTGTATTAGAGGAGTACATGGTTGTCTTTTGGCCTGTTTCTTAAATGTCTTTGAATTTCTAAAACAACTACTCATTTTTTTTCTTTGTATTAGTGGAGTAACTTTTTGGGACGGAGGGATTGAGTAACCTACACAAGCAGTCAACAAATTAATGTCAGCAAAATTCAAACAAAAAACTATAAATTCATCTGTTTCTCAACTGTTAGCAAGCACCCGTGCTGGTTAGAGGGAGTACAGCAATAACAGTACTAGATCTTGTAATTGGATGCGTGCATTGACTAGATCTGATCCTTGTTTATATTATCTATAATTGATTTTCCCAATTAAATTGCATGCAGACGTACTAAATTAGCAAGTGTGTTTATGGGATCCAACTAGTATGACACGTCTCTAGCACGTTTTTAGGGTTTTACCAATAAATTCTTTGGCAATTAGATCTATTAGATGGCTTAGGGTTTATATTGGAGTTAGGCTTGTCTAGAGCCTTTTGTTTTCTCTATCTCTTTGTTGGTGGCTATATTGTTTGTGATGTTATCGACGAACAACTCGAATGGTTGTTTCTTATAATCAAATCAGTGGCACCTACTTTGGGATCCGGATGGCCAACTTGTTAGGCAACATTGGTTTGCAGTAATGTTGAAAGAATGAAGATAATGGCCAATAATTTGTTCATCAACTTTTGCATGTATTGAGTTTATCAGCTTTATGGCTGCACTTTTCTGCTTGCACTTTTTCTGCATTTAAATATGTGATGCCTTTATTATATTTTCACACTCACTGATACGGTGAAAAGTTTCGGATAAGGTTGAGTTCTATCAATAACTTTGAAAAATTTTGGTTTGAAGACACTATAACACCCCTACGTATGGATTAGTCTTAAAAATTACTTTTATAAAAATAAATATTTCCTATTTTTATATGAACATCGTACGTAGTCAAAACATATATATTTTGGATATAGTGTTATTATCCAAAACATTAAAAATTATAGAACCGGAGTGAGTAGATCTTGTGTTCCTATTTCCTGTAATAGCAAAGTTTTGATTTCTGCTATTATTTATTGAGATTTATTCACATCATAACACGTACAAAACAAAGGGAATGTAGATGATAAGTTTCACTGTCCATTACTTGGTCGGTTATTGAAAACCGATCGGTTTTGACTGGTTTTCGTATGGTGTTGATGTCACACCATGGAGTTTCTCCTTCTAACTCTAAATTATAAAATAAATTGCCTAGAAAAAATTGTTTATTTAACCAGTAGTAAACTCTAAATTAAGAATGTGCGTAATAATCGGAATTGTCGGGGAGATGCTTCATATCGTTAACAGGACTTTGAGCTGAATATTCAGAGCAGATGAAATAATAATGTTAATTTAAAATGTCGGGTTTTGAATTAATAATTCCTTTATTCCCCTCATTTGGTCGTGAACTGTAAACCCCCGTTTTTGTAACAGGAATCACTCATGTTCATAGTACCATTTCCCTGGATCAAGTAGTCTGGTACCCACGATTACATTGTCAAATTATCAAGAGTGCATACACAATCGTCTTGAGAAAAAATATTACAATAATAGGCCCGAAGGTAATAGTCTAGAACAGGGGACCAACCGGTCCGGAATACAAGCAAAAGCAGAGTTTAGATAAGGCAGTGGCATGCTATTGCCATAGGCAACGACCGAGTCTAAGACCTACTGGGCACCATCATCTTCCGTACCCTCCTGGTAGTACTCGTACGGGTCTTCGGGAACTTCATCGCCCACATCTGAATGTTTTGTATATAGAAAGGGTGAGTACCAACCGTACTCAGCAAGCCACCACAACAATAATGCACATGATAGGGGGAATGTCAAGGGCGGCTGTGGCACTTTTGCATAAAGCCAGTTTTGTAATTCCTTTCACAAGTCTAAAACCTAGCATAGACTGATCAAGTTTTAATACCATAGTTTATTAATCAATGATGGTTATGTCCACCATCCACTGTGATCCAAGGATAGCTTCCCGCCATTGTATCGTCATGGTTTTCTGGGGTCTACCCCTTCTCGTTCCTCGAGAAGTTGATCCACCAGCACATAAAATCATTATGCATGCCCATCCCAATCAGTTTAAGAATTTGGAGTCTAGCCAAGTGTAATGCATGTCCCGATGCTCAGTAACCGCGAGCACGGCTATTCGAATAGTTTTGTTTACTCACACTGCAGTGGATGTACACTTTACCCGCACTCCGTGACTTGCCCAACACATGAGCCGAAGTCCCAACGAATGAGACGCGTCACGGCAAAACTTTTCAATAACCTCACTTTGGCAATACCCGCTCCATGAACTTACATCCTCATGCACTCTAGGCGTATACGGTTTCTAGCAGTGAGAGGAGTTATGGCGCTCCCGGGAAGGGGAAGACTCACACATCCATCAAGTTATAATAAAAAGTTTAGGTTTACACGTGGCGGTCCTACCAATGGCTACTCCACCGTAGGCCCCACCCCTCATACACATTAAGAAAAACCACTATGCAGGGATACTGCCTCCGCTCGGCTATTTACTCCGCTAGGTCTATGCCCATTTGAGAAGTACGGTTGTACGGGGGTCGTTTCATGCTTAGCTTCATGGCTCGGTCCTTAATTGACCAGGGACGACACTAGCCTTTTCCGGACACCACCCAAATCATCCAACCGCCCCAGTCGAAAACAGTTGTTTAGTTTTATTTTCCTTTCACGAATCATGTCATTGTTATCATGGCAATGTGGCGCTCATGTCTCCACATGCCGTATCTCAACTACCTTCACCAAGGTAATTGCCCAAGCATAAAGCATTTGATAGTAAGAGTATGCATGATTCTAGAATAGCATCACTAAGCATTGTCATAATTGACTAGGGACTCGTACGTAATTATGGTTACAAAAGAGATATGGGATAAACAATAATCAAGGCATGGCATAATAGCAACTAGGACAACCATCATTGCATGCGACTTTATTTGTAAATAAAATAATTTTGTAATATGGGATCAATATGTTCAAGGAGTAGTGATGACTTGCCTTGCTCGAAGTCTTGCGGGTGTTGATCCTCGGTCGGACTCGCAACTCCCTCGGTGTCTATAATTACGTGCGAAAGAAATTGAATTCACTTAGAATTCAATTAAAATCCAACAAAATCCAATTAAAGAAAAGATCGAGCGTGAGTGTTGAGCGTCGACATCGATTCCATTTTATTTATGAACAAATTCTATTCCGCTTTTAGTCCATTAGGCCCAAAATGTTTGCGTTAGCCGATTAAGGTGTTAACCCATTTTAATTTACGCACTTCCAAATAATTTAGATTCCGATAAGAATAAGTAACCCTAACCTATAAATAGTTGGCCAAATAATTGCAACGGCTAATTTAGCGGATAACCTAATTACCGAGTAAAAGCTAACTAAATACCGACTAAATAGATATTTAAATAGATAACGGACAGTCGCGTTCATCCTATAGAATTTTTAGAAATGACCGGTGATTAATCCTCCGATTATTGTGCTTATATATATATAACCCAATAAATAAATAACTTAATAAAAGTTAGGTAAATAACACGCTAAAGAAATAACTAATTAAACGTATGAATCGCAAGTCATTAATAATTTCGATTTATTTTATAGAAGTCCTTAAACAAATGGTCTACGATTAATTCGCCAACTAATAGAGATATATACTAAATCTTTCCCTTCCTAATCTCCTAAATTTTCTTTCCTATATTTTATTTTCATTTTTCCCCTTTCCTCTTCTTTTCTATTTTTTTCTTCTTTTTCTTTTTCTCTTTTTCTCTTTCTGTTTCTTCTTCTTCTTCCTTCTTCTCTACTCTATCTCTGCTTGCTCTCTCTCTCTGTGTGCACCAGTCGGCAAGGGGGGAATGGGGCGGCACTCACCGGCGGCGCGGCGGCAGCGGAGGGCGGCGACGCGGCAGCGACCAAGCAGCAGCGGCGACCAAGCAGCGACGGCGGCTGTTGCCGGTGCTGGAGGAGAGGGGAAGAGGTGGGGGTGATGTGGGGAGGAAGGGAGGAGGAGGGGGACGGATTTTATAGGGCCGGGGGGGAGGAGGGGGAGGCGTGGCAGCGGCGCGCGGGGCTCCAGGTGGCGACGCGAGGCGGCGATGGTGACGCGCGCGCGGCGCGGCAGCAGCGCGGTAGGGGTGGGGCTCGAGGGGGAAACGGCGCACGGGGCTCCAGGCGGCGCAGGCACGCAGGGGGTAGGGCACGGTAGGCGGCGGTAGGCCGGCCGAACCGAGGAGGAAGATAAACAGTATCTTCCCTTTTTTATTATTATTATTTTTATATTTTTTTGTATAAGTTGATTGATTCCACATTTAGAATTTGTCCACAATTTATAACTATATTCGTTACGCTCATCAACGTGTGTGGATAATCATAAAACTTATATTGTCTAAATAAATTCGTGACATTCAGGTAAAATATTTTATTCACTAAAATTTTATCTAGAACCTTATTTTAATTTATTCACAGTAATTGTTCCTCTTGTCGGTTTCCGTTCTAGGGTTTGCACCGAAATAAATTCCGATAAATTTAATTCCCGCAACGCAAAGATTCAAATAAACAAGCCATAAAATGCGGCAGTCGAATTTTCGGGTTTTGATTTTTAGGGTTTTGATTTCGACAGTCGAATTTTCAGGGTGTTACAAACCTACCCCGTTAAATAAATCTCGTCCCGAGATTTCTTACCGGTTGTCGAGCAGGTGTGGGTACTCGGCCTTCAGAAAGTCTTCGCTCTCCCAAGTGGCCTCATCCTCGGTGTGATTGCTCCATTGCACCTTGTACATGCGCCATGTCTTGGTTCGGGTGTTCTTCTCTGCCTCACCCAATATCTTTACCGGATGTTCGGGGTATGTGAGATCACTACTGAGGTGGATATCTTCTAGGGGAGCTTGCTCTTCCGGCACACGCAGACACCTCTTTAATTGTGACACGTGAAACACAGGATGTACGTCAGAGATATTTGCTGGTACCTTTAGCTGATAGGCTACTTCGCCTCTTCTGGCGGTTATCGGGAATGGTCCCACGTATCTTGGCGCAAGCTTTCCTTTTACCTTGAAACTCTTGGTACCTCGCAGCGGGGAGACTTTCAGGTGCACACAATCGCCTACATTAAACTCCAAGTCCCTTCTGCGAGTATCCGCGTAGCTTTTCTGTCTAGACTGGGCTACCTTTAGTCGATCCCGGATCAGACAGACTTTTTCCTCGGCTTCCTGGATTATGTCGGGTCCAAACACAGCTCGTTCACCGGTTTCAGACCACATCAATGGGGTTCAGCATCGCCGTCCAAATAGTGCTTCATTCGGCGACATTTTCAGACTCGCTTGGTAGCTGTTGTTGTAGGAGAACTCGGCATAGGGTAAGCATCTCTCCCAATCCTTGGTGAAATCCAATGCGCAAGCTCTCAGCATATCCTCAAGAACTTGATTTGTTCTTTCTGTCTGCCCATCGGTCTGCGGGTGGTAGGCGGTACTAAAGGCAAAGTGACTTCCAAGTGCCTCGTGAACCTTTCCCCAGAAGTGAGACGTAAATTGAGTACCACGATCCGATATAATCCTTTTTGGTACCCCACGAAGGCACACGATCTTGGACATGTATAACTCTGCCAACTTAGCGCTGCTATAATTGGTCTGGACGGGAATAAACCTGGCAGTTTTGGTGAGTCGATCCACGATTACCCAAATGGAGTCGTATCCCGCGGCAGTCTTGGATAACCCGACAATGAAATCCATGCCTATTTCATCCCATTTCCACTCCGGAATCTTGAGCGGTTGTAATAAACCTGCTGGTCGCTGATGTTCAGCTTTTACCCTTTGGCACACATCGCACATGGCCACGTATTCAGCTACATCCCTTTTCATATTGGGCCACCAGTATTCCTCTTTCAAATCCTGGTACATCTTCGTGCTCCCAGGGTGTAGTGAGTATGCAAACTCGTGGGCCTCCTTCAAAATCAAACCTCTCAAACATCCTTGCTCGGGCACATAAATCCTTTTCTTATACCATAGGATGCCTTTGTCATCCGTCGAGAATTCATTCGCATGCCCAGCGGCCATGCGCTTCTGAATGGTTTGGACTTCTTCATTATCCTTTTGAGCTTCTTCTATCTGGGCCTTCAGAAGAGGTTGAATTTCCAGCGAGTTTAACTCCGCGCGAAGAATTAGGTGCAGGTTGAGTCGAGCCATTTCTTCTCGGAGCTCAATAGCCATGCCTTTTCTTCTCGGAGCTCAATAGCCATGCCTTCCAGGTTCATATGGTTGCATTGGACTTTGCGGCTCAAGGCGTCGGCCACCACATTGGCCTTACCGGGGTGGTAATGGATCCCCAGGTCATAATCCTTGATCAGTTCCAACCACCGTCTCTATCGCAGATTGAGGTTGGTTTGGGTGAAGACGTATTTCAAACTCTTGTGATCAGTGTATACATCGCAGTGATTCCCAATCAAATAGTGTCTCCAAATTTTTAATGCATGAACAACTGCTGCCAATTCCAAATCATGCGTGGGGTAGTTTTCCTCGTGGGGTCGCAGTTGCCTTGAAACATATGCTACGACCTTTCTATCTTGCATCAGTACTCCTCCTAATCCTTGTCTGGACGCATCACAGTATATCACAAAGTCCTTCCGGTTATCCGGTAAGACTAAAATTGGGGAAGTGGTTAACTTTTCTTTCAACTGTTCAAAACTTCGCTGACACTGCTCGGTCTAAGCGAATATCTTCTCTTTCTTTAGGAGTTGGGTCATTGGTCTGGCCAAGGTGGAAAATCCTTCAATAAACCTTCGGTAATACCCGGCTAATCCCAGAAAGCTCCGGACCTCAGTTACCAACTTCGGTGCCTTCCATTCCGTCACGGCTTCGACCTTGGCAGGGTCTACTGCCACTCCTCCGGCTGAGATTACATGGCCAAGAAACGCAACTTCCTTAAGCCAAAACTCACATTTGCTGAATTTCGCGTACACCCGGTGCTCCCGTAGCTTTTCCAATACCAAGCGTAGATGTTCGGCATGTTCTTCATCGTTTTTGGAAAAGATGAGAATGTCATCGATAAACACTACTACGAACTTATCCAGGTATTCCATAAATACTTTGTTCATCAGGTTCATAAAATATGCCGGGGCATTGGTCAATCCGAATGACATTACCGTGAACTCATACAATCCATAGCATGTAGAAAACGTTGTCTTGGGAATGTCTTCGGCCCTAATCTTCAATTGGTGGTATCCTGACCGGAGATCGATCTTCGAAAATACATTGGCACCTTTGAGCTGGTCGAATAAATCGTCAATTCGGGGAAGTGGGTACTTGTTTTTGAAGGTCAATTCGTTCATGGATCGATAGTCCACGCACATCCGCATACTTCCATCTTTCTTCTTGACGAACAATACCGGGGCTCCCCAAGGAGAAGAACTAGGGCGTACGAATCCCTTTTCTTTTAGTTCCTTAATCTGCTTCTTGAGTTCCTCTAGCTCGTTAGCTGGCATCCTATACGGCCTCTTGGATATGGGGGCGGTACCGGGCATTAGATCAATGATGAACTCTATGTCACGATCAGGGGGCATTCCGGCCAAATCCTCGGGAAATACATCCGAGTACTCTTGTACTACTGGCATCCCACTCATGGGTAGCATGGTAAATACTCCCGCAGCATGTTCACACAACATCGGATCACGATCCATGGCTATGTTCATTGGAGACCCCCATGGGGTGAACACAGTGACCTCTCTTCGGGCACAATCTATGACTTCCTTGTTCTTAGTTAACCAGTCCATTCCCAGTATGATGTCGAGGATTTGGGGTGGTAGTACCATAAGGTTTGAGAGAAATACCACATCCCCAATGCGGATGGGCACGCTGATGCAAGCATGAGGTATGGTTATGTTTCCCCCAGGTGAGTGTACTATCATGGGTCTCTTAAGTTCCACTCGGTGTAGGTTATGTTGGTTGCTTATTTTTGATGATATGAACGAATGCGATGCTCCGGAATCAAATAAGATCTTAACTGGGGTAGAGTTGATAGAAAACATACCCATTAGGACATTCTGATCTCCCTGTGCCTCTTCAGCACGCACATGGTTTACTTGTCCGTGACGGAACCCGGTGGCAGACTCGTTGGGTCGCGGCGTCCTGAACAGACCGCGTCCAGCAGCAGGGGTAGTGGTCCCACGTACAGCCGTTGCGTTGGCACCAGTACGAATAGGGGTGTTGCGTGGCTTGGGGCAGTTGTTGGCGTAGTGCCCAAATTCCCCGCAGTTGAAGCAGTCTACGTTCTTCATTCCCAGTGCGACCAGCGTCTGCGCGCCGGAGTACGGTACTGGGGCGCAGCCGGCCTATTGACATTTCTTGGTGCAACAGGGCGGTGGGTCGCCACAGCAGTTGGCTTCCATCCCGATGAAGAGGCTCCTTTAGTGCGCTGAGGTGCTCCTTGAAGTGGGCGGGACATAGCGAGTCTTCTCTTACGGTTGTTCTCTACCGTCTTCTGGTCGTGCTCTAGTCTCACAACCTTGTTGATCAAGCTCTGAAAGTTGGCATGATCTTGCCCAATCATTGGTCCCCTCAGTTCATCATTCAGTCCTTCCATAAATTTGTCAATCTTCTCATCCTCATCTACCAAATCACCGGTCGCGTAGCGAGCAAGCTGTGTGAACCGGTTTAGGTATTCTTGCACCGAGGTGTTCCCTTGGCGCAGCCGCCTGAATTCATTCTTCTTCATTCGCATTACTGCAGCGGGTACGAAGTTTTCACGAAAAGCTGTGGTAAATTCCTCCCATGTGGGTTCTGCGGCGTCTTCCGCTCGTGTCTCCTTGTAAGTGTCCCACCAATCCCCAATGGGTCCTTCCAGCTGGTTAGCGGTAAAGATCACTTTATCAGCCTCGCGTACACGCACCAAAGTCAGCATTTTCTCTATGACGTGCAGCCAATCCTCCGCATCCATAGGTTCTTCCGCCGTAGCGAAGGTGGGCGGCTTAGCCCTCATGAACTCGCCGAGACTTGAGCCTCCGCGGCCTCCTTGATTATTGACGATGGCCTGCAACAACTGGGTTTGTGCTGCCATGACTTCGGCCAAGGTGAGGGGATTGGGCTCCGGCGGGTCCTCGTTGCTAGCCGTTGCCCGACGTCGGTGAACCATCTGTAGAGAACGTTTGGGTAAGTACCCCAGTATCAAACTAGCCCTATGGTTTTATTCGGGAGTAGTTTTGATGTGATCTTCTTTGTGGCAAGCTTGGTGGAATTAACTCATTTCAACATAACCACAACAATATCATAAAACATCACATAGTTCATAAATAGTACATAATCATGATGCATATGACTGCCCACATATGCAGTCCAACATAGAATATAGTTCAAAGAACACCATCAAGCGACATGCTATCTACTCATTACTAATAAAAAGGAGGTGTGTCTCGCAATCCCAAAAACTATCCCAAGCGAGATCGGTGCAGTAGTGGGCCTCCTGGCTAGTCATCCAGCCAGCCGGAGGAACCGGGTGCAGGAAGTGGGTGGTCCCTGGCGAACGCGAACCCGAGTCCCCACGGCTCGGAAGTAGGAGTAGCCTCCGGGTCGGACTTGGGCTTCTTGCCTAGGGGTCGTGTCCTCTTACGAGCCGTACTGAGGGTGCGGGGACCTCCGACGAAGGTGACGCGGTAGGTGGGGGCCTCGTCCTCTGAAGTATCGGTGACGTGTGGCTCGATCTCCTTAGGCTCGGACTCTTTCGCTGGGTCGGTGTCGATCAGGATCGGGGTCTCCACTCCAGAACCGGGCTCGGACGAAGCAACTGTGGCTATCGGTGTGGGCTCCGTCTCCGCAGCAGCAGGCTCCACCAGGTAAGGTCCGGACTGTGTGCCCAGCATGCCAGCTTCCCCCAATAGAGTGTGGAAGGTGGCCATGCACGGCGAAGTGAGGAAGTAGTAGTGGTCGCGGGCTGGAGCAGGAGGTGGTGGTGCGGTGGAAGTAGAGGTAGTCGGAGCGGTAACCGAGACTGCGCGGAGTTGCTCCTCCAGCTGACTGACCTGCCTCTGGCTCTTCCTCAGCTGCTCCTCAAAGGTGGCCATGGCCTCGCCACGGGCGTGGTACCGGCCGAGAGCTGCTCGAACTGCTCGCTGTGATCCTGTAGCTAGGCCTTCAACGAGTCAACCTCGTTGCCATGAGCGTGATGCTCCTCCTCGAGCTCACCCATGCGTCCCAGCAGCTCGTCAATCTCTAGCAGTGCCTCCTCATAGCAGTCATCCACAGCCTCAGCCCACCGGGACAAACGGGTCACTGCGGGATTGTAGCAACACGGGGTAGCCTGCACCGTGCAGACCGAGTTGCCATCCTCCCGATACGGGTGATGCGCAAACTCGGTCCTCTCCACCTCTGCCCTGTGGATGGCCTTGAGGCGGAGGAATGCCTCCCGGGCGACGTCCTGAATCACCGACTCCACTGAGTCACGTCGGTAGCGCGTCCGGAAGCGGAACTCTGGCTTGCTCACAATGCGGGGCTTGATAGCCACGGTGGCCTCCCACTCGGAACGGTGTCCAGTACCGAACCTCTTCTTCTTGAAGACGGGTAACTCTGAGTATCTCAAGCTCCACATCAGCTGGCGTAACTGGGAGACGTATCCATCCTCTCGAGGAACCTCAACCTCCCAACCTTGTCCTGCCATCTATATTTAAGTAAAACTAGAGTTAGGGAGTAGTGAAGGTAAAACAAATTTTGCAAAGATAAGGAGACAAGAGTATAGAGGAAAAACACAAATTTGACTAGCTTATGTCTCATATTGACCTAGCTAGAATTATATTATGCTTAGCCATGCTTAATACCACTAGTTCATATAATGGGATAATTACATTATCTATTTCTAGTATCTTGATGAGCTGCGGGCTCGAGACATGTCGGCCAAGTTTCATTGGTCGTAGTTAACCAACTAAAATATGGTTTAATGGTGGGCTGCCTACCTTGGCTTTAAAGGTGGGGGCGAAACCTGAGGTGTGGTGCGCCTGGTTAGGGGGAGTTATGCGAAGGGTCTTGTCACGATTTCCCCCTTTGCAGTACCATGGTGGTATTTCGGGGCATGGCAACATGTGTGGAATCGTGTCTGGTGGGTACAGTTGCGCACCTCTGGCCAGAGTAAAACTATTCGAATAGCCGTGCCCGCGGTTATGGGCGATTAACCAGATTCACCGTGATTAGTCCCACTTTATTAATTAACACGATTTAATGAACTGGTTTAGTTCAGGTGGAATGGTTGGGCCTGTTCAACGTGGTGTAGCGTTGTTCAGTGGAGATGTTTAATTTTGCTTCAATTAATCAACTGTTTTATTATTTTCAACTATAAATGTTTACAACCGCCTTTATGCAAATAGCCACAAACCCTCCTTGTCTTCCCTTGCACGAATGCATCGTTGGTGTGGCTTGTTGAGTACGGTGGTTGTACTCAGGCTTGCTATTATTCCCCTTTTCAGAAGTGTAGTGTTTCTGAGCTGAAGATGGAGTTAGAAGATCAAGGCTTATACCCCAGTTGAGTTTTGCCTGTGGAGTGCAGCTAAAGCCCCGCTAGGATCGTCGTCTTTTTCCGCTGCTATTTTTCTTTTCGGTGTGAGGACTAAGTGCCTCTTTTGTAAGTATTTACGCTTTATTTACGTTTGGATCTGTTTATTAATTTGTCGTTTTGTGTACCCTGGCTTGATTCCTGGACAGGGATTTATACACAAAATGGTCTGGAAATTTGGGATAAATTTCTGGGCGTGACATGGTTGCTGCCTCGCTGCACGATGGAGTCGATGCTATTATCGACCTCGCCGATGGGGTCCTTCCGCTATGAGTGGACCCTAACTTGGTGGCGATTCAAAGTGCTCTCCCAGTGTTTGACGCGGTCGGGATCGCCACACCACGTAGTGGGCCCCCCGTCCGCTATCGTCGTGTAGATGGACGCCATCTTGACGTCGATGGAGCGGGAGCCAAACCCCTTGCCCCCTCCGACCAGGCCTGTGACTCGACAGGAGGGGAAGAAAGCCCTCGCCCCAGCCCCCAAGCCGAAGTCGTACAAGCGGTGCCGCAACTTGCTCCTGTCATGCAGCGACGAGGATGAGGAGGAAGAAGCAAGGAAGATGGCTCTTCCCGTCAGGGCCGGCTCCTCCAAGTCCTCCATTTTCTCTGTCGCTTCTTCAGCGGTGCCACCATTGGAGACGGCAATGCTCACTCCCGCCCATGGGAAAGGCGCCCCTGCTAGCATAGCAACCCCACCAGCGCCCACTGCCCTAGGCACCGGGACCCCAGGTCCTTTGTCCCCAGGGCCCCCTGCAAAGAAGGAGCCAACCCGTAGGCCGCCGTCCCGGAAAAAGCGGGCAGACCCCAGCACTGGTGGTGATCCCTTCACTGTCAGGACGTAGTTCAACCATTCTTTGGACTTTTGTCTTCCTTGTCTTATAATCTTTTAGGATTGATTTTGGCTTTTAATATTGGTGTAATTCAGCGGTCCTCCTCTAGAGAGCCCGTGACTTGGACATTGGGCCCCATCATGTCCACGACTGCCACTGCATTGGGCAAGGAGCAACGATCGGAAGCTACTCTGACCACTCCCCCTACAACCCTCGCTGTAACAATCGTGATGGCGGTCTCATCTTCCATTCTGGTCCCTGAAATACCTCCGGAGACAGCCACAGTGCTGGTCCTGAACACCCCTCCTTCGATTGAGGTAGGTTTTGGTACCTCGGCACAGGACATCTTTTAATGCTTTCGTTTTCTTGAGTGCGTATGATTTTTATGCAAACCATCGCAGACACCGAGCTGGCTCCATCAGGCTCGCTCGAGGGTAGGGCTGAGGTTGTTCTCTCCATAACAGAGGAGCAGCCCATGGCCCCAGAACCCCCTCCCGAACCCATTGTGGTGGATTTTTTGAGCGACGACGACGAGGTCACCCTTGGGTTGGCGATGGCCCAAGGCAATGTCACTACTGCAGCTTCCTCCGCCACCACGCTGTTCGTTAGCTTGGACCCGGGTCCATCTCATACGCCCTAGACCGAGGTGGCGCCGGTGACCCAAGCCCACCTACCACTGGTCTTGGTAGCCCGCCCCTGGTGCACCTTCCTTGATGCACTGGGGCACGCCCAGCAAGCCTTCTCTACTCTAGCCATGGCATCCCAAGCTGAGTGGAATAGGTGCACAACGAGCGGCAACATGTTTTGGCAGCCGTGAGGGCGCTACAGGAGTCCAAGGCGCAACAGGTATTTGCAGCCATTTCCTCCACTGCCGCTCTCCATGAGCGGGAGCAGTGGCTGGCTGAAGCCAAGACGCGGGTCTCCACCGACCGGTAGCGAGCCGACCAGGAGCTGACGGCCTCGGCAAGTTTGGCACAGGACCTCATCACGGCGGAAGAGGATTGGGGAGAAGAAGAGGAGGCCCGAGAGGTGGTCCTAGCGGAGCGGCGCGCAGCTCTTGACACCCAAGAGGCAAACTGGTCCCCTCGGAAGAGAGTGTGCAAACCCGTGATCTGCAGGCCAAAGCCCGGGAGGTCGAGTTGGCGAATCTCGAGCAAGCCTTGATAGCTTGGACCCAACTCACCGCCACCCACGAGGAGTCCTCGTTGAGAATGATGACCATCGCTCGCTAGCAGACGTAGGGGATCTGGAGCATCGAGCAGTCCCTAGTGAGCTGGGAAGCGGGGCTCTGGGAGAAGGAAGACGACTACTACTCCTAGATGGAACAGCTGGAGCTGTGGTGGTCAAACCTGGAGCTAATGGCAGAGATGCTGGAGGAGCGGGAGAGATAGGTGGGAGGCGGCCACTGCTCGCGAGCAAGCGGTTCCTATGTCTGAAGAAGAGACGAGAGCCGCTCGCAAGTGGACTGCGGAGTTCGAGGCAGTGGCCCAGGGTGCCGCACTACGCCTCAGTGGGCCCTGAAGCCCTTCCAACCTTCTGGACACCGCCGCGATCACCAGTGCACCATTGTGAGTGACACACCTACCACCGATCCGGTGCGACTTCAAACCCGATGCAACTTGCTCTGCAATACCATCGACCAGTGTCGTGTCATCGACAAGATGCTAGGTGATGAGCTTACTGCCTCCGTCACTGGCCTGCGCAAGGTCCTCGAGCGCTGCTGCCTGCCACCGCCCGATACCCGCAACCTCTCCGGCAAACCCTTTACCCAAAGCGTAGGTGTTGACGACTATTAAATTCCAAATTTACGCTGCCAATACCTGCATAAATCTGAAGCCCAACAAGATTATAATTAAATGAACCAACTCCAAAAAAATACTAAAAAGGATCCACCTGCCAGGGCCCAAGAGAAAACCCAGGGCCAGAAGGACCAACCAAGGAACAGCCCATCTAGCCTTCAATTTTCACACTTCGGTAGTTACCGACTATCCAAGGCATCTCTTGAGCTATAAATACCTGTCTCATCATCTCCTCCAACACATACCATGTTTGAGCTGAATTATAAGAGACTCTTTGTATTCTTTATGCATACTTAGAATGGGGAGAGAGTGAGGGAGAAAGATGTGGAGAAATTCCGGAGTTGTCAGTATTTTCCCCTAATTCCTTTTGTACCTTGTCAATTAGTTTGATCTAATTGATAATATCTTAATCAAGTAATTGAGCTTTATAATGTGAAGTATATTTCTTACTTAGTTCCTATTTAGCGTACTAGAATACTGTTCACTAGAAATAATGTTTACTCTAGTATTTTATCAACATTACAGTAGTACTTAATAGTGTAGACGTAGTGTCTATATTGTTGAATACTTATATTTGTTGCGTATCTCACGGTTCGTTAGAGGTTGGTGTAGAGGTGGTGATAGTCCTTGAGATCACCTAGTCCTCTATTGATGTTTTTTAACGACATTACTAGGAATTTGATACCCCGCAGCAGCGCTAGAAATGCTTGTTAATATTTCTTAATGACATTACTAGGAATTTGATCCCATGCAATGGCGCCAGAAATATTAGTAGGTATTTTCTTACGATCACAGATATAATTCGCAAGCGCACGGATATACCGCTGTAGCATTCCACTCAGAAGTATTTCCAAGGTATCATATTTATTTAATCCTAAGGGAAGCTATGGTAAGAGACTAATATGTTATTAATTCACATCACACTTAAGTAGATCAAAGTATAATGCAAGGGTTAATCAATTATGGGATAGGTTAGGTTGACACACATAAGTATCATTCAAGCTAACTCTCCCTAATTATTAATCTAGACTAAGTAGAGAAGAAATGAGAAAAGCCTATACTTTAATATATAGTCATTTCAGTATACACTTGTTAATATACAATCATATGGCCAATACCCCCTAACAAAGCTCTCCTTGTATATCGAGAAACCACCCCTGACTGTCGCGTTCCTTGTACCCTCTCCAGGAACCTTTCTTAGCCCTACATACGCACGTGCAGGAACACCCGTACTGAACTGTCACCATCAGTGGCCTACCTCTACAGTTTTGTGGCATGTAGCACCACTTAATGATATCTCATAATCTAAGCACCACACTTACATTACTAAATACTACTCTACATCTCTGCAGATGACATAGAACAATCAATTGAATGAACACTAAGCCAATACCATTGCATCTCTCCGGTAAGCTAGCCATACAATTAATATAAGACAAGTATAAACCAAAGTTGCGCTCGAATAATTATGCAAGTAAGTAAAGGATCATAACAATATAAAGAAGAATATTTCATTATTGAATACAGTCTTACAAGAGAGATATAAGCTACTAGAACCATACCCAAATTCTCCAGAAGACTTGAAGAACTCTAGAACTATTCTAATTCTAACTCCACTAGTGCTAGAACAAAGTAAAGTAACTAAGAAGAGCTTCTTTCTCTTGATTCCTTCTTGGTGTGTGTTGAAGGAGAGGACGATAGGTCCTTTTATAGCTGGAAAATGACGGTTGTGAATGCCAATACCGGTAGTAACCGTCATTGGATGGCGGTTACTACCGACCTTGGCTTGGTCCTAGGAAAGCGGAGCTGGTGCTGGGTTGGCCAACCCCTGCTAGGCCTCCCTAACACAATGCCTCCTCCAGGACATATCTTGATGGATCCTCGGTCCAGTGGCATGGTGGCTGGGTCCATTTGCAACTGTGTGAATGGATTTGTGGTCCAATCCATCCATATATTTGTCACATGTCGATCTCTGATTGGTTGAACGGTTATTTTCCATCATTTCTCCTCCATTTATGAATTGATCTCCTGTAAACAAATATCTCGCTAGGCATAAGTTGAAATAGATTATTCCTAAATAAATATGCATGCAAGCATTGCTAGTTCTCCATTATTTCCAGGAATATTGATGGTCAAAATTGGTTTATAACGACCATCAAAATCCTCTCTGACCGGGTACGGAGTAAAGCGCGATATGGTAGCAGCGAGCAAGCCAGTGTCTGAAGTATTGCGATAGGATTAAAATTAAGTTTTCTAAACAACCATGTGCTTCACTAGAAAATCCTATCTACCCTTTGCCTATTTTATCTTGTGTATTTGGATAAACCTAACGAAGAGCTAAACACACTCGTTCCCTGTGGAAATTCGATTCCTTGGAATACTTCTGGGTGAAGTGATACAATGGTATATCCGTGCGCTTGCGGATTTTATCTATGAACGTAAGAAATACCAACAATGGGCGAGGTTGGCCGGATTGCTAGTGTACTGGAGGAGCTGCTGCAGCGTGCTCATGAGCATTCCTCACACGAGGACCGCGAGATGGCTACGGCGGTGGCAGAGTGGGTCCTTACGAGCTTTCACGCCCGGGACCCCAACTTTTGCCCGGCCATGGCTCTCCAGGGTTTTTCTCCGGCCACCGAGGTTGAAGCAAGGGCCACAGTAGCCGATGTGGTCGCCCGCGTCGCCGCCCTGTTCAACCACGGGGAGTACGTGGACCTGGGTGCTAGTCCCCTGGAGCTGGACAACAACGAGAAGAGGAGCATGAGACCGGCGCCGAGGATCTGGAGCGAACCCCTTCTCCCAATGCCTGAAAAGCCCCTCCCTTATCTTTTAAATTTTGAAGTTGTCCAGTAAAGATACTTGAAGTTTTTTAATTTGCACTCAAATTTTCTACACAAGTCTTCTTTTTTTTGTGTGTGAGTGTCTCTCAAACACTCTTTCACAATTTCAGTCTGCAGACCAAATATAGTCACACCTACCTGGCCCAGGCTATGATTTTTCACGTAGGGCCCTCAAGTTTTTGAAATGAGGAAAAAATATGCTCCCGTAGGCACCCGGGGCTGCTTCCGTGCCCAATGGCCCCACCCCGGGGAATGGTTGTGGGAAACCTGCAAGGCCCTCATCCCCTGGCGCAAGTGGCGCATCCTGCACTTAATTAACAAACAAAATTAGATTCTCGTGATCCCGTGACCCCGCGCTACATTTCCATCCCCTCTTTCCTTCCGCTAACCTCTCGCCACTTCCTGCCTTAATTGCCTAAACAACACCCAAATCCGAAAATTAAAACTTATCCCCTTGGAGAAGAACCAATTGCCGATAATCAAGCCATACGAACACCATAGCCCACCCCTAGACCCTGACAGCCCTCGGGAGGGCTGCGTGTTGACGATGAAATTTGGCAAGTATATGAATCAGAGTCAAGATCCAATCCGAAGCGGATTTGAAGATATGCGAAAATCTTCAAAGTTTAATATGGATAGCCCGATACAGCCAGATATTGGCAGAATCAGTTACATAATCAGTGTCGGATTCAGAAGAAAAGCCTCAATGGTATTGCCAAGCAAGGATAGAGTACGAGATAGGCAATTGTATCTATTAATTAGGATTTTATATAATTTCCTTATAGATATTTTTGGTAAGAGTCTTCCTAAGGGACTTGTTAATCGATTAGAGTTGTATTAGGAAAGTATGAGTCGTGTCCATTATGGACAAGTTTGTATGTTCGGGTATAAATATAAGCCCGAGGTCTTGTAAATAATTAACACCAGTTCAATACAATCTCAGCGCATCACCAACCTTTTTCCGTTACAACAGCGGTGGAAAAACGATCTAGCGATGGCTTCAACTCCACTCCCACAGGCAGCTCAACTGGGGTATAAGCCAAACGTCTTCTCCTTCGGAAACTTTCTTCAACTGAGGTTGATTGATTATTGCAAGGGTGAGTACAAGAAATACTCAACAAGCCACACAGTAAATATGCAAGTGCACAAGGATACAAGGGATGGCATAATATAAGGTTCATTTGCAAAAGCAGCATTTAGCAAATATTTAAGAGTAATAAAATAGTAGAGTAATTAATCATCAATATAAATCAACATTGAACAATACACCAATACTGCACAGGCCCAACCATCTCTAAACAATCAATCTCATTTGCACAGATCTAAACTCCATAACAGGAACTAACAAATTATCATCACCAATTTATTTATCATTAAAGAGAAGTGTGCAATTAATCACGAAAAACATTTCTAGGCTCGCCCATAACCGCGAGCACGGCTATTCGAATAGTTTTACTCTGACCAGAGGTGTACCAATATACCCACAAAACAAAATTCCCCATCATGTCACCAAGCCATACCTGACACATCACCATGTGAGTAGTTGTGACCAGATCCTTCGCATAACAAACCCAATAGAATGGTCACCCACCAAGTCCCTAGTAGAGGTAGTTGAACCTCTAGGCTAGTTCCCTTGGCTCCCAATATAGATTTATTGACATGGACATTGTAGATTTAGTGACACTACCACCTATCAACTACATACCATGGCACCTCCATATGGGACATGCTACACTACAGACCAAGCCGTTGCCCACTCTAGCTTGTGGTTTCTAGGTTAACGCTTCACAACAGTAACTCACGAACCAGTCCTTAAATGTCATGAGCACGACCAACAAAACCATATGCTCACAACCCACCATTAATCAAGTTTTAGCTGGAAATTAATTAATTAATCAATCACGATTGACCATCGTGAGCTACCATTAATTTAATAACAATAAGTGATAGTGAAGCATAAGTTATCCCATTAATGTACTAATGTTTCTAAGCATGGCTAAACAATTATACTAATATACCTAGTTGAACCAATATATAAAGTCCAACTAGTCAAATTTATAACCCAAGGTATCAAGGAATAGGGTAATCAATGCAAATTAGCATACAAAGGAATAGGTCACACCACCCAATTATATTCAAAAATAAATACACATTTTAAATAAATAGAGAATTTAAATATATGATCAACATGCTCAAAGGGATTATTTTAGGATCAGCGTGACTTACCTTACAATAATCGGTCTTCAATTAGTCTTTTGGAACTCTTCCAACGCACTCACAAACCTCCGAAACGACATAAACGGCAAGCTAACACGCAAAACGAGGAAAACAACTATGAAACTCCAAATAAACAGTACATAAAAATAAACAGACATGAAGACCATGATTTTAGATGAATTTAGAGACTTGAACGGACTCATTCCGAATTCACATGAATTACTTATGAATTTTACAAGATTTAATCCAGTTAAAGCCTATTAAAGAAAATATTATTCCAAATTAATTAAACAATTTACAAATAATTTATAACTATGAGAAAAGATTAAAAAGTCCTCTAGAAAAACATTGAATCAAATTTGGTAAATGACATATAGCAAAAAGGACCAATATGTCATTGAAAAGAGAGGAAAATTATATATATTGATTTTGGACGGCTCATATCGATTGACCAGATTTTGACTAGGATTGAATCTGGATGCATGCCACATGGGTGGGATACGCAAGCGCCATGCGGACCGGGCCGGGCTTAGGCGGGCGCGGGATGAAGAAAGAAAGTCAGGGAGGACTAAGTGGTGATCACGTGAACATGTCACGTAGGATCAACGTTGATGAGCACAGGAACAGCGGTTACCGGTGAACCATGGCACGATGATGCAAACGGAGGGCACCGGAAGGTAGAGGAGGACACAGCGATGCTTACCCCGGTGAGAATGACGACGAACGATGACAGTAGATGGCTGGTGATGGGATTCAAAAGGCGGAGGCATTGGGTAGACATGACGACAACATTACGGCGATTTGCAGCGAGAATGGAGGGGTGGATGGGCTTCTCCTTGCTTCTGCGATGCGGACGGAGGCTTAGGCGACTACCAGCGAACAAAGCAACGGCGGTGGGGCTCGATCGGAGGCGAAGTAGATTGGGTTCACGGTGATGGTGGTGTTTGAAAGTGCATCTAGGACCCCTAAATTGTTTTGGTGTTAATGACAACACAAAAAGAGATACACTAATGCTTTGTTGAAGTGGATGCAAGGATGAAAAGGAATGAAACCGTGATTAAGAGCTTAACGGCATCATATTTGTGGTAATTATATTGTGATCCTTGTATTTCTTGTATTCTTGTGTTTAGGATGCCGTACTACTAAGAGGGATACCACATGCATATGATTGGTAAAACACTAGTGCTCAAAATCTTTTTTTTCTTAAGTGTTGCTGAATTTTCTTGTCGGACTATCCGATCGTCGGACTATCCGAAATGTTGCAGAACTTCACTCTCTGTCTATGTACTAAGCACTGAGTTAAAAACATCGGACTATCAGATGTGAAGTCGGACTATCAGATCGTCGGACTATCCGAAATTTCACAAAACTTCACTCTCTATCTTGAACTGTTGTTTATTCTTCTTGAGTGAATTTTTCTAAGTACCTATCGGACTATCCGATGAACCAGAAACTCTGAAGTTCAATGGAACTTGAGTCTCTGTGAGAGGATGAAGTTCTTGGTTCAAAAATATCGGACTATCCGACATGACTTCGAACTATCCGATGGATCAGATAGTCCGAAATTTCTCAGAACTTTGCTCTCTCTCTGGCTTGCTTGGGGGTTAAAAACATCGAACTATCCGATGCAGTCTCAGACTATCCGAGGTGGGATGAAAAGATTCTCTCCCAACGGCCACTTTTTGGGATCTATAAATACCCCCCATCTAACCCTGTTCTAGGGTTACCCAACTCATTCATTCTCATTCACATTTGGGTTGAGCTTGGTGCTAAAGTGATTTTGGATCTTTGAGCTCTTTCTCCCTCTCTCTCAAATCCCTCCTAGTTCTTTGTGTGGTGAATCGTGGTGGTTGTGGATTTGGTTGTGAGGGCCTAGTGTGCGTTTCACTCGATCTTGAGCACTAGGGTTGTTCCAAGAGTTGTGTGGTGTTTGTTACTCTTGGAGGTTGAGGACTCCTAGACGGCTAGGCGTCGCTCTTGAGCCACCGATCTACTTGTGGTGAGCCAAGAGAAGTTTGTGAAGGCCGGATCTCGCCTCCGAAAGGGAAGAGATACCTCTAGTGGAAGGAGGAGTGCTTTGTGCAACCTCTTGAGGAAAGGGTTAGCAAAGACCCGGCTCTTTGTGAGCTCCTCGACGGAGAGTAGAATCTCCTGAAGGATTTGAACTCCGGGAACTACTTCGGCAAGAAATCTCGGTGATATTCGATTTCCTCTCTACTCCACTAATTGCCTAGTTGTGTCTCTATACCCTGGTCGTGCCTGTTCATATACTCTTGCTAGTATTGCAGTTTTGAGGTTCTTGCATTCCTTTTGAGTCAGACAGTTCGATCCAATATCGGACTATCTGATCACATCGGATAGTCCGACTGTGGATCAGACTATCCGACCTTGTTTTAGGTTTTATCTTCCGTTGTTTAATTTTAAGTAGCCTATTCACCCCCCTCTAGGCTCAAGTGACCCTTTCAATTGGTATCAGAGCCTAATCTCCTTATTAGGCTTAACCGCTTGGAGAGATCATGTCGGGTCAAACAGGGGATGGCAAGGAGAGTGATAAGGGAGCTAAAGTTCCTTATGACTACTCCTCTACATCTACATCTACATCTTATGTGAGCACCTACAGTGGTAAAGCTCCGTACTTCAATGGTACGGACTATGCCGCTTGGAAACATAAGATGAAGATGCATTTGAAGTCTATTAACCCATCTATTTGGAGAATAGTCGAAAATGGCTATGTTTTGCAGAGACCCGAGGATCCCACCAAGGAGGACGACGAGAATGAACACAAGAACGCTCAAGCCGCTAATGCGATACTTAGCGCCTTGAGTGGAAGTGAGTTCAACCGTGTGGACAGCATTGAAAGTGCCAAAGTGATTTGGGACACACTTCGGAACTTGCATGAAGGCACGGACAGTGTTCGCGAGTCAAAGGTAGAGATTCTCAAAGGGCAATTTGAGCGATTTGTGATGTTGGATGGTGAGAGCCCAAGCGACATGTATGATCGATTGAGCAAGATTGTCAATGAGATCAAGGGGTTGGGTTCTAAGGATATGACCGATGAGGTTGTGGTCAAGAAGATGGTTCGAGGAATCACTCCAAGGAACTCTACCTTGGTGACCATCATTCGTGAGCGTCCGGACTACAAGACTCTCACACCTCAGAGAAGACGAAGGGTGACAAGAGGGAGAAGCTTAGGCATGGCAAGCGCGAGCGATATGGCCAAGCTCACCTTGGGATGATCTTCGGTTCCGATTCCGAATCAAGCTCAAGTGATGATGAGGGAGTGGCCACGTTCGCCGTCAAGCCTACATCACCTTCCACACCTAGACTCTTCAACTACTCAAGTGATGATGATGCTCCCATTTGCCTTATGGCAAAGGAGTCTAAGGTACCTTCCCCTCTCAAGTCCTTAAATGTTGATCTTGTTAGTGATGAGGAGGATGAGATTGATGAGGTTATGGATGAGGACTTGTTCAAATCCATAACTAAGGAATCAATACCGCACTTGAGTGAGTTGCTTGGGAGAATCGAGGATCAATATGCAACCCTTGAGAGGCAAGAGGTTTTGCTCATTCGTGAGAAGGAGTGAGCTCATGAACTCAAGGTTGAGCTTACTAAGGAGAGAGAGAAAAATGAGGGTTTGGTACGGCTTTATAAGGAAACCAAAGAATCTCATGCTAATCTTGAGGTGGCGAATGCTCAACTTCAAGAGAGAGTGGATGGCTTGGAGAAAGCTTACCTCTCTCTTGAAGAAAAGTTTGAAACCTTAAAGAATAGTTTCTCTCTCCCTAGTGTGGCATCTTGCACTAAGATTGCCCCAAGCAATGAACCATGTGCTAGGTGTAAGGACATAGATATTGATGCTTGTGCTACTAACTCTACATCCTTGAGTGCTTTGCAAAAGCAAAATGAGAAGCTTATGGGACTCCTTCACAATGGCCTTCTCAAGTGCCATATGGGTAGTAAGGCTCTAAAGGAATACCTAGGCTACCAAAGGGACAACTTCAACCACGAAGGTCTTGGGTATGTTCCTCCACCAAAAGGAAAGGTGGAAAAGAGTGTGTTGATCAAGAAGCCTCAAGGTCTTAGCAACTTTGTTAAGGCCAAAAGTATCCTTCCTAATGATTGTGCTTCACAAAATTCATTTGATGCATCTTATGTTCTTAAGAAGAATGCTAATGGTCGTGTTGTAGCTAAGTACGTTGGTCCAAGGGGCAAGAACATTTCCATCAAGAGAGTGCTTTGGGTGCCTAAGGTACTTGTTACTAACATGAGAGGACCCAAGCAAGTATGGGTACCTAAAACTAGAAATTGATCTCTTGTAGGAATACATCTCCGGTGGAAAAAGTTGGGTGATTGATAGCGGATATACAAATCACATGACCGGAGAGGAGTCAATGTTTTCTTCCCTTGATCCAAATGGCACTACACAAGACAACATAGTTTTCGGGGATGATGGAAAGGGAAAGGTAATGGGCTTAGGTAACATTTGCCATCTCAAATGATCTTTCTATTTCCAATGTCCTTTTGCTAAAATCTCTCAACTACAATCTTTTATCCGTTTCGCAATTGTGCTCTTTGGGTTACAATTGTCTTTTTACCGATGTTGATGTGACCGCTTATAGAAGGAATGATTCCTCTGTAGTCTTTAAGGGTGTCCTCAAGGGAAAGCTTTATATTGTTGATTTTACCTCAAATAAAGCTAAACTTGAGACATGCTTAGTGGCTAAGTCCAACACGGGGTGGCTTTGGCATCGGAGGCTAGCCCATGTTGGTATGAGGAATCTTCACAAGCTTCTAAAAGGTGATCACATTCTTGGACTAACAAATGTACAATTTGAGAAAGATAGGGTGTGTAGCGCATGTCAAGCTGGGAAACAAGTTGGAGCTCACCACCCGGACAAGAATGTCATTACTACTACGAGACCATTGGAGTTTCTTCACATGGACCTCTTCAGACCCATTGATTATCTAAGCATTGGAGGTAATAAATATGGTCTTGTTATTGTTGATGACTTTTCACGCTTCACGTGGGTGTTCTTTTTGCATGACAAGAGTGAGACTCAGGCTATGTTCAAGAAGTTTGCAAGAAGAGCACAAAATGAGTTCGAGCTCAAGATCAAGAACATCCGAAGTGACAACGGCAATGTATTCAAGAACACGTGCGTGGAGAGCTTCCTTGATGAAGAAGGCATCAAGCATGAGTTCTCGGCTCCATATTAACTTACCAAAATGGAGTGGCCGAGAGTAAGAATAGGACTCTCATTGAAATGGCAAGGACCATGTTGGATGAATACAAGACATCGGACTGCTTTTGGGCCAAAGCAGTCAACACCGCATGCCATGCCATCAACCGTCTCTATCTTCACCGCCTTCTTAAGAAGACTCCCTATGAGCTTCTTACTGGTAACAAGAAGGCGAGATCCTCAAAGTTTGCTCCTAAAGTGGTTGAGGGGTTCTTACTTGGGTATGGGTCAAATGAGTGCGCATACCGAGTTTTCAACAAAACCTCCGGTATTGTTGAGATCGTGCGTGATGTGACATTCGATGAAACAAATGTCTCTCAAGTAGAGCAAGTTGACTCACATGTGTTAGGTGAAGAGTAGGACCAAGCGAAGCTATCAAGAGGTTAGCCCTAGGGGATGTTCGTCCTAGGGAGCCACAACAAGGGGCCTCTTCCTCAACGCAAGTGGAGTCATCTACATCAACCCAAGCCAACGATCCCTCACCTTCACACTTGGATCATGGTGAAGGAGACGGAGCACGTACCATCTTCACCAATCAGCCTTTCACGCCCAAGGATTCACCAAAGTATTCAACGAGATCACCCCACCGACAACATTCTAGGTGATATCAACAAGGGAGTATCCACTAGATCTCGAGTTGCAAATTTTTGTGAACATTACTCTTTTGTGTCTTCCATTGAGCTATAAGGGTCGAAGAAGCACTCGGTGATCCGGATTGGGTGATGGCGATGCAAGAAGAGTAGAATAACTTCACCCGGAATGAAGTGTGGACATTGGTGGAGAGACCGAGGCAAAACGTGATAGGTACCAAGTGGATCTTCCGGAACAAACAAGATGAGAACGGCGTGGTGGTAAGAAACAAGGCAAGGTTAGTGGCTCAAGGGTTCACCCAAATCGAAGGATTGGATTTTGGTGAAACATTTGCACCGGTAGCTAGGCTTGAGTCAATTCGCATTTTATTAGCCTTTGCTACTAACCTTGATTTCAAGCTCTATCAAATGGACGTGAAGAGCGCCTTCCTTAATGGTCCAATCAATGAGTTGGTATATGTAGAGCAACCGCCGGGGTTCGAAGATCCAAAGTATCCTCATCACGTGTATAAGCTTCACAAGGCGCTCTATGGGCTTAAGCAAGACCCTAGAGCATGGTATGAATGCCTTCGTGACTTTCTCGTTAAAAATGGCTTTGAGATTGGCAAGGCCGATTCTACTCTCTTTACTAAAAGACATGATCGTGATATTTTTGTGTGCCAAATATATGTCGACGATATTATATTTGGCTCTACTAACAAGTCCTTTAGTGAAGAATTTAGTAGAATGATGACCAAGCGGTTTGAGATGTCCATGATGGGTGAATTGAAGTTCTTCCTCAGCCTTCAAATCAAGCAACTTAAGGAAGGAACATTCATTTGCCAAACGAAGTATTTGAAGGACATGCTCAAGAAATTCGGGATGGAAAGTGCCAAGCCAATTCACACTCCTATGCCGTCAAATGAACACTTAGACCTCAACGAACAAGGTAAAGACGTCGACCAAAAGGTATATCATTCTATCATTGGGTCATTAGTTTACCTATGTGCATCTAGGCCCGATATCATGCTTAGTGTGTGCATGTGTGCAAGATTTCAAGCCGCTCCGAAGGAGTGTCATCTTGTGGCCGTGAAGAGAATCCTTAGATATTTAGTGCACACACCTAATCTTGGCCTTTGATACCCTAAGGGAGCGAGATTCAACCTCATTGGCTATGCCGATGCGGATTATGCCGGGTGCAAAGTGGATTGGAAAAGCACATCGGGTACTTGCCAATTCTTGGGTAGGTCCCTTGTTTCTTGGTCCTCTAAGAAGCAAAACTCCGTCACCCTATCTACCGCCGAAGCGGAATACGTTTCGGCGGGGAGTTGTTGTGCTCAACTCCTTTGAATGAAACAAACCCTGAGAGACTATGGTCTAAATGTGAGCAAAATTCCACTCCTATGTGATAATGAGAGCGCAATCAAGATAGCCAACAACCCCATCCAACATTCCCGAACCAAACACATTGATATTCGCCATCACTTCTTGAGAGATCATTCAACAAGTGGCGACTGGCGACATAGACATTCAACATGTGAGAACCGACAAACAATTGGCGGATATCTTTACCAAGCCCCTAGATGAAGCTAGGTTTTGTGAGTTAAGAAGTGAGCTAAATATCTTCGATTCTCGGAATGTGGCTTGATCTATTGCATGCATTTTTGATTGCTAGAATAGAGTTGTGTACCACCTTGTGACACAATGGACATTCAATTAATAGATGGACACTAGTCATTTTTGTGGATAACTTGAATCTAAGTGTTCGGGGATCTCATTTTTCAATGAATCTTGGTCCTTGCACAACTTGAAATAGGTTCAAACATTCCCTCTTTTGAGGGTGAATTACCTTGTATCTTGGAATTTTTTTAAAAAAATTGCTTCACTTATGGTTTTAGATTGATTGCTTGGTTGCTTACAAATCATGTGTGAAGCGATTGCCAATGTGTTAGTTTTGCCATCAAGCTCGCCTTGTCACCTACTTTGTTTGTGCCATCCTCCTTATCGCTGTCTGCCACTGAGGATGTCGGATTGTCCGATTTAAAGTCAGACAATCCGACCACATCGGATAGTCCGACATAAAATTGGACTACCCGACATGGGCCCATGGGCAAGGGGATTTAACCTCCCCGGGGTAAAAATTTCTTACTCCTCCTATTTTTTACCCCCTTCACTGTCTCTCCCCTTCTCTCCTCTCCACTGCAACCCTAGATCTTGACTCCCAAAAATCTTCACTTCGGAGACTCCGATCGCATCTGCTTTGCTACAAGGAAGTTCACCTCCTTCAACTACCTCCAAATCACTGGGTTTTTCCCGTGGTTTTTGTCTCCTTTTTGAGGTACTCTCTAGTTTTCCGATCTCTCTATTCCACCATTTGTTTTCGATTCCCCTTGGTGAATCATCTTGCTTGAGTATCTAGAACTAGTCCCTAGAAGATCCTTTGATTCCATCGGATATTTTTGTGTGAATCGAAATTTTTTGTTCTAGGGCAAAATCTGTCGGAGTGTCCGATTTCATGTCGGATAGTCTGATCCACATCGGACAATCCGACATAAAATCGGACTATCCGACCTATTTTGCCCCTGATCACAAAATTTTGCTCCCACACTCTAATATCTTCCTTTCACTTATCCTTAATCATCATCCTCTATTCTAAATCAGTGTATCCTCATGATCAAGGGCAAATTCAAGAATCAAGTTTACTCTCGCAAAGGATTGATGGATCGAAGGTGGTCTCCTACCTCCAAACCTCGTCATGCCGTTCGGCAAATGCCCCAATCTCGCCGAGATGCACTTCAAGGGCAGTCCACCGAGGAAGATGTGGCCCAAGTGGCCAATGTGGAGCGAGGCGCTCCCCTTCCCCCTCGCCGGAGCAGTGTTAGTGGAGAAGGGTCCAGTGCACCGGCAAGCAAAGTGTGCAAAGGGAATCCTAGTGATTCCTCCCATCAAGCTGGCGGCAGTGGTGATCCCAGTCGCTCCCTTGATGAAGAATTCAACTAGAAGAGGACATGGCCGCTCAGCAGGCTGCGGAGGACGAAGGCCCCTTCTTTGTCTCTACTCCCGTGAGGGATCCCACCTATCCCAGGAGGGTGATTAGGTGGAATCGCAAGTGGACTGAAGTGGAAAAAGAACGCAAGAAGGATCCCTACAAGTTTCAGCAACTCTCTTCTGATCTCCGGCTTTGGAACTTCTTTCAGCAAGACTACTATGAGACCGTTATTGCCCCAAAGAAGGGAGCTATACTTATGCAGTGGATTGATTGGAAGTACATGGAGGAATTGCACGATCCCATCATTGATGAAGTGATTGAAGCGTGCCATCGTCAAAATTTGAAAGATTTAATGGGGATGCAATACCCGTGGTGCAAGGAGATCATTGCTCAGTTTTATGCCACGGTTTACTTTGAACCCAACAAGGACAAGACCATTCATTGGTTAACAAATGGTGTGAAGTATTCAGTGACATATGCCAAGTTTGCGGTCATCTTGGGGTTCCCGGCTCACTCTCGCCTAAATCGTATCAAGATCCATGATGAGAAGCCGTTGGATACCAACTCCCTTCATTTTCTATACCAAGATGTGGACTATGAGTTAGGCACCATCAAAGGACTCCTTCCCTTCTATGCCTACCTCAACAAGCTTTTGCGCAAGTCCTTCAATCCTAAGGAAGGGGATGCCAGTAATGTCCTCGCTTATACACGGAATATCCTTCACAAGATGAAGGCAAGGCCACAAATGTTTGATGCTTTTGACTTCGTTTTTGAAGAAATCCGGCTCATCTCCATGATGCCTAAGCGGGGCCTTGGTTATGGACCTTACATTATGAAGATGATTGAAATTGTATCCAAGAAGAAATTTCACAAGGAAGTGGTCCACACCGGTTACCAAGTCCGCCTTATTAAGGATGCTCATGCGGTAGCTAGACGGAGCACTCGTGCCGGTTCGTCCTCTAGTGTCACCAAGACGGAATCCTCCTCATCCTTCAAGTTCTTCAAGTCCATCTTCAACTTGTGCAAGACTATCTCCGTCCGCCAAGCCAAGGAACGCAAGGCGAGAAAGAAGGACACTCGGCGGATCAAGCTTCTTCTTCGCAGCTCCAACTTGCCTTGCTCTCCGGATGGTTCTGAGGTTGAAGAGAGTGAGGAGGAGGTGTTTGAGGACCCTTTTGCAGCTGAGGCGAGCTCCTCTCGTGGTGATCGTGGCAAGGCTCCCATGGAGGAAGAGGAAGAGGAAGAAGACGAGGAGTCCAGTGAGGCCGATGAGGATTATGATGAGGATGAGTGATATCTTCCCTTCTTATTCCCTTTTTGGTGTCTTGCTGCCAAAGGGGGAGAATTATCTCATTTATCTTCTTTGATGGCTAGTCGAACTTGTGGGCAAAACAAACCTTATGCATCTTTAAGTTTATGTTTTTAATGTCTTGTTGAACCTTATATGCTTGCATGATGTAATATGCACTTATCTGTTATCCATGTTTAATTGTGTGATATATCCTGTTATATGCATGTGTATGTGGTTATTTTATCATCTTGTGATATGGTGCAAAGAATAAGGGGGAGCTCTCCCATGCATATCAAGCATATCGTTAGGGGGAGTTCAACCAAAATCCAGTCTATATCGTTGTTTCTACTTGTGTTGTCATCAATCACCAAAAAAGGGGAGATTGAAAGTGCATCTAGGACCCCTAAATTGTTTTGGTGTTAATGACAACACAAATAGAGATACACTAATGCTTTGTTGAAGTGGATGCAAGGATGAAAAGGAATGAAACCGTGATTAAGAGCTTAACGGCATCATATTTGGGGTAATCATTTTGTGATCCTTGTATTTCTTGTATTCTTGTGTTTAGGATGTCGTACTACTAATAGGGATACCACATGCATATGATTGGTACAACACTAGTTCTCAAAATCTTTTTTTTCTTAAGTGTTGCTGAATTTTCTTGTCGGACTATCCGATGTGAAGTCGGACTATCCGAAATGTTGCAGAACTTCACTCTCTGTCTGTGTACTGAGCACTGAGTTAAAAACATCGGACTATCCAATGTGAACTCCGACTATCCGATCATCGGACTATCCAAAATTTCACAAAACTTCACTCTCTGTCTTGAACTGTTGTTTATTCTTCTTGAGTGAATTTTTCTAAGTACCTATCGGACTATCCAATGTGATCGGACTATCGATGAACCAGAAACTCTGAAGCTCAATGGAACTTGAGTCTCTGTGAGAGGATGAAGTTCTTGGTTCAAAAATATCGGACTATCCGACATGACTATGGACTATCCGATGGATCAGATAGTCCGAAATTTCTTAGAACTTTGCTCTCTGTCTCTGGCTTGCTTGGTGGTTAAAAACATCGAACTATCCGATGCAGTCTCGGACTATCCGAGGTGGGATGAAAAGATTCTCTCCCAACGGCCACCTTTTGGGGGGATCTATAAATACCCCCCACCTAACCCTGTTCTAGGATTACCCAACTCATTCATTCTCATTCACATTTGGGTTGAGCTTGGTGCTAAAGTGATTTTGGATCTTTGAGCTCTTTCTCCCTCTCTCTCAAATCCCTCCTAGTTCTTTGTGTGGTGAATCGTGGTGGTTGTGGATTTGGTTGTGAGGGCCTAGTGTGCGTTTCACTCGATCTTGAGCACTAGGGTTGTTCCAAGAGTTGTGTGGTGTTTGTTACTCTTGGAGGTTGAGGACTCCTAGACGGCTAGGCGTCGCTCTTGAGCCACCGATCTACTTGTGGTGAGCCAAGAGAAGTTTGTGAAGGTCGGATCTCGCCTCCGAAAGGGAAGAGATACCTCTAGTGGAAGGAGGAGTGCTTTGTGCAACCTCTTGAGGAAAGGGTTAGCAAAGACCCGGCTCTTTGTGAGCTCCTCGACGGAGAGTAGAATCTCCTGAAGGATTTGAACTCCGGGAACTACTTCGGCAAGAAATCTCGGTGATATTCGATTTCCTCTCTACTCCACTAATTGCCTAGTTGTGTCTCTATACCCTGGTCGTGCCTGTTCATATACTCTTGCTAGTATTGCAGTTTTGAGGTTCTTGCATTCCTTTTGAGTCAGACAGTCTGATCCAATATCGGACTATCTGATCACATCGGATAGTCTGACTGTGGATCAGACTATCCGACCTTGTTTTAGGTTTTATCTTCCGTTGTTTAATTTTAAGTAGCCTATTCACCCCCCTCCTCTAGGCTCAAGTGACCCTTTCAGTGTTCCAATGGCTTGCGACTTCGTGGAGGTCGCTGCCGGTGTTGGCTTAGGCAGGCGCGGGAGGAAGAAAGATTGTCAGGTAGGACTAAGTGGTGATCACGTGAACATGTCACGTAGGATCAACATCGATGAGCATGGGAATGGCGGTTACCGGCGAACCATGGCACGATGATGCAAACGGAGGGCATGGGAAGGTAGAGGAGGACATAGAGATGCTTACCCCGGTGAGAACGACAACGAACAACGACAGCAGATGGCCTGTGATGAGATTCAAATGGCGGAAGCGTTGGGTAGACGATGATGATGACATTACAGCGATTTGCGGTGAGAATGGAGGGGTGGATGGGCTTCTCCTTGCTTCTGCGATGCGGACGGAGGCTTAGGCGACTACCAGCGAACAAGGCAACGGCGGTCAGTCGGAGGCGAAGTAGATTGGGTTCACGGTGATGGTGGTGTTCCGATGGCTTTCGACTTCGTGGAGGTCGCTGCCGGTCTTCGTTTCTTCGGTGCAGTCCTGGTGATGGCGAAGTGCGGCTGGAGCGGTGGCCGGTGGTCGGGAGAGAGAGAACTCACGGGGAGAGGCGGTTAGGGCATGAGAACTCGAGCCAAGGGTGGGAAACGAAAGAGGAGCTGTAGGGCATGCTATTTATAGGCGTAGGAGGAAGAGATCGATTTGTGGGGATCGGTGAAGGAAAATTAGGGTTTATCCCAAGTTCATCTGGATAAGAACGGGGCCAAAATCCGTAGGATTTAGAGCATCACCAACAAAATCTGTATATTATTCCTTATCCAAAAATATGAGGATTTTTGATTAAAAATTTGCTCCAACAGATTCTCTAATCTCGTTCCCAAAATTCTCTATTCCCTGCTCCGGGATTGTCGTTCTCTTTTTTCTAGGGATGCACTTTGGCTCCCAATCATGGCACTTCACACGCGGGAAGAGATCGCACACGTGATCTGGTAGGAGGAAGGAGCGAAAAATAGATTTTTCCAGTGGAGATTTTATCGTTGCCCACCTTTTTAATTTTTAGGAAACCAATTTGACCTAATCTCTTGGAGAGAGGAAAATTTGAACACCTTAAATTATGATTTGGATTACTATAATGAAAAATTTGGGAATAAAATTTTAGGATGCTGTTGGTTATGCTCTTACTATGGCAAAATTGGGGGTTTCTCAGGGAAAAGGAAGAGGAGATTGAGGGGATTATGTTTCCGCGATCACTTTTGGAAGGGGAGTAACGGGGAGGCCGGAATTCAGAATGGGAAGGCGCGGCATTAGGTTCGGCTGGAGCTATGTCCGGAGGTTGAAGAAGCACTATAGCCTCAGGGACCTAAAGTGGACTTCTGCTACGACTTCTTTTCCTCAGCTTGATTGCAGGAGAACGAAAACTGAACTTTGGAAAAAGGAGGCAGGCCTTCAGGGAGAGAGGAAGGGAGGAACAAAAGACTTGGGCTGGAATTGGCCCAAGACTAGGAAAGGATTTATTTCATTTTTAATTTAAATTATTACTGAAATGTTGTTTGTATTATTAAAATTAGTAATTGAGCTCTGACAGATCAAAAAATTCCAGAGAGTAGAATTAATCATGTAGAATTTAATAAAAATTAAATCCAGCCATGAAATATTGAGGAAATTATATTTCCCACATTAAAATAATCTCGTAAATTAATGAACATTTAATATAAATTCTAGAAATAATTTATAAATCCTGAGAAGAAAATCAGGGTGTGAAAAAGCTAGACTTGTTGCTCAAGGTTTTACTCAAGTGGAATGTTTGGATTTTGATACAATTTTTGCTTTTGTTGCTAGGATTGACACAATTAGACTTTTATTGGCTTTTGCTGCTTCAAAAAGCTTTAAATTGTATCAAATGGATGTGAAAAGTGCTTTTCTCAATGGTTTTATATAAGAGGAAGTTTATGTCAAATAACCACCGGGTTTTGAAAATCCTGATTTTCCCAACCATGTTTTTAGATTATCAAAAGGTTTGTATGGTTTGAAACAAGCACCTAGAGCATGTTATGAGACTTAAAAACTTTTTGCTTGAAAAAGATTTTCAAATAGGAAAGATTGAGAAACTCTATTTGTTCAAAAGCATGGTGATGATCAACTTTTCGTTTAGAATTACATGGTTGATATCATCTTTGGTTGTTCGACTCACGCTTTGGTTGTAGAGTCTGCTGAGACTATGCGCAGGAAATTTGAGATGAGTACGATGGGTGAGTTATCGTACTATTTGGGATTGTAATTAAGCAAACACCTCTTAAGGTACATTTGTGCATCAAACGAAATATACCAAGGATCTTCTACGATGTTTCAAGATGAAGAATTGCAAGTCAATTTCTACACCAATTGGTTCTACTGCAGAATTTGATCCTGATGAAGATGGTGAAGCTGTGGATCAAAAGGAGTACAGAAGTATGATTGGGTCATTGTTGTATCTTACTACTTCAAGGCCAGACATACAGTTTGTTGTGTGTTTGTATGCTCATTTCAAGTTTCTCCACGTGCTTTACATCGTCAACAGGTCAAGCGGATTATGAGGTATTTGAATAGTACACTTAAATTTGGTATTTGGTATTCTACTTCATTATATATATGTTTGAGTAGATATTCCGATACTGATTTTGCTGGTTGTAGAATTGATAGAAAAAGTACCGGTGGATCATGTGATTTTCTTGGTACATCTTTGATTGCATGGTGTTCTAGGAAATAATCTAGTGTTGCTCAATCAACTGTTGAACCTGAATATGTTGTTGCTGCTAGTTGTTGTTCATAGATTCTTTAGTTTATATCAACTTTGAAAGATTATGGTCTTGCTTTTGAGAAAGTTCCTCTCTTTTGTGATGATACAAGTGCTATTAATATTCCTAAGAATCATATCCAACACTCACGCACAAAACACATTGATATTCGTTTTCACTTTTTGAGGGATCATGTTGAGAAGGGAGATGTTGAGTTGAAGTTTTTGGATACAAAGTTGCAACTTGCTGATATTTTTATGAAACCTTGGGATGCTTCTCGCTTTGCTTTTCTTTGTGAAAAATTGGGAATTGTTCATCCTTTTGGCATGATTTGAGGGGGAGTTTGTGCTATTTGTTTTATCAAGCAAAAATGAAAATAAAGGAACATAAAAAGAGAGAGCTTTGTTTTATGCCTATTGTATATTCATGTGCATGCTAGCAATATTTTGAAGGTTTATTTGTCGCTAGTATAACTTGTATGTATTCTAGTCTTTTCATGAGGTCTAGATATTGCTTTTAAGTGAGATGATGCATGACACTTAAATTCTTATATTTGAATTAAGTAAATATGCAATGTTGAAGTAAGTGCTTAGTTTGGATGATTAATAATTATACATATGCTTCTTGGATTGTCATTCCCCAAATTGCTTTTTAATTGCTCATTGTGCAAGGGTAATAAAATATTTCAATGAGAGAAAAAATGAATACTAAATCATTGGAAACAGTCTTGACGATAAGAACGTATTCGATGTGAGCAAAAACAACGGGTGTCGAATCCTTGAAAACAGTCTTGATGACAAGGACGTACCCAGAATAATTGAGAGAAAAAAATAAAAAATCATGGCTTAAATAAGTGTTACAAATTCTCTTGGTTGTTTTGTGATAGAGCTAATTTGAGAAAGAGTGATACATGTAATAAGTATATATGTATTTTTTTTTCAACCTATGTGCTTGTGAACATGTTGCATTATAAATGACTTGAAATCATGAATCTTGATTGCTGATTTGATCTTGCTCGTAATATCATTGGATCATGGTTATACTCTAGTGCATGCTTGCTATCTAGTTAATAAGTTTATCTTTCTTTTATTATGACACATAAACATGAATTACTCTATGTATAATTATAAGCTCTTGAACATAAAGTACTAAATGCTAAAGCTTGATGAAATCATAATCAAAAGAGGGAGAAGAGATACAAAATGTACATGTTTTTTCATTAAGGGAAACTTCTTTCTTTTCAAAAGTTCAAAAGTAAGAGAAGTTTTCTTTTGAATTTGAGGGAAATTTCTTTTTTTCAAAAGTGAGAGAAGTTTTCTTTTGAATTTTAGCACTCCAATACTTTTTACAACTTGCTTTTTCCAAACATCAAAATATTTTGTTGAGTTGGCCAATGTGTTCATCAGGGGGGAGATTATAAAATCAAAGTGTGTTTGATTAATATTTGATGATTAACAGTTGGCATGTGAGGTTATTGGTTTTCGTATTTATAGATTATTGGCAATGTGGTTTTGGAGATGATTGGATTTTTCAGATGATGAATGGGGACGATTGTTAGATTTGGTTCGGTCAGACCGGACTGTGGTAGCCGATCAGATCGGTGGGTATTGCATGGTCAAACCGGCCAGCCCGCGGTCTGACCGGCCAACGCTGTGTCAGTTTTGGTTTCGGGTTGTTCTTTTATATATCCGTGATTATTCTATGATTATGGTTTCTAGATAGATACTATGCGTATGTAATACTGTTGTGTGCTAACAGTGAGTCAAGTTGGAGAGAACTTGTGCTCGGATATGGTTTCTTGGTTGATGCATGTGTAGGTGAGTCTTGACGCTTCAGGAGAGTGTTGCCGGTGATGGATCGGGAGTCAACTTAGGAGAAGATGATGTCCGAACGATCAGGATATTATGCGGGATGTTGTTGACGTAAAAACACGATGGCCTGAGAGATCTGCTTAGCTCTAGTGCAGGTCCAAAATAATGATGAGATGCGAGCATGCTAGTCAATTTGATCATGCAACTGACAAGACAAATAAATTGAAGATTAAAATAGTCGATCGGCTGACAAGCCGATGTAGTCATTCTAGCCGATGCCAATACTAGCCGATATTAATAGGGTTTTGAACTATCGATACATATATATCCAGTATGGATCTTGATACTTGAGTAAATAATGACATAAGGATAATCGGCTGATGATAATGTAATAAAACAATAATATAATCCAGTAGAAACCAATCGACTAGTAACGATAGATTGAATAAGCATTGATCCGAAGGTTAAAGCATTCATCAGCTAGAGGTCCAATGTCATAAAATCCAAACAATTAGATAAACAGTAAAACATTTATTGTCATCGGCTAAAACCAATTTGTAAGTAATTCTTGTAAACCGATACAACATCCAGATAATTTATCGGCTAGCACTTCGATAAAACATTAGCATCAACCTATCGACTTAACAAGATTTATATTATCAACAACAATCTAGTAGGTCGAACCTAACCGATGCAGCACAAGATTGTATGTGATAATCTAATACTTGATCAGCCGATAGATCTATCTAATGTGATAGATATAACAAATCTATTAAAAACAACATTGTGATTGTAGAGATATATCGGCTATGACAGAAGATCAGACCTAACCGAGACAATCCCAACTAAACTGATGCGTCTCTAAACACAATGCAATTAAAATAGAATTGAAATATCAGGTAGGCAAATATATCAACAGAACCAGAGTGATCCAAGAGATCAAAGCGATGCAACCTTGAATAACACCAATGTAGCCGATATATTCACGAGGGCCGGCGGAACATAGGACTTACCCCTTCACCAGAGATCGAAAGCTGATGCAGCCCCGCGTCAAGTACCAAGTTCCACTAGTGATAAGAAAAACATCAAAAAAGAGGGTGGCGATGCTCAGAGATTAGTTGTATTGATCGATGAGATACATTACAATGAACCCCGGGTATACATATTTATACCCATGGGTAGATATGAGTCCTTATAGGACAAGACACAAACTTTCCTAAAGATAAAAGGAAAACATGAAATCCTTATCGGAAACTAAACACACTTTCCTAACATTAAAAGGAAACTAACGATTAGTTAATTAATAGATAAATTGTCATGCCATATGCCATATCCCCCTTGAACTCAGACTCTTCTAAAGAAACTTCCTTTAATTGATTAATTTCCTGAACCGAATCCATCAAGAATACAACTGTTGGCGATTGATAATGCCCATCGGCCGATTCCACGACTTTGAAGCCGATACTGACTCTAGACCGATGATGTCTTTGAGGCTTACCAAATTTCGTCGTTAACAGATGCTTAGGCTAGAATTCAATGCATCTGGTTGGTGAAGATTTCATATGGCATACGATGGAGATATTATATGCGTATGGGATGCGGAGTCGAATTTGGAGGGAGTCCAAATTTGGTAAAATTGGAGTTTGTAAAGTTTGTTTCTTGTATGGGAAGGTTTCCTATGAGATTAGGACGACTTGTAAAAGATTGGTTCATGGCTTTAGGCTACCTACCTCGGGTATAAATAGAGAGGGAGGGTGTAGCCTCCCTGTATCGATTTTGTGAGAGTTGAGTTGAGAGTAAAGTTAGGGTTCCAAGTTTTAGTCGAGATTTTGATGAGGAGTGTTGTTGTTGTACTTCGTAAACACAAATTAGAAGTAATAAAGACCAATTTAATTTGAGAGTTCTTTGATTTGTGTTTGCTCGGGTGCAGCGGTCCAATCGGCGGTCAAACCGACGGCACCGACAAAGTCAGATCGACGGCACTGGCACGGTCAGACCGGTAGCTACACGGCGGTTAGACCAGTGGTGACGACAGTTGATCTCAGCGCAATCGGGTGGTTCGACCGGAGCGACTACACCGGTTAGACTAGTGAGTATGGAGTGGTCAGACTGGCGTATCTACTCCGGTCAGACCGATCGCCATCGAATTTAAGGGTAACTTTTAATTCTGCTAAAAGTTTGGTTTTTGGGTACAACCATTCACTTCCCCCCTCTGGTTGGATTAGTAATCATTATTCCATCCTACACCATGCCTCAAGCTCTGACAGACACAGCTTTGGCCCTCCAAGTACAATTCCAAGTCATTCTTCAGTAGCTAGGTCAACCCCACACAACCCCAATAACAACCATAGCCCCTTCGGCCTAGCCTGTTGGTGGATCAAGTCAAGGCACGCAATGACATGGCAGCCGCCCAACCAGCACGAACTGCATTCCACGGCCTAGATGCCTTTGCTAGCCCCTCAGGCTGTCGTGGTTGGCCCAGGCGAAATCACATGAATGATCCAGCCAAATGCACATGTTCAACCTCAAGCCTCTGGGATGGTTTCCCTTTTCGCACCTCCAAACCCAGGCCTTTCTCCCCAATAACATCAAGGGTCGGCGTCAAGGGTAGGGGCAAAAAAAAGCTACCTCTGAGCTGGGGCCATGCAATCACCCGATTCCCTCCCAGTTCAAGTATCCAGCAGTTGCAAGGTATTCGGGTGAAACCGACCCAAGCAAATTTCTATCGATCTATCAGTCGGCAATCGAAGCAGCTCATGGCGATGAAAACTCAAAGGCCAAGGTGATACATCTCGCCCTGGATAACTTCGCCAGGTTATGGTATTTCAACCTTCCATCAAGCAGCATCTACTCCTGGGAGCAACTACATGACATTTTTGTCATGAACTTTTGGGGAACATACGAAGAACCGGAAACCCAGCAGGATCTGTTTGGCATTCTGTAGGATCAAGGAGGCCGACTAGATGGGGGTGAATAGGCAATTTTAAAACTTTTGGCTAAAACTGAGTTTCGTATGCTGAAGCATAAATCAAAACAGTTTTGCACAATTCAAAACCTAAATCAATTAGTCTCAACTAAGTGCACAAAGAAGCTAGATATGTTGAGGTTTGTAAGCTAGGGTGATAATAGAACAAGTAAACTCTAGTATGTAAACTTGCTGAATTAAATTTGCACAAAATAAAAGAGACAAGTGACAAAATATTTTTCCACCTGATGTTCGGAAGCTTGCCAACTTCCTATGTTACCATTGAGACGAGTCCAACTTCACCACTCAAACCACGAATCCACCCCAAGCCCCCTTCGTCAAGGGGTGCGCAAGGTGGGACCAGCCCACGAAGTGGTCTCCCAAACCTCTATTACTATATGGTTGTTCTTCCTCCACTCCGGAGATGGTGAACACTGAGCCACTCACAATCAACACTGGGCCTCCACCACAACCTTCTTGGAGAGGTCATCGGACAACTCCTCCAAGCCATCTAGGAGTTGACAATCTCCAAGAGTAACAAATCTAGGATGCTTGCCGAGGATGATCAAGTGCCACACTAGCTCTAACAATGAAGCAATGCACTTGGATTGGCTTAACTCACTCTCCAACACCTCACTAGATAAACTAAGTGCACAAGGGGGTGAGAGCTCTTGCAAGGGTTCAAGATAATGCAATGGGGTGCCAAAACCTTACCCTTGCTTCTAGGGAGTGGGTATATATACCCCCAACCACAAAAACTAGTCGTTGGAGGCTAAAACACCTTTTAGGATGTGCCTGTCGGTCTAACCACCCTACTAAACCTGGTTAGACCGGCCCTCGGTCCAACATTCAAAAAACTAGACATTGGGGGCTTTCGAGGCCTTCGGGCGGTCTGACCGCACATCCAAGGTTGGTCTGACCGCCGACCATTTTTCAGCACACCCCATCGGTAGTAAAACGCCGATATCTCATGACTCAGGTGTTGGAATTGGACGTTCTTGGACTCTATGCAAAGCTTATTAAAAGGGATATCCAACCCATGAATAATACATCCAATAAACATAACTTTTGTTAAGGAGAAAGGGCTCACACTACAAAGGATATCCACTAGACATACTCACAAGATGTCACTCTCTCCTATTGGACATGCCCACTTCTCTCTTTGTTTGGAACTTGAGAAAACTCATCACACTTCGCTAGACGAACCCGCCAAATACACCCACATGCATATGAACTAATATGGCACAAGATCATCCATATTCTCACTTCATAGACCCCTCTTGTTAGTACGATGCCTATCTAGTAAATCCGATCTACACCAAACACCAAGACCAGGAGACTAAGAAAACATTATTAGCTCCATTATACCTTTGCCTTGCGCCATCCAACTTGGGGCCAAGGCTTGAGCCAATATCAACACTTGTGACCATCCGGTTGAACCATGTTTATGCCGAGGTCTTGACCATCCTTTTGTCAAAGCTTTCTTCTCATCACAAGCTTGACTTCAGTCTTGTCAACATGGCGATGTCCTTGGCTTGGTGACCATCAACCCATGGTGTCATCCATTTGCCTCATCACGGTGGGGCCTATTTCTTTGCACAGTTCAAGGGAAAACATTATCCCAACAAATCGGTTGTCGTCTCCACTTGATAACCAACCGGTTGCATATGAAAGATACAGAAATGTTTGTTGAGTATTCATTAACACCACAAGTGTCATATACTCGCATGCAAGCTCAAGTGCAAAGATCCAATATAAATAAAAGTTGAACAATATGGATCTAGAACATGCACAACAAGTATATATGATTTTTTTCCACTAAATATATGCATACAAAATAATATCCATGAAAAACAAGTGTATGCATGAATTAGAGAATAACTAATGGGTGTTTATCCTATACACATAGAGAAGGCATATGTAGTAATGATGTAGACCAACATAAACACATACCTTCATGATCTCCATGTTCTCAATTTAAAGGAGACTAAATAAGATAAGTCTCAAATAAACATTAGTCTCAGACGTATATATCAATAACATGGAAATCATATTTATGATGATGGAGAGAAAGAGTGATACATATCATTTGATCTTCACGCATTTCATCCTTGTTGTCCATGACCAAATAAGACATTTGTATCACATCTCATCATCAGGAAATAACCTAGTTAACAAATTATAACCTAGTTGACAAATTGTGTAAAAGAGAGGTTAATCCCATAAACATTGGTTTATCATCTATCACCAAAGCAACAATTACACGAATTGTGTAATGAGAGATCTTTCAATCTTCTCTCTTTGATGATGGATAATAACCCGATATAAACAATATAGAAAGATGAGATGAAAGATGATTTCAAATCAAGATAGAGATCTTATAATAAACAAAATATAGAGTAAGCTCCCCCTCAACATGTGCATACATATGGATATAAAGGAACATATATACACATAATCAATCAAGATCATGAGGGATCTCACAATATATTTTGGATTCACAGGAGAGACCAAGTTAGAATATGTGAAGTTTAATACATACCACTCATCATTTTTATTTTCATGTCCAAATGGGACTAGTCAAACAAAAGCTCATAAAACGTTAGTCTCATATAATTAGATTTGTCATTAATCACCAAAACCAAATTAAGGCACTTGAACTTACACATTCAGTAGAAGTCGAGCGAATCCACAAGGGAATATGAAAGGAGGCGCCCTCATGCCATACCTAGGATCTTGCACGGTCTCGGCCGAAGCTCCCTACTCAGCCTTGCCCGTGAGGGACTTGTTGGAGGCATGTCACGAGGACCTTCGACCAAGTCGCCGAAACCTACTCACAGCTGCCTGGGCGAAGCACAAGCAGCGGAGGCCCAATGGCCGCAAAGACGAAGTCACCAGGACGAAGCACTAGGAGAAGCCAAGGACCTTTGCCCTGGGGTTGAGGACCAAGCCCCAATGGCCGTGAAGACGGAGTCATCAGGGCAAAGCACTAGGCAAAACCAAGGACCTTCGCCCTGGGATCAATGGCTACTGCCCTCAAGCCAGTGGCTCAAGATTTAAGTTGGCCAAATAGCCCCTAAAGGCCCATTTAGTGACCCTAGAAAGAACCCAAGATCATATTATCTGTAATTACCCTCATAAATATCCCTATTATAAGGGTAGCTATATAAATTTATCTGTACTTAGTAACCATAGAGTGCATGGGTCTATACTAAGCCTATAAATAAGCCCCACAGGGCATGCATTGGGGGATCCCAAAAATTTCATAAAAATATTAATATATTACTTTTACTGTGCCACAAATAATGAATCCGTCTTTCGACAGATGCAGTTGTCTTTCAACAACATCTACCACTGACAAATCTACTACAGTTCTAAGAAAAATATTAAAAACAAATCAATGTCTAACACACAAGTGGTCTTCTCTACTGGTAGTACTCCTACCACACAGATTAGTTCACTCTCTTAGGAAAAATCGAGTGGGCAGAGGGCGGCGTGCAAGCAGGCTTTGTCCGGTGGCCCTCCGGCAGTGTGCAGGCGGTGACCCTCCATCCGGTGAGCCAATACGGCAACGTGGGGGTGGCAGGTGGTGGCTCTCCTGCCGGTGAGCGGATGGCGGCATGCAGGCGGAAAGCGGGAGGACGATGACTGTGCGGGTGGTGTGGACAGCAGTGTGCAGACGAACGGCGGGAGGACGTGCAGACGGGTGTGAGGGCGGCGGCCGGAGGACCTTGCGGATGACGGGCGATGGAGGTAGGGGAAATTCTCACCTTTTTTAGCCAATCTTGCCGGAGGCGCACGGGAATATGACGAGAGCTCGCGAGATGAATTTTCGTTTGGCACTAGAAAAATAATCGAGGGGGTTGTGCTAGGAGTCCCCAGGACTAAGGGATTGGGAGTTTAGAGGGATGGTGTTATTAATTATTTTGTTTGGTTGGGAGACATGGGAGTTTGAGTGGGATGGGGATAGGGAATTGAGGGAGCAACTCCCTCCTTTTCAATACCTGGGTAGGGGGTGGTAATTGGGAGGGAATTCCTTCTTTACTTTATCTAAACAAATCTTAACCATCCGTTTTCATTTAAGATCTAATCTCCAACTAAATTCCCTACCAATTCCCAGCACCTCTACCAAACAAGAGATTAGGACTAAAAATCAATTTCCCATATCAATCTCACCATTAATTCCCTTATCTAAACTCCCAATCCTCTTCCCTCGAGTTGCCAAACAAGCCGTAAGGGCTTGGGTTGGATCTGGGAGCCTCCTCACTTTGGGTCTAGCTTTAGAGTTCCTGCTGGGTCTAGTTTTTTATCTTAACCCTCAAAAATTGTTTGGGGCTAGGTCTTCCTGCTTGTTTGGGGCTAGGTCTTCCTGCTGGAGATGCTATGATAGTGTCATATCCATATCTATATATAGGGGTGGATATTCGGTCTACCCGAAAATTTCATTCTCGGTCTTTGGTCTTTCGGTCAGTTCGGTCTTTGAGAAGTGAAGATCAAATTTCAACGCAAAAATATCAGGACTGATAAACTCGGTCTCGGTCTTGGTCCTGATCGAAATTCAGCAACATTTTCATATATGCAAAAAAAATAATGGAAATTTTCAACACAAAATTCATAAAAAAATTAATTCGCAACCACGTAAGAGTAAAGACTCTTGCATGCATGGAAGAAGTAGGGATATTAAAAATTAGAGTTTAATCTTATTGAATTTAGTGGATTATAAGTTGCATTTAAACATTTTTTTAATTCAGTTTTTTCGATCTATTTGATTAACCGAGGAAACTAACCAAATTGATCGAACAAAATTCGATCTTTCACTGCTAAGGACTGAATTGATTTGATGACTGAATTGACGGTCTGGATCTTTTCGGTTCGGTCTTTTTCGGCCCACCTCTGTCGTAAAGTTTCCCTTTCAAGTACCGATAATTTTTCGGACGTCGGATGGAGATCCATCGTCTCACAGTCCTTCCCCTTCCTCTCTACCCTCTACCGAATCGAGCCTCGCGACCGGCGATCTCCGCCGCCGCCGCCGCCGACCTCCACCCCCACATTTTCTTGCTCATCTCCGGTCTCCCCTCGCCGCCGTCACGTGAGCACTGCCTTACCAACGCCCCGCAGCCTCCCACCAAAACCAAACCGGGGAATGTACATGGCGAGGAGCGCCGCCGCCAGGCTGCTCTCCTCCTCCTCCTCCTCCTCCTCCGCGCCTCCCCTTTGGTCCAAACGCCGGCGCCGCCATCCGTTCCTCCTCTCCGATTCCCGCTCAAAGACCACCTCCTCCTTCTCCAGCAACAGGCCTCCTCGCCGCCCACCGCCTCGCAAGGACGGTGGCGGGCCCCGCCCGTGCCTCTTCCAAGAACTCTCCGGTCTTGTCGCCCCTCCTGCCGCCAGCGATGACCCCGCGTTTCAGCCTCGGCGAGATGGGCAGGAGCGGTGTGGCCTCCTCTGCCATGACACAGCACAGTGCACGGAAGGTGCTCGTCCAATTGCCCCAGAGGGAGCGGCTGCGGCTTCTGGTTCTTTCACTGGTAGTGTTCCGAACACGGACGGTCTTGGGTTCCTTCCTGATGGATGGATCGGTCCTCGTAGCAGTGCAACAGGCGGTGCTCCATACAGTGAACTATCTATCCGGGAGGTGGGTGATGGAAATGCTGGAGATGTTGAGAACATCAGTGAGGTTGTGCATAGGGTAACAGAAGTTCTGCGGTCAGAGGTGCCTGGATCGTCCGTGGAGCAGAGGCTGGAGAACCTGGGAGTTACATATACACCGAGGGTTGTGAGCTTGGTGCTCAACAGGTGCTTCAAGAAGAGGCATTTGGGTTTCCGCTTCTTTGACTGGGTTAGGCAAGTTCCAGGATTCAAGCACACCACGGAGACATATAACACAATGCTGTACATTGCGGGTGAAGAGAGGAACTTCGGGGCCATGGAGAAGCTGATGGATGAGATGGATAAGGAGATGTGTTTGAAGGACATCAAGACATGGACAATCGTCATATCCAGTTATGGGAAGGCAAGGCAGATTGGCAAGATGCTGTCTACCTTTCAGGCTATGGGGAAATCGAGACATGTGGCAGCAGATAGTAAAGTTTATAGGACGATACTTCATGCTTTATGCAATTCTGCAAAGGCCGAGCTTGCTCTTGAGTTCTACAAAGATATGCCAAGGAACATGGAGGTTGGATCTGACATTTTTCGACTTCTATTGTGTTGTCTTGCAGGATCAGATATTGCTGAAGGTGTTTTTTATGTCAGAGATGATATGATTAAGAGCATGAAGTATCCAGAGGAACATTGTTATCTGGAAGCTCTACGGAGCTTCTGTGTTTCAGGAAAAATAGAAGAGGCTCAGAAAATCTTCCAGCAGATGATGAACAAGTCCATTGCTAACTCATCTGCATTTGAAATCCTATTGAGGGGTCTTTGCAAAGATGGAAGGATGGATAGAGCTCTTCAAGTTATGGAGTACATGAAAAGCAAGTCATCTGCGAGCAGTGCCACCTTTGGTTCTCTCATTGATGGGTACCTGAGGAAAGGAGAGCGTATGAAGGCACTTGAGTTGCTGCAGGAAATGAGGGAATATGGATGTGTTCCATTGGCATCATCTTATACTCAGCTCATGCAACACCTCTTTGCATTTGATCAACATGAAGCAGCATGTAGATTGTATGAGGAAATGCAGGAAAATGGTATTGAACCAGATGTTGTGACAATCACAGCACTAATAGGTGGGCATGTTCGTAGCGGACATATATCTGAAGCATGGGATGCATTTAGGAATATCAATGAGAATGGTCAGAAACCCACATTGAAAGCTTATACAGTGTTCATCCAAGAGCTCTGTAAGGCCTCCAGGCCCCTTGAAGCACTAAAACTTCTGAAGGAAATGCTGGAATCGGATTTCAGGCCTTCCAAGCAAACTTTCAGCAGGATTATGTTCGCTCTGCGTGATAATCACTATTTGGAAGAAGCCAGCAATGTTGAGAGGATGCGAGCATCTTTTAATTGTTGTAACCCTGTAGAAGAGCTGCAACGCAGAACATTGGATCAAGTTGACTACACTGATAAATTTGAAAAATCATCTGGATCTGGTCCGGAAGAGAAGGAAAGGACAGTGGAGTTTGTTGGTCATCCTTCGTATAAAGACTGTGAGGTCTCAGGGAGCTTTCCTTGTGATGACACACAGAATTTAGAACAAGCAAAGGATTACAGCAATGAAGATGTTGAACAAATATGTCGGATTCTGTCCTCTTCTGATTGCTGGAGCTCAATACAACAGGCTTTAGAGATGACACCAATATCTTTTACTCCAGATCTTGTTGATGCCATTATGAAGCGCTGTAAGGCAAACAGTTGTGCTGCTTTACAATTTTTTTCTTGGGTGGGCAAACGATCTTACTACATGCAGACAACAAAGACATATAACACAGCCATAAAACTCGCTGGCTCTGCAAAAGATTTTAAGCGCATGAGGCTTCTTTACAGAGAGATGGTATGGGCAGAATGTTACCCAACAGTGGATACATGGAATGTCATGATTTGTCAGTATGGAAATGCTGGTCTGACTGAAATGGCCCTTGAAACATTCTACCAGATGAAGCAGGGTGGCTTTCAGCCTGACAAAACTACTTACAGTCACCTAATAATGTACCTCAGCCGCAGAAAAGGGAGGAAAGTAGATGCTGCAGTCAAGATTTTCCATGAAATGTGTCATGCAGGCTATATACCTGACAATGGAATGGTTTGCACATATCTTTCTGCGTTATGTGAGTGTGGGATGATAGATCGTGCTAAAAGCTCAGTAGTACTACTATGTAAACGTGGATTTTCTATTCAGGCTGGCTACTCCATACTCATTAGATCATTGTGCAGGTCTGATAGAATGGCCGAAGCTCTCAGTTTGTTCGATAATATTGAGAAATATGGTTGCTCAAGGAGTGCATACATGTATGGGAGTCTCATTCACGCGTTGTTGAGGAGGGATCGCTTTGAAGATGCTTCAGCTAAGCTTGCAGAAATGAAGAATTTAGGTATAGCTCAAAGCACACATATGTATACCTCATTCATGATCTATTACTTGGGGAAAAGAGATGTTTCCAAAGCCATGGATGTACTTAGGGAGATGACAGAAAATGGATGTGAGCCTACTGTTGTCACTTACTCTGCATTGATCCGTGGTCACATGGCAATGGGTATGGTTTCAGAGGCTTGGGATGTCTTCCAACGCATGAAACTGAAGGGACCTGTGCCAGACTTTGAGACCTACTCAATGTTCATGTCATGCCTTTGTAAGGCAGGTAGATCAGAGGATGGGTTGCAGCTTATTCATGACATGCTGAATAGTGGTATCATCCCCAGTGCAGTGAACTTCAGAACTGTTGTCCATGGTCTGAATATGGAGGGCAAGTACAAGCTAGCTGATTCTGTTCTCCAGTCAAAATGGCAATTGCGGAGTCGAAGGACCTTCTCAGAATCGCTTGTTGCCAATTTATCTGTTTAATTCATATTCTCTGTTGAAACTTTATCATGAGTAGTGCTCCATGTTCAACTTATTTATTGGAACAAGAGTTGTATGTGGTACGAGCATGTGAACAAGAAACATTATTTATTGCACTATGCGGAATGCCCACATCAGTAATCAGAGGAACACTTTATCCAATTTAGAGCAGTGAACTGTTGTAACACTGGCTGCATGAGGACCTTATAAGGTATTCCTTCTCTCTCTCTTGCTTTGACATTTCTTCTTCATTCAACAGTACAACCTAGCTGTGATCGCTAAAGATACCGCCCCCTGTTGATTTCTTACCCCCGCAGCCTGTCCCTTTGCCATTCCCCTTCTCTACGCCAGTATGTGCTTTGTAGGTACCCTACTTTGAATATGCTCAATTGCTTGTAATTTGCAGTATAATTGATTAAAGTTCCTCCTGAAGTAACTTCCATCAATCTGTTCACACAGTTAATATGTCTACGCATGATCTAGTTTCAGTATTGCTATTTGTATCACAGTTATTCTTTATTGGTTGGTTTTATAATTACTTTGCTTCACTTATAAGACTGCTCAGAGATTATAAGCAAAGCTGCGTCTTTGTAGTGTGTGGAGGTAGCATCCATTCCTTCTTCTTTAGGAAATTCCTGATGCTGATTCCCTGTACTGGAATCTGATAGTAGAAATTCTTTAGGAAATTTTTTTGATGCTGATTCCCTGTACTGTAATATGATAGTAGAAATTTTAGCACTGAGCCACTGACTGGCGTTTTAATAATCGCAGAGGTCACACCCAAGTTTGCCCTCATGCTCTGGTCTTAATTTGTCATATTAGTGTGGATAGTTTTACTGATGAAAGTCTCAGGAAATGGTATGAGCACCAAATGAACCACACACAGTTCTTTTCTACTGTTGTATGGCTTGATAGGTATAAGTAAAGTACCTTTGCTGTTGCTTGATTCCTTGCAATACATCAACTGTAAACTATGTGTTGAACCGACTGCTATTCTTGCTACTTATGTTCGTTTCTATGTCTGTTCAGAAGGAAGCCCAGGATTTGAATTGAAAAGGTAACGTTACAACAGGATTAGTACAAGGCCGAAAGCGACAGGAAGGGTGTGCAACTGAAGAGAATAGGAAAAAAAAAGTCCAGAAGAGACCATGGCAGACAACAGAAAGGTTCAAAGCCTTTGCATTGCTCTATCTCAAAGACCCCGCACCATCCTCAGTTCCATTTAAAACGTGCTGAATAGAAAGGTAATGTTTCATTAAAAATAGAAACTAACGTTAAAGCTTGGGTTACGGTACGATTACATCTTGATGCAAACTTGCAAAGGGAGAGTCTGCTTCCTTGATAAAAACAAATTCCTGAAGACTTGGCGGTTTGTTGTTTTTCTACAATGTTGCTTTGAGTTCTTGCTAAACTATAGTTGTTGTAATGATGTAGCTAAGATTCAGATTCTGTAGTTCATTCGTATGAAGAGATATAAGCGTAATATTTAGCAATTTCTAGCTCTCATAATGGGTTCCATGCTTTCGTTTACTAGTGTTTCAGTAAAGCCCAAGTGGAATCTTTATCATCTTTGTATAGAGAATTTGATTAAAAAAAAGGGGGATTTCAAATTCTGCTAAGTACTAAAGTACCACGCCGAACTGGTGCATGCTATTGTATTTTACTTATGATCTTTGTCAATTTCTAAGATTCTAATCATGGACATGACTTGTCTAGGCCATATGATTCAGAATGGTGACTGGTGGGCATCTTCGATGGCTGCAGCACTCTTGGAGTTCAGCTTGCACTGAGTAGCATGGTAATTATTGGTGTGAATCATCAAATACGTTGTTACATGGTTCCGAAGTTCTGGGACGGTGTTGCATAATTGCAGCATATTGCTATTATATTAATCATTCTAAGATGATGTTTTCGCTTCAATATGGATGGATGCGCAACGCTGTGTACCATGTAGTACTTACTAACCATGTAAGGTATTCAATTTTGTGACATTGCCGTGAAAGTTTCTACCTATCCATCATTTCTCAATGAAACGTATGTAATGTATATTTTGAACTCATCATATGGGATTATGAAATCTGAAATAAGAACGTAATCGTGTTGGCTCGATGATTCACTGAATTAACAGAGGCTCCACAATCTTAAAACTTCAACTTGTCCATCCTTTTTGTCTAAACCAAAATTCCATCACAAGAGAAGGTACAAACTGCCTTGCGCCCAATCATGCCACTGGACTTTTCAAGCGTAGCATAGTCTACATATAACTTATTAAGCAAAGAATGAATTTAACTCTTGGTAATAACAAATATCAATTTCCATTTCATTGTCTGCCTAGTGCTGCCTGTATATATCTGTGATGAAATATTTTTACAGCAAGGAGAAATATGGAAATATGTCTTTCCCCTTCCTGCAGCATTGCAATACAGGATCGTCAGTACAGAGGAAGACCTTGATCACAAGTGCAACCATGGAGTGAAGAGAGCGATGGCTGGTGAGGAAGCATCCAGCATTATTTCATCCTAAGAGCAATGTAGCAAACATGGCTCATCCAGGAACACAAGAACATGGGCTAGCCTCCACATCTGTTGCCACTGTACACTTTACAGTTAGAGCTTCTTTACGGTTTCTTCTACTGCGCGTTCATAGTACCTCATTCTCTGTGTAGCTTTCACTGCACGGTCGAAATCCCTCTTTTCAAATGCTTCCTGGAAGGAATGGGACCAGGTTTCCATCTTTCTCTTAATCTGAGAAAGGTGACATATATTGTGAGCCTAGAAATCATTCAAGCGTATTGATGCTTCGAAATAAGACATAATTGTGCTTAACAGAACCTGAGATTGTATCTTCTCCAGGGTTTGAGAATCACTGGCATCATTAACTGTTTCACGTATCTCCATCATCTGCAAATTATGTAGAAATATAGCTTTGTTTCTTGAAACTGATCTTGAATTGACATATAACGTCATTGCAATTATTACTTTTGTGTGAAGTTATTGACACAAGCATCATGGAAATATAAACTAGTGATTAAGTGGCTGCATCAGAACCACAGAAAAAAGATTCAAACAGATTACCTCCATAAGAAGTTCGGGATCAGTGATAGTCTTTTCTTCATCAATGGGGATCCCTTCTAGTTGCAGCTGCAAAATGGTTTCATATGGTTGAGAAGCAATTTAAAAGATGATGTAGATGGATGCTTACATAGATGTGCCATGTAAAAAAGGTCATATGTTTACAGGTCAAGTATATTTTCGATTTTATTGGGTGGAGATGGAGATGGTTTAGCCACATATAATCATAACCTAATATGGGTTAAAATGAGATGAAATAGGCTGTACTTTTGAAGTATTACTGGAAGAACTTACCAAGTATAATGCCCTTGACAAAGGTTTGCTCAGTGTGCGGTATGCATCAATCACAAGTGCTGATTGCTCAGCAGCAAAGGCTCTCTCTTTCTACACAAATAGAAGCCAAGTCACAAATTGTTTTGAAGACGAAGGTACAAGTACTATAGATTGGTAAGAATGCCAGGGAGAGACCTCAGATTTAGAATGAACTAGGTCAGGATGTAACTTCTTCTGCCAGTCTTTGTATTTCCCTTCTAAATTGTTATCCTTTATGGTGTATACCCTTTCTCTGCCAAAGTAATGAAGCAAATTATTGATGTATGATTAAGGCATAGAAAATATTAATAGAAACTTATGCAATTGTAGAAATTTTTGAAAATATTATTTTAAGAGTAAAAAATTCATAACGTGATTGCCATGATGGTACCATTGTATTTATCATGAAGCAGATCATTGGAACAAATTGTGAATTTGCCATATCATTACAGGAGAGGTCAAATGCATAGGATGGACAAAATATGCAGTGTGGATATCATGGATACAAGGCTGTCCAACTGAAACGCTCACGAGTTTTCTGAGGGGAGATTTGGAAATTTAATAAATTATAAGCATTAAGCAAATAGGTACAAAATCACAAAACCATCACCAAACAAACGACTTGCGTTATTACCTAAACAGCCAACATGGACATGAACAGAAGGGAACTTATCAGCATAATAAACTATGCAAACATATTCCCCCAGGTAGGATTGGTGAAAAGAGCAAGTTGGAATATGAACTTTGAAATATATCCAGCTAATCCCAATAATTCGTTTATTTTTTTTAATATTACAGATCAGTGCATCAACAATCAAACATTATATAACATAATTGCATTGCATCACAGAAAATTCCCTAAAATGACAACATGTTTTGGCGAACCCAAGAGTCGCATCAAAATGCACATATCTTGTAACAATTATTGCAATTACCAGTCCTATTATTGCAATCGCATCAAAATTGCCAGTAGATCACTTTCGTCCTAGCCAGAAAAAGCTAAGCTGGTGTCCCGTTTCCCTTTCTGCATAACCCATCAAACCATGAACACTTATATGCACTGCAGATGATACGAAGAAGGCAACAACATAGAAACCGTCCTTGTACGAGTAGCATTTCAGCATTGCAATGCATAATGCCTACGAGCTGGGCAGTTATTATGACGATCACAGCACAATCCAATTATACCCAAAATACACTAGAATCTGAAAGGCACGGCACGATTCATTCACAACAAAAAGACAGTAGTAATAAGCTAATTAGCGTCTGATATTAATAATGATTATTATACGGCAAGTGGAGATTGCCAAGCAGTAGCTATACTCACAGGCCAAAGATCCGGAAGTAGTCGACCGCGGGGTCGACGGGCTGCACGCTGCCGCAGGACCCGCACGCGAGGAACGCGCCGCTCGCGCCGCAGCTCCAGCACTCGCTTCCCCCTCCCCCTGCCCGGCCCGTGAGGCTCCGGGACGGCGCGCCGGCGGACGAGGAGCCCCGAGCGAAGGCTCCGACATCGCCGGTGGTGGTAGAGGCGGAGGAAGAGGAGGGGACGGTGGGGACAGGCGGCAGCGGGGTCCTCCTCCTGCCGCCGCGACCGGCCGCCGCAGCGAGGTGGAGGCGGAGCTGCCCGGCTCGGCGCCACATGTGGGGCTCCTGCAGCGGGGACGTCCCTATGCGGATGCGGGTAAGTCCGGCGAGCGGCGGCGGCGGCGGCGGGGAGGCGCGGGGAGAAGGGGATAAGCGGTTGAGTTGACAGGCAAGTATTTTCTGTGGGTTCGGTGGTTGACAGGTGGGACCCTGGGAGCTTTCTCCCGTGAAAAATTAGTGCGGAGGCGTGATTGTTTTAATGGCTCTTTTTCAAGTTTTTGTTACGTTTATTGTGCGTTGCACCATGTCAAAGTTATATTATTGGTACAAGAAAAAAATATCCGTATGTTGCAAATAGGTAAATAAGTTTTTTTCTAATAGTATATTGAAATATCAAGATCACTATATACACTACAATTGAAAACGTTAATTAAAAATCATTCCTTCGTTTTGGGCTGAAGACCTATCCCTTTCTTCCTTTTCATCCCTAGCCCAATCCGCTATCTCTTAGCTTCATCTGTTTGGCCCATCTCTCTTCGATCCAGCTCACAAGTGGAGCCACAGGTTCAGCTAGCACAATCGAATACCTCTCCTCGCTGCCAAGCTAAACCCACGTGCTACGATAGCATATTCAACCTTCGGACGGTAGTCCCGTACACTACAATAGTATCTTCAACCTTCGGATGACAGTTTTGTACCCGTACTATGCCAGAGCCAATCATCCCTATAAAATCTGGTTGAATCTTTCTCCATCTCCCAAAATTGGTTAAGGGCTTCATCCACCTGATCTCTTCTTTCCGGTTCCCCAAAATCGAAGTGAATCTGCATCCAAACTCGTTCTCCCAAAATTAGTTGAGAGCTTTTGCTCCTCACGACCTTCTCTCTCCGTTTCCCCAAAAATCGGAGCGAATCCGTATCCAAATCATCGCAGCCCAATTCTGTAATACTCAGGATAAAAATGCTTGTGCTGCTACGAACACCGACGGTCGAACAAAAGCTACGGAAGCCTTACGTTACGTATTTTTTAATTAGGTATTGATAAATATACATAGAAGATATGTACGTTGTTATGCTAGATTGGATTATAATTTCTTTCCTCCGTGATTGTAGTGTGAGCTATTGAGTTGAATAAGTAGATTTCATATATTGCGTTTAAGGCATTTTCGCCCTTTCCAGAAATCTTTGGGTGTTTCCTTGGGCCATGATCGAAGCATAAGTGTATGAATAAAAACAAAGCAAAGAGGTATGTATGTATAAGTTGTAATTATATTACCAATCGCTTTGTTTAGCTAGTTCACAACAAAAACGCTATGCACAGGGGTGGTAATGGGTCAAAATCTACGGGTTCTTTCACATAGCTCTCAAACATTTTTAGGTTAAAAATGTATAAAGATTGAGCCTACCTATTTTTAACCTAACACTCTAATTTTCTAGCGTAAAATATTAGACCCATTACCATCCTAATTGTGCCATGCATGGAGCTCATGGACCAAAGTTATGCACTATAGTCCAGTAAAAATGGATCGGATCAAGGCTTTCACGAGGGCATGCACTACTTCTGCAACTACGAATCAAACACAGATGACGACATACCAAGCCACGAATAAATACATCTTTAATTTTTTAATTTTTATAATAGTGCATATAGAGTTAGAGATATTTTTTCCTAAAAAGTATATGAGATTTTTATTTTGAGATAGTACTGATATCTAATTCAGAATCCTTGGGATGATGCTCATATCCTGTACGTTGCTCTCTTATGACTTGACGGGAACTATTAAGCAATTAAGAGTCGACTATCGTTCGAAGTTAGCATGCGAGTTTTTAAGAATGATTTCTTATACGTCTCCTTATATATTTCTGAAAGCAAATGAACTTAAAAGCTAACTCAAATATGAATGACATACGAAATATCTTTAATTTTTATAATAGTAGAGATACGTCATTTTAACAAGTTTTATTAGGATACTCAAAATCTCTGTAAGAGCAGAGGTTAATAGATGATACGCTATCGTAGATCATGGTTGAGAAGATGATCTATCGGAAGTATAGCCATACCAGGGATAATGTTTACAACAGAAACAATACGATATCTCTACTACTTAAAAAATCCGTAGTGATGACGGTGAAGCTAATATAGATAGACAACCTATTAATCGTGGGATCAGGAGATTGGGCGCTACTGAGGGATCCCATCGCGCTCCTCCTCCGCTCCAATCGTTCGATCCCATCACCCCATCGCGCTAGATCGCGCTCCTCACCCAACCCCATTCCGTCCGCGACCCCCTTCCCTGCCAGGTTTCCTTCACCGCTGCCAGGGTTGCGTGACAGCGACGCCACTAGCTCTCCCGCTCCCCACGCCCCATCTCATTCGCCCCCACCCCCGCCCCACTTCCCTTGCCGCCACCGCTCCTCGCTTCCCTCGCCCTCGCGAAATCCTCCTCGCCGCCACTGTTCTCCACCACCAGACCATTGTCGCGCCGCAACAACTTGCTCCGTTGATGCCACCAAATCACCGTCGCCCAGCTCGTCGGTCTTCTCCGTGCCATTCCCGATCTCTGCCTCCAGAACATCGTCGGGCTCCTCGCCATTTCATTCTCGCCGCCACCGTTCTCTGTCACTAGACCGACGTCACGCCATCACGATCTGCGGAGCCAACACATTGCTGCCTCCATCAATGCACAATTATCCCCCGCGTCAATCACCCCTGCCGCCCCGCACCGCTACCTTTGTCCATCGCCAGACCACCGTCACGCAACCTCAATCTGTTTCGCCTAAGGCTTTGTTCGGTTTAGAGGGGATTGAAGAGAATTGGAGGGGATTGAGGGGGAATAATTCCACACCACAATAGGTGTGGAATAAATCCCCTCCAATCCCTTTCTCATGGGGATTAAGAGAACAAGGTATAAAGGTATGTAAATCCTTCTCGCCGACCCTTCTCCCCTTCTCTCTATACCCCATCCCTACTATGTTTCCTCTCTCCCCATCGATTGCCTCACCACGGTCTGGCAACTCACTAAGATTGTTGGGTTTGGGGCATTGCTTGTAGGTGGAACGTTGATTAGAGCTCTATCGTACGGATCGATCCCCTCGCGGCCTTCTCCCTCTCCCGCGCGGATCTTCCCATCCCCATCGATTCAATGCCTCCACGCTGCCGTATAGTCCGCCGCCACCTACGCAGGTCAAGATCTCCGTCATCATCGTCCAGTCCGCCGCCACCTATGCCGGTCAGCATGCTCCATTCATTTCATTCCCCCCTATCACTATTTTTACGCCCTAGCACTGCAACTCCATTCATACGATCAATTCAGCCATTGAGTTATAGTGTACATACTTGTGAGTTTATTAGCAATCAATTGGCAAGGCAAAACGAAGCTTACATTATTATAAAGAAATGCTGCTTTTAGAAAGCAAGACTTACAAAATATGAAATATAAGGTAGTAGCTGGAATTGTTGTTCTTATAATGAAAAATTGAAGCAGTTATTTGCAAGGATGAACCGTATATTATATATGTAGTAGTAGAAACAGTAGCAATGTAGTATGGCATTACTTCTGATTGCAATTTTTTTGTTATTCCCTTAGTGATAAGGGCTGGGAGGTGATGTGATCCATCCCATTTTCGTTGAACCAATCGTGAGTCCCAAGTAGCCATAGCTTGGCCATGTCTTCTTTCCTGAGATTTGTGACACTTGGAGAAAAATGCTTTTTAGGGCTGCAATTGCATCCTTGTACCTATGGGGCAGATTGGTCGACCGATGAACCAAACAAAAGAGAAACCTAAATTGGAAACGTTCTTTGTTTTCCTTCATATCTAAAATCTGAACTGAACAGAGACGAGAAGACTACGGCATCCCTTCCAAACATAATTTCTCATGTTTGTTATTCAATGATTTTAATTATAGCAGCTAAAATCAAGATTATGTTGCTTGGGTAGTTTGATACATTAAACATGATTGCTGCAATATATTTTTAATGAATATCTACAGAGAAATTGTATAACCTTTCGACTCTGCTTTTCGTTTTCAGGCTACACACTCATCATCTCTTATGTCTTAATTTTTTTCAATTCAATCTCTTTTAAGGTTGTTCAAGTTCAGTATCATGCCATCTACCTCTCCAGTATAATTTATAATATACTTCTAGGTAAGTTCTGCTGACTGCATATGCTGTCATGTTTTCTCTTCATAATAACAACAGATATATACATACTTGCCATGTTAGGGAGCTCATGCCATCACACATTAGTTTTAAGTTTCAGGTTGTAAATAGGCACAACATGTAGAAAATCTGCTGATTTTCTTTCCTAATGATTTAGATATATATAATTACCAAGTTGATCATACGGTTCTGAATATAATCAAAAATCATGAACAAGAACAACCTTGATTCGCTTTATGTTATTTACCTCTTATACATGAATTACAGAGCTAAGTATATCAAATGAACACCTCAAGTAGTCAAAAATCATATTACCACTGAGTAACACGTGGTTTGAGGTGGTCCGTGGTAGGTGACGAGGAGTAATGCAACGAGGGCCTCGTGGAGGCGCCACTCTTGGTTGCCCGCGCGTCAGGGTGGCTCTATAGTGGGGGTACTGGCTTGATTCTGGGTTGGAAGCGGAGCTCGGTGTCAGTCTGCTGGTTGGGATATTGGTCTGGAAGATGTGACCTCCAATCTGCGGAGCCGGGAGAATGGTTGCCTGCCACAAAATGGCGCTATCGTCTACTCCCTCGCCGGTAGAGTCAAGGTCTTGCGGGAGGCCTTCTCTCACTTTGACACCGATAACCAATTGCAAGCCTTGCCTCCATTCCTACTCAGGCCTCATTTGGCATAGGCGGAGCTTGACATCGACACCAGACTGCACAATCACGGTGCCAAGAAGCACGGTAATTCCTGATGCTCAAATGGTCACACCCCACTCCTTACGCGGCATCCTTGTTGAACCATATCATATATGAACTACTTCAGGTTGAAAGGTAGTTTTCATAATCTACCATTGTTGATGAGCCAACGTCTAGGCTGGATTCAACGACAGCTCTCAAGATAATTCAGCTTCTACATCATATAGCTAAGGTAATATGCAAGTATTATATATTGGCTGGCAATCACTTTAGTTCATCTTTAAATTTATATATTACCTAGAAATTAGAAATCTGTGACTCAGGAAGTAATATGCAGGGATTAGGATTGGCAATTGGAGCTATCCTCTTGGATATAAAAAACACAAAAAATGTACCTTCAGTTACAGTCACGAGTCATGGCATTCATGCTAGCAGGAGGATTGTTTGTAAAGGTAAGAGCAATATTACAGGCCCAATATTTGTTCAAAATAGATTATGATATAGATATTTTGCACTCCAAAATATATGAGTTTGTGGCTTTCTGCAGTGTAGATGGAAGTTTTTCTAAAACATTTGGTTGCAGGGGATGTTGAATTTTACTGTTTGCAGGGGACCTTCACCCTTCTACTTAGTAAACCTTCCGGTCATGGTTTTTCAGTTTTTCTGCCATCATGATCAATTACGATTTACATTACTTGATGTTAGCATTATAGATTTGTGTATTTATTTCCTAATTCATATCATCGGTCTTTCCTAACTGCAAATCACAAATCACAGTTCAGGCTATTTTGTACCTCATGTTGTGATTTAATGTTCCGAAGACTATTATGGTTTATGGGTACTTGCTCTAATATATTTTTTTGTCAAATTATATGTCGAATACCATAATATTTCTGATTGCTCTACCATCTAATCCTGAATTTTAGATTGGTGCACAGTGATTAGTTAGGTTATTTTCTGATCAATGCCGTAAAATTGATGTGTACACAATTTTACAAAATGAACAGTCCATATTATTGTAGCCTGCAGTGATCCAAATAGTTTGAGTCAATACAGGCACAGATTTATTTGCCAAGTGGCCAATTTCTAGATAGGTTTGCATATTGCTTTTTTGATATTTGACCAGTATACTGAATGAAATGGTTCATTGTGCCCAAAAATGCGTTCATTGGTGCTGACATGGTTAATAAGTTCTCATATCCCCTGTAGATAAACGTAGCAGAATTGCTATGACACTGACAGATCACTTCGATCGTCCTATTCACAGTATTTTACCATGTGTCAGTAGCAATATCTATAAACCGAGGGAAGATCAAATATAATGGCAAATCAAATGAGTCATAAGTCACACAGATAAGATCAAGAACACCGACTAGAGCTTCTCTAAACTAGGTGTGAAAACTTATGTTTTGAATTTAGTCCTGATCAATTCATGTATTTCTAGATTATAAGCCCCAGGAAAATATGAATTTTAAAACATGATTTTAAATTAGTCTAGATTTTTTTTACACTCAATTTTTGTCACACCCCGATCTGGCACCGCCGTACAACGGCACCTGACAGGAGCGTGTCGTAGGAAAAACGGCGTGAACCGCTTCCTACGAAACCGCGATATCGGTACCAGTCCCAGGACATAGCGCTGGTACCCACGGTGACAATTATGAATCATTGCAATCCTTAATTTAAATAGAGGACTTATTTACCTTGACTTAAGTTGCAACTCTCGGGAGGACCCAAGAATGCAACAGACGACGCGGAAGCAGCAACATCAGAGACAGAGGCAGCGAAAACCAACGAACTAACACCCAACACCACAGGCAACAGCAGGGAACTAGGACGAAACCCTAATCTTCACTTCGGCTTCACCTTCAGAGCTGGCAGAACTATATATATATAGAAAGCAAGTACTTACGTACTCAGCAAGCCAGGGGAACTTAAGTGGTTAATGCAAACTTCAAGGAAAGGCTGTTTATTTAGCAAAGCAGTTTTATTTTCAAGATTTGAACAATCTAAGTGTGTGCTTGTCCACAACTAGAGCGAGACAAGTCTCAGCTCGGTCGGGAGTGAGAAGTAACAAATTGATTTTCATGTTTGCACAACTTCCCAGAGTTGGCTTCAAAGTTGGTTTCCCAAACCAAACCAATTATTCAATCTTCCCGAGATATGTGGTCCCAAACGACCAATTATTTCCAGGGACTCCCTATCCCGCTGTCTCCCTGACAGCCAATTAGGGACTCCTTGTCCCGCTATCTCCCTGACATATCTCCCTGACAGCCAATTGTTTCCCAAGCATCAGGTTTCCCCAACCATTATCATCTCTTTTCAAAGCATAGTAAAACAAAAACTACGGTAAGGAATCACCTCACATCCGCCCATAACCGTGGGCACGTCTGTTCGAACAGTTTGTTAACCTCTGCAGAAGGGGTACACTTTACCCACACGACGTTACTAGCCTGGGTCACCCAGCCCGTGCTAAATACTCAGCCAGGGGTGTCCCACTTCACCCGTGTGGTCGCACTTGTTGTATGCTCGGATGTAATTCCAAAGGAATCGGTCCTTAAAGGCGACCGCACAAGCATCCCGCCCAGGAGTGGCCTTGTGTCGCGAGTTTTATTTTTAAAATTCATTTTTCTTTCACAAGGCACCGACCCAGACGTCGGGTTTTTCAATACTTTTGTAAATCAATTTTTACCCAAGATGTTCTCATATTTTAAGGAAGCAATTTACGGGGATATCCGGAGTATAGGAAAAAGGTATATGGACCAAGGATTGATTTATTTGAACTTCCAGAGTAGGGAAAGTAAATCATGGAATTTTTGTACAAGGAAAAGTATTTATTTATTTTATTGGAATCAAAGAAATGATTTATCGAAATTTGTGGTCAAAGGAAATGGAATTATTGAATTTCTAGAAAAGAAATATTCTCAAGAATATTTCTTACACTCACTGATATGTGGGGCCAGCAAGAGGTGAGGGAGGGTGTATGGACTTCTGGTTATGGGTGGCTGTTTTGGGTAGAGGGACGAATGAGGGACCAATGATGGACTTTGTTTCATGGGTGACTGTCTTAGAGGGAGGGAGTCAGTATAGACTTATTCAAGTGAAAAAGGTACTGGACTCGAAGAAAGGGAGGAATAACAGACTTTGGTTCTAAGGTAACAAGCTTGTAAGGAGGGAGTAAATATGGACCTTTGGGTCATCGGGCGGGGGAGGCAAGGCCGTGGCCCAACGGCTGGAGAGAGAGGGAGAGGTGGGGTGGGCTGATGAGGGCGACGGCCCAGTGGGGTGGCGCTCGCGAGCGAGCAAGGCCGGAGGGAACTAGGCCGCGCGCGGGAGAGCGGCCCACGGCTGGAGTGGCACAGGCACGCGGGGGGAGGGGAAAGAAGGCCTGCGGCCGGAGCGAGAGGGGCGGCCCAAGGCGGCGCGTGGGGCGGGAGCAGGCCGACGAGGAGGCGGGCTGCGGGGGCGCATGAGAGAGAGGGAGAGGGCTAAGACCGGGTCAAAAGGGGGTGTGGGGCCCACAGTGGGTCCCACCACCATCTTCTTCCTCCTCAAATCTTCTTCCCTCTTTCATTCTTTTCCCTTCTCTTCTTCTGTTCTTCTCGTTTCTTATTTCTTCTCCTCTTCGATTCGTCCGAGAGGGGGAGTGAGGGAGGAGCGTGGCTGGCGTGGTGGGGACGGTGGCACGGCCGGAAGCGGCGGCCACAGAGGCAGGCGGCGGAGAGAGGCGGCGCTGCGAGGGAGTGGGAGATAGGAGAGGGCGTGCGGTAGCACGACCGGCAGAGGTGAGCGGCTGCGCTAGGGCCTACGGGAAGCGAGGGGAGAAGAGGGGGCGGCGAGGTGGGTGTACTGCGGGGAGGAGAGGCCGGTGGCGCGGAGCCGGGGAAGAGGAAGGAGTCGGTGCGGCCGGCGTCCGCGGCAGCAACCGGCAAAGGAAGGGGGCGGCGACCACGGGGAGCAAGGTAGGGGAAATGGCCGCGTCGAGAGGGAGAGGAAAGGGGGCCGGCGGCCGTGGCGAGGCCGACGCGGCGCGGCCGGGCACGACGGCCAATGCGGCGCGCGACGGCGGTCGGCCGCGAGAGCGGCGAGGAGGAGGGAGGGCGGAGAAGGTGGGGCGGTGGCCGCGGTGGCGGCAAACAGTGAGGCGGCACGGCGGCTGCGAGGTAGCACGATGAAGGGAGCAGGGGGGAAAGAGATGGGGTGTTTGTCGCGGCGGCGCTCGTTCTCGGCCACGGTGGTGTGGCACCGTGGTCGACCGCACGGCGGCAACCGGCGAGGGAGAAGACAGCAAGGCGTAGGCGCGGGGAACACGAAGCAAGAGAGGGGAAACGAAATGCTCCGGGGGTGGATTTTATAGGCGAGTAGGACGCTCGGCTGGCGGGCACGAGCGGCAGCGGCATTTGAACGCGAGGGCGGGAGGAGCAGTGCGGGCACGGTCAAGGTGGGGGCGGCATGCTGCTGTTGACGTAAAAACACGACGGTCTGGGAGATCTGCTTAGCTCCAGTGCAGGTCCAAAATAATGATGAGATGTGGGCGTACCAGTCAGTTTGATCCTGCAACTGACAAGATATATAAATTGAAGATCAAAAGATAGTCGATCGGCTGACAAGCCGATGGAGTGATTCCAGCCGATGCCGATACTAGCTGATATCCAGTATAGATCTTGATACCTGAGTAAATAATGACATAAAGATAATCGGCTGATGATAATGATATATAACAGTAATATAATCCAGAAGCAACCAATCGGCTAGTAATGATATACTGAATAAGCACTGATCCGAAGTTTAAAGCATACATCGGCTGGAGATTCGATGTCATTAAATCCAAATGATTACATAAATAGTGAAACCTTTGTTGTCATCGGGTAAAACCAACTTGTAAGTAGTCCTTGTAAGCCGATGCAACGTCCAGATAACTTATCGGCTAGCACTTCGATAAAACATTAGCATGAACCTATCGGCTTAACAAGATTTATATTATCAACAACAATCTAGTAGGTCGAACCTAACCGATGCAGCACGAGATTATATATGATAATCTAACACTTGATGAACCAATAGATCTGTCTAATGTGATGGATATAACAAATCTATTTAGAACAACATTGTGATTGTAGAGATATATCGGCTAAGATAGAAGATCAGACTTAACCGAGACAGTCCCAACTAAATCTATGCGTCTCTAAACACAATGCAATTAAGATAGAATTGATATATTAGGTAAATATATCAACCGAACCAGAGCGATCCAAGAGATCGAAGCGATGCAGCCTTGAACAACACCAATGTAGCCGATAAATTCACCAGGGCCCGACGTAACGTAGGGCTTACCCCTTCGCCGGAGATCGAAAGCCGATGCAGCCCCGTGTCAGGTGCCAAATTCCACCGGTTGATAAGTAAAAACCTCAGAAAGAGGGTGGCGATGCGCCGAGAGTAGTTGTATTGATCTAGAGATAATTTACATAGACCCCGGGTGTACATATTTATACCCATGGGTAGATACTAGTCCATATCGGACACGACTGAAACTTTCCTAAAGATAAAAGGAAAAACATAAAGTCCTTATCGGCGACTAAACACACTTTCCTAAAATTAAAAGAAACTAACTACTCTGCCTAATTAATAGATAAACTGCCATGCTGCATCCTTCTTGAACTCCAACTTAAGTTGATCTATCTCCTTAACCGAATCCATCAAGAACACAACTGTTGGCGATCTGATAATACCCATCGGCCGATTCCAGGACTCTGAAGCCAATACTGACTCTAGGCCGATGATGACTTTGAGGCTTACCAAATTTCGTCGTCAACAGCTGCGGCTGCCGGGCACGGCGGCCAAGGTGGTAGAGGATGACGCCGGCGGGAAGGGAAAGGGGGATAAAGGGGAAGGGGAAGGGGCTCTGCTCCTTGCCGTTTTGGGGAGAGGGAGAGAGAAGGAGGAGCTCTGCCTCCCGGTTTTTGGATGGGAGCGGCGCGGGTGGCAGAGCGTCACGGTGACACCGGCGGCAGGCGGCTGGCGCGGTGCAGGCGGGCTGGCGCGTAGGGGCTGGGCGCGGCAGGTGGGTTTGAATCGGCGCGGTGGCAAACCGAAATCCGACGAGGAGAGAAGCAAGCAGGAGAGAGAGAAGGAGCGAAACGAGAGAGAGAAAGGAACGAGAGAGAGAAGGAGACGACAGAGAGAGGGGAGGAACGAAAGAGAGCTGAGAGAGAAACTGGGCCGGAGAGAGGAATGCGGCCCGAGGGCTTGAGGGAGAGGAAGTAGACTTTTTCTGGGAGTTTGAATTGAAGAAATATTTTGTGTGTTTGACTCAGGGTTTGAATTCGAATTACATATTTGGACTCGGAAAAATACGACGGAGTCAAAGGGGAAATTCAAAATAGGAATTTGATATTTTTGTAGTTGCGAGAAATATTTGGCGAGAGTTCAAGGGAGAGATGGTTCAAATTCGGAATTGATTTGAAAAAGGAAATTTAGAGGAGATGATTTTTTTCTTGGTGACGAGGAGAGGGATAAGGGTAGAATTAAATTGAGATCCATGGCACGACTTAGACTCTCACACAAAGAACGAAATTTTCACATATAGGATTTTCGTAAAATAGCTTTTTAACGCCAAGCGAAAATCGGGGCGTTACAATTTTTCATATAAAAGTCAAGTTATTTTTCTCTGCTTCCCTCTATGCTATTTTTTCACATCGTATACTGATAAATTATTAGCAGAAGAAAATATTCAGCCATAATAATTTGAAGAATAAACCAGCAAATCCAGTGCATTTAGAACAGTGCAGCATTGTTGCATACACATACGAGATATCCTATAGTGGTACAGGAAGTTACATACAGTGAGGCTCCAAATTTAGCATAAAAGTACTTTTCAACATATTACATTTTAAATTGTAATATTCTTTGTCTGCAATGAAACTAGATTTTTGAAACCATGGTATTGGGCCTTCTGGTTCACTTCTCTGACAAATTCCAGGTGCCAAATGCGTGGGTAAAAAAATGATGGTCTGACATTATAGGAGATTTTGGTGAGGCCTTTCTTGACTCGTAAGTGTTTGTGGCCTGAAACATTGCGAATGAGATCAGCCTCCAAATCAAAGTTTTATAAAATGGCAGGGTACAAATCACATTAATTAAGTCATCTGCCAAAGGAAGGCCTCAAAGTTGCTTGCACAATACGAATTAAGGATAGATCAATGCAGATGATGATCATCGACTCGTACATAAATAAAGATAATTCATCAAGAACAATCGAGTAGATAATCCGCAGCAACAATCCGGTTAATGATCCTTATAAGTTCTTGTTAACATATTTTTATTTTATCTTTGCCTTATGGTGATTATGCAGCTGATATTGACAAATGCTTATTATTTGCTAGGAGAATGGTAATGACGATTAATGGTGCTTTTGATTTTTCTTCTTACACTTGTTCTTTTTTCCTTGTGGTCAGTCTTTTTTAAGTCACACTTATATGTGTTTTTTGTCACTATTTTGTGGTCCAAATGATGGTATACACTTCTCCTGGAAACCTGAGGCCGCGTCTGAATTTCATTAATGTTTGCAAATCTGGGATGACCAGATATACAAAAGGCATCATACAAATACAATTTTCAAGTTTTGATCATATTCCCTTTTATCTTTAATCTTAATATTTTTTATCTAACCAATAGATTTTGCCATCATAGTGCAAGAAAGCAGATATATCAAGCAGAAACAAGAATCAAAGTATAGCTATTTTTTTACTTGTATGCCCTTCATGACCTTTGCAGAGATGGGATAAACTCCTGATTGTATATGTTCTATTGAATAAGAATTACATGGTCTATTATATACATTTATGATTAAAGTATTGTTATTTTTCTTTTGAGCAATATCTAATCAATGATTGTTGTATAAATGTTGTATTATGCAAATTATGTGTATCTTGTAAAAAATCTTAGACATATCCTTATTGTTTCAAATTTCAAACTATATTATGTTATTTTCATTTTCTTTAAGTACACTTTGACCTTTAATTGTCAGCGTATACAAACAGTTAGTCTTGCTTTAATGCATATTTCCTTCAATAATTGACATATATAATTTGTTTTTACAATAAAAAAGGATATTGCATATTAAATAAAGCATCTTATCAGATAATTTTTGGGTTTCTATTTTTGACTTCTTGAATACATAATAACATGGTATTTGGATCTTCGAAACATGATTTTTTATCTGTTTATCACCACTATGTTCTTATGAAAAGTTATGAAAAGTTACTGTAACGTTAGTATGAGCATATTTTACCAGTTATATATTATAAGCTTGAAACAACGGGAATATAGCCATACCGGGAGTAGCTTGAAATTAAGGACAAGAGATATATATACTGATATTAGCATGTGTGCTAATATAAGATAATGTCTATAGATAAAAGGAAAGTAGACAAAACAATGTCGCTTGCAGATCAAAAGTGGACAAATTGGATAACGCTAATGTTGATCATGCCATGAGCTAGTTGAATTCTAGTGGACACTAATAAATTAGAGACAACTTAAAACGTTGCTACTCATACAACCAATATTTAGGTTCTCATGGATATCTACGTACTTATTTTCTTCCGTCAATCGTTCGACTCCCTCCCCCTCTCGCGTGTGCGTGCGTGATGCTGCGCTTTGTCTGTTTCCGATCGCTAGTACGGAAAAAAAATATGTTGCATCGTACTACAGTATAAAAAACAAGGTTCGGTTAGGGCTTTTTTCCCAACTCGATACGAAGCGGATTTGCTCCGATTCTTAGAAAAACAGAAAGAGGGGGAGATAAGGATTGAGACCCCTCAATTAATTTTGAATTATCTTCAAGGATACGGTCGGATTTTACGGAGGAGGCTTAGGAGGTGTCGAGAAAATGAGGAACCCTGGACGGAGGTAAGGGATGACACCGTAGCGATGAAGGAAGGGAAGGTACTATTAGACTTTCGGTTGTTTGTTGAGCCGGACATATGCTTGCGGGCTGACGCGGAGGGCAGAAGAAGGGATGAAAGCAGGCCGGCTCGGCTGGCTGCGGGCTGAGGGAGGCAATGGGCTGAAAATAGCCCAGAATGTAAGGATGATTTTTATTTAAATAAATACTCAAATGATGTTTGTATTATTAAAATTAGCAATTAAGCTCTAAAAATTAATTATGGAGAACTTAATAAAAATTAAATCCAGTCATATCATTTTTATTTTTCACACTTACTTTACTTTTAAATTAATTTAAACACCTACCTACTATTCCGAAAAATTTGTATTTTAGTTAATTACATAATGTAAATTTTTCTTAACTTCTCCTCAATTTTCTCATCTTTCTTCCTGTTACAAATGCACGGGTACCTTTTCTAGTAAAATAATAAAATAAATGAGGGGATGTGAACTGGGAACTAGGTTTATTATAGTCGAATCCACATATTTAGATTCAAATTCTTAATTTAGTACGGTGTTTGTATTTCTAGCTAATTATTATTTATGTGGAAGGTTGCAAATATAAAAGGTCTGGTGATAAAACAACCAATTTCTTTAGACATAATAGCAAGTTTAATAGGTAACAATACTCCCAATCATTTATGCTAAATTATTCCATCACTAGACCTTGACAAAAAAAAACTATAAGCAGAAATAAACCTTTACCACAATGTCATGGGTTTTGGCGCTGAGGCCTAACATCTCAACACCGTGGAATACACTATGAAAACAATAATAGGCCTAAATACATGTGATAATATGCGGACTGTAGTGGTAAATGGTGTTTGTATTGTCTTAGAGATTAGTGTTCCAATCCCTGTCGCTGCAATATTGTTTTCTTTTTCTTTCTAAGTGCCCGAGAAAAGAAAAGAAAGAATGTAGGACGGATTCCAAAGTGGCAAAAATAAAAAAACAATGATAGCGCAGATTCTGAAGTTGCGAAAAAGGCTGCAATATTGTTTTCTTTTCTTTCGAAGTGCGGAAGAAAAGAAAAGAAAGAAGGCGGAACACATTCCTAAGTGGCAAAAATAAAAAACAAGGATAGCACGAATTCTGAAGCAGTGAAAATAAAAAACAACAACGATAGTGGAAGGGGTTTCAAACCTAGAACCTTCATACCTTGTTAAGAAACTACTCATCGCCATTGATGATGAGATGTTGGACCTTAGCACTAAGATCCATCACGTTGAGATAGAGATTTACTTTTGGTTTATGTTTATTAAGTTGTATATTACTCAGTATCAAACTATGCGGTGCTAAGGGTCTGTTTGGGAAACTTAAGATTATAAGAAACTGCTAGTTGGTACCCAATTTATGAGAATATGGAAAAACCCGAGTTTTATAGATTTTGATTTCTATTTTATTTTTGGATTATGCCACTACAACTTTTTATAATCTGCATGAAAAACTGAATTATTTGGGGAGCTCCAAATTCTAGAAAAAATTGCAACACACAAAAACTCTCCCAAACAAACTCTAAGTCTCTACATCTCAACACTAAGACCCATGGTGCTGAGATGTTGGGTCTCAACATGAAACCCCATGACACTAAGATAAAGTATAGAGCCACAACCTATGGTTATAGGTTTTTATCGTGGTTCATTTATATGATTAGTTTTGTGGAAGGATTAAAATATCAAAATTTCAGCAATTTATGTCCCAAATATACTACCAAGCATAAGAAACCAAAAATAAAATACCAATTCTATTTCTACCGTGAATTATTATGCAAGGAAAGAGAAACCGAGATATTGATCCCCAAGGCAACCTTGCACAACAGGGAATTCTGAATCTGAACACGTCGGCACATCGCTGCGCCTGCGCGTGCGGCGTGATGGACTCATACGAAGCCGTCAGGAAGGAAAGAAACCGAAAAAAACGTTTACCACTTAACCCCTCGAAACTCCTTGTAATCACCATCCCACACACCCGGCTTCTTTCCCCCGTTCTTCGTTCGCCTCTCCAAAACCCTAGCCCTCCGCGCGCGCGCGCGATCCACGAAACCCTAACCCCGGTCCGCTCCGCTCCGCCGTCACATGGCCTCCCGGGGAGCCTACGACGGCGGCTCCGGCGCCGGAGGCAAGATCCGAAGGCGCCCCCCGTCCCGCGCCGCCGCCGCCTCGCCCTACGCGCGCCCCGCTCCCGCACCCGCGCCAGCCCCCGCCGCCGCGGCGGCGCGCCTCGGCGTCGGCGGGGGGTGGTTCTCCCGCCTCGTAGCCAGCGGCGCCTCGCTCCTCCTGCCTTCCGTGTTCAGCAAGCCGCCACCGCAGCTCCCCGCGCCGCCGCAGCCGCAGCAGGAGCCGGAGCGGGAGCGGGAGCCGCTCGGCGCGCCGCCTTTTTCGCTTCCCGAGTTGCTCGAGGAGGTGCCCTCGCAGGCGGAGACGCTCGATACTCCGCCGTCGCCACCGCCTCCGCCTCTAGGTTTGTTGGCCCTGTGGTGTTGTGTGATGTGGTGTTGGTTTGTGGGGTTTACTGTTTGATATCATTTTCGTATAGGCCAAACCAGCTCTAACCACTTTAGTCAATTAAATCAGTAGCTTTATTGATCAATGTAGATCGCCATGTTGCCGTTGCATATGGACTCTTAGCTACGCTACTATGTAGTAGCTATTGTTTATTTTGTCCGTTCTTCCAACGATTGGGGGATGATGGCGTAATCTATGCTTTCATACAAAGTGACAATTGTCGGTTCCCGTGTTGTTATAGTGACTGTTGTTTGCATGTACAGAAGATGACATTCCGGAAGAAGAAGACGAGGGCACTGGAACTGTGGCTAATGTAAGCTGACTCTGTAAATGCATATCGTACATTTGCGTATTCCACGTTGTACTTTGTTGGGTGTTGGGTGACAAGATAATAACCTTCTAGTTATCATGGTTAGATGTTGGCTATGCTTTTTTAAGCACTATAAATTTATTTCGAAATTAAAACATTGACTTCTATTTTAAGCCTGTATAATTTAACCTCTCTCACGTGAAATATATGGCTGTTATTATTCCTGCAAGATTTATTAATTGCTACTTCTTTGAACGGATAATAATATAACACGTGTAACCATATGAAGACTTTTCTTCTTATATACACACTTACATTTCTGTCCAGTGCCATAGCTACTTATTTTACCTTGATACCCTATTGAATCTTCCATATGATCAAGTTCCTAAACACATGTTGCTTTATATGTGGAATCTGTCCATTGTCAATCCTCAGAATTCTGCCAAAGATGGAGATGACATTCTTAGAAGGTCTGATAGCTATGACGTTATGGATCTTGAAGAACTATTGAAACAGAGGACATTCACAAGGCAAGTACCTGTTTTTGTATAACATTAATAGGCTCATGTTCAGCAAGTAATTTGAGCACTATTAGATTTGTTGCCAGCATTTTAGTAACTGATAGGCATAGGTACGGCTGATATCTTTTAATTGCATAATACCCCAAATACAGCATACACCTAAGGAACTGAACTTGATCTGCAATGATAGGGTACATCCATGAAGTTCGTAACACAGCATCACATTATTACCATGCAATGATTTGCACTAATAATAATTTCTCTGTGACCAAGAAAATATAAACCACGAGGCTCCCGAAAGCATGGGTTTTCCCTAACTGGTTTGTCTTTTTTAGGAGAAAAAGAAGTGTATCTCAGTTCTAAAGCTGGGAATTGAGAAATGGACGATTGTATGGCATTTACCTTGGTATTAGTTAGTTGTAGAAAATACCATCGACAGTTCTGGAAGGTTCTGTTAACCTTAAATAATTTTTCTTACCCGTGTCTTCTTTTCCTTCGTCTGTTTGCTTACCCATGTCTTCTTTTCCTTTGTCTGTTTGTTTATGCTACCACATTCTCTCCTGTATCTTCTCCCTTCATTTTTTTCTCACTTACCGAGACCAAGTTTCTGTGGTGAAGTTATACTTCATTGTTAATGTCATGAACGGAGGCCATGGCAGCATAGCCACCGCCCCGGGAGGATAGCCGGGTGGCATCGGCTACTGGAGAAGGGATGTAGATTTAGACTGGGGAGAAGAAGATATAAGGGAAAGAAATTATACTATAGCCGGGTGGCATCGGCTACTGGAGAAGGGATGTAGATTTAGACTGGGGAGAAGAAGATATAAGGGAAAGAAATTATACTAATCTCATTCATTGCTTAATGATAATAGATGCAATCCCATCCCTATATAGAGTGTATAACTTGAACCTTAAGTAAGGACTCAATCTAATATTGGACTGATAATCTTATCTCTATATGGGCTAGGCCTCGGCCTTTTGGCCCAATGCTCATCACAATTAACTTACTTTATTGCAGTTCCATTTAGGCTGGATACCTTGGAGAACACTTAGAAAAATGATACATCCTGCATAGAAAAAGAAGTCTGCATTTTCTTTGTAGCAGTTAATGCATCAGCATGCAGTTGTATATGATTTGCGTACATGATTTGTGTGGAGTAGCAATACAGTTGGCGAAAACATCTTCTTGATAGTTCAACCCTCATTTATCCTTTAATACTTTCATGCTTCTGTATGAGTTGAAGTGCAATGTCATGTTTTCGTTGTCTTTGTTTGCTAGATCCTGTTTGTGTGAATCCATTTTGCAGCTACTCCATTGGTATTATGCTGGATACATAATACAAATTAGAAGTATAAATGCCTGTTTCCCTATTGCATTGTAACTTGCAAATTGTTTTGCTAATGTCCAAGTGTACAGTAGAAACGCAAAAACATATTTCTATCTTACAAATAATTTTCTGTCTTGCAGGAGTGAATTTGAATATTTGTCTGAGTTGTTGTTATCTAGGACGGTTGGGTCCAAATTATTGAATCCAGGAGTTGGTAATATGAAGAAAATGCATTTTCTTGAGAAGGCAAGTGGATCTAGAGATTTACCTGTTGATTTCTCCTTTAGAACATCGAACGCTTCTGATAATATGCAATTCATGTTGCTCACTAAATATTCCTGTTCATCTGATGAAATTGATTTCATTTATAATCACCCATACTGTACTGTATGAACATAATTTAAAGTGTTGAAGCAACAATATAATTTCTTTTTTTAAGACATATGGCAGTTAAAACCCTTAACCAGCAGAATAGTTTGTTGTTTTTTTTTTCAAAGTTGAGGAAAGCATATCATAGGCCCCCCTTATTCCCTAATTTTTTTTATTCAAAGTTGAGGAAAGCATATATCTGGATTTGAGTGGGTACATAAAATTGTATAAGTGGGTCAACAAAGTTATCCTACTTTTTTTGGTATACTTGTACAAGTGTTCTGTAGTTGGTTATTAGGCATGGTTTGAACCTGTACTGATGCACATACACATGTTTAGGGGCCTATACATGCAATTTCAACTTTAGAAACCCAACTTTTAGTAGTCCCTGGTACACATACTTCTTTTTTCTATTCCGACATGATTTTCACTTGCGATTCTATCTACATTTGCCACAAAAATAGCAGAGCTCACGCCATGAACTATTTTATCTCCTGACACATTTGTTGCTTATACCATTGATATGCCATATGTTCCATCACTACAAGGGTAACATAATCTCATGCTATTCATTCCTGCAGGATCAAGTTGCTTCACCTGCAGAACTTGCAAAGGCATACATGGGTTCAAGATCTTCTAAGGAATCCCCATTACGTCTTAGATTGCATGACCCCTCTGTGCTTACCAAATCAATAGAAGCTAATACAACACACATAACCAGGTCTCCCACCCTCTCTCTGCTCCCCAGTGCAAGAATTCGTGCTCCAACCACCTCTGATCGTCTTGGGAGCAACTACATGACACCGAATAGATCAGCAATATACAAAATGTCATCATCTCCTTATTTTAAGGTCCTGTTATTTCCTACTCCATTTAATGTCTAATTACTTTATGCCCACAGTATTTCTGTTATGTATGTGCACAAAGAGCACAATAGTGCATCGGATCGGATCTTGCATATTTGTTAAATAAAAAAATTGAATGGGTAGCCACAGACTACTTGAGAAACACAAAGAGACAACTAAGAATGTATTACACCTTAATTAATCTGTTTAGTGCAGCATGGCAATCATCAAGTATTATGTTACCACACTGTTGCAGTTGCTCTCTGAATTTCATTAGTAGAAAATAAACCTTCCAAATATTCTTTTCTTATTTAACCTTTTATTAAAATCGCAATTTAACATTTTAAGGTCCAAGGCGACCAAGTTGTATATATATCTAGTATGTGACTTAATTTTAATTAGTGTTAGTGAACAATGTCAAATGCGTCTTTTTGCGAACAAATGTCAGTGTATTCGTTTTAAGCAATATTAGGAATTTTATAATTGTTTTTTTCTATCGAAAACACATGTGCAATTAGCTAGTGCTCTACATACTGCCTTATTTTATTCTCATTCTTGAGCACAATACCTGTTTCTGTTACTATGTGGTTACATCTCTAACTCAAGTTCCTCAATCTGTTCAGAGTGCTGTTTCTTCCAAGGATTTATCTGGTACTGTATCTCCATATCAGGCTCCAAGTAGCCTTCATACATTTGGAAGGCAGGTATTAATCATGAAACACAATCTTATTTTGCAGTAAATTTGTTTTGGGTTTGTTGCCTTTAAAGTACACGATACATTGTTAATTGCAGATTTTATTAATTGGATGCTGCCTATTTTATGCATAAAATTGACAAGCTATTATTTTGAATTCTATAGATAAACTAGAAAACTTGGAAATATGTATTCTCGAATCCCCTTTAATCATGGTAAATTGGTAATAGTAGTTTGCAATCAGTGGTGGACCTAGAAGTCTTCTAGATCTTGGGCAAAAACAACTTCAGCTAGCCTCTGGCGTCGTCAAGCACTAGTGGTATGACATGCCCTCCATTCTGCTGTGTGCTGGTTAGGCCTGGTATCCCTACACGTGTCTTCAGGCCCTGCATCCACCACTGTTTGGACTGTTTACCTTAAACTTCTTCAGGCCCTGCATCCACTACTGTTTGCACTACCTTAATATTTTACCCTACTATTGTAGTTCCCGAATGCATAAATATAGCAAACATTAATTTCCAGGATGTGATTTGCAGTTTAGACATTGCTACACATTATTTGGACAATATATATTTTATGTTAAATGACCAATAATGCATAACATTGTTTAAATGTGTAATAACTATTTTGAACTGGATTCCTGTGCAAATTTTCATGGTAACAGAATTTACTTGTGGGCTACAGTCGACTTAATGTTCTTTGCTACTGTCCTACCTGCTTAGATTTGACACTACGTTGTAACATTAAATGTGTAATAACTATTTTGAACTGGATTCCTGTGCAAATTTTCATGGTAACATAATTTACTTGTGGGCTACAGTCGACTTAATGTTCTTTGCTACTGTCCTACCTGCTTAGATTTGACACTACCTTGTAACATTTACTGTTAATAATGAATCAACAGGTCCTGAAGAGGAAGAGTACTGCTCTCAACAATGAGAGTGCGTCTGTTGGTCCCATACGCAAAATGCATCAGAGGTACAACAGAGTGTCACCACTATTGCAAATTCGTCCAGGTTATCGTGGATATAGTGGCAGTCATGCTAGCAAACTTGATGAAGGTTTGGAACACTCAGTACAAAGTCAAAAACGTAGGTGTCTGGATAAAGTTGGTGATATTACTGAAAGTGGCATACATGACAGAGCAAATGATAGCAGTTTCGGTCAGGCACCAGCACAATCAATTCAAATGGCTGCTAAGATATTGAAGCAGCTTGATACGATAGTTCCTTCGCAGAAGGAAGGCACATTAGCAACAAGGCAAAAGCATGCGGACATCTTAGATATTGAGGATCCTATTTCTCAGAAAACTGAAGTATCAGCACAGGGCAGTCTTTTGAAACCATCTTCATTAGGAGTTAAGGAGTCTTCTTTACCTAATAACTCCAACTGCGCTGCTAAATTTACCTCTGCCTCAAAAGACAGCAATATTGTTGGTACTACATTTGACAAATCTTCTAAGTTGATGCCCAAGGTACTGGATGGATGGTACCTTTTTCCTCCTAGGATACATAATATTTTATCAACATACTGACATTTTCTTTATTGTAGGATTGGTTGGAGGTGGAGAACTATAGGGGAAGTACAAAGTTGTCACTCAACCAAGGAAACGATAAAACTGAGAGAAAGCAATCGCCAATCCCAGAGAATACTGATATGAGTTCTGGAATAATAAATAAGGAGAAGCCTCCAACATTGCCTTTGAGAAGTCATGCTCCTTCTAACCTAGTATTATCCAGTGACATTTACCGAAACAAAATCGTAGCATCATCAAGTGGCTTTTCATTCCCAGTTCCGGCTGCTCTGACTGGTCATTCTCAGGCCCCTCCAACCCCTACTTTGGCATCTCCACCTGTACTATCTGTTGAGAAGCAGCAGCTGTCTGCATCATCTAGTGCACCCGTCACTTCAGTGGAAAGTATTCCAAGGTTAGTTTCTGATAGGGTTGTTTGAACTGATGTAGTTGCAGTCAAAAGCATAGTTTTAAATTTGAAGTACCTTTGCAATCAAGATGGGCAATGGTTACCAAGTAGGTTAACACATAAGTACTTATGTTTTATCATTTTATAGTTTTTTTGACTTGATTATCGTTTTATAGTTGAGATATGGTAAGTCTGACACATGCCAATTATGCTTCAGTTTCCAAGACTGGAGCACATTAGTCTGACATTAATGTCCTTTTGTCCAGGGTTTTCAAACCAGTTTCAGAAGAAGCCTCAGTTTCTAACCAATGTGATACAAAGTCGAATGCAGATAATCCACCAATTTCTCAAAGCTCCGGGCAAGTTGTTTCTTTCACTAGTAACCCAGTATTTAACGTCATCTCCTCCAAGCCAACAACCTTAAGCAATGGCCTGGCAGATACAACGAAATCTACTGCTGCTGCTGTATTTCCTTCCAATGGATCAACCAAGTCAGTTTGTTCTGCAAATGCTGGCTCTTCATCAACCCCTTCGTTCCCAAAGTTCTCATTTCAGCCTGGATTCCGAACATCAACCTCTTCAGCACAATCTAGCGGTATTCAAGAGCCTACTATAACAGCTCCATTCAGCACTGTGAGTAGTTTAGCTGGGGGCAGTTCATCGCCATCCTCAATGATATTTGCTGGCGCTACTTCTCAATCTAGTTCCATCACCACCAGTGGCAGTGTTCCCTTCCAATTCTCTTCTCAATCTGGCAGTGAAAGTTCATTAGCTGGCCAAGACAAATCCAAGGCAGCAAGCAGCAGTGCCCCTTTTAGTTTCTCTCCACAGTTTGGCAGTACAAGTTCGTTTGCAGCCCAGGGCAAATCCAATGCGGTCTCCCCTCAGTCTAATTGCAGCCCCTTGTTGTCTGGAAGCCAATTTAGCAATTCACTATTTGCAGAGACTTCAACAAGCAATTCAAACCTATTATCTTCAGAAAAAGTAAATCCTGGGAGCTCACCAAGCTTTTCTAATTCAACATTTGGTTCATCAGCACCAGGTTCAAGCCCTGTGTTTTCGTTTGCAGTTGGTTCTGGCACTACTTCTGCAACACCTACTTCATCATCTTCACCAGATACAAGCTCTGCTTTTGGACACAGTACAGCATTCTCAGCATCACCAATATTTGGCAACAGTTTAACTAGCACAACTGCTCCACCGTCTTTTGGCTCCCCAGCCACTTCACCTTTTAGCTCAACCTCGAGCCCTGTATTCTCATTTACCTCAGCTACGCCTACGATACCAGATGCATCACCTACAACACCGCTGTTTGGTACACCGAGCCCAACTATTGGTTTAAGTACAGGAACTGATCGGATGAATGGAGGTCAGATGACTGGGGACAAGAACCAGTTTGCTTTTTCAGCAGCTTCACCCTTTGGTCTCCCAAGCAGTTCACCATCTACTCCAACTCTGTTTAGTTCGCCAGCAACTCAGTTTGCTTCAGCTACATCCACCTCACCAGGCATGTTCCAATTTGGCCAGCATAGTCAACCATCCCCAGGTGGCTTCTCAATGGGCACTGGTGGCAACAGTGAAAAGTCTGCAAGAAGAATTCTAAAGGTTAAGCGAAAGAAATAAGTCACTTCGTCCTCTTTCAAGGATCACGAGAACTTATTACAGCCTGCATTGCAAATTGCTCTGGTTTTTCAGGGCTGAGGCGATCGGCAAACAGAAATTCACATTTCTTCATTTTATACCAGGAGTGTTTGCCTGAGCTGGCAATGATGCCAGTTATTTTCTTTTGGCTGATCCGAATTTTGGCACATGAGCTATGGTGGAGGTACCCAATGGACTGTTTTGTGAACTGAATTTTTGTATGATTTATCCTCATTGACCATTGCGAGGTAGTTGACAACATTGGAATGACAAAAGTTACTGTTTTTGGAAATCTGTTATTACAAACCTGGCATTGATTCTCTGTACCTCTTCTACTTTATTCTCCCATATCTATATGTGGTCGAAAGGATACAATTTCATTTACTGTATGCCACTACATGGTCGCATCCTATAGACGAAGGATTCCGATTCGTATTCAGATGGAAATTGGATTTTAGTGACAAGTTATGAAAAACTGAAGATGAAGCCTTCTCGTATACCATCTCATGTACTTAGCTTTTAACTTTTAACTTTTTATTTAATAGAAAAAAGCTAGGGTGAAAATCACCATGGGAATTTGCTTGGATATATTTTTTAAGAAAATCACAAGCTGTAATTAGAAGTTCGACTCATCTCAAAGTTAGCACGAGTTTTTTCAAAAATGATTACCTATACAACTCCTGTATTTTTAAAAGCGTACTAAGTTAGGATGAAAGTTTTTTTAAAAGAGATGTCTTATACGATTTCTTTAGTAATTCCAAAAGTGAACGGATTTTTAAAAACAAACTTAAACACATATATGCATTTTCAAAAGCGAACAAATTTAAATCACGGATGAGCTATCCAAGTACCAGCAAAAATATTTTTAATTTTTTATAATAGTAAAGGTTTCCTGCCATTCAGAGTTGATTTTGGCACATGGCACGATGGCAGAACCATGGAGGAAAAAAATATGTAGTGAGAGTCATTGCTTCCATTTTGAAAGTACTAGTGTCTCAACGTAGAGAAAATAGACATTAAGCCATGCTCAAAAGACGGTTTCGCTGGAATACCATCCCGAAACCGTGATTCGCTAAAACGCCAAACTCGACCGCGCCATCACAATTGTTTTGCCATTTTGGTCATTTTCTCCATTTCCGATTCATTTTTCGTTGGAAAAGAGAATGATGAGACGATTTTGCCCCTTCGGTCGGATGCTCAAAATCGGTATGAACCGAGCTGGTTGAGCCATTTGAGGTGGCCACCGTCGGTGGTAAGCGCCGCCGCTACCATCTCCTGCATTCACCATGTCGTGCATCATCCGCCGCAACCAGCCATCCCCAGGCACCGAAGGTCATCGTCCGCAGCAGAGAGAGGAGGCCAACCCCAACCCAAACCCGGTTAGGGTTAGGGTTAGGGTTATGGTGTTGCAGCGAAGAAATTTGATGGCAAGCGAGGAGAACATGTCTCAAGGTAGCTCATTTCGTGCTCCCAAGCGTCAACTTTCTCGTTTTCATCTAGGTCCCAGTGGACTTCCTCTTGTGAAGTGTCCAAGACGTGGAAGTCCAGTAGTGGAGTGCAAATCTTGGAGGCAAGGTGGTCGGGTGTTTTTCAAATGTGAGAAGAATGAACAATATGTTAGTAAATTATCCAATTTTGATTTGAGATGAGATGTCAGGACTTGTAGAATGGATAGCAGACATCATTTTATTTGATTTTGTTGTTTTGACAGGTTCCAGAAGCTTGCTCATTTTTCAAGTGGTATGACAGTTACCAGCGAATGCTTGAAGGAATGGAACTAGATATCATTGAAGAAGTTCCATTACCAGTTGCAAGAGCAGCAGGAGGTCAAGGTGACATGGTTGATGAAGGCAAGATTGATAAGCTAACTAAGTGGATCCAGCTTCTTGTGTTGATGAACATAGGGCAAGACTTATTAGTTCTATTTGGTGTGTTTGTTATAGTTATGAAATGATGTAATTGATCTGCTGGATGTAACAGTAGGAAAGCTTGATGTGTTGCTTTTGGTAGGATGTTTTGCTTTTGGTAATATGTGTGCCATCAGACCATCTGTATCTGAACCCTGCAGTTAGATTGTGTATGGCAAAGATTGTCAGTGAAGAAATTATGTGTTATGTCAGTGTGCAAGCCTGTAGTTTGGTAGGATTTTTGCAGAGTTTTTGTTGTGTGTTGGCAGGTTTTTGGCAGCATTTTGGCAGAATTTTTGTAGTGTACTTGCACAATTCCAGGCATACATCAGACATCAGCACAATGTAGGAACAAATTGCAGGCAGTGTGAACAATATAACGGGCAGAATGTGTGCCATCAGAGCTGACATTACTCAGGCAGTTGAACTAATTCAGTGCACATAGGTTCTAATTAACAAATAAAACAGTGATCAGCACTGATCATTCAGTGCATATGGCTGCATACAGTTTGCAGATCAGATCACATAGCTGCAGTTACATCCAAAAGCTACATCCAAATTCAGTTTCATCCAAAAGCTACATCCATAGTCTGTTTCATCCAAAAGCTACATCCAAATTCAGTTTCTTGCAAAAGCATTACATTCCCAGATCAGGCACAAGTTCAGTTTCTTAGCTTTTTCTTGGGTGTAAGTTTCCTTGGAGACCTCCTGCTTGGCTCTGGCACAATGGCAGGCTAGGGTCTAGCACCTGGATTTAGTGCTTTTTTTCCTTGGTGAAGATCTTGTGGGTGTTCCTGACACTGGTGCTGTCTTTCTTGGTGATCTTCTGGTTGGCCTTGCAGGCTGGGAGCTAGGGCTTGTGCTTGGTAGCAGTGATGGCTGGGAGCTGGAGCCTGCCTGCAGGGATGGGTCTGATGGCTGGGAGCTGGAGCCTTCCTGCAGGGATGGCTGAGAGCTGGCTCCTCCATGCATAAGCTGTGCCAACCTGCTGCTCAAGCAGAAAAAATACCAAATTTTAACAAGAAAACAGAAAGGTTCAAATAATAGTTTAAGTTATTTATTTACCTCCTTGTTATTCTAGCAGGGCTGTCTTCAACATTTGTAGCAACAGCAGCCCTCTTTGGGCTAGGAATGTCAGAACTGTTGCCATATTTGGTAGTATTTCTCCTGGGTTTCCTTTTCCTACATTGTAATAGAGGTTAGTAAGTAATGAACAAGTTGGGAATTAGTTGCCATATTTGGCAGTATACCTTTTCTTAGTTCCATTCAGTGCACACTTGTAGCTAGTTTGTGTATGGCCTAGCTCTCCACATCCTTTGCACCTTCTCTTTCCTCTAATCATTTGCTTCTTGCTCTTATCAAACAGCATTTGCTGGAGCTGTAGTATTCTGTTTCTTTTTGCCACCACCTTCAAGACAACTCTTGAACCTAAGTTTTCTATTTCTACCAGCAGTCTTCCTAGGAAGTGGTGCACTTAGTTTCCAGGGTAATTCAACTTCTGGCCAGTGTGATTTGTCACCCAAAGGTTCAATCACTCTCTTGTATGCATTTCTAAACATCTACACTGAGTAATAGGGATTGACAAAGTCTTCAATATTTACATCTCTACTCTGCTGTGCAGTAATCAAAGCAAGTGCATGCTGGCATGGCTTCCCCCATTCCTCACATGAATAATAATGCAAGCAAGCTTTCACAATGTACTTCCCATGCTCAAATACAGTATGTATAGCTTTCTCTAACCCTTTGCAAGCATCAGTACAAATAGCTAATGGATTAACATCTCCTATAGCCTTATGCAACTGTCTCATGAACCATTCCCAATTATCTTCAGTTTCTGCATCTATGAAACCAATAGCTAGAGGATACATCCAACTGTGCCCATCTATACCTGTGGCTGCAGCTAAATGTCTAGGCCACCTACCATTCAGAGCTGTGGAATCTACACTAATGTATGGCCTACAACCCTCCAAGAACCCATCAATGCAAGGCTTAAGGGCACAAAAAAATCTTTTGAAGTGAACTTTACCATCAACCTCCTTTATGTCAATCTCTACAACACTACCAGGTGAAGTCCTTAACACTTGTGCCCTCCATCTATATAACATGTGGAAGCTTTCTTCCCATGATCCATACAACTGCAACATAGCCCTTTGCCTACATAATGAATTGTACATTTGTAAACTTCTTCCATCCTGGCTTTCAATTTGCTAGGGCCCATACCTGCATTTTTCTTCATTATTCTGACTGCCTTTGATGCAACCCATTTACTAGTTGGAGTAGTGGTCCTCCTCCTGCTGCTAGATGTACATGTATGGTAATCCCTCACCACAGTCACCTGCATCAATCCAAACAAAGCAATCCATTATAAGTAATGCAAGTAGTTTAGGTACCACAGTGTGCAATCATAGTGTACAAATCAACCTTAATTATCTTCATGTCAGCCTGTCTACTTCCATAAATATACCAAGCACACCCTTCCTCTTTACATCCCCCAATAAACCTTGTTGGATCAGTCTTCACCACATCCAATTCAAACTCCTTGTTGATAGCATACTGCCTAATAGCCAATCTAAACTCCTCCATGTTAGGGTACAAACTTCCAAGATCCATGCAAGGGTTGTCAGGATCATATGTCATCATCCTTTCACCTGGAATAGAATCATCAACTGGAATTGCAGCACCAAGGTTGTCATCAACACCTCCTCTTTCACCATTTGCATCATGGGCTCCATCCCCCCCTTCAACATCATCACCATTAGCAGCATCATCATCAGCAGCAGCATCACCATTAGCAGCATCATCATCAGCAGTAGCATCACTAGCAGCAGCATCAGCAGCTTGCCTCTCCCTCTCCGCTTGCTCATCCTCAGCCCTCAATCCTAACAATTCATAGAACCTATTGTCATCCACTATTTCTAGCCTCCCTTCTTCCTCATTCCTGGCCAAGATTTCTAGGCTATCCCAATCCACAAATGCAGGGGCAACATTGTGGTCTTGCCCAGCCTGAGGTGGCTCCGATTCAACAACCCCCTCGGCTGAGACATACAAAACAGGATCCACACCTGCCTCAGGATCTACCGCTCCCGGATTAGGATCTACCACAGCTAAACTACGCTCAGGCTCCTCCTCGAGCCTGGATAGATGAAAAAAAGGGATTGAATCAGAGCTCGAATGTGCACACTACAACGAACTCGACCATCAATCGCGGCTAGAAAAAGCAAATCGACCAAAGAAAACAGTGATTGAATCACTTACCCGCCGAGTAGCTCCTGCCAAGTACACTCCATGGGTGCAGATTGCCGGCGACACCTACATGCGGCTGACGCCGACGGTGAGCTCCTACTCGACTCCTCCTCCATAGCTCTGCTCGACTCCGTATCCGACGAGCAACGATGAGAGAGAGCAGACGAACAGAGAGAAACAGAGAGAGAGGAAAGCAAAACCTATACACGGCTGGATCTCGATCCCCTTTAGTCAGCGAGCAGGGGCAAAATCGTCTCGTCATTCTCTTTTCCAACGAAAAATGAATCGGAAATGGAGAAAATGGCCAAAATGGCAAAACAATTGTGATGGCGCGGTCGAGTATGGCATTTTAGCGAATCACAGTTTCGGGATGGTATTCCAGTGAAACCGTCTTTTGAGCATGGCTTAATGTCCATTTTCTCCTCAACGTATCTAACTAGTTGATTAAAGCTGTAACCATTGTGTTTTTCTCGTTTTCCGGAATTTTTTGTTGGCTCCTCGGAAAAATTTACACCTGGTTAGCAACTTTGTAAAAAGCCCCTCGCGTCTGCACGGAATATCGCATACATCCTCAAAACAGCTGAGGCCATCCCCAACCATTCATTTCATCTAGTCCATAGCATTTAATACATTGCCACATAAGCAAAAATCTGATGTAATAGAGTTAATGAGGAGAGAAGTAAAAGGATGAAGACATCATTTCTCATGCAAGAAACCATGTCTACACAATAATCAAGAATAAAAACAAGAAAATAGGTGGATAAAAGGAGAGAGAAGAGAGGTGATTGGAACATAATTTAATTTAAAGACACCATTTATTGGATACATAGTTTTTATACATAGTATCTATATGACATAGCAAGTATGGAAACTAGTTGATAGTTTCTGTGTTGGGGATAGTCTGACACCTCGTTGTGTGTTATAAATAAAATCATTCGTCTTTGGAAAGGGACCCGCTATACATTTGTTGTCAAATTTTAACTAAAAAATTCGACAGATGTAAATATAGTACAACTATAATGTAATTACACTACACTGTAACTTGTATGTAACTATAGTATAAATTGTATGTAACTTTCAAAAATCTCTAAGTGACATGATATTTCTGTGAAACGAAGGTAATGGAGCCAAATCCCCTCACATGTGCGTGCGTTGTGATTTTTTCATGCCTCCCTTGCACGAATTTTAAAGCAAATCAAACGGTTCAAAATTACATTGTAGTTAAATACAAGTTATAGTTACATGCACGCAATTATACTATATTTACATTTGTCAAATTTTTAGAAGAAAATTTATCGATAAATTTATAGCAAAACCGTTCAGAGAAATACAACACAAAGAAGAGAAAATTCCGCTTCTAAGGGTAGCGCTGTAAGAGGTTTTCCCCAAAACAACCACATCTACCCCCAGCTCAAACCCTATCCTGCCGTGGCCGTCCCACTAAACCAGGGTTTACATTACCGCCTACCGCGCGGTTACCGTACCCGGTGGTAAGCACGGTTACCGTGCGGTAACCGCGGTAACCGTACGAAATTCGTATAAAATTTATCAAAATTTTAAATTATTTTTTAAATTTATTTGAATTTAAGATGGTTACCGCGGTTTTCCTTTTACCGTACCCGTGGTAAGCACAGTAACCACCGACGCGAGAGCGCCGCCATCCGCCGCGCGCCTCGGAGCCGACGCCGTCACCGGCGCTCCCTTCCCCCCACCCCCCGTGCCCGCTGGCGGAGCCGGCCGTGAGCGCCGCGTGCGTCGGAGCCGGTGCCAGCACCGGCGCTCCCTCCCCCTTGTTCTCCCCTACCCCGCCCGCCGGCAATGGGGCTTGCGGCGGCGGTGGATCCGTCCGCGTACGGGTGCCGCGCCACCACCGCCCGTCAGAGCCAGTGGGGAGAGGCCATCGCCGACGGAGGCGGCCATGAGTGCCGCATGCGTCGGAGCTGGTGCCGGCGCGGACGCTCCCTCCCCCCTTGTTCTCCCCCACCCCGCCTACCGGCAATGGGGCTTGCGGTGGCGGCGGATCCATCCACGCACGGGCGCCGCGCCACGCGCCGCCCGTCAGAGCTAACAGGGAGAGGCCGGCCGCGCGAAGGAAGGAAGGATGTGGAGGGAAGCCAGGGGTGGGGCAGTGGTGGTGATGCCGCCTCCGCCACCCCGGTATGGAGCACGACATGGCGGCCGCGTCAACGCCGCCTCCTCCGGCAGCATCGTGGCCGGTATGGTGGCGGCGCAGCCGCTCCATGTTCGCGGTGGCGGCCAACTCCTGTCCCTACCGCTGCTGCCTGCTGTCGGGTGTTAGGGTGGTCACGATGAGGGCGGTGGCGGCTGAGGCGCCATTGCCGGCTGACGACGCGGCTGCGGCTGCGTGGGAGAGAGGCTGGCGCACTCGCGGAGACGGCGCAGCTGGGCGGCATTATCGTTGCTCGTTGAAATCAAACATGGTCCGGTAGACGCTTTAATTGGTTTACCTAGGATTGAAAGGTTATTTGGTTCTAAGTTACTTATTTTCAGAAGTGCTAACTTCCTCTCTATTTAGGTTCTTTAGAGCATGCCCAGCAGCTCCTCTATCCGGCCATCCATCCTGTGTTTGGAGTATGGAGGTGAAAAACGGTGCTCTAGCAGAGTTTCCATTACACACTTATTTTTGCAGGTCCTCCAAACCGAGCCCTTCACAAGCCAAATATGGAGGTCCTCCAAACCATTCTCTTGGTTGTAGAAGAGAGAGAAAGGTGGGGAAATATTAGTAAAATATAAGATTTTGGTATATGGAGGATGTGATATGGATGATCTGTTGGAGTGAAAAATAATATGGAGTAGAATCTTTTTGAATGATCATCTAAATAGAAGTATAGAGGATGAAATTTAGATGAGCTGCTGGGGATGCTCTTAGAGGTAACCGTCAATCTGTACAGGAAAAAAAATATAACGAAAATGATATTCAAAGCCGTACTTAGTCTGATTTATCACTCACCTGTCGTAAATGTTAAGAACCTTCGGTTTTTATAGAAAGTGGAAGAAATTAACTTCTGTGATTCTGTCGCCTACACTAGTGGTGTACACGGTTGCCATTTAAGCATCTTTTATATATACTACGAAAATTACCAAACCAAATCAGCTTGCTTCAATATACTGCTTTCATTGTTCTGTGGATTTTCAGTTGCTGGTTTGTTCCGACATAGTTTGTCTCTTGCGTTTAAGTAGCAGTTCACCGGGTTTGTTCAGAGGGATCATATTCATACTAATACTCTGATGTGCTCAGATTCATATGTGACGGATGATTGGTGGAGGTTCTGATTTTAGCATGCAATCTGTAAAAAATACAAAAACTGAAATAATGCTTTGTTTTATAAGCTCTTTATTGGTTGGTAGACATGCTGCTTAATAAAATTGGTATAGTGGTAATGTCATCAAAGTGTCCAAGCTGCATACATTGCAATTCATTTTGGATAAAAGTTACCAAGATATGCTATTTTGTTAATATTATTAACTTGAAATCATCTGAACTATGGTTCCTTTCTCCTGTTTTGCAGAGACAACATTGGAATACTTCGACCTTCATATTCACTTTCATTTTTTTGGTACTCCAGCTCATCATTAGAAGCCCAATCAAGAGAAGCTAATACTTGTCCAATCCTATTCTTGACTGTTGATACTGTAATATCCAATTTGCCATTTGATTCCTCAAGCAGTGTTTCTCACAATCATCACGAGATTGCTTCTTTTCGAATGCAAATTGGTATAGATTAATTTCTTACTTTTCTTAGCAGATCTTTGTTGTGTAGGATGGGTCCAATCGGAACCATGTGGGTGCCTCTCCATTCCAATGTTTTGCAGATATATATACACACACAGTTTTGCACAGAGTACATTTGTTGAGGTTACTGAATTGGTAGCTGTAGACCTATGTTAATTATGGAGTCTACTATTTTCTTTTAGTGCCATTAGAATGTTTTATTTCTATGATAATGTGTTTCTGTCTTGATTACACATTTACTTATATGCATAGATGAATATAAAAAAGCATAGGTACTAAGTTATGCAATATGGGGATAGCGTGTGAAAATTTTTACTTACCTATAAATTAAGTGCTAGCGTATATAGAAGTTTTTTACTCACCTATAAATTAAGTGCTAGCGTATATAGAAGTAATATGTGTACGTGAAGTGTGAACAACACTTTGTTGGAACTTTTATCATGCAATTTTGTTATGGATCATTCCATTTTATATGAGCAATTTGTTACATAAAGTTTCTTCATTTGAAGTTTGGCATCATTGGAATTATGAGGTTCCAATTATGTACCTAATACATTTGATATTACCTTAACGAAGGGAAACATTCGATCAATAAAAGCTAATTGGAATTAAATTTTTGCTTAGGACGTATTTGTTTTGTATGTGCAGCTGAGCGCGGCGTAACCCTTCGAGTACGTATCAAAAGTAGGTGCATACTAGACCAGATAGTGGACAGATGTATATCCAGTTCCATGCTAACAAATCTCGTACTGAGAATTGGTACGCAACTAATCTTCTGAGTAATGAGATAACATATATACATATACTGAGATTTTGAACCATGGTCAAAATACATCTATCACAGGCATAATTCTTGCTTCCACCCAAAGACAAAGCATGAAACGTATATAATAAAAAAAGACAAGAGAACACATGTACTGGTTTATGTGTTAGTCATGCACATGAAGTGATTTGAACGATGACGGACATGCGGGAAATGTGTGAAATGCTCTCAAATCCAAATTCCAATCCTAGAACGTGCCCAATCGATGAGGGGTCCATATAGATTATAGCATACTTTCTCCATCCCAAAATAAATAAGAAAAAAATCCGAATTAAACCTCTGAACTATTGGTTGAGTACAAATTATCACTGAAAACCATACATCTTTCACGCTCAACTATCAATATCGGATTGCAGAGTTTAACTCTCTCGTGTTGCCCTCCCCAAGGGTGGCTCAACTATCAATATCAGATTGCAGAGTTTAACTCTCTCGCGTTGCCATCCCCAAGGGCGGCTCGGGAGGCGACAACCCGACCACCCCCACTCCCCCTCCTTCCTCCTCCACCTCACTGCCACCCGAGCGGTCGCCGGCAAAGCCACACGGCTGCAAGGATGGCGACTGCTAGGTCTCTCGCTGACCTCGCGCTCAGGCGGTCATGGGAGCCGCCCAGGGCGGTGGCAACCGCCAGATCTGCGCCGCTCCGGTCGGATCTGGCAGGGACGGCGGCGGGGATGGCGATGGCGAAGGTAGGGGTGAGCTGCGCCGGGCAGTGGTGGCTGATGGCGGTGGGGATATGGACGGAGGCGGCGCGCCAGTGCTGCCGGTAGGGAGGCTGGCAGCTGGATGAAGATGATGCCAGCGGTATGCGGGTGCAGTGTCGACGGCGGTGGAGGGTGGCACGGTGCGCGTGCGGAGGCGCGGCTGGTGCGGAGGCCGGCGAGGCACGGCTGGCTCATTGTCGTGGCCCAAGGAGGCGCAGGGCTTGGCCGCTGGTGGTGGAGCGGCGGTGCCGAATCTAGCTTCCCACTCACCATGAGGGAGACTACGGGCAACGGGGTCGGCGATAGTGCTACGGTGACGGTTGTGGAAGTCTTGCCGTGGGCTTACCGCTGGTGCGCAGCGATGGCGAGGCTGTAACGATGAGAGGATGCAGGCGACGACGAGGTGACTAGGCGGCCAATGCGGAACACGAGCAGCCTGGTCGAGGCAGCGATGACGGTAACACCATGAAGGGAGCGTTGAAACCTGTGGCGTGCTTCTTCCCAGGCCTAAGTCCTTTTGTGGTGGCAGCTTGCCGTCGTAAGATGGCCACGCTGGACGGGCTAGTGCGGGGGAGAGGGGATTCATTCTTCTCTCCTATCCTCTCCCTCTCCAACCCAACTATGTGGATGGGGTTGAGGCGCGCTGGATGTCGAGACTCTACTTTGATGGCCGGCCGACAGCGGCGCGGTGGCTGCGTGGAGAAGAGGATTAGCTGGTGGTTATACTGAATCGGATAGACACTGGCACGGGAGAGTAGGATCTACGGGTGAAGGCCTAGCCTTCGGGCTAGCAACGGCGACACTTGCGAGCGCTATTTTCCCCTTGGGGCATTGCTGCGTTTTCTCTTATCTCCGAATGAGTTCTTTAGGTGAAAACCTTGTCCTGGTTCTTTAGGGTGGGCGGGTGTCGGTGCTCTTGGTGTCGTTTCCTCCTTGGAGACATCGTTTAGAAGACCCTTTCCTTAGGGGTGTTGTGTGCTCGTTCTTTTTAAGAAATGGAATAGGCGTAAACGTGTGGTGTGGTTGTCTTTATCTTTTTCTTTTTTCTCTTGTCTAGTCTCCCAGGACTATAGACTTGTATTTTTTCCCGCTCTATTAATAGAAATGTCGGGGTATGGGTTGTTTTTCAAAAACAAAACATCGGATTAAACCCCCGAGCAGCTTTGCAAGTGGTTCTAGTCCTACGTGGCAGTCAAGTCAACAATTCTTTTATTAAAAAAATCGATAGGGTCCACCTGTCAGGTCTATTCCTCTCAATCTACTTCCTCTCTCACACCTCTCTCGCGTCAGATGCCGAGGAGGAGCCCCGTGCACCAGCGAAATCCGAGGACGAACCGCGCGCCGACAACTGTTGGTATTTTCTTACGTTCACAGATTAAATCCGTAAGCGCACGGATATACCGCTGTAGCACTTCTCCCGGAAGTATTCTAAGGTATCGAATTTACACAGGGAACGAGTGTATTTAGCTATTCTTCAGGTTCATCCAAGTACACAAGATAAATGTAGGCCAAAGGGTAGAGAGGATCTTCTAATATGGTACATGGTCGTTTAGAAAGATTAAATTTAATCCTATCACTATGCTTCAGGCACTGGTTTGCTCGCTGCTACCAGAATGCGGTTTACTCCGCACCCGGACAGGGAGGACTACGGTGATCTCGAGGGCTGTCACCACCTCTACACCAACTCTAACTTACTGTGGGATACGCATCAAACACTGCAATTAACTACCTAAACACCATGTTTATGCAATTAATTACTACTCTAGTGTTAGCTAAACACTAAAGTAATCACTATTTCTTAATGAACAATAGTGAACAATGATCCACCACACTAGATAGGAACTAACTAAGAAGTATACCACACAAGATAAATCTCAATTACTTAATTAAAATATTCTCAACTAGAGCAAAGTAATTGCTAAGGTACAAAAGGAATAGAGAGAAGTCGATAATTCCGGAACTCCTCCAACTCTTTCTTCCTCACTCTCTCCTTTATTCTAAGTATACATAAAAGAATACAAAGAGTCTCTTATAATTCAATTCACATCTTGGTGTGTCTTGGAATGAAGGAGTTGAGGTTCTTTTATAGCTGATTTATGAACGTTAGGAGCACCAATACCGGTCACAACCGCCATAAGGAAGTCGGTAGTAACCACCTGAAGGCGGTTATGGCTGGCCAGGCCAAGCCTAGGTCGGCCAACCCCAGGTCAACCCCCCTGGCCCATCTCTTCCTCCTGGGCTCTGGCAAGTAGTTCTCTAGTCCATTTGTATGGTGATTGTGCCCAATTGCAGGTGTTTCATTAGGTTTGTGGGTCTAATACTCCATGGACTTGGATATGAGTGTAATTCTTTCCTCCTTTATGTATATTTTATCTCAACTTTGGTAGTTTGTCACCTACATCGAAATATATACCAACACTCATGGAATTTGTTAGAAATAAACCCTACCAATATGTTTGATGTTTTATATTTTCATATTTATGTTTGTATTGACGGCGTAAATTTGGTATTTAACAACCGTCAACAGCGGCTGCGAGCGTCCTCGAGCGTAGGCGGCGGCAGCGTCACACGTGCACACTGTTGTAAGGCGGTCCAGTGGAGTAGGGTGTCGCTGCCGTCGGGGTCCGGCGTGGATGGGTCAAGGCCGCGGTCTAGGAGGTAGGCTGACGTCGAGGAGTGCATGAACGTGGCCGCAAGGAGCAGCGTTGTCTCACCTGCATTCGCGCGGCTTCGGTGTGAACGAACACGAACATGAAGCTCGAAATCAAGCGCTCCGCAAGCATGGATGTGAGAAACGAGCGGTGGCCACCAGCCAGGGGCGTAGCTTAGGTGAAGCACATATCGACAGGGAGGCCGCCGAGGCCATTGAGTAGGAAGCGGCAGACATGTGTGCGACCCCGAGCTACCTTCGCCCCTCCGCCGCCGTCCTCGGCTCCCCCTCCGTGGCCCCGAGCTGCCTCCGCCCCCGCCCCGTCAGCTGTCGTCATCAGCTCCCCATCCGACACTCCCCCTCTCTATCATAGAGAGAGATGGAGGTGAGGGGAGGGAGAAGAGAGGGGATTGGGGAAAGAGAGATAGAGAGGGGAGGGGAAAGATATAGAGAGGGTGAGAGACTGAAAGGTGAGGCCCGCTGATTTAGAAAAGAAGAATTGCTGATTGGGCTGTCACATACGAGTAAAACTACTTCAGATTGAGTCAGAGGGTGATTCGTTCAATATTGATAGTTGAGGAATATTGATAGTTGAGGGTTAAAGATGTCTACTTTTCGGTTTTAGGGGGTAATTTGTACTTTGAAGGGTGTAATTCGGATTTTTTTCCAAATAAACAAACATAGTACAAGATGCGGTATATCGTAAATATACGAATTAAAACATTGATGTTTATTTAAGATGAAGGATTAGGCATAGAAGATACCTGCAATTTGAAACATAATCTATGGATCTATTAAGATTATAAGAAGCAGCTGATGAGAAGCTAGTTTATTTTCTGAGCTGCTTGTAGCTTCCAGTTCATTTTCTGAATCTAACTCATAGCGAAGTGGGAACCATTCAGAAAGCTGCTTTGAAAGGTTAAAAATGAGATGATGGCATGGTACTGATTATTGTTGGAGTGTGGTTTCATGCACAAGTGATTGCCGAATTTCTCAGGATTTATTGTTTTCGTTTCAGAAACTATCATGACTATTTTTATTATACTTGTGATATTTTTTTTTTTAAAAAAAACCAAGCCTAGAAATTCTGGTTAGCCTTGAGATATAAGAGCTGCTAATGGAACCTAGCTTTAATGTTGAACTCGTCGTCTCTAACATCCAGCGTTGCCGCTGCAGTGGCGGGTGTAATACATACAGACGACCATGGATGGCATGGAAAACGTTCATGTATGACAGTGACAGTTCCAAACCTTTCACTTAGCCCATCTCTAGAAGTGATGGATGCTTTAGATGTTATTGTAAAGGATCAAAGCAACATGCACAAATAACACGATGATTTACGTGGAAAAACCTCCTTAAGATGAGAAGTAAAAAAACACAGGATTGACTCGGCCCTCTCCAAAAATTCCACTCTTTGATAATGACAGTTACACAATTGTCAATGGAGTTCTCTCTAGATTACACTGTTGGACACACCACCAAGTCCATCACCGTATTAAGCTAGTGACCACAGGAAGCACAACATAACATGATGTACAGTGAGTTTTTATTTTATCCAGCAAAGCAGCCCAGCAATAAGTCATTCCAGTCTCTCTCATATATCACAAACCATGGTTCCAAAATGTGTCAAATTGTCAAATCCTTTAAAAATCTATCTCTGTTCCATCCCAGCATTCTTTTCATCACTGAAAATACCCCTTGACCAAAGCAGCATCCTCCTTAAACCCAAGCTTGTCAAAACTTTTGGTGCAAACAACATCAAGAAGCCATGAGGACTTGGCCCAAGAGGCCTGCACACCAAACGAAAACACGTATCAGTGTTCCCAGAGTAGGAAGGACAAAATGTGAAAAGTTAAGGTTGGATTATTTATCAGTTTTTGAAAGTTGTATGCACAATATTCAGACAGAACAACTAACTATACCAAATGATGTTGGGCAGTTTGCAGCAATGCATACAAAATTCACATGTTGGTTGTACTGAAGTGGAAAATAAAACTCACACAATCAAGGAAATCAACTACAATAAGTATCGAATGGTGACTACACTATGTAGTGGAAACAAGTTATTCAAGGCGAATAATTGACGTATAAGAGAACCAGTGAAAGATAATTCAAATGTGCCTACATCTTTGGATCACAACACGAAATAAAAGAGACCATCATGTTGTGCTAAGAAGGACGATATTGCTGCTGACATTGTGAAATGTCATGATTGGTGTATACTGGTAAATGTGAAATGAATAGAGTAACTTAAAGACAAGTATTCTAAGGTCAACCACATCATTGCTGATTGGATCAAAATGGGAAATAACTCAATAGCCTCCATTCAAACTAGGGAAATTTGCAAAAACCGGACCTCTGTGTAGCTCTAACTCTTGTAAATGAGTTTTATCTATTAATTTTGCATGTCCTGCTTCGTTCATCTGTACATTTTTAAGATGGCATATTTTGAGTGTACTTCGGAGCTCTGTCAACTCTCTCCTAGCTCCTTTAGGTCAAAACCATTACTTTGTTTTCTAACATCAAATCTCCTGAGATCTTGCAAGAATTTTAGTTTTCCAACATTAGAAATATTAGTGTAGCTCATCATCAAGGCAAATAAAGTGGCTCAACTTTACCAAATTACACATATCCCTTGGTAATTCATATTATAGGACATGAAGCCGTCGCTGGACCAATATGGTTGTCTAATGATATCTTAGTCAAAAAATTAGAAAAAACTGTCTAAGAAATTTTGGCTGGGAAATACTTATAGGATCGAATCATAAGAACCAAACCAATCAGAAGATGGTGAATGGTTGTAACACCAACAACCCAAAAACTTTTAGCGAAAATAAAAGTTACCCTTGTAGTTGATGAGGATCTCAGCGTAGCCGGTCTGACTGCTGTGTGCGCACCGATCTGACCGCTCCTATGCCGCCGGTCTGACCGGTGTTGTCCGGCCGGTCGGACCGCTGCCTTCTTTCTTGTCGCTGCTCGCCGTCACCGGTCTGACCGGTTCCACGCCGCCGGTTAGATCGCTGTTACCTCGCCGGTTAAACCGCCCCTTGCCGCTGGTCAAACTGTCGGGATCCAGAAACACCGGTAGATGAACACTGGAGGTAAAGTTGAATGCAGTTGCTGAAACCGCCCGTTTTCATTTTGTGAAAGTCCCCAACAGAGGAAAGGGCTGTAGGTGATGGCACATTCTTCTTCTTAGGGTGATGAAATTGCATCTCCATGAAAAAATTTCAGATAGTTTGAAACATTCAGGATCGAGGGAAAAACACATGTGCATGACCCACTCAAAGGCGATATTTGTAGCATAGTCATCTCCGAATATTTGCCATCTCCGAATATTTTCGATGGTGGATAATCATCTTTCTTAGAGGTACTAAATACAACTCCATGAATGAGCAAAATGAAGGTTGCGTTAATGATAAAGATCTCTAGGGAAACCGCTAAAAAAAGATTAAACATGTGGTTCCCAGTTTCGATAACTTCTTTCAATTCTAAACAAAGAGAAAGCTCAGGCGGCTGCTCAACTATGAGGTTCATGCTCGTTAACTTACACTTATTTAGCACTTCTCTACCAGTTGTCTCTCATCGTGGGCCAAGCAGTTCTCTCTCATAGATAAGAATATCCTGCTCTTAGCACCGGTTTTCACTTCATCAAATGAATCCTTGTCTATGGCGATAACTGTTGTTTTGGTGCAATCTTTATTTGGAGTTCTTATGAAAAAGGGCAGGGGAAAATTAGTGCGTTTTTGAGCTTGAAACTCTTCACTCTGTTGTTGCACCCGTTCGGCTAGATCTGTTTGGATCTTATCCATGGATTCTCTCATAGCTCTAACTTGCTCCTCATGTTGTCTAGATCGGGTCTGAGTTCCTTCGTTTGCCATGATCGAGCTCCTTTTTTAGATAAGGGTGACTCAAGAAATTGGGGGTGGGACCAACCCCCACATTATAGCTCTACACCTTTCTTAGGACTATCAAGCCTTCCCGAATTAGGTCTATGGGTATGAAGGCCTCTCAAATTTGTTCTACAGTAGAAGCTATGAATGTAGACCGGCATGTTTACCTAGGTTTAGGTACTATGAGACCTAAACCGATTTTAAATGCGTTTAAACGCATTTCTATGAGCATAGAAATGCGTTTCCCTCGCCGTGCACGTGAAAGTAATCGCAATTCTTAACTTCACTGATCCAACAACACCAGTTCCTCGATCTTGAGAGTATTTCAGTACTGGTACTTCAGAATCTGGAGCAAGCAGGTTTCATTCCTGGTAAAGGTGATTGGTCGGTACTCCCCTCTGCCAACCCACGAGCCAAGGAAAAGTTTGAAGCCAAGGAGCAAGAAAACGGATGCGCTCAATCCGTTGCTTGTTCTCGAGCCTAGGTAGATTGGAGTGGTTGTGCGCCGGGGCAATCTCTGCTTTCTCTTTCAAGTTCAAAAGGTTGAAAAAGGATGAGGATTCGATATTGATCGCTAAAATGCGAGAAAAAGACCCTGCTACGGATCATCTACGGGTAACGAGGCTACCTGGAAAGCTTAATCTATCACGATTTTATTGCATTAACTAGTGTTTACAAAGTGCACTAACAACACTCACCAAAATCTCGAACTAAACTCGAAACCCTAGCTTTTCTCTAAACTCAACTCCCTCAAAATCGAAGGCTACAACCTCCCTCTCTATTTATACCCATAACATGGCTGCCCCTAGCCACGAATCGTCTCATACAAGAAATCCTAATCCCTTAGGAAACCTTCCTGTACAAGAAACAAACTTTACAAACTCCAATCTTCCCAAACTTGGACTCCAATCCAAATTTAACTCCGCTTTACACACACAACACTACGTGTACGCCATATGGAAATCTTCATCTCCACGTGCATTGTTCTCTAGCCTGAGCATCCCGCGTGATATCCTCGACTGTCTGGACCTCAACTTCCCCCAAGCCTAGTCCCGATCCATCACCGGCCATATACTCCCATGACCTCAAGCAAAACCTGCACATGAACAACAAAGAAAGTTCATATCCGAGTACAAGTTCGCACCAACTTAACTCACATAAGCACACAATAGTATCATCATACGAATAGAAATCATCTAAAAGTCATATACATGAAGCACTCAAGAAATATCACAAAAATAACTCGAAACCGACTCCTCCCATCTGACCGTCGGGCTACCCGGTCAGACCGCACCAACACCTCTGGTCTGACCGGCGCCTCCTGCCCGGTCTGACTGGCAACCAATACCGCCTCTGCACTGTTCACCGACCGAAAACACGAATCCACCTTATTTTCAATAAATACTCACTTTTGACAATTGTTTATCATCAAGATTAATAATCATGTGATTCTACAGTACTTCTCACTTTTCAGCAATCGCCCAATGAAAAAATGAGCCTTAACATAAACCGAACCTTCCATGGTATAAAAAGTTTGAATCTTGATGGGCTATCAAAAGCGAAATATTGGACTGGAGCAAAACAATACCTAGGGTGCACATGCAACATGTTTGCCATTCTAGAATCATTATCAATTATGGACTGTGCTAATCTCCTGGACCTACCGTCTCTTGATTGTGCTTGTCCGCCAGAACAAGATGGCAACATTCATTGGCTTCCAGAGCTACAAAAACTTCTAATTGATAAATGTCCCAATTTATCGTTGTTGCGTCCTATTCCTTGGACCCCAACCTTGACGTCTGTTTCTATCAATTCTTGAGGATCAGGACTAGAGCAATATATTGATCATAGTGTTTTAGTTATCACTGGAAAAGAGCGCTTGTGTAGCCTTGACGAAAAGATTATAGCTTTCCACAATTTGACTGGGCTACAGAGCTTACAACTCATTAACTGCCCACCTCTGATGGAGAGGCACTTCCGAATGCTTACTTCCTTGAAGTCACTCTCCATATATAGTTATAGTAAAATTATAGAGCGGTCAGAAGATCCAAATCTTTCAAGATACAAACTCCCAGCTGTTGAGCATGTCGCCATCGGGAGCTGTGGTGTTAGTGGAACAGAAGCTTCACTTTTTTCTCTCCCACCTCCCGAATATCGTCGAGTGGAACAGAAGTTTATTTGTATTCGGATGTGGAGATAGAATAAAAGATTACTCAACCAACCCCAGATTCTCTGTTGGGGAAAGCTTACTACAGGCTCTGCAAGATAGTAACTATCAGCCCCTTCTTCAGCATTCCTTTAAACGGCACATCCTCACAGATGACATCGCCGGAGTCCTTGCAGCGCCCTTCTGCAGCTTCCTCTCCATGTCTCTGACTGTGCTAATGTTTCGTTTTAATGACTGGCTGGAGCACTTCTCTAAGGAGCAAAGAGGAGGCCCTTCAGCTCCTCTGCTCCCTACAGGAACTGAGATTTCAAAAAGCTTAAGAGCAAGGATTAGAACTTGTTAAGAAAAAAGATGCACAACGGAGACACGAATTTAACGTGGAAAACCCTTATGGGAAAAAATCACGGGCGCCGACCGGCAAAGATCAATATAGAGGAGTTGGATACCAACGCAGGGGATTCATTGGGCTGTCGCACCCTCCCTATGCGGCTTACAAGGGATATATATAGGAGAAATCTAGAAATCCTAATAGGCAAAGACACGAAATCCTAATAGGAAACTAATCCTAGTCCTATTAGGAAACTAATCCAAATATATTGCATGCTGAAATTCGGAACACATATTTAACAATCTCCACCTTGAGACGAATTTCCCTTGTAGCATAAAAAATCTTCAATCTCCAAATAACCTCATATAGATAAAATCATTGCACGCCAAATAGTCTGCATGACTACAATATAACACCCTCGACCCGGAAGAGGTAGACCATACTTCAAACTCGTCATAGGGAATAAATCCTGAATCTGCTAGTATAAACCTGTCTGAACCTAGCAGAGACACGAAACCTGATGCACAAACTTCAAACTCGCCATGGGAATAAAATCCTGAATCTGCTGTAGCAGAAACGCGAAACTCTTGTGCTCAAAACGAAGTACTTAGATCTCCTGATAAAACCTCCTGGTATTTTGGGCAAACGAACGCAGCAATTCCGCCGAAAATTTGATCACTTCCACATGATCTGGACAGGAACCTTGAGGCTCCCTCTCGACGACTTCGCTTGTGTGTCCTGATACATATATGCGCAACTAATAGATTGGTGCATGATAGTATTAGCATCTCCTCCATGGTAGATGTGCCAACTTGCATCTTCACTTGCCATAACGAGAATATTGCATCTCAATCCAGGAGCGGTAGATCAAACTTCAAACTCGCCTTGGGAATAAAATCCTGAATCTGCTGGTATAATTTTGTGGAACCCTAGCAGAAACGCGAAACACTCTAGGTGTATAAAACGAAGTATCTTGATCTCCGTAGAAAACCTTCTGATAAACTGGCTTGTGAGGGTAGCAATTTCCAACTTTGAAAAATAATTCACATGAACAAAAGCAATGATGGCTCTGAATGCATGACTTGCTCTCCTCGGGAACCGTGCACTTGAGATTAGATGGGTTCTGACTGCTACTACTGTTTTTCTCCCCGGAACGCGGCTGTGCGTGGACGGCTGCTTTTCTCCTTGCTCTGGAGCATGCACAGATCAGCGTCGATCAGTCGACTCCGCGTCAGCTTCGATACGAAGCCAATCTCGCCGAACAACTCAATGAGATCGAAAGGTAGGAGCGACGAACCGACGACGATAGTGGCGTGGTAGTAGACCGGATCTCCAATGCTCTGATACCACTTGTTAAGAAAATAGATGCACAACGGTGACACAAATTTAACGTGGAAAACCCTTATGAGAAAAAACCACGGGCGCCGACCGGCAAAGATCAATATAGAGGAGTTAGATACAAACGCAGGGGATTCATTGGGCTGTCGCACCCTCCCTATACGGCTTACAAGGGATATATAGAGGAGAAATCTAGAAGTCCTAATAGGGAAAGACACGAAGTCCTAATAAGAAACTAATTCTAGTCCTATTAGGAAACTAATCCAAATATATTGTATGCTGAAATTCGGATCATATATTTAACAGAACTTCTTTTTGGAGAGGAGATTTAGAATATTTTCAAACGCTTGACTGCTTATCACATACCAACTGGGATACCGAAACTGTCTGATCCAAGCCTAAGGTGACGGAGATGGAAAAGATTGGGAAGATTGTGCAACATAGACTCCATATGATATGATAGTGTAGACAAGTGAACAATTCGAAGGGCTTTTACTTGTCTAAATATATGACCGATGGTTCAGGCAAAAAGATCTTCGCTGCATTCCCCAAATAACATTAAAGAGTGTAGGTTACAGGCTTTTAAACTTCTCTCTAGTTCTCCCAATTTCCTTCCTAAACCATCTTGATTTGATTTACCATGTCGTTGTCTGTGTCATGGACTATAATGGACAAGTGACGAACAGAAGGAGGAACTTCTATGGATGTTGCATCAGAAAAGTCTATACTAAGACATTCAGATGATGTAACCTTCAAAGCCAACTCACGTAGTAAATCATGAATAACAAATGTCCTAGGATCATCCTCTTCTTTTGAGTTAAACCACTTCATGGGAGGTAGCATTTTGAAAAATCCATAGTTGATCAAGTCACTCAAATAGCTAGACCCTATTTCTTCAATTCGTTTATTTTGATTATCTGAGCGTAAAAGTCCTAGTCCAATCCAGAAATGAATTTGTAAAATCAAGGAGTTGATTTAGATTTTGTGATGAAAATATTGGTGATTTGCTAATGTTAATTTGGAGATTTTTGAGATAGTTAATTTTGTGAAGTGTGCAGTTTTGGTTGTCTCTGGCGGTCAGACCGGCTGAGTGCCGCCGGTCAGACCGCAGGTGTTGCGGCGGTCAGACCGGCTGGCCTGACGGTCTGACCGGCAGGATCCTGATCATTGTCGCTTTGGGTTGTTTTTTGGATTTGGATATTTCCTTCGGGGATTTGGCTTCTAGATATTTTCTATGGGTATGGATACTGTTGTTATACTAATTTGAGTCAAGTTGGGACGAACTTGGGCTCGGAATATGGTTTCTTGGTTGTTGCACGTGCAGGTGTTGTTTGAGGTCTCGGGAGAGTGTTGCCGGTGATAGATCGGAGTCGACTTGGGAGAAGTTGATGTCCGGGGATCAAGAGATCATGCGGGATACTGAAGGCTAGAGGACAATGCACGTGGTGATGAAGAAATCCATATGGTATACAAAAGGGATTGTATACATATGGAAAGAGGAGTCGAATTTGGAAAGGAGTCTGAATTTGGGAAGTTTGATTGAGATAAGGAAAGAGATGAGTTGTTTACTTGCAAGAGAGGGTTTCCTACGTGGGTTAGGAGTCCTATTTGTGTTAGATTCGTGGGCTTTGCACAGCCTACTTCATGTATAAATAGAGAGGGAGGGTGAGGCCTCCTAGTATCGGTTTTAGAGAGACTAGAGTTGAGAGAAAGTTAGGGTTTCGAATTTAGTTCGAGATTTTGGTGAGGAGTGCTGTTGGTGCACTTTGTAAACACTAGTTGATGCAATAACGTCGAAAAGTTTTAATCTACATCTTCGAGTTTGTCAACTACCGGTGTTTCTGGATCCCAACGGTCTAACCGTAGGTGTGCGTGCGGTCTGACCGGCGGGATAGCGGCGGTCTGACCGAGGGTGTCTGGGCGGTCTGACGGCGAGGCTACGGCGGTCTGACCGGCGGTAGAAGGGCGGTCTGACCGGCGGCGACAGGACTTCGTCAACGTCATCGTTCGAGGGTAATCTTTAATTCCACAAAAGATTTTTGGGTTTTTGGTTTTCCTTACCATTCACCCCCCTCTGGTAGGTTTGATTGGTCTTGTACGATCCTACAAATAGTATCAGAGCCACGTTTTTCTATTTGATCTTTACCGGTCATTAGATTTGTTGCCATGGCTGAAAAGTTTTCAAGTAAACCTCATATTTACAATGGAGTTGATTTTGATTATTGGAAGAAAAAGATGGAGTCTTATATTACATCTCAAGGCTATGATATCTGGATGAAAGTTGCTTGTGTTTATGAGATTCCTGATCGTATTGAAACTACTGCCTAGAAAACTGATTTTGAAAACAATTGTAAAGCACGAAATATTCTTCTTAGTGGGATTTCTCGTTCTGATTTTGATCGTGTTTCACATCTTGCAACTGCTAATGATATTTGGAAAGCTTTAAATAATTTTCATACTGGATCTACTAACATTAAGGAGTTGCGAAAAGATATTTTCAAAGAGGACTACATTAAAGTTGAGATGAGCTCGGGTGAGTCTTTGGATGATTATTTGGGACGTTTCAATAAAATTTTGAGTGATCTTAGATCTGTTGATGATTCTTATGATGTTAACTATTCTCAATCTGAGGTTGCTCGTCACTTTATGAATGGTCTTGATATGAGAGTTTGGGATGTTAAAGTAACTTCTATTCAGGAATCTGTTGACATGAACACTTTGACTTTGGATATTCTTTATACTAAATTGAAAACCTATGAGATGAATATTCCTTCAAAAAGAACAGATTCGAAATCTACTGCTTTGGTGTCTTCATCTAGATCTTCTTTGGATTCTTCTCTTAAAGATGTACTTGCTGTTTTTAATGCCATGTCCGATGATCAACTGGAAGAGATCAGTGAGGAGGACTTGGTTTTGGTTGCTAACAGATTTTCTTGAGCTATAAATAATGTCAGGTACAGGAAAAGAGGAGGACCACCTCGTTGCTTTCATTGTGGAGGACTTGGTCATCTTCGAGCTCAGTGTCCCAAGCTTGGAAAGAATCCAAAGGAAGAATCTCAAGATGGAACCAAGAACACCAAGAAGAACAAGAAGCAATTCAAGAACATGAAGATGAAGAAGTTCTATCAGAAGGCACTTGATGAGGCATTTGCAGCTGTGCAAGAATCAAGTGATGTTGAGTTTGAAAGTGATGAAGATGATGACAAGGGGAACAAAGGCAAGAATGATGTTTGTCTCATGGCTAGAAGCATGGATGAAGATTCTGACTATGATAATGAGGTAACACATATTCCTAGTGTTGAATATCTTCAAGAAGTGATTGCTAGGCTTGGTTACAAAATTTCTAAATTTGAGAAAAAGATTAGACAACATGAAACTACTATTGAGTCTCTTAATGCTGAAAATTCTAGAATAAAATCTCTTGTTTCTGAAAATGATGAATGTAAGTCTTGTGAGGTTTTATTTGAAGAAATTGAAGCTGTTAGAAATGTCAATAGGTCTCATGTTAAAAAAATTAAGAAATTTGAATCTTGTCTTTCTTTGAGCTTTGCCATGAACACTAGATTGGTTGATGAATTGTTTTTAACTAAGAGAGGTTTGAATAAATGTCAAATTGCTTTGTTTGCTAGTTCGATGTTTAATTTGATTAGCTCTAAGAGGATTAAACAATCTAGTGAAAAACCTTGTTTGACATGTGTTGCTAATAAGATGAAACTAAAAGATGATCTAGGTCGTGTTAAGCACATGGAGGAAATTGTCAAAGAAGATGAGGTGCTTTCTAGTTCGACTTGTAGAAAACAAAAAGGTCTTTTGGATGCTTGCAAAAATTGTGCTAATCTTACTCAAGAGGTTTCTTACTTAAAAAGTTCTTTGCAAAGATTTTCTGATGGTAAAAAGAACCTCAACATGATCCTTGATCAATCTAGGGTTAGCACACACAATCGTGGTCTAGGTTTTGATCCTTATGCTCATCATACTAGACATCCTCCTGTTGTTTTAGGTGCTGGTGCTAGAGGTGGTGAAATTTTGCTTAAACCTGAGCCTAAGAACACTGTGTTTAAATCTGCTGGCATCATGACTTCTTTGAGTACATCATCTTCAAAAACCAATGTTGTGCATGCAAAACCTTCTGTTGTTTCTTGTGTTGCTAAGTCATCTATTTCTACAAATACTTCTAATCATCATGAAAAATATACTTGTTTGTTTTGTGGAAAAGATGGTCATCTTGTTGGTTTCTGTTTTAGACTTGCTAGAAAACAGAAAAAGGAACGGGAAATTGCTTTTGTGAAAAAGACATGGCAAAAATCACGTTTTGTCCCGAAACAGACGGTCAGACCGCAGCAGTACCAACGGTCAGACCGGCGCTTTACCCTCGGTCAGACCGGTGGTAAGCCTTCGGTCAGACCGCAGGTACCTCCGCGGTCAGACCGGCCTCGGGTAGATTTTTCTAACAGGAAACGGTTTGAATTTTCTACTGGCTATGCTCCAGTTGGTTCTGGTCGTGTGTCTCAGTACTGGATTCCTAAATTTTTATTATCTAACCCCAGTACTGAGGCTTCGACTTCTGCTTGTGTGTAGGCACTTTTGGTGAGGAAGGAGAACGTGTGGATTGTGGATTCCGGTTGTTCGCAACACATGACCGGTGATAAAAATTGGTTCTCCTCCCTCAAGAAGGCATCAAGGAAGGATTCAATCATCTTCGGCGATGCTTCTACCAGTATAATCACTGCTACTGGATCTGTCAAGGTAAGTGACAAGTTTACATTGAATGATGTCGCTTTGGTTGAGAATTTGAAGTACAATTTGCTCTCCGTTTCTCAAATTGTGGATGAGGATTTTGATGTGTTATTCAAGAAAACTGGAAGTAAGGCCTTTAATTCTTCTGGCGATGTTGTGCTTAATGTTTCTCGTTATGGAAGAGTTTTTAAGGCTGATTTTGAAAGAAGTGTTTCTTCAGAGATTACATGTCTTGTTGCAAAATTTTCAAAAGATGTGATGTTTTGGCATCGTAGACTTGGACATGTAGGCTTTGATCATCTCACTAGACTTAGTGGTTCTGATCTTGTTCGTGGTTTGCCTAAACTTAAGAAAGATCTTGATTTGGTTTGTTCACCATGTCGTCATGCTAAGATGGTTGCTTCTTCACATACTCCTATTATTTCTGTGATGACGGATGCACCAGGACAGCTACTACATATGGACACTGTTGGTCCGGCTAGAGTGCAATCCATTGGAGGAAAGTGGTATGTGTTGGTTATTGTTGACGATTACTCTCAATATTCTTGGGTTTATTTTATGGCTACTAAGGATGAGGCGTTTGAACACTTTAAAAGTTTGTATCTTCGTTTGGCTCTTGAATTTTCTGGATCTTTAAGAACTATTCGAAGTGATAATGGTGGTGAGTTTAAAAATGCTTCTTTTGAGAATTTTTGCAAAGAAAAAGGTCTTGAACATCAATTTTCGTCTCCACGGGTTCCTCAACAAAATGGTGTTGTTGAAAGAAAGAATCGTTCTTTGGTTGAAATGGCTAGGACTATGCTTGATGAATATCATACACCTAGGAGATTTTGGGCTGAAGCTGTTAACACTACTTGTTATATTTCCAATCGTGTTTTCTTGAGATCAAAACTTGGAAAAACTTCTTATGAGCTTCGTTTTGGACATTCACCTAAGATTTCACATTTGTGTGTTTTTGGGTGTAAGTGCTTTGTGTTGAAATCAGGAAATTTGGACAAATTTGAGTCACGTTCCACTGATGGGCTTATGCTTGGTTATTCTGCACATTCTCGAGGTTACCGTGTACTTGTTTTAGACACTAACAAAATTGTTGAGACTTGCGAAGTCACTTTTGATGAGGCTAGTCCTGGAACTAGACCCGAAATTTCAGGTACATTATCACAAGTTCAGGGGGAGGATATTTTCGTGGAGGAAAGCGATGATGAGAAAGATGACGAACCGACGGCCGGTCAGACCGGGGCCACGACCGGTCAGACCGTCGACCCACCGCCGGTTAGACCGCAGGCGGAGGAGCGGTTAGACCGGCCTGGGGGTGATTCATCGGGTTCGTCAGGTGCTGATAGTAGAGGACCTCCAGAAGTTTCTACTTCGTCAAATCATGATGCAGAACACGAAGTTTCATCAGATGTTACTGCTCCACTTCATGTTCAACGACGACATCCTCCAGAACAGATAATAGGTAACATTGGAGAACGTACCACAAGGTCTAAGGTAACAACTCGTGATACTCATGTGAATTCTGCATCTGTTGCTACTTTTGAACCCAAAGATGTTACTCATGCCTTAACTGATGAATCGTGGATCAATGCCATGCATGAAGAACTTGAGAATTTTGAAAGAAACAAAGTTTGGTCTTTAGTTGAACCTCCTGTTGGTCATAATATCATTGGAACTAAATGGGTTTTCAAAAACAAACAAAATGAGGATGGCTTGATTGTGAGAAATAAGGCTAGACTTGTTGCTCAGGGTTTTACTCAAATGGAAGGGTTGGATTATGATGAAACTTTTGCTCCTGTTGCTAGAATTGAAGCAATTAGACTTTTGTTGGCTTTTGCTGCTTCAAAAGGTTTTAAATTGTTTCAAATGGGTGTGAAAAGTGCTTTTCTTAATGGTTATATACAGGAGGAAGTTTATGTAAAACAACCACCTGGTTTTGAAAATCCTGATTTTTCCCAACCATGTTTTTCATTTGTCAAAAGCTTTGTATGGTTTGAAACAAGCTCCAAGAGCATGATATGATCGTGTGAAAAATTTTTTGCTTGCTAAAGGTTTTACAATGGGAAAAGTGGATAAAACACTCTTTGTTCTTAAGCATGGTAATGATCAACTTTTTGTTCAGATTTATGTGGATGATATCATCTTTGGTTGTTCTACTCACCCTTTGGTTGTGGAGTTTGCTGAGACTATGCGCAGGGAATTTGAAATGAGTATGATGGGAGAGTTGACTTACTTTTTGGGACTTCAAATCAAGCAAATGAAGCAAGGAACGTTTGTGAATCAAATGAAGTACACCAAGGATCTTTTAAGGCGCTTCAAGATGGCGGATTGCAAACCAATCACTACGCCAATGGGATCAACTGCTGTGTTGGATCCGGATGAAGATGGTGAAGTTGTGGATCAAAAGAAGTATAGGAGCATGATTGGATCTTTGCTCTATCTCACTGCTTCGAGACCGGACATTCAATTTGCTGTATATTTGTGTGCTCGTTTTTAAGCTTCTCCACGTGCTTCACATCGTCAAGCTGTTAAACGCATCATGAGGTATTTGCAACACACTCTAGAATTTGGAATTTGGTATTCTACGTCATCTTCTATATGCTTGAGTGGTTATTCGGATGCGGATTTTGGTGGATGTAGAATTGATAGGAAAAGTATAAGTGGAACATGTCATTTTCTTGGTACTTCTTTAATTGCTTGGTCTTCTAGGAAACAATCTAATGTTGCTCAATCAACTGCGGAGTCTGAATATGTTGCTGCTGCTAGTTGTTGTTTTCAGATTTTTTGGCTTGTTTCAACTTTGAAAGATTATGGTCTTACTTTTGAGAAAGTTCCTCTTCTTTGTGATAACACTAGTGCTATTAATATTGCTAAGAATCCTGTACAACACTCACACACGAAACACATTGATATTCGCTATCACTTCTTGAGGGATCATGTTGAGAAGGGAGATGTTGAATTGGCTTTTGTTGATTCTCAATTGCAATTGGCGGATATTTTCACGAAATTGTTGGATTCTTCTCGATTTGCTTTTCTTCGAGGCGAGTTGGGGATTGTTTATCCTTTTGGCTTTAATTGAGGGGGAGTTTTGGCTCGTTGTTGCATTCATGTTTTCTTTTCTTCTTTTGATTTTTCTTTTTGCATACATGTTTTATTCATGCATGGTGTGCTTAAAAAAATGGAAAACATAAAAAATTAAAAAATGAAAAAGAGGAAGAGCTTTGTTTGTGCCTTAGTATATTCTAGTACATGCTAGCAATTCATGTTAGGTGGTATGATGACTATGCTAGCTTGTGTGCATGTTAGTTTTTATATGAGCTTTTGATATTGTCTTTAAGTGATTTGATACATGACATATAATTTGTCACTTGAATTAAGCAAATATGCAATATTTATGCTAGCATATGGTTTGATTTATAAATGTTTTATATATATGCTTTATTGACTTATTATTCCTCAAATAGCTTTGTTATTGCTCATTGCGGAAGAGATTGACAAAATATATGAAAAAAATGAATACCGAATCCTTGGAAACAGTCTTGACGACAAGGACGTATTCGATGTCAGCAAAAATAATGGGTACCGAATCCTTGGAAACAGTCTAGACAACAAGGACATACCCGGAATAATTAAAAAGCAAAAAGGCTCAAATCAAAGTGAAAAATTCTCTTGATTGTTTTGTGCTAAAGGTAGTTTGAGAAAGAGTGATATATGCAATAGGTGTATGTGTATAATGTTTGTTTTTCAATCTATGTGCATGTTAATATATTGCATTATAAATCGTTTGAAGTCATGAATCTTTAGTGTTGATTTGATCTTTTTGACAATATCTTCGGTTCATGTTTACACTTCTATGCATGCTTGTTATCTAGATTATCATGTTATCTACCTTGTTATTGCAACACATGTTCTTGAATTACTTTTGGTATAGCAAAGCTCTGTTGATGAACTCACTGTCAAAAGGGGGACAACAAGGTAACAAAATTGTGCATAACTATCATAAGTAAAAGGAATTTTTTTTCTTTGAAAATTTTTGGCATTGAAGATGCTTTTTGTATTTGCTTCACAAAACACCACAAACCATGTTGTTTGCCAATGATTTTCATCAAGGGGGAGATTGTAAAATCAAGGAGTTGATTTAGATTTTGTGATGAAAATATTGGTGGTTTGCTAATGTTAATTTGGAGATTTTTGAGATAGTTGATTTTGTGAAGTGTGCAGTTTTGGTTGTCTCTGGCGGTCAGACCGCAGGTGTTGCGGCGGTCAGACCGGCCGGCCCAACGGTTTGACCGGTAGGATCCTGATCATTGTCGGTTTCGGGTTGTTTTGTTGGATTTGGATATTTCCTTCGGGGATTTGGCTTCTAGATATTTTCTATGGGTATGGATACTGTTGTTATACTAATGTGAGTTAAGTTGGGACGAACTTAGGCTCGGAATATGGTTTCTTGGTTGTTGCACGTGCAGGTGTTGCTTGAGGCCTCGGGAGAGTGTTGCCGGTGATACTGAAGGCTAGAGGACAATGCATGTGGTGATGAAGAAATCCATATGGTATACAAAAGGGATTGTGTACGTATGGAAAGAGGAGTCGAATTTGGAAGGGAGTCCGAATTTGGGAAGTTTGATTGAGATAAGGAAAGAGATGAGTTATTTACTTGCAAGAGAGGGTTTCCTACGTGGGTTAGGAGTCCTATTTGTGTTAGATTCGTGGGCTTTGTACAACCTACTTCATGTATAAATAGAGAGGGAGGGTGAGGCCTCCTAGTATCGGTTTTAGAGAGACTAGAGTTGAGAGAAAGTTAGGGTTTCGAATTTAGTTCGAGATTTTGGTGAGGAGTGCTGTTGGTGCACTTTGTAAACACTAGTTGATGCAATAACGTCGAAATGTTTTAATCTACATCTTCGAGTTTGTCAACTACCGGTGTTTCTGGATCCCGATGGTCTAACCGCAGGTGTGCGCGCGGTCTGACCGGCGGGATAGCGGTGGTCTGACCGAGGGTGTCTGGGCGGTCTGACCGGCGAGGCTACGGTGGTCTGACCGGCGGCAGAAGGGCGGTCTGACCGGCGGCGACAGGACTTCGTCAACATCATCGTTCGAGGGTAATCTTTAATTCCGCAAAAGATTTTTGGGTTTTTAGTTTTCCCTACCATTCATCCTCCTCTGGTAGGTTTGCTCTGTCTTGTAGGATCCTACAGAATTATCTCGTCACTCTTGATCATGTAGTCATCAGGAAACAAAGCACCATATGAAAAGCATTGTTGTAGATGGAAAGGGAGATAGCCAGAACTGAGCTTCAACGCTGGCATAATATCATCTATTACAGATTGTAGCTCCCATTCTTTACTTTGTAGAACTGTTCTCCAATGTTCTAAACCGAGTTGATTTCTTAGTAACCGACCAACAGTTTTTGCTGCATGTGGGAAACCCTTCATTTTCTTCACTATCTCTCCCCCAATTTCGACTAACTCAGTATATTTTTGCAATAATTGCTTAAAATCACCAAACACACGCTTCAAAGAAATTCTAAAAATTTATATCATCGAGGCCTTGTAATTCTGAAGGTTGTTGGAAATATGGTGATAATTCGGTATATTTTAATACAGAAAAACATTATACTAAACATGACATGTGTATAGTTGAATGATCTAGTGACAGTGCTAAACATGAACATACTAATTATTAGATAAGCATCATCTAGCAACATGTTTAACACTATGGTGAACAATAACATACCCAGAAAAGGCTCCGGTGCTGGATGAGGCTTTGTCGGTGTTGTTGCATTCGTTGGTGTTGTCGTTCTTGCCTCCTGCAGTCCCACTGCTGGTACATCCTCCATTGATACCTCCTCTGATCGACATGCCGATGTAGTGGAAGTAGACGATGTAGAGGAATAAGACGTAGCAGTGCAGAACTGCTGTCAATAAGGATGCAGTGTCGCGTCACGTTGTCGGAAGTAGAGGAAGAAGATGTTGCAGCCGAGAGTCGAGCGGAAGCGCTGCCCAAAAACTTGATCGCCCGCCTACCCGTGCAGGTACGCAGGTGGATGGAGTTCCGGAGGTCTGCTCGTCCCAAGCACTCGTGCACGCAAGTGCTCATAACCAAGAAAGCACTCGTGCACGCAAGTGCTCATAACCGAGAAAGCAGAGGTGCAGCGCAGGAACAGAATAGAAGAACACACCCAGGAAGAACAGTGAGCAAGGGAGGTGAACAGAGTAGAGAGATGCAATTCTATGTGTCCAGGTGATAGGTTTATATAGTGCGTGAGAGAGCAATCTTTTTATTGCCGGAGTAAACGCCAGATCCGTTACGGAAGCAATAATGAGACAGAGAGAGGAGGAGCAGCAGCCAGTCGGCCTCGCCTCGCCCAGCCCGACTCGGCTCGGCGTGCACGCGTGCGTGTGGTAGTGCCACCACCACTTTAACCGGTCAACAGGTATTTTCTAATAGCTACCTATTTGAGTTGAGATCCTTCCAATTCAATTTCTAAGGTGGTATTAATCCCTTAACATTAATTGTGGATAAATAAAATTTAATAGAAATAAATTGGGCCTAGCCCATTTATTCTAACAATCCCCACCAAATTTCAGAGCTCACAAGAAATGTTCTTAGATCTGAACCTGTTTGTTATACCAGTGTTTCGGTGAAGACTGTTAAGTCGAACTTCCACCTAGAAAGGGAGCTGCACTTGACCACAACTGAGCAATGGACTAAGCCTTGAATTATCAGTATTGTGTAATTAGACTTTACTCAATTCCTTAGCTGATACTAGGCTACCATTTGCATCCCCTCTGTTTAGAGCGTATAAGTCATACTGCATACCTATTCATGAGTATCTAGAGATCACCCAAATCTCATAGACCGTGACTGTAATGCCCTGAAAAAAAATCGACCATCGAACACAAATACTAAAATACGAAATTTCAAAAACTTTTAAATTAAGTTGCATCATGCCACGTTTAATCGTTCGTTTATTCGATCTTTAATTGCGAAGCTCGGATTTATCAAATCCATCTTAGCACGAACCCTAAAAACAAAAATCAACTAAGTGCACAATTAAGGAAAATTATACTAAAATAAGTGGTGAGGCAATAATGTAGCAAGGAAAACGCCTCGTACAAATGACACAAATCTAATTGGGGTAATATAAATTTAATAGGAGACGTTACATACGTATATGCGATTATCGATGCCTATGCATATATATATATGCATATATGTGTGTGTATAATGTGTGTAAATATGAAATATGGTGACACAAATTCAAGTGGATATATTTTGCAAATATGTAAATATGTATATATACATAGGAGACTAGATATAAATCCTAGGTATAAATATATATAAGCGAACGTATGAATATGTGAGAATAATGGGTAAAAAGAAAAAAAAATATATAATAATAATAAATAAATTATCGGAACATTAGAAACATTGCTCACATTTATTTGGTTAAATTTACAAAATTTTAAAATGAATTTTTGAGGAAAAAACTACCCTAAATATCAAAACAACCCTGGTGGCACTATTCATAGCCCGCCAGGTGTTCGGCCCGGACCCCCCGCGCGCGCCCCGCGCCGCGCGCGCGCCCACGCCCCACGCCGCGCCCTCGCGCCCCCGCGCGCGCCTCGCGCACCGCACGCCGCCGCCTGCCGCCGCGCGCACCTCGCGCCCCGTGTCGCACGTCGCCCGCCGCGCTGAACGCGCGTCACCACCCACGCCGCCGTACGCGCCCGCCGCACCCATGCCGTCGCGCCACGCAGCCGTACACGCCTGCTGCGCCCATGCCGTCGTGCCACGCCGTCGTACGCGCCTACCGCCGCGCCCATGCCGTCGCGCCATGACCACCGTACGCCCCCATGCCGCCGTACGCGCCCGCACGTCGCCCACCCTCGCCACGCACGTCGCCGCCGTACCCCGCCACGCGCGCGCACGTCGCCGTCCTCCCCACGCGCGCGCCTCGAGCCGCCGCTGTGCCGGCCTCTCCTCCCCCCGCGCTATAAAAAGCCGCCCCCCATCTCCCCACACCGCCGGCCACTCCTCCTCCTCTTCCCCCACCTCCCCCTGCCTCCCCAAATCCTCCTCGCCGCCGCCGCGCCCCGGAGCACCGCGCGCCCCATGAACCGCCGCCGCCGGTGAGCCCCCTTACCCCACTCCTGCCCTTCTGTCAGCCGCGCGAGAGAGAGAGGGAGTAGAGCCGGTGAGCAGAGAGAGAGAAGAAAAGAGAGGAAGGAAGAAGGAGCAGGAAGGAAGAAACAGAGGAAGAAGAGAGAGAAAAGAAAAGAAAGAAAAAAAAGGAAAAGAGAAAAAAAGAGAGAGGGGAGAAAAAGAAAATAGGAGAGGGAAGAAAAATGGGGAAATAAAAATTTCGACCTAGGAAAGAAAATTTAGGAATTTAGGAGGAGAAAAGAAAAAAAGATTTTAATGTATATATACACGTAAATATACATATATATATATCTATTAGTTGGTGATTAGTCGTAGATAATTTTTAGGGGTTTCAAGAAAAATACATCGAGATTATTTGCGACTCGTTCCTTTAGTCAATAATCTCCTTAGCAAGTTATTTAACAAGATATTTATTTAGACAATTATTTACTGAGTTATAGATATATATGCATATTAATTGGGGAATTAATCATCGGTCTTTTCTAAAGTGTATACGAAATAAACCGCGGCGATCTATTGACTATTTGGCTGTCTATTTAGTTGGTTCGTCAGTTAGTTTTTACCGTTAATCGAGTTATCCATTTAGCTATTCGTTGCGAATATTTAGTCACTCATTTATCAACTAAGGTTAATACTTTAATCGGCTAACGCAGTATTTTGGCATAGATGAATTAAAATCGGAATATAACTATTTCGTAAAATAATGGAATAGATACCGAAACTCGACGCTCGCGCTCGATCTTTCCTTTGATCGGATTTTATTGGATTTTAATTGAATTTCAACCGGGTTCAAATCGATTTCTTTCGTACGTAATTATAGATCCTGAGGGAGTTGTGAGTCCGACCGAGGATCAAGACCCGCAGGACCTCGAGCAAGGCAAGTCATCACTAATCCTTGAGCATATTGATCCTACGTTGCGAAATTATTTTGTTTACAAATAAAGTTGCATGCAATAATGAATAACCTACTTGTTATTATGTCATGCCTTGATTATTGTTTATCCCATATCCCTTTGTAACCATGCTTACGTATGAGTCCCTAGTCAATTATGACAAATGCTTAGTGATGCTATTCTAGAATCACGCATACTCATATTTATCAAATGTTTTATGCTTGGGCAATTACCTTCGGGAAGGTAATTGAGATGCGGCATGTGAAGACATGAGCGCCACATTGCCATGATATAATGACATGATTTGTGAAAGGAGAAATAAAACTAAACCAGTGTCTTCGACTCGGGCGGATGGTGGGTTGGGTGGTATCTGGAAAAGGCTAGCACCGTCCCCGGTCAGCTAAGGACCGAGCCATGAAGTTAAGCATGAAACGACCCCCGTACAACCGTACTTCTCGGATGGGGATAGACCTAGCTGACTAGATAGCCGAGCAGAGGCAGTATCCTTGCATAGATGGTTCACCCCAGCGTGTATGAGGCAGGTTCGCTATGACGGGCAGCCGTTGAGGTGGGGACGCGATGCGTACCTTACATCGGTGTCACCGTTGGTCGGACTGCTACGTGTGTGAGAGTGAGAATCTAAACTTAAATAATAAACTTTGTGCGTGTGTGAGACTTCTTTCCCCGGTAGCGCTAGAACTCCTCTTACTGCTAGAAACAGATACGCCTAGAGTGCACAAGGATGATAGTTCATGGAGCGGGTACTGCCAATGTAAGGTTATCGAAAGGATTTGCCGTGACGCGTCTCATGTGTTGGGACGAGGCTGATGCATTGGGCAGTTGCGGAGTACGGGTAAAGTGTACATCCACTGCAGTGTGAGTAGAACAATCTATTCGAATAGCCATGCTCGCGGATATTGAGCACCGGGACATGCATTACACTTGGCTAGACTATCAATTCTTAACTTGTGTGGGATGGGATAAAGCATGATGGATTTTATGCTGTTGGAGCCACTTCCTGAGTAGAAAGGAAGATGGACGACCACTGAAAAACCATGACGAACCAACGACGAGAAGCTATCCTTGGGATAATGATGGATGGTGGACAGAACCGTCGTTGTTAAAGTAAACTCTGGTAATAAAACTTGATCAGTCATGCTAGGTCTTAGGTTTGTGAAAAGGATTGTAAAACTAGCTTTATGGAACAAAACCTATGCCTTGCCTTGGACGAAATCTGTCATATGCATTGTTGCTGTGGTGACTTGCTGAGTACGGTTGGTACTCACCCTTGCAATTATGAACTCCATCAGAAGCCGAAGATGACACCGCGGAGGATCCGTACGCCTACTACGAGGAGGATGTGGAGGAAGAGGGTGGCCATTAGGTCTAGTCACGGTCATTGCTTGTGGCAATGGCGATGCTGCTGCCTTCGCTCTGCTGCTTATCTACATTCTGCTTTTAGACTGTATTCCGGACTGTTTGGTCCTTTGTTCTAAGACAATGCCTTCGGGCCTATGATGTAATGACTCGTACTCGACGCATATGTATGTGCTTTTGGTAATTCAACTATCTATCGTGTGTGCCAAACTACTTGATTCAGGGAAATGGCACAGAATACACGAGCGATTCCTGTTGCAAAACGGGGGTCCTTACAGTGACTAGCAGTCGAACGCATATATGTGTGTTCCTTCTACGACGTTCTGTAGGACAACATCTCTACTTAAGAAAGCTATTCGAATCACATTAAGGTATACACCATCCTACCATTCAGAAAATGAGAGAAGTACATCATAGAGATGGACCCATTTCAGGGTCTCTCCTCCTAGTCACTCAATAGATTGTTTCACTATCCTAATTCACAGGATCTCCGATACGTAGGACATGTTTCCACTATTTTCTAACTCAAGTGGGTCTCAAGGCAATCTCACTCGATGCATTGTCTATCACATTACGTGATAGTGCCCTAGTAAACTGATCTGTCAGATTCTTAGCAGTCTGGACATAGCCTAGTGCTATCACTTCGGAGTTTTTCAGCTTCCTGACAAACTTCAGTCTTCTCTTCACATGCCTAGATGACTTCATGTTGTCCTTTGAACTGTTCACCTTAATATTCACTATTTGATTATCACAATTCATCAGGATAGCTCGTACTGGTTTTTCAACCACCGGCAGATCCATCAGGAGCTCATGGAGCCACTCGACCTCAATTGTGGCAATATCTAATACTGTGAGTTCTGCTTGCAAGACTTCCAGGAAACAACGCCACCTCCAAGTGTGAACGCATATCCACTTGTGGCTTTTATCTCATCAGCATCAAATATCCAGTTTGAATCACTATAGCCCTCCAATACATTTTGGTACCCAACATAGTGAATCCCATAGCTCATAGTGCCTTTTCGATAGCGCATTACTCTTTCCAGAGTATACCAGTGATCATCTCCCGGATTTGAAACAAACCGACTTAGCTTGCTCACAGCAAATGAGATGTTAGGCCTCGTTGCTCTAGCTAAATACATCAATGAACCAATGATCTGAGAGTATCTCAGTTGATCCCATGCTATTCTTCGTTTTTTCCTCAATAGCACACTGGGATCGTAAGGAGTAGGAGCTAGCTTGCAATCACTATAACCAAAGCGACTCAAGACCTTGTTCACATAATGGGATTGCATGAGTGTAATCCCACCCTCATCTACTCTCAGTAGCTTAATGTTAAGAATGACATCAGCCATTCCCAAATCTTTCATCTCAAAGCTTTTGGACAGAAAGTCCTTGACCTCCTCAATCACATTAAGGCTGGTCCCAAAGATCAATATGTCATCGACATATAAACACAGATCACTCCCTCTCCCCCATCAGAGCGATAGTAAACACATTGTCGGCTTCATTCACAATAAAGCCAGCAGATGTCAGAGTTTTGTCAGACTTCTCATGCCACTGCTTAGGTGCTTGCTTAAGGCCATACAAGGACTTCAATAGCTTGCACACCATTCCCTTTTGGCCTTCTAATACATACCCGTCTGATTTATCCATATAGATCTCCTCCTCCAACTCTCCGTTAAGGAAAGTTGTCTTAACGTCCATCTGATGAACGATAACATCATGAGAGGCTGCCAGAGCAAGTAGTACTCAAACCGTGGTCAAACATGCAACTTGTGAATAAGTGTCAAACAAATCCTCCCCTTCCTTTTGGGTATAACCCTTGGCCACAAGTCTTACCTCGTACTTTTCAATATGACCATCAAGTCTATGCTTTTTCTCAAAACCCACTTGCACCCTACAGGTTTGCACCCGTATGGACATTTGACAACTTCCTAAGTACCATTAAACATAATAGAGTTCTTCTCACTGCGTACTGCTTCATTCCAATAGTCAGTGTCAGGAGATGAATATGCCTCTTTTATGGTTCTTGGAGTGTCATCCATAAGGTATAGAATGTAGTCATCACCAAAACATTTTGCAATCCTTTGTCTCTTACTCTTTCGAGTAGCTACAATGTTATCCTCCTCAGGATTTTCTTCAGTCGTTTGATCATTTGTTCTATCGATATAAAAGACTAAGGGATAAAATATATTCTTGACTAGAAGTGTTAGATGCATTTTTCATGGGAAACTCCTTCTGAAAAAATGTAGCATCTCTGGACTCAAAGATTGTACCAACTCTCATGTGAGGTACTCCAGAGTTTACAATTAAGAATCTATATCCCACGTTGTGAATAGCATAACCAAGGAACACACCCATTCTGTGTGTCCAGGTGATGGGGTGCGCGAGGGAGGTGAGCAGAGCATAGAAATGCCATTCTGTATCTAGGTGATGGGTTTATATAGTAATCGGGATTGATTCTCTCATCGCCCTTACCCACGCTCGGCCAGCCTGGTGCGTCGCGAGCTTGTGGCAGTCCCACCACTATTTCAACTGGTTAACAGGTGCTCTCTAATAACTATCTATTTAAGTTGAGATCCTTCCACTTAAATTTTTAAGATGGTATTAATCCTGTAACATTAATTGTGGGCTAATGAAATTTAATAGAAATAAATTGGGCCTAGCCCATTTATTCTAAGAAAGGTTTATTTCTTTCTGATTCTCTTAACTTTGTTCGCTACCACTAGAAATCGAGTCGTCACTATAATGATATTACCGTTGCCTTGTTTTGTGAAGGGGAGCAACAACCTTTTCCACACATCTTCACGACAGTCGTCCCAAATATCATCCATAACAACAAAAAAACCTTTTAGATTTTAATTCTTTTCCCACCAATTCTTGAAGGTGATCCAAACTACCATTTTTCCGCTCTGACTTATACCAATTTCATTTATAATACTCTGTCAACTTGTATACACTAAAATTAAAATTAAGGGACACGCTAATCCAAGCTTTCACTTCAAATGGCCTCTCCTTCCATATCTCTCCTACATGTGGGACCAAACCCTTTATAGAACCCACTCATCATACAACCACAGCCAACCCCACATTAAATTCATCCTCATTTGATTTTTCTTCTATTTCTCAAAAGGTGGGAGAGAGAGAATGAAAAATAATTTTCACCACATAATCTACCTTACCACTCAAACATGCCTAGAGTGGATCTTCATGGACCCACTTATCATCCACACCTCAACCACTCTACTTATAATCAACTATTTTGATCTTGCTTATATTTTTATATTTTTAAAAGGGAGAAAGAAAGAGAGATAGAGTTAAAATCCAATTTACATCCAAAATCACGCCATACCTCAAGATTCTTAGAGGAAATCACTAATGGGGCCACTTGACAGCCACTAGGGCTAACATGGGTGAAGTATAGGTGGTAGGACCGTCTAGACTCAGCTCTGTCTTCAAAATCGTGTCTAAACCATGTTATGCCACCTAGTCATGCCTTGCCAGCACAACAATCACCATTTCATGAATCCCTTCGCCACTGTACTCTTCTCTCATCCATCATCATGTTCGACGAAGGGTTGAGCACTTGGTGGTGCGCTCGTCGCCGCTCTCGGTCTCCAGAGCGCCACCGCTCGTCATCTTGTCGTTCCCTGTGGCTCGGTGGATGCCCGGCCGAGCTGTTGCGCCACCAACGTCTCCAAGTCCCTAGGAGCTAGACGACCGAAGGAATTGGAGCAAGTCACCGTCATCGGAGAGATCGAGCTCCTTCTTCTCCAATTCCGGCAGCCGGCCATCGTCGTGGATTCCTCGACATCGGGTGAGCTTCGGCGCAATTCCACGCACCCGAAGCATCCCGAAGTATTTGAGTCGTTCCCCTCGTTGTCTTGGCAGGCCGAAGCCCAGGAGGCGCTATCACCGTCGACCTGCTGTTCTCCGCCACCGCTGGGCTGTTCCTCGCGCTGCTGCCGATGTCCAAGCCTCGCCGACGCAAGAGCGACCTCATGTGAGCAACTAGGAACCTTGTAGATGCACTAGCTTGCACTAGACCGTGCTGGAACTCGACATGCACAGGCATGCTGAAGCACACCACCGGTCGAGCTCGCCACCAGCACTATTCCGACCACCTCAGCTTTCGAGCCAACCACCTTCGGGTTCGCAAGAGTCCCCTCTACGTTTTCTCTTTTGGCCACAACCCCATCCGAGCCACCATTCGCCGTCGGCGAGGCCAAATAAAGTCGCCGGCCATGGTGCTCTGCTATGTCCAGAGCACGAGGACCTTATCTAGGAATTTAAACAACCTTAGGGCTTGTTTGGTTGGGTCGGGAATGACCTGGATCATGGTCCAACCCTGTGGATTATCCCGGCATGGAAAGGATACCGGCCCACAGAAAAATTGGTGTTCGATTAAGTCCGGTCAGGATTTTAACCCGGCCCATCCGGCGTTTTCCCTGCATCCCAGGTCGGGAAAAAAATCATCTACTACCCTTGACTCGGAGGCGATATTGCAGCGGTGGCACGACTCTATGGAGGCGACATTGCACAACGCTCTCACACCCGCACGCACTCACCTCACCTCGTCTCCTGGATCAATCCCAGCAAAGCTACGCACCACCAGATCTTAGCTATACAACTCGCAACATTGCCAGCCAAGTAAAGCTTGCAAGGTATTGGTCAGGTTGTCTCGCTCTTGATCTGTTTCTGGTTGCCTGGCCGTGCAGTGTGTGGGGGAGGAATGGTTGGGAGCCTGGGACAGGTTGGTCTGAATCTCCACTTGTTCCAGTGAAGTCTGATCTGAAGATGAGTTTTAATTTTGCAAGAATCGGTCTAGTATTCTGTACATTGTAGCACGAACTGAAGATTGAGCAATGTTAGTGATTTTACTCATAAACAAATATGGAATTTTAAATGTAGCACAAATATGGAACTTCACTGATTCTTATTTCTTCAGATTCTCTAATTTTCCCTCCATTTGTGTGATGGCATGCAGGCTGCACTAGCTCATCTTGTAGCTCGTGCGAGTGATAATATTGGGCCCGAGGTAGTTCCTTTCTCATATGCCCTTATTTTCATGCAACTGTTTTTTTTACTCTCTTGTAGGTTGTTTGAAAGCTTCTCTATAGCAACAAAATTATGATTGAATGAGCATTCAGATTTTATCGAGCAGTTTGAGTCAAGTGTTTCTTTTTCGCAGGGCTAGAAATGGTTGGCATTTCTTTTTCGTTTTGGAATATATGTAGGTGTGACATTATTTGATTTAATTTCAGCTTGCATGTCTATGTTATACTAGCATATCTTTATGTGTATAATTAAAACATATTGGATCTTGGCCGACGAAAAACATCCCGCTGACAGCATCCTTGCAACAATAGGTCCAAGTTATATAGAAATTCCATGTTACCTGTTGAAGTCAATTGTAGGTCTAATCTGTAGAACTCAGGATTTTCCTTTGTGTTTAATGCGAAGTAACTAACTCCTATTGTATTCAGAAATTATGTGTATCTCATTTTTTATAATTTCATCAAAAGGTGTTTTTGGACTGGCATATACGTATCAATATGCACTTGTTTGCCCTATGAACTTATCTCGCGATTTATACATGCTTTCAGCTTTACCAATGTTAATCCCTGATCCAATGTTCTTTACCATTAATTGCAGCTATCTGGAACTTATTCTCAGCATTGAAAGCTGCACACTGATTCTTGCGAATGCATGTGGTTATTAGCAATTTAATTAGCAGTTGCATGCTTCTTGCTATATTCTTGCCAATCAGAACTGACAAGTTGTGGATGCCCGCATATTGCATAGGCACGACAGGGGTGGGATGTGCTTTGTGTGCTTTCCACATCACTATGAAATGATTTTGTCTTTGAAGCTATGTGCTATCCTTTTCATAAGTTTTTATGTCTGCAGTGAACAATTTTCATAATATTATGCAATCAGGAATGCAAGCTGTTGAAGAGTCTAAGTGGCTGGATGATTTTCATCAGAGGGACATCAATTGCTGGCATGATTGGCGGGCATGTGCACGCAACGATGAATATCACACTCGAGACCTGCGTTGGAAGCTTATATATGTTGGATCTACTCGCCATTTCTTTTGGTTATTTGCAGCGGTTCAGATCATATATGACTCTATGTTAACATAACATATGACATGTATACATTCTGATTTTATTCAGGGTCAGCAATTACAGCATTATTTTTATAACATGTATATGACATATGATTCCTATTATTATGCATTGGCTCTGTCAGTATTCTGAGAATTGCATGCATGTTTCGTGTTGTTCCTATGTTGAAAGAATTCAGCCCTTAACAATTTATCTTCAGTTTCTAAGAAAAAAGTTTACCGTCAGAGGCTCCTGCATTTTAAAGAGAATCTAGGCTAAAACCGAACGCATGGTTTTAAGAAGGGGATTAGGGAAAACAAAGGATTTGTTCTCCAAACCCTTTGGGTGACATGGGGCGGGATACACTCGATTCCGGGAGGGATGATTTCCGGTGGGGGTTATTTTCCAACTAACCGAACTTGGCTTTAGAGTGTGTTATATAAATTTCCTTCTCACTGACAATAGACCCAGGACCTTTTTGTAAATACATAAGACTTTGAGTACTCGTAATAAAGATGCTTTTAAACATGTGCTAAGGACTTCGGATTGGGTCTTTAAAACCGAGGATATTATCATCTGGAAAAAATATAAGAAAATAGCTAAAGCAATTATTGTTCAACTGAAAATATGCTAAAACATGTAAAATGCATATGAAATCCATTTTAGCTCCAATTTAGATGATTCAAATGTCTGTAAATTCATAAAGTTATGCTCGTTGATTGTGTAAAATACAACTTAGCACTTACAGTATAAGAAATAACTCTAAAGTTTCAAATATGTAATATGGGACATAAAGCATACTCTAACTTGCAAAATCCATAGAGAAATTCATATTAACTCATTTTAAGATGAACTTAATTTTAGTGTACTTACAGGATCATGTTCCTAACATTCATAAACTGGAACATGACACTTTCAGTAACAAGATCATCACCAAATATTTGTATAATAAAATAGATACATGGTGCAAGCTACAAACTATAAAATCCATATAAAATTCATTCTAATCCCAAAACAAATAATTCCAGATGGGTTAGGTTAGTAATCACATATACTTAGTTTCTATGAATAAAAATGTGGCACATACAGTACTTGAAGCATTTCTAAAATTTAGGATAACTAATGAGGACTACATTACATGGCATAACTTATAAAATTCATAAGAAATTTATGCTAACTGTAAAAATTGTGAAACCAATTTTATTGGACTAAAAGGAACCCAAACTTCACAGAACATGGACCTATAAAGCATATAAGGCTTAGTAGAACATAATTAACTTATTGCTAGTATAGAACTTTAAAAATTAGTAACTCCCAAATACAAAGTGGTAAAATGGAAATTCCTTCACCACAAATCATTTATACACATCATCTATCCACAGTAGTGAATTCATGCATTTTAGAGCATTTTGATTTTTTTTTCATGTTTTGGCATTTATTCGGTTACCGTTATTGCTTTTAGAGGACGAAATCAATATCGGTGAGGAAAGTGGATTTATTGCTGACCACAGTGAGGACATTGATCAACGCAAGTTTGCCCTCTCCCTTTGAACATATTGAATCCCATGTTTTCATGCAAAACATGTTGTTATATAAATTTGCACGCATAATTCTAACTATCGGTACTTCCAAAATTGTAAATGGTAGTTATATACCAAAAATTGCATACAAAAAAAATCCTATTGAAAACTTCAACACCTTGATGTTTTAAACCTTAGTATTAATTAGAGTACCTCCTTTGTACTCATATGAATATAAATATGCTTTTGATAAATGCAAATTGTTTAGCCTTTCTTAGAACTATCTAGCATGGTTATGGATCACTTGTATATGCTATTTGAGCATTTTTAAACCTTATGGACAGATGTGATTCTCTGCATATTTGTCAAATAAAATGGAATAAAATGCGAATTTCAGACTTGGCGGGAAGTGGTATGCATATGGTGTTAGTTGCATACCGATATGTTCGCATGACTCTATTAAGGACTGTTGATGTAAAAAACACACACTGGCCTGAGGTGTCTGCTTAACTCTAGTTCAAGTTCAAAATCTGCTTTTGAGTTCAAGGCGTGCCAGTTGGTTTGATCCTGCAACCAATAAGAGAAAAGATAGATAATCAAATCAAGAAACGATAGCCGATCGGTTAGAAGGCCGATGACATACCGTCTTTAACATAGCCGATGATATCTGATATGAATCGACTGTCAGGTGTATTGTTGATAATAACATAAAGCAAACAGAACTATATCGTGCTCTAAATATAAGAGTTGATCATGTTTTAAGCTATAGCCCATAGGATAATATATATTGTATCAGCTCTTGCTATGATACAACCTTATATACATATATTGATCTAGATAAATATACTTGATACATGTCTAAATATAAAATATATTTATATAGAGTGATATATCTATACAAGGGGCAGGTATAGCATACAAGATATGTTAAGATAAACAACACATATTAAAGCATCTATATCAGGTAAGATCGGCTGAAACTCCGATACTATCTTTATTATAATCAAAGATAGGTTAGTTATTATAATCAAAGATAGGTTAGTTTTTATGATTCTAAGCACGACTAGGGATGATGCATCATAAAGTATACAAAGAAGCATAAAGTCTAAACAATCAAGTCTTTGACCAATTTTCAGGATGATGGATATTTTAACTAATCTAATCTGGTAAGTCAATTTAGCCGATATCGGTAGAAACCCTAAAACGAATCCCGGCCGATATGAATAAATCAAACTACCGAACTAGATTAACTAAGATATATGATAAACAATGGTCACATAAACAAGATTAAAACATCTAGAACGACATGATAACCTCGAGGATGCAAACCACTGTGACAAGTATTACCTCTTGTCGGGAGATTGAAACCAATGCCCAAACTCGAAGCAAGAACTCATCGAAAGTAATTTAAAAGAAAAGGTGGCGATGCGCCGAGAGTATATTGAACGTGTGTTTGTTGACGATGAAATTTGGAAAGATAATTGATGCACATGAATCGGAAACAAGATCCAATCCAAAGCAGATTCGCAGATATGCGGGAATCTCGGAAACAGAGTGCGCATCAACTGGAAACCGAGTCCGATTTGGATAGCTAATATGGCCGATATCGTATGTGAAGTTAGTATCGGATTTGATATAGAGTTTGTGATAATGTTGCCAGGCAAGGATAGAGTCCAGAATAGGCAAATCTATCTATTAATTAGGAATAGATGTAATTTTCTTATAGATATTATCGGTAAGAGTCCGCTTAAGGGACTTGTTTGCTAGTTAGATTTGTGTTAGGTTAATATGACAATGTTTGTATTTTCGGGTATAAATATAGACCCGAGGTCCTGTAAATAAAACAATAATCAAGTTCAATCAATCTCGGCGCATCGCCAACCTTTTGTTTTCTACTTTTCGACAAGTTCATGCTTTCGAGTCGAGCTGCATGAATCTGATCTTCGACGAAGAGGTAGGTCTTGTTATGGCGGTTTGCAACATCGGAATTAGTGCTTACATCTTTATGACACTCTAATTCTATTTTGTGAATCTCCGAGTTATCATATATGTTATAAAGTTTAGATCGATAGTGCTATCTATTCATATCGGCCGATCTCCATCTAGGGTTTTGGTGGTAATGGATAGATTGTCTTGTTGGTTTGAATTATATAATGTATCCACCATCCCGAAAAACGCAACCATCGGCTTGATTGTCTAGATATTATGCTTCTTTTCATACTTAGTGCTGCATCAGTTAAGTTTGATCTACTAAGTCGTATTCTGAATCATGGTCTCTAGCCTGCTTTATGGTTGTTAATAAGGATAGTATCGGGGATTCAGCCGATGTTATCTGATATAGATGTTTTACATAGTTTTATACTTTGTTTAATGTTCTATATCTGCCCCTTAGATTAGGATCTAATCTAATACAAATATATTGAACTTAATATCAATCTAATTGATAAAAGTTGAATATATTTGTTGCAAGAGAATATCCTAGCATAAGGTCGTATCGGAGCTATAGCCGATACACGCTTAAATCTAGACATCGGCTATGACATGAGTACATGTAATCATTATTTCATGTTACTTTAGACTTGGGCAATTTATACTGTCTCGGTTCAGTCCGATCTATCCCAATTGCTTATTACTGAAGTAATATTAACATATAGATTACATGACACTGATCTTTTCAGCCGATGTACTAGTTTTAGGGTTAGTTCTGTCATGGATAAACACCTTACAGTTGATTCATGCTTTATTGCATCGGCTAGGTTACAATACGATACGATATCGGCTAGCTGGCCGATTGGCTATCGTCTACTAATAAATTTGCATGTTTCTTTTTGTTGATTGTAGAATCAAATCAACTGGGACGCCCTTCGAACCTAAAGATAACTTTTGGACCTGCACTAGAGTAAAGCAAATCTCTCAGGCCAGTGTGTGTTTTTTGCATCAACAGTGTTATTCTTTATTACATGGTCTTGGGCATCTATTTATACCCGAATATACAAACTTGTCCATCACGGACATGACTCAAACTTCCTAATATTACATTACCATACGAACAAGTCCCTTAGGCGGACTCTTACCACAAATATCTCTAAGGAAATTATATAATATCTTAATTAGTAGATACAATTGCCTATGATGGACTCTATCCTTGCCCGACAATATCTCTGAAGCTCTTGATTTGAAACCAACAACGATCAAGTCTGCTCACGCTACCCAATCCTGTCTTGTATAGGCCAACTGAGTCTGATACGATATCGGCCGATACAACCTCCAGCCGATGCGCTATCTGATTCCGTAAATACTATATCTCCTCCAAATCCACCTTGACTTTGATCTTCAACTCTGAGTCCTATCTTACCAAATTTTTCTATTAACACATGCCCCTAAATTCCGGAGTATAAATTGATATGATGCGGAATTATCTCGTTCAATCATAGACATATGTATGGTTTCCATGTCCCGATCGTTGAACACGCTCATAAATAGCAACGGCTGTCTTTCTCAATCTTTACGCCGTCACCTTTTCTCGCAACTGCTCAAACCGCACAACCCCTTCGCGAAACTGCAGTGATCCACTCAGCGATATGCAACTCCTGCGGCGAGCTCCGATGATCTCTTTTCTCCTTAAGCTTCATGGCGTCAACTTCAAACATCCCAGAGGTAATCCTCTCAACATTGTATTTCTGAGAATATTCACTGTTTTCCAATCTGCATCGGCCCTGGTTTCCTTTCTTTTAAATCCCCTTCTTCTCCACTCTTCTGATTTGTAGCACCTAAAGAACCAAATCGCAATCCCAATCTTTGGGGAACCCTCACATTTTTTCCTTGGGCCGATGGGGGACGAGGACCCAACATGTTTGATAAATGCTGAAACAAACCGCATCCCCTTTAGAGAGACAAAGCCAGATTTCGTTCATTGGCCGACAATTTTCAGGTCTTGGCCATCTCATGCAGACGATGGAAAGAATGGAACAAAAGGATGACTGCAAGTAAACAATCTCACTGGGATGAGATAGGGATATCCCAATACCTATCTCTTTCTTTAGCCGATATAAAGAAAGACGAACCCATGCTATCGGATGCAATATATTTCTGGTCAGATACCCTAAATGCCTTTATGTTTAATCACGGACCGATGACCCCCACACTTCTTGATATGAAAATGATTACTGGACTTCACATCACTTGAGCGGCCAATCCCACCAGTCTAAAGATCAAATGTGACCACAAATTCAAGACTAAGAAAATTAGAGGCTGATCAGGATATGTTTCTGAAAACATGGGTCCAGGTCCTATAACCCCAGAGAGCATGCTACCTTTTTACTCATGTGGCTTGACAAATTCCTCTTCGCTGGTTCAACCTGTGGCCCAACAACCAACTGACAACACCTAGCCGAAGCCATGGTTACTAAGAAATCATTCTCTCTAGGCAAATATCTCCTAGGAGTAGTCTACCAAACCCTGAGCCAGGCATCGGCAAAACTGTTAATGGACACCTCTATCAGCTATGGAGGTCCTTGGTGGTTTGATCAATTATGGCTTAATCTGTAAACCACTAAAGTCATTGAAAGGGCTCCACTGCAAGAATCTAAATTCCCATCCCCTGCTGATTCAGATGACGGTGAGTCAGAAAAACACCGATGTATGTCCTTTGGAGAAGCAGTCTCATCTTATCCTACATTAGAACTATCGAATGAATCCTTCCATGAATGGTCCAATCGGTTCTACAATGGTTTCTCTCATGAGTCCAGAGTATGGTTCCCATATGAAGACTTTCCTGAATATGAGCTACCAACCGATTTTAGGTTGGATGAGCTAAACAATGAACAATTCCTAGGAACTAGGGAAACATTCATATAGGCCATATCACCATGTATTCTTCGATCTGGAATATCTCAAGGCCGATATGTTCAATCCTCTTATGAGTTTTACCATCCAATGACAGCAACAAGGCAAGTTAGAACGGGGCAAATACCAATCGGCTTGTACTTCTAAACAAAAATCCAAACAAGGGGAATAGTACCATCAACTCTGCTCATGGACAAGATACTTAACCTTGAGGGCCCAATTCTAGGATCCATTGAGCAAATCAGTCTTACGAGAAAGCGAAGCCAACTTTTTGACAAGTGGTGGGGTGAATGGAAAACCCATCTATTCTTTAATCAATCGGCTGACTTTTATTCTCTCAATATTTGTGAAATAAAATGGAATAAAATGCGAATTTCGGACTTGGCCGGCAAGTGGTATTCATATGGTGTTAGTTGCATACCGATAGGGGGAGTGTTCGCCTGAGTCGATTAAGGACCAAACTTCATACCACTCACTTATGTTTACTGTACATCCATATGTGTTATTATGGGGTAACCTTGGCCTATTAAGTTCAGTATGTGTCTGACTTGCATTTGGGAGGCCGTTGTAGTGGAGATAGCGGTCATGGTTTGTAGAGCTATTTTTAGGAACTACCCATGTGTATGTTGAATTTTAGGACGACTGAATTGTTCCTACGTGTGTGTTTTCTCTGACGGGACGAGTGTAATATTCCACTCCCAGCATGGGCGTCTAAGTCTATCCAATACAACGATAACATGCCTCGTGGGGGAATGGTTGTGTTCGCCGCCACGGTATTAGGTTAAGGCGTGGGCTCGCCACCTAATGGCTCTAGGACTTAAGCCTATGGTGGATTCACACTGATAGTGCTCATGCAAGGTTAGACATTATTTAATGCAAACACCTTGTTGTCACCTCTAGACCGCACCCAATGTGTAGAGTGTGGTCGTAGTGACGGGTACCGAACAAACTAGAGGTATTCACATCATGTGGTTCACGCTGTACAAACTCTGCAGAGTTCTAAAAACTAATCGATTAGCCGTGCTCGCGGTTATGAGTAGCATACTGATGTGTTGTAGGTATAATTTTGTGTTTTGCAAATGCTTTTGAGAACTTGATCATGTGAAATGATAATGATTATGATGTATGTGGTATTATTTCCTTGCTACCGGTTGGGTAGCAAGAAATGATGCTTATTTATTTATATTGACACCATGCCATGTTATATATGCTTTATACATTACAAATCATTTGCTTTAAATACCTTGCCAAATATTTGTGAAATAAAATTGGCTTTATGCCAAAAAATTAGACTACAAATAGCCTATCTTTGAATTAGAGCTTTCATGTTTGTAGGTTTGATTGTGCGCATGTCATAAATTAATCTGATTAGTGTACTGACTCTTGTTTACACTTTGCTGCAAGTGGTTGAGTGTTGCGGGATTTGTTGTTTCTTCAGGATGGTCCAATCTAGGGGCCTACCTATTGATGACAAAATTTGGTAAAGCTTGGATCGGAATTGAGATCCAATCCGAGACGGATTTGATAGATATGTGATATTCCTGGAAACAAAGTACGCATCGGCTGGAAGGTATTTCGGTCGAGTCCGAGTTTGAAATGGTTAGCTGATATGAGTGGAGTTCAGCATAGGGAGCCGATAAAGTTGTTGTTGGTTTCAAGATGAGGGCTTCAAAGATATTGCCGTATGAGGATAGAGTCCATTATAGGCAATTGTATCTATTAATTAGGAATATTAATGTCAGTTTGTTAGAGATTTAGCAAGAGTCCACCATAACGACTTGTTTGTATAAGTTTATCACTTAGGGAAGGTTTAGTCGTGTCTGATATGGACGAGTTAGTATATTTGGGTATAAATAGATGCCCAGGACCATGTAATGATTCATCGACAGTTCAATATGCTCTCGGCGCAGCGCCACCGTTTTCTTTTAGTCCTTTTCGATGAGTTCTTGCTTCGGGTTAGGGCATCAGTTTCGATCTCTCGACAAGAGGTAATGCTTGTCTCAGTGGTTTGTGTTATCGAGTTTATTATGTTGCTTTAGATATGTTAATCTTGCTAGTGTGATCACTAATTATCATGTACTTAGTTAATTTAGCTTGGTAGCTCGATTTATTTGTATCGGCTGAGATATTCGCTTGAGGTTTTATGCCGGTATCGGCTAAAATGTTTTTCCAGATTAAATTGGCTAAGTATCTACCACCCTGAAAACTAATCAAAAGCTTGATTATTTAGACTTTATACTTCTTTGCATACTTTGTGATGCATCATCCCTAGCCGTGGTTAGAATCATAAAAACTAACATGCTTATAATAAGGGTAGAATCGGGTTTTCAACCGATCTTAACTGATATAGATGTTTTATGATGTTTAATTAAATAAATCATGCTTTACATTCTATATTCTCCCCTTATATGAGTAAATCACTATATATAAATATATTTAGTTTTTAATTGAATATATTTATATAGATTGGCATACTTAAATAAGGTCGTATCGGAGTGGTAGCCGATATATCATTCTTCTCCTTTATTTTATTACATCTTCTACCTAACAGCCAATTTTCCTCAAATGGTATCGGCTAGGCTAAAGACGATATGTCATCAGCCCACCAGCCGATCGGCTATCGTTTATAGGATTAATTGTTTTACTTTCCTTGTTGGTTGCAGGATCAAACCAACTAGCATGCTCTTGAACCCGAAAGCGAGATTTTGGACCTGCACTAGAGTTAAGCAGATCTCTCAGACCAGTGTGGGTTGTTTTGCATCTTAAAGACACTTTTGGCATGACCAGTGGGACCAAGTCAATCATCATGACACCATCAATCACTGACATCTCTGAGAATAATATCATCTTGGCCACTGTTGAGAATATATCGGATGAGCAGAAGGCGGAGATGGAATAACTCGTACAACAAATGAAGAATATGTAGCTGGGCACTTTAAGCATGACTTGGCTAGGGACAGTAGTACAGAAAACCAAATTGGAATTTGTGAAGCCTGAAGGAGAAGGGAGCAACAAGAAGGCTGAAGATGAGCGCAATGAAACTAAAGAAGGGTTCAAGCCAACATTGCAAGATCAGATAGACTCTGGAGTCCATCATGCCTTGAACAATTAGTCTGGATTGTTAGTTAATACTTTAACATGCATGATCAAGTCAGTAGTTGATGGGTCAATGGCTGAGGAAAAGATCAAGAGGCTGACATATTTTCCAAATCATATGTTTCCAGCTTACAGAACCGTGAAGACTGAGCTAGGAAGTGAGCAACATCAGATGTCTTCTTCATCGGTCCCTGCAGCATCGACTCCTATTCCTGCATTGTAGTCAAGGGGATAGCCGATACCAGGGGGGGCAAGGTTCAAAAACCTTGACTCAGGAGGAATTGGCTCGATTACTGAAGATGAAGCAACCAGCTATTGAGGCACAGATTCCAACAACTCAACCGATAATAAGTTGGTAGCCCTTGACTTCTCAGTAAACGACTCAACAGCCAATTGGAGCTTCACAACCGATCAGCTTGTAGTATGCATCCGCAGACCCAAAAGGTGTCTAGTATCAGTTTCCTCAGAAAAATATGGAATATAATTTCGGTTCTCAGTTTTAGCCACCATCACCAATGCAATATCGGCCAGAGAGGTCTCCCCACGTTCAGTTTCTACCTCAACCAATGTGTCCTTAGTTTGAACAACAATTTGGAGGAGGGATGCTGTAACGCCCTGAAAATTCGACCGTCGAATACAAAATACTAAAATACGAAATTTCAAAAACTTTTAAATTGAGATGCATCATGCTGCGTTTAATCGTTCGTTTATTCGATCTTTAATTGCGAAGCTCGGATTTATCAAATCCATTTAAGCACGAACCCTAAAAACAAAAATCAACTAAGTGCACAATTAAGGAAAATATACTAAAATAGGTGGTGAGGTAATAATGTAGTAAAGAAAGCGTCCTAATATAAATGTCACAAATTTAATTGGGGTAGTATAAATTTAATAGGAGACATTACATATATATATACAATTATCGATGCCTATGCATATATATACATATACATATATGTGTGTGTATAATGTGTGTAAATATGAAATATGGTGACACAAATTCAAGCGGATATATTTTGCAAATATATAAATATATATATACATAGGGGCCTAGGTATAAATCCTAGGTATAAATATATATATACATAAGCGTACGTATGAATATATGAGAATAATGGGTATAAAAAAATAATAATAAATAAATTATCGGAACATGGAAAGTTGGAGTGAAATATCTTGGAACACTAAAAATATTGGGCAACATTCATTTAGGTGAAATTACAAAATTTCGGGTGAATTTTTAAATAGGAAATCGTTCTAAATCGGCAAAATTGAAAAAGACATTGTTCATCGGTCGCCAACAGTTCGACCCGGGTCCGCCGCCCGCACCCCGCGCCGCACGCGCGCACGCCGCCTGCACGCGCGCCGGCCGCTGGCCGCCGCGCGCACGCCGTTGCCCGCTGCCGCTGCACCCAGGCCGCTGTCGCTGGCCGTACCGCGCCCACGCCGGCCGTACCCCGCCCACGCTGCCGCCGTACGCGCCCGCCGCCGCACCCATGCCGCCGCACCCACGCCGCCGTACGCGCCCACGACCGCCATACGCGCCCACGCCGCCGTACGTGCCCACGCCACCGCGCCCACGTCGCCGCCGCTCCCACGCCGTGCCGCGCCACGCCGCCGTACCGCACCCTCGCGCCCCGCGCCACACGTCGCCGGCCGCCCACGCCGCCCGTCCTGTCACCACGCCAGCCACCCCGAGCTCTCCTCCCCACGCCCTCCCCTTCCCTCTCCTCCCCACGCCCTCCCCTTTCTTTTTCTCTCCCCGCCCATCTCGTCGCCGTGCCGCGGGCCGGCGCTCGCCGCCCCACCACACCGCACCCGCCCAAGCCGCCGCCGCCGCCGGTAAGGTTTCCCCTCCCCTCTACTAGCCCTCGCCGACGCGCCGGCCACGCCCGGCAGAAAGAGAGAAAAAAGAAAGAAGAAGGAGGAAGGAGAAAGAAGGAGAAAGAGAGAAGGAGAGGAAAGAGAGAGAAAAGAAAAGAGAGGAAAAAGAAAAAGAGAGAAAGAAGAAAAGAGAAAGAGAAAAAAAAAGGAGAAAAGGGGGAGAAAGTAGGAAATAGCAAATAGAGAAGAAAATGGAAACTCGTGAAACTTAATCGAATTAGTTAGTTGCAAAGATTCACTTAATTAGATTAATTATTTAATTTATTATTCTTTTGCGGAAGGAGTAGTCGAGCGTTTAGGTTTTTATTCGTTAGGTCTTGCTAATTCACGTGTATATTAATCGGAAAAATTTATTCGCCCATTCATTTCTAGAGCCTCCGAATTAGTCATCGCTATTTAATATTTATTAAAATGTCTACTAAATCGCTATTTAATTTTACTCGTTGATTAGGCTATCCGTAAGTAGCGGTTGCGATTAATTAGTCAACTAATTATCACCTAAAGTTAAACATTACTATCGGGATCTAATTTATCCGAGTCGCGTAAATTAAATCGGATAAATATTCTAGTTAACTAACGCTAATATTTTAGGACGAAAGCATTAAAAATCGGAATAGAACTATTTTATAAATAATAATGGAAGCGGTACCAACATTAGACGCTCACGTTCGATCTATTTCTTTCATTGGATTTTGTCGGATTTTAATTGAATTCTAAGAGAATTCAATTTCTTTCGCACGTAATTCTACACACCGAGGGAGTTGTGGGTCCGACCGAGGATCAAGACCCGCAGGACTTCGAGCAAGGCAAGTCATCACTATTCCTTGAACATATTGATCCTACGTTGCGAAATTATTTTGTTTACAAATAAAGTTGCATGCAATAATGAATACCCTACTTGTTATTATGCCATGCCTTGATTATTGTTTATCCCATATCCCTTTTGTAACCATGCTTACGTATGAGTCCCTAGTCAATTATGACAAAGGCTTAGTGATGCTATTCTAGAATCACGCATACTCATATTTATCAAATGATTTATGCTTCGGCAATTACCTTGGGGAAGGTAATTGGGATGCGGCATGTGAAGACATGAGCACCACATTGCCATGAGATAATGACATGATTTGTGAAAGGAGAAATAAAACTAAACAAGTGTCTTCGACTCGGGCGGATGGTGGATTTGGGTGGTATCTGGAAAAGGCTAGCACCGTCCCCGGTCAGTTAAGGACCGAGCCATGAAGATAAGCATGAAACGACCCCAGTACAACCGTACTTCTTGGATAGGGATAGACCTAGCGGACTAGATAGCCGAGCAGAGGCAGTATCCTTGCATAGATGGTTCACCCCAGTGTGTGAGGCAGGTTCGCTACGACGGGGCAGCCGTTGAGGTGGGGACGCGACGCGTACCCTACATCGGTGTCGCCGTTGGTAGGACTGCCACGTGTGTGAGAGTGAGAATCTAAACTTAAATTATAAATTGTGCGCGTGTGTGAGACTTCTTTTCCCGGGAGCGCCAGAACTCCTCGCACTGCTAGAAACAGATACGCCTAGAGTGCACGAGGATGATAGTTCATGGAGTGGGTACTACCAATGCAAGGTTTTCGAAAGGCTTTGCAGTCGCGGAGTACGGGTAAAGTGTACATCCACTGCAGTGTGAGTAAAACAGTCTATTCCAATAGCCATGCTCGCGGATATTGAGCACCGGGACATGCATTATACTTGGCTAGACTCTCAATTCTTAACTTGTGTGGGATGGGATAATGCATGATGGATTTTATGCTGTTGGAGCCACTTCCTGAGTAGAAAGGAAGATGGACGTCCACAGAAAACCATGACGAACCAACGATGGGAAGCTATGCTTGGGATAATGATGGATGGTGGACAGAACCATCGTTGTTAAAATAAACTCTGGTAATAAAACTTGATCAGTCATGCTAGGTCTTAGGTTTGTGAAAAGGATTGCAAAACTAGCTTTATGCAACAGAACCTATGCCTTGCCTTGGATGAAACCTGTCATATGCATTGTTGCCGTGGTGACTTGCTGAGTATGGTTGGTACTCACCCTTGCAATTATAAAACTCCATCAGAAGCCGAAGATGACACCGCGGAGGATCCATACGCCTGCTACGAGGAGGATGCGGAAGAAGAGGGCGCCCACTAGGTCTAGTCACGGTCGTTGCCTGTGGCAATGGCTATGCCGCTGCCTTCGCTCCACTGCTTATCTACATTCTGCTTTTGGACTGTATTCCGGACCATTTGGTCCTTTGTTCTAAGACAATGCCTTCGGGCCTATGATGTAATGATTCGTACTCGACGCATATGTATGCGCTTTTGGTAATTCAACTATGTACCGTGTGTGCCAAACTACTTGATCCAGGGAATTGGCACAGAATACACGAGTGATTCCTGTTGCAAAACGGGGGTCCTTACAGATGCAGCACCAACCATGGGCCGATTATAGATGTGATGAGAGAGCAGTTTGGACTAAAACCTAAAGACAATGGAACTATGTATCAGCACCCATATATAGAATATTTTGATATAGTTCCTTCGCCAAACCGGTACAAAGTTCTAGATTTTCCTAAATTTTCTGGACAAGATAATGTTTCAACGTATCAGCACATTAGCCAGTTTTTAGCTCAATGTGGAGAGGTGTCGGCTGTAGAAGCTTTGAAGGTTAGATTTTTCCCATTGTCTTTATCTGGATCGGCTTTCACTTGGTTTTCTTCTCTACCATATAATTCTATCAGGTGATGGGTCAATCTTGATAATCAGTTCATAAATACTTTTCATAAATACTTCTTCAGTGGGATTCATGAGACGAAATTGTTAGATTTGACATCGATTAGATAGAAGTATGATGAATCAGTGCTAGATTATATTCAAAGATTCCGAGATATGAGGAACATATGCTTTAGTTTAAATTTGATAGACTCCCAGCTGGCTCATCTAGCTTTTCATGGATTGCTGGGGCCGATAAGGGAAAGATTTTCTTCACAAGATTTTGAGAGTTTAGCTCATTTAGCATAAAAGGTATCGGCTCACGAGCAAAGATTCTAGGAAGCTAAGAGATTTGCCAAGAAGAGCAACAATGTGAACAATATCTATAGTTATGCATCTGATTCAAAAGATGAAGACTCAGAGATAGATTTGATTGAGTGGTCAAGGAATAAGAAAACTGTTATTGTCAATGGGTGAAGAACACTGGCAAGGAAGAAAGATATGATTTTGACATCAACAAAACTGATAAGATATTTCAGTTGTTGCTCCAGGAAAGGCAAATTCAACTCCTAGTTGGGAACACTATTCCATTGGCTGAAGGATTAAAAAAAAGGAATTTTGCAAGTGGCATATACAGGTTCTCATAGTACCAATGAGTGCAAGGTGTTCACGCAACAAATACAATCGGCTATTGAACAAGGTAGGATCAAGTTTGATGACACGAAGGAGCCGATGAAGATTGATGGACATCCTTTTCCAGTAAACATGGTGCATACCAGGATCGATGATCAACAAGATAATAAAAGAGAATATCGGATGAACAAGTTCAGTTATACTAGAATGTTTAACAAATATCAAAGATGACAGGAGCAAAGACAAGATCGAGACGATGAGTATTGTTTTGACCCACATTGGGGCTGTGAATTCATGAGATTTTGCTGTAATGAGGGAATGAGACTCCATCAATTGAAGATTACCCAGGTTGTAGTGATCCTGACGTGAGATATCTTGGGAGTTCTAGTAGACAAACCAACAGAGGATAGAAGACCAACTCAGAAGAAATTACCTGTTCATTAATGGTTGGGTAGATTCATCAAGACTACTTCGAGGAAGAATCTGAAGATGAACCTGGAACTAGAAATCCACAATAGTCTCCATCTGGTATCTTTACAAAGAATAAAAGGAGATGAGTCTAGAGGATGAGAAATAGAGAACAGATGCAAGAGGATGAAGAGGAGATTGATCATCGATTGAAGGGAACTAGGAAAGAGTGGCGCATTAAAAGCAAGGTGGTATCAGCCGACAAAGTTAAATATGATAAAGCAAGGAATCTGACATCTGTAAATGGCAAAGCAGTAGCATCATCTTCGGTAAACATGATCTTTATATCGTCGGTAGAATACAGTGCAGAACATATCAATGAAGAGGTTTTTGAAGAGTCTTTGGCTAAATTGGTTTTATCACCTCAACATATCTTTGACAAACCTGAAGGCACAGGGCATCGGTATCTTAAACCATTGTTTGTAAAATGATTTGTCAAGGGAAGCCGATGTCTAAAATGTTGATTGATGGGGGAGCTGCTGTGAAATGGATACCATATACAACCTTCAGGGAATTAGGGAAAACTACTGAAGATCTGATCAAAACCAACATGGTATTGAAGGACTTTGGAGGGAATTCTTCATAAAGTAAAGGAGTTTTAAATGTGGAGTTGACTATCGGTAGCAAGATAATTGCAACCACCGTTTTTTTCATTGATGGGAAGGGCTCATACAGTCTGTTGCTGGGAAGAGATTGGATCCATGCCAATTACTGCATTCCTTCAACCATGCACCGGAGTTTGATTTAGAGGCAGGGAGACTAGATATAGATCGTGCCAGTCGATAGGTCAGTAAATGTTGCTAATGCCGATTTAACTATTTGGGAGATGGAAGGAGTTGATTGCTTGTCAGAGAGAATTTTGGAAGGAGATTATCTAAAGGTGTTCGATTGTGATATACAACCAGTTGGAGATGAAGAGCTCCTGCTTTGAGGGTGTTGCAAAGGCGTCAAATTTCTACACCAAGAATACTATAGATGATCTGGATGGCAAACTAGGTCAAGGGTTTATGTCGGCCGATGAGTTAGAAAACGTTGATATTGTACCAGGTGATATGCTTAGGCCGACATTCATTAGTGCAAAATTATCATATGTATTTAAATATAAGTTAATAGAATTAATAAAGGAGTATAGAGATTGTTTTGCTTGGGAATATTATTTAATACCAGGATGTAGCTGATCAATTTTTAAACATCGGCTCCCTATAAAACCAGAATATTAGCCGTTCAAGCAGCCTCTGAGACGATGCAAGGCAGAGATGTATGATGCTATTAAGGCTTAAATAATAAGACTGTATGATGCTAATCTTATTAGGCCTAGCTGATATGCTGAGTGGGTTTCCAATATAGTACCAGTTATTAAGAGGAACAGAAAACTTAGGGTCTGTATAGGTTCCAGAGATTTAAATAAGGCTACCCCTAAGGATGAGTACCCCATGTCGATTGCTGATATGTTAGTTGATGCAACATCTGGACATAAGATCATAAGTTTTATGGATGGTAATGCAGGATATAATCAAAATTTTATAGCAACGAAAGATATTCATTAGACTGCTTTCAGGTGTCCTGGTGCAATAAGTTTGTTTGAGTGGGTTGTTATGACATTTGGACTAAAAAGTGCTGGTGCTACGTATCAGAGGGCAATGAATTACATATTTCATGATCTCACAGGCTTGTTGGTTCAAATTTATATTGATGATGTGGTTGTAAAGTCAAAGGAAGTTGATGGACATCTAGCCGATTTAAGAAGAGTATTTCAAAGGAAGTTGAAATACGGGTTGAAAATGAATCCTACCAAGTGTGCTTTTGGAGTATCGGCTAGACAGTTTCTTGGTTTTTTTTGTTCATCAGCGAGGGATTGAAGTTACGCATAGGAGTAGCAATGCTATCAAAGATATCAAGCCTGAAGAGGAAAAGACTAATTTACAATCCTTGATCAACAAGAGTAATTTCATACGACAGGTATATTTCTAACTTATCTGGGCGAATATAACCGTTTACTCCATTACTCAGATTAAAAGCCGATCAAGAATTTGTTTGGGGGGAGAAGTAGCAGGGAGTTTAGATAGTATAAAGGAATATTTGAGTATTCTAGTTTTGATACCACCACAAAAAGGGGTACCCTTTAGGTTGTATTTATGAACTGATGAAAAAACAATCGGCTCGGTTTTAATTCAAGAGTTTGAAGGTAAAGAAAAGGGCTATATTTTATCTAAGTCAAGGGCTTCTGGATGCTGAAACAAGGTATACCCTGGTGGAAAAATTGTGTTTATGTTTGTATTTTTTATGTACAAAGTTGAGGCATTTTTTACTTTCAAATGAGTGCACGGTGTTTCACAAAGCCGATGTTGTTAGATATATGCTATCGGCTCCTGCGTTAAAAGTAAGGATTGGAAAGTGGATTTTTGCTTTGGTAAAATTTGATTTAAGGTATGAATCAGCTAAGGTAGTAAAAGGACAGGCGATAGCTGATTTCATTGTAGAACATCGGGATGATTCAATTAGGTATGTTGAGATGGTGCTTTGGACTTTATTCTTTGATGGATCAGTTTGCACTCATGGCTGTGGTATCGGCTTAGTTGTCATATCGCCTCAGGGAGCAAATTTTGAGTTTGCCTTCACTATCAAACCTTATTATACTAACAATCAAACAGTATATGAGGTAGTATTGAAGGGGTTATATTTGTTGAAGGAAGTTGAAGCCGATGCTATTGAAATTATGGGTGTTTCATTATTGGTGATCAATCAATTATCTTGGGAATATGAATGCAAGAATGATGTCTTGAGAGTTTATAACGAGAAGTATCAAGAGTTGATGAAATATTTCAAGATGTTGTCTATGAAACATATTCCTAGGGAACAGAATGTTGAAACCAATGACTTAGCTCAGGGTGCATCTGGATACAAGCTGATGTTGAAAGATGTGGAAGTGGAGAGTGCTTCTATACAAGCCGATGATTGGAGGTTTGAGAATTTTGGGTATTTGAAGAATCCTTCTCAATCGGTATCAAGGAAGCTGAGGTATAAAGAACTTAAATATGTTTTGTTGGATGATGATCTTTACTATCGAACGATTGATGGGGTTTTCTTTATCATTGACAAGGTTCAAAGAAAGGGTAGACTGCAGGTAAGCACTAATTAAAACCTCCGGTTTAAGTGTCTGAGTAATGAAGAAGCTAAGGTTGTTAGGTGTGAAGTGCATGAAGGGATTTGTGGTACTCATCAATCCACCGATAAGATGAAGTGGTTGATTAGGAGAGTGGGATATTTTTGGCCGATGATGTTGGACGATTGTTTCAAATATTATAAAGGTTGTCAAGATTGTCAAAGATTTGGAGCAATTCAAAGCACCTGCATCGGCTATGAATCCGATAAGCAAACCATGGCCATTCACAGGATGGGGAATTGATATGATTGACAAGATTAATCCACCATCGAGACAAGGTCACAAGTTTATTTTGGTGGCTACAGATTATTTCACTAAGTGCGTTGCAGCAATTCCATTGAAGAAGGTTGATTTTAAAGATTCTATTGAGTTCATCAAGGAACATATTATATACAAATTTGGTGTGCCTCAGACGATAACCACTGATCTAGAATCTATCTTTGTATCCGATGAGTTTGTTCAGTTTGCTGAGAGTATGGGGATAAAATTGTTGAATCTTTTCCTTATTATGTGCAAGCCAATGGACACGCCGAAGCATCTAACAAAAGCTTATTCAAGTTGGTAAAGAGAAACATTGCTGAACATCCTAAAGAGTGGCATACTACATTAGCTGAGGCTTTGTGGTCCTATCGGATAGCTGTTGATGCAAAAAACATACACTGGCCAGGGAGATCTACCTAACTCCAGTGCAGGTCCAAAATTTGCTTTCGGGTTCAAAGGCGTGCTAGTTGATTTGATCCTACAATCAACAAGATGAAACATGTATGTTTTATTTGTAAACGAAAATCGATCGACAAGGCAGCCGATGTCATATCGTAATGTAACTTAGCCGATGCAGTATAGCATGAATCGGCTGTAAGGCATATTTGGTAACAAGCTAACCCTAAACTTGATACATCGGTTGAAAATATCAGTATTACATAATCTGTAAATCAATATTACTTTAGGAATAAGCAATTGGGATAGATCGGACTTAACCAAGACAATATAAATTGCCCAAGTTTAAAATAACATGAAATAACGATTATATGTACTCATGTCATAGCCGATGTCTAGATTTAAGCATGTATCGGCTATAACTCCGATACAACCCTATAGTACGATATTCTCTTGCAACAAATATATCTAACTATCACAAATCGGATTAACAGTAAGTCCAATATATTTATATTAGATTAGATCCTGATATAAGGGGCAGATATCGCATATTAAACAAAGCAAAGAAAATATGTAAAACAACTGTATCAGGTAAGATCGGCTGAAACCCCGATACTATCCTTATTAACAGCCATAAAACAGGCTAGAGATCATGATTCTAAACACGACTTAATAGATCAAACTTAACTGATGCAATATCTAGACAATCAAGTCGATGGTTTCCTTTTCGAGGTGGTGGATACATTATATAATTTAAACCAACAAGTCAATCTAGCTGTTATCGACAAAACCCTAAATAGAGATCGGCCGATGCAAATAGACAACATTGTGAATCTAGATTATATAACATTTATGATAACTCGGAGATTTACAAGATAGAATTAAAGTGTCATAGAGATGTAAGCACTAATTCCGATAATGCAAACCGCCATAACAAGTTTAACTTTTCACCGAAGATCGAAATCGATGTAGCTCGACTCGAAAGTAAGAACTCGTCGAAAAGTAAAAGATGGCGATGCGCCGAGATTGATTTAACCGGTATATTTTATACATAAGAGCTCGTACTTATATTTATACCCGAAAATACGAACTTGTCCATGATGGACACGACTCGTATCGCCCTAATATAACTCCAACTAGCAAACTAGTCCCTTAGGCGGACTCTTATCGAAAATATCTATAAGGAAATCACATAAAATCCTAATTAATAGATACAATTGCCAATCTTGGACTCTATACTTGCCTGGCAACATCACGGCATTTCTTCTCTCGAACCTGACATTGATTATGCAACCAATATCGGCTGTATCGGCTATCCATATCAAACTCGGTTCCTGCCGATACAAACTTCCAGCCGATGCGCACTCCGTTTCCGAGAATCCCGCATATCTTGAAATCCACTTCGAATTGGACTTCGTCTCTGATTCATATGCTTGCCAAATTTCATCGTCAACAATAGTGTGTCATGGAGCTATACAAGTACCACCTTATCAACTAGTTTATGGACATGAAACTGTTTTACCATGGGAGGCTAACATCGGCTCAAGGAGAATTTATTTACATAATGAGTTATCAGCCGTAGATTATCATAACTAAATGGTTGATGAGTCAGAAGAGTTCGTGAAGTCTAGGTTGAGTGCGTTGGAGAAAGTTAAACGAGATAAAGAAAGGGTTGCTAGACATTATACTAAATAAGTTGTGCCAAAATTTTTTGAAGAAGAAGAACTTGTATTGAAATCGATATTGCCGATAGGGACGAGAGACAATAAGTTTGGGAGATGGACACCAATTTGGAAAGGACCCTTTTGGATTCATAAGTGTGTATCAAAAAGGAGCTTATATGCTTAAAAGATTTGATGGAGAAGTTTTTGGGAGAGCTTTTAATGGAAGATATTTGAAAAAGTATTATCCAAGTGTTTGGGTTAATTCGTGATGGGCTGGCTGTGCCGATGCATGATAGATAGCCAACGTTGTCACATTGCCTCAAGATGGCCGATAGAAATGATCGCCCTTAGACCAAATATGTTTGAAATTTGAGAGGAACAGTAAAATCAGCTCGATGGCTGATAGATATATTACATGTAAAAGTTTAAATTGGTGCTTTGCAAAAATGCTCGGAAGACTTAAGACTATTACATCAACGTAGAAAGTTTTGGAGTGCCGATATCGCAAGCAGGCAGATCCTCATCGATGATTCACATATCATCGGCATAATATAGGCAGATGTGGTCAACCTCATCGATGATTCACATATCATCGGCATAATACCTAGAGATCGGCTTGAGAGTTTTGTTGAGGGATGCTAAGTATTTTGCCGATGCTTTTAGTTTGGCCCTTTGATCATCATTTTTCCGCAGAAGATTGGCCAACTTTTGTTCAGCTTCGGTGATCTTTACATGACACTGTCTTAGTGTTACCAAGAGACCAGCCTCTTCGTGTTTCAATTCATCAAGCACTTTCTGGGTTGCCTCAAGACCAACAATAAGTTCATCTAGCTTAGCTTTATCTTCGTTAACTTGTTGTCGGCTGGATTGGATGCATGGTTCCAAGGATTGATGTTCTAGCCGATCAACAAGTGTTTGTTTGGCTCTTTGAAGTTTGAATTCATGCTGTTGGAGGAAAGCTGCTGGAGAGATAATATCTGTAAGATCTTCGGGGAGTAGGTCCTAAATTTCTTGGAATCGTGCTCGGATCGGTCCACAGTTGGTCATGAGGATGTCTAGAGAAGCTCCTAGCCAATCAAATATGTCCGAGAGCTTTGCTCTTATGTCATCTGAGATTGGGGATTTGGCTTTGCTTGTGGTTTCTTCATCATCCTCATGCAGAAATTGCCTTATGTTGAAAGAGAACAGATCGGCTAGAGCCTGTACAGGAGAAAGTTGATGATGAGTGATGTTGCTTATTTGAGCAGATATGAAGGTTTTTTGAGTGAATACTTACTGGGATTGATGGTTTGGTAGCTGCATCAGGTGTTTCTTCCTCATGATGACTTCCATCAGCTGATTGTGTGTGTTCACTTGAGATAGGTTTTTGGGGAGGTGATGGTGGAGGACCAGGCTAGGTATAATCAAGATGAAAGTTTTTAAAACACGATCAAGATCAGCCTAGTAAGAATGGGTTGAGAAAACTTACTGATTTGGTTGGTGAAGCTGGAGGGCTTGGAGTGAGAGATGGAATAGAGCTATGCTTCAGGATTGCTAAAGTTGATGCTTTCTTCAGCTGAGGAAGATGGAAGTTAGCATTATAAACATGTGAGGAGATATATATTTGGAAGAGATGTGATGGATGGAAATACCTTGACTTTAGTGGTGCTTCTCCGCAAACGTGGTAGAGTTGGAGATGGGGCAATGCTGGCTTTTGTGGGATTGGCTGCTGGTGTATCGGCTTGAAACCTTGGGCTATCAGCAGTGGGTTGTTTGGTATTGCTAACTTGTGCGGCACCAACATCGATGTCTTCCTCCATTTTGGCATCTTTTAAAAATTCTTCCACGTCAGAATCGATTAGTGGGAGATCATCGGCAACAGTTTTGGACTTTTTTGAAGTTGGTGGTTTCCTGGTAGCTTTCTTCACTCTTTTTCGCTTGCTAGTGATGGTTATCAGCTCTTTGACTTACCTTGAAGTAAAGATCCTATTGGTGGGGCATTGAAGCCGATAATGGATGGTGCTAGGCCTGTACCAGCAGGGATCCGAGCTGGGGCATGCTCTATCGGCTGGCCACTCACACTCGTAGGAGGTGGGGAATCAGAGTCCTGCAAGGTGAATAGATTTAAGGATAGAAGAATTTATTAAGAACTTATGGGTTGAATTTTGAGAAATTGAAAGAGGCTTACCAGAGGATTTAAGGAGGGTGAAAGGGTCACTTTGGCCTAGGAGGGGGTGAATAGGCTAATTTACAAACTTAAGAAATGCGGAAGCAGAGTTTTCGGAAATTCCGAAAATGCTTTTCGGAAATTCCGAAAATCACAGAAAGTGCGCACTACTAAAGAAATGCTAGATCTAGCTACTCACAAACTTAAATCACTAGCACAACCAGCAACTAAAATTATAGTGGCACAAGCATGTAAAGCTAGAGGAGGGAGAGAGCGATTTCACTGAGGTTTTTGCAAGATGAGTTGTTCTTTGCTCTCCATTGAGGAGCTCACAAAGGGCTAGGTCTTTGCTATCCCTTTCCTCAAGAGGTTGCACAAAGCACTCCTCCTTCCGCTACTGGTATCTCTTCCCTTTCGGAGGTGAGATCTGACATTCACAAACTTCTCCCGGCCAACCACAAGTAGATCGGTGGCTCGAGAGTGACACCTAACCGTCTAGGAGTCCTCAGCCTCCAAGAGTAATGAATGATGCAAAGATCTCTTTGGAATGAATCAGGTGGTCGCAAATCGTCACAAAGTCAACACCAAGCACTCACACAAACTTGAAACAGTAGCAAATCGAAGGCATGTTGTAACACCCTAAAAATTCGACCGACAGAACCGAAACCCTAAATTGCGGACCGTCAAAAACTTTTGAAAAGAACTGCATCATTTACCCGCACATTTATTTTGGATTTTATTTCGGGAAGTAGACAATATTACGCCTAATGGATAGTACATAATTTAGGAGGGATTTTTACTAAAATGCACATGTGAGAATAATGGGCGCGTGAAAAGAGAGAATAAAAAAAATATATATCTATATATTTTAATAGGCAAACTAACACAAATTATGGACGATATTAATCTCATTAGTTGGATGAGCATACAAGATATTTTCTTAAAAAAAAAAGGGGGGTTTTGTGGTGAATTTAGCCCAAAAGCCCGAAAAACAGTGGCGGCACTGTTCCTGGGCCGCCATCTGTTCGGCTCGGACCCTCCCAGCGCGCACCCTGCCATCCACGCGCCGCGCGCCACCCTGCCGCGCCCGCGCGCCCCGCCGACCGCGCGCAACCCCGACCCGCCGCCGCCGCGCGCTGCCCTGCCGCGCCGCCCGCTCGCGCCCCGCCTCGCCCCGGCTCGCGCCCACGTGCTCGCGCGCCGCCCGCCGCCTCGCGCCGCCCGCCGCCTGTCTGCCACGGCCGCACGCGCCGCCCTCGGGCCGCCCCGCGCCCGCGCGACCACGTCGCCCGCCGCGCCGCACGCGCGCCCACGCCGGACCGCGCCGCACGCGCCCACGTCGCCCGCACGCCGCTCCGCGCCCGCGCATGCCGCCCCGTACCACCGCGCCCGCGCCGCACGCGCGCCCACGCCGGACCGCGCCGCACGCGCGCACGTCGCCCGCACGCCGCTCCGCGCCCGCGCATGCCGCCCCGTACCACCGCGCCCTCGCCGCCCGCGCCATGCCTCCTCGCCGCGCCGCCCCGTACCACCGTCGTACCACTGCCTGTGCCGCCGTACCGCACGCCCACGCCGCCCTACACTGTCGCCCCATGCCGCCCGCGCCGCACGCCGCCGCTTGCCGCCGCGCGCGCCTCACCGCTCGTGCCGCGCACGTCGCCGCCGTACCCGTGCCTCCCGCGCCGCACGCACGTTGCCGCTGCCCTCCCTGTGCCCTATAAAAGCCCCCTCCCCTCCTCCCTTCCTCCCCACACCGCCCCCACCTTTCTCCCCTCTTCTCCACCACCGGCAACCGCCGCCGCGTCGTTTGGGTCGCCACCGCGTCGCCGCCCCCTGCCTCGGCCGCCGCCGTCGTCGGTGAGTCCCCCTTTTTCCCCCTCCACCGCCGCGTCGCCAGGCTTGAGAGAGAGAGAGAGTAGTGAGGAAGAAGACAGAGGAGGAAGAAGAAGGGAGAGAGAGAAGAGGCAGAACAGAAAAGAGAGAGAGAAAAGAGAAGAAAAGAAAGAAAAAAAAAGAAAGGGGAAAAAGATAAAAATAAAAATGGGGAAAAATAAATTAGGGTTAGGAATTTAATTTTTTTTTCGAATATAAGTGCTAGATTAATATAAATTGTTAGCTTAGGAAATCAATAAATCCGTCGCCGTATGTTAATTTAGAAACTCGTAAGATTAAATCGGGGTATTTAAAATTGGAAATATACACATAATTAGGTTATTCGTTTAAATGATTACTTTGCGGGATGTTTAGTCAATTATTTAGATTGACATTCATTAGGTTTTGCCAACTCGCACATATATTAAACTAGAGGATTTATCCGCCGGTTATTTCTTCTAAATTAATCGTTGCTGTTTAATATTTACTAAAATATACATTTAATCACTATTTATTTAATCTTACTCGTTGAATAGGTTATCCGCTCAATTAGCCATCACGATGATTTAATCAACTATTTATCACCAAAGGTTAAGTATTATTATCGGGATCTAATTTATTCAAGTCACGTAATTTAAATCGGATTAAAATTGGCTAGCACTAATATTTTAGGGACAATAGAGTTAAAAATCAAAATAGGGTTATTTCCTAGATTAAAATGGAATCGATACCGACATTCAAACGCTCGCGCTCGATCTTCTCTTGAGTTGGATTTTGTTGGATTTTAATTGAATTCTAAATGAATTCAATTCCTTTCGCACGTAATTTTAGACACCGAGGGAGCTGCGAGTCCGACCGAAGACCAAGAACAACCGGACTTCGAGCAAGGCAAGTCATCACTATTCCTTGAACATATCGATCCCAATTTGCGAAATTATTTTGTTTGCAAATAAAGTTGCATGCAATGATGAACATCCTACTTGCTGTTATGCCATGCCTTGAATATTGTTTACCCCATATTCCCTTGTAACCATGTTTACGTATGAGTCCCTAGTCAATTATGACAAATGCTTAGTAATGCTATTCTAGAATCATGCATACTCATATTTATCAAAATGCTATATGCTTGGGCAATTACCTTTGGGAAGGTAACTGAGATGCGGCATGTGGAGACATGAGCGCCACATTGCCATGATATGATGACATAATTTGTGAAAGGAGCAATGAAACTAAACAACTGTTTTCGACCGGGGCGGATGGTGGATTTGGGTGGTATCTGGAAAAGGCTAGTACCGTCCCCGGTCAGTTAAGGACCGAGCCATGAAGTTAAGCATGAAACGACCCTCGTACAACCGCACTTCTCGGATGGGTATAGACCTAGCGGACTAGATAGCCGAGCAGAGGCAGTATCCTTGCATAGATGGTTCACCCCCGTGTGTGAGGCAGGTGCGCTACGGTGGGGCAGCCGTTGAGGTAGGGCCGCGATGCGTGCCCTACGTCGGTGTCGCCATTTGTAGGACTGCCACGTGTGTGAGAGTGAGAATCTAAACTTAAACTATAAACTATAAACCTTACGTGCGTGTGAGACTTCCCTTCCCGGGAGCGCCAGAACTCCTCTCACTGCTAGAAACAGATACGCCTAGAGTGCATGAGGATGATAGTTCATGGAGCGGGTACTGCCAATGCAAGGTTATCGAAAGGCTTTGCCGTGACACGTCTCATGTGTTGGGACGAGGCTCATGTGTTGGGCAGTCGCGGAGTGCGGGTAAAGTGTACATCCACTGCAGTGTGAGTAAACCAAACCTATTCGAATAGCCGTGCTCGCGGATATTGAGCACCGGGACATGTATTACACTTGGCTAGACTCTAAACTCTTAACCTGTGTGGGATGGGTTATTGCATGATGAATTTTATGCTGTTGGAGCCACTCCCCGAGAGCAGGGAAGGTGGGCGTCCACAGAAAACCATGACGACCAACGGCGGAAAGCCATCCTTGGGATCACAATGGATGGTAGACAGAACCGCCGTTGTTTAAATTAAACTCTGGTATTAAAACCTGACCGGTTATGCTAAGTCTTAGGTTTGTGAAAATGATTGCAAAACCAGCTTTATGCAAATGAGCCTTTGCCTTGCCTTGAATAAAAACCCTGCATATGCATCGTTGTTGTGGTGACTTGCTGAGTACGGTTGGTACTCACCCTTGCAATTATAAACTTCACCAGAAGCCGAAGATGACACCGCGGAAGATCCGTACGCCTACTATGAAGAGGATGCGGAAGATGAGGGTGCCCACTAGGTCTAGATACGGTCGTTGCCTGTGGCAATGACAATGCCGCTGCCTTCGCTCCGCTACTTATCTATATTCTGCTTTTGGACTGTATTCCGGACCGCTTGGTCCTTTGTTCTAAGACTACGCCTTCGGGCCTATGATGTAATAATTCGTACCCGACGCTTATGTATGCGCTTTTGGTGAATCAACTATGTATCGTGTGTGCCAAACTACTTGATCCAGGGAAATGGCACAGAATACACGAGTGATTCCTGTTGCAAAACGGGGGTCCTTACACCTGTGGAGAGGGGAATCAAGCAAGCAAGGTTCAAAAGTGAATCTCAGCAGTAGCAAGCAAAGGGCACCAATTTTTGCAATGAGACCAGAAGCTTGACTTGGACAGGGAATGGGGTATTTATACTCCCACTCACAGATCTGCCCATTATAGGCAAAAATCTCATTTTTCGGAAATTCTGGAATAAATTTTTGGACAAGTCTGAAAATCTCCAAAACAACAAAATCACAAATAAACCAACTGAGATTTTCGGCACTTCCAAAACTTTTCGGCGAAGTCCGAAAATGAACAGTACCAAACCATTTTTCGGAAATTTCAAAAATGTCTTTCGGACAAGTCCGAAAATGTCCAGAGGGACAGTTTTCTGCGTAACCTTTTCGGAAATTTCAAAAGCTGTTTTCGGACAAGTCCATCCAAAAACAACCCGAAGCTTGTTTTTCTCTCAGAGTTTTTGTCGACCCCTGTTTTCATAACAGGAATCATTCGTGTAAACTGTACCATTTCCCTGGATCAAGTAGTCTGGTACACAAGAATTCATTGATGAAATACCAAGTGTGCATACACAGTGCGAACTATTACAACAATAGGCCCGAAGGCATAGTCTAGGACATAGGACCAAATGGTCTGAAATACATAAAAAAAAGAGTTTAGATAAGACAACAGAATTAAGGCAGTGGCATGCCATTGCCACAGCCAACGACCGTAACTAAGACCTACTGGGTGCCGTCATCATCAGCATCCTCCTGGTAGTAAGCATACGGGTCCTCTGAGGCATCATCTCCGACTTTTGGTTGAGTTTGTAAATAGCAAGGGTGAGTACCAAACGTACTCAGCAAACCACCACAACAACAATGCATATGATAGACGGTATTTCAAGGAATGGCATTCGGTTCTTTTGCGTAAAGCAAGTTTTGTAAATCTTTTCACAAGCCTAAGACCTAGCATAGACTGATCAAATTTTAATACCATAGTTCATTAATCAACGACGGTTCTGTCCACCATCCATTGTGATCCCAAGAATAGCTTCCCGCCATTGTGTCGTCATGGTTTTTTGGGGTCTACCCCTTCTCGCCTCCCGAGAAGTGGATCCACCAGCGTAAAATCATGATGCAATATCCCATCCCAATTAGTTTAAGAGTTTAGAGTTTAGCCAAGTGTAATACATGTTCCGGTGCTCAATAACCGCGCGCACGGCTATTCGAATAGATTTGATTTACTCACACATCAGTGGATGTACACTTTACCCGCACTCCGCGACTTGCCCAACACATGAGCCTCGTCCTAACACATGAGACGCGTCATGGCAAAGCCTTTCAATAACCTCACATTGGCAGTACCCGCTTCATGAACTTACATCCTCATGCACTCTAGGCGTCATAAGTTTCTAGCAGTGAGAGGAGTTCTGGCGCTCCTGGGGAGGGAAGACTCACGTATGCATTAATTTATAGTTAAGTTTAGGTTTACACGTGGCGGTCCTACAGGTGGCTATCCCCACCGTAGGTCCCAGCCTCTCACACACTTCATGAAATCCACTATGCATGGATACTGCCTCTGCTCGGCTATTTACTCCGCTAGGTCTATACCCATTCGAGAAGTATGATTGTACGGGGGTCGTTTCATGCTTAGCTTCATGGCTCGGTCCTTAACTGATCAGGGACAGCACTAGCCTTTACCCGGACACCACCCAAGTCCTCCAGCCACCCTAGTCGAAAACAGTTATTTAGCTGTATTTTTCCTTTCACAAATCATGTCATCAATGACATGGCAATGTGGTGGTCATGTCTCCACATGCCGTATCTCAACTACATTCCCAAAGGTAGTTGCCCGAGCATAAAGCTTTTTTGATGAATTTGTATGATTCTAAAGTAGCATGGCTAAGCATTTGTCAAGTATTGAATAAAGACACACGATATCATGGATTACAAAGATTGCATGGATAATCAATATCAAAGGTATGGCGTATAGCAAAATAGGGCGTTCACATGTATCCATATAGCATGCAAGCTTTATTTTAAATAAAAATCAGTTCGCAATAGGTTCAACATGCTAAAAGATTAGTGATGACTTGCCTTACTCGTAGTCTTGTTGACCCGGATCCTCGTTCAGCTCAACAACTCCCTCGGTATCTAATATACGTGCGAAAGATTTGATTTGAATTCGATTAGAATTCAAACAAAATCACCAAAAATTCATGCAATACACAATAAATTTCAAAATTGGTACCAATAGCTAGATCTCGATTTTAGATGAATTTAGGTTCAAGATTCGCTCAAATCCGAGTTAAAACAAATAAGTTATGCTAGTTTAAAAATTCAAATTTGAATTAATTCCAAAAATTGTGAAACCGAATTTATTTTTATTCTAAACCGAAAGGACTGACATGTAGGACCCACATGTCAGCTCTCTCTCTCTCCTCTATCTTCTTTTTCTTTTTCTCTCTTTTATTTTATTTTCTTTTTTTCTTCTCCTTCTCTCTCTTCCTTCTCTTCTTCTTCCCCCTTCTTCCTCTGTTCATAAATATTTATTTTATTCTAAACCGAAAGGACATGTGGAACCCACATGTCGCCTCTCTCTCCTCTCTCTTCTTTTTCTTTTTCTCTCTTTTCTTTTCTTTTCTTTTCTTTTTTTCTTCTCCTTCTCTTCTTCTTCCTCCTTCCTCTCTTCTTTTCCTTCTTCGTCCCGGCTCCTATCTCCTCCCCTTCTTCTTCCTCTCCTCTCTCTCTCGGTCGGAACGGCCCTAGCGGCACAGCTGCAGACGACGAAGAGGGGAGGGGGCTCGGCGGGGGTGGCGCGGGCGCACAGCGGGGGCGACGAGTGGCACGGCAGCGGTCGGCGGAGAGGGGAGAGGGAGAGGGGCGGGCCGGCGTGCGGCGATGGTGACGGGCGACGGTGACGGCACGTGGCGCTCGGCGGTGCGGGGCGTGAGGCGGCAGGTGTGGCAGCGGCAACAGGACACGGCGTGCGACGCGAGGCGGCAGCCAGGGCGACGAGCGACGAGCGGTGCAGCGGTGGTGAATTTTTTTAAGATCATGATGTTACACTTTTTCGGAAATTCCGAAATGGCATATCGAACAAGTCCGAAAAACATAGACCAAGCACAAATGAGAAGATATCACTAGAAAGAATAGATTTTTGAGCACCTAACTCATTCCTCATCACCAATGAATCATCCCCCTTATAGTACGGCTTTCCTAATGACACAAATTAAGGAAAAATGTACATTATACCATTTGCTCATATGTCGCATCATATCGTTTTCTCGCTTTCACGGGGCTTTGCATTGAACCATGCTTTTTCGAGAACTAACATTTCTTCACACGTTACTCAATAAAATTGTTTGTCCTCTCTAATCGCATTGTTATTAATCACCAAAATCATTAGGGGCCTAGATGCACTTTCAGAGGGCAATATAGTTGTCAAGTACATGGGGGCCGATAGAAGAAAAAGATGTTTTTCCACTCTGATCACCATCGTTCAAAGAGAATGCTTCTGACTTGGATTCGGTTGAAGTGGTCAATAGCCCAAAATTGGACTCTCAATGTTCAGAATTTGTCCATAAGGAGAGATGATGGTACTAAACTCCTAGGTGGAATTTTTTATGAGAAGTATAAACCGATGGGGAGTTGTCCCATGCCTAACTGCCTTACTACAATCATTGGATGGTAGATTCATAAGAAGCTTGAACATATCGGCCTTGAGATATTCCAACAGGGAGAATACAAGGAGATATGGTTGTTGTGAGGATTTCCCTAGGCTTCTCAAATCTTCCATCATTTATTTCATCAAGGCTGAAATCTGCTGGTAGTTCATAAGTGGCAAAGGAGTCGTATGCAAACTAGATTCTGTTATTTCTTTGGGAACCCATCATAGAAGTTGCAGAACAAGTTTTGGAAGTGCTCAGTCAATAACCCATAGCCTAAGTACTTCGAAGCTGCTTCGCCAAATGATATGCAACGGTGTGTATCGGCTTCATCATCATCTGAATCGGCCAAAGATGGGAAGCTTGATTCATTCAGTGGAGGTCTGTTAGCTGCCTTCAAGGTGTACAAATTCAGCCATAACTGGATAAACTACCAAGAACCACTAGGGCTAACACAAGTATCCATCAAGAGTTTGGCCAATGCCTAGCTCCGGGTTTGGTAAACCGCTCCTAAGAGATATTTGCCTAAAGGGAATGACTTCTTAGAAACCATGTCTTCGGCTAGGTGTTGCCAGTTGGCTGTTGGACCATAGGTTCAACCACAGAAGAGGAATTTTTCGAGCCACATAAGTAAAGAGGCAACATGCTCTCTAGGGGTTATAGAACCTGTACCCATATTCTCAGAAACATATCCTGAGCAACCTCCAATTTTCTCGGTCTCTAACTTGTGATCACGTTTGACCTTTAGACTGATGGGATTGGCCGATGAGGTGATATCTAGCCTAGTAATCATTGTCACATCAAGGAGTGTGGGGGTCATCGGTCCATGGTTAAACATAAAAGCATTTATGGTATCAGACCAGAAATATACTGCGGTCGATAGCATGGGTTCGTCATTCTTCATGTCAGCTAAAGAAAGAGATAAACATTGGGATATCCCTATCTCATCCCAGTGAGCCTGTTTACTTGCAGCCATCCTCTTGTACCATTCCTTCCATCCATCTGCACGAGATTGCCAAGATCTGAAAATTGTTGGCCAATGGAATAAATCGGGATTGGTTTGTTTGAAAGGGATCCTGTTGGTCTCGGCATTGATAAAGTGGGTTGGATCTATATCGCCTATTGGACCCAATTAGTTAGATACGTAATAATGGATTGTGAAATAAAGTTGAATTTGAGTTACTTTGTAGCTAGGTATACGTATGAATCAAATTCTTATATCTAGGTATATACTCACAATTTGAAAATTTTTAAAAATTTGAATGAATTTGTGTATGTCATGCCTGGGCACCATGGCGCTATGTATATATATATATATTCGTTTTAGCGTATCCTATATATAAAGAAATATTATACCACACCCGGAGTGCGTTATAATTAAAATATACCCAGTGATAGTAATTGTTTAACTTAGAGTGCAATCATCATAAATTCCCGTATTAAGCCTAAAAGTAAAATTGTTACTATCAGGTTGTAAATATATATATAGAGAGAGAGATGGATTGTGTTCTATTAAAACACAGCCCACCCCAAACCCCAGCATGTGGCAACCCCCACACCTATCTTGTATCGTAGTAAATTTGTTACAAACTCTACATGCTACTATCTATATTACTCTCTCCCTCTCGCACCGTAAGAAACCGCTTCCATCTTTTACGGATCTGGATTGATGAACGGAGATGACCACCGCCCAGTCGGTGGACCGGGTACACTAGGGGAGAACACAGGCGGTGTAGCTGTGGCCATAAGCGGTAGCCTCTGATGATGTTCCTCGGCAACTTGTGACTAGCGATGGCGGAAGGGCTCTTTGGTAGTGGCGGCCAAGAAGACTTCTCCGGCGTAGGGATGCCCATCGGATCTGGTGCTCACCGGCAGACTCGACCTCACCGTCATCTCTCTGTAGCGCCGATGGTCTTCCTTGTTCCCAATGGTAATGAGCTCCATTCAATCTTCCTTGTACTGCTCAAAAAATCTAGATTTTGTTTGACCGCATCCTGCTGTCGTCTGTTTATCCGCTTTACACCTATAAAAACTCACTCGAGAGCATTTTTCAAATCAAGATAGAGAGTGAAGTTCTGTGAAAAATCGGATAGTCTGATGTTTCTCAAGTAAAAAGGCAAGAACGTTTTACTCCGATGTCCGATTTTGATTATCTTGGACTGTATGGAATGCCAGTTCCATGGGCTATCAAATCCAGCATAAAAGTTGGTCCAAAACCTTCAAAGGGTGATGAAAAACTTGTAAAGAAACCCGGAGTTGGAAATTTTGCTTAGGTTTTTCAACTCAGACAAAGATTAATCATTTGGTACCGTTGATGCAAAAACCAAACACTGGCCTGAGAGATTTACTTTGCTCTAGTGTAGGTCCAAAACTTGCTTTCGAGTTCAAAGGGCGTGCCAGTTGATATAATCCTGATATCAACAAGATAGAACATGCAAGTTTGTTAATCAACGATAGTCAATCGGCCAGGCAGTCGACATCATATCGTGATGTAACCTAGCCGATGCAATATAGCATGGATTGGCTGTGAGGCATATCAATGATAAGCTAACCCTAAATTTGATACATCGACTGAAAATATCAGTGTCATATAGTCTATATATCAATATAACTTTAGAAATCAGCAATTGGGATAGATCGGACTTAACCGAGACAGTAGAAATTGCCCAAGTCTAAAATAACATGAAATAACGATTATATGTACTCATGTTATAGCCGATGTTCAGATTTAAGCATGTATCGGCTATAGCTCCGATACAACCCTATACTAGGATATTCTCTTGCAACAAAAATATTCAACTATTACCAATCAGATTGGTAGTAAGTCCAATATACTTATATTAGATTAGATACTGATATATGGGGCAAATATAGCATATTAAACAAAGCATGAGACAATGTAAAATAACTATAGCAGATAAGATTGGCTGAAACCCTAATACTATCCTTATTAACAACCATAAAGCAGGCTAGAGATCATGATTCCAAACACGACTTAATAGATCAAACTTAACTGATGCAACATTAAGTATGAAAAGAAGCATAATATCTAGACAATCAAGCCGATAGTTGCCTTTTTGGGAAGGTGGATACATTATATAATTTAAACCAACAAGTCAATCAAGCCGTTATCGACAAAACCCTAAAAAGAGATTAGCCGATACAAGTAGATAGCATTGTCAATCTAGATTATATAACGTATATGATAACTTGGAGATTCGCAAGATAAAATTAGAGTGTCATACAGATGTAAGCACTAATTCCGATAATGCAAAACACCATAACAAGACTTACCTCTTCACCGAAGATGAAACTGATGCAGCTCGACTCGAAAGCAAGAACTTGTCGAAAGTAAAAGAATAAAAGGTTAGCAATGCGCCGAGGTTGATTTAATTGTTGTTATTTTATTAATAAAGCCTCAGGGCTATATTTATACAAACATTGTCCAGGATGGACATGACTCATATTGTCCTAATACAAATCCAACTAGCAAACAAATCCCTTAGGCGGACTCTTACCGAAAATATTTATAAAGAAATTATAGATAATCCTAATTAATCGATACATTTGCAAATTCTGAACTCTATCCTTGCCTGGCAACGTCATCGCAAACTCTTCCTCGAACCCGATTTTGCCCTTGCATGCAATATCGGCCATATTGGCTATCCAGATCAGACTCTTTTCTAGCCGATACGCTCTTCCAGCCGATGCGCACTCTATTTCCGAGAATTCCGTATATCTTCAATTCCGCTTCGAATTGGAGTTCGTTTTCAATTCACATCCTTGCCAAATTTCATTGTCAACACTTGGCCCCCAATTCCAAAGTATTATATAATGCAACGGATTATCTCTTCGACCCCGCAAAAATCTAGGGTTTCCCCTGTGACCGTTACGCACCTACTTTCATAAATAGCAATCGCTTTTCTAGAGTTTTCACGGCGTTAACTCCGTTTTCACCGCTTAACCCACCAACTATCTCCGCTAATTCCGGTGATTGTTCTCGACCCCTCCGGCGACCACATCGACAACCCCACTCCCAGCGACAATCCCCTGCGCACTATTGTCATCTTCATCAAGTCCATCAAGCGCTCCAGTCAAGAAATTTTCCGAGGTAAGTTCTATCGGCTCAAAATTTATTTCGTGCTTTCTCACTTATTTTCTATCCTCAATCTCTCTTCTTCAATCTGTAGCACCTAGTCCACCAAATAACCATCCCAAGTTTGAATGATTCAAGTCACTTCTTCTTGGGTCCAATAGGCGATATAGATCCAACCTTCATAAACAACGGGGAGATAGCAAGAATCCCCTTTAGGTAATCAAACCCATCTCTAGCTCACTGGACAGCCACCTTCAGATCCTGGCCATCCCAAGTAGATGGATGGACTAACTGGTATAAGAGAATTGCCGAAAGCAAACAAGACCACTGGGACGAGATGAGAATAGCCTAGTGTTTATCTTTATCCATAGCCAATATGAAAAAAGATGAGCCGATGCTGTCCTCTGCTGCATACTTTTGGTCTGACACTGTTAATGCCTTCATGTTCAACCATAGGCTGATGATCCCCACCCTAATTGATATCATAATGATTACCGGTCTGGACATCACTACATCGGCTAATCCCATCAGTTTAAAGACCAAGTGCACTCACAGATTCAGAACCAAGGATGTTGGAGGATGGTCAGGCTTCATTGTAGACATTATAGGAACAGGCCTAGTATCGGCTAGGGAACACACAACTTTCCTCCTTATGTGGTTAGATAAGTTCCTATTATGTGGCTCTACCTGTGGTCCAACAGCCAACTGGCAACATCTAGCCAAAGCCATTGTGTCAAAGAAATAGTTCCCTCTAGGCAAATATTTGCTAGGTGTAGTATACCAGACTTTGAGTCAATCATCGGTTAAGCTCATTATGGACTCAAATTCAGCACAGGTGGTCCCTGGTGGTTTGTGCAGCTTTGGCTTATCCTGCACACCTTAAAAGTTGCATTAAAACCAGAACTTCATGAAGCAGAATTTCCCTCCTTAGCCGATCCAGACAGTGATCATCATGAATCCAGCCCAATGCGCAGATGCACATCCTTTGGAGAGGCAGCCACCAGCTATACAGGTTTAGGTCCTTCGGCTGAACACTTCCAGAATTGGTTTGGAAACTTCTATGATGGATTCCCGAGATACAGTAGAATCTGGTTTTGTTATGAGTCCTTTCCCCAATATGAACTGCCAGCCGATTTCAGACTTGATGAAATCAATGATGAAAGATTTGAAAAACCAAGAGAAGTCCTAACTGCTGCAATCTCCCCCTGCATCCTTCCTACTGGCATATTCCAAGGCAGGAACATCCAACCATCATATGAGTTCTATCATCCGATGGTAGCAGCTAGACAACTTGGTATGGAACAACTCCCCATCGGCTTATACTATTCTGATAGAATTCATACCAGAGGAGAAATTGTATCGGCTCTGATGATGGATAAACTATTAAACATACATGGTCCTCCGCTTGGCAGCATTGACAGATTCAGTATCACATTGATGAGAAGCATCCTCTTTAATAGATGGTGGTCTGAATGGAAAACTCACATATTCCATCTATCGGCTCAAACATACCTTATGAAGATATTACCAGACCTAGCTCCCCAAGTAAGTTATTTCCTCTCACAACCTTCATCTTCATTTTAACAATCTCTCAATGCTTAACACTTCTCATTTTTCTTTTGCAGATATCTGATTCACCTCCTCCTCTCATTAGCCGAAGTGGCAAGCCGATAGAATATGCTGCAGCAAAACTCCCTCACAGCTATGGCCCAGCTCCTTCTGCCATCGGCTTCAATGCTCCCAAGGTGGCTACCCTAGTCCAGGGTCAATTCAGAGAGCCGATACAAGCTGGCGATAAATGCAAAAGAACAAAACAAGCTACCATAGGGCCATCCATTACTCAAAAACCCATCAAGAAGCATAAGAAGTCAGCCGATGAAGATCTTCCTCTGGATCAAGAAGTAGAAGAATATTTGAAGGAGATCGAGATGGAAGAAGCCATCAATGCAGCAGCTGCCCAGATTAGTGAAACAGCCGAAACTACACTACCCAGAGTTGATACTCCACCAGCCGTTCAATCAAAATCTGTCAAGACTCCAAGTCCTCCAAAACGTCACCCTCGAAAAGCACAGGTATAAATATTTAACACCTCTACCTTCTTTATATATTATAGCTCTCAACTCAATTATTCCTTTCAGCCAAAGAAGAAACAAGTTGCTACCAGGAGAAAACCAACTCCATCACCAGCATTGGTAACTTTTACCCATCTTAATTCTAATTTTATTTTCAGCCGATACTGAATAATACTCGTTATTATTTCAGCCTCCACAACCTTCACCTCCTCGTCAACCTTCAAGCGAACACACTCCATCGGCTGCAGCAAGCCGTCATGACGAGGAAATCATTATTGCAACTTCAACTCCTTAAATTCCTGTAAGCACACATCCAATTTTCATATGTCGGCTCACTTAACACTGTTACTTAACAATATCTTCTTATCTTTAGCTCTTAGCCGATATGTTTTCTTTCGATATCAAGCAGTTCTTAGATGAGGAAGAAGAAAAAACAACGAGCAATGCCACATCTCCCATATCTGAAGACCTGAAGAACAAGCTAGCCGATATTGCCGATCGGCTCAATGCTTCCTTGGATGCACTGGTTGCAGATTGTGGGCCAATCAGTGCAAGATTCCAAGAAATTGAAGACCAAAACCCTGATGAGCTCGTTGACATGGTCTCTCCAGCCATCTTCCTTGAGCAACACTGCTTCAAACTCGAGAGAGCCAGACAAAGAATTGCTGATCGGCTAGAACGCTCATCCCTTAAAGCTACCATACAAACCAGCCGACATGTCAATGATGAGAAGGCTAAATTAGATGAATTAGAGGCTGGCCCAAGCTCAAGACAGCAGAAAATTGATAATTTGAAGAAAAAGGAATCCGACTTGCTAGCACAACTTGAAGCATGCAGAACTGAAATAGCATCTGAAGAACAAAAGCTAGCCGATCTGCCGAAATCCATTGAAGTCCAGAAAACAAAGTTGAAGAAATCTGTCAAGCATTTATCTTCTTTGAGCAAATCTCTCAAGCCAATCCCTGGTACAGACGCAGCCGATGCTCAAGCAATAGATGAGATAGAGCAAATTAGGCAGAAAGCAATATCGGCTATCCAAAAATATCTATCATGATGTAATGAATACATGACAGCTTCTAATATTTGTACACTTCTTGCTTCTATGTAATTGTAACTCTATCGGCCATCGAGCCAATTTGAACTCAAGTATATGCTGATATCGGCATAACACAGCCGATTATGAACCAATCCAAACACTTGGATAATATTTCTTCAGATATTTTCCATTGAGAGCACGTCCAAAAACTTCTCCATCAAGTCCTTTCAACATATAAGCCCATTTAGAAACACACTTATGAATCCGAAAAGGTCCTTCCCAATTCGGTGACCACTTGCCAAATTTACTATCTCGTGCTCCTATCGACAACACCAACTTCCACACAAGTTCATCTTCCTCAAAAGACTTTGGCACAACCTTTTTATTATAATGCCTAGCAACCTTTCTTTATCCCTTCTAACTTGGTACACAATCTAGATTGAACCGACTTTTCTGACTCATCTACCATCAAGTTATGATAATCATCGGCTGTCAACTCATCTTGCAAAGAAATCCTCCTTGAGTCGATGTTAGTCTCCCCATGGTAACATAGCTTCATGTCCATAAACCAACTGATATGGTGGAACTTGAATAGCACCATGACAAGCCATCCGATAAGATCACAATGCTTCAGCCAATATAGTATGCCACTTCTTAGGATATCCAGCAATCTTCCTTTTAACCAACTTGATCAAGCTCTTGTTAGATGTCTCATCCTGCCCATTAGTTTGTGCATAATAAGGTGAAGAATTCAACAACTTAATCCCCATACTATCGGAGAACTGAACAAATTCATCGGACACAAAAATAGACCCTTGATCAGTTGTTATCGTCTGAGGTTAACCAAATCTGTATATGATATGCTACTTGACAAACTCTATCGCATCTTTGGTATCAACTTTCTTCAAAGGAACGGTCTCAACCCAGTTAGTAAAATAATCTATAGCAACCAATATAAATTTGTGACCTTTACTCGATGGTGGATTCATCTGGCCGATCATATCAATACCCCAACCTCTGAACGACCATGGTTTAATAATTGGATTCATAGCCGATGCTGGTGCTCTCTGAATAGCTCCAAACTTCTGGCAATCTTGACATCCTTTATAATATCGAAAACAATCCTCCAGCATTTTCGGCCAAAAAACCCTACTCTTCTAATCAGCCACTTCATCTTATGAGCCGATTGATGAGCACCACATATCCCTTCGTGCACCTCAGACATGACAACCTTTGCTTCATCCAGGCTTAAACATCTCAACAAAACTCCATCAATGGTCCGATGGTACAATATATCGTCCAACAAAACATATTTGAGAGCTTTATATCTTAATTTCCTGGAAACCGATCTGGAAGAATTCTTTAAATATTCAAGTATCTCAAACCTCCAATCATCGGCTGGCAAACATGCAACTTCAACCTCAATATCTTTCAACATCGGCTTGTAGCCTGATGCCCCTTGAGCTAAATCGTTGGCTTTAACATGTTGTTCCATGGGAATATGCTTTAAAGTGACTATCCTGAAAGTCTTCATCAACTTTTGACACTTCTCATGATAATCAGGACATCATTCTTGCAGTCATATTCCCCAGATAATTGACTGATCACAATAATGAATCACCCATGATTTCAACAGCATTGGTTTCAACCTCCTTCAATAACTGCAACCCTTTTAAAACAGCCTCATACTCAGCTTGATTGTTGTAGAATAAGGTTTGATAGTGAAAGCAAATTGAAAACTTGCCCCCCTAGGTGATATAATTACTAAGCCGATACCACATCCATGAGTACAAACTGATCCATCGAAAAATAAAGTCCATGGCATAATATCAACATGATCAATTGAATTATTCCTGTTCTCAACTATAAAATCGGCTATCGCCTGCCCTTTTACTGCCCTAGCCGATTCATATCGTAGATCAAACTCTATCAAAGCAAAAAATCCACTTCCCAATCCTTCCCTTTAAGACGGGAGCCGATAACATATATCGTACCACATCGACTTACACACTATACTGCACTCATTGGAAAGTAAATAATGCCTCAACTTTCTATAAGAAAAATAAAAGCATAAGCACAACTTCTCCGCAGGTGAATATCTGGTCTCTACATCCAAAAGTCTTCTACTTAAATAAAATATCACTCGTTCCTTACCCTAAATCTCTTGGATCAAAACCGACCCGCTAGAATTCTGATCGGCTGACAAATACAATTTAAAAGGGAGTCCTTTTTGTGGTGGAATAAGAACTAGAGAAGTACTCAAATATTCCTTTATGTCATCTAAAGCCTCTCTCCCCAAACAAACTCTTGATCGGATTTCAACCCTAACAATGGTGTGAACGGCTCTATTTGACCAGATAAATTTGATACGAACCGTCTAACAAAATTAATTTTGCCGATCAATGACTGCAACTTAGTCTTATCTTCTGGAGGTTTTATCTCTTTGATGGTATTAATACTCCTCTGAGATATCTCGATACTCCTCTCATGTATAAAAAATCCAAGGAACTGCCCAGCCGATACACCAAAAGCAAACTTGGTTGGATTCATCCTCAATCCATACTTTCTTGCTCTTTCCAAGACTCTTCTTAAATCGGCTATATGCTCATCGATTTCCTTAAACTTGACCACCCCATCATCGATATAAATTTCAACCAACAAGCCAACAAGAACATGAAATATATAATTCATCGCTCTCTGATATGTAGCACCAGCACTCCTCAATCCAAAAGTCATGACAACCCACTCATAGAAGCCGATTGCACTAGGACATCGAAAAGCAGTCTTGTGACTTCTTCAGCCATAAAAATTTGATTATATCCTTTATTACCATCCATGAAACTAATAATCTTGTGCCTAGATGCTGCATGAACCAATTAATCAGTAATCGGCATTGGATATTCATCTTTAGTACTAGCCTTATTCAAATCTTGAAAATCAATACAAACTCTAAGCTTGCCATTTTTCTTGATTACTGGTACTATGTTTGAAATCCACTCAGCATATCAGCATGGTCTAATGAAGTTAGCATCATAGAGTCTTGTAATCTCGGCCTTAATAGCATCGTACATCTCAGCTTTACAACGTCTTGGGGGTTGCTTGTATAGCCGATAGCTAGGTTTAATAGGGAGCTGATGTTCAACAATCGATCAGCTAAGTCCAGGCATCTCATAGTACTCCCAGACAAAACAATCTCTGTAATCTCTTAAAAGTGCTATTAATTTACATTTAAATTCGTCTGACAGACCTTTACTAATATACGTCGGCCTAGTTCTATCACTTGGTACAATGTCCACTTCTTCTAATTCATCGGCCGACATAAATCCTTGCCCCAGCTTAACATCGAGATCACCTACAGTATCCTTTATATCAAAATTGGAACCCTCCACGGCGCCCTCAAAGTAATAATTGGGGCTCTCCATCTCCTGTTGGTTGTATATCATAATCAGAAACTCTTAAATAATCATTTTGCCAAACTTTTCCAGATAAACAATCTATTCCCTCCATCTCCCAAACAGACAAATCGGCACTCGCTACGTTAACTGACCTGTCGGCTGGCACGATTTCAATTTGGTCTCCATGCCATTGGATCAAACTTTGATGCATAGTTGAAGAAATACAACAATTAGCATGGATCCAGTCTTTTCCCAGCAACAAACTGTAGAACCATCGGTGACAAAGAATGTAGTAGGAAGTGTCTTCCTGCCGATGGTCAACTCTAGTTTTAAAACCCCCTTGGTCTCGGATGGATTCCCTCCAAAATCTTTCAAAATCATGTTGATCTTAATTAAATATTCTGAATTCTTCCCAAGCTTTCTGAAAGTTGAGTATGGCATCAAGTTGACAGCTGCTTCTCCATCAACCAACATCTTTGACATCGGCTTTCCATTAATAAACCCCTTGACATACAAAGGCTTGAGGTACCGATGGTCAGTTCCTTCCGGTTTCTCAAAAACGGCTTGCTCTGGAGACAAAATCAATTTGGCTGATTGTGGCTCATCGGCTTGTTCCACAACATGTTCGACTGCATACTTAGCCGGCAGCACAAAAACCATGTTTATCGAAGATGATGCACCCTCTTTTCCCTTGCTCTGGAGACTTTTGTCTTGATTGGCTTGGGCCTCATCGGTTGAAACAATCTTACTCTTCACGCGCCAAACCTTTCTTGTGCGCCTTAGCCGATGTTCGATCTCATCTTCGATCTCCCGGAATTGCTCTCTATTCCTCATTCCCTGGACGCATCTTTTCTCACTTTTGGGGAAAATTCCCTGAGGACACCACTGAGGTTGCACAATCCCAGTCTTCTCTTGTGACTTGTTTGCAAAATGATCTTGCTGGATCAGCCCAGGCCTCTGATGAACAGGCAACCTGTGCTGGATCGGCCGATGCATATTGCTGCTCTGTCGGCTTGGTCTCTCAATATATTGTACATCAGGATTGCTACAAACTGGACAATCTTCAATAGATGGCAACCTGATCCCTCATTCCAGCAAAATCTTAAGAATTCACAGCTCCAATGGGGATCAAAATATCTTTCATCATTGTGATAACACGACTCCTCTTCCCTCTGGTGCCTTTTCTGATATTTATTGATCATACTAGCCGATTGGACACCTCTTGGATGGTATTTACTTCCATCGGCTTGGTTCCTGCTAGATCCAGTGTGAACCATGTTCACTAGGAAAGGGTGGCCATCTATCTTTATCGGCCTTTTAGCTTCATCAAATTTTATCCTTCCTTGTTCTATGGCCAATTGAATCTGCTGTCTGAATATCTTGCAATCATTGGTGCTGTGTGATCCTGTATTATGCCATTTACAATACTTCCTTCTCCTTAACTCTTCAGCCGATGGTATCACATGTCCTATCGGTAGCGGAATCTGCTTTTCTTGGAGAAGAAGATCAAATATCTTATCGGCTTTAGTGATATCGAAGTCAAATCTTTCTTCCTTCCCCGAATTTTTAACCCATTGGCATACTACTGTCTTCTTATTCCTAGCCCACTCAGCCGCATTGACCTCTGGGTCTTCATCTTCAGAGTCAGAATCATAACTATAAATATTGTTAACATTGTTGACTTTCTTAGCAAACTTTCTGGCGTCTTGGAACCGTGTCTCATGAGCCAATACCTTCTGAGCTAGATGTGCCAGACTTTCAAAATCTTGAACTGAAAATCTCTCCCTTATCGGCGCCAACAGCCCCTGGAAAGCTAGATCGGCTAGTTGTGAATTTGTCAGGGCCAAAATATAACATTTGTTTCTTACATCTCTGAATCTCTGAATGTAGTCTGGCGCTGTTTCATCTGGTTTTTGCTTAATTGAAGTAAGATCCGACAACTTCATCACTTGGATTCCACTAAAAAATTATTTGTGGAATTGCTTTTCTAGATCAGCCCAACTCCGGATGGAATTATAAGGTAGAGAAGAAAACCATGTAAAAGCCGATCCAGATAAGCATAGAGGAAATAATCTAACTCTGAGGGCCTTTGTAGCCAATGCCTCTCCACACTGCACTAGGAAACGGCTGACATGCTCGTAGGTTGATATCCTAAGAATTTTGAAAAATCTGGTACTTTGTATCGGTTTGGCAGTGGTACTCGATCAAAATATTTTGGATATGGATGCCGATACATGTTGCCATTATCCTTAGGCTTAATTCCAAATTGTTCCCTCATTACATCAGCGGTCATATCAGCCCATGGTTGTTGCGACGCTCCTCTGCCATACTATTGCTGCAATTGATCGTACTAGCCATATTGCGTTGAATGGAGCCATGGAGATCCTTCGAGCCGATACTGAGCTCGTGGAGAATGGGGCTGATATTCCTAACTAAGATTGGTCCCTATGCCATGAGACGAAACATAAGAAGGTGGCTCTGAGACGTATTGCTGGCCTCTCGGCTGAGTGATTCCAATCGGTTGTTGTGGAACCGAAGGAATATGATATGTTGGCTCAACGGCAGGTTGCTTTGCGTTGAGTATGTTCATTAATTGTTCTGGTGTCAACTGAGTTGAAGCTTGCCCCCCAGTGATCGGCTTTGTCTTGTCAATATCGTCGGGATGTTTGCGCTGGACGTGGGAGCTGATGGAGCCTGGGTTTGAAACGAGTGATGTTTCCCACCCATTTCAGTCTTCCCAGTCCTGTAGCCTGGAAAAGTGTCCCCTGGCAGATATACGGGACCTTTTGCTTTTTCCTCAACTATAGTACCATCCACCAGCATCTTGATCATATTTGTTAACGTATTCACGAGTACACCGGATTGGTTAATGAGGGCATGATGAACTGCTGAATCGATGTGATCTTGCAATGCGTGGAGTTCCTCATCGTTTGACTCAGGTTTGACTTCTTTGCCCTCGTCATTAGTTGTTACAGATGTACTTGGTTCCGTTTTCACGATTGGTGGCAACACAATTTTGGTTTTCTGGATAACCGTGCCCTGGCGAGTGACCGCGAGTGAATGAAGGTACTGGCTTTGGAGTTGATCCAGCAATTTCTTCATCTCTTCCTTCTGCTCTTCGTTCAGTTGCTCAATCGTGATTGGTAGGACGTTATCTTCCGTAACTTCTGTTATATTGGGCGTCATGATAACACAAGGTCCCACTGGGCATGCCAAAAGCGTGTTGATGCAAAAACACACACTGGCCTGAGAGATTTGCTTTACTCTAGTACAGGTTCAAAACTTGCTTTCGGGTTCAAAGGGCGTGCCAGGTTATTTGATCCTGCAATCAACAAGATAGAACATGCAAGTTTGTTAGTAAAGGATAGTCAATCGGCCAGACAGCCGATATCATATCGTGATGTAACCTAGCCTATGCAGTATAGCATGGATCGGCTGTGAGGCATATCAATGATAAGCTAACCCTAAATTTGATACATCGGCTGAAAATATCAGTGTCATATAGTCTATATACCAATATTACTTTAGAAATCAGCAATTGGGATAGATCGGACTTAACCGAGATAGTATAAATTGCCCAAGTCTAAAATAACATGAAATAACGATTATATGTAGTCATGCCATAGCCGATGTTCAGATTTAAGCATGTATCAGATATAGTTCTGATACAACCCAATACTAGGATATTCTCTTGCAAAAAATATATTCAACTATTACCAATCAGATTGGTAGTAAGTCCAATATACTTATATTAGATTAGATCCTGATATATGGGGCATATATAGAATATTAAACAAAGTATGAGACAATGTAAAATAACTATTTTAGATAAGATCGGCTGAAACCCCAATACTACCTTATTAACAACCATAAAGCAGGCTAGAGATCATGATTCCAAACACGACTTAATAGACCAAACTTAACTGATGCAGCATTAAGTATGAAAAGAAGCATAATATCTAGACAATCAAGCCGATTGTTACTTTTTCGGGATGGTGGATACATTATATAATTTAAACCAACAAGTCAATCTAGCCATTATCGACAAAACCCTAGATAGAGATCAGCCGATACAAGTAGATAGCATTGTCAATCTTGATTATATAACGTATATGATAACTCGGAGATTCGTAAGATAGAATTAGAGTGTCATAAAGATGTAAGCACTAATTCCGATAATGCAAACCACCATAACAAGACTTACCTCTTCGCCGAAGATCAAACTGATGCAGCTCGACTCGAAAGCAAGAACTCGTCGAAAGTAAAAGAATAAAAGGTTGGCGATGCGCCGTGATTGATTGAACTGTTGTTATTTTATTCATAAAGCCGCGGGTCTATATTTATACCCGAAAATACAAACAATTTCCAAGATGGACACGACTCATATTGTCCTAATACAAATCCAACTAGCAAACAAATCCCTTAGGCGGACTCTTACCGAAAATACCTATAAATAAATTATAGATAATCCTAATTAATAGATACTTTGCTAATTCTGGACTCTATCCTTGCCTGGCAACATCATCTCAAAGTCTTCCTCAAACCCGATATTGACCTTGCATGCAATATCGGCCATATCAGCTATCCAGATCAGACTCGGTTCCAGCCGATACGTTTCTGGCCGATGCGCACTCTGTTTCTGAGAATTCCGTATATCTTCAATTCCGCTTCGAATTGGACTTCGTTTCCGATTCACAAGCTTGCCAAATTTCATCGTCAATAGGTACCCCTCTTAATAGGATGGCATCCGAAACTCAAATGTAAAAAGGAAAGCTATACCATTAGGAATAACTTCACAGCATTTTCTGTCTTCACTTCGAGGGTTACCAACGTCAAAGTCATTTCATTATTAGGACTATCCTCCTACAACTTAATAAGCACATTACTCCTGAATCAATTATACCTTTGCCTTGATCAATGCTCTTCTTGGTTACCAACAAATCACATCTTCTTAATCTTTGGCATTTTATCTTTCATTTCTCAAATGATTAATGCGAATAATCCATAGCTTCCAATGGCCTAGAACAGTCCATCACGACAAAGTCTTCACTTGCCCTTCACCACCGGTTTAGGTTCATCGGTGCCAAGCCCCTTGTTTGCCCTTCAGCACCGCATGGTCCATCGTAGCTGAGTGTCGCTTGCACTTCATTGTCCTGCCATAGGTAGTCACTTCATACCCTGCATCTTGAATTTCTTCTCTTTAATTCTTATCCATCGATAAGTTCATCTTCTAGCTTCAAACACCATATTCATTTCTAACAATATTTAACCGTGGTGTATATCCTTCAAGAAGTCCATCAACTCATGATGTAGTTTCATCAAGAATCTCATTGATTCCTAATATGTAAGGCATCATATCTATATGTTGGACCATAATCTTACTTTTGATCCTCAACGTGTAAGCCATCAACCGTCTGGGTTGATGCTGGAACATAACCTATCACTCAAACTCATAGCAATGATTAGTTTCAAAATATATTGTCATTAATCACCAAAACATTCCATAACACAAGGCTAGGGGACTAGATCTTTCAATCTCCCCATTTTTGGTGATTGATGACAACACTATCATATAATGACGACTTGTCAAGAGAGCACTCTAGTATATGCCGACGTGGGAATGAAATGTATACTAGAGGGTTAGTTTCAACAAATGAAACAAGAATTTACTACTCCCCTTTACATCTCTTACTCTTTATTCTTCTTCCCCTTTAGCATCAAGCACCCAAAAGATTATATAGTAGGGTGAATGAATAAAGACAAAAAGAGTAAGAATTGTATATAACAACTACACAAATCTTATATACCTCAAGGGAAAAGGTCAACATACCTTTGATGTTCCACGGAGGCTAACTAAGATGAAACTCAAACAAAATGCATCAGTTTCAAGAAAGTGAAGCACACATAACCTCGTGAGGTGCAAAATAAGATAAACAATAAAACATTTACGCCAGCACCAAATGAAAAATAAATTGAACATAACTCCAATTTAAAAGAGTTGGAGGCCAAAGAAACACCAATCCAAGAGTGAGCTCATTTTTGGACATGTGCATATGATCAATACCAATTGATATGAAAGGGTACCAATCTCAAAAGAGATGGTCCAATTTATAATCAAAATTGGGAAAAGAAAACTCATGTGCACATATGCAAATAAAATTTTTAGAGAGACTTAACTTTTGAGCAAGGCACAAAGCCAAGATTCGAAGAAGATTTTTCTTTAAAACTCACACTTCTCCGCAAACACCTTCAAAAGTAAGAACGAAAGCAAGTCGGACATATATGCACTACCTTCAAAAGTTTTGAAATTCACTCTAAAATCATTAAATGTCCTATTGAGCCTAAAAAGTGGTTTTCTTTTAGAAACAAGAAATTTTACTCCAAAAGTATTGAAAACATTGAAAACACATGTTGAATAAGGTTTGAAAAGATTTTCACAAATTTTGGCTTTTTACATAGGATTTGTTTGACTTTTGACCAAATAGTTTCTTTTAAAAGCAATGGATGCAACTTTTAAAAATTTTCATGTTTTGAGAGCAAGAGATATATGAATGTGGTTTATATAAGTTTACCCTAATATACCTCTCACTTGAAATATATGAATTTAACATTTTGGGTAAAATCACAAGTTTCAGTAAAAGGATACATAAAAGCTCGCTTTTCGAAAGCCTTCATCCAAAAGTGCAAGAATTAGCAAATGAAATGTTTTTTGATTGGAGTGCATTTGTATGAGTTTGAAATACCTCCATGAACCAATATAATCAAGATATATGGTTCTAGTGACAAACTAATTTGATGCTATAATGGGACCAAAATAGCAGTTTGAAGACTATCATAGCATCAGTTTGACACAAACACATTTAGAAGATGCGAATGACAAGAGGTTATAACACTCCCCCAAAATGTGATAACCAAAACATCACCAAAAATCCGTCAAAAAAAACATCACCAAAAAACTAATGAAACAAACAGGCAACATTCAAGAATAACCAATGTGCATATGAGACATAACCTACGCTAGGTTAGCACATAAATATTTCAATGTAAATACTTGTTACCGAGATGACATTGGTTCTTGATGTGAATGTTGCAATGCTTGGCTCTAATTTTCAAACATAGTGAGATCCACTTTTTCTTCCATAAGCAAAGCCTTCAATGTTTCCCATATACCTATGTTCTCATTTTAGCACATTGTGATTCCCAACAATATTAGATCCATAGAGGTTAGTCACAAAAGACTTTGGCACCCAAATAACCTTTGTGCTACCATGTGGTGAACTAATCACCCTAATAGCACAAATGTCATTCTTGGTCTTTCTAAGCAAATTATGATCAAAAGAGGAGTTTGGTTTATAAATGTTACCTATGCGATAGCTTTTACCAATATGTCCCTTGTCTCGATAATTGTACAAAAGTTGAGTTTTGCAAGATGCCTTATCATCATCTTGTTTCCCCTTCGCTTCCTTGTCGGTAAGCCTCTTCTTTGATGGCACAAAGTCTTTATTCTTCATGTGGGGACATGAAGAAACTTCATGACCCATCTTATGACATCCATAACACTTCCTCTTGTGTCTTGTTGTTCTCTTCTTCATAAGTGTAACTTTGTCATCTACCTTATGGGAACACATAGAGACATTGTGTCCAATACTTGAGTTCTTGATGCACTTGACATGAGACATCTTCTTTTCTTGACTTTTTCACAAGTCTCTCCTTTTTTTTCTTCAAGGGAAACTCTCTCACATGATGACCCCCATTCTTGCACATGAAGCAAGTAATGGGAGCATTGATCTTCCTTTAAACTTGCCCCTTCCTCTTGTTGGACTTGTCATCATTTTGATAGATTTTGGTGCAAGCTACGATTGATCTCTTCTAAAGCTTCTTCACCATTCCCTCGTGGTTGTCTTGAGAAGGTTGAGCATTGCCTACAAGTCCATGATCGACGTGTTTCTCCTTTTTGTCTACATAACCCAAGTCACATATAGTGCTCGGGAAATGTTTGCTTGGGAACAATAAGGGTTAGCACAATTAAAGTCAACTTGAACATGAGACTCATATGATTTTACCGTTGCAATTATCACCTCACGAGCGACATTTAGCATCACATGATAATCTACAAGAGTCTCATGAGAACACAAAAGTTCATCATGTATTTCTTGTAAATCCACATACTTGGTAGTAACCTTCTCAAGTTGAGTTCTAAGCTCTTGATTTTGCTTCTCTGAAGATACTACACAAGCAATAGAATTAGTAGCACAAGCAAATTCATTTTCCAATTTTTCATACCTTTCAATCAATGAAGAATGAGAATTCTTGAGTTTCTCGTGTTCTTCGGTTAGAACCTTCACTTCTTCATTCCTCTTAATGAGGCATATGCTTCTTTATTCTCAATGGTCTCCATGGGCTTGATCACAATTGTTATGTGCTTCTTTCTGAAGTGATTAAATTCGGAGTCATCATCTTTACCCATAAAGCCAACGTGATCTTCCGGAATGGAAGATGAGAATCTTGGTGAGGTAGATTCTTCACTTAACCATTAGTGCTCATTTACTTCTTCCTTCAAAAGATTAGTTCCATAAGTATTATTGGAAGTAGAGCATTACTCAATATCATCCTCAAACATATTCCTAGTGCTAGGTAATATGCATGAGTCAACAACTATCACACCCGATTTTCTTTCGAGATTTAAAAATTATTTAATAATGCATTTCCAGATTTTATAGTAAAATTAAAGGCAATTATTCAAGTGAACTAAATGTGGGAAATAAAAATTATGGTTACGAATATTTTTGTAATATTCTCCATGTCCTAATGTTCTCTCTGAAAATTCCCGTGAATTTTCGGAGCTTAATATATAATTTTAATGATACAAAGTTCATTTAACCAATTAATTCGAAAGGAAAAACAAATTAAAAGTCTCCTCCTTCACTTTGGGCCACTTCCAGCCCAAAGCATTCTTTTCCTCCTCCTCTCTCTTGGGCCAGCCTCTCCCCCTCCCAGCCCATCTCGCCACAGCCCGCACACCCCCCTCTCCCTTCCGGCCCACTCGCACCTTCCCTTCTCGAAGTCCACTTCATCTGCCTTCTCTCTCCTCCCTCCTTCCTAGGCCATAGGCCCATTCGCGTCCCCTCCTCCACAAGTCCGCGTCACATCCGTCCTTCCACCCGAGCCACCGATAGGTCGGGCCCACCTATTGGGGTTATCCCCAACCTCTAGTTGCCTCTCCCGGTCGGACCACGTGTAACGCCCTGAAAATTCGACCATCGAATACGAAACACTAAAATACGAAATTTCAAAAACTTTTAAATTGAGTTGCATCATGCTGCGATTAATTGCTCGTTTATTCAATCTTTAATTGCGAGACTCAGATTTTATCAAGTCGATTTAAGCGTGAACCCTAAAACGAAAACCAACTAGGTGCACAATTAAGAAGAATAAAATAAAATATGAGGTGAGGCAAGATTGTAGTGGGGAAAATATCTTAAATAAACGTCGCGAATGTATTTGGGTGAAGTAAATTTCAATGGGAGATTTCACGTATATATAAATATAAAAATATCTACACCCTTGCACATATATATAAGCATGCGTAAATATATGTATATAATGTGAATAGGTATAAAATAGGATGACATAAACCCAAAGGGGTATCCTTGCATATATATAGATGTGTATCCATGAGGGCGTAAGTATAAACCCTAGGTATGAATATATATAGACCTACATAAAAATCGTTAAAATATTTCATATAAAAATATGTAATAAATTATCAAAACTTGGAAATTTAGAGTATAATGATTAGGAACACTAAAAACATTGGTCAACATTTATTTGGTTAAATTTACGGAATTTTAGACGGATTTTTGTGGAAGAACTACCCTAAATATCAAAAAAACACCTGGCGGCACTGTTCATTGCCCGCCAGGTGTTCGGCCTGGTCCCGACGCACGCGCCCCGCGCCCCGCGCCCTCGCGCCCTGCGCCACTGCCGCCACCGCGCCCTCGCGCCCCGTGCTGCACGCACGCCACCGCCCGCGCCGCGCGCGCACGTCGCCGGCCGCCCACGCCGCCGTACGCGTCCACGTCCAGCCGCGCCGCGCCTTGCGCCACGCGCACGACGCTGTACACGCGCACGTCGTTCGGTCGCCGCCGTACCCTGACGCACGCGCGCACACCTCGGCCGCGCCGCGCCTTGCGCCCTGTGCCGCCGCCGCTCACGCACGTCGCCGGTTGTCGCCATACCCCCGCCACGCGCACACGTCGCCGCCGTACCCCTACCGCGTGCGCGCACGTCGCCGGCCGCCCACGCCGCGCGTGCCTCGAGCCCGCCGCTGTGCCGGCCTCTCTTTTCTTCCCCCCCGGCACTATAAAAGCCGCCCCCGCCTCCCTCATCTCCCCCACACCGCCGGCAACTCCCCCTCATTCCCCCACCCCCTTCCTCCCCAAATTCCCCTCGACGCCGCCGCCGCGCCCCAAGCCGCCGCCGCCGGTGAGCCCCTTTCCTCCCCCCTCCTCCCCTTCTGTCGGTCGCGAGAGAGAGAGACAGAGTAGGACCGGTGAGAGAGCAGAGAAGAGAAAAGAAAAGAGAGGAAGGAAGAAGAAGCAGAGAGAGAAGGAGAGGAAAGAGAGAGAAAATAAAAGAGAAAAAAAAGAAAAAAAAGGAAAGAGAAAGAAAAACAAAGAGAAAAAGGGGAGAAAATAGGAAATAGAAAAGAGAAAATAAAATGGAAACTTGTGAAAATTTAATCGGATTAGTTAATTGCAAATATTCGCAGAATTAGATTATTTATTTTTATAATTATTCTTTCGTGGAATGTGTAGTCGATTGTTTAGATTTTATTCGTTAGGTCTGGCTAACTCACGTATATATTAATCGTGGGGGATTTATTCGCCCATTTATTTCTTGACCCTCCGAATTAATCGCCCCTATTTAATATTTATTAAAATGTCCACTAAATCGCTATTTAATTCTACTCGTTGATTAGGCGATCCGTAAGTAGCCGTTGCGATTAATTGGTCAACTATTTATCACCTAAAGTTAAACATTACTACCGGGATCTAATTTATCCGAGTCGGGTAAATTAAATCGGATAAATATTCTAATTGGCTAAAGCTGATATTTTAGGGCGAGAGCATTAAAAGGAAATCGGAATAGAACCATTTTATAAATAATGATGGAATCAATATCAACAATTCAACGCTCACGTTCGATCTATTTCCTTAATTGGATTTGGTTGGATTTTAATTGAATTCTAAGCGAATTCAATTTCTTGCGCACGTAATTCTAGACACCGAAGGGGTTGTGAGTCCGACCGAGGATCAAGACCCGCAGGACTTCGAGCAAGGCAAGTCATCACTATTCCTTGAGCATATTGATCCCAATTGGGAAATTATTTTGTTTACAAGTAAAGTTGCATGCAATGATGAATATCCTACTTGTTATTATGCCATGCCTTGATTATTGTTTATCCCATATCCCTTTTTAACCATGCTTACGTATGAGTCCCTAGTCAATTACGACAAATGCTTAGTGATGCTATTCTAGAATCCTTCATACTCATACTTATCAAATGCTTTATGCTTAGGCAATTACCTTGGGGAAGGTAATTGAGATGCGGCATGTGGAGACATGAGCGCCACATTGCCATGATATAATGACATGATTTGTGAAAGGAGAAATAAAAATAAACAAGTGTCCTCGACTGGGGCGGATGGTGGATTTGGGTGGTATCCGAAAAAGGCTAGCACCGTCCCCGGTCAGTTAAGGACCGAGCCATGAAGTTAAGCATGAAACGACCCCAGTACAACCGTACTTCTCGGATGGGTATAGACTTAGCGGACTAGATAGCCGAGCAGAGGCAGTATCCTTGCATAGATGGTTCACCCCGTGTGTGAGGCAGGTTCGCTACGATGGGGCAGCCGTTGAGGTGGGGATGCGATGCGTACCCTACATCGGTGTCACCGTTGGTAGGACTGCCACGTGTGTGAGAGTGAGAACCTAAATTTAAACTATAAATTTTACGTGCGTGTGGGACTTCCCTTTCCGGGAGCACCAGAACTCCTCTCATTGCTAGAAACAGATACGCGTAGAGTGCATGAGGATGATAGTTCATGGAGTGGCTACTGCCAATGCAAGGTTATCGAAAGGCTTTGCCGTGATGCGTCTCAGGTGTTGGGTCGAGGCTCATGTGTTGGGCAGTCACGGAGTACGGGTAAAGTGTATATCCACTGCAGTGTGAGTAAACCAAACTATTCAAATAGCCGTGCTCGCGGATATTGAGCACCGGGACATGCATTACACTTGGCTAGACTCTCAATTCTTAACTTGTGTGGAATGGGATAAGGCATGATGAATTTTATGCTGTTGGAGCCACTTCCTGAGCAGAGAGGAAGATGGACATCCACAGAAAACCATGACGAACCAACGATGGGAAGCCATGCTTGGGATGATGATGGATGGTGGACAGAACCGTCGTTGTTTAAAATAAACCCTGGTAATAAAACTTGATCAGTTATGCTAGGTCTTAGGTTTGTGAAAAGGATTGCAAAACTAGCTTTATGCAAAAGAACCTATGCCTTGCCTTGGATAAAACTTGTCATATGCATTGTTGCCGTGGTGACTTGCTGAGTACGGTTGGTACTCACTCTTGCAAATATAAACTCAATCAGAGGCCGAAGATGACACCGCGGAGGATCCATACGCCTACTATGGGGAGGATGCAGAAGAAGAGGGTGCCCACTAGGTCTAAACACGGTCGTTGCTTGTGGCAATGGCGATGCCGCAGCCTACGTTCTGCTGCTCATCTAAATTCTGTTTTTCTTTTGGAATGTATTCCGGACCGTTTGGTCCTTTATCCTAAGACAATGCCTTCGGGCCTATGATGTAATGATTCATACACAACACATATGTATGCGCTTTTGGTAATGCAACTATGTATCGTGTGTGCCAAACTACTTGATACATGGAAATGGCATAGATCACACGAGTGATTCCTGTTGCACAACGGGGGTCCTTACACCACGCCGCCCACATCCCGCTGAATCAAGCACCCTCGGGCTGGTGTGCCCGCATACAAATGATGTGTACCGGTCTCCCGCACGTCTCGCGCCCTCTCCCCCACTCTCTCCACGAAGAACGGCGCCGGTTTGACCCCCACGAGATCCACGTCACAGTCCAACGCTACCGCCGGTTTCCACTCGCCTCGAGCCCGATTCCCATCCCCCGAGCCTATAAAACACCACCCCAAAGCCCCCTTGTCACTTCTCCACAAACTCCCGAGCTCCTTGGGATGGGCTCGCAATAACCCCATGTCACGGTAGGAAATTAACTAGTAATTTCCAAACTAATTTGTGGATACAATCCTCGTCCAGGAATCAACCGATGTACACAAATCGACAATTTAATATACAAATCCATCATCATAATGATACTAAATACTTATAGAAGAGACATTTAGTCCTCTCCATAAAGAAAACTGCAACGGAAAACAAAATCTAGCGATGACTTCACCTCCACTTCCACAGGCAGGTCAACTAGGGATAAGCCAAACGTCTTCTCTTTCTAGATCCTTCTTCAACTGAGGTTGATTGATTATTGCAAGAGTGAGTAGATGGAATACTCAGCAAGCCACACAACAAATATGCGGTTCAACAAAGGATGGCATAACATACGGTTCATTTGCAAAAGCAACATTTAGAAAACATTTAAAAGTAGTAAAACAGTAGGGTAATTAATTAGCAAAATTAATCAATCACTGAACAACGCACCAATGCTGCACAGGCCCAACCATCTTTGAACAACCAATCCAACAGACGTGGTGGCCAAACTTGGTGATGACGGGAGGAGCGGCAGGGCTTCGTCAGAGATCAAATCGCGGTGAGCTCGGCCTTCACGGTGACGAAGGGCTTCCCGGGGTCTTCGGCTTCGGGGAAATGGAGACCGGTCTTCATCTCTTTGCTGCGGTCACAATGGAGGCGACAACGCTGACCGGCGATAGCGGAATCGATGGCTACGGCCGGCTGGAGAGGCGGCTAGCAGAGAGAGAAGAGACTCGCGGCAGCGACGCTAGACCGACGACGGAGAGAGGGAGTGGTGGTTTCCAAAAGAGGAGAGGGAGTGGTCTCTATTTATAGGCTCATGAGGACGGGATCGAGCCCACATCGCCGGGAAAACTACGGGAAAGATTAGGGTTTTGGCCGGAAAATGCAAAGATTTGATCTGCGAAATTGGAAAGGATTTATTTTGGGATTCAAGGGGATTTCTTAAGAAAAAGGTAGAGAGAGAGGCTGGGGAGAGAACATGAGGAAGCAAAGTAGACTTTGCAGATTTGGCCCAAGAAAGGGAGAGGATTTTTAATAACTTGTCTAAATAAATTAATTAATGAAATGATCTTTGAATTTTAAAAAATACTTCCGTTGTCAAATAAATTCAAGAAAATTCCCTAAAATACTTGGACACGCAATGTATTTAACAAAATTATATCTAGATCATTCAATGATTAATTTGTTATGTACATAATTACTGAAATGTTCTTTATATGATTAAAATTAATAATTGAGCTCCAAAAAACCCGAGAAAATTGCAGAGGGTAGAATTATCCATGGAGAATTTAATAAAAATTAAATCCAACCATGCTTGATGTAGGAAATTTTATTTGCCACATTAAACTTCACTTGTAAATTAATGAACATTCAATATAAATTCTATGAGTAATTTATTATGTAATTTATAAATCCCAGAAACGAAAACCAGGGTGTGACAAATCTACCCTCCTTACAAAGATCTCTTTCCGAGATTCGGAACGGCTAGAAAGAACAAGGCATAGGTAAACTGCAGTCTATCTTAGTCCATAACTCCAGTAATTATAATAAGGTTAAGAGAACTATTGCTGCTTCGAAACTGCACACTGAGCTGGATCACTTGAAGACGTAACTGGCACTGCATTGGCTCCTGTGACGACGATGTTGTTGACTTGACCATATGACTGCTAACACTTCAGCTTCGGACACTCTCTTGCAAAATGACCTGGCTCATAACAGTTGAAACACACCAATGGCTTCTTTCCATTACCGTCATCTTCTTGAGACTGATCCTACTGAACTGGCATTGATTGAGAAGCTTGCTCGATGTTAACTTCATTGCTTGCATTAGTCTCTGAGTTGATCTCACCACCGGTGTTAAATTGTTGCAACTGTTCTTGGGATGTCGGAGTTGATTTCACCAACTTCGAGTGGCTTGATACGCTGCCTCTGACTACTACCCTGTGCTTCCTTAAAAACTATCATTCTTATCTTACGATTGTGCATCCTGTTCTACTTGTCTTCTAGTCAAATTGCTTTGTTAACCAGCTCCTGAAAATCAGCATAGTCTTGAGAGATTAACTTCATTGACAGCTCATCCTTCAAGCCTTCCAAGAACTTCTCTTGCCTTTCTTTGTCAGCATACACATCTTCTGTGGCATAACGTGCTAGATGGTTGAACTCATGGAGATACTCTATCATGGTACGATCCCTTTTCTTTAGTGTCTTGAACTCACGCTTCTTCTTGAATGTGTGTCTTCTTGAATCCTTCAGTGAACTCTACCCAAGTGATTGGTTGTCCTTCTGCTCTGTTCATTCAGAAATGATCCCACCATTCTGAAGCAAGTCCTTGCATCTGATGTGAAGCAAACACAACTTCTTCTCGATATCATGCAGCCAGTCACCTTCTTCCACTAGGTTGGTAGTGCTAGAAAAGGTAGGCGACCTCACACGAAGAAAATTAGATAGCTTGTTCTGCGGTAGCGGAGGATTATTATTCCCTTGGTTAAGCTAGGTCTTTTGAGCTAGAACTTGAGCAAGGGTTAGGTTCTCTTCATTATTATTGTTTCCACTTCCACTAGCACGAGTGTTCACCATCTGTTGCAGATTTCGAAAGAATGGAAGGAGAGGGGTTGCACTAAAGACAAGACCTTCACCATGTTACTGCTGATCTGGTATGTATAGACTATTATAGACTATTATATTGTTCAAGTTGGTTAAGCAGACAACCTAATAAAGTTACATATTCATCAATGAACTACATCAATAATGGGAATGCAACCATACCTACACACAAGCCAGAAACAAACGTTCTGCCCTACTAAGTATTCGTCAAACTAATTTTGGTGGTTTAGGTTCTAAGGTAGGATCCAAACTTCATTCCATCTTGACAGCTTGACACCTAGGCTTACCACCATCTTTTCGTTCCTCGATCCACTTGACTTCCTAAAGTAGACAACATAGACATCTTTGAGTTTCTCCAGCAAGTTTAGCAACTGCTCAAGCTGAAGGAGGAAAGGGGAGAGATCGACAAAATGATTTGCAAAGAATTCGGGCAAAGGAAGAAAGGAAAAAAATCACAAATCCAGTTTTTGGAAAATTTGTCCTGAAGGTTTAACCCTTTGGCTTATCCTACAGTTGAGATGGCTCTGATACCAACTTGTCACGCCCGGAAATTCACTAGTAATTTCCGAACTAATTTGTACATACAGTCCTCGCATCAATTGAGGTACACAAATCGATAATTTAATATACAAATCGATCATCATAATAACGTTAAATACTTACAGAAGAGAAACTTAGTCCTCTCCATAAACAAAACTGCAGTGGAAAACAAAATCTAGCGATGGCTCCAGCTCCACTCCCACAGGCAGCTCAACTGGGGTATAAGCCAAACGTCTTCTATTTCTGGGTCCTTCTTCAACTAAGGTTAATTGATTATTGCAAGGGTGAGTACATGGAATACTCATCAAGGCACACAACAAATATGCAAGTGCACAAGGATACCAAAGGATAGCATAATATAGGGTTCATTTACAAAAGCAGCATTTAGCAAACATTTAAGAGTAGTAAAACAATAGAGTAATTAATTAGCAAAATTAACCAATCACTGAACAACACAGCAATGATGCACAGGCCCAACCATGTTTGAACAACCAATCCCAGTTGCACAGATCTAAACTCCATACGGAGCTAACAAATTATCATCACCAATTATTATCATTAATGAATAGTGTGAGACTAATCACGAAAAACATTGCTAGGCCCACCCATAACCGCAAACACGGCTATTCGAATAGTTTTACTCTTGCCAGAGATGTACTACTGTACCCACAAGACATAACTCCCCATCATGTCGCCATGCCATGCCTGACAAATCACCATGTGAGTAGTCGTGACAAGACCCTTCGCATAACACGCCCAACAGAATGGTCACCCACCAAGTCCCCAGTAGAGGTTGTCGAACATCTAGGCTAGTACCCTTGGCTCGCAATATGGACTTATTGATATGGCCATTGTGGATTTAGTGACACTACCACCTATCAACTACATACCATGGCACCTCCTGCTAGGACATGTTACACAACAGATCAAGCCGTTGCCTATTCTAGCTTTTGGTTAGTACGGTTAATGCTTCACAGCAGTAGCTCGCAAACTGGTCCATAATTATCATGAGCACGTCCAACACAACCATGTGCTCACAACCACCACTAGTCAAGTTTTAGTTGGCAATTAATTAATTAACCAATCACGACTGATCACCATGAGCTGCCATTAAATATCCATCATTAAGATATAAGTTAAACATTAATTATCACATATGAAACGATACTAAAGTTCCTAAGCATGGCTAAGCAATTATCCTAGTATATCTAACTGAACTAATATATAAAGTCCAACTAGTCAAATTTATAACCCAAGGTATCAAGGAATAAGGTAATCAATGCAAATTAGCCATAACGAAGGAGTAGGCTCACACCACCTAATGACATTTGAAAATAAATGCACGTTTGAAATAAATAGAGAGTTTAAATATAGGATCATAATGCTCAAAGGTATTGTGTTTAGGATCTGTGTGACTTGCCTTGCAATAATCAGTCTTCAATTAGTCTTCTGGAACACTTCCGACGCACTCACAAACCTCTGAAACGACGGAAACAACAGGCTAACACGCAAAACGAGGAAGAACTCTAAGGAACTCAAACAAACAATACATAAAAAGCAAACAAACATGTACATCATGATTTTAGATGAATATAGAGACTTGAACGGACTCATTCCGAATTCATATGAATTAGTTATGAATTTTACCAGATTTAATCCAATTAAGCCTATTAAAGAATAGACTATTCCAAATTAATTAAACAATTTACAGATAATTTATAACTGAGAGAAAAGATTAAGAACATCCTCCAGTAGAAAGATTAAATAACATTTAGTAGATGACATATAGTATAAATGACAATATGCCATTGAAAAGAGATAGAAATTATCTGTATTGATTTTGGATAGAGATTCTAGAAGATAAGATGGATGGCTCAGATTGATCTAAATCGGAGAGGCCACATGGGTCACCATGCATGCGACCACATGAGTGAGGAGGGTGAGGTGATGCGGACGAGGCAATGAGGTGGTGGCCACGCGGGATCATCGGACGGCGGATACAGAAACAACAATTGCCGGCGAACTACGGTGCAACGGTGAACCCACTGAGTGGCGGCAAGATGACGAACGGTGAACGGAGTAGCCAGCGACGAGCTTCAAAAGGTGGTGACCTTGGGTAGACAATGATGACGATGTTCCGGTGACTTGCAGCGAGAACGGAGGGTTGGACAGGCTTCTCCTTGCTTCTGCGATTCCGATGGAGGTGGCGGCAAAACTTGGTGACGACGGGAGGAGTGGCAGGGCTTCGCCAAATATCAAATCGGGGCGGTGAGCTCGGCCTTCATGGCGACGGAAGGCTTCCTAAGGTCTTCGGCTTCGGGGAGGTGGAGACTGGCCTTTGTCTCTTTGATGCGGTCCTGATGGAGGCGACGGTACTGCCCGGGGATGGCGGAGTCAATGGCTACAGCCGGCTGGAGTGGTGGCTGGTGGCGGAGAGAGAAGAGATGCGCGGCGGTGGTGCTACGAGCGACGGCGGAGAGATGGAGAGGTGTCGAAACTAGATTTCGGCAATATGAAAAGGGGGTAGCGCACGGGACCTAAAAGTGGATGGATGCGGAGACAAGGATTTAGACAGGTTCAGGCCCTCTCAATGAGAGGTAATACCCTACTCCTGTTTGGGGATTGTATCTGCCGGGTGTTGTATTGATCTGACAATCTAGTTGTTCTCATGCCCCCTAGAGGGCCTCCTACCCACCTTATATAGGATGGGGGGCAGGATTACAAGATAGAAACCTTAACCTATACGGTATCAGTTTGTTAATTCTACTTTACAATATTGCCAAACCAAGACTTTAGGTCGTTCCGTAATACATAAGGAAACGTAATACCCAAGTCATGATCCGTTACATATTATATAGATCTAAGCTATCCCCTATAACTAGTCGGATAACCATGTCGTATGGGTATGGGTACCCATAATTTCCACAGTAGCCCCTGAGACCTTCACAGTCGAAAAGATAATCTTCTCTCGAACTAAATTACTTCAAAATCGAGTGCTTCAATCATCCTCGCCATGATCTCCCGAATACTTTTACCAAATCAGAAGACTGTGGAGGGCTGAAAAATAATATAATATAGACTTAGGTGCATCGACTAGATGCACATGATAGGTGTAGCCCCCGACTATGTGGTTAGTTGAACAAACTGAGCATATAGTCAAGGAATAAATAAATTTACCAGCAGAGTGGTTTTAAGCCATCTAAGTAGCATAACGATATCACATACAGTATGAATCCCCGAGTAAATAAGACTCAAGTGATAGACCGACTGCTTTATGAAATATGATGCATGCAACCTAAAGTTACCACATCTTTAAAAATTTACATAGCAAAAACAGTTATAAAAAGCTTGTATGCCGTGAATAAAGAAATTTCCAAAGTATTAAGTATACACCATGCACACACTGTTTCAACAGATGTGCTTAAGTCACTAAAAGACGCACGGCTTTACCATGTTTGGAAACATAAGGCATATGTGGTATAAAATCCAAGTAAATAAAACTCATAAAGGATTTACCAACCGCCTGAAAAATGACCAACATATATAATCAGCCTAAGCCATAATATTGGTGAATAAAAATGCACACTTAAGTGGCGAAAGGCAACAATATTATATCTAATCAGTTGCTTTATAAACCCAAACAGTGCCTTGACTTGTACATATATAAAAACTCAGCGGGGCAGCGATATAAAGCTCCACTGTTTACCACCTTTTAAAGTGCATTGTACCAACTCCTAAAAAGTTGAGTAACAGCGATATAAAAGGATTTTAAGGCATTGGGCACTCGATCACGCGCACTTTTGCCTAAGCAAAAAATGTCTGTCCCTAAAGGAACGTGACCGGCCACACCTGAAATCTGGGTTGCAGACATATTAGGCCTTAGACCAAAAAATATGCCTTCGATACCCTCAAAAGGATGACGTATGTAACATGCCTCTGGACATGCTCTCGAGTGATAAATCTTGCGGGTAATGTAGACCAAGTGCATCTCATCCGAGTGGCTTATGGTCCAAATAATTATCCCTCATGGGGTATAATGAAGTAAATATGATAATTGAATCCCGACTGGTGCAAATACTCAGTCGATGGCCCTCATGGGGTATAAAGATTGATCCAGGCCTTGAGCATAGGGGATGAGCTCACGGCCATGAATATGTATCCGGAACAATGCCAAATTGAAGGTATGATCCTTATGTTTGAACTGATAAGCCCCTGAGCGTATAGCTTGTCCTTCGGTTGTAGTCAAAATTGTCAATTAGTAGTAGCTGATGTAGTCGGCATAGAGGCGAGATGACCAATGTGTAGAATGATATCACCCATCAGAAGTGATGAAGATGTCAGTAGAAGAGACGAAGTTGCCCATCAGCAGCGATAATGAAATCCATCGATCATGAATATGAAGAAACCGATCGACGACAGCTGATGTGACCAACGGTCATGACAACTGGTGATAGCGGCAATAGTCGTATGTGAAGATGATGTAGACTAGGATTCCCAATCTTCCGAAAGGTTCTGATAATCAACGATTTTAGTGGAGGCGCAACACAAATCGATCCGGCTTCTTGAACGAGCACGTTCCTGAACCCCGCAATCGCAGCACCACGTCTCCTCTGGTTATCAACCGTGCTGAAACCCGGTTGACCTCGCCAAGAAGGCTAATCCCTGCTTGCAAATCGAAGAACACAAACAAGAACAAAGAAGATTGCAACCAAAATTGCAGATGAATGATTTAGCTCACAAATTGTGGTCTTACAAACCGATCTAGCGGCGAAACTGTTCCTGACAGATTAATCTAAGCAAAACCCAAAAACTAAAGATAGCAACGGCTACTGATATATGGAGTTTAGGGTCGTGCAAACACCCCTTGATGCAACCCTAATGGGCTCCAACACGATACACGGCCCAAAGACCCAAATACGGCGTCGCAACGCCGAAACAGATTCTGAAGGTCAACTTGTTCGGTCAATTCCCGATGACTCGTAATGAATTTGGACATGGAACCAGAACCATTGGAAAGATTATCTTCTTAGCTTTCCATCCATATAAAGAAAGCCCCAATCCAAGCACGTATGCAACCTGGGCGCCCGTTTTAATGCAGACTGGTCCTGGACTCCGAAACAGACTCGAAGTCGACTTGGTTTAAGCCTCCACCTTGATTCGAACGTCCTCGCTGACCTTCCACAACTCTAAGTCCTTCTCTAAGTATTTCCTTGTCCTCTCCATTGTTCCTAATCATAATATAATCATTAGGTAGCAATCTATTCTCAAAATCATATAAAGAAGAACTTAGGAACGAACTCACCTCTAAATTCAATTGTCGTGCGCGAGCTCTTGTGATTGGACCTTGAATGACCAATGGAGGCTTGTTGTGTATATCCGACGGAGTGATGTCCGCATCATCCTCCCCCTCTTGAATTGAAGTCGTCCTCGACTCAAGCTCATCTTCCTCTCCCAATTATGGCTTCAAATCTGAAATGTTAAACGTGGGACTAACCCTAAACTCGGAAGGCAACTCAAGTTTATATGCATTATCATTAATCTTCTCAACAATTTTGAAAGGACCATCAGCTCTAGGCATCAATTTAGACTTTCGCAATTCTGGAAATCTATCCTTTCGCAAGTGCAACCAAACTAAATCACCCGGTTCAAGCTTCACTTCTTGCCTACCTTTGCTACCAGCAATTCTATACTTTTCATTCATCTTTTCAATGTTGTGCTTAGTTGTTTCATGCATTTTCAAAATAAAATCAGCACGTGCGTTAGCATCACTGTGAACCCTCTCACTAGTAGGTAAAGGCAAAATATCAATAGGAGCACGGGGGTTGAAACCATACACTACCTGAAAAGGACTTACCTTGGTAGTAGAATGTGTTGCCCGATTATATGCAAATTCCACATGTGGCAAACATTCCTCCCACATCTTCAAATTTTTCTTCAAAATAGCCCTCAACATTGTACCCAAAGTGCGGTTAACTACCTCCGTATGTCCATCTGTTTGTGGGTGACATGTAGTAGAAAACAATAACTTTGTACCCAACTTGTTCCATAGCGTGCGCCAAAAATGACTAAGGAATTTTGCATCACGATCTGAAACAATAGTAGAAGGCATACCATGCAAACGAACAATCTCATGGAAAAAGAGGTCAGCAATATGAATAGCATCATCACTTTTATGACATGGTATGAAGTGCGCCATCTTAGAAAATCGATCGACCACAACAAAAATACTATCCCTCCCCCTCTTAGTCCTAGGCAATCCCAAAACAAAGTTCATAGAAATATCTGCCCAAGGAGTAGAAGGAACAGGAAGAGGCATATACAAACCATGTGGATTCAAACGATACTTAGCTTTGTGACAAGTAGTGCAGCGTGCCACAAACCTCTCAACATCTCTCCTCATCTTTGGCCAAAAGAAATGTGAAGCCAAAACATCCTCCGTCTTCTTAGCTCCAAAATGTCCCATCAATCCTCCTCCATGCGCTTCATGTATCAATAAAAGACGAACGGACCCAACTGGAACGCATAGACGGTTAGCTCGAAACACAAATCCATCATTGATCACAAATTTATTCCAAGTGCGTCCTTCAACATCACGTCTTTAAATTCAGGATCAAGTGCATATTGTTCTTTAATTGATTCAAGACCAAAAATCCGACAATCAAGTTGGGACAACAAAGTATAACGTCTGGACAAAGCATCAGCAATCACATTATCTTTTCCTTTCTTGTGCTTGATGACATAAGGAAAAGATTCAATAAACTCAACCCATTTAGCATGTCTACGATTCAAATTATTTTGAGAGCGAAGATACTTAAGCGATTCATGATCAGAATGAATAACAAATTCTTTAGGCCACAAATAATGACGCCACGTCTCTAAAGAACGTACAAGAGCATACAATTCCTTATCATACGTGGAATAATTCAAAACAGGGCCATGCAACTTCTCGCTAAAGTATGCAACAGGTTTATCATCTTGCATCAAAACACCTCCTATGCCAACTCCACTAGCATCACATTCTAACTGAAAAGTCTTACCAAAGTTTGGAAGTTGGAGCAAAGGTGCGTGTGTAAGCTTGTCCTTCAAAGTGACAAAAGACTCCTCCTGTGTTTTTCCCCAATGAAAGACCACCCCTTTCTTCGTCAACTCATTCAAGGGTGCAGCAAAGGTGCTGAAATCTTTGACGAAACGGCGATAGAATCCTGCAAGACCAAGAAAACTTCTCACCTGTGTGATGGTTTGGGGAATTGGCCAACTCTTAATGGCTTCAATTTTTGTCTCATCCACCTCAATTCCCTGTGGAGTAACAACATAGCCAAGAAAAGAGACTCGTTCCGTGCAAAACATGCACTTATCAAGGTTAGCAAACAAACGTGCATCACGTAAGACATGAAAAACAGCACGTAAATGATCCAAGTGTTCATCCAAAGACTTGCTGTAAATCAAGATATCATCAAAGTAGACTACCACAAATCATCCAATAAAAGGCCTTAAAACCTCATTCATTAAGCGCATGAAAGTACTAGGGGCATTAGTCAAACCAAAAGGCATTACTAACCACTCATACAATCCAAATTTGGTTTTGAAAGCTGTTTTCCATTCATCTCCAAGCTTCATTCTAATTTGATGGTATCCACTACGCAAGTCAATCTTTGTGAAAATTATTGAACCACACAACTCATCAAGCATATCGTCTAACCGAGGAATAGGATGACGATACCGAATAGTAATATTATTAATGGCTCTACAATCAACACACATTCGCCAAGACCCATCTTTCTTAGGAACCAAAATTACAGGCACTGCACAAGGACTAAGGCTTTCATGTACATACCCGCGGTCCAAAAGATCTTGGACTTGTCGCTGAATTTCCTTAGTCTCCTCGGGATTGGTTCGATAAGCAGCACGGTTTGGTAATGTTGCTCCCGGGATCAAATCAATTTGGTGCTCGATCCCTCTCATAGGTGGCAATCCCGGGGGTATCTCAGCTGCAAAAACATCCTCATACTCCTGCAAAAGGTTAGTGACAGCAGGAGGTATCGAGCTAGCAATATCATCAAGAGAAAACAAAGCTTGTTTGCATATCAAGGAATAGCAAATGTCATCAGCAGAAATTTCAGCAATGTCACATTTTGTTGCAAGCATAACACCACCCTTCAATTTAATTCCCTCGGCCTTAGAACTAGGCTTTTTAGGTGGAAAAACAAATTTAGCAATTTGCTGATTTTCAGATTCATTAAGTTTCAAACTAGCAGCTCGTTCTTTATCAGCCTCTACAATTTCAGCAGGGGTTAATGGAATCAAAGTAATTTTCTTTCCTTTATGCACAAAACTGTATCTATTACTTCTACCATGGTGTGTAGCATCATTATCATGTTCCCAAGGACGCCCCAACAAAAGTGAACAAGCTTGCATAGGAACCACATCACAATCAACAGAATCAACATATGAACCAATGGAAAACGAAACTCTGCAAGATCGTGTTACCTTTGCCTTTCCAGAATCATTTAACCACTGAATATGGTATGGATGTGGGTGTGGGCGTGTGGTCAAGCCAAGCTTCTTGACCAAGTCAGAACTCACCAAATTATTGCAGCTACCTCCATCAATGATCACACGTGCACGACGATTGTTGATGACGAAGAAAATCTGGAACAAATTGTGGCGTTGCAACCTTTCAGATTGTTGTACCTGCGTGCTAAGCACCCGCTGTACAATAATGTTCATGTAGGTCGCTGTGTCCTCATGCCCAAAAAATTCACCATCCTCAGCATCAACTCCAGCATCCAAAGAACAAAGAAGATTGCAACCAAAATTTCAGATGAATGATTGAGCTCACAAATTATGGTCTTACAAACCGATCTAGCGGTGAAACTGTTCTTGACAGATTAATCTAAGCAAAACCCAAAAACTAAAGATAGCGATGGCTACTGATATATGGAGTTTAGGGTCGTGCAAACACCCCTTGACGCAACCCTAATAGGCTCCAACACGATACACGGCCCAAAGACCCAAATACGGCGTCGCAGCGCCGAAACAGATTCTGAAGGTCAACTTGTTCGGTCAATTCCCGATGACTCGTAATGAATTTGGACATGGAACCAGAACCATTGGAAAGACTATCTTCTTAGCTTTCCATCCATATAAAGAACGCCCCAATCCAAGCACGTATGCAACCTGGGCGCCCGTTTTAATGCAGACTGGTCCTGGACTCCGAAACAGACTCGAAGTCGACTTGGTTTAAGCCTCCACCTTGATTTGAACGTCCTCGCTGACCTTCCACAACTCTAAGTCCTTCTCTAAGTATTTCCTTGTCCTCTCCATTGTTCCTAATCATAATATAATCATTAGGTAGCAATCTATTCTCAAAATCATATAAAGAAGAACTTAGGAACGAACTCACCTCTAAATTCAATTGTCGTGCGCGAGCTCTTGTGAGTGGACCTTGAATGACCAATGGAGGCTTGTTGTGTATATCCGACGGAGTGATGTCCGCATCAGAAGACGAAGAAACCAGTCGGTAATGCCAAACATAATTGGTAGTGAAGATGAAATTGCTCATCCATGGCAACATAATAGGTGTGGCAGGAGAGGCATAGCATGATGTTGATGAAGACGATGATGTTCATGATCCAGTCAATGGCGGTGTAGCAGCCGATGATATGACGAGATCGCCCATCAGCGGCGGTGTAGTAGGCCAACCGTGAAGGCAAAATAACAAGTCGGCGATGACATAGGCAACCGAAGGCGAAGATATAGTCATCCATTAGCGACAGTAGTGATGTCAGAGCCGAGTAGAGGTAATACCGAGGAGGCTCAGCAAGAAGTCGATGAAAAATGATCTAGTTGGATATTCAGTGTTGATTAAGCTTGAACCCTCGAAGCAAACTCCTTGGTTGACGGTAATTGGCCGGAGATCACAATTATATCAATGGAGAAGTTGCTGATAATGACTTCAGTAATAATAATTCATCAAATTATTGAAAATATGTCGAAGCTCGAGTAGTTTCCTTGACGCCAACGTTTGCATGACGAAGATTGATGCAATGCCCGTTGATTTATGACGATGGCAGTAGAACTTGGTTTTGTAGCTGTTTACAAATGCTTTGCTTAGAGGTAAGCAAATCGTGTTGTCCAACTCGTCGAATCTGAGCTGATTGGTTGATAACCCCAAACTCTCGGGCATGGAGGTTAAATATTGAACTTGATACTTCAGAAATTTGGAGTAAATTGTGGCAGCATCCAGAAACCAAAATTGCCGATAAAAAATTGATGTTGCTGAAGTAGAACGCCTGTTCTGAGTTGAAGACGAAGATAATGACTTCCGGAGTTGACTCATTGGCTGGTTGATTGATTGCTTCATCTTGACATAGTGTCTGTCCAATGTGAGTCTTGTATTTGTGTAGCCCCTGACTCTTTGGTTAGTTGGGAAGCAACTGAACATAGAGTCGAGAACTGTAGCTTGTCATTGAGTAGCCATTGCTTGAGTGAAGATACGCATTGAGGATGTCCGAGTAGAAATCTTGAAGATGGGAACGCCACTTGTTGTAGTAGATTAGCTCGGCATCATATGCAAAGATGACGAGGCTCTTGGAGATGTCGTGGTTGCTGATGCGAAGCTTCCGAATTAGTGGCAGTAGAGTTTGCCGGTGCCGAAAATAATGAAGATGAAGTTGCTCCACAATGGTGATAGAATTGCAATGCCGTGATGATGTGGACACAAGTTGGCGGCAACAAAAGCAAACCATTGGCACATACGCGTAGTCGTGAAGATAAAAACACCAGTCGGCAGCGGCAAAACTAGTCGGCGATGGAGACGTAGACGCGCAGCAATGGTGGTGTAACCAACCAACCGTGTAGGCAAGGAAACCGGTCGGCGACGATGACGATGGCCGGCGGTGAAGACGTACACGCCCAACAACGGTGGTGTGACCAACCAACCGTGTAGGCGGAGGCACCAGTCGACGACGATGAAGGCAGACCGGTGGTGAAGTAGTAGACACCCAACAACGGTGGTGTAACCAACCAACCGTGTAGGCGAAGTAACCAGTCGGCGATGATGAAGGCGGACCGGTGGCGAAATTGTAGACGCCCAACGACGGTAGTGTGACCAAACAACCGTGTAGGCGGAGACACCAGTCGGTGACGATGACGATGGCCGGCAGTGAAGACATGGACGCCCAACAATGGTGGTGTGACCAACCAACCGTGTAGGTGGAAAAACCAGTCGGCGATGATGACGATGGCCGGTGTTGAAGACATAGATGCCTAGCAACGGTGGTGTGACCAACCAACCGTGTAGGCGGAGAAACCAGTCGACGACGATGACGATGGCCGGCGGTGAAGACGTTGATGCCCAGCAACGGTGGTGTGACCAACCAACCGTGTAGGCGGAGAAACCGGTCGACGACGATGACGATGGCTGACGGTGAAGATGTAGACGCCCAACAACGGTAGTGTGACCAACCAACGTGTAGGCGGAGGAACCAGTCGGCGACAATGACGATGGTCGGCGGTGAAGACGTAGACGCCCATTGAAAACGTTGGCCAACCAACAACGGTGGTGTGACCAACCAACCGTGTAGGCGGAGGAACCAGTCAGCGACAATGACGATGGCCGGCGGTGAAGACGTAGACGCCCAACAACGGTGGTGTGACCAACCAACCGTGTAGGCGGAGGAACCAGTCGGCGACAATGACGATGGCCGGCGGTGCAGAAGTAGACGCCCAGCAACAGTGGTGTGACCAACCAACCGTGTAGGCGGAGAAACCGGTCGGCGACGATGACGATGGCCAGCGGTGAAAACGTAGACGCCCAACAACGGTGGTGTGACCAACCAACCGTGTAGGCGGAGAAAGCAGTCGGCGACGATGACGATGGCCGACTGTGCAGAAGTAGACGCCCAGCAACAGTGGTGTGACCAACCAACCGTGTAGGCGGAGAAACCGGTCGACGACGATGACGATGGCTGACGGTGAAGATGTAGACGCCCAACAACGGTAGTGTGACCAACCAACGTGTAGGCGGAGGAACCAGTCGGCGACAATGACGATGGTCGGCGGTGAAGACGTAGACGCCCATTGAAAACGTTGGCCAACCAACAACGGTGGTGTGACCAACCAACCATGTAGGCGGAGGAACCAGTCAGCGACAATGACGATGGCCGGCGGTGCAGAAGTAGACGCCCAGCAACAGTGGTGTGACCAACCAACCGTGTAGGCGGAGAAACCGGTCGGCGACGATGACGATGGCCGGCGGTGAAAACGTAGACGCCCAGCAACGGTGGTGTGACCAACCAACCGTGTAGGCGGAGAAAGCAGTCGGCGACGATGACGATGGCCGGCGGTGCAGAAGTAGACGCCCAGCAACAGTGGTGTGACCAACCAACCGTGTAGGCGGAGAAACCGGTCGGCGACGATGACGATGGCCGGCGGTGAAAACGTAAACGCCCAGCAACGGTGGTGTGACCAACCAACCCTGTAGGCGGAGAAACCAGTCGGCGACGATGACGATGGCCGGCGGTGCAGAAGTAGACGCCCAAGCAACAGTGGTGTGACCAACCAACCGTGTAGGCGGAGAAACCGGTCGGCGACGATGACGATGGCCGGCGGTGAAAACGTAGATGCCCAGCAACGGTGGTGTGACCAACCAACCATGTAGGCGGAGAAACCAGTCTGCGACGATGACGATGGCCGGCGGTGCAGAAGTAGACGCCCAGCAACAGTGGTGTGACCAACCAACCGTGTAGGTGGAGAAACCGGTCGGCGACGATGACGATGGCCGACGGTGAAGATCTAGACGCCCAACAACGGTGGTGTGACCAACCAACCGTGTAGGCGGAGAAACCGGTCGGCGACGATGATGATGGCCAGCGGTGAAGACGTGTACGCCCAACAATAGTGGTATGACCAACCAACCGTGTAGGCGGAGACAACGGTCGGCGACGATGATGATGGCCGGCAGTGAAGACGTTGATGCCCAGCAACGGTGGTGTGACCAACCAACCGTGTAGGCGGAGGAACCAGTCAGCGACGATGACGATGGCCGGCGGTGAAGCCGTAGACACCCAGCAACGGTGGTGTGACCGACCAACCGTGTAGGCGTAGGAACTAGTCGGCGGCGATGACGATGGCTGGCGGTGAAGACGTAGACGCCCACAACGGTGGTGTGACCAACCAACCGTGTAGGCGTAGGAACCAGTCGGCGACGATAACGATGGCCGGCGGTGATGACATAGACGCCCAACAACGGTGGTGTGACCAACCAACTGCGTAGGCGAAGATACCAGTCGGCGACGATGACGATGACCGGCGGTGAAGACGTAGACGCCCAACAACGGTGGTGTGACCAACCAACCGTGTAGGCGGAGGCACCAGTCGACGACGATGAAGGCGGACCGATGGTGAAGTAGTAGACACCCAACAACGGTGGTGTGACCAACCAACCGTGTAGGCGAAGTAACCAGTCGGCGATGATGAAGGCGGACCGGTGGCGAAATTGTAGACGCCCAACGATGGTAGTGTGACCAAACAACCGTGTAGGCGGAGACACCAGTCGGCGACGATGACGATGGCCGGCAGTGAAGACATGGATGCCCAACAACGGTGGTGTGACCAACCAATCGTGTAGGCGGAGAAACCGGTCGGTGACGATGACGATGACCGGCGGTGAAGACGTGGATGCCCAACAACGGTGGTATGACCAACCAATCGTGTAGGCGGAGACACCGGTCGGCGACGATGACGATGGCCGGCGGTGAAGACGTCGACGCCCAGCAACGGTGGTGTTACCAACTAACCGTGTAGGCGGAGGACCCAGTCGGCGACGATGACGATGGTCGGCCGTGAAGACGTAGACGCCCAGCAACGGTGGTGTGACCAACCAACCGTGTAGGCGGAGGAACCAGTCGACGACGATGACGATGGCCGGCGGTGAAGACGTAGACGCCCACCAACGGTGGTGTGACCAGCCAACCGTGTAGGCAGAGGAACCAGTCGGCGATGATGACGATTGTCGGCGGTGAAGACGTAGACACCCAACAACGGTGGTGTAACCTACCAACCGTGTAGGCGAAGGCACCAGTCGGCGACGATGACGATAGTGGCGGTGAAGACGTAGATGCCCAATAACGGTGGTGTGACCAATCAACCGTGTAGGCGTAGACTCCAGTCGGCGGTGATGCCGATGGCCGGTGGTGATGACATAGACGCCCAACAACGGTGGTGTGACCAACCAACTGCGTAGGCGAAGGTACCAGTCAGTGACGATGACGATGGACGGCGGTGAAGTCGTAGATGCCCAACAACGGTGGTGTGACCAAGCAACCGTGTAGGCGGAGACACCAGTCGGCGACGATAATGATAGCCAGCGGTGAAGATGTAGACACCCAATAACGGTGGTGTGACCAATCAACCGTGTAGGTGGAGACTCCAGTCGGCGGTGATGCCGATGGCCGGTGGTGATGACATAGACGCCCAACAACGGTGGTGTGACCAACCAACTGCGTAGGCGAAGGTACCAGTCGGTGACGATGACGATGGCCGGCGGTGAAGTCGTAGATGCCCAACAACGGTGGTGTGACCAAGCAACCGTGTATGCGGAGACACCAGTCGGCGACGATAATGATAGCCAGCGGTGAAGATGTAGACACCCAATAACGGTGGTGTGACCAATCAACCGTGTAGGTGGAGACTCCAGTCGGCGGCGATGACGATGGTCAGTGGTGAAGATGTAGACGCCCAACAATGGTGGTGTGACCAACCAACCGTGTAGGCGGAGACACCAGTCGACGACAATGAAAAGGCGAACCGGTGGTGAAGTCGTTGACACCCAACAATGGTGGTGTGACCAACCAACCGTGTAGGCGGATATACCAGTCAGCGATGATGAAGGCGGACCGGTGGTGAAGGCGTAGACGCCCAACAACGGTGGTGTGACCAACCAACCGTATAGGCGAAGACACCAGTCGGCGGCGGCGAAGGTAGGCCGGCGGTGAAGACGTAGATGCCCAACAATGGTGGTGTGACCACCCAACAACGGTGGTGTGACCAACCAACCGTATAGGCGAAGACACCAGTCGGCGGCGGCGAAGGCGAGCCGGCGGTGATGTTCTGACTGATCCATTCCCAAAGTGTAGGAGATAAGCTTAGAGCCATGAATCCCCACTATGCATATCTGGATTTGGATCCCGCAGTATAGACATATAGAATGAGTAGCATCTGATGCAAATAGAATACTTGAGAAAAATTTAGGCATTTTAAAATATTTATAAATATGTATTTCTCCTCTTGTCGATTTTGATTTCCCCGGGTAGATGACTCATCACATTTAAACACTCTGCCCGATTAGTCATTGACATAAGTTCGTCGTTAATGGAACAAAGTTTAATGAATTGGAGTTTACTACTCGGGTACTTTTACAATTGTTAAGAGCAGAAAGCAAATTATATTATCTCTATGCTTTTGATTTCTTCCGAGTAATACTTAGCACCTTTCGTTATATACTCCATCCAACAAGCCCCCGGGTGCTAGGAATCGGTCCAAAGGCAACTATCCATCGACAAACCAAACGGGAAGCATAGGGAAATAGAGCTTTGTAACTCGATTGATACTTTTTTACTCGGATTATCTCGCAAGCAATCAAGATAAATATTATGAAAGTTTTTTTAAAAAATATGATATAACATCTGTAGCCCCCGGCCTACTACTCAATGGAAAACCAATTGGTGTAGTGAGGCAAAGGAGAAGCAAAATATCATATGAAGAATAGAATAATGATTACTTAGCTTTGTTGTATTCCCCACGGTGACGATAGGGTTGTCCATCAATGACGACGAAAACACCAGTCGACGATGGCGGAAGGCGAGTCGGCGGTGAAAACGATATCGCCATTAGTAACGGCTACGGCGAAGGCAACCGGTCAGCGGTGATGATGGCGGCCGGTGGTGAAGATGATGTCGCCATGAGTAACGACGGCGGAGCACACCAACCGTGAAGGTGAAGACACCAGTCAGCGGTGATGACGGCGGCCGGCGGTGAAGACGAACAGTGGTAGAGCACACCAACCGTGAAGGTGAAGAGACTAGTCGATGGTGATAACGGTGGCCGGTGGTTAGGATGATGTCACCATCAGTGACGGAGTAGCATACATGCATATCTGTTCTTGTAAATAAATTGAATAGAATAATCTTGTTGGTTGATCGTTGTCAAGCTTGCATGTGAGATGCTTGTGTATGCGACCACATATATGGCTTTGATGAGCAGCTCCACTAGCCGTCCAATTCGCGCGGGAGATGGCATCGGCTTTAGCCGGTCAACCAAGTAGGAATTATCTAGGCCAACCAAGCAGCTCGTGTAGAACTTGGCCTTTTGTCGATTAGACTCAGCCATTGATTACCATGCAAAAAACAGTTCACATATTGATTTGTGATTAGTAATCGGGGAGGAATAATTAATATATTACGTAATAGATTGGAAAGATATCACCTGGGTAATAGAGCCCAGTAGGATATGATTGATGATGATGTACATATATAATTGATTGCACTGTGTATGCAGCCATTTATGCAGGCTGCCGACTCATCAATATGCGTGCATGTTAATAGAAACAGGACACAACGGCAAAGATGACGCTTCGCTAGTCCAGATGGGCCCTCGGCCGGTGACGATCTCGCGCGCAGCTTGGCATCAATCCAGCAATTGAAGCGATCTCAGTGCCGATGATTGGTCGAGTCATGTTCGGCTTGAAATTGCAGATTGGATTTGAAACTCGCCGCTGAGTAGTTGTCATCCTCCATAGCTAGATTAGATCCAAATCTCAAAGGTGAAGCTTGTCGGTGACTCCTAAATTTTATTCCATCGCACCTTTTGACAGAGAACTTGGCGTACACCTACCTGGTGCGCCAACTGTTGAAACTAGATTCCGGTAATATGAAAAGGGGTAGCGCACGGGACCTAAAAGTGGATGGATGAAGAGACAAGGATTTAGACAGGTTCAGGCCCTCTCAATGAGAGGTAATACCCTATTCCTGTTTGGGGATTGTATCCGCCGGGTGTTGTATTGATCTGACGACCTAGTTGTTCTCATGCCCCCTAGAGGGCCTCCTACCCACCTTATATAGGATGGGGGGCAGGATTACAAGATAGAAACCTTAACCAATACGGTATCGGTTTTTTAATTCTACTTTACAATATTGCCAAACCAAGACTTTAGGCTGTTCCGTAATACATAAGAAAAACGTAATACCCAAGTCATGATTCGTTACATATTATATAGATCTAAGCTATCCCCTATAACTAGTCGGATAACCATGTCGTGTGGGTATGGGTACCCATAATTTCCACAAGAGGTGGCGGCCGAAGGAGGAGAGGTAGGGGTCTCTATTTATAGGCTCGGGAGGACTGGATCGAGCCGACATCGCTGGGAAAAACTCCGGGAAAGTTTAGGGTTTTGGCTGAAAAAAAGAAAGATTTGATCCGTGAAATTGAAAAGGATTTACTTCGGGATTCAAGGTAATTTCTTAGGAAAAGGGTAGAGGAGATCTAAAGGATTCCGTTTCCACAACTAATTTTTTAGGGGAGCAATAGGGAGGCTGGATTTAGTGGAGGTGGCAGCTTGCGGGTTTGGCCGGAGCTCTGTCCAGAGGTTGAAGATCATACAATAGCGATAGGGAAGTGAAACAGACTTTCTGCTGGGCTGCTTTTCTTGCTGGTATGGCAAACAGACTTTGCTGGAGATGGAGAAGAGCCAGACCGGGCCGATTGAAAAGAGGAGAGAGTTAGGCTGGGGAAAGAACATGAGGAAGCACAGTAGACTTTGTGGATTTGGCTCAAGAAAGAGAGAGAATTTTTAATTAATTTCAAGAAAATTCCTGAAAATACTTGGACACTCAATGTATTTAACAAAATTATAACTAGATCATTTAATGATTAATTTATTATGTAAATAATTACTGAAATGTTCTTTGTATGATTAAAATTAATAATTGAGCTCTGAAAAATCTAAGAAAATTCCAGAGGATAGAATTATCCATGGAGAATTTAATACAAATTAAATCCAACCATGTTTTGTGTAGGAAATTTGATTTGCCATACTAAACGTCACTTGTAAATTAACGAACATTTAATATAAATTCTAGGAAAGATTTATTAAGTAATTTATAAATCCCTGAAATGAAAATCAGGCTGTGACACCGCGCCACCGCGAACCTCCATCACCTCCATCTTGCACCGCTTGCACCGTCGACACCTCCACGTCGCACCACAACCCAGCCTCCGCTCCGCGCCTTCAATCCACCACCAAAACACCACCTTCGCTATGCCACCCGAAGCCGCCACCATTGCTTTGCCTCCAACAGCTCGCTAGCTGCCGACGCTGAGAGCCGCACCGAGCCACTCCGCCTCCACCTCCGGCTCCACAGCTCCAAGCCACTCCTCCCCAGTCAGTCGCTGCTGGACGACCATCACCATTGCCATCCCGAAGGTCGCCATCACCGCCGTCTCCTCTCGTGCTAGACGCCATTCCACCAGTGAGGACCGCCTTCTTTTTCCCCTCCTTTCGTGCGTCGCCACCTCCGTCTCCGTCGCGATCATCGCTGCCGCCCGCTAGGCCAGCTCTTGTCGCTCCCCAACCGCCGCCTCCCGCGTCATCGATTCACACTCTAGTAAATCCGGGTCATCCGCGTGGCCACCTCTTTGGCTGGTCCACCGTGGCTACCACGTGGTGCACCCGCAGTTGGGGCACGCATGGACCTGGTCCACCGTGCGCCGCGCTTTTGGAGTCACCGACAAGTGGGGTCGGCTTGTTGGCACCACCTATCCCCCCCTCGAATGACATCATAAATCATTTTAGTTGTGCATTAAATCGGTTATAATTCCATAAATCCATTTAAGTGGCTCAAAACTAATTCATATGACTCCAAATTAAGTCATTCAACTTGCAAAATTCATGTCAAATTCATGTAATGTTTATTTGCTTTTGGTTAGGGTTTTCCTCGTTTTGCATGCTAGCGTGTAGATTCCGTCGTTTTGGAAGATCGCGTTCACGAGGAAAAGCGTTCGGAAAATAAAATTGAAGATGCAAGGAAAGTCACACATTCGCCTTGAGCATATTGTACCTAATTTATAAAATGTTTTACCGTTTGCAAATAAATTGCATATTTTGCTAATTACATGGGATTATGAAATTACCTATCTGCTTGCTTGTGCGTAATTATTTGTTATCCATCCTTTGTCAAACTTGGATAACAATTTGACAAGCTTGTGTCACTTAGGTTGACCTTGCTAGAGTTACATAAGCTTAACCATGCTTAATACTAGTTCACACTATGAGATAATAACACCATGCTTAATACTAGTTCACACTATGAGATAATAACAGTATATACTCTGGACATCTTGATGAGTTGCGTGCTCAAGATATCTTGCCATGTTTTATTGGTCACAATTATTTAACTAAAATATGGCTTAATTGTGAGCTATAGGTGTGCACCCATGCCAATTAAGGACCGGTTCACGAGAAACCCTAGAAGACTTACCGTGCTTACCACAAGCAAGCGTGGGAACCGCTAGTTTTTCCCTTTCCGACGTTTCCAGGCGAGGGTGGGCGTGATGCAGTTGGGTCACCTAGGGTTTGACCAGTTGATCTGTTCCAGATTCACCACGGTACCAGAGGGTGCTGCCCACCTCGGGTTCAATGGTGCGGTGAAACCTGCAGTGCGGTGCGCTTGGTTAGGGGGAGTTATCCAAAGGGTCTTGTCACAATCACTCTGCATGGTGGCATATCCGTGCAGACACGATGATGATTATGCGATAAAATAGAACAAGGCTAAAACACTAAGGAAAAGACCTAACCAGTATATAAAAAACACATAAATAGGTTCTTCATAATTTAACAGGAAATTAGATAGTTGAACTGGTCAATTTAGAGTTTGTATGGCCGAGGAGTGACCATCTGAAGTTATGTTCAGTTTAAGGGGATATTTCCGAATTGTTGAATTGTTTTGCAACTATAAAAATATGTGTAAAGCCACCTAAGCGGTCAGGTGTGCAAACACGTGACTGTACCCGGGAGGGAGACAACAAATGGCATCGGCGACACGGGACCGGAGGTCACCGGCGCTCGATGGCATGACAATGCAAGATGAGGACAATATTAGGAACAGATTGGAAAACGGATCCTCACCACGAACTCTACGATGCAGCGCTGATGAAGGGACTAGCGGCAAGGAATTTACGATGAGGAGATGGCTCGGTGATCTCCAGGCTTGGCGAAGAGGAGGACGACAACGGGTTTGGCACTGCACACTTGACAACAAAAAGCGGCACTTCGTCTTGGCGGGACCGAGGACGACGTCCTGGAACTGCTTGATGGAGGGGGCCGACGACGAGAATGACCGGGAATGGCAAGAGGACGACAACAGCAGCAGACGCGGCCACATGAAGGTGAGGACGAGGCAGGAGGGGCTGCTGGAGGATGAAAACGATGCCATCTTGACAGTTCACCGGCGAGAGCGAGCTTCCGATGAGCTCCAGTTGGCAGCAAGTGGAGGAAGTCGATGCTCCCTTTTAAAGGCCGGGAAGGAGGAGGGGAACAGTCGCGGACCTCGTTAGCTGGCCATCAATGGCTGCGGTTCACCGGAAAATAAATTCGGTGAATTAAGGACGAATTGGAAGGCGAAAACATGGGAGAATTGATAAGGAGGAGAGGAACTGATTTTCGCATTCCTTTGAGGATGGAGTGCACGGGGAAGGAGACCGACGAGGAGAGTTCAGCTGGGAGATGAATGGGCGCTGCTGGAGGAAGACGACGACCACCTCCCTGGCCGGCTGGGCCGCGCCCGAGCGAGGAGGGGATGAGCTGGGCCGAAGCGGCCCAAGGGAGATAGGGGAGGAGTGTGGGCCGTAAGGGGAGATCAAACAGACTTCAGTCGGAGGGAGGGGGAGGGGAGTTGGGCCAAGGCGGCTGTGGCCCAAGAGGGAGAGCGAGAGGCCTAGGAGGGAGAGGTAGGGACCAGAAGAGGACTCCGGCGGCAGGCCAAAAATGAAAGAGAGAGATTTCGGCCGGATTCGGCCCAAAGAGAGGGAGAGGATTATTTTTAGTTTTCTCATTTCAATTAACCTCTAAAAAATAGTTGCTGTTGCATTTACATTATTTCTGGTGCTCTGAAAATTCAAGTAAAAACCGGGGAGACAGTTTAGAGCATGGAGAATTTAAGAAAAATACTCCAAGCCACATTCAAATCTTTCTTCGACATATTTTAGTGTTTGAGATTTATTTTGTACTTTTAATGATTTCTATTATTCCTTTTAGAAAATGATTTTTAATTTGGGATGGACTTCTCATGGCGTGACAAATCCACCCCCTTACAAGAATCTCACCCTTGACAGCTGTTAAAAAGAAGGTGGGTTCGGCGGTCTTTTGTTTGTCTTCTCACTTTTTTCAACAACTGCCACTTTTATCTCGAGTGATCACGACGTGATCCGTGATCCTTCTTTGATTGTTGTTTCTCTAGCACTCGAGTCAACATACTTGATTCTCCCTGATTCTTCCATGTTTAGCTTTTACCTGAGTTGCAAGTGCATGGAGCTGCTCCTTCAATTTTGAGTCTGAGCATGATCAATAACATTGGCATACGTCTTTTACCGGGAAACAAAAATTCCTCTTAAGCTTGATACCGGTGTGATTTCCTCATATCTTCGTACCCACTATCTTGTGTACCATTTAAAAATTCCCATATTCGAAAGTCTTGCTCCCATGATATAACCATTTCTTCTATGCTAGATTGGCACAATGGAAACCTTTCTTCGGATCACCACAATCTGGCTTATGTCTGTTGTGCCTGCAGACTTGGCAAGTCTGAAGCTTCATTGTTGGATACAGATGGAACGGTACTCCCTACCTCTATCCGTAGACTGATTCAAAGTAACTACTCCGCTGATAGCTGAAATGATTTCCCGATAGAGTTCTTGTATTTAATTTGATAACACGTTGGGCCATTTTCTGATACTCTCATCATGCTTAATATTTTGCTTCCATCATCCGAAACCATGATGTCTCGGCTACTGGCTGCTGTACGAGCACCCGATGTTCGCTTTTGTAAAGGTCGAACCAAACGATTGCAAAGGTGGCCCCAACCATGTTACAATTTGTTTCATTCATCATTGGATTGATGCTAGGGTGGTTCCAAAGTCGACTAACTATAACCATGAATTCACTTCCCATGGTTCCAAACAAAGCTCTGAGTTGGTGCACTAGACTCTAAAATTGTCACTGGATGCCTTCCCTTCGTGCTGAAACATAATACCTACATTGCGTGGTTACGACTGGTCTATCCTGAGCGGTTCTTTATCAATCACCTTTCTGCCTATGCTTGTCTTAGCCTATTGTCTTGATATTTTAGGCTGACAAAGTAGTAATGTACCATTTCTTTTGTTATCTTCACCAGAACTAAAATGGTTTGCCAAAAGTTGTATTGACAGCCTCATGGTGAGGGACCATTTTGAGCTGGCGTTGAAGCCATTAGGGCTTAGTTGCCACTTATTAGCTTCAATGGATCTTCTGGAGTTAGATAATACAATTATTACTCCCATGATATCACTTCTGAACGTTTTATTGTCGTCTCCTTGTGCTACCTTTTATAATGACTTTGAGATTTCTTCTCATTCAGACTCTTAGTTGCTTCCAGTGAATTCTAGGGATGATTTTATGAGATTCATCCACAGGGGTCCTATCCAAGGTTAAATCTGCTTGATAGGGTGTCTTCCTTATTCCGAAAGGCGCAGTCACTAGGACTGGAAAGCTGCAATACTTATTTGGTGTCTTTGGTTACAGAGAGATTAACTGCTTTCCTTCGTGACGACCAAATGGATCATATAGTCCAAGAAGAAGGAGATTGATCAGAAAAGAAACTCTAGGTCTCTTTTGACATTAAAAGACACATAACTCAGTCGGTATTTGAATCTTCAAAATGAAACATCAACAAAATGTCGAACTCATGATTTATTACATTTCCTTCTTCTCATTTTATAACTGCCACAAAGAATTAAATTTGAAAATATACTGTTCATTCAACTTTTTTTCAACAATATTCGCGAGGTAAATTTTTTTACAGAAATATTCACGGTATCACGGATTGAACGCGCGAGACCGTGCGGTCTCGCGCGACGACGGCGCGAGACCGCGCAGTGCGCCGGAATCACGGCCGGTATCGCTCTATGCAAGAGCGACAGCGTCCAATCATGCTATAATTAAAAAAATGATTAGTGACTAATGATATAATTAACTATTTAATTAATAATAATTAGTGATTAATTAATCAATTAATTCGCTAACAAATAATAATTAATCACTAATCCAATCCGGTTGCGCAGACTGGTACAGCGAGATCGAACGGTCTCGCTCTTTCATTTCGCGAGATCGCGCGGTCTCGCTCTTTCATTCCGCGAGACCGCGTGGTCTCGCGCTTCCCCCGCGCGATACCGCCCGCAAACGTCACGCCACCTCACTTTCGCGTAATGGTTGCGCGAGATCGACGGTATATTTTTGTAAAAAGTTTTGAATTACGAATATTTCTAAAAATAAAATGAATGATCAATATATTTTTAAATTTAATTCCTGCCACAAACTTCATACTACATGATTGGCGAAGACTGTCATAAAGATAATAGAACGTACTTGAACAATGATACATCAGTTCTACTATTGCTTCTGGCTAGCACGACTGCACGAGGTGTCATGGTTACGGATAAGGCATACCTTCTATACTACGAGTGATGGAATATACGAATATGGTATACCTTTGTGTATATGGCTTATTTCCGTATACGATAAGTAAATTACAGAAGGATTGTGGAATTTACTCTCATGGACAAGTGATTAAAGGAATTCTACTCGGAGAGGATCATGATTGTACCATATCATACGGGGTCCATAGTCTCCGGGTCCTACTTGGAGACTAAGGTGATTCACGGTATAAAAGGTACACCCCCTGAGGGGTTTAGAGGATCGAACCATACCGCCAACACATCAACCATAGTATACAAACCGGAGGAAACGAAGCCTACTCGCCAGGAGATTTCGTCGAATTATCTCGACAAGGATCTCGCTGGTAAGGTCGGAATCGTCGGTTCTCATTGTACTCTGCAGTTTTTCATATCAATCTCATATAAACTGGATTAGGGCTATTACCTTCCGAGGGTACTGAACCAATATAATGTTTATCTCCTTGTTTGCTTGATGTCATTTCGTGTAGATGCTAGTATCAACATACCCTAATACCCTATACATCCGGTCTACGAGTATCACCCATCGACACAAGGCATAACATGATTTTTTATTGGCTTTTGTGATCACGATGCGATTGACATGTTTGCTTCGTGTAAAGTGGCAGTAATGTTGACACGGTTTTGCTTCGGCTACTCACTATCTCTCGAGAAATGTCCTTCTTCACCGTAGTTGTAGCACACAGGAACTTCCTTACCCTTGGCTTTTTCTTCTTGTTGTTGTTGATTGCTTGGCATGTGGACTAAAGCGACATGAGGCAAAAAGTTGTTGCTGACATCAATATGGTTGGCGGAAGGTTGAGGTTGGAGAGAATTAATGATTCCTTTGACAGGTGCATTCTTCTGGCTGTGTGCAATTCTCATTGAGGTTGTTGCAGGTCGTTAATTTGGCAAGACTATTGCTAGTGGAGTCAATGACAATTCTTTGGGAGAATTGTTTTGACTTCACATAATGGTTTACAACGCTACTCTTGTTGGTCTCTTTTATCCTGATCATATCACTTTGTGGAGGAGTCGGTGGCCATATGCTTAGGTTTTTGGCATTTGTTAGAAAAGTGACCAAATTTGAGACAATTGAAACAAGTAGCATTCTTTATCGGTTTGGAACAACTGATATCTTCTCTCGGTTTGTAGAACTTATCGGAGAAGTTGAAACAACTGAAATTCTCTAGAACTCGAAATTTCCTTTTCCTGTTTTGACTATTCTGATTTGGTGCTTGGGTTGGTCCGGAAACTTTGTCCTTGTTGGGGATTGTGTTGTGTTCATTCTTGACGCCTTCAGAGGTGGTGCGACTGTTAGCTATCTTCCTGCTTAACACATAACTGAGTTGACAATCTTTGGGCACATGATTTTTTCTTTCACATAGAAAGGAAGCGATGTTTTGGTGGAAAAAATTTTAGTCACAAATTAATTTGGAAGTTCTTATGCTAATTATGGGCATATGCATGTTATGTAAATTTGAAGGTAGTTTACGTACTAGTTCTTCCAGATTCTAATTGACTTTAGTAAATTCCATCATTTTGTGATCCTAACAAAATTTGGTCCAGAAAAATTAAAGCTAGAATGATTTTCTTGTGAGTTTTATAAGTCTGGCTACACATTATAGAGTCTATTCTCTGCACAAATAATTAGTGGTAGTTTCTATAGTGTGAGTGCCATGTTTTAGTTTATAGCATTCAAGATTACAATTTGGTGAATCCACTGAAATTTGGTTCATCTCAAAAGAAGCTAAAATGAAGGTTATATGGATTTTACAAGTTTGCATACTTTTCGGTTTATTTAATACGAAGGCATTTTAGTAAAATTGGCCAATTTGCAAAAAGAGTCCTAAGAATTTAGAAACCAACCCGCGGTCCATGTACTATGTTATGTGTCTATCTTTTCTTACAGAAGAACCATTAGATTTAATCGATTTTAAGTGCAAAATCCCTGGATTGTGCTCTGTACAGGCAAAGAGCCATGCTGCTGCTTGGCAAGCTCGCCGGCGGCGAACGGCGGGGATTCGCATGGTGCGGCCAAAAGAAAAAATATGAGAAGGCTTAGTACGCACCCGTAGATTGTATCCTCGTCGACGGAGGTGGTCGGAAGTGGCAGAAGTGGTGAGCAAGTGGCGGCATGCTTCAAGTTGACGACGACGACGTGATGTGGCCAACAAGCTGCCGAAGGGAGGCATGCGAGAGGTTAGGAGGACCAATAGGAATCCTGAAGCCCGTATCCCAGCCCTGTCGGTCCATCTTGTCTTAGCTTTCAAGCAAATTCAAGCAAACAATCTAGGAAAAGACTATATATACGTGCATGCATGATGCATCCGCGCACTTAGAGATTGATGCACCATGCACATCAGCAGTTTGATTAGCTTGATTGTTTCCAAGGATGCAATTGAAGTATTCAACTAACCATGGCTTCTCCTGATCTGGTGGATATATATTTCCCTCGCTTTGCTCCACTTCCCCTCCACCGACACTTGCCTAGACCTGTCCAGTGACTTCTCCATTGTTGGCTAAATTAAGCAACATAACATATAGGCTCAAAGGGCAAGATTAGCTCATACAATAAATAAGACTTACGACCTCTAAATTCCATCCACACCATTGATACTATAGACAAACTCTCTCCTATAAAAGGAACTTCATCAATTGATCCTTGACATACCAGAACAAAGGAAGCTCGCTGCTCGTAAAATCCCCGGTGACCTAATTTGTATGGAGAAGGTGAGTATGAGGCTGGGATTGGCGGCGCTGGTGTTATTGGGCATCATGCTGGCGGCAAGCCAGCAAGCCGTCGACGCTAGGAAGCCTATTCCAGAAAGCGCGTTTATAAGCTATAAAGACCTTTACAGGAAACCGGAGGACAGGCCCAAGAAAAGTGACCCCAAGATGGAAGATCGTGGTTGCACAGAAGCTATGAAGTGCAATGGCTGATCGACAAGTGCACAATTTCCACTCTGTATTTTCAGTTGTTGGTTTCTTCCTGGTAACCAAAGCGGCATTGCATTGTGTTGCTATTTTCTTTTGCTTCAGAAAAAAATTTTACGTGCTTTTAAATGTATGAATAAAATTTCCTTGCTTGTCACAAGTACGCGGGAAGAAATCCATTCCATGTACTCATCAATTGGCCACTTAAGAAAGTGTGTTACTTTGCATGGAGACATGATCTCCAAAATGTAATTTTATTGACTACTTTATGTTGCCATCTTTTTATCTATACATGTAATAATTTGGCACATTTTACGAGTTTTCACGTTACCAGAAAGATCAGGCCGTTAATTAGATTGAAAATATGATCTCAATGTTCATTGTAAAATCAAATTCCACCACAGCGAATCCAATCTACAAGACTGTGACCAATTTTAGAGCCCACGTTAAGCCCATCAGACCTTATATCTATCGTACCTAGTCCCTCGTATTGATAGGTTAAGTCCATCTGGTCTCATATTTATCGTTCCTAATCCGTGCTTTTCATTGATCTCTGTAAATCTTGATATGTAACGAGCACACGGGAATTGAAGATTGGAATCGATCGTGAAATCACGAATAGATGTCAGATTAGAAGCGATTTGGCTTCATCGTCAAGGCCTAGCTAGCGTGAGACCAGGATACATCGTCAGCAAATTGGCGGCACAGGTGATCTGGAGATTTTGGACTCGATTGCGACGCACATGACATGGACGTGCTATTTTTTCTCAATCAATATCTGTTTCTAACTCAGTTGTTCCTCATCTGAGACGAGTTGATTATATATGATTCAGCAATGCAATCATCTGTCCGTCGATGTCGCACACGACCTGGAGGTGCTTTTTTCTCAACCAAGATTTGTTTCTAATTGGGTTGTTCCTTATTAACAATATTGATTACAACTCTTGATCATATAAATTTCAGGTGTTTATCGATGTCCTTCGATGTCTCGACACTGGGTTTCAGAGTTTTTCTCAATACAAAAAACCGCGGAGACTCGCTGGGCCGGAGCCACTCAGCGGTCTCCACTCTAGGGTGCGGAGGTTGTATTTTTGATATAAAGTATATACTTTTTTTTCTAGGCGCACAAGTACGTAACATTTTTAAAGTAGTATATACGCTGGTAGTATATACTTGTTTGCTTTTCAAGTAGTATAAATTGTTTCCTTCCATGTAGGATACCAATGATTAATTAGTACGTAATCACCATGGGATACTGTCTTTTTTGGAGGTATATGTGTCCTGCTTCTTTAAGCTAGATGCATATCCGACATGTATGTATCGATTTTTCTCTGTTCCTATTACATACAACTTTTTCAAAGTAATAGCATATACCGTTGTTTCTAGACTATTAGTGTAATATACCACTTTTCCTTTAATAGTATTATATACCACTTTTACTAAGACTAGCATATACCTCTATTTTTAGACTGCCATTATATACTGTTTATTTTGGACTAGTAGTATATGTACTGCTATTTCTAGACTACTAAGTATATACCACTTCTCTTAGATTATTAGTACATACCACATTTTTTTATAACATACTAGTATCACCATTAAAAGAAGTATCTGTCACTGAAAAGATTCACAAACAGATTCACTGGTACACAGTTGTTTCGAGCTGGTAAGTCCAGAATTATTCAAAATGAATTGATTTACTATGTAGCAGTATATACTGAATTCTGAATGAACATTATCAGCAGCACCTCTTTTCCCCGATCAAAAGTTTAAGCAACGCTTATAGCAGTATATACTACTTTCTAAATAGTAGTGGCTTTATATACTGGTTTGCGTAGTAATAGTTGCAGTATAAACTGGAGTACCATTAAAACAGTAGTAGCAGTATATACTACTTTATTCAGAGATATGTCACTGATAGAGCATATCATAGATTAAATTTTAAAAGCAATACACTACTACTAGAGAAATAATTTTTACTCCTGATTCGTAACCCATTTATTACCGATTATACTAACCGAGACTAAAAATAAAGATCACAATTTTTAGTACCGGCTAAAATAACCGATACTAAAGATGCATACTCAGTCAAAAAATATGCATGTTGCGGGATTCGAACTCAAGATTTCTTACTCCAGCCTCGCGCATTACCAACTCAGTTACCACACACATCTGACCTCTTTAATCACTGTTGGTAACACTAATCCGGATTAAAAATGGAGTATCTTTAGTCTGGGTTGGTGTTATCAACCCAGACTAAAGAGTCCCGGTTTGTGTTACCAACCGGAACTAAAGATGTTTTTGGGATTTGCAACTTTAAAACCGGTACTAAAAACATTTTTACTATCGGTTTGTAAGATAACCGAGAAATTTGTGATTTTTATCTACCGAAATAAGATCGGTTCTCCACATCTGTTAAAAAAGACAGGACATACTGTTTATAAGAACAAGCAGTATATAATCATACTGAGTCCTCGGTCCAGGTATCATTGATTAAAATAGCAGTACACACTCCATTAAGGAAAAGAGGAATCAGTTAATTCTATCTACAGAGCAAAATCGCCAACGTTGCATGCCATTCCTTGATTGATTTGGTGCTATTTTTTGGTTTGATCAGTATATGCTACTCTCTATATAGTAGTAGTTTCAGCGATTGAAAAGCAGCATGACACCAGTATGTCGGTGTCATGGGCCCAGGGATATGTTGACTTAGGGCTTGAGCGGCCCCGTCCGCCCACGTGGTCATCCCCAAGGGGGGATCGGGCCCGAGGGTGACGTGACAGGCGCCCACTCTAAGTCCCGGCGTCACCCGGTGAATACCGCGATAGGGGTTGGGCTCCCCCGACCCCCTCGGGCCACCGCCACGTGTGCTGGAGTAGGTGAGCGTTCCCAGTGCCCACCAACCCCATTAATGACGGTGCAGCCGGAGTGTGCTTGCACGCGCGCGTGCCGCATTAAATGCGAGATGACACGCACGCGCGCGCCTGTCGCCGATACAGCAGGTTGGCCGGTCTGTGACCGGTGCGAATGACCGATGGGACGCGGTACAGTGCCGGGCATGCCGCCGCACGCTGTTTGATACGCGGTGCGCCCCGTCAGGTCCAATCAAAATCATGTGAGCTAATCCGGCTCACTTATCCAGCTGGGGTGCGTATGCCGGGTCTAATCATCAGACACACATCTCCACGTACGGGCGGAACGAGCAAGTCACCGGCCGCTTAATGGAGAATGATGTGCGACGTCATACACAGATGGCGAGCAGTCTGACAGGGGTCATACCGGCGCTACAGGACGGTGGACTTCTGCCGCAAGCCACAGGGTGGCCCTTAATTGTAAAAGAATATTTTTCCCTTTTCTCTAGAGTGTAGCCTGTTCAGCACATGTGGTATCCCCTTGGGAGTATAAAAGGAGGCCTAGGCCTAAAGGAAAGGGGTTCGATCCTGAGAACAAGAACACACATATAGTACATCACACAGGAGTAGGGTGTTTCGCCTGGTCGGTGGCCCGAACCTGTATAATCTCTCGTGCCACTGTCCTCTCTTGAGCGAAGCTCTTTTTCCCTCTTTCCACATCACGCGCGCAACGGAGTCAAAGCCAGGAACGCCTCTCTTTTGCACCCTGGGCTGAACTTAAAAGAGGGGCCTCCATAGTCCCCCGCTGAGGAGTTTACCCTACATCAGCTGGCGCGCCAGGTAGGGGCGCATCGACGCATTTCTCGGCTCCCATTCCTTCCGTGCGCGACAAGTTTCACCAAGTCAGCCCTATGGCCCAAGAGGCAGTGCTCCGCACGCCCACACCGAGCGTCAGTGACGACGGCGGAGAGCTGCATCCTCGCTGTCGAGCACATACTCCGTCACCGCCTCCACACTGGAGTCTTGGGCGGGGGAAAGACCTGGGGGAGCCGGAGGGCTCCGCCACCTCACCGCAGCCTAGTGACGAACGGCGGTGCTGTCCTAAGGCACACCACCATATGGTCTACGACTACGGCAGCACCCTCAGGGCACCCTCCAAACGGCGGGAGCGCTCCTGCACCACCCGCCCATCGCCACAGTCCCAGAGGCCCCCGTCCAGCGCAGGCTGGATGACGTGGCTAATATGGTCAATGCGGCACAGCAGCAGCTGGACACCGGAAGCCGCTCATCGGCAGCCGCATCGACCGGCACCGCGACTGTTGCCTCTTCGTCTGCAAGGCAAAGAGCTCGACGAGCGGTGGCTCACATCCGTCGGTCGTCCACACTTCCCTCGTCGATGCCCACGGCCACTCGTGAGGCCGAACACCCGGCTCAACATTGAGCGTCGGCGCGACGAGCGCCGTGCCACCCAAACGGGAGAGGGCACCGCGTTTACGGCCGCCATGCGCCCCAGCGGCCATAAGGGACAGCCCCCCATTTCCCCCGTCATCGGGGCTGGATGTCGTGCCTTTGTGGCGAGTCTTCGGAATGTCCGATGGCCCCCAAAGTTCCGGCCCAGCATCCCGCAGAAATACGATGGCAGTGTCAACCCCACCGAGTTCCTCCAGATGTATATAACTAGAATAGAAGCGGCCGAGGGTGACGATAGGGTCATGGTGAACTTCTTTCCCATGGCCCTAAAAGGCCAAGCGCGGGGTTGGCTTATGAACCTGCCACCCGCCTCGGTCCACTCCTGGGAGGACTTGTGCCAGTTGTTCACGACGAACTTTCAGGGCACATATCCGCGCCCAGGAGAAGAAGCTGATCTGCACGCAGTGCAGTGGACGGACGATGAGTCCCTCCGGTCATACATACAACGGTTCTGTCAGGTCCACAACACCATCCCCTGTATCCTAGCGCACGCGGTGATATACGCGTTTAGGGGAGGCGTGCGGCATAACCGCATGTTGGAGAAGATAGCCTCCAAGGAGCCGCAGACCACCGCACAGCTTTTCGAGCTCACGGACCGTGTGCCTCGAAAGGAGGAGGCTTGGACCTGGAACTCCTCCGGCTCTGGCGCAGCGGCTGCGGCCGCCCCTGAGTCCGTTGCCCGTTCCGGGCAGCAGGAGAAGAGGAGGAAGAAGAGGACTGCCCGCACCAGCGAAGTGAGGCCAAGCAGAAGCCCCCGCCGATGATGATGACGACGACGACGACTTGGGCTTCCAGGAGCCTGAGGCCATCGTCGCCACCATGGATGGGGGAGCATGTGCTCATGCTTCCCGCCGCAGTTACAAGTCCATGAAGCACGAGCTTCAGGCTGCGGTGCCCACTCACGAGGCCGCGCAGCGGGCTCGGTGGTCGGAGATTCCGCTCACCTTCGACCAGATCGACCACCCCTGTGCGTTGCCCGGGGTAGGCATATTGCGATGGTGGTTTCCCCCACCATTTGAACGTCAAGTTGAGGCGCGTCCTGATAGATGGCGGCGCCATCCTCAACATCATCTCCCCCACGGCCTTTGATCTCATCAAGGTTCCGGGGATGAAGCTCCGGCTGTCCCTGCCGATCATCGGCGTGACGCCGAGGCACACATGGCCTCGAGGTCACATTGACCTCCCGGTCACGTTCGGTGGCCCCGACAACTTCCGCACCGAGCGGATCGGCTTTGATGTGGCAGATGTTAATCTGCCCTACAACGCGGTGCTGGGGAGGCCCGCGTTGGTGAAGTTCATGGCGGCCACCTACTACGCCTACCTCCAGATGAAGATGTCGGGCCCACGCGGCCCGATCACCATCCACGGCGATCTCAGGATCACGTTAGCTTGCGCGGAGCAGCGCGCAAGTGACCTCGCAGTGGTTTTGAAGCCCGCGGGCGGTGATGAGAGGCCCGAGGCCTCCTCGTCCCACGCCCCGAGGAAGCGGATGACCTCAGGCAACGAGCTCCCCGTGAAGGAGGTGGCACTGGCCGGCGATCCATCCAAAACCGTCAAAATTGGCGGTCAACTGGACGGTAAATAGGAAGACGCGCTCGTCTCCTTCCTGCGGGCAAATGCTGATGTCTTCGCTTGGAAGTCGTCGGATATGTACGGGGTCCCCAGGGAGGTGATCGAGCACTGTCTGGCCGTGCGACCGGATGCAAGGCCTGTCCGGCAGAAAGTATGGCGATAGGCCCCCGAGCGCCCAAGCCTTCATCCATGAAGAAGTGGCGTGTCTACTGGAGGCCGGTTTCATCCGAGAGGTCATACACCCGGAGTGGCTCGCGAACCCGGTCGTCATCCCTAAGGCGAACATCAAGCTCCGGATGTGCATCGACTACACCGACCTCAACAAGTCATGTCCCAAGGACCCTTATCCCCTGCCACGCATAGATCACATTCTCGACTCCACTGCGGGATGCGACCTTTTGTGCTTCTTAGATGCATACTCAGGGTATCATAATATTAGCATGGCTAGGGAGGATGAGGAAAAAACTGCATTCATTACTCCTGTAGGCACCTATTGTTATACAACTATGCCTTTTGGTTTAAAGAATGCAGGCCCAACTTTTCAGCGTACTACTCGCATTACTTTGGGTAGTCAAATAGGGCGTAATGTTGAGGCGTACGTCGATGACTTGGTTGTGAAAATGTGCAACCAAGAGAATTTGCTCTCGGATCTAGCGAGACCTTTGAGAGTCTCTGCTCCACGCGCATGAAGCTGAACCCGGAAAAGAGTGTGTTCAGCGTGCCCGCGGGCAAGCTTCTCGTGTTCTTGGTCTCGGCCTGAGGCATAGAGGCCAACCCCGAGAAGATTAGTGCAATAAATAGGATGCGCCCCCCCATCAAGCTTAAGGATGTCCAGCGCGTCACGAGATGCATGGCAGCCCTAAGCCGGTTTATATCGAGGCTGAGAGAGAAGGCGCTGCCCCTATTTAAACTCCTCAAGTGCTCCGGGCCGTTTAGGTGGACGGAGGAAGCTGAGCAAGCCCTCAACCAGTTGATGGTTTGCCTCAGCTCTGCCCGGTCCTAGTTGCCCCCGAGACCGAGGAGCCGACGGTGCTCTATTTAGCGGCAACCCTGCAAGTTGTCAGCACAGCGCTAGTGGTGGAGCGCGCCTAGGAAAGCCCTCGACTCGCGCTCCACCAACCCGTGTCGGTATAGCCCGGGCCAGAGGGAAACGAAGGAGCCCGTCAGCCAGGCGGCCCCGGGGCCCCCAGATTGATGATGGCCCTCCGTCCCCTCGTCAGACATCGTTAGGTCCCCCACAGTCCCCAGAAAGGCCCCGACGCCACTAATGGGAGGAGTGTCCCGACGCCATCTGACCCCGAGGCTACCGGCATGGGGATGGAGTGGGCCCAGAGCGTCCCCTCCTACCGTGTATGTGCGGGATCTAACGCCCATGGTGAAGGAGCTAGGCCCCGCCAAAAGGTGCAGTGGCGAGTTTATTTCGTTAGTGAGGCGTTGCGGGATGCCAAGACCCGATACCCTCAGGCCCAGAAGTTGCTCTACGCGGTTCTAATGGCAACGAGGAAGTTGCGCCATTATTTCCAGGCGCACCGGGTCACTATGGTGATGTCCTACCCCCTCGGGCAAATCCTCCGCAACCGAGAGGGGACCTGGCGGGTAGTCAAGTGGGCCATCGAACTCTCCGAGTTCGATCTCCACTTTGACCCACGCCAATTAAGAGTCAGGCCCTCGCCGATTTCATGGCAGAGTGGACCCCAACCTCCGAACCCGACCTTGGATTCCCCGACCCCGAGGCTGAAGCCGATCCCTCGCAGCAAACCGCTAGCCCCCATTGCGTGATGCAGTTTGACAGCTTGCTCGCCCTCCAGGGTGCCGGTGCTGGGGTCATTCTGACCTCACCAAACGGGCACATCCTCAAATATCTGGTTCGCCTAGATTTTCGGGCAACCAACAATATGGCGGTGTATGAGGGGCTACTTGCGGGACTCAGAGCGGCAGCTGGAATGGGGATCTCCCGCCTCTTGGTTTTTGGTGACTCTCAGTTAGTCGTGAACTAGGTCTCCAAGGAGTACCGCTGCTCCGACCCGCAAATGGAGGCCTACGTCCGCGAGGTGCGGCGTATGGAACGCCAATTTGATGGGCTAGAACTACGGCACGTGCCCAGGCGAGACAATGCGCTCGCCGACGAGCTGTCAAGACTCGCCCCGTCGCGCGCCCCAACCCTACCGGGTGCCTTTGAGGAAAGGCTATCCTAGCCGTCGGCGTGTCTTGATCCCTTGATCCCCTGGGGGACTCAGACGCTTCCACGACACCCTTGGGGCCCGATGGATTCCAGGCCCCGAGGCCCGAGGGGGTTGAGCCCGACCCTCCACGACAAATCGCCTGGATGACTGAGATCCAGGCATTCCTCAAAGATGGGACTCTCCCCGAGGATCGCGAAGGGAGCGAGCGAGTCATCCGCATCCCCAAGCGGTACGTGTTGGTAGAGGGGACCCTCTACAGACGCGGTGCCAATGGAGTCCTGCATTGTCACGCCCAGAGATTCGCTAACCCAAATTTCAAGCATAATGTGTATTAAAATCCCTATGCAGGACTGGCCAGGGTACACAAATGACAAAGTTGATACACAGTTCCACGTCTTACAAACACCATGAAAATATCTTACATAAATGCAGTAAAAAAGGTAAACAAGCTTGCTAGATAACTAGACGCTCGTAGCGTGGCGACTCCAATCCATGGGCATCCTTGACGGCAGTGACACGCCTACTCCTCCGAGTAGCCATCCTCTAACACGTACTCCAACTCTGGTGTGGGGATGATAAAGCAAGACTGAGTACTACCCACTGTACTCAACAAGTCATACTGGAATAGGAGAAAATGATGCAAGTAATTCCAAAGGAGGCTAAAGGGTTGAATTGCATAAATCAAGCATTTAAAAACAATAGTTGAATGTGATAAAACAATTGAGTTAAATAAGCATAATTAAGTCATCGCTGTCCAATGCTACACCACGCAGCGATATGCCCAAACCCCCACCTGAACTGCACCAATTCCATTAAATCAAGTTATTAGGGTTATGACTAATCACGGTGAATCTGGTTGATCGCCCATAACCGCGAGCACGGATATTCGAATAGTTTTACTCTGATCAGAGGTGTACAACTCTACCCACAAGACACAGTCCCACAACACGTTACCATGCGCCGGCATACCACCACGGTATACCAGAAAGGAACTGTGACAAGACCCTTCGCATAACCCTCGCTAACCAAGCGCACCACACATTAGGTTTCGCCCCCTCCTTTTAACCAAGGCAGGCAGCCCCCTCTCATGCCTAGGTGAATCCGGCAGCTGATCAACGAGTAAACCCCCGCCGACCCAAATCCATCACTCGCCCCTTACCTGGATGCGTCGGCTAAGGAAAGCTACCCTACAAGCCCAGGTATTACCCATGCTAGCTTATGGAAAGTACGGTGATTCTTCCAGGGTTTCCCGTGAACCGGTCCTTAATTATCATGAGTACGACCATCAAAACCACGTACTCACAACCCACCATTAATCAGGTTTTAGTTGGACCAATTAATTAGCCATTCATGATCAACCATCGTGAGCTACCACTAAATATTCATCATTAGGTAATAGAGGTACACCAGATATCCCATTAGTGTGCTAATGTTTCCAAGCAGGGCTAAGCATGTCCTAACCTAGCAACTACTCAAATTAATTCCCAAGGTATCAAAGGTACAGGGTAAACAAAACTATATGGCTGAGTACATTAGGTAAATAAGCCCATAAAATGACATTACAAAACACAGCAGTATTTGAGAATAAATAAGACATTTGCAAAGTAGGTACAATATGATCAAAACAGAAGCATGACTTGCCATGCTCTTGCGCTGGATCGACTTCTGCGATGACATCGAAAAAAGCGGGAGCGTCGGGATTGTCGGTTTCTACACGACCTACAAAGCACACAAGCAAAACAGGCTATATCTACTGAGACTTGAACGGATTCAAACGGAGTCCGGATGAATTAGTTATGAATTTCAGAAGTTTAATATTAAATTTTTACTAAACAGAAAAGTCCTAAATAATTGTTGCACAGTAATCCCCTAGGGCTGACGTCAGTGGCTGACATCAGCAACGCAAGGGTTGATGTCAGCGGGCCAAGGGCTAACGTCAGCAAGGGTTGACGTCAGCCGCAGCGCGGCCGAGAGGCGGTGGCACGGCGGCACGGCCGAGCATGGCGGCGTGGCGGCCGGCCGAGAGGCGGCGGCAGAGGAGAGAGAGAGAAGGGAGGTGGGCTTGCTGGCGGCGGAAGATGGCGGCGGCGGTGGAAAAGAGAACGGGGAAGGGAAGTGGTGCGGCTTAAAAAGGGGCTGGGCGACCGGGAAGGGCGGAGGAGGTGGGCGTCGTGGCCGGCGGAAGCGGCGGCGGTGGTTACGGGCGGCCGGCGGCTGAGAGGACGGGGCCGACAGGTGGGCCCCACCTGTCGGTGGCTCGGGAGAGGGAGGGAGGAGAGGTGGACTTGGCGCGGGCGGCCTCGGGCTGGCCCAAGAAGGAGGGGGGAGGGGCGGCGGCCCGGAAGGAGAAGAGGGGAGGGGAAAGGGGGCCGGCGGCTGAGGAAGAGAGGGAGGAGGGAGGGGTCGGCGGGCAGCCGTGGTCCGGCCGAGGAGGGAGAAGGGGCGGCGGGCCGGGAGGGGAGGGAGGAGGCCGTGGGCTGGAGGGGAGAAGAAAGGGGAAAGAGGCCGGAGGGGAAGAGGTGGGCTGGTGGCCCAGAAGGGAAAAGAAAAAGAAAAAGGGAAAATGATTTTGGGGAAATTAATTACTGCTATGGAAGTTTTTAATTAGTTAAAATTATTTCTAGTGATCTAGAAATTCCGCTAAAAATCCTATTAATGTATTTTAACAAGGGGAACTCCAGAAAAATTCCACCTTGCCAATTCCAATTAATTATATGGACTTTTTAATTAGGGTTTGCTCTAGGTTAAATGAACAATTTGTGTTAGGCAATTTATTTTATGAATTTAGAGCTGGAAGGGGAAACTCCAGGGTGTGACAAACCTACCCCTTTAAATGGAATCTTGACCCCGAGATTCGGTACAGTTGGCGAAGAGGTGCGGATGAGCGGCTTTCAACTCATCTTCTCTTTCCCAAGTGGCTTCTTCCTCTGAGTGGTGGCTCCATTGGACTCGGCAGAATCTGGTGACTTTACTTCTTGTCCTTCTCTCGCTGGTCTGGAGAATACGAGTCGATTTCTCCAGATAAGTCAAGTTTTCTTGAATTTCAATTTGGTCCGGACATGCTTGCTCATCGGGTACCCTCAGACACTTCTTCAATTGGGATACGTGGAAGACATCATGAATGCCGAGCATGTTGGGAGGAAGTTCAAGTCAGTAGGCTACTTCACTTCGGCGTTCCAAGATTTTCTATGGTCCAACAAAGAGTGGTGCTCGCTTCCCCTTCGTTTGGAAACGGTGCACGCCTCGAAGTGGCGTGACCCGGAGGTACACATGGTCCCCAACATCAAAGATAAGCTCTCTTCGGCGGTTGTCTGCGTAGCTCTTCTGCCGAGGCTGCGCGATCCTCAGCCTTTCCCGAATTATCCTAACCTTTTCTTCCGTGTCGTTTAGGACTTCGGTTCCAAACAACTGACGTTCCCGGGTCTGGTCCCAAAAGAGTGGGGTGCGGTATTTCCGACCATACAATTCTTCGAACGGCGCCATTTGCAGACTGGCCTGGTAGCTATTGTTGTAGGAGAACTCGACGTATGATAGGCTTCTGTCCCAAGCTCCACCAAAATCCAGTGCACAAGCTCTCAACATGTCTTCCAAGATTTGATTGACTCGTTCGGTCTAACCATCGGTTTGAGGGTGGTAAGCAATACTGAAGTTCAGGCGAGTTCCCAACTCTTCTTGTAGTTTCTGCCAGAATCTTGAAGTAAACTGGCTCCCTCGGTCGGACACAATCTTCTTGGGCACCCCGTGCAAACTCACTATCCTTGCCAGATATATCTCTGCCAACTTCTTTCCTGAGTAGGTGGTGTGTACTGGGATGAAGTGGGCAACCTTGGTGAGTCGGTCCACGATCACCCAAATGGAGTCATGTCCTGTTGATGTCCTTGGTAAATCTGTGATAAAATCCATCCCGATCTCTTCCCACTTCCATTCCGGAATTTGCAAAGGTTGCAGTAACCCTGCGGGTCTTTGATGCTCCGCCTTTACTCGCCGGCATACATCGTAGAGCGCGACGAATTCGGCGATTTCCTTTCTCATGCTAACCCATCAGAATTTCTCTTTGAGGTCTTGGTACATCTTGGTACTGCCAGGGTGAATCGAATATTGGGTCTGTTGAGCCTCTGCGAGTATCAAGTCTTTTAGATCCTTATTCTCCGGAACACATATTCTTTCTCCCATCCAGAATATGAGGGCTTTGCCGACCCTCATATTCTTCTTGAGTTGGGCTATCTCCGAGTCATTGACCTGGGCTGCTCGAACTTGCTCCACGAGCGTGGGTTGTGTCTCATGTTTAGCCACGAATCCATGTTGTACAATACACAAGTTGAGGCGTTCGAACTCTCGTTGCAATCTGTCACATGTCCTCTCTGTACAGGTAACACTGCAGTAGCTTTTCCGGCTCAAAGCATCGGCCACCACATTGGCCTTACCGGGGTTGTAATGTATTTCCAAGTCATAATCCTTGATCAACTCCAACCATCGGCGTTGTCGGAGATTCAAGTCCGGCTGAGTGAAAATATATTTCAGACTCTTGTGGTCAGTGTAGACTTCACAATGGTTACCAATAAGGTAGTGCCGCCAAATTTTCAGGGCGTGAACCACTGTTGCTAATTCCAAATCATGAGTAGGGTAGTTGTTCTCGTGTGGGCGCAGTTGACGTGAAGCGTATGCGACCACCTTGCCTTCTGGCATTGAGACACATCCTAACCCCTGATGGGATGCATCACAATATACCTGGAAGTCTATTGTCTGGTCAGGCAAAAATTAAAACTGGTGCGAACACTAATTTCTTCTTAAGTTCCTCAAAACTCCTGTTGCATTCTGCTGACCACTTGAATTTTTTATCCTTCTTTAGCAGCTGTGTCATTGGTTTGGCAATCTTGGAGAAATTCTCAATGAACCGGCGGTAATAACCCGCAAGTCCTAGAAAACTCCTGATTTGTGAAACAGTCTTCGGTGGGGTCCACTTGGTAATTGACTCCACATTTGACGGGTCTACGGCCACCCCTTGAGCGGTGATGATGTGGCCTAAGAACTGAACCGCTTTGAGCCAAAAGTCACACTTACTAAATTTGGCATACAGCTGGTGCTCCTTCAACTTCTTGAGTACCAGACGGAGGTGTTGCTCGTGCTCCTCCTCGGACTTGGAGTAGACGTGTATGTCGTCGATGAATACCACAATGAACTTGTCCAAAAACTCCATGAACACCTTGTTCATCAGGTTCATGAAAAAGGCTGGTGCGTTGGTAAGTCTGAAGGATATGACGGTACATTCAAACAACCCATACTGAGTTATGAATGCGGTCTTCGGGATATCCTCTTCTTTAATCCTCAACTAGTGAAAGCCTGATCGCAGGTCTATCTTGGAGAACATCGTTGCTCCTTTCAGCTGGTCAAACAGGTCATCAATCCGGGGTAGCGGGTATTTGTTCTTGATGGTCACGTCATCGAGGGCGCGATAGTCGACGCACATCCTCTTGGTCTTATCTTTCTTCTCCACAAAGATCACCGGAGCACCCCAAGGTGATGTTCTCGGTCGGATGTATCCCTTCCGTAACTGCTCGTCCACATGCTTCTTGACTTCTGCTAACTCGTTGGCTCCCATCCTGTAGGGCCTCTTGTGTATCGGGGCAGTTCCCGGTACTAGGTCAATCCGAAATTCAATTTCTCTCTTTGGCGGCATGGTGGTTAGGTCGTCTGGGAAGACCTCAGGGTACTCACGGATTATGGGAATGTCCTCCAACTTCCTTAGGGTCTTTCTCTGCTACTGTGGTCTGTTCTGCCCCTTCGACCTGATTCAGGCACACTCTCTGTTTCTGGCGTGTCGGCGACTGGAATGTCACCACTTCTCCCTTCTCATTAACTAGGGTAATGTTGCGGCTTGCACAGTCAATAACTCCCCTGTGCCTAGTTAACCAATCCATTCCAAGGATGACGTCAAGGTCTTTGGATTCAAGAAGGATGAGATTGGCTAGAAATTTTGAGCTTTGCATTTCTATCGCCACAGAGGGGCAGTAGTGAGCTGTGGCCATTTCATTCCCAGGAGTGTGGACCCACATGGGTGTTCTAAGTTCCCTTACTGACAACCCATGTGCCCCGGCAAAATTCTTGGAAAAAACGAATGCGTAGCACCAGAATCAAAAAGTACGGTTGCAGGAAATGAATTGATAGGAAACGTACCCAGTACCACTTCCGGCGGTAGTTTGTGCCTCCTCGGGGGACGCATGGTTGACGCGGGCCTAGACAAACTTGGGTCCAGCACCCCTTGGCTTCGGACACTTGTCGGCGAAGTGACCGGGCTCGTTGCAGTTGTAGCAGACTAGCGGCTTTCCGCTGAATTCCTTCTTGGGAGGAGCTGGTTGAGCAGGCTGAGTTGGCTGAGCTGGGGCCATCGGTGGGCGAGGTGCAGGTTTGCGGTTGGGCTACCCACTGTTGTAGTTGCGGTTGCCCGTGTTGTTGTTGCTGAAGTTGCCAGGGTGGTAGGGACGGTGTTGACGAACAATCATGGTGGAAGGTCCACCCTACTGTCCGGCGATGAAACGGGGCCTCTGCTGGTTCCCTTGGTGCGCTCGGAACTGTGTCGCCTTACTCTTGCGGTCCATCTCGTTGCGCTGATCCTCCTGGCGAATCGCCTTGTCTACCAGCTTCTCGAAGTTGGTGTAGTCCCCAGAGATTAACTGATTGGTCAGTTCAACTTCCAGGCCGGAGAGGAATTTTTCCGACCTCTCTACATCGGTGCGCACATCCTCCGGGTCGTAAAGTGCGAGGCGGTTGAACTCGTGGAGATATTCTATCACCATCTGGTTGCCCTGATGAAGTACTCGGAATTCCTTCTTCTTCTGTGCCACGACGCCGTCAGGAATTTGGGCCTTCCTGAAGCTGCGGCAGAACTCCGCCCAAGTGACTTCCATCCCAGGTGGACGAGTGACCAAGTAGTTATCCCACCAAGCTGAAGTGGGACCCTGCAGCCGGTGGGTGGTGAAAGCGACCTTCTCTTGGTCATTGCACTGCAGTAGGTTGAGTTTCTTCTCAATTGCATGAAGCCAATCATTTGCCTCCATGGGGTTGGTGGTGCTGGAGAAGGTTGGCGGACGAACGCGAAGGAACTCTGGTAGCTTGGACTAGGGAGGGGGACCAAACTGCTGGTTTTGTTGACCCTGCTACTGTTGTTGGGCCTGGTGCTGATCTGTTGCATCTGCTGCTCCATCTGTTGCTGCATCTGCTAGTGTTGCTGCTGCATCTGCTGCATCATTGCTGCCATCATTTGTGTCTGACTGGCCAACAGCTGAACAATGGTGGGGTTCTCAGGTGGTGGTGGTGGACGGCCATTATTGTTTGCCGCGTTGGTTCGTGCTCCTGTGGTTGGGTCCTTGTTGCCGCTGGTGTTGCCACTTGTCCTTATGTTGACCATCTGGAGGGAAGGAACCCGAAGAAAAAGATGGAAAAGAAAGAAAACAGATTGCTCATAAACTAAACTTCATTATATTAGAATTAAAACTGTAGTTCATTTAAAACACTTTAAAGCAACAAGCAAAAAGCTTAATGAGATGGCCATACCATAGGCACATGATATCGACCATCAACTAACCCACAAGAATCAACCTAACACATAGAAACTAACAAGGAAGCAAACTAAACAAGACGATGAAGCTAAGGGTGGCGAGCCTAATGCTCGGAGCGGCTCCTGCAGTCGGTGGAGTCGTAGCTGGGCTCCTACTCATCTCCCGGCTCCTCTGATCGGCTCCTAGAGTCGGCCATCTCGGTGTCACCACTGGTTGGCTCTGAACTAGAACCACTGCCATTCCTGCCGCTGGGTGTGGCACTCAACCAACCTCCACTGCCATTGGCTGGACCCTGGTAGGCAGACACTGGGACGAAGGTGATGGCAAACGCTGGTGATGGTGGAGCGGCTGGTGCTGGAGCTGGTGCTGGTGGCAGGTTCCTTGGTGCAAGCTGGGTGTGCACTGGGGCGGTAGTTGTCTTCGTGGGCATCGTGCGGGTCCTAGGGCCACTTGGTGCTGGACGCCCCTGCAGACTAGCATCCTCGGCTTTGAGGCCAGCGATCTCATCCTCCAGGCGAGTGATCTTGATCAGCTTCTGGTCATTGAGTGCCTTGGACGCCTTTAGGAGGTCAGCATGCATCTTGTCCAGTCCCTTCATCACCGTGCACATGTGCCCGAAGGTGGTGTCGTTCTCCGCAGTCGTTGAGCGGAAGGTGCTGACATTGCTGTTGGCGGAGCGGCGAGGGTGGTAGCGGTACGCAGTGGCGCAGAAGAGGTAGGAGTGCCTATCACCGATCCTGGTCATCATCCTGTAGGCAGCCTCCTGACAAGCGTGCACAACGGTGCCTCCCTAAGCTTCGACCACCATGTTAGGGAGATTGGTGCCCACGAAGCCATGGACCTCCAGGCGAACTCTGTGCGGGAACTCTCCACTGAGGGGCTCGATGGTGGTGTACTCTGGTGCTTCCGGCTCTGCCAAACAACCGTCCATGTCCTCATCATGGTGCGCAGGGGGAAAGTCTGCCATCTACAGAAGACAAGGGGTGGGAATCAATGCATGCTCAAATCCAAATTAAAGAAAACGATTAAAGGACTCAAGTAAAACAAAATTTTTGAACAGGGAATATTTTATATATGAATCAAATATACGCTATCACTATACAAGAAAGTAGTGTGAAAATAAGTAATGTGGAAATATCATAATAGTATTAGTAAAATAATAATATCAGTAAGACCCAAAATAACCGAATTACGAGATTCACCATCCCAAATTTTCCAAAGCACTAGACTAACTTTAGTCAAATACATCCCCACTGAACAAGTGACCCAAATTTTTCCCGTGAACCCTAGGAACAGAAATCCCGAGTTTTCCCAAAACAACTCTAAGTGAAAAGGCGAATGCACGTGAAAGAGATCAGAGGGCTCTTAGGGTTTCCAGTTGGCTTGTCCTACGGTCAAGGTCGGCTCTGATACCAACTTGTCACGCCCAGAGATTCGCTAAACCAAATTCCAAGAAGAATGTGTATTAAAATCCCTGTCCATGACCGGTCAGGGTACACAAATGACAAAGTTGATACACAGTTCCACGTCTTACAAACACCAAGAAAATATCTTACATAAATGTAGCGGAAAAGGTAAACAAGCTTGCTAGATAACTAGACGCTCGTAGCGTGGCGACTCCAATCCACGGGCATCCTTGACGGCAGCGACACGCCTACTCCTCCGAGCAGCCATCCTCTGACACGTACTCCAACTCTGGTGTGGGGATGATAAAGCAAGACTGAGTACTACCCACTGTACTCAACAAGTCATACCGGAATAGGAGAAAATGATGCAAGTAATTCCAAAGGAGACTAAAGGATTGAATTGCATAAATCAAGTATTTAAAAACAATAGTTGAATGCGATAAAACAATTGAGTTCAATAAGCATAATTAAGTCATCACTGTCCAACGCTACACCATGCTGCGACAGGTGCAAACCCCCACCTGAACTGCACCACTTCCATTAACTCAAGTTATTAGGGTTATGACTAATGACGGTGAATCTGATTGATCGCCCATAACCACGAGCACGGATATTCAACTAGTTTTACTCTGATTAGAGGTGTACAACTCTACCCACAAGACACAGTCCCACAACACGTTACCGTGCGCCGACATACCACCACGGTATACCGGAAAGGAACTGTGACAAGACCCTTCGCATAACCCTCGCTAACCAAGCGCACCACACCTCAGGTTTCGTCCCGACCTTTTAACCAAGGGAGGCAGCCCCCTCTCGTGCCTAATTGAATCCGACAGCTGATCAACGAGTAAACCCCCACCGACACAACTCCATCACGCCCACCCTTGCCTCGATGCGTCAGCTAAGGAAAGCTACCCTACGAGCCCAGCTATTACCCATGCTAGCTTGTGGAAAGTACGGTGATTCTTCCAGGGTTTCCCGTGAAGCGATCGTTAATTGTCATGAGTACGACCATCAAAACCATTCACTCACAACCCACCATTAATCAGGTTTTAGTTGGACCAATTATTTAACCGTTCACGATCAGGCATCGTGAGCTACCACTAAATATTCATCATTAGGTAATAGAGGTATACTAGTTATCCCATTAGTGTGCTAATGTTTCTAAGCAAGGCTAAGCATGTGCTAACCTAGCAACTACTCAAATTACTTCCCAAGCTATCAAAGGTACAGGGTAAACAGAACTATATGGCTGAGTACAGTAGGTAAATAAGCCCATAAAATGACATTATAAAACAGTGTAGTATTTGAGAATAAATAAGACATTTCCAAAGTAGGTATAATTTGATAAAAAAGCATGACTTGCCTTGCTCTTGCGCTGGATCAACCTCTGCGACGAGTTCGAAAAAAGCGGGAGCGTCGGAATTGTCGGTTTCTACACGACATACAAAGCACACAAGCAAAACAGGCTATAAGTCTACTGAAACAGGAAACAAAACTATTTTTAATCAATTCTAGACATTTTTATGAATTTTTTGAGACTTGAACGGACTCAAACGGAGTCCGGATGAATTAGTTATGAATTTTAGAAGTTTAACTGTATTTTTTTACTAAACAGAAAAGTCCTAAATAATTATTGCGCAGTAATCCCCTAGGGCTGACGTCAGCAGCGCAAGGGCTGACGTCAGCAGGCCAAGGTTTGACATTTGCTAGGGCTGACGTCAGCGGCGCGGGCGGCGGCGGTGGCAGCGGCGTGCGGAGGGTCGAGCGGCCGCGTGCGGAGAACGGCGGCGGAGCAGAGAGAGAAGGGAGGTGGGCTCACCGGTGGCGGAAGATGGTGGCGGCGGCGGAAAAGAGAACGGGGAAGGGTGGTGGCGTGGCTTAAAAATGGGCCGGGCGACCGGGAAGGGCGGAGGAGGTGGGCGACGTGGCCAGCGGAAGCGGCGTAAGTGGCGGCGGCGGTTGCAGGCGGCCGGTGGTAGGAGTTTTTAATCAGTTAAAATTATTTCCATTGATATAGAAATTCCGCTGAAAATCCTTTTAATGTATTTTAACAAGGGGAACTCCAGAAAAATTCCCCCTTGCCAATTCCAATTAATTAAATGGACTTTTTAGTTAGGGTTTGCTCTGGGTTAAATGAACAATTTCTTTTAGGCAATTTATTTTATGAATTTATAGGTGGAAAGGGAAAGTCGAGGGTCTGACAGGCATCGAGCTCCTACTGGTTGGTAAGGCATTCCGCTAGGGCTTCTACTGGCCCACAGCGCTCCAAGATGCGGCCGATCAGGTTAGGCGATGCAGGGCATGTCAATTTCACGCCAAGCAAACGCATTTGCCAGCCCAGGCCCTGCAGACCATCCCGCTCTCGTGGCCCTTCGCGGTTTGGGGGCTAGACATATTGGGACCATTCAATAAGGCCCTGCGCGGGTACGAATACCTCTACGTCGCCATCGACAAGTTCACTAAATGGCCCAAGGCCTACCCGGTCATCAAGATCGATAAGCACTTGGCCCTCAAGTTCATCAAGGGCATCACTGCCCGGTTCGGGGTGCCCAACCGTATCATTACGGACGACGGCACCCAGTTCACCAGTGAATTGTTCGGCGACTATTGCGACGACATGGGCATCAAGCTCTGTTTCGCCTCGCCCACCCACCTCAAGAGCAATGGTCAAGTGGAGCGCGCCAACGCAGAAATCCTCAAAGGCCTCAAGACTAAGACATACAACGTCCTCAAGAAACATGGTGATTCGTGGATCGATGAGCTACCAGCGGTGTTATGGGCTAACCGGACTACCCCGAGCCGTGCCACAGGGGAAACTCCGTTTTCCTGGTTTACGGCGTGGAGGTGGTCGTCCCATGCGAGCTCACCCTGGGATCTCCGCGAGCCACCATGTACAACGAGGCAGATCAAGAGCACCTCTGATGGGATGACCTCAACTACCTTGAAGAACGAAGGCGGCGCGCTGCCCTGGGGGCCATGCGTTACCAGCAGAGCCTAAGGCGCTACCATCAGCGCCACGTCCGGGCCCGATCACTCAGCATAAACGATCTCATCCTACGCCGTGTCCAAACGCGTGCTGGTCTGAGCAAACTGTCACCCCATGTGGGAGGGGCCGTTTCGAGTTATCAGCGTCCCCCGGCCGGGCTTGGTCAGGCTGGCCACGTACGATGGCACAGAGCTGCCTAACCCGTGGAATATCGAGCAGCTTCGTCGCTTCTACCCATAAAGGAGTCACTGTTGTTGTACCTCGGGCTCGGGCCAACCCAGTGCACCCCCTCGGTCACACTAAGTTGGCCGGGGGCTCCCACTATCAATATATTCCCTTTTTCTCGCATTTACTTTGTCTAAGTAGCAGAGTCCTTTGTTATGTATGCATTCGAACCAACTGTGATTTCTTCTTCCCATGAGCTGTCGGGTGTTTTAACTTAATTGGGGGCGCTTGTGCTCCTGTTGCTCCCGGTGATTCAGACCGCCTAGACGCCGACGAGGCACAGAGCGAGCCATGCCTCCAGGCACGTTGAACTCCGGGGAACTCGCCAATGGCTCAAAATCGGGTCCGCAATTACCCCGGTCATCGTGCACTCCCTGGCCAGTCTCGACACGTGAAACTCCCCAAGTGCACTAGTTACGGTCCCTATTATTTCGGATAGCAGCCCGAACCCGAACCCCCGCTTGAGCTAAAGCAACAGGCGGATCAACAAGAAAGATCCAGTTGGTTCACAAGACAAAGTAGCAAGCTAGCATAAGCTCATGAAATATTCATTGCAGGAAAAAAGCGAACATAATGTGAAGTGTTGATTATTACAAAATCGGCACGAAGGCCTTACAAGCAGACGAGATCGAAGAAGCGATCCAGACACAAGGCGCCTCGAGCAAGAGGTGCTGACTGTTACAAGAGCGGCGCAAAGGTCCCATAGGCTTGCTAAAAAAAAGAAGAGAAGAAGAAGCGGGCGGTGGCTGCCGGAGTCAGGTCTGCTCGGTCGTGCCTTGGCAAAGTCTCCCCCGCCCCTGTTGTCGTCATCGTTGGGAGCGGTTGAGGGAGCTCGGTGCAACGCACTCGCAGCACAGTCCAAGGATTACAACTGGTTCTTTACAATAGCAAAACAAAGTGCATCAGACAAGTCCGAGCTAGTGAAGACCCCCGGTACTTAGCCATTCTAAGCTTCTAGGTTCTCAGCAGGTCGCATGGGATGAACCGCCGTGCCGCCTCCACGTGTGGTTGGAAGTAGCAGCCGCCGATCTCCATCGCCGGCGACACGGACTGCCCGGTGGGGGAGGAAGAGCACCGGCCGGAAGGGGTACGGCGGCGCTAGGCACGCTTCGCCCAACACCGCCGCCTCCCAGTCGAGTACCATCGGCACGAACCCGTGCGGCAGGCTGGCCATCCCCTCATTCGAGGTGTGAGAAGGCGACAGTATGCAGCTTCCAACCGGTGGAGAATACGCGCCATTGCTCTGGTTGAGAAAGAGCATAAGAAAGAGAGTGGGGAGCGAAAAGGCTGTGCTGGGAAGAAGTGGCGAAGGATTAGATGAGCCCTCTCCTCATCGCCATTTATATCCTGGTCGCCGTTTCGCCTGGCTCCTCGCTTCCCGTGCCCATTAACTCGCCCATTCGATTGTCGTGCCCGCCCATACCGCGGGCTGCGATGCATCGTTACGGCGCGCTTGCGAGACTCCGCTGACAACACGGCAGCGAGGTGGCGGAAAGCATCCGCATCAATTGTGCGCGATTACCAACGAGTGTGCCATCAACACGGCCATAGAGGAGTAATTAGACGGGCGTGCCCCGTTTTGCGCGCTGCCCGGGTAATGAGGTCGTTACGCGGTAATGGCCCATTACCGCTGAGAGGCATCCCTCCTCCGCGTGTGATCAGCGGCCGTTCGTCTCCCTTAAGAACCGGGGCCCACATCATGCCGGACCAACAAGGTGGCGTCAAACCTGGTGGACCCACGGTGGCCCCCACACGCTTTACGCCGGGGGCTACTGTCGGTGTCATGGGCCAAGGGGTATGTTGACTTAGGGCTTGAGGCGGCCCCGTCCGCCCACGTCGCCATCCCCCAAGGGGGGATCGGGCCCGAGGGTGACGTAGCAGCCGCCCACTCTATGTCCCAGCGCCTCCCGGTGAATACCGCCATAGGTGTCGAGCTCCCCCAACCCCCTCGGGCCGCCACCACGTGTGCTGGAGTAGGTGAGCGTTCCTAGCGCCCACCTACCCCCATTAATGGCGGGGCAGCCGGAGTGTGCCTGCGCGCGCGCATGCCGCATGAAATGCAAGATGACACGCACGCGCGCGCCTGACACCGATACAGCAGGTTGGCCGGTCTGTGACCGGTGCGAATGACCAATGGGACGCGTTACAGTGCCGGGCATGCCGCCGCACGCCGTTGGATACGCTGCGCGCCCCGTCAGGTCCAATCAAAATCATGTGAGCTTATCTAGCCGGGGTTGGTATGCCGGGTCTAATCATCAGACACACATCTCCACGTACGGGTGGAATGAGCAAGTCACCGGTCGCTTAATGGAGAATGACATGCGACTCATACACAGATGGCAAGCAGTCTGACAGGGTCATACCGGCGCTACAGGACGGTAGACTTCTGCCGCAAGCCACAGGGTGGCCCTTAATTGTAAAAGAATATTTTTCCTTTTTCTCTAGAGTGTAGCCTGTTCGGCCCATGTGGTATCCCCTTGGGAGTGTAAAAGGAGGTCCAGGCCTAGAGGAAAGGGGTTCGATCCCTGAGAACAAGAACACACATATAGTACATCACACAGGAGTAGGGTGTTTCGCCTGGCCAGCGGCCCGAACCTGTATAATCTCTCGTGCCACTACCCTCTCTTGCACGAAGCTCTTTTTTCCCTCTTTCCACATCACCGGTGCACCGGAGTCAAAGCCGGGAACACATCTCTTTTGTGCCCTGGGCCGAACTCAAAAGGGGGGCCTCCACAGTCCCCCGCTGAGGAGTTTACCCTCCGTCACAGTACATACCAATCAGTATTGTGGATATTTTGGTACCCATATACCCGCAAATATAGATTATTCGACTGATTATCAGGGATATGTAATGTAATAAGAATATGAGTAGTATTAGGATTCGGGTGTTATATTGGCTTGTTTATCAAGGCATAACCCGTAGTCCTGGTATGGTAAGATTGTAAATTAATTAGTAAAGATTTAAACCGTAACGGGTTAAATCTTATCTTGTAAACCCTCATCTTCCGGGTATATAAGGAGGATAGGTTGCCCCTTGCGGGCATAAGCTTTTGAGAGATTAATTGATAACTCGGAGGCAAAACCACCGAAACAGGAGTAGGGTATTACTTCTTCGTGAAGGCCTGAACTTGTCTAAATCCCTTGTCTCATAACCCATCTACTTTTCCATCTTGATTGCTACCCGTTTTCATATTGCCAAAATCTAGTTTCGACAGTTGGCGTGGAAGGTAGGGGTGCATCAAGTTCAACGCCGATCAAGTAAGATGGGATCATCATCAGGCATCGACGACTTCGTCTTCCCTCCCAGGCAGGCGTACCGCTTCGGTAGCCTCGACTTCATCACCGACAAGTTTGGCAAGATCACTCTTCTTGACTCGGCGTCAAGACAGTCGGGAGGAGAGCGCATCTCTTAGCCGCTCGGGTTACCGAACGCGACCGAAGCCAGCGCCAGGATGTTTTCTCGCAAGATGGCTCCGAGCCACTCGGGAAAGGCGTCTACATCGACTTCACTTCCTACGTCAAGCCCACCTTGAGATAATCAAATCTACCTGACGATCACCATGGAGTTACCAACGGATCTGATCACGACCTCTGGTCCAAGGTCTCCACGATCACCATGGGATGAGATCTGATCTAATCTCGTTCAAGATCGGATCCGGCTTCAGGGAAGTCAATGTTGTTCTACCCAAACTCGGATCCTGCTCCACCACCGAGCTCGCCGCCTACGCCAGCTCCTCGGAGGAGAGCGTTCACCGCAATCCACCTGACGCTGAGGCTATTGACAACACCGACTTCGACGACGACTATACGCCGGTTTTCAACAGCGTCTTCATGGCCAACAACGAGACCGACGCTGAAGTGCCCGGAAGGCTACAAGCAGAAGAAGCAGCACGAGTTGGGGTCGAGCAGGAGAGAATCCAACTAGAGCAAGAACGTGTCAGATTAGCAGAAGATAGAGCCAGACTTGAGCAAGAGCGGCAAGCCCAAGCAGAACAAGAGCGCCAATGCAGAGAAGCTGAGGATGCGAGACGTAGTGAAGCTGAAGAACGTATAAATAGAGATCTGGCCGTCGCGGGACGAAGGGCAAGAAACGCGATCGGGCAGACCGTCGTTGATAATACCAATGTTTTCCTCACACCTCAACGAAACGCAGTCGGGGCAGTCACCCTCCTTGATGCGTTACTCGGCGCAACTCCGGCCCACATCACTCCAATGATAAACCAAGTCAAGACCCTGGTCGCAGCGATAGTACCACGTGCCGAGTCAAGGCGACAACCCTGCGAGTCGACTTCGAGAACACCAGGCGGCAGTCGCGCACCTCCATCAAGAGTGAGAGACAGCAAGAGTAGAACCAACTCGCGTGCCGACCACCACAGCGGGGCTCGCCGAGACCAGTCGATCTACTCGCCCGCGGGCAACTTCGCCCGGTCGTCACACCGCACCAGAGATCGTCGAAATCAATCTGACTATCAAAGTTCACCCAGTGCTTCAATCGACCCGAGAGACACCCTCAATCAGAGATGAAGAGAGAGGAGCATCACAATTCAAGACGACGAGGATTGCGATGGGGTTCCGGCTTTCACCAGAGACCTGCGTCGAGTGAATTGACCGGCTGGCTTTAAGCCGACTGGTATCGAGAAGTATGACAGGAAAACTGACCCTGAGTCATGGTTAACCGTCTACAAGCTCGCAATTCGCGCAGCAGGAGGAGACAGCAAGGTCATGGCAAACTATTTGCCGGTAGCACTGACCGACTCAGCCAGAAACTAGCTCGCCGGGTTGCCACGAGGAACAATCGGCTCCTGGAGCGAACTCCGCGATCACTTCATCGCCAATTTCCAAGGCACTTTCGAGCGCCCTGGGACCCACTTCGAGCTATACAATATCGTCCAGAAGCCGGACGAAACCCTCAATGAGTACATACGGTGTTTTTCCAAGAAGCGCAACAAGATTTCCGACATCACCGACGACCATATGATCACCGCATTTACACGGGGGCTACACAACGATCTACTGATTGGGAAATTCAGCCGCAAACCTCCGAAGACAGTCAAGCAGATGTTTGAGAAGGCAAACGAGTACGCCAAGTTGAACGACGCAGTCAAGGCATCAAGGCAGTCGGCGGGCACCTGGAAGAAGAAGGACAACGACACCGCGGCAGGGCCTAGTGGGAGCAACACAAAGCACAAGGATCGCAAGCGAAAGCCTAAAGATCTAGTCGCCACAACTTCGAATCAGAACCACTAGGGCCAGCGCCCCCGGGTCAACTCCTATGACAGAATCATGTATGGTCAATGCATGCACCACCCTAACGTCAAGCTCAAGCGCACCCTCATTGACGGCGGTAGCGCACTAAAAATCCTGTTTGCAAAGACCCTAGATGAGATGCAGATTTCTCGATTCGAGATGAAGCCGAGTAACGCCCCTTTCCATGGAGTTATTCCGAGGCTATCTTGTCACGCCCGGAATTTCTATCCAAAACTCCAAACGCTTACATGTGTGTAAACCCTCGTCCAGGAATCAGCCGAGGCACACAATAACAAATTGATAGTCGAGTGCAATATTTATCTAATTAATCGACGAATATAAAGTTATTACAGAGGTAGATAGTTCCTCTCAAACAATAAAGATCTAAGCAGCGGAATATAAAATAAATAACGCAGGTGACTCCAATCCACAAGCATCTTGACCAGAGCTACGCCTAATCGTCCACACCTTCAGCATCACTGTAGAACTCCTCCTCTGATGAATGATTGCAAGGTGAGTATATGGTATACTCAGCAAGCCACGCAGCAAATATGCAAGTGCAAGGGATAACAAAGGATGGCATAATATAGTCTCATTTGCATAAATGGCATTTAATAAATACTACAGAATTTAGCAAAACAGTAAAGTATTTAATTAAACAATATTAATCCAACGCTATGCAACACACCCGTTGCACAGGCCCAACCATTCTGAACAACCATTCCCGGCTGTACAGACCTATCTCCAAACCAGGAATATGCCATTCCAAACCAGAAGCTAAACAAATTATTACCAATTATAGAATCATTTATTATGGTGAGACGTGTGGGACTAATCACGAAAGACATTGTTAGACTCGCCCATGACCGCAGGCACGGCTATTCGAATAGTTCTACTCTGGCCAGAGGCGTACCACTGTACCCACAAGACAAAACCTCAACATCATGTCAACCAAGCATCGCGATACTTAGCAAGTACCCGAATAGAGATTGTGACATTACCCTCCGCATAACGCAATTCAAAGCAGTGCACCATTCCTGGATCATAATCACCACCTTATAAAATAAGGCATGGACTTCCCAGCGACCCCCGCGGGCTTATCTCCACCACTTCTCACCCGGTGCCCCACAATGAACCTCACTACACAAAGGGTAAAGCCGTTGCCCACGCTGGCTTGTGGTTGGCACGGTTAATGTTTCACAACCGAAACTCGTGAACCGGTCCTTAACTGTCATGAGCACGACCATCCAAGCCATGTGCTCACAACCCACCATTATCAAGTTTTAGTTGGCATATTTATTAATCACCCTATCATGATTAACCATCATAATCTACCATTAATCCATCATCAAGTAATGGTGAAACATTAATTACCCCATTCATGTGAGCTAGTGTCTCTAAGCATGTCTAAACATCCTAATTAATTTAGCTAAAACCATATAATGTTCTAGCTAATCCAATTATTAACCAAGTGACAAAGTAAAGGTAATCAAAACAAAGGGGCTTTAGCAACGACAATAGGTTGTTCCCACCCGATGGCATTCAAAGATAAATGCAGTAGTTGAATAAAATAAATAGCTTTAAATGGGATCAACATGCTCAAAGGGTATCTAGGATCTGGGTGACTTGCCTTGAGCTTCGTGAAACACTTCGGAACCTTCCTCCACGTAAACGCTCTCCTCCGGAACATCGGAAACTAAAGCGAATGAACAAAATCAATAAAACAGTACAAAAACAAGCACAAACAGTACATGTGGATATTTTTAACATGTAGATCTCGATTTTAGATGAATTTAGCAACTTAAACCACTTGAATCCGAGTTACGATGATTTAGTTTAACCAAAATTCACCTAAAAAACAAAAACGACCGGCGACGAATAGATAGCAACAGAAACTAGGGCCGGCGGTGGTGGTGACTTTCCGCTGGCTTTCGACAGAGACGAGTGGGTGGCCGGGCTACATCTCCTTGCTGCGAAGCCAATGGTGGTCCTCCCGAGCGACGGCAACGACTGGAACAACGACGGCAAAGCGCGGCTGAACTTTTCTCGGCGACGACGGTGCACAAGCAGCAGTGGCTAGGGCACCACGGTCGACGAGGGGCTGGGGCGAAGGTAGTGGCGGATAGAGGAGGTCCAGGGGGGTCCATTTTATAGGGGCAGGGGCGGTGACTAGGCCCAAGGCAACCGGGAACAGAGATGGAAAAACTAGGGTAGGAAGGAAAAAAACTGATCCGAATAGATCTCGAATCCGGCGATTTCCAAACGAATTAGACTAAACTTTCTATAGAGAAGAGATAGAGGAGATCAAGGGGATTATTTCCCCTCTATCAATTTAATCAAATCAGGCAAGAAACGAAGAAATTTTGGAAGGGGCAGCGGCTCTATGGCGCTCAGAGCCGGCGGCTGCTACGGTGCGAGGGAGAAGACGACCCCGACAGGGGGGTCTGTTGACGATCAAATTTGGTAGTTCAAGGTATCGGAGATGAAGATAAAATCGAGAAGAATCGGAGCGAACCATAGAGATAAGATCGTTTCCGAAAACAGAGTGAGAATCGGCTATAGTCCGAATCGGCTGTGAACTGGATCGGCAGAGTCAGAGTCGGATGCAGTTAGCCGATTGAGCTGATTTCGGTAATATGACTTGGTGTACGTCATCGGGTTGTGTTGGCGTGTTTCATTTGGATTGCCATGCACGGATAGAGTCCTGAGGAGGCACTACACTTCTAACTGGGGTATAAGCCTTGGTCTTCTAACTCCATCTTCAGCTCAGAAGCACTACACTTCTGAAAAAGGGGAATAATAGCAAGGCTGAGTACAACCACCGTACTCAACAAGCCACACCAACGATGCATTCATGCAAGGGGAGACAAGGAGGGTTTGTGGCTATTTGCATAAAGGCGGTTGTAAACATTTATAGTTGAAAATAGTAAAACAGTTGATTAATTGAAGCAAGATTAAATATCTCCACTGAACAACGCTACACCACGTTGAACAGGCCCATCCATTCCACCTGAACTAAACTAGTTTATTAAGTCAATTTAATTAATAGAGTGGGACTAATCACGGTGAATCTGGTCGATCACCCATAACCGCGGGCACGGCTATTCGAATAGTTATACTCTGGCCAAAGGTGTGCAACTGTACCCACAAGACACGATTCCACACATGTTGCCATGCCCCGAAAATACCACCATGGTACTGCAAAGTGGGAAATCATGATAAGACCCTTCGCATAACTCGCCCTAACCAAGCGCACCACACCTCAGGTTTCGCCCCCACCTTTAAATCCAAGGTAGGCAGCCCCCTGTCGTACCTTGGTGAATCCGGCAGCCGATCAATGGGTAAAATCTCACCGACCCAACTCCATCACACCCACCCTTGCCTGGATGCGTCAGCTAGGGAAAAGCTACACTACAAGTCCAACAGTTACCCATGCCTGCTTGTGGTAAGCACTGTTAGTCTTCCAGGGTTTCCCGAGAACCGGTCCTTAATTGCCATGGGTGCGACTAGCAAAACCATGCACCCACAGCCCACCATTAAACCATATTTTAGTTGGTTAATTACGACCAATGAAACCTGGCCGACATGTCTCGAGCCCGCAGCTTGTCAAGATACTAGAAATAGATAATGTGATTATCCCATATTGTGAGGTAGTGGTGTTAAGCATGGCTAAGCGTAAAATAATTCTAGCTAGGTCAACATGAGACACAAGCTAGTCAAATTATCACCCAAGGTTAACAAAGAAAGGACATCAAGTAATACGGCACAAGCGAGCGGATAGGTAAACCCTATTCCCATGTAATTAGCAAAACATGTAATTTATTTATAAACTATAAAACATTTTATAAATTGGGATCAAAATGCTCAAGGGGAATGTGTGACTTGCCTTGCTTCTTCGATTGATCTTCCGAACTCTTTTCCTCGCGAACGCGATCGTCCGAAACGGCGGAATCTACACGTTGGCACGCAAAACGAGGAAAAACACTAATAAAAACCAAATAAACAGTACATAAAAAGTAAGCAAACATGTAGAGCTCAATTTTAGATGAATTTTAGAATATGAGTTATGTAATTACTATTAACCGAAAAACCTTACTTGATTGGTATGTTTCAACGCCCGCGAACGGACAAGGTTGACGGAAAACAAACTCCGATTAACGAGCCTCACGGGTCATCGACTCAACGAGTCAACCTACCATGGCATGGGACCATGCAAACGGTCAACCGAACCGGCGAACAAAACCGGCGACTCAGAACAACTCCAGGGTTTTAGAACGACTCGGTATGATCAAACCGATATAACACTATGCCACACTACGCACGAGCGTAAGCAGCGAGCGGCTAGTGAATGCATACGTACCCCGACGAGGGCACGGCTGCGGCTATGGCTAGGTGCGGCGGTAGCGAAGTCGGTAAACCGACACGGCTAGGCGGCTGCTAGGTAGCTAGGGTTTTAGGCGGCTAACGATGCGGCAAGCGACACGGCGAAGCAGCAGCGACACGGTAACGGGTCGGCAGCACGGCTACCGTGGGCGACAAAGCGGCGGCAGCGGCACGGCACGGGGTGGTCGGGCCAGCAGCGGCAGCGGCAGCTAGCGGCGGCGAGGCGACGCAGTAGCGACACGACACGGCAGCGGCGGCTAGCGGCCGCGAGGCGACGCAGCAGCGACGCGACACGGCAGCAACGCGGCAACGGCGACGTGGTACAGCTGCGGCGGTGACATGGCAGCGATGCGGCGGCTGCGTTCGGCACGGCAGCGGCGCGGCAACGGCAGCGACGCAGCAGCTGCATGTGGTACGGCAGCTGTGCGGCACCGGCAGCGACGCAGCGGTTAGGGCAGCAGCGGCACGCGGCGTTGGCGAGGCAGCGCGGCAGTGGCATGGCAGCGGCTGCGGCAGCGACACGCGGCACCGGCGAGGCAGCGCGGCGGCGGCACCGCAGGGTAGCGGGCAGCGGCACGCGGCTGCGGCGAGGCAGCGCAGCGGCGGCACAGCAGCGACAGTGACAGCGGCACGGCAGCGACAGCGGCACACGGCAGCGCACAGCAGCGGCGGCACGCGGCAGCAGTGGCAGCGGCTGCGCACACGGCTGCAGCGACAGTGACAGTGGCAGCGCACAGCAGCGACACGGCAGTGGCACGGCAGTGGCACGCGGCAGCGCACTGCAGCGGCAGCGGCTGCGCACACGGCTGCAGCGGCAGCGACGGCGGCAGCGGCACGGCAGCGACACGGCAGCAGCGGCGGCGGCAGCGACACGCGGCAGCACACAGCGGTGGCGGCACGCGGCAGCAGCGGCAGCGACTGCACACGTGGCTGCAGCGGTAGCGGCACGGCAGCGACACGGCAGCAGCAGCAGCGGCAGCGGCACGCGGCAGCGCACAGCGGCGCACGCGGCTGCAGCGGCGGCGGCACGGCTGCAGCGGCATGGCAGCGACGGGCAGGGCAGCCGGCAACTAGGGCGAAGCGGCAACCCGACAGCGACACGGCGGCGCAGGGAGGCGGCGGCTAGGGTTAGGGTGCAGGGGAGGAGGCGGCTAGGGCTAGGGGGGCGCAGGAGAGGGGGTGGAGTGGTTTTTATAGAGGTGGAGGAGGGGGGTTAAGTTGGGCCGGCCCAAGGAAAGGGGGGGCGCACGGCAGGGGGAGGGGAGAAGGCGCTCGGCATAGGGGGAGGGGAAAAAAGAAATACGAGAGAAAAGGAAGCCTAGAAAGGAAAGGTGGGGGAAACAAATGCGGTGCCATTTTGGGAAAGAAACAAGAAACTAAACCGGAAAAGGAGTAAGACTTGGCTCGTCATACAAAATGAAACCGTGGCGGCAAAAGGGATCGGCGGATACAACGAACCGCGAACAGGGAGAGTGAACCGGGAACGGTTCACGACCAAAGGAAGGGAAGGAAAGAATTATTAATTCAAATCCTAACATTTTAAATTAACATTATTACTTCCTCTGCTCTGAATATTCCGCTGAAAATCCTGTTAATGATTTGAAGCAAAGAGAATTCGAAAAAGAATTCCCCCTGACGATTCCGATTATTACGCACATTGTTTATTTAGGGTTTGCTCCTGGTTAAAAGAACAATTTCTTTTAGGCAATTTATTTTATGAATTTAGAGCTAGAAGGGGAAACTCCAGGGTGTGACATTACATCTTTATGACACTCTAGTTTTATGATATGAATCTCCAAGTTATCATATATGTTATATAATTTAGATCGACAGTGCAATCTACTTGCATCGGCTAGATCCTTTTTAGGGTTCCGTCGATATAGGCTAGATTACTTTGTTAATATAGATTATATAATGTATCCACCATCCCTAAAAGACAATCGTCGGCTTGATTCTTTAGATCTCGTGCTTCTATTTATACTTAATGCTGCATTGGTTAAGTCCAACCTATTAAGTCGTATTTAGAATTATGATATCTAACCTGCTTTATGGTTGTCAATAAGGATAGTATCGGGGTTTCAGCCGATCTTACCTGGTATAAATGTTTTACGTTGTTTTATGCTTTGTTTAATGTTCTATATCTGCCCCTTATATCAGGATCTAATCTAATATAAATATATTGAGCTTCATACCAATCTAATTGGTTATAATTTAATATATTTATTACTAGAGAATATCCTGATATAAGGATGTATCGGAGCTATAGCCGATACACGCTTAAATCTAGATATCGGCTATGATATAAGTCTATATAATCATTATTTCATGTTATCTTTAGACTTGAGCAATTTATACAGTCTCTATTCAGTCCGATCTATCCCAATTGCTTGTTTCTAAGGTAATATTAATGTATCGATTATGTAACACTGATATTTACAGCCGATATACTAGTTTTAGGGTTAGTTCTATTATCAACTATACCTTACAGCCGATTCATGCTCTATTGCATCGGCTAGGTCACATACGATATGAAATTGGCCCTATGGCCGATTGTCTATCGTTTCTAACATTATTTGCATGTTTCTTCTTGTTGATTGCAGGATCAAATCAACTGGCACGCCCTAGAACCTAAAACCCTAATTTTGGACCTGCACTAGAGTAAAGCAAATCTCTCAGGCCAGTGTGTGTTTTTTACATCAACACGCTTTTGGCACGCCCAGTGGGACCACGTGTCATCATGTCGTCAAATACCACTGAAGTTTTGGAGGACAACATCTTGCCGATCACGATCGAGCAGTTGAATGAAGAGCAGAGAGAAGACATGAGGCAAATGCTGGATCAACTTCAGAACCAATACCTGCACTCGTTCACAGTGACTCGGCAAGGTATGGTTGTACAAAGAACTAAAGTCAAGTTGCCAATGATCGTGAAGCAAGATCGAAGCACTTCTGGATCAGGAGAAGACAAGGATAAACAGACCAAAGCCGAATCAAGTGATCAAGAGCTCCACACATTGCAAGATCGCATCGATTCGGCCGTTCATCATGCTTTGGTCAACCAATCTGGAGTGCTCGTGAACACATTAACAAACATGATCAAGTCGGTAGTTGATGGAACGATAGCCGAGGAAAAGGCTAAAGGACCCATATATTTACCAGATGGCGCGTTCCCAGGATACAGAACTGTGAAGACAGACATCGGCGAGAATCAAGGAAGTCAACAATTGCTTCAAACCCAGGCTCCATCGGCTCCCTACTCAAGCTCAAACATTCCATCTATTTTAACCAGATCACAGCCGATCGCTGGGGGGCAAGCACCAACTCAGCTGACACCGGAACAATTAAGAAGTATCCTTAACCCTCAACCGCTAGCTATCGACATGTCTTATCAAATCCCTTCGGTTCCGCAACAGCCGATTGGAATTACTCAGCCGATAAGTCGGCAGTACAGTGCAGAACTCCCATATGTACCACCTCAGGGTATATCGGCTGGCTTCAATCATCTATATCAACCTCACTCACCGCGACCTCAGCCGATCCAATACGGCTAGATGGATCCACTTCAGCAACAATATGGTGGAGCAACACCACATCAGCCTTGGGCCGATATGATCGCTGACGTCATGAGGGAGTAATTTGGGCTTAAGCCAAAAGACAATGGCAACATGTGTCGGCACCCATATCCAGAGTACTTCGACCGGGTTTCATTACCAAGCCGATAGAAAGTACCGGACTTCTCCACGTTTTCAGGACAAGACAATGTATCTACTCATGAGCATGTTAGCCGATTTCTAGCTCAGTGTGGTGAAGCATCGGCTACAGAGGCTCTCAGAGTTAGATTATTCCCACTCTCATTATCTGGATCGGCATTTACTTGGTTTTCATCGCTACCTTATAACTCAATCAGGAGTTGGGCCGATCTAGAGAAACAATTTCACAAATACTTTTTCAGTGGGGTTCAAGAGATGAAGCTATCCGACCTCACAGCAATCAGGCAAAAGTCAGATAAATCAGTTCTAGATTATATTCAACGATTCAGAGATGTGAGGAATAGATGCTACAGTCTATCTTTGACAGATTCTCAGCTAGCCGATTTGGCCTTCCAGGGCTTGTTGGTGTCGATAAGAGAAAGGTTTTCGGCTCAAGACTTTGAGAGTTTAGCTCATCTAGCTCAGAAGATATCGGCTCATGAGACAAGGTTCCAGGAAGCAAGGAAGTTCATCAAAAGGGAAAACAACATAAACAATGTCTACAATTATGATTCTAACTCCGAAGATGATGACCCGGAAATCAATGCAGCCGAGTGGGCTAGGAACAAGAAGACGGTGATCTGTCAATGGGTCAAGAATTCGGGAAAGGAGGAGAGATTTGATTTTGACATTACCAAAGCCGACAAGATTTTTGATCTTCTTCTTCGAGAAAGACAGATTCAACTGTCAGCAGGACATGTCATTCCATCGACTGAGGAGTTGAAGAAAAGAAAATACTGCAAATGGCATAATACAGGATCTCATAACACTAATGATTGCAAGATGCGGATGCGGTAATCCCGATGCACAGTTTGTCAGAAGCTCAAGCCGACAGAGTGCAACTATACATCGGCCGATTCAATCAAGGTTGCCGGTTCATGAGAGACTTGGGCCGATGCGACAAAATAACGATGAAGATTACTTACCTGGAGAATCCAAGCCAATGTATCCTCAATGGTGCCCTTCTGGAATATTCACCAAAAATCAGAAGAGAAGAGTCCAAAGGATGAGAAACAGGGAACAATTCCAGGAGGTTGAAGGGGAGATCGAGCATCGGCTGAGGCAGAGAACGAAGAAAGTCTGGCGCATGAAGAGCAAAGTGGTGCCAGCCGATCAAGTCAGAGCCGATCATAACAAGGATCAACAACATAAGGGTAAAGAAGTGATGTCATCTGACATAAACATGGTCTTCATGTTACCAGCCGAATATGCAGTTGAGCCAGTCGTCGAGCAAGAAAAAAATCTGCCATTAGCCAAATTGATGTTATCTCCACAGCAAGCCGTTTTTGAGAAGCCCGAGGGAACTGATCATCGGCACCTCAAGCCGCTATACGTTAAGGGATTTGTCAATGACAAGCCGATGTCAAAGATGTTAGTCGATGGAGGGGCAGCAGTTAATCTAATGCCATACGCAACATTCAGGAAACTTGGGAAGAATTCAGAGGATTTGATCAAGACTAACATGGTTCTAAAAGATTTTGGCGGGAATCCATCTGAGACCAAGGGAGTTTTGAATGTGGAGCTAACCATCGGCAGTAAAACAATTCCTACCACGTTCTTTGTTATTGATGGGAAGGGTTCCTACAGTCTGTTGCTGGGAAGAGATTGGATCCATGCCAACTGTTGTATCCCTTCAACAATGCATCAAACTCTGATTCAATGGCAAGGAGACCAGATTGAAATCGTGCCAGCCGACAGGTCAGTCAATGTAGCTAGTGCCGATTTATCTGTTTGGCTGATAGAAGGAATTGATTGTTTATCTGGGAAAGTTTGGTAAGGAGATTACTTAAAGATTTCTGATGATGCCATACAGCCAACAGGAGATGGAGAGCCCCAATTCTTGTTTTGAGGGCACCGTGGAGGGTTCCAACTTCTACACAAAGGACATTGTTGATGATCTTCACGGCAAGCTAGGACAAGGTTTTATGTCGGCCGATGAATAAGAATAAATCGACATTGGACCAGGTGATAGGCCTAGGCCGACATATATTAGTAAGAGTTTATCAGAGGAATTTAAATGTAAATTAATTACACTCTTAAAAGAGTATAGAAATTGTTTTCCCTGGGACTATTATGAGATGCCAGGATTTAGCCGATCAATAGTAGAACATCGGCTACCTATCAAACCAGGATATCGGCCGTACAAACAACCTCCAAGACGTTGTAAAGCCGTAATGTATGATGCTATCAAGGCCGAGATTACAAGACTTTATGATGCTAATTTTATCAGGCCATGCTGATATGCTGAGTGGATCTCTAATATAGTACCAGTCATCAAGAAAAACGGCAAGCTTAGGGTTTGCATTGATTTCAGAGATTTAAACAAGGCTACACCGAAAGATGAATACCCAATGCCAGTAGCCGATCAACTTGTAGATGCATCATCTGGGCATAAAATCATCAGTTTCATGGATGGCAATGCTGGTTATAATCAAATTTTCATGGCCGAGGAAGATATTCACAAGACTGCTTTTAGATGTCCTGGCGCTATCGGCTTATATGAGTGGGTAGTTATGACTTTCGGCTTGAGGAGTGCTGGTGCCACATATCAGAGATATTTTTCACGATCTCATCAGCTCATTGGTGGAGATATACATTGATGACGTGGTAGTTAAATCTAAGGAAGTTAGTGACCATATAGCCAATTTGAAACAGGTCTTAGAAAGAGCAAGGAAGTATGGGTTGAAGATGAATCCTACCAAGTGCGCTTTTGGTGTATCGGCTGGTCAATTTCTTGGGTTTTTGGTCCATGAGCGTGGGATTGAAATTCCTCAGAGGAGTATTGAAGCAATTAAGGATATAAAACCTCCAGAAGATAAGACCAAGTTGCAATCACTGATCCGCAAAATAAATTTTGTTCGGCGTTTCATATCAAACTTGTCTGGCCGAATAGAACCATTTACCCCATTACTAAGGTTGAAAGGCGATCAAGAATTCGTCTGGGGAGAAAAACAGCAGCAAGCATTGGATAGCATCAAGGAATATTTGAGTACTCCTCCAGTTCTTATACCACCACAGAAAGGGATTCCATTTAGATTAGATTTGTCAGCCGATCAGAACTCCATCGGCTCAGTTTTGATCCAAGTGGTTGAAGGGAAGGAGAGAGTTATATTCTATCTTAGTAGACGCATGTTGGATGCAGAAACAAGGTATTCACCCGTGGAGAAATTGTGCCTGTGTTTATATTTCTCTTGTACAAAGTTGAGACATTATCTACTCTCCAATGAGTGTATCATAGTATGCAAAGCCGATGTGGTGCGGTATATGCTATCGGCTCCAGTTCTGAAAGGGCGAATTGGAAAGTGGATCTTTGCTTTGTCAGAATTTGATCTCAGGTTTGAATTGGCTAAGGCAGTTAAAGGGCAAGCGATAGCCGATCTCATAGTTGAACATAGGGATACCAACATTGACAATATTGATATTATGCCATGGACTTTATTCTTTGATGGATCTGTTTGCACTCATGGTTGTGGTATCGGCTTAGTTATTATATCACCTAGGGGGCAAGTTTTTAGTTTGCTTTTACTATCAAATCATACTCTACGAATAATCAAGCAGAATATGAAGCTGTTCTCAAAGGATTGCAATTATTGAGAGAAGTCGAAGCCGATGTTGTTGAAATCATGGGAGATTCATTATTGGTGATAAGTCAATTATCTGGGGAATATGAGTGCAAAAATGATACTTTGATGATATACAATGAAAAATGTCAGGAGCTGATGAAAACCTTTAAGACAGTTACTTTGAAACATATTCCTAGGGAGCAAAACGTTGAAGCCAATGATTTAGCTCAAGGTGCATCAGGCTACAAGCCGATGTTACAAGGGATTGACGTAGAAGTGGCCTGTATTCCAGCCGATGATTGGAGGTTTGATGTTTTTGAGTATTTGAAGAATCCTTCTAGATCGGCTTCAAGGAAATTACGATATAAAGCTCTTAAGTATGTTCTTTTGGATGATGTGTTATACTATCGGACGATTGATGGAGTTCTTTTGAAATGTCTAAGTATGGAAGAGGCCAAAGTTGTTATGTGTGAAGTTCATGAGGGTATTTGTGGGACACATCAATCGGCTCACAAGATGAAATGGTTAATTCGAAGAGCTGGATATTTTTGGCCAGCAATGCTGGAGGATTGTTTCAGATATTACAAAGGTTGCCAATATTGTCAGAAATTTGGAGCAATTCAAAGAGCACCAGCATCGGCTATGAACCCCATTATCAAGCCATGGCCGTTCAAAGGTTGGGGTATTGATATGATCCGCCAGATCAATCCACCATCTAGTAAAGGGCACAAATTCATATTGGTTGCAACTGATTATTTTACTAAGTGGGTTGAGGCGATTCCTTTGAAGAAGGTTGACAGCAAAGATGCAATTGATTTTGTTAAGGAACATATCATATACAGATTTGGTTTGCCACAAACGATTACAACTGATCAAGGTTCTATATTTATATCTGATGAGTTTGTTCAGTTTGCCGATAGTATGGGAATTAAGTTATTGAATTCTTCACCATATTATGCACAAGCAAATGGACAGGCCGAAGCATCTAACAAAAGTTTGATTAAGTTGGTAAAGAGAAATATAGCCGAATATCTCAAGAAGTGGCATACTATTCTGGCTGAATCATTTTGGTCCTATCGGATGGCTTGTCATGGTGCAATTTAGGTACCTCCCTATCAACTGGTTTATAGACATGAAGCTGTGTTGCCATGGGAAACCAACATCGGCTCCAGAAGGATTTCTTTACAAGATGAGTTGATAGCCGATGATTATCATAATTTTATGGTTGATGAATCAGAAGATTTGGTTCAAGCTAGGTTGCGAGCTCTGGAGAAAGTTAGGAAGGACAAGGAGAGAGTTGCCAGACATTATAACAAAAAGGTTGTGCCCAAATCTTTTGAGGAAGGTGAACTTGTTTGGAAGTTGGTATTGCCGGTAGGAGCCAGGGATAATAAATTCGGCAAGTGGTCACCAAATTGGGAGGGACCGTTCCAAATCCATAAATGTGTTTCTAAAGGGGCCTACATGTTAAAAGGGCTTGATGGAGAGGTATTTGGAAGAGCACTTAATGGAAAGTACTTAAAGAAATATTACCCAAGTGTTTGGATTGGCTCATAATCGGCTATGATTTGCTGATCTATGGTTGACAGCCGATGTATTTACATTGCTTTTAGATGGCCGATATTTTTATCGCCCTTCGATTTATAAGTTTGTAGCATTGTGTTCCTTACTACAAACTTGGGGGCATGGAGGAAGAAAAGTTGGAAATTTTTGAGCAAATATAATCGGCATAAAGAATATCAGAGTATGAATTACGAGATAAGTATTTTTAGCCGATTACAGAATTGGTTACAAAATTTTTCTAAGTCCCTATTACATGAGATCACTCAGAGAGGTAGTGCTGGATAGCCGATAGTGCCCGTTGTCGAATTTCTTCAACTTCTGCGATTGCTTGGGCATCTTGTGCATCAGTTCCAGGGATCACTTTTAGGGACTTGGTCATATTGGCTACATTCTTTATAGCCGATCTCAGTTTTGCCTTTTGTTCTCCAATGGCCTTTGGGAGATCGACTAATTTCTGCCTCTCTAATGCAATTTTAGCATTGCATTCTTCCAGTTTGGCCAACAAGTCGATCCTTTCAATCTCCAATTGATCTATGGTGGCTTTAATCGTCTCTTCGGCTAGTTGATCAAGTTTGTTCTTTTCATCATGCACTAGCTGCCGATTTGCTTGAATTGTGGCCTCAATGTTTTTCTTCTCTAGCCTATCGGCTATTCTCTGTCTTGCCTTTTCTAGCTTGAATTGATGTTGCTCGAGGTACATAGCTGGAGTGATGATATTAGACAACTCATCTGGGAGCAAAGCTTGGATTTCCTGGAATCTTGCCCAGAGAGTGCTGCGATCGACCACAAGGCTATCCAAAGATGCCTCCAGCTGATGTGAGATGTCTGCAAGGTTTCTTTTTACATCATCGGCTAGAGGGGCTAAGGATTTGCTTGTTGCTTCTCCCTCTGCTTCTTCATCAAAGTAGTCCTTTATATCAAAAGAGAATAAATCGGCTAGGACCTGCAAGGAAAGAAAGATAAAGAGGATATAAGTTAAGGAATGTGTTGTGTAGCTGATTTGATATTTTTCAGAGTTTGAAACTTACAGGAATTGCAGGGGCAACAACTTCTTCTTCTTCAACATGATGACTGCCTGCAGCCGATGCAGTATGTTCACTAGAGATTGGCTGTGCTGCAGGCGATGGTGGAGAAGGAGGCTGGCAAATTTTGAATAATTAAACAAGTATTAGATAGTGTCGGCTAAGAAATGAGTTTGGAATTTTGGGAATTGAGACTTACCAGGGAAGCTTGAATGGTTGGCTTAGCCGATACTGGTCTTGGTTTTTTCTTCTCAGCTGGTCATTTCTTCTGCAAAATACAAAGTTTGGAAGTTTAGATTGATAAGGAATGAGGAGATTTTATGACAAAGAGATTGAACTTACTCTGGGTTGCCGAGTGAAGATTGTTGGGGCAGCAGGGGTTGTAGGAGTTTGTTTTGAAGTTGGAGAAGCTGGTGGTGTTTTCTCTCCCACATCACTCATTTCGGCTGCAGCTTCATCTATTGCCTGTTCAATAGTTGCATCCTCCAGATCTTCATCGATGTCATCGGCTGGTGGAGGTTGTGGTTTTCTAGGTTTTTTCTTGGTAGCTGGTGGCATGGCAGTTGGTGCTTTAGTTTTTCTTTTTCTACCTGCATCGGCTGGTTCCCTCATTTGTCATTGTAGGAGACTTGATGTCTTGGGGGCATTATAGCCGATGACAGGAGGAGTCATACCACATCTACTAGGTAGTAGCCCTACAGTGTATTCGATATCTTTGCCACTTCTGCTAATGCGAGGAGGAGATGAATCTGTGGTCTGAAAAGGTAGAGATAGTTCATAAGTCGGAAATAGAATCGGCTAATATACTTAAAGCAAGAATGGGATAGAAGAAATAAAGGAGTTACCTGAGGGATCATGTCAGGAAAGAGGTCGATCATGTAGATGGTAGCCGATTGGTGAAAAAAGTGTTGTTTCCACTCAGTCCACCATGAAGTAAAAGCCTTACTCCTGAACATAGCTAGCTCAATGTTATTGATACTGCCAAGGGGAGGTCCTGGGATATTGAGTAGCCGATCCATCATCAGACTTGATATTATTTCTGCTCTGCATTGGATCTTGTCAGCAAACCACAAGCCGATTGGAAGTTGACCCATACCAAACTGCCTAGCTGAGCTCATAGGATGATAGAACTCGTATGAAAATTTGATATTCCTGCCTTGATGGATGTCGACAGGGAGTATGCATGGGCTGATGGCAGTGGTATATACTTCTCTGGACTTCTGGAATTTGTCATGGTTGATCTCTTCAAATCTGAAGTCCGATGGTAGTTCAAAGTTGATTGAATCTTCATAGAAGAACCAGATTCTAGCATCTTTTTGAAAGCCGTCATAAAAGCTGAAGAACCAATCCTTGAGTAGTTCGGTTGACAGCTTTGCACCGGCATCGGCTGGGGTGCTGGCATACTCTCCAAAAGATGTGCACTTCCGATGGGTTATTTCTTCACCATCATCAGCGGCGATCGGCTCTAGTCTTGGGAATTCAGCTTCTGTCAAAGATGGTCGATTGACAGCTTTCATTGCTACCAAGTTTAGCCAAGATTGGAGTAGCCACCATGGACCACCTGCGCTGACCACTGAGCCGACAGCTAGCTTGGCTGATGCATTGTTCAAGGTTTGGTATAGGTAGCAGAGCAGGATTTTTCCTAAGGGAAATTGTTTCTTTTCTTCAAGTGCTTCGGCTATGTGCTGCTAGTTTGAGGTTGGGCCGCAGCTAGATCCACAAAACAGGAATTTCTCTAGCCACATCAGCAAAAAGGCAGTGTGTTCTCTTGGAGATACTGAACCCTGACCCATGTTAGCCGAAATAAAGCCAGACCATCCACCTATGCTCTTAGTTTTGAAGTCAAACCTGTTCCTAGAGTTCAAGATCATGGGGTTGGTTGAGGAAGTGATATCTAGCCCAGTTAACATGATGATGTCCAGGAGAGTTGGGGTCATAGGTCCTTGGTTGAACATGAATGCATTGATGGTATTGGACCAGAAATAGCTAGCAGAAGCCATCAACGGTTCATCTTTAGCCGAATTTGCTAATGACAGGGCTAGAGCTTGGCCGATTCCTATCTCATCCCAATGGCTCTGTTTGCTAGCCGATATGCGCTTAAACCATGCAGGCCAGCTTTTCTCTAGGGATGGCCAAGACTTGAAGGTGTTTTTCCAATGCGCTAAATTAGGGTTTGCTAGCCTGAAAGGAATTCTGTTTGTTTCGGTAGTAATAAACTCAGTTGGGTCCAGATTGCCGATTGGTCCAAGAAAGTAGTTGTTTTCAAGATCTAGACTGGGAACTGCAACTAGGTTTGCAAGATGCTACATCAACAAAGCAGAAGAAGAGGAAAACGAACTAAGATTGTGAAAGATAAGATTTGACGAATAAAAAGGAGATCTAGCCGATGGGGCATACCTCTGCGTATTCAGCCGACGGAGCGGATGAAGAAGACATTTTGCGACGGCGGAAGTTGAAGGAGTTGAGGGTTGCTTGAAGATTGTCCGGTTGCGCCGAGGGGATCGCCGGAGTTGAGAGAGATGAGAATCACGGAAGTGGTGGCAACAGTATAACGGTGTGAAATTTCTCAGGGCCGTCGGTTAGGTATTTAAAGCAGTGTGGTAACGGTCAAAAACGGAAAGAGCGAGATTATCTCGGAGATCAGATTTGGCAAATCCGAAACATTACCAAATATTCTGGACTTGGGGCATGTGTTGACGACCAAATTTGGTAGTTCACGGTATGGGAGATGAAGATAAAATCGAGAAGAATCGGAGTGAACCAAAGAGATAAGATCGTTTCCGAAAACAGAGTGAGAATCGGCTATAGTCCGAATCGGCTGTGAACTGGATCGGCAGAGTCAGAGTCGGATGCAGTTAGCCGATTGAGCCGATTTCGGTAATATGACTTGGTGTACGTTATCGGGTTGTGTTAGCGTGTTTCATTTGGATTGCCATGCACGGATAGAGTCCTGAGGAGGCAATTGTATCTATTAATTAGGATATTTTATGTAATTTCCTTATAGATATTCTCGGTAAGAGTCCGCCTAAGGGACTTGTTCGTTAGTTGGATTTGTATTAGGTTAATATGAGTCGTGTCCGTGATGGACAATGTTTGTATTTTCGGGTATAAATATAATCCCGAGGTCTTGTAAATAACAACAACACACATTTAATCAATCTTGGCGCATCGCCACCTTTGTTTTCTACTTTCGACAAGTTTGTGCTTTCGAGTCGTGCTGCATCAATTTGATCTTCGGCAAAGAGGTATATCTTGTCATGACGATTTATACCATTAAGGCTAGTGCTTACATCTTTATGACACTCTAGTTTTATGATATGAATCTCCAAGTTATCATATATGTTATATAATTTAGATCGACAGTGCAATCTACTTGCATTGGCTAGATCCTTTTTAGGGTTCCGTCGATATCGGCTAGATTACTTTGTTAATTTAGATTATATAATGTATCCACCATCCCTAAAAGACAATCATCGGCTTGATTCTTTTGATCTCGTGCTTCTATTTATTCTTAATGCTGCATTGGTTATGTCCAACCTATTAAGTCGTATTTAGAATTATGATATCTAACCGGCTTTATGGTTGTTAATAAGGATAGTATCGGGGTTTCAGCCGATCTTACCTGGTATAGATGTTTTACATTGTTTTATGCTTTGTTTAATGTTCTATATCTGCCCCTTATATCAGGATCTAATCTAATATAAATATATTGAGCTTGATACCAATCTAATTGGTTATAGTTTAATATATTTATTACTAGAGAATATCCTGGTATAAGGATGTATCGGAGCTATAGCCGATACACACTTAAATCTAGATATCGGCTATGATATAAGTCTATATAACCATTATTTCATGTTATCTTTAGACTTGAGCAATTTATACTGTCTCGGTTTAGTCCGATATATCCCAATTGCTTGTGTCTAAGGTAATATTGATGTATCGATTATGTAACACTGATATTTACAGCCGATATACTAGTTTTAGGGTTAGTTCTATTATCAACTATACCTTACAGCCGATTCATGCTCTATTGCATTGGCTAGGTCACATACGATATGAAATCGGCCCTATGGCCGATTATCTATCGTTTCTAACATTATTTGCATGTTTCTTCTTGTTGATTGCAGGATCAAATCAACTGGCACGCCCTAGAACCTAAAACCCTAATTTTGGACCTGCACTAGAGTAAAGCAAATCTCTCAGACCAGTGTGTGTTTTTTGCATCAACAGGGTCCCACCTGCCGGCACCAGAGAGAGAGAGAGGGGCGGCTCAGCCTGGTGGGCTGGCTAGGCTGTAGCCCAGGCCGAAGAGAGGAGGGGAGAGGGAAAAAGAAAATGGGCTTTTGGCCCAAAACCAAAAGAGAGAGGTTAAACTATTTTTCCTTTTAAGTGTTGCATGAAATGTAATTCCATTGATAAAAAAAATACTTTCTTGGCTCAAATAAATCCCAGAAAAATCTAGGAATAATTGAATCAAGAAAAGTATTTATTAAAGTTTTATCTAGCCCACTTTTATATTGGAATTTATTAACTTAAAATTAGATCTTTTCTTCTAGGCTTTTAAAATCGTTTCTACTAATTCCATTTAAACAACAATTTATAATTTAGAGGTTTTTAGGGTGTGACAAACCTACCCCCTTAAATAGAATCTCGTCCACGAGATTCGGAAGAGCTGGCGAAAAGATGCGGATGAGCTGACTTTAATTCATCTTCTCGTTCCCAGGTAGCTTCTTCTTCCGAGTGGTTACTCCGTTGGACCTTGCAGAAACAAATAACTCGATTCCTGGTTCTTCTCTCGTCTGTCTCCAAGATACGAATTAGTTTCTCGATATAGGTCAGTTCCTCATGGATTTCTATCTGCTCAGGATTAGCTTCTTCAGTGGGTGCCCTTAAACACTTTTTCAGCTGCGACACATAGAACACATTATGGACACCTGCCAGAGACTGAGGTAACTCCAACTGATAAGCGACCTCTCCTCTTCTACTGACAATCTTATAAGGTCCGACAAAACACGGCGCCAATTTCCCTTTGGTGTGAAAACGATGAACTCCCCGAAGAGGCGTGACACGAAGGTACACATGATCCCCTTCCCCGAAACTCAGATCCCTGCGGCGATTGTCAGCATAGCTCTTATGACGAGACTGGGCTATACGCAATCTTTCTTGAATGATCTTTACTTTCTCTTGTGCTTCCCTAAGAATATCAGTTCCGAAAACCTGACGTTCCCCCATTGGATCACACAAAAGTGGAGTACGGCACTTCCGACCATACAATGCTTCATAAGGGGCCATTTGAAGACTAGCTTGCTAACTGTTGTTGTATGAGAATTCTGCGTAAGGCAAATTCTTATCCCAACTTCCATCGAAGTCTAAAGCACAAGCTCTCAACATATCTTCCAAAATCTGATTCACCCTTTCAGTTTGTCCATCTGTCTGCGGATGATATGCTGTACTGAAATTCAGCTTAGAACCCATCTCTTCCTGAAGCTTCTGCCAGAACTTTGAAGTAAACTAGCTACCTCGATCGGATACTATTTTTTTAGGAACACTATGTAAACACACAATCCTTGCCATATATAATTCCGCCAAACGATTTCCGGAATATGTTGTCCTCACAGGGATGAAATGAGCAACTTTGGTAAGCCTGTCGACTATCACCCAAATAGAATCATGGCCAGACGATGTTCTGGGCAGACCAGTGATGAAATCCATCCCAATTTCCTCCCACTTCCATAATGGTATCTTCAAGGGTTGCAGCAAACCTGCGGGTTTCTGATGTTCTGCCTTGACTCGTTGACATACATCAGACACAGCTACATACTCTGCTATCTCGCGCTTCATACTTGCCCACCAAAACTTCTCCCTGAGATCTTGGTACATCTTGGTACTACCAGGGTGAATGGAGTATAGAGTGTCGTGAGCTTCCTTCAGGATTGTATCTTTTAATTCCTTGTTGTTAGGGACACAAATTCTTTCACGCAACCACACAGTTCCTTGCTCATCTTCTAAGTAACCGATGGCCTTTCCTCTCCTCATATTCTTCTTGATTTCTTGAATATCAGATTCATTGATTTGAGCTTTTCTAACTTGATCCATGAGAGTGGGCTTCACTTCTAAAGCTGCAACAAAACCTCTACTGACGATTCCCAAATTCAGTCTTTCAAATTCTTCGCATAACTCCCACGACAACTGTCGTCCTTCTGTAGCATGGCAATAGCCTTTCCGGCTAAGGGCATCTGCTACAACATTAGCCCTCCCCGGGTGATAATGTATTCCCATGTCATAATCCTTGATCAGTTCCAACCATCTCCACTGTCGCATATTCAGATCTGGCTCGGTAAAGATATACTTCAAACTTTTGTGATCCGTGTACACCTCCGTACGAGTACCAAAGAGGCAGTGATGCCAAATCTTCAAGGCATGAACCACAGCAGCTAACTCAAGATCATGGGTAGGGTAATTCTTCTCATGGGGACGTAACTGACGAGATGCATACGCAACCACCTTCCCATCTTGCATCAAAACACAACCTAACCCAAGCTTAGATGCATCACAATACACTTGAAAACCCCTCTTTGGATCAGGCAAGATCAAAATGGGTGCTGATATAAGGTGGTTTTTCAACTCTTGGAAACTCTGCTCACATTCTTCTGAACACTTGTACTTCACGTCCTTCTGAAGCAGACGAGTCTTTGGCTTAGCAATCTTGGAGAAATTCTCTATGAACCTCCGATAGTAGCCTGCAAGACCCAGGAAACTACGAATCTCTAGAACTGTCTTTGGTTGTTTCCAATTAGTTACGGATTCCACATTACTAGGATCAACGGCAACTCCTCCAGCTGAAATGATGTGCCCAAGAAACTTTACTTCAGACAGCCAAAATTCACATTTGCTAAACTTGGCATACAGCTGATGTTCTCGTAGCTTCTCTAGTGCAAGGCGAAGATGTTCTTCATGCTCTTCTCTGGTTCAGGAGTAGATGAGAATGTCATCAATGAAGACCACCACAAACTTGTCCAGATATTCCATAAACACCTTATTCATCAAGTTCATGAAGAAAGTAGGGCCATTGGTAAGTCCGGAAGACATAACAGTACATTCAAACAACCCATACCGAGTGGTAAAGGCCGTCTTAGGTATATCTTCCTCTTTGATTCTCAACTGATGATACCCTGATCGAAGGTCAATCTTGGAGAAAACGGTGGCACCTTTAAGCTGGTGAAACAAATCATCAATTCTAGGCAGAGGGTACTTATTCTTGATGGTCACATCATTCAATGCACGATAATCCACACACATCCTCTGAGTATGATCCTTGTTTTCCAAAAAATGACCGGAGCTCCCCATGGAGACGAGCTTGGTCTAATGTATCCTTTCTGAAGCAGATCATCTATGTGTCTCTTCACCTCTGCTAACTCATTGGCTGCCATTCTGCAAGGCCTCTTATGAATTGGGGTGGTCCCTGGTACCAGATCTATTCTGAATTCTATATCTCTCTTAGGCGGCATACCAGGTAAATCATCCGGGAACACCTCCGGATAGTCCCATACTATGGGAATCTCTTGCAAAGTTATTTGGTTCCAGCTCGACCTTAAAGGTTCGGAAGGCAAAGCGTGAACAGTTACAACTTGACCATCATTGCTGGTGAGAGTTACCTTTCTATTAGCACAGTCTATCACACCTTTATATCTAACTAACCAGTCCATCCCTAGGATGACATCAAGGTCTTTGGACTCTAACAAAATAAGGTTGGCCAGAAATGGAACACCTTGAATCTCTATTCTGATAGAAGGGCTACGTTGTGATGAGAGGGCTTGATTACTGGGAGTACTAACCATCAAAGGACATCTAAGATCTTCTATTTCCATCCCATGATTTCCCGCAAAACTCATAGACAAAAAGGAATGTGTAGCACCAGAATCAAAAAGCACTGTTGCAGGAACTGAGTTAACAGGGAACGTACCCAAAATCACATCTAGAGCACCCTAGGCTTCTGCAGCAGCAACATGGCTGACACGAGCCTTTGATGCTGGTGCTGTGGAGTTATTCTGCACAGGAACAACCTTCACACGTCGAAGCTTCGGACACTTGTTAGAATAATGACCTGGTTCGCCACAGTTGAAGCACACTACTGGCTTGTTTCCTTGCTCCCTCCTGACAGACTGGTGCTGGACTGGGGTTGCTGTAGGACGTGGAGCTTGGTTACGGTTGTTATTGCCAGCATTGTTGTTGTAGAACTGGCGCTGTGGGCGAACAACCGATGAAGATCCTCCCGGCGGTGCTGCCTGAGGACCCATAGTAAGACGTGGCCTCTGACTATTCCCTTGCTGAGCCTTGAAGTGAGCAATCCTGCATTTCTTCTGCTCCATACGGTTGTACTAATCTTCCTGGCGAATGGCCTTATCCACCAACTTCTGGAAATCAGAATAATCCCCAGTCATCAGTGGGTAAGATAGCTCATGATTCAGTCCTTCCAAGAACTTCTCTTGGCGCTCTTCGTCAGTGCGGACATCCTCTGGAGCATAACGGGCCAAACGATTGAACTCATGCAGATACTCGGTGACGTCACGAGATCCCTGAGTGAGCGCCCTGAACTCCTTCTTCTTGAGAGACACCACTCCCGATTGTACATGAGTCTTCTTGAGAGCAGCAGTAAACTCAAGCCAAGTGATTGGTTCAGCAGTAACTCTGTTGAGACGGAAATGATCCCACCACTCAGACGCAGGGCCATGAAGCTGCTGCGAAGCAAAGGAGACTTTTTCTTGGTCAGTGCACTGAAGCAGGTCCAACTTCTTTTCTATGGCGTGTAGCCAATTGCTAGCCTCAACCGGATTGGTAGTGCTGGAAAAAGTGGGCGGCCTCACACGAAGAAAATCTGCTAACTTGTTCTGGGGAGGAGCATGATTGTTCCCTTGGTTCTGTTGGTTCTGGAGTTGTTGCATCATCATGTTCATAAGTTGAGCTTGTTGAGCAAGGACTTGGGTAAGTGTGGGATTCTCGCCATTGTTGTTGTTGTTAGATCCATTTCCATTGCTGCGAGTGTTCACCATCTGGCAAAGATAAGAGCATAAGGAGGGAAGCAAGGGGAAAAAAACCACTTAGGACATGGAACTAATTTCTTCTTGACTTTTATTGACCTAAGCTGAGTTTTCATTATTACATATAACTGAAGACTCTCACACCACTTAACTCACCAACTTCCTAACACTCAAAAGCAAGCAAATGCATGCCTTTACATCCCACCAACGATGTAAACCACATGCAAGACCCACACACACAACCAAACTTAAGCAAGCAAACTAACACAACGAACTAAGGCAACGACTTAACAAGGCGCCTAGGTCTTCCTGGCATCGGAGTTGACTGAAGGCTCGTTCGGCTCATCCTCGTCATCTTGAGTAGCACCCCACTCGACCTCTGAATGAGTGCGTTCTTGGCCTTCTTCCACATCATCACTCAGAATGATGACCGGAGGATCCGCTGGGGCTAGGACAGCTTCTCTTGCCACCACACGAACCTTGGGTGCCAGCTGGTTGCGGGGAACAAAAAGGGCTCTCTTCCTTGCCGTAAGATGAACCCTGGCCTTCTGGGGTGGCGCTACTCCCTTCAATTCCGCCAGTTCCTTTTCCAGACGATCAACCTTGTCCTGCAGCTTACATATCTTGCCACGGTTTCGGTCTTCACGAGCTTGAGCAGCCAACACGATGTCAGCGCGGGTCTCATCCATGGCCCAAAGCATCACGACCAAATGTGTTGTGGTAGCATCATTCTCAAGTCCTTCAGGATCAACGTAGCTGGCACGGTCACTTCCCTGGGGCTGACGAGGATGGTAGCGATACTCCGTGTCGGCCAACTACTCATCGTAGCGGTCGCGAAGCTCTCCTATGGCGATCCTTGCCACCTCCTGACAAGCGTGAGGATAGCTTTTCCCTCCAGCTTCAAACATCACCGATGGGATATCTTCACGATCACTGTTCAAGGTGACCTTGACGCGGCACTTCTGTTCATCGCGATCATGGGGAATCTGGGCATACAGAGGGGTAGTCCCGAATCCTATGGCGAAGGACATCGTACGCAGCTCCCGAACAAAACCCTCAAAACCGAACAAGTACTCAGGCTTGAAGAGCGGCATCTAAAGACAAATGAAAGGAGAGAGTTAAGACATTTATCCAATTAATAGCACAAGTTTTTGGATTAATTTAAATAGAGTTAGAAAATCAAAGTGAAATATAAATAAAGTAAACTAGCCTTGTAGATAAGATGAGAAAGTTGAAACAGGATTATATACTTTTGCACATTTGAATGACAGATTTTCAAAATAAAAGAAAATAGAGTTATAAATCCAGCATACTAATTGCAACATAATTAGATAAATAGAAATAATGTTGTAAAACTTTTGCTGGTAAATGGGCCATTAGTACAGTAATAGATGTACAGTACTAACAACATAGGAATAAATAAATTTTGAATGAGAACAATTAAAGAGACTATAATCTGCATGTGCCATTAGCTTGCTTTAATTAAAAGAGAAAGAGAGGAGAACAGACCTTTTTTTTTTCAATATTTTTAGAGGGCTTCTATGGGTAACCATTTGGCATAACCTAGGGTCAAGGAGGCTCTGATACCAACTTGTCACGCCCGGAATTTCTATCCAAAACTCCAAACGTTTACATGTGTGTAAACCCTCGTCCAGGAATCAGCCGAGGCACACAATAACAAATTGATAATCGAGTGCAATATTTATCTAATTAATCGACGAATATAAAGTCATTACAGAGGTAGATAGTTCCTCTCAAACAATAAAGATCTAAGCAGCGGAATATAAAATAAACAACGCAGGTGACTCCAATCCACAAGAATCTTGACCAGAGCTACACCTAATCCTCCACACCTTCAGCATCACTGTAGAACTCCTCCTCTGATGAATGATTGCAAGGTGAGTATATGGTATACTCAGCAAGCCACGCAGCAAATATGCAAGTGCAAGGGATAACAAAGGATGGCATAATATAGACTCATTTGCGTAAATGGCATTTAATAAATACTACAGAATTTAGCAAAACAGTAAAGTATTTAATTAAGCAATATTAATCCAACGCTATGCAACACACCCATTGCACAGGCCCAACCATTCCCGGCTGTACAGACCTATCTCCAAACCAGGAATATGCCATTCCAAACCAGAAGCTAAACAAATTATTACCAATTACAGAATCATTTATTATGGTGAGACGTGTGGGACTAATCACGAAATATATTGTTAGACTCGCCCATGACCGCGGGCACGGCTATTCGAATAGTTCTACTCTGGCCAGAGGCGTACCACTGTACCCCCAAGACACAACCTCAACATCATGTCAACCATGCGTCACGATACATAGCAAGTACTCGAATAGAGATTGTGACATTACCCTCCGCATAACGCAATTCAAAGCAGTGCACCATTCCTGGATCATAATCACCCCCTTATAAAATAGGGCATGGACTCCCCAGCGACCCCCGTGGGCTTATCTCCGCCACTTCTCAACCCGGTGCCCCACAATGAACCTCACTACACAAAGGGTAAAGCCGTTGCCCACGTTGGCTTGTGGTTGGCACGGTTAATGTTTCACAACCGAAACTCGTGAACCGGTCCTTAACTATCATGAGCACGACCATCCAAACCATGTGCTCACAACCCACCATTATCAAGTTTTAGTTGGCATATTTATTAATCACCCTATCATGATTAACCATCATAATCTACCATTAATCCATCATCAAGTAATGGTGAAACATTAATTACCCCATTCATGTGAGCTAGTGTCTCTAAGCATGTCTAAGCATCCTAATTAATTTAGCTAAAACCATATAATGTTCTAGCTAATCCAATTATTAACCAAGTGACAAAGTAAAGGTAATCAAAACAAAGGGGCTTTAGCAACGACAATAGGTTGTTCCCACCCGATGGCATTCAAAAATAAATGCAGTAGTTGAATAAAACAAATAGCTTTAAATGAGATCAACATGCTCAAAGGGTATTTAGGATCTGGGTGACTTGCCTTGAGCTTCGTGAAACACTTCGGAACCTTCCTCCACGTAAACGCTCTCCTCCGGAACATCGGAAACTAAAGCGAATGAACAAAATCAATAAAACAGTACAAAAACAAGCACAAACAGTACATGTGGATATTTTTAACATGTAGATCTCGATTTTAGATGAATTTAGCAACTTGAACCACTTGAATCCGAGTTACGATGATTTAGTTATGAATTTCCGAAGATTAACCAAAATTCACCTAAAAAACAAAAACGACCGGCGACGAACAGACAGCAACAGAAACTAGGGCCGGCAGTGGTGGTGACTTTCCGCTGGCTTTCGACAGAGACGAGTGGGTGGCCGGGCTTCCTCTCCTTGCTGCGAACCCAACGGTGGTCCTCCCGAGCGACGGCGACGACCAGAACGACGACAAAGCGCGGCTGAACTTTTCTCGGCGACGACGGCGCACAAGCAGCAGCGGCTAGGGCACCACGGTCGACGAGGGGCTGGGGCGAAGGTAGTGGCGGATAGAGGAGGTCCAGGGGGGTCCATTTTATAGGGGCAGGGGTGGCGGCTAGGCCCAAGGCAACCGACAACAGAGATGGAAAAACTAGGGTTAGGAAGGAAAAAAACTGATGCGAAGCGATCTCGAATCCGGTGATTTCCAAACGAATTAGACTAAACTTTCTATAGAGAAGAGATAGAGGAGGTCAAGGGGATTATTTCCCCTCTATCAATTTAATCAAATCGGGCAAGAAACGAAGAAATTTTGGAAGGGGCCGCGGCTCTATGGCTCTCAGAGTCGGCGGCTGCTACGACTTCAGGGCCGCCTGCATCTTTCTCCGACTGATCCCCAGTAGAGGCTGGGCTTCGGCAGTACTGGTGATTTTCCCCGACTGACTATGAGTCGGGGGCTCAGGGCCTGACTCGTTTGGAGCTGCAACGGGTGGAGTATCGTTTTTGCTACCTAGATCAATGTCTTGGGGTTTCCTGAACCCCGCAAGATGGATTTCGACGTCATCATTTTTTTCCAAGAAATCAAAGATAACAAGAATGAGATATGTGAGTAACACTACTACAAAAACAATCTTTCGTGGCGGCCATTTTGGGTCTTCGCTGGCGGTATTTGGCGCCGCCACAAACCAAAGGCTAGTGAAGATCAAGATCTTCGCTAGCGGTTACAGACCGCCAGCAAAAAAATATCTTCGCTGGTGGTCCCATTATGTCGGCCGCCAGTAAAGCCATATCTTCGCTGGCAGCTGGCTTAAGTCAGCCGCCAGCGAAGATAATCTTCTCTGGCGGCTTACTCTCTTTTAGGAAACGTGGCCCGCTAGCATAAAAGCGAGGTGCCCGCCAGGAAAAATAGGACATCGTCCTATTTTTGACACGTGGCCCGCCTGCCAAGATGCAATTTTTTTTAAAAAAAATTGAAACAATATATATTATTTTTTCTTACCTTTGTTCATGTATTTTAGTGGATGATATAACTAATCGAGCTATCGATAAAGTATGTTCTCTTTCGTGCAGCCGCAATTGATAATTAATATAAATGCACACGGAAATAATATATGAAAATTAATATGTACAGATATACATATACAACTTTGAAGCACCTGTATAGATAGAATTCGATTACCGACACCACATATACAAGTAGTTCAATGTCTTACAACCCGACCGATATACATATGCGTGAAACCTATCTATATTACAGTCCTGCTCCAGTTAGATAAACATTCGTTCTCCGGCAGGGCCAAAACTCCATCGTGGTCGAAAAACCTCCCAAGCTGATGTGCGCACTCACGGTGGATGAAGTAGCACATGTCACGTTGTATGTTCTCAATGGTTTTATCATCGAGCTCCCTTTCAGACTTGGGAATTTTTGGAAGCTGCATCGAGTTCATGACAAATTAAGGAAATTGTTCACAGTAATGCAAGTTAGCAATTAACTTAACAAGAGTATTGATGGTTTGTACTTACATCGTCGTAATTCGCGCAGTATCTCCCATTCACCCTAAGGTATTCGCAGGTGTAATATCCGCATAGTACGGTTCCCACCGGTTGCTTATGACACTTTTAACATCAATTATAAAGTATATAGTTAATTAAATGGAAAAACACATGGAGTTATAAAAATTAAGTAGTATCGTTTGGCATCCAAATTTACTTACCGGCCACTTATTGCGGATGAGAATGTGTTGTCTTGAGTTTTCCGCCTTGCTGGTAATATCTTTTATATGCATTGTATGCAGAGATAATTAATTTAGATTCGTCAAAGATAACAACACGTCATGAGAATATATATAAGAATAAGAAACATCCATGTATGTAACTTACAGATCGATAATTCTGAGCATTTCTTGATATGTATTGCTGTCTTTATCAAGAGAATCCAAGACGACGACTTCATTGTACTTTGGATAGAGAAGAAAAACTATCCAATGGTTGCTGCAAAAGAAATGGTTAGTCCAGCCGTGATTATATGTATATACTCGTATTTAATATGTAAACTTCCTCAAAGGCGTATGGCGCGTAAACGCATTCCTTGTCCTGCGAAGATTCAAGTGCTATAGCTACATAAGTAGCAACATCGAGAATCTTTTCCTGATGTCTTTGTTCTGTATATACGTCCCTCTCTTGTCGCGTCATCGCCTGAACATGTGCCGGTAGCTGCTTCTGGTCTAGCACGTAGGTGTGGTTCGGCTGGCTTATCCGGCACGGGTTTAGGTAGCCGATAGGCTTTCTCATCGCTTCGGCTTCCACGTAATTCATCCTGCCAAAAAATAAGCTTAGGTCAAATTACGTATGCACATAGGTACAATGATTTATTGATACGTTCCAGTCATGCACTTACAGACACCAGATGCCGATCAAATTGGCATCGAGCCTCTTCCGACGGTAGAGGGCATGCATATCGAAGAAATTGACTTGGAATAGGCATGGCCCGCTCCAGAAGATGTTCTCCTGCACGGCAACTGTGAACGGTGAAAGGCCTTTTATGGTGCTTGCCCTGATGTACCATTCATGCCACCTCCTTAGTTGCCACGATCCTTCTGTTAGTTGCCAGGCATGGATGAATGGTTGGCCATTCTGAAACTCATGCGGCACATTCGGGCAGTTGATATAATTGAGATAATCTTCCATGGTTTGTTTGAGGCCTGTTAATTTTCGATCATCAAAATCGGCATCTTTGATATCTTTGTCCCTTCCACGGAATGCCGTTATCATATATCTTTTCTTCGATTCACTTTTCCCTTTGTGCTTGTGTGTCCTTACCATCACTGGCACATCGGCACCCTTAGGTTCCTCTGGTTGCGATGGCTGTGGTTGCGATGGGTCTAGTTCATCGGGCATTTTCCGTTTAGGCTCAGATTGTGCAGGCTCTGATTGCTGTGCCGGAGTCACTTCCTGAATTTGTTTTTCTGATTGATCATTTTCAAGCCCTGATTGTACTTCTATCTGCTTTTCAATTGGAGGTGACGCAAGAGCAGGCTCTGATCTTGGAGGTGATGCAACTAGATGATCTGTTTCTGGAGGTGATGAAACTGGAGGATTCCTCGGTTCTTGGTCCCTTGGTGGACGAGACGGTGACACCGCTATCCTTGGTGGACGATCCATTCCATCTGTTGACCCTAGTTGAATATCATTCTTGTGCCACAGTATAAACTGGTCAACGGCATCTCCAAGGTACACAATCCCCTCGGGTGTTGGAATGTCGATCTCGTGCATCCGGTGAGCCTCATTGACCGTCCGGACCTCTACCTTGGCATAGTCATCCGGAATGTCTTGGCAATGGAATCTGCGGCCCGGTATGAATCTCCCAGTTGCAACCTGTATTTTCTTTCCGGCCCTGCCGACCGGAATCAAGAGCCTGCAAGGAGTATCCTCCGTTACATCGTCCATTGGAGGGGACGGATCAGGCTACGAAACGGCACCACCGTGCATCATATTATGGCTCCAATATCTATGGCATTCCTCACGAGCTGCAGCCCTAGCCTGGGATTCTATCTCTTCCTTATAGCGATCACGCTTCTTGTAGGTATCAGCATCCTCTTTGAATCCATCCTTCCAGCTAGTCTTTGAGGATACTCCCCGGACACGGCCAGAGTGCTCCGGGTTGCCCAACGCACAAGTCAGCGCGTCCCGGTCTCTATCTGGCACGAACATCCCGGCCTCTTGCTGCGTGACGATGTTCTTCATCTTGACAGCTACCTCCTGGAGCTTTGGACCCTTGAAGACTACATCCCCCTCCGGGGTGAAGGCCGGTGTTCTTGCACGCACCCAGTTCCTGGTTCATGGATTGTGATTTTTCATAGGAATCGGTTTCTCAGCCTTTTCCATCTCTTCATCTTGTTTTGTCCATTTCTTAACCGCTTGACGGTAACCGGTCGATCCTAAACGATGAGGATATTCATTCCTTCTTGCTAGTTCAGACATCCTCTGGCTCTTCTCCTTTTCCTCCGCCGATGTCTTCACCGCAACGAACTCATCCCACTGGGCTGGTGTTATCTTTCCGTACTCCGTAAACGGCGTGCATCCCTTCTGAACATATTTCTTGTTAAGGTCTGTTTTCCAGTTTCGCCACAGCTTGCCCATGGTCTTGAGTGCATAGTCCTTCGCTGTGGAGTCGTCTGTCCCTTGCGGATACTCAAACTTGCTTTGCAGCGACGTCCAACAGCTGTTCTTTCTAGTGTCAGGAACTTTCTTCCAATCCTTCCATGTGATCTCCACGATATCCCTAACTATCGCCCCGCATTGGTTGCTATACATGGAACATGAATCTTCGGGTGATAGGGGTTCCCCTTTCTCACTGATCCGCGTCAGCACGCTGACTTCTTTCAACAGTATGTTCTTCTCTCGCTCGCCTCTTCTTTTCTTGGGTTTACTTGAAGCTGAGATGCGCACGACAGCTCCAGCTTCCGCTTCCGCTTCGGGTACAGCTCGGGCTTTCCTTTTAGATCGGCGTGGAGCATTCTTCTATATTTGCATTTCACGTGACATCGGTTATAATTCATATATATACTTAATACGATCGGAACTAATCATATATAATATGTTACGTACCACCGGTTCATGGGGAATGTAGTCGGAGTCGACTTCTTCATTGTCGCTCCCACCCTTTTTCTTCCTTGCAGGAGAAGGATGGGGGTCACTCGGCGAGTGATACGATCCACTCCCTTCCTCACCGGATCTTGACGGCGACGATTCCTCTGCGACTACTTGTGTGCAAATATCCTCCTCGACCATCGGTGGAGTTGGCTTGCCCTTGTCTCCCGAGGGTTGCGCTTCGGTCGGTTTTTCCATTGATATCCTTTTAAGGTGAGTTTATATTAGATGCGGAATGGAATCGTTTTACTGTCCTAAGTGCATAAGATGGAGTAGATGCCCAAAAATAATTTTAAAACGCTTAGACTACAATGGATGAAAGTTTCATGTTTATGTTTTTGCATGCGGATATGTAGATAAAAAATTCACCAACTTATTTATAGATTAAAATAAATAATAAATTCCATGTAACTACATATTTTGTGATCTTAGTTGCAGGAAACTATATATACTTTGATATTTCACACTTAACTACATATATTTCACATATATTTAAGTATTGAAGTTTTACAAAACAACACTATCAACGAATGGACCACCCGCAAGATAACGTGGTTGTTCCACCTAGGATGTGGACATGGAACTTTATCCTAGGTGGAACAACTACGATGTCACGTCCGCATCCAAAATATATGTAGATAAATAGCCACGTCATCTTGTAGGTGGGCTCATATATTCGTGAATAGTGTAGATTTAAGCGTTAAGTGTTAAAATGTGTATGGTATTCTAAAACATATAGTTTTGTAAAATTTACCCAAAAATAAACTAAATTTTCTGCGAATGGATGAAAATAGAAGAAGAGACCATGCCCCATAGATAAAACAAAAAACCTCCCGAAAATTTTGTAATATTTGAAGTTCATTTGGCACCTCAATTAGTTTGGTCAATGTATAAATAGTTGCAAGAAACTATAAATACTTTGCATAAATAGTTTGGTCAATGTATAAATAGTTTCAGTACTATGCATAAATATTTAAGGTAACGAATCATAATAATATATATAAATTTAGCATCAAATTTATTACAAAGTTTCATATATTCAACAAAAAAATTAAAAAAATATATAAATTTAGCATCAAATATATTCAACAAAAAAATGAAAAAAAAATGCTCTCACGGTGGCCGGCGGTGGTTGCGCAAAGGAGGCGGCGACGGCGGTGAAGAGTCGGCGGCGGTGTGCTCCGGCGGCCGGCAGCGGTTGCGCAGAGGAGGCGGCTGGCGGCGGTGCTCGGAGGGGACGGAGGAGGGCCGGCGTGGTGCCCACGGCGGTGGCGGCTCACTGGCTGCCGGCGGTGGCGTAGAGGAGGCGGACGGCGTCGGTGAGGAGGCAGCGGCGCTTGGTTTTCGCTGGCGGCGGCGCTCAAAAAATTCGGCAGCCTGTCGGTACAGATCTAGGGTTTTCGCGCCTTCGCGACTTAGGAAAATTTGGGACTCCCGCGTGCCCATATTTATAGCCAAGCCATTTTCGCTGGCGGCCCGTTTAAGTAGCCGCTAGCGAAAACCATTTTCGCTGGCGGACGGCTCATCTCTCCGCTAGCGAAAATCATTTTTTCTAGCGGCCACTTAAGCCGTCCGCCAGCGAAAATGTTTTTCGCTAGCGGCTACTTAAGCGGGCCGCCAGCGACAATGGTTTTCGCTAGCGGAGAGATGACATGGACTGCCAGCGAAAATATTTTGGCACTCATATCAGAATTTATTTTTTACACAACTAAATGTACAAATAAATACATAACATAAATATGCACATAAATTTATTTGATACATTTATGTGCATATTTATTTAGTTGTACATCGATAGAATGACGTATCTCTAAATCTTGCCAGTACGGAAGGTACTTAAAGAAAATGGGGTGCTTCTTGAATGGCCCGCTAGCGCTTGCTGGCTCTTGGGCCTCATTTCTCTTCCGCTTGTTTGTTTCCTTCTTTTTGGCCTTCCCAAAAACAACCTTAAGCTTTTTCGTTATTGAGAACACTTTGTCACCCTTCCATGGTTCTGGTGGATCACCATCCTCAATAATGTTGTCGAAATATTCTGCTTTGGAGCGGTACGGGTGATTCTTTCTTAAGTAACGTCGGTGCCACATGTACACTAGCTTCTTTGATCCCTGAAGATACCTGTACACTGTACCATCAACACAAATAACGCAGCCTGTCTTCCCCTTGAGCTGTCCTGATAGTGAGAACAGTGCGGGCAAGTCGTTGACGGTGACAAAGATAATTGCATGAAGCGTGAAGTAATTTTGCATGAATTCATCCCAAACCCGGACCCCGTGATTCCACAGATCAGCCATATCTTCCAGCAAAGGCTCCAAAAACACATCCATGTCATTGCCTGGTTGTCGTGGTCCCTGTACAAGGATGGTCAACAAAATATACATCCTTTACTGACATAGCCACGTAGGGAGGTTGTACATGGTTAGGAGTACTGGCCACGTGCTGTATGAGCTGCTCAAGTCACCAAATGGATTCATTCTATCGGTGCTCAATGCAAACCTTACATTTCTTGGGTCCTCTGCAAACTCATGATACTTTGTGTCAAATTCCTTCCATTGTCGAGCATCTGCCGGATGTCGAATCATCCCATCCTTTTTCCGCTTTTCACAATAACAGCGCATCAGTTCAGCATCCCTCGGGTTGGAGAACAAACGCTTCAATCGATCTTTCACCGGAAGGTACCACATGACCAACTGGGGGATCTTCTTCTTCTTGTTGTCTTTTGTCTCGTCTTGGGTAACATCCTGACCCTCGGACTGGCTACGGCTTGTTTTGTATCGACTAGTGTTGCACATTGGGCATCTGTCCAAATCCTCGTACTCTTTACGAAACAGTATGCAGTGGTTAACACACGCGTGTATCTTTCGCACACCCAGAGATAAAGGGCAAATAAGCTTCTTCGCTTCATATGTGCTGGTTGGCAGGGAGTTGGGTTGCGGAAACAGTTTCTTCAATAGAACCAACAAATCGTTGAAACTACTATCCGACCAACCGTTTCTTGCCTTCAATCTCATAAGTTCAAGCACCGTCCGCAACACTGTGAAATCCTTCTTGCAACCATTTGCCTCATCGTACAAAAGATCCTTCGTTGCCTTTTGTAATGATTCGAAGTTCTCCAACCCACGAGCGGACCCAGCTACAACCTCAGGTTTAGCATGACACAACATCTCTTCCAAATCAAAATTACCATCATCTACGCAGGCATTACCATCATCGACCTCATCAACTATACTGTGCTGACCATCATCGCCACCAACATCATCATCAACATTAATGGGCTCTACTTCCTCTTCTCCTTCTTCTGCTACTACCATCAAATCCTCGTCCCAGTTGAACACTTCATCCTGTACTATCGCCCGGTTGGGAACTTGTTTGCTTGGGATCTCTCCATGATGTGACCAATTTGTGTAGCCTGCAACAAATCCATGCGTCACCAAGTGCTGCTCGATTATAGATGGGTCGATCCAAATTTTCTGATTCTTGCAGTCCAAGCATGGACATCTAATTTCCTTCGTCTTCTTAGATGCAGCATTCTTTTTAGCAGCTTTCATGAACATGTCAACTCCTTCAATGTATGAGGCATGATATCTCTCTCTATACATCCATGCTCTGTCCGCCATCTATGCATTATTTGTGAAAAATATATGTACAACTTCGTCACTTTATATATTTTTGATAATATGTCACATTAAATTTATACTAATTAATATTTATAACCACTATAATCTAGACAAGATATTTAAAGCTAGCCAAAAATCTACAAACTACAAACAACTAGAAAAAATAAAAAACTAGCCGCCAGAGAAGTTTTTTTCCAAACGCCATGAAAAACTGATTCCGTAGTAGTGTAAGAATGGCACCCTGTGGATCTTCGGATTTTGGGAGCTGGCCGACTGGCCGGAGATTTAGTCGGAGCCGGCTTGACGCCAGCTTGCGATTCAGTCATTTCATCTTCGGAGTCGCTGCAGACTAGTTTTCTCTTCTTCAGTTTCTGCTTGGGGTCGCTCTCTTCGACAACTCGCTTACTTTTCCCGGCTGGGTTGATCTTTGGTCCGCCAGTCGGTTGGGGCTTTTTTGGAGTAGGTTCCTTATGAGCTGGTACAGGTGGTTTTGAAGAGAAGCGTTTGTTGTCCTAATCAAGGAATTTTCCATATGAGCTAAGGTAATAGTCAGATTGGTAACAGTCGGATTAAAAGGCTTATAGATCTTTACCTCTGGAGGTGGCCGCACTAGGCCGTAAGGAATCACAGGCAGCTTGTGGCTATAATCAATCGAGATCCCCGAGGAGAAAACCTTGTACATCCGGTTGCACATGATTTTGAAATCAATAGAATCCGGGTCTGCTCGGTTCGGGTTCGACTGACCTTCATATTCATACGCAGGCTTGCTCCTTTCTTTAATTGGAGCCAGTCGGCACTTGATGAAGTACCGACCGACTTGCTCCCCTTGTAGGCCTTGTTGTTTGATTTCCATTAATTGAAGTAACAACTCGTTGGCCTGGGCGAGTTCATCACCATCTGGGAAATTTCTCCAGTTTTCATGTGGAATAGGCGGAAGACCGACAAATTCAGGAAGACTAGGAGATGGATTAGAGATATAAAACCAGTTTGAGTGTCATCCTTTGTTGGAAGTTTTGAATGGAAGCAAGAAGTATTTTTGGGTCAGAGTTCCCCGCAACTGGAATCCAGGCCCGCCGATCACACATGGGTTGATTTTGTCAGGCTGAGGTTTGAGGTAGAATATGCGGCAGAATAATGCGAAATGTGGTTGGATGCCAAGAAAAGCTTACAAAGATGGATGAAATTAGCTATGTGAAGAACAGAGTTGGGATTCAAGTGGTATATCTGGAATTTGTAAAAAGCTAGAAGACCACGGAAAAAGGAAGATGTTGGAAGAGCGAAGCCAGAGTAAAAAAGGAAGAAAATACCACTATCTCACCGGTGTCGGGGGTTGGAAAATCTTCACCATAGGCAGGACGCCATCCAATGATTTCTTTAGCCGGCTTGACGCCATCCTTCACCATCTCCAGCAGATTTGATTCTTTCACATCAGATTTTACCCACTGCTCGAAAGGAATTTCTCTCTCCTCGGCCATGGATGAGGAATGGATCTAAGCGAAATGGTTAGCTTTTTGCGAGTGAGATGGAGGCAAGATTTGGGTGGAGGTGAGCCGCTGTAAAGCTTGATGTATGGAATCGAAGTTTGGAGGTTGTGCGCGTGAAGATCTGGAACCCTAGATTGCTGTCACTGTGCGTGGTTTAGGGATTTTCGGCGAGGAAGATGAAGCGGCAAGTGTTTTAACGGTTGAGTCAAGTTCTCGTGCGCTAAATGGGCCGGAAATTGCGGCTTAACTGTAGCCTATGAGGCTTCAAAGGTCTGATATATGTCCCTAGGGGCTTAATCTCTTATGTAATGAGCAGAAAGGAAAATTTTGTCACGTCAGCGAGCATATCAAATTGATCAAGTATCATTACTTTGGCTTATTAACCATTTTTGGTTATTTTCTGGTGATTGGGAAATCTTATAAGAGATTTTTGCCATATATGCTTTATTCTTTCCAAATGAGGTGAAGTCATGTATCCTTAGGGGCTAACAACACATTTATTTTAATAATGTGTGCATGGCATGACTAAGCTGTTTTGGAAGCTTTATAATCATGATATATATGGTTTTAATAGCCAATTTTCTTGTCAAATTTTTTGATATAACCAATTTTAGGATTGTTTATCATTTTGCTATTTAGGTTGCTAATAAACCACTCGGCTGGTTAATTATTATTGATTCTGACTATATAATTAGTTTTCCCAACTAAACACATAGTCGGGGGCTACACCTAATTAGGTGCATCTAGTCGATGCACCTGGGTATATTTTTTGTGAAATTTTTGAAAGGTTTTCAGTCCTTCACAGTCTTGAGATTTGGATACCGCACCTAGAAGATTATGGCAGAGATAATTGAAGTACTTGGAGTCGATGCTTTCTGTTTGAGAGAAGATTATCTCGTCGACTGTAGAGGTCTCAAGGGCCACTGTGGATATTATGGTACCCATATACCTCTAAATATAGATTATCCGACTAATTATCAGGGATATGTAATGTAATCAGAATATGAGTAGTATTAGGATTCAGGTGTTATATTGGCTTGTTTATCAAGGCATAACCCGTAGTCCTGGTATGGTGAGATTATAAATTAATTAGGAAAGATTTAAACCGTAACGAGGTAAATCTTATCTCGTAAACACTCATCTTCCGGGTATACAAGGAGAACAGGGTGCCCCTTACGGGCATAAGCTTCTAAGAGATTAATTGATAACTCGGAGGCAAAACCACCGAAACAGGAGTAGGGTATTACTTCTTCGTGAATGCCTGAACATGTCTAAATCCATCTACTTTTCCATCTTGATTGCTACCCCTTTTTTATATTGCTGAAATCTAGTTTCGACAAGTATATCAGTGGATGTAGAAAACAATATATAAAAAAAAACAGAGCATGCTGCTTTAAAAGAACGAGCAGTATGTAATCGTACTGATGACAAGAACTTGTGGGATGTAACCATTCAGTACTCGGTCAAATTAAGAAGTTACTAGTACAAAGATACAATTCAAATTAAGAAGTTAGTACAAAGATACAATTAAGAATATGAGAAAAGAAGAATCATCACTCCTAGCTACCTTGAAAAGACGGCTTCGCCGTCGTCGGCATGATATTGTGCCAGAATGGATACAGAATGGAAGGAAGTGTCAGAATGGATACAGATTGGAAAGCTAACTACAATCTTGAGCTTATCGATAGAGCCCTGTAAAAGAAACCAAATCACAATAGAGATGTGTTGTACGTGTTTCTACCAGCCGACGTTGCCATGATTCATTGGCTGGGAGTAACTCCAGAAACTTGTCGGGCGCTGTGGCAGCCACCGCCATCGTTCGACAGTTTTCCTCCGCCTTTCCTGCTGCTACAAATAAATCCGTGTGATGTCGTTGCTGTGGGATTCCTGCGAAAGGGGAAAGGATGTCAGTCACCAGAAAAAACCATCAACGAGAATTTCTAATGGACGTAGATCTAAATATCTAATCGTCACCGCCGATGGGCAGCACTACACTGCCGCCTGATACCGTTGCCTTGTGATCATCCGTTGCCTCGTCACGCTAATTGGTACGGAAAGCAGAGAGTGAGATATTACCATGCTGCCCGTCGCCACCTTGGGAACGCCTCCGAAGGCTCGTCTCCCTTTTGCCTGCGGACAGGATGATGGAGCGCGCCGTCGACCAGAGGTACGTGCACTATTAGAGAACCAATCTATGCTCGGTTAGCTAAAATCACAAATCTCTTGGTACTCTTACGAACCGGTTCTAAAAATAATATTTAGTGTTGGTTCGTAAGCCCAAGATCTTTTGTACCGGTTGATAACACCAACCGATACTAAAGATCATTTTTAATACATGTTCAATTAGATCCCGAATTGGTGGAACCAACCGATACTAAAGAACAACAGTCCTCTCCCCTTCTTAGTTATTACCCGGACCTCTCCCCCTTCTCTCTCCTCTCTCCTCTCTCCTCTCTCCCTTGTCATGTCCTCTCCTCGCTCCGCCTCCTCTCTCCTGTGGAAGACAGCGGCGCCGGCGCCTCTCCCCCTCGATGGTGATGGGCAGCGGCACGCGGCGACACCCTCCCCTCTGGCGGTAGGGAGGCAGTCGTAGGCAGGGAGGGGAGGGGAGATGCAGCCCCACGGTGGCCTGGATCCAGTGGGAGGGGAGGGGAGGTGATGCAGCAGCAGCCCGGCAGCGGTGGCAGCCCGGTGGTGACGCCCTCCCTTCTGGCGGCAGGGGAGGGGAGGCGGTGGTGGCCCGACGGTGGCATCCAGGCGGTGGCTCCCAGCGAATTTTTGTACTTTTTTTCCTGTATTCTTGTAGTACTGTATTTTCTAGGATTTGTATTCTAGTAGTAGTGTTCTAGTTGTTGATGAAATCGATTGTAACTGTGATGGAAAGAAATTTGTTTTTGATGATGGACAAAAATTCTCTGAATAGATGCATAGTATAAAAAACAGCCAGGAAAAAAAAGAACATTAAAAAATCTATCTTTCACCAACGGTATTAAAGATATGTATATTGTACTGTATTGTGTATGCAATAATTAACTAAATTAGGTATTACCAAAATAGTTGCATATAATATAAAAAATTCATAGTTTCATGTAACTTACCTTAGTTTTGCTTGTAAGCCTTGGGACCATGTAAGCCTGAGCGTCGTCCACGTCAGTAACCGGACCACGCAATTCTAACAATATAAAAAAAATTAGTTAAAACCATGTACAGTGAATAGGAGTCAACACAAGATAATTAACCCTAAGCCTAATTGGTCCTAAGTCTAATACTTAGGTCCTAAGTCTAATAGTTAGGACTAATTGGTCCTAAGTCTAAATTCAGAACATCTAAGTCAAATCGTACGCTTGCTAGCTCATTTGCTCGTTCGTTCATTCGCTCGTTTGCTCGCACGTTTGGTCGTTCGTTCGGTCGCTCGGTCGTTCGGTTGGTGGTTCGTTCGGTCGCTCGCTCGGTGGTTCGTTCGGTCGTTCGTTCCTTCAGTCGCTCGGTTGTTCAGTCGGTGATTCGTTAGGTTGCTTGCTCAGTGGTTCGTTCGGTCGGTCGTGAGGTCGTTCGTTTGGTTGAACGATTGTTCGTTCGGTTGGACCTTCGGTTGTTGGCCGGCCATGGCGACAATGGCAGTGCCGGTAGTGGCGGCGTCGGCGATGGTTCCATCATGTGAAATTAATGACATACACAATTGGCTACAGAGCAATGGTTCCATCATGCATGCATGGCCATTACAATAGGCGTGCTGGCCTCTTGGGTTGGAGTAGAGTAGGAAGATGATAAGTGCGTTTGTTGTCCTTGGTCTGTGTCGGACTGAAATATGATGATCAAACTTGAATGAAGGGAGAAAAGTTAAAGAAAAATCTTCAATTCACTAAGTAGAACCACACCAATATCTTTCCATTAGATTAATATTTTTGTATTGTTCTGTGAATGTATAGTCAGGATTAAAAAAATAATAATAGAAAATGGGTTTATTGATCTTCCAAAACAAGTATGAAGTACAGGATAGTAAGTTGCAGAGACTGAAACTCAACCTAACGACATTGCGCCAGAGACCACTTTAAACCATTGGCTATTTTGTACGGCTAAAATAGAAATTAAATCGTAATAATTTTGCATAGCATATAGCTTGTTAAAATAGATGTAAAAATATCTTAGAGAAGTTTTGAATGACATATTTTTTATATTCATGAAAATCTATTGTGAATAGTGATATGTCGTTTCTACTAACCTACTATACTACTACAGCTAGAAGTAGAATGTACCATAGTAGTGCTCTTAAAACCAAGCTTGTTCTGTAATAAGAATTGAAAACGCCACAGCATTACAGAATATTTTATATTCAGTAAAACTACAAAAGGTGATAAATAAATTGGTAGATAAAAAATGTACCTACCGACATTTTACCAACCTATCATGGTATCATTACACAAAAGAGAACAGATTTCTCAACCTATCATGGCAATATTACACAAAAAACGAACAGCTTTCCATTAGTATTAGGCACACTGGGAATGTGGGATTCACGTAAAGCTCGCTCGGCAGTTGATAGGATGGAAGGATAGTGCTTGTCGAGGATGAGCCACCAAGACGACGAGACCGACTGCGTCGGAAAGATCTACCCCAATGGCACGGCGGCGGTAACCTGGGAGGCCCGGGTCACATCGATGTGGAGGGCACCGGCTCAAAGGGAGATAAAGGCTGCGGTCAAGAGGAGCTACCGGCGCTCAATGATATCCGGATCCTGCCTATCAACGCCGCCTAGATATATCCGCACCGCTGGTGACCGCGCGCGGGAGGAGGTCATCTTCGGCGGGTGGTAGACAACCTGCAGGCAGGGGTTCAGCGGCGACCTGGCGTTGGGAGTTCGGGGCGACGCTGGCTGCGGACGTGATGCCGAGATTGGGACGATGGGAGAGAGGGGCAGGCGCGTGGATGAGATTGGAGTGGGAGGGTGAGGAGGAGGAGCGCGTGATTGAAGGGTGAGTGAGGTGGGAGCAACTGGGATGTTGGATCTTAGTGAGATGATCATGACCAATCAATGGGGAATGAGAAATGTAACACTGGTATTGGTGAATTATAGGGAGATAAGTAATAAAATTACTAAATGTTCTTTGTACCATACAGGTTGTCTTCTAAGTAATTGTTTTACTGGAATATAAAAGTAACGTGCGTCAGAGCAGTCATAGGACGTTGTCCTTTTTTTCGTGTTAGTGGATGGTAGTTAAGGCCTATGTATTGATCGATTGAAAAAGGGTTATTCCAGATCCGAAATAACCGGCTTCCGCAGTGTGGAGAGGAGGAAAGCGGTTTCTTCCACACAGAAGGCTCACCTTTGCATACCTAAAATCAGGGGCGGAGCCAGGATTTTAAGTCATTGGGATCATAATATGAGCTAGGTGTATAAAGTAAGGGTGCGTTTGGAAGTGAGTTTCAAACTTATACAACCTCGTTTTCTACGTGCATATTTTCTGAACTAATAAACTGGGTAATTTTAAAAAACTTGTACAGGAATGTTGCTTTTAAAAGTTATACTTTCATTTTAAAAGTTTTTTATGGATATAATTAATTAATCATGTAGTAATCTACCTCTCTGTTTTACGTGACCAGGGGATGAGTTCCCAACTTACAAGACGGAACAAAGCTTAAGGTGTTTCCAAGGGTCTTAAGATACACACTATGCTTTATAATGTCATTTATGATATCTCTGTATATTTGTCGGTGTCTTGAGCCCAGGGATATGTCGACTATGGGCCTGAGGTGACCCTGTCCGTCCACGTGGCCACCCTCGAGGGGCGAGAAGGCCCGAGGACGACGTGGCGGCCACCCTCCCATGACGCACTATCCCCTCGGGGGAAGATCCAGCAGGGGTCGGGCTCCCCCGACCCGCTCGGGCTGGCGCCACGTGCAACGAAGTGGGTGAGCGCTCCCAGCGCTCACCTAACCCGCATTAAATGATGGTGCAGGCGTAGTGCGCCTGCGCCGCGCGCGTGCTGCATCTATTGCGAAGCGACGCGCACGCATCTGACACCGGTCACCGTCGGTTGACCGGCGTCAGACCGATGCGAGTGACCGATGGGACAGCGTACAGTACCGCGCGTGCCGACGCACGCGCGTAGGTATGATACGCTTCCCAATGAAGCTACATCAAGATCGTGGGGGCCGATCCGGCTCCTACGCCACGTCAAGGTTGGTGCGTCAGGTCTAATCACCTGGCGCATCAACCGGCTTACGGTGGACTACCGGATTCCAGCCGTATAATGGAGAATGACGTGCTGGGCCGACCGCCATGATGGGTGGTCTGATCGATGCCATACCGGATCTATAGGAGCGGAAGACCTCCACTCCAAGCCACGGCATAGACTTTATCTGAAAAAGATTTTTCTTCTTTCTCTCTAGAAAACCGTATGTCTGGCCTCTGTGGTGTTCCCTTGAGAGATAAAAGGAGACCCAGACCTAGAGGAAGGGGGTTAGATTCTACTTTCCACTTCTTCTCCCTGGGTTGCGGCTAGCCGAGTCAAACTCCAGGGAGCTAGAATCATCATACACATAATCCACCACATAGGAGTAGGGTATTACGCCTCATCGACGGTCCGAACCTGTATACTTACTCGTGTGTCACCGTCCTCTGACAGGCGATCTCGATCCCCACCGGCCTCACCGGAGCCGGGCCTAAGGAGGCCTCTTTCACGCACCCTGGGCCGAACTCAAAAAGGGGGTCTGCACGGTCCCCCGCTGCGGAGTTTTCCATCCGATAATATTTTAATATAAAAACCAGGGATATAATGCCCCATGGTATCTACTAGCAACTCATTAATTTGTTTTACACTGTTCATTTCTACATTTATACATATAATTAAACGTAATGTAAATTAACGTAGGACATTCTCCTTTCATTTGATTACTAGATTGCTGCATAGTAAATGTTTAAAACAGATGAAAAGGAAAGTAAAGTAAAAAAACTAGTACGAGAGAAGCGAGTTGAGCCAAGACAACGTGTTGTTGTGCGCCTACTGCCAAGTGACAACTCTAGGTGAACTGTTTTAGCTTCCCCTGAGCAATCTGCTCTGTTTTTACTAGATTTTAGAGTGTTAGCTGCAGTAAATCGATTGGGGACTGGGGTCAGCGAGCTTTGGCCGATGGGGTAATAGCTTATGAACACAAAGTAATATGATGGTTTCACCAATTGGCATCAGGGTCATCTGACCCCAGTGAGATCACTGCAACTCCGCCCCTGGCTCAAATCCACCATTTCTAGCTCACAAGCATCGCCGGAAAACTGAAGAATGGAGTCGCCGATACCATCTCATGCTTCCTCCCCGCCATCGGGATCAAGAGTTCGCGGTGATCAGCCCGGGAGTCATCATGTGCCTGCGGGGCAGCCTGGCAGTACATCAGGGTCATCAGGATCCCCAAATGGGTGTGGGTCGGCCTGCGTGCTTTGACTCATATGTCATAAATACGCCTGATAAGGATGTTCCGTACATTCATGTAAGTATTCCTGAACGACAATTGAAATACTTTGAACTACTTTTCCATGTTTAGCTGATTTTGCCGTGGACAGTAGTTGTAGTTGTATTGCAGTAGATTCCAATTATATACTTTCCTAAATTTGTCTTTGTCCTGTTTGCTATTATGGTCATGTTGATGGATGAAAAAAAATTGATGACAGGGTCCCCATGTTGGTGAGGAAATGGTCCCAAAAGTAGCAATGGTTTTTGGGTCGTATGAAGAGGCGTACAATTTTTACCAAAGATAGTCCTACCTTGCTGGTTTTGATTTCAAAAAAAGCGGCAAGAAACCTACTTTCAGAGAGATTTGCTGCACCCGCGAGGGTAAGAACAAATATAGGGGAGATGAATCAAAGTGTGAGTGTAGGCGGGTTTCAGTTAGGATTTTTTGCAAGGCGTATGTTAAGGTGAAGAATGTTGGTCGAGACAGTGAGACTGTGTCGGTACAGTTTGAAGATGTTGTACTTGAATACAATCACCAATTGACGCTGTCTCCATCGGCTGTTAAGCACATGCATTCACACAAGCATCGAGACGATACACTGATGGAGTTTGTTGTCATGATGCAACAAAGCCGTGTCCCTGGTTGGGAGTATCATTGGTGTACTTTCTGACCTGCATGGAGGACGTGAGAACATTCCTTTCAGGATGCGAGATCTTGAAAACTGGTAATATATGTTGTGTTTCACAAGATTGATTTTTTATCTTCACGTTTCCAACTGCAGCAAGTATCATTGTGAAAGCTGGATGTGTTTGCAGGAAAGCCGCTAATGTGCGAGCGGAGAATGCGGATGACATAAGCAACCGTTGGCATTTTTCATAGAATGCTAGAAAGAAAACCCAAAGTTCTACTAGGATATAAAAGATAGACTAGGATATGCATTTTCATGATGCTCTTACTTTCGACACCACCTGCAAGACAAACATGTATGACATACCTTTGGCCATGTTTGTTAGGGTGAATCATCACTTGCAGTCGATACTTTTTGGATGTGCGTTGATTCGGGATGAACGGGCTGAGTCATTCCAGTGGCTATTCGAAACGTTCGAAAACTGCATTGGGGACAACCCTACTCCCCCTTGCATTTTAACAGGTATTTGCCATATGATTTTTTTTAAAACATGTTTAATAGTGTACTTTCTATTTAGTTGATTTATGTAATATTAATTTTTGTTTTTTCAGATCAAGATCACGTAATGGCAGTGGCAGTTAAACGTGTTTTCCCTGATGCTATCCATAGGTTGTGCAGATGGCACATTATATACAGGCATATGGACCATCTTAACACTATTTTTGCTAGAAACAAAGACAGAGGGTGAGATGATGGTGTGCATTAACTAGATATATACTCATATGGAGTTTGAGACTGCATGGGATAACTTCATAAAAAAAATGAACTAGAAGACAGCTTGACACTACGCAGCCTCTATGATCTAAGGGAACGATGGGTACCAGCTTTTTTCACGAAAGATTACTGTGGGTGTATGACATCAGCAGAGCGGAGCGAAAGTTTTAACAGATTGGTTAAAAGTAATTTTATAGATCATCAAACTACTTTGCATAGGTTTGCTAGGAGGATGCTTGATGTTGTCATATCTAGGAAGGAGAGGGAGGCCACGGAGACCCGGGGTTGTAAGGTAATTTTACCTACAGGTTTACGTTTTTTTGTAGTTTGTATTGTTTTGCTAACTCATATCGAATATGTAATAGGGCATACCCATTGTGAAGACTGCATGGCCATTTGCAGAGCAGTTATCAAGGTGTTGACGATGAAATTTGGCAAGCAATTTGATATACATGAAGTGGAAACAAGATCCAATCCGAAGCGGATTCAAAGATACGCAGAGATCTCAAAAACAGAGTGTGCATCGGCTGGAGTCCGTATCGGCTGGAAGAACCGAGTCCGATTTGAGATAGCCGATGAAGCCGTTATCGCATGTGAAGTCAGTATCGGATTCGATAGAAGGTTTACGATGGTATTGCCGGGCAAGGATGGAGTCCAATATTGGCAATTGTACCTATTAATTAGGAATATATGTAATTTCTTTATAGATATTCTCGGTAAGAGTCCGCCTAAGGGACTTGTTCGTTAGTTGGATTTGTATTAGATTAACATGAGTCGTGTCCGTGATGGACAATGTTTGTATTTTTGGGTATAAATGTAAACCCGAGGTCTTGTAAATAAAGAACACACGTTCAAATCAATCTCGGCGCATCGTCAATCTTTGTTTTCTACTTTTCAACAAGTTCGTGCTTTCGAGTCGTGCTGCATCAGTTTGATCTTCGACGAGAAGGTAGGTCTTGTTATGGCGGTTTGTACCATCGGAACTAGTGCTTACATCTTTATGACACTCTAGTTCTATCTTGTAAACTTCCGAGTTATCATATACGTTATATAACCTAGATTGATAATACAATCTATTCGTATCGGTTGATCTCTCTCTAGGGTTTTGCAGGTAACAAATAGATTGTCTTGTTGGTTTAAGTTATATAATGTATCCACCATCTCGAAAAGGCAACCATCGGCTTGATTGTTTAGATGATATGCTTCTCTTTATACTTAATACTGCATCGGTTAAGTCCGACCTATTAAGTCGTATTTCGAATCATAATATCTAACCTATTTTATGATTGTTAATAAGGATAGTATCGGGGTTTGAGCTGATCTTACCTGATATAGATGTTTCACATAGTTTCATGCTTTGTGTAATATTCTATATTTGCCCCTTATGTCTGGATCTAATCTAATGCAAATATATTGAGCTTGCTACCAGCCTAATTGGTTATAGTTGAATATATTTGCTACTAGAGAATATCTTGGTAGAAGGTTGTATCGGAGCTATAGCCGATACATGCTTAAATCTAGATATCGGCTATGACATGAGTTTATATAATCATTATTTCATGTTACTTTAGACTTGGTAATTTATACTGTCTCGGTTCAGTCCGATCTATCCCAATTGCTTATTTCTAAGGTAATAGTGTTATTTTGATTATATAATACTAATATTTTTAGCCGATGTACTAGTTTTAGGGTTTGTTTTATCATTGACTATACCTTACAGCTGATTCATGCTTTATTGCATCAGCTAGGTTACAATACGATATGAAATCGGCTAACTGGCCGATGGACTATCGTTTACTAGTATTTTGCATATTTCTTCTTGTTGATTGCAGGATCAAATCAACTGGCACGCCGTTGAACCTAAAGTACTAATTTTGGACCTGTACTAGAGTAAAGCAAATCTCACAGGCCAGTGTGTTTCTTGCATCAGCACAAGGGTGTATACTCGGGCGGTGTTTAAGGTGTCGGAGGAATCCTTAGATGAAAGTGTGTATTTCAGGATTGAGCAGGATGGATTGTGTCACACCCTGGAGTTTCCCCTTCTAGCTCTAAATTCATAAAACAAATTGCCTAAAAGAAATTGTCTATTTAATCAGGAACAAACCCTAAATTAATAATGTGCATAATAATCGGAATCGTCGGGGAGACGCTTCAAATCGTTAACAGGATTTTCAGTGGAATATGCAGAGCAGACAAAGTAATAATGTTAATTTTAAAATTTCAGGATTCGAATTAATAATTCTTTCTATACCCTCCTTCGGTCGTGAACCGTTCCAGGTTCACTCTCCCTGTTCGCGGTTAGTTATATCCGCCGACCCCTTTTGTCGCCACGGTTTCGTTTTGTATGACGAGCCAAGTCCTTCTCCTATTCTGGTTATGTTTCTTTTTCCTTTCCCGAAAAGGCAACACATTTGTTTCCCCACCTTTCCTTTTTGGGTTTTCTTTTCTCTCGTTATTTTTCTTTCCTCCCCTCTGCCGAGCGCCACTTTTCTTCCGCCCACTGCTGTGCGCCTCCCTTTCTAGGGCCGGCCCGACTAGACCCCCCCTCCTCCACCTCAATAAAAGCCACTCCACCCTCCCCCCTTGCCCCCCTAACCCTAGCCGCCTCCTCCCCTACGCCCCAACCCTAGCCGCCGCATCCCTGTGCTGCCGCTGCCGCCACAGTCGCTGCCGCTGCCGCTACTGCCGCGTGCCTTTGCCGCCGCCGCCACTGCCGCTGCTGCTGCCGCCACTGCCGGTGTCACTGCTGCCGTGTCTCTGCCGCTGCCGCTGCTGCCGTGCCGCTGCCGCTGCTGCCGTGCCTCTGCCGCTGCTGCCGCGTGCCGCTGCCGCCGCAGTCGCTGCCGCTGCTGTGGCTGCCGCAGTCGCTGCCGCTGCTGTGGCTGCCGCCGTGTCGCTGCCGCTGCTACCGCGTGCCGCTGCCGCTGCTGCCCTTGCTGCGGCTGCGTACCGCTGCTGTCCTGCCGCGTCGCTGCCACACCACACGCAGCTGCTGCGTTGCTGTCACAGCCGCGTCGCTGCCGTATCGCGCGCAGCCGCCGCATCGCTGCTTTACCGCCGCCGCGGCTGTACCACACTTCGCTGTTATCTTATTTATTCTCAAATACTGCATTGTTTTATAATGTCATTTTATGGGTTTATTTACCTACTGTACTCAGCCACATAGCTCTGACTACCTTGTACCCTTGTTAGCCTCGAAATCAATATGACTAGTTGCTTGGTTAGGACATGCTTAGCCCTGCTTAGAAACATTAGCAAATTAATGGGATAATTAATGTTTCACTTATATCTTAATGATGGCTATTTAATGGTAGCTCACGATGGTCAATCGTGATTGATAAATTAATGAATTGTCAACTAAAACCTGATAAATGGTGGGTTGCGAGGACATGGTTTTGATGGTCGTGCTCATGACAGTTAAGGACCGGTTCACGGGAAACCCTGGAAGAATTACCGTACTTTCCACAAGCTAGCATGGGTAATAGCTAGGCTCGTAGTGAAACCTGAGGTGTGGTGCGCTTGGTTAGGGAAGGTTATGCGAAGGGTCTTGTCACAGTTTCCTTTCTGGTATACCATTGTGGTATGCTGGCGCACGGTAACGTGTTGTGGGACTGTATCTTATGGGTACAGTTGTACACCTCTGATCAGAGTAAAACAATTGGAATAGCCGTGCCCGCGGTTATGGGTAATCAACCAGATTCGCCGTGATTAGTCATAACCTTAATAATTTGATTTAATGAAACATATTTAGTTTAGGTGGAATGGTTTGGGCCTGTTGCAACGTGGTGTAGCATTGGACAGTGATGATTTAATTTTGCTTAATTTACTCAAATGTTTTACCGCATTCAACTATTGTTTTTAAATGCTTGATTTATGCAATTCAACTCTTAGCCTTCCTTTGGAATTACTTGCATCATTTTCTTCTATTCCAGTATGACTTGTTGAGTACAGTGGGTACACCAGAGTTGGATTTCGCGTCAGAGGATGGTTTTTCGGAGGAGTAGGCCTATCGCTGCCGTCGAGGATGCCTGTGGACTGGAGTCGCCAAGTTACGAGTGTTCACTTATCTAGTCTAGTTTATTTATTTATCTTTTCCGCTGCATTTATGTAAGATATTTTTATGGTGTTTGTAAGACGTGGATCTGTATATCGACTTTGTTGTTTGTGTACCCTGGCTGGTCGTGGATAGGGATTTTAATACACATTCTGTTTGGAAATTCGGGTTAACGAATTTCTGGGCGTGAGTAGTTGGTATCAGTGCCAACCTTGACCGTAGGACAAGCCAAATGGAAACCTTAAGAGCCCTCTGAACCCTTTCATGTGCATTCGTTTTTTCATTTGGAGTTGTTTCGGGAAAATTCGGGATTTCTGTTCCCAGGGTTTATGGGAAAATTTGGGTCACTTGTTCGGTGGGGATTTCTTTGACTAAAGTTAGTCTAGTGTTTTGAAAAATTTGGGATGGTTTATTTCGGAGTTCGGGTATTTTGGGTTTTACTGTTATTATTACTTTTACTAATACTGTTATGATATTTTCACACTATTTATTTTCACACTACTTTCTTGTGTGGTGATAGCTTTTATTTGATTCATGTATAAAATATTCCCTGCTTAAAAATTATCTTTCACTTGAGTCTTTTAATCGTTTCTTTAATTTGGAGGTGAGCATGCATTTCTTCCCACCCCTTGCCTTCTGTAAACGGCAGTGGTTCTAGCTCAGAGCCTACCAGTGGTGACACCGAGATGGCCGACTCCAGGAGCCGTTCAGAGGAGCCGGGAGATGAGCAGGAGCCTAGCTACGACTCCACCGACCGCAGCAGCCGTTCCGAGCATTAGGCTCGCCACCCTTAGCTTATCGTCATGCTTAGTTTGTTTCCTTGTTAGTTTCTGTGTGCTAGGATTGATGCTTGGGGGTTAGTTGATGGTCGATACCATGTGCCTATGGTATGGCTATCTCCTTAAGGTTACTGGTTGCTGTTTTAAAGTGTTTTAATTAAGATCAGAACAATTACAGTTTAGTTCCAATATAATGAAGTTTAGTTTCTGAGCAATCTGTTTTCTTTCTTTTCCATCTCTTTCTTCGGGTTCCTTCCCTCAAGATGGTCAACACGAGGATAAGTGGCAACACCCGCGGCAACGAGGACCCAACCACACGAGCACGAACCAACGGGGCACATGGGTTATCAGTAATGGAACTTAGAACGCCCATGTGGGTCCACACCCCTGGGAATGAGATGGCCACAGCTCACTATAGCCCCTCTGTCACGCCCGGAATTTCTATCCAAAACTCCAAACGCTTACATGTGTGTAAACCCTCGTTCAGGAATCAGCCGAGGCACACAATAACAAATTGATAATAGAGTGCACTATTTATCTAATTAATCGACGAATATAAAGTCATTACAGAGGTAGATAGTTCCTCTCAAACAATAAAGATCTGAGCAGCGGAATATAAAATAAATAACGCGGGTGACTCCAATCCACAAGCATCTTGACCAGGGTTACGCCTAATCCTCCACACCTTCAGCATCACTGTAGAACTCCTCCTCTGATGAATGATTGCAAGGTGACTATATGGTATACTCAGCAAGCCACGCAGGAAATATGCAAGTGCAAGGGATAACAAAGGACGGCATAATATAGTCTCATTTGCGTAAATGGCATAAAATAAATACTACAGAATTTAGCAAAACAGTAAAGTATTTAATTAAACAATATTAATCCATTGGTATGCAACACACCCGTTGCACAGGCCCAACCATTCTGAACAACCATTCCTGGCTGTACATACCTATCTCCAAACCAGGAATATGCCATTCCAAACCAGGAGCTAAACAAATTATTACCAATTACAGAATCATTTATTATGGTGAGAAGTGTGAGACTAATCACGAAAGACATTGTTAGACTCACCCATAACCGCGGGCACGGCTATTCGAATAGTTCTACTCTGGCCAGAGGCGTACCACTGTACCCACAAGACACAACCTCAACATCATGTCAACCCGAATAGAGATTGTGACATTACCCTATGCATAACGCAATTCAAAGCAGTGCACCATTCCTGGATCATAATCACCCCCTTATAAAATAAGGTATGGACTCCCCAGCGACCCCCGTGGGCTTATCTCCGCCACTTCTCAACCCGGTGCCCCACAATGAACCTCACTACACAAAGGGTAAAGCCGTTGCCCACGCTGGCTTGTGGTTGGCACGGTTCATGTTTCACAACCGAAACTCGTGAACCGGTCCTTAACCGTCATGAGCACGACCATCCAAACCATGTGCTCACAACCCACCTTTATCAAGTTTTAGTTGGCATATTTATTAATCACCCTATCATGATTAACCAACATAATCTACCATTAATCCATCATCAAATAATAGTGAAGCATTAATTATCCCATTCATGTGAGCTAGTGTCTCTAAGCATGACTAAGCATCCTAATTAATTTAGCTAAAACCATATAATGTTCTAGCTAATCCAATTATTAACCAAGTGACAAAGTAAAGGTAATCAAAACAAAGGGGCTTTAGCAAAGGCAATGGGTTGTTCCCACCCGATGACATTCAAAAATAAATGCGGTAGTTGAATAAAAACAAATAGCTTTAAATGGGATCAACATGCTCAAAGGGTATTTAGGATCTGGGTGACTTGCCTTGAGCTTCGGGAAACACTTCGGAACCTTCCTCCATGTAAACGCTTTCCTCCGGAACGTCGGAAACTAAAGCGAATGAACAAAATCAATAAAACAGTACAAAAACAAGCATAAACAGTACATGTGGATACTTTTAACATGTAGATCTCGATTTTAGATGAATTTAGCAACTTGAACCACATGAATCCGAGTTACGATGATTTAGTTGTGAATTTCAGAAGTTTAACCAAAATTTCGCCTAAAAAAACAGAAACGCCGGCGACGAACAGACAGCGAGCAGCAGCGAGGGTTGGCGGTGGTGGCGACTTCTGACGGCTTTCAGCGGAGATGAGTGGGTGGCCGGGCTTCCTCTCATTGCTGCGAACCCAACGGTGGCTTTCCCGAGCGACGGCGGCGCACGGCTGAAATTTTTCCCGGCGACAACGGCGCACAAGCAGCAGCGGCTAGGACTCCACGGTCGATGAGGGGTTGGGGCGAAGGCAGTGGCGGATAGAGGAGGTCCAGGGGGTTCCATTTTATAGGGGCAGGGGCGGCGGCTCGGTGCAAGGCAACCGGAAGCGGAGAAGGAAAAACTAGGGTTAGGAAGGAAAAACGAGTCCGAATCAATCTCGAAATCCGGCGATTTCCAAACAAATTAGACGAAACTTTCTATAGATAAGAGATAGAGGAGATCAAGGGGATTATTTCCCCTCTACCAATTTAATCAAATCGGGCAAGAATCGAAGGAATTTGGAAGGGGGCAGCGGCATCAATGGCGCTCTGTCTCGGTGGCTGTAGGCGGCTGCTGCGGCGGGAGGAAGAAGACGACCGACAAGGGGGGACCACCTGCAGGCGCTAGAGAGAGAGGGAGGGGGCGGCGGCTGGTGGGCTGGTGGGCTGCAGCCCAGGCCGAAGAGAGGAGGGGGAGGAAGGAAAGAAAAATGGGCTTTTGGCCCAAAACCAAAAGAGAGAGGTTTTAACTATTTTTCTTTTTTATGTGTTGCATTAAATGCAATTCCTTTGATTAAAAAAATACTTTCTTGGCTCAAATAAATCCCTGAAAAATCTAGGAACAATTGAAACAAGAAAAATATTTATTAAAGTTTTATCTAGCCTACTTTTATGTTGGAATTTATTAACTTAAAATTAGATCTTTTCTTCTAGGATTTTTAAAATCATTTCTACTAATTCCATTTAAACAACAATTTATAATTTAGAGATTTTTAGGGTGTGACACCCTCCGTGACAATAGAAATCCAAAGCTCAAAATTTCTAGCCAATCTCATCCTTCTTCAATCCAAAGACCTAGACGTCATCCTTGGAATGGATTGGTTAACAAGGCACAAGGGAGTGATTGACTGCGCAAGCTGCACCGTTACCCTGGTTAATGAGAAGGCGAAGTGGTGACGTTCCAGTCGCCGGTACCCCAGAAACAGAGAGTGTGCCTGAATCAGGTCGAAGAGGCAAAACATACCATAGTAGCAGAGGAAGACCCTAAGCAGTTGGAGGACATTCCCATAGTCTGTGAGTACCTTGAGGTCTTCCCGGACGACCTAACCACCATGCCACCAAAGAGAGAAATCAAATTTCGGATTGACCTGGTACCTGGAACTGCCCCGATACACAAGAGGCCTTACAGGATGGGAGCCAACGAGTTAGCAGAAGTCAAGAAACAAGTCGACAAGCAGTTACAGAAGGGTTACATCCGACCGAGCACGTCACCTTGGGGTGCTCCAATGATCTTTGTGGAGAAGAAAGATAAGACCAAGAGAATGTGCGTCGACTATCGCGCCCTCAACGACGTGACCATCAAGAATAAATACGCCCTACCCCGGATTGATGACCTATTTGATCAGCTGAAAGGAGCAACGGTAGTCTCCAAGAGAGACTTGCGATCAGGCTATCACCAGTTGAGGATTAAAGAGGAGGATATCCCGAAGACCGCATTCGTAACTCGGTATGGGTTGTTTGAATGTACGGTCATATCCTTCGGACTTACTAATGCACCAGCCTTTTTCATGAACCTGATGAACAAGGTGTTCATGGAGTTTTTGGACAAGTTTGTTGTGATATTCATCGACGACATACTCATCTACTCCAAGTCCAAGGAGGAGCACGAGCAGCATCTCCGTCTAGTACTTCAGAAGTTAAAGGAACACCAACTATATGCCAAGTTTAGTAAGTGTGACTTTTAGCTCAAAGAGGTTCAGTTCTTAGGCCACATCATCACCGCTCAAGGGGTGGCCGTAGACCCATCAAATGTGGAGTCAGTTACCAAGTGGACCCCACCAAAGACTGTCTCACAAATCAGGAGTTTTTAGGACTCGCGGGTTATTACTGCCGGTTCATTGAGAATTTCTCCAAGATTGCCAAGCCAATGACACAGTTGCTAAAGAAGGATGAAAAATTCAAGTGGTCAGCAGAATGCAATAGGAGTTTTGAGGAACTTAAGAAGAAATTAGTGTCCACACCAGTTTTAATTTTGCCTGACCAGACGAAAGATTTCCAAGTGTATTGTGATGCGTCCCATCAAGGGATAGGATGTGTCCTAATGCAAGAAGGCAGAGTTGTCGCATACGCTTCTCGTCAACTGCGTCCACACGAGAGCAACTACCCTACTCATGACTTGGAATTAGCAGCAGTGGTTCACGCCTTGAAAATCTGGCGGCACTATCTTATTGGTAACCATTGGGAAGTCTACACTGACTACAAGAGTTTGAAGTATATTTTCACTCAGCCGGACCTGAATCTCCGAGAACGTTGCTGGTTGGAGTTGATCAAGGATTATGACTTGGGAATACATTATCACCCCGGTAAGGCCAATGTGGTGGCCGATGCTTTGAGCCGGAAAAGCTACTGCAATGTTACCTGTGCAGAGGGAACATGTGACAGATTGCAACAAGAGTTCGAACACCTAAACTTGAGTATTGTACAACATGGATTCGTGGCTACCCTTGAGGCACAGCCCACGCTCGTGGAGCAAGTTCAAGCAGCCTAGGTCAACGACCCGGAGATAGCCCAACTCAAGAAGAATATGAGAGTCGGAAAAGCACGAGGCTTCACCGAGGACGAGCATGGAACGATCTGGAAGGGAGAAAGAATATGTGTCCCGGGGAATAAGGACCTAAAGGACTTGATACTCATAGAAGCTCACCAGACCCAGTACTCGATCCACCCTGGCAGTACCAAGATGTACCAAGATCTCAAAGAGAAATTCTGGTTGGTTAGTATGAGAAGGGAAATCACCAAATTCGTCGTGCTCTGTGACATGTGCCAACGAGTGAAGGAAGAGCATCAGAGATGCGCAGGGTTATTGCAGCCGTCGCAGATTCCGGAATGGAAGTGGGAAGAAATCGGGATGGATTTCATCACCGGGTTACCAAGCACATCGACAGGACATGACTCCATCTGGGTAATCGTGGACCGACTCACCAAGGTCACCCACTTCATCCTTGTACACACCACCTACTCAGGAAAGAAGTTAGCAGAGATCTATCTGGCAAGGGTAGTGAGTTTGCATGGGGTACCCAAGAAGATTTATTCCGACCGAGGAAGCCAGTTTACTTCAAGATTTTGGCAGAAACTCACTTGAATTTTAGTACTTCTTACCACCTTCAAACCGATGGTCAGACCGAGCGTGTCAATCAAATCTTGGAAGACATGTTGAGAGCTTGTGCACTGGATTGTGGTGGAGCTTGGGACAAAAGCCTGCCGTACGCCAAGTTCTCCTACAACAACAGCTACCTGGCTAGTCTGTAGATGGTGTCGTTCGAAGCATTGTTTGGCCGAAAATGCCGCACCCCGCTCTTTTGGGACCAGACCGGGGAACGCCATTTGTTTCGAACCGAAGTCCTAAACAACGCAGAAGAAAAGGTGAGAACAATTAGGGAAAGGCTGAGGATTGCGTAGTCTCAGCAGAAGAGCTACGCAGACAACCGCCGAAGAGAGCTTATCTTTGACGTTGGGGACCACGTGTACCTCCAGGTCACGCCACTTCGAGGCGTGCAACGTTTCCAAACCAAGGGTAAGCTAGCACCACGCTTTGTGGGACTATACAAAATCCTGGAATGCCGAGGAGAAGTTGCATACCGACTTGAACTTCCTCCCAACATACTCGGTATTCATGATGTGTTCCACGTGTCCCAATTGAAGAAGTGTCTGAGAGTACCCGAGGAGCAAGCGAGCCCAGATCAAATTGAAATTCAAGAAGACTTGACTTATCTAGAGAAACCGACTCGTATTCTCGAGACCAGTGAGAGAAGGACAAGGAGCAAAGTCACCCGGTTTTGCCGAGTCCAATGGAGCCACCACTCAGAGGAAGAGGCCAATTGGGAAAGAGAAGATGAGTTGAAGGCCGCCCATCCGCATCTCTTCGCCAGCTTTTCCGAATCTCGGGGTTGAGATTCCGTTTAAGGGGGGTAGGTTTGTCACACCCTGGAATTTCCCCTTCTAGCTCTAAATTCATAAAACAAATTGCCTAAAAAAATTGTCTATTTAACCAGGAGCAAACCCTAAATTAACAATGTGCGTAATAATCGGAATCGTCGGGGAGACGCTTCAAATCGTTAACAGGATTTTCAGTGGAATATGCAGAGCAGACAAAGTAATAATTTTAATTTTAAAATGTCAGGATTTGAATTAATAATTCATTCTTTCCCCTCCTTTGGTCGTGAACGGTTCCCGGTTCACTCTCCCTGTTCACGGCTCGTTGTATCCGCCGACCCCTTTTGTCCCCACGGTTTCGTTTTGTACGACGAGCCAAGCCCTTCTCCTATTCCGGTTCTGTTTCTTTTTCCTTTCCCGAAAAGGCATCGCATTCGTTTCCCCACCTTTCCTTTTTGGGTTTTCTTTTCTCTCGTTATTTTTCATTCCTCCCCTCTGCTGAGCGCCTCTTTTCTTCCCCCCACTGCCGTGCGCCTCCCTTTCTTGGGCCGGCCCGACTAGACCCTCCTCCTCCACCTCTATAAAAGCCACTCCACCCTCCCCCCCGGCACCCACCTAACCCTAGCCGCCCCCTCCCCTGTGCCCCAACCCTAGCCGCCGCCTCCCTGTGTTGCCGCCGCAGTCGCTGCTGCTGTAGCTGCCGCTGCTGCCGCGTGCCTTTGCCGCTGCCGCCGTAGTCACTGCCGCTGCCACTACTGGCGCGTGCCGCTGCCGCTGTCCCTGCTGCCGTGTCGCTGCTGCTGCCGCTGCAGTTGCTGTCGCTGCCGCTACCGCTGCTGCCGTGCCTCTGCCGCTGCTGCCATGCCTCTGCCGCTGCTGCTGCCGCCGCTGCCGCTGTCGCTGCTGCCGTGTCGCTGCCGCTGCTGCCCTCGCTGCGGCCGTGTACCGCTGCTGTCCTGCCGTGCCGCTGCCGTACCGCATGCAGTCGCGTAGCTGCCGTATCGCGCGCAGCCGCCGCATCGCTGCTTTGCCGCCGCCGTGGCTGTACCACACGCTGCAGTTGCCCTAGCCGCTGCCGTGCGCCGCTGCCTAGCTGCAGCCATGCGCCGTCGTTACCGTGTTGTCACTGTTGCACTGTGTGCCACCGCCACTGCTTTGCCGCGCCGCTGCCCTAACCCTAGCTGCGTTGCCGAGTCGCCGGCCATGTTGCAAGCGCTTGCTAGTCGTTTGTCGCATACGTTCACACATGGTGTGGCATAGTGTCATATCGGTTGGTTTTACCAAGTCGTTCTAAAACCCTAGAGCCATTCTGAGCCGCCGGTTTTGTTCGCCGGTTCGATTGACCGCTTGCATGGTCCCGTGCCACGGTAGGTTGACTCGTTGAGTCGCTGACCCGTGAGGCTCGTTAACCGGAGTTTGTTTTCCGTTAACCTTGTCCATTAGCGGGCGTTAAAGCATATCAATTCATTAAGGTTTTTTCGGTTGATAGTAATTACACAGTTCATATTCTAAAATTCATATATTAATCATCCGAGTTCCGTTTCAATCCATTCAAGTTCCAGTGGATTCATTAATATGTTTAGAATTCATTAAATTTGGTTTCTTTTGCTGTTTCAGTAGACTTACTGCTTGTATTGCTTGTGTGCTTTGTTTGTCGTATAAAATCCGATAGTTCCGACGTTCCGGAGTATTTCGAAGTGGTCGCCGAAGTTCCATCAATTCAAGAGCAAGGCAAGTCATGCTGCAAGTCATGCTGTTCATTTGATCATGTTGTACCTACTTTGTAAATATCTTATTTATTCTCAAATACTGCATTGTTTTATAATGTCATTTTATGGGTTTATTTACCTACTGTACTCAGCATAAATAGCTCTGACTACCTTGTACCCTTGTTAGCCTGGGAATCAATATGACTAGTTGCTAGGTTAGGACATGCTTAGCCCTGCTTAGAAACATTAGCACATTAATGGGATAATTAGTGTTTCACTTATATCTTAATGATGACTATTTAATGGTAGCTCACGATGGTCAATCGTGATTGATAAATTAATTAATTGTTAACTAAAACCGGATAAATGGTGGGTTGCGAGTACATGGTTTTGATGGTCGTGCTCATGACAGTTAAGGACCGGTTCGCGGGAAACCCTGGAAGAATTACCGTACTTTCCACAAGCTAGCGTGGGTAATAGCTAGGCTCGTAGTGTAGCTTTTCTTAGCCGATGCATCCAGGCAAGGGTGGGCATGATGGAGTTGGGTCGGCGGGGGCTTTACCCGTTGATCAGCTGCCGGATTCACCTAGGCACGAGAGGGGGCTGCCTGCCTTGGGTAAAAGGTGGGGGCGAAACCTGAGGTGTGGTGCGCTTGGTTAGGGAAGGTTATGCGAAGGGTCTTGTCACAGTTTCCTTTCTGGTATACCGTGGTGGTATGCTGGCGCACGATAACATATTGTGGGACTGTGTCTTATGGGTACAGTTGTACACCTCTGATCAGAGCAAAACTATTGGAATAGCCGTGCCCGCGGTTATGGGTGATCAACCAGATTCGCCATGATCAGTCATAACCTTAATAATTTGATTTAATGAAACAGGTTTAGTTTAGGTGGAATGGTTTGGGCTATTGCAACGTGGTGTAGCGTTGGATAGTGATGATTTAAGTTTGCTTAATGTACTCAACTGTTTTACCGCATTCAACTATTGTTTTTAAATGCTTGATTTATGCAATTCAACTCTTAGCCTTCCTTTGGAATTACTTGCATCATTTTCTTTTATTACGGTATGACTTGTTGAGTACAGTGGGTAGTACTCAGTCTTGCTTTATCATTCCCCACACCAGAGTTGGATTTCGCGTCAGAGGATGGTTTCTCGGAGGAGTAGGCCTATTGCTGCCGTCGAGGATGCCTGTGGACTGGAGTCGCCAAGTTACGAGTGTTTAGTTATGTAGTCTAGTTTATTTATTTATCTTTTCCACTGTATTTATGTAAGATATTTTTATGGTGTTTGTAAGATGTGGATTTGTATATCGACTTTGTCGTTTGTGTACCTCGGCTGGTCCTGGACAGAGATTTTAATACACATTCTATTTGGAAATTCGGGTTAGCGAATTTCTGGGTGTGACAGATTGGACCATACTCGTTGGCTTGTTTCGCACACCAAGTGCTCAGAGAAGCATGATTGGTGCCAACGACAATTCAACGTGATAGCTGATGTTGATAAGGGGCAATTTTGATGTGATGCATGCTTTGGAAACATACTGGTTAAATTTAGTAGTGATATATCTCAGCTCTGTATAAATTATTGTTTTACAAAATGCAGTTTTTATTTTTACAGTAATGTTCTGCCCCCATCTGCTGCGAGTTTTGTTCATGTGCAGGTAGAGAAAATTCCGCACGTGTATGTTCTTCGTCGGTACTCAAAGCAAGCCAAAAGTGATGTGAGCTTCATGAGTCACAGAAGCTATGAAGTGCAATGGCTGACTGATATTGATGGTCATTATAGACCAATTTCGACGGTCAATACTTCCAAAAAACAATAAAGAACTAGCAATACTTGCATATTAATTTAGAAATAATCTAGTTCCACATATACTTGGCAAAATATTTGAATACAGGAAATTACCTTATAAATGAAGGGGAAATGGTGGAAAATACACGTTCAACTAATCAGAGGTCGACACGTGGCATTTACATGGATGGAAGGGCGCACAAACCCAGTGGAACACCTGCAAATAGACCTTACCACCATGCCACTGGACCAAGGACCCACCAAGAAGAGCCCCGGATGAAGAACTGGGCCTAGGGGGCTAGCCAAGGGTCGGCTGACCCAGGCCTAGCCCAGTTGGCCCTCAATTTTCATGTGCTGGGAGTTACCGACTTTCTAAGGCGGTTGTGATTGTTTCTACCAGAAGAAACCACCATAGAATGGACATTTGGCAGCTCAAGAGAGAATATGCTCCTTTGGATGCTTATGATCTCCACTCTCCCAAGTCTTCTCCACCACTACATAAAAGAAACTCTTCCTCTCGTCCAATACACACCAAGAAGGAATAAAATAGAAGGTGATTTATATTTTGTTAGTGTTAGTGGAGTTAGAAATAGAATAGCTCTTGAGGTCTTCAAGTATTATAGGAGAATCCGGGTATGGTTCTAGTAGCATATATCCATCTTGTAAGACTTTATTCCATAATGAAATATTCTTCTTTATATACTTTTGGTCCTTTATTTTATTCGTACAATTATTTGAGTACCATCTTTAGTTTAGACTCATTTTGTATTAATTATATGGCTAGCTTACTGCAGATATGCAGTGGTATTGGCTTAATGTTCATTCGTATGATTGCTCTATGTCATCCGCAGAGATGCAGAGTAATATTTAGTAATGTAGGCGTGGTGCTTGGATTAGTGGTGCTATATACCATGGAACTGTAGAGGTAGGCTACTGGTGGAGATAGCCCAGTATGGATATTCCTCCACGTGCGTATATAAGGCTAAAAAGGTTCCTGGTGTGGGTACTCCTCCGTATACATAACCGGTTGGATGGCCATGACAGATTATCGTAAGGAAAGCAATCAAGGGTGGTTTCTCCGTATATACCAGGAGGGCATAGCTAGGAGGTTATAGCCATATAGTTGTACATTAGCAAGTGTATACTAAAATGACTAGTATAGAAATGAGGCTTTTCTTTATTCTTCTCCAGTTAGTCTAGATTTATTATTTAGAGAGAGTTTTCTTATAGTGCCCCTTCTATGTGTCAACATACCCTTTACCTTACGATAGATTAACCCCTGCATAGACTTAAGTATGATATGAATAAGTAACATGGTGTTCTAATAATCATATCTTCCCTTGGGTATAAATAAATATGATACCAAGAAACTGAGTGAAATGCTACAGCGGTATATCCGTACGCTTCTGGATTTATATCTATAACCGTATAAAATAGCGACTAATGTCTCAGGCGCCATTGCTTCCGAATTATATTCCTATCGTTGTTAAGAAATATCAACAACCGACAAGTGCACAATTACTCCACTCTCTGTATTTTCAGTTGTTGGTTTCTTCGTGGTAACCAAAGCGGCGTTGCATTGTGTTGCTATTTTCTTTTGTTTCAGAAAATATTTTTACGTGCTTTTAAATGTATGAATAAAATTGCCTTTCTTGTTACAGAGTACGTGTCAAGAAATCCATTGTATGTACTCGATCAATTGGCCTCTTAAGAAAGTGTGTTACTTTGCATGGAGACATGATCTCCAAAATGTAATTTTGTCTACTACTTTTTGTTGCCATCTTACTATCTATACATATACTAATTGGGCCTAATTGGGCACATTTCATGAGCTCTCACGTTACCAGAAAGATCACATCGTTAATTAGAATCGTTAATTAGATTGATAATATGAACTCACCGTTGATTGTAAAATCAAATTCCACCACAGCGAATGTAATCTGCAAGACTGTGACCAATTATAGAGGCCACTTTAAGCCCATCTGACCTTATATCTATCGTACCTAGTCCCTGGTATTAATAGGTTAAACCCATCTGCCTTTTATATATATACATACATATATATATATATAGATATACTATACCGTACTCGAGGTGCGCTACAGTTAAAACGCACCCCCGACTTCAGTAATTTTGTTACTAACAGTGCAATCATGATAAATTCCTAAATTAAGCCTAATTGTAAAATTATTACTATCAGGTATTTGATAATATATAACGTGTAGTAAATCAATTACTATATGAGGGGTGTGTTTTAGTTATTACGCACCCAGGGTACGTTTTAGCGTATCCCTATATATATATATAATATATCGAAATTTGTGTTTCAGCCAAGAAAGAAGCAATGCTCCATTATTAAAATCATGTATGGCCAAATAAACGGAATATCCGGGAGGTCGAAGTGACACCCCCTACAAGGACAACCTCACAGCGTTGATGGAGAAGGTGTTGAAAATTGAATTCCCTCTCCAATACCAGAACGTTAGAACACCATGGAGGCAAGGGGTGCAGCCGAGGCCGCGACCTCTAAAGTCTGATGAGTCGTGCACACCCGCAAAAACCAAGGAAAGAAAAGAAGGTGTGGCAAGTCAGGAAGTAGAAGTCATCCGTCTCATCATCTCCGGAGTCGGATGTCTCAGCAGATTAAATGGAATGGCAAAGTCCCACTAATTGGACTTAAAATAATGAGTCCTTGGTCGAAAGGTAAATTCGGTAGTTATCTCATAATTTTTTATTCAATCGCATATTTGATTTTTCAACTTGCATTTGCATATTTGCTTTCCAACTCACGTTTGAATTAGCAACCTCTTGCATTTTCAAAATCCGTTTTGCTAAATGTCAAATTTGAGTCATGCCATGATTAGTGGGTTGATCTCCCTTGAAATGAAATGAAGACCCACTAATTGTGAACTTTGGGGGCATGTGAGGTGGTCCCCTAATTTTATCTTCTTCAAAATCAAAATGGGACCACATGGGGATTTAAAGAAGCCTAAATTGAAATCTTTCTTTGGATCAATTTTTCACATTTATTTAGTGGGAGGTGTCATTATTCTTGCCTTGAAAGGAGGGCTGCCTCCCCCGGCACCCCAATGTTATTGTTCTTCTTGCCCCAAACCAACTTGCACAAGTTTATAGCTAGCACAGGGTTCATATGGCGACTCTGTTTTTTTGCGGAGGGGCATGGTGAGGTGATCTGCTAGCGATCTCACCCAACAAATGGAGGATTTTTCCTTTGCAGACAAGTGGGATTTCTCTCTGGGCGTTGATTTTGCCTCCCGGGTTTGGTCTCATCATCGTCTACTGGTGCACTCTTCTAGATCTCATTCCTCTTCTTCCTCATCTTTCCATTTGGTGGTATGTTTTTCGCGGTACTCTTTTCGGCTTTTTGTGGGATCTGTGGCGCTTGCCCTCATTTGTTGTCTTGGTGGGAATCCCAATCATTTTCGAGTTCGTCACCTCCAAAATTCTTGCTATAGTTTTTGGGTGGCTGATAAGAAAGTAGTTCTTTGGAAAAATTTTGACATTTTGACCCTTTACAAAAGCTAATCCCGAAAATGAACAGGGCCAAAAACTTATTGCAAAAATGAACCGGGGGCTCAGCGCCAAATAGCCTGGCGCTGAACTTAGGCATGTCAGCGCCTGGTCAACTGGCGCTGACTACCATTCCACCGTGGATGGCTAGCCGAGTCATCCGTCCGACGTGTCAAATGTCAACGCCACCCGACTCCGCGCTGAGATGTCAAAGTTCAGCGCCATTCGGTATGGCGCTGAACTTTGAGTCTTTTAGGCCCACACGGGCCAGCCGAGAGAGGTATCCTCTCTCATTTAACCTCCCTCCTCACTCAACGCAAGCAGCGACGGCGACGGCGCCTCTCCCCTCCAAGCCCTAATACTCCTCCATTCGTTAGGGAATCAAGGGGGTTGGGAGGGGATAAGTGGTGGAGGTTGTGGTGTAAGGTAATACCCTCGAAAACATCCGATTTAGTCTGTATTTTTGTGATTTGGTTGGGTGAAGAAAGTGGGTTCGAAGGGATGAGGGATGAGGGTTTAATTCATTCATCGGTTAATTGAGTTGGATAGGGTAATTTACGATCCATTGCTAAGGAACCATAGTTGGAATGAGGGATGTGGTTTAGGGTTTAGTGGTTTGGTTAGGGTTTTGGATTAGGGTTTGGTAATAGGTTTCGGTTAGGGATTGGTTAGGGTTTTGTAAGGGGTTATTTATAACATTGTCATAAAGTTCATAGAGAAATCGTACGAGTGACCGTAATGTTATAGTGCTTGTTGTGCTATTTAATTGAAATGGTTGTACTAATAGTCGTGATTATTTTCGATGGTGGTCGTAATTTGTAGATGGAGAGAGTTGTTCATGTGCGCTATGGTGGAAGTGTGAAAGAGTCGAGTAATGGTGGTAGTAAGTTCGAAGGGATGTCAGTGAAGACCATTGTTTTTCCATCTAAGCCTAGCTTTGAAGAGCTCGTGTCTCGTACGAAGGATAATTTGGGTTGGTCCGACGAGGTGGTTTGCATGCAAGGTAGATACGATGTAGGGGGAGGGCCAATTTCACATAAGCAAATGCTAGAGTTGAACGGCGAGACCGAGTGGGAAGCATACGTTGAGATAGTGAAGGACTCACAATTCAGGTCTCTTGATGTGGTTGCCACTAAAGAAGTGAGAGAAGTACGTAAGGGTTTTATCATAAAAGCAAAACGAGGCCCCGAAGTAGATGAGCCACATTTGTACTATGAGCCTAGCAATGAAGCAACGGGCAATGATGAGTATGAATCAAAGAGTGGTTCATCCACGAGGGCGTCAGGTCGAACCGTTGTGCCCGATAGTGAGAGGGAGGATACAGAAGACTTAGGAACGGATGAACCGGGGAGAAATGATGAAAGAGTAGAGGGAGATCATGACTATCAGAAAGTAAGTGCTCTTCGAGATCTGATGCGGCAAGGGGTGTGTACTTATAGTGAGTGTGCTGAAGCGTTGGAACATGACGGGCTGGACCCTACATTGTTGGATAAAAGGACTGATGATTCGGATGAAGCATACGAGGATGCGTAGGCTTCAAACTCAGAAGATGACCGTCCGGTTTGCAGGATGTCAATGGAAGAAAGGGAAGTGTCTAAGAAAGTAGTGGGGAGGGACGCTAGCGCTGAAGCAGGCGACGTCCGCGCCATGGTAATTGGCGCTGACACTGTACAGGCAGGATAGCACTCGGGCCAGATGTTCAGCGCCAACCGCCTAGGCACCGAATTGTTCAATGTCAGCGCCGCATTTTTTGGCGCTGACATTGTATGCATCCCACTTCCTCGGTTAGTCCTTTACCGCACCACCACCCACGACGCTTAAGTCCTACAGATCGGTGCCACCCGCGTTGGTGTTGAGGTTTCGCCCTATATATATCCCAGCCCGACTTCTTCTTGCTCCTCCCATCGTTCTCGCATTTCCTCCTGTCTCTCTCACCTCCCAAACCCTAATCCCCACCTCGGGACCATCCACACCCACCATCCCCGGCCAATCTACTGGCCAATGCAGCTCTGGAATGGCTGTCTCACGCCACTGGAAGGGTTTGGCCTAGTTAGGGTTAAGGTTGAGCCGGGTACCGAGGGGAATTCCGTTGGAGGTAGCGCAATGACTACCACTGCAGAGGGGAACTCGAGGGGAGTCCGTGCTGCAGCGGCTGCTCCCGGCTGGAGGACCTCCAGTCGCCCTCCGCCGTCGGCCGTGGCCCCCTCCGGAAGGGCATCCAATACCCCAACCTCGGGTATCGTAGGGCTCTCCCATCCTAAGCCGACCACCCCTTCGGCAACGATTGGTGACACCGACAGTGACTCCAATGACAGCTCCGGTTCCTCTCCGTTGGCAATGTGGACAGCTGCCAACGCCCACATTGCCCCGTTGGTCCTCCTCGATCCATCTCCTCCGCCATCTCCGGCTTCTCGCCGTGCTTTTGCTCACGTAACTACATACGATGCCCTTACAATTGTGCATGTTGTCTCTGCTTGAACAATATTTTTTCAATTGCTGTTCGACATAAATGATGTTATAACGAAAACATGCAATTCATTCATCCTAACTCGTATGTCAAATGCAAATTCGTTGATGGTACTAACTAATAGATTACCAAAATCAAAAGATTGTGTTCCATATGGAAAGCGTTGCAATTCAACTTCACACCATCTATTATATACAAAGCGATGTCTATCTTGTTCTATTCGTGCCTACAATGTTAATTTCTCATTTCGAAATGCATCTAGATTTTGGCAAGTGCGCATTTATGACATACCCCACTTCCAGTCCGTTGCAGGTAACATGTCGACTCATGTCACCACCTTAACTACCCGAAACGACGAACTAGAGGCTGAGCTTCATCGCCTTCGCTCCAGCTTCAACATCCTCCAAGCCTTTGCCACTGCCATCGTCGCCATCATCATATGTACCATCGCCGTCGCTGCTTCTCGCTTCGCTTGATGGGACCGGCACCAAGTCTGGCACTACTTTACTTTTGTGCATGCTCCTAACGCAACTACCGTAGTTCTAGGGCTAATGGTTCTCTTGTTGCAACCACTATAATGGTACTGCATGATTTGCCCTCCTAGTTCTGACTAAGGCCTGAATACTCTTGTAAGGACCTATTAATGTATGCCTGTTATGTGTATGGACCTCCTAAAGCCTTGTTATGTACTTAAGTAATGCATGGATATTTGCCCTCAATGCTTTGCTTTCTTCTTCTTTTCATTTCGCAGCGATGCTTTCCACACTCGTATTGCATGAAATGCGCTGCCTTCTGACTGTTGTAATCTGACTAAACCCAGGACAAAAGGCAGTATATAACTAATGTCTCAACCAAGGCTCAACGCCAAATCGTACGGCGCTAAGATTCGCAAACTCCGCGCCAAATATGGTGGCGCTGAACTGTCCGACCGAGCACATAAGCACTAATGTCTCCATGGGAAAACTTGCTAAGTTTCCCACTTCAACGCCAAATAAGCAGGCGCTGCTATTGGTCATCTCCGCGCCAAGTCGGATGGCGCTGAGGTTCGCCACGACATCCAGCCAACTCGGCGACCCATCCACGGTGGCATGGCTTTCAGTGCCTGTTGACCTGGCGCTGATGTGCACGAGTTCAGCGCCAGGTTGTAAGGCGCTGAAGCGCCGGTTCATTTTTGGAATAAGTTTTTGCCATGGTTCATTTTCAGAATTAGCTTTTGTAAAGGGTCAAAATGTCAAATTTTTTGGTTCTTTGGATCTATGCCTTGAATTTTTTTCGAAACAAGTTCTTCAAGTTGCACTTCCATTTGTGGCAAAATGGTGGCCCCGATTGGTATCGTGAGTATACTCAATGGGTTAATAAAGAAGAAAATTCTTGGACAACCGTTGCCAGAAAATCTGGGGTTGTTCAACCTGGGATTTCCTATGCTAGAGTGGTTTCAAATAAATCTTCTTTTTCTCAGACATCTGTTCCTATCTAGAAAGTTTTTGACGCAATTAAAAATGCTTTTCCTGACCCGAAGAAGAAATCAGTTTTTGATCCCAAGAAGAAATTAGTTCTTGATCCCAAGAAGAAATCAGTTTTTGATCGGCTTGAATATTCAAATTATCAGGTTCATCGGGATCTTGCTCCCAGATCACATTCTAAGGTGGCAATTTTGTCCTCCCTACCCTGTTCGAATTGTTTGGCCGCTGGGCATTCTTTGGCAGATTGTCGTTCTCAAATTCGATGCAAGGCCTGTGTTTGCCTATGGCCATAAAGCCCGTTTTGTTTGGCCCATAAGAAAAAAAGGCCTCTAATCGAACGGGTAGTTAAGAAAAGTTCCAAAAATATCAAGATTAAAAAATTCCCTTCCGTCGTTTCATCTCCTGCCCCATCTTCCTCTCAGGCGAAGCACTCTATTCTAATCCAATCTGCAAAACCCTCTTCTCCAGTGAAGCACAGCGATTGGAGGCTGACGCAAAGTGATTCCATGGTGGATGTGCATTTTAATCAGGAACGCTTCATCTAGCCAGGCCAACATCTTCAACAAGGTAGCCCTTTCCGCTTGCCTAGAGCAGACTTGTCAGTTGAACCCCTTTCTCGGCGTCATGAGTATTATATGCTTGCTGAGGTTGAGCCTGCGATCCATGAGGTTCTCTTTGATGTCCATAGAATCCAGATTATAAATCATCTTGAGAATGATCTGGGCATTGTGGTTGGACATTGCTCACCTGATCCTCTAGCTCTGGGCTTATTTGTTGTTCGTTCCCCTTTGTTTGACGTACTCTAGTTGAGGCTTTTGGTTTTCACTACAATGACACACTGTAAGATTTTGCCATCATGATAGAGGTTCCAACTGGCGTGCAACTCATGCGACTAGAAGGGGTTGGGTTATGTTTTTAGGCTACCCTCTGGATTTTCACACTCAGCACTATATTAGTAAGGTTGTTAGTCTTTTTGGTCGTTTGGAAGATTGGCATCAAAGGGACCCTATTCCGGGTAGGGTTATGCTTAGAGCAGTGTTTGATGATATTGATTTGGTGCCGCGAGTGATTGTGCTCAAGGAGTTACCACTAAGAGGTGGTTTAGGGCAGTCTTGGACCTTTTGGTGCCTTTGTTCTCCACACTGAGTTTGCTGATATTCATCATGGAGATGAAGATCTTCCTCCTTTGATTGCTCAGCTCCATGAGCAAGAATAGCAGCATAATGATCACATGGATTCTAAGCCTATTATTCCACCACAGAATGAGCAAGGTCAGACCTGGGGAAACTGGGAACAACAAGGAGAAAACAATCCTCAGCACACTGGTGATTCCGGGGTTAGTTCAATTCGCCCAAATCAAAGCCTACCCATGTCTATTGTTGAAATGGAAGCTTCTCCTGTTTCTTTTTGTGCCTGATGATATTCAAGGTAAAATCCAAGAGGTGATTCTCAGGAATCAACTTCTTACGCAACTTTCGGCAAGGATTCATAGTCTTCCACTTGTGGCTCCTCTAGCTCAAGCCTACCATTTTATTAACCTGGTCCTTCCAAAGAAGAATGTTGTTTTTGATTCAGTGCCGCCAGTGATACAGTCAACAGAGATGTCTTTGGTTGTGGTGGATTCTCCCTTGGGCCATGTTTCTGAATTCCTGCATGATTTTTATATGGATTCCACTTTGGGCCATGATGACATATGTGATGTTCAGCCTCTGGCAGTGATTTCTGAATCAAATGACCAAGTGCAGCCCACAAGCCCAGTAAGCTTAGTGCCTCTACTTTTGGCTCCTCCAAAGGCTCCTGTAGAAAAGTGATGGCAAGCTATCTTATATGATCCAGAACGGAGGCAAAGTTCTAGGCTGAGATCTTCGAGTCAAGAACTTCTTCAGCCTGACCCAAGAATGGGGATTGGAAAACCAAGGGATAAATCTGCTGGGAAACTAAAGGAGCTGGCAGGTATCTCCAATATTATCTATAACAATAGCTCGATATCTGCTTCTGATTTCTAATCTGATTTTGATGATGAATATAACTCCACATCTGACCCTTCCCTTCTGATTGTTCAATCTATTTGCTGCAAAACCTGGGGGTGGAACTCTGCGGTCTATCTCCTGAGGAGGTAGAAGAAGCAAAGCTGGGTGGTGCTAGGAAGAAGAAGCTTCCAAGACCATCAGATGAGGAAGCCTAGGAAGCATCCTTGGTCTTTCCTTAGTTATTTGTGTTAAATGGAAGGCCTTTATATTATGTCCCTTTTGGTTGTAAGGCATAGGAACCTTGGGCAATTGTCTGTGAGAAGCCTTTTGCAGTTTATGTGTATATTCCATCTAAGTACTGGAACTGGATTGTTTATTATCTTCCTTGGATGTTTAGTTCATCTCAGGCTATTTAAAATAGTCCAGTGTTATCCTGTGACACTCTCTTTTCAACACGAGTACTCATTATCGGAGCATGCATGTTCTGTGTTAGACAAATGACTTAATCTGCAAAATCTCTAGCTCTTTTCCAGCAGATCGACAGTAGTAGTGGTTGTCAAGTTGTTTGTTTGCAAGAAACAAAAAAAGCAGATCTTAAAGAGTTTGCTCCCAAAAGATTTGATTCTTTTGTCTTCTCTCCTTCAAGGGGTGCTTCTGGGGGAATTCTTGTGGCCTGGGTTTCTCATTTTCTTCAAGGCAGTTCAGTGGAAGATAATAATGACAGTTAAATTCACAACGACACTTACTAATGATTTTTGGTACCTTTCTTGTCTTTATGGCCCTTGTTCTGGTCCACAATGGGGTCTTTTTTGCAATGGATTCGAGACCTCCAAATCAGTCATGTTGAAAATTGGCTTAGTCCAAGGGATTTTAATTTGTACAGATCGGTTGAGAACAGAAATAAGCTTGGTGCTGATATGAATGATATTCTTATCTTTAATGATATTATCAGCCATCTAGGTCTCCTTGAATTACCTTTGAAAGGCAGAACATTTACTTGGAGTAATATGCAGGACAATCCACTCTTGGAGCAATTGGACTAGGTTTTTATTTCATCAAATTGGACCTTGGTTTATCCAAATATCTCAGTGCATGCCTTGACTAGATGTACTTCTTGTTACAAAGGCCATTACTTGGCCATTATTTGACCTCATCAAGGGCAGCAATCAAGAGTATCATGGAGCATTATGAACCTTGTAACAACCATATAAATCTTCCTTATTACCTCTAATTGCTATATTGATGTAATACACTAATGCCTAGAATCCTAGGCTTGTAATCTCCCTATATAAGGGAACATTTGAGATCAATATAAATGTGCCGAATTTCACTGTTTCACTGTTTATTCTTACATTTCACAACACATTATCAGCACGCCCTAATCGAGCAAGAACAGTGAAGCACTCACCGACACGTGAAGGGTAAGATGGCTCGTCCCATTCCTCTCGATGCCGAATCCTCCCTTCCCCGCAACCTCTGTCATCTCATGCAATAGCTCAAGAGGATTCTCCAGGCTCAGGTGCGCCATCCTCGACGTGGTAGGGGCCTTGGTGCTGGCATTGCCAGCCGTGGCCCCCGTTCTCCTCCCTCTGGCCTCACCAGACGTGGAGGACGACACCGCGACGACGGCGCCACTGCCCGTACAACCACCAGAGCAGGTAGCATCGACTCCAGCACGTCTCTTCGGCCAAGCAAGCGCCCGCTTTGACGACCATGGTGATTGTGACGCAAGCTAACTCCACCGCTCAAGCTTCAGCACAAGCGGTGCAACCATCTTCGACGCATCATGCGTGGCCCTAGGAATCCAGTAATCAGGTAGCGATGGTTCCCACGCATGCCCCCATTGCCTCGACTCAACTGGTGCGGCCAATTCAAGTCCCAGTGCTTCAAGCTTCAATGGATGCTGCTTCGGCCCTCCAGGCGCAACTCCAAGCTTTTATCCAGCAGCTGAGCCAACCCCACAATGAGCAAGGGTATGGCAGACCAAGTCAAGGCGCAACGGTATGGCAGCTACCGACTAGCAAGACCTACGTTCGCCAGCCCAAACGCCTTCGCCAGCCCCTCAGGGCGCCACAGTTGGACCAAGCGGAGCATTGCAAGCGGCTCAACCGAACACACCCATCCCACCTCAAGGCCCCGCAATGAGCTCCCCATTCGCTCCGCCATACCCGGGCTTATAACCACAGTACCAATAAGGTGCGGCGTTAAGTGGAGGGAGTGAAAAAAAGCTACCTCTGAGCTTCAAGTATCCAGCTCGAGTACCCAGCTGTCGCGAGGTATTTGGGCAAAACTGATCCAAGTGAATTCCTATCAATCTACGAGTCGGCAATCGGAGCGGCTCATGGCGATGAAAATACCAAGGCCAAGGTGATCCACCTCGCCCTTGACGGCTTCGCCAGGGGGTGGTATTTCAACCTTCCGCCAAGCAACATCTACTCATGGGAGCAGTTGCGCGACGTCTTCGTCATGAATTTCTGAGGAACTTACAAAGAGCCAAATACCCAACAAGATATGTTCAGCATTCGCTAGAAGCTGGGTGAATCTAGAAGGGAGTACGCAAGGCGATTGTCACAAGCAAGATGCCAAATGAATGACATTACTGAAGCATCAGTGATTAATGTTTCTTCGATAGGCCTCCTCATAAGTGAATTAACAAAAAAATCGCTGGGTAAGAACCCCAAATGGTTGATCATCTCTTCTGCATCATCGAAGGCTACGCCTAAGATGAAGAAGAAACCAAGCCAATTAGGACAAGGCGGTGGCCCAAGCAAATCTGCTAGAGCTGATCGCCTCGCCAATGGCGAATCAAGCCCCCTGGCCCCACCTCAAAGCCAAGGCCCAAGTTCCATGACATGGAAGAAGTTTCGCACCGGAAGGGGCAAGCTGGTAATGGCGGTAGAAGAGGTCAAAAACCTTTGCAAAGACTTCGACTCAAGTCAGCGAATTCGCCAGGGGCTAGGGCCAAGTAAAAAGTACAAGAAAGATAGTTACTGTGAGTACCATGGCAAGTCGTCACACATGATGGAGCAATGCCGAAACATTCAACATCAAGGCCATCACCAAAACCCGAAGCCGAACCATGCAAACAGCGAAGAAGCACCATGGGGGTCGGATCATGATCGGCCACCGCAGGGCGAACATCATCACAACGGGCCAAGGAGGGTGATCCAAGTTATCACAAGAATGGAGTCCACGGGGCATTTGTTGAAATGGCAAAAAAAGGCGCAAGAACAAACAATGCACAACATCATGGCATCTTCGGCAGGTAGTACGGACCCGCAGTTTCTAGCCGCTCAAATCTCTTTTGGCCTGGCAGATGCCGAAGGTGTCTTCTTTCCCTATCAAGACCCTTTGTAGTCTTAATAGTGATCAGCGGTTGTGAGGTTCGAAGTATCCTAGTCGATGGAGGGAGTTTGACAGATGTTATTTTCGCTGGCACGCACAAGCAAATGGGCTTGCCCCATCCGGACCCTAACTCAAGCTCCCGCTTCACTCCAGGACTTCGGATGGAACGCGGTGCTAGTCTTCGGTCAAGCTCAATTGTGGGTGTCATTCGGCCCCGAGGGAAACAGACGGGAAGAATTGATCCTATTTGACATCGTCGACATTCGTACCATTACAGTGCCATCTTCGACCACGCTACTTTGAACAAGTTTAAAGTGATAGCTCACCACAACTTTCTGAAGCTCAAAATGATAGGACCGGCCACTGTAATTGTGATAAATGGAATACAACCTTCGGCTACCTCACTTGACGAACCACACACAAGCAGTAGAGAGGTTAGCATCCTGCAAGCTAAAGTGGGCGAAAGGGCTCGCCTGATGCCGGAGCCGTCTCTGCATGGCAAAGTGATCAAGGTTCAAGTTGACTTATTCGAATCAAGCAAGACGGTTTCGCTTGGGGTCAACTTGGGAGAAAAAGAAAAACAAAAAATATTACAAGTTATAACAAGCAACCTTGACGTCTTCGCCTGGGGCCCTAACGAAGTCGGTTGGGTTTCGCCAAATCTCATCATGCACCACCTGGAGGTCAAGGCAGAGGCAAAGCCAAGGAAGCAGAAGTTTCACAAGATGTCTGTAGATTGCTAAGAGGCGGCCAAGGTCGAAGGGCCGAAGCTGCTCAAGAACGGGATGATCGAGGAGATCAACCACCCGGAATGCCTTACGAACCCAGTTTTGGTGAAAAAGTCGAATGGCAAGTGACGCATGTGTATTGACTTCACCGACTAAAAGAAGGTCTGCCCAAAGGACGACTTCCCGCTTCCGCGGATTGACCAGCTGGTTGATTAGACCGTAGGATGTGAGCTCTTAAGTTTTCAAGATGCCTACTCTAGGTACCATCAGATCTTCATGAACCCTACAGACCATGCGACGATGACATTCATAACCCCTTTCGGCACCTTTTTCTACCTCTGAATGCAAGGGCCACTTTCACCAAACTAGTTTACAGGATCCTTAGTGTGCAGATCAGGAGGAATGTCGAAGCATATGTTGAAGACATCGTCATCAAGAGCCGAAAGACATATGACCATGCCGCCGATTTGCAAGAAACCTTCAACAACCTAAGGACAGCTAGCATCAAGCTGAACCTAGAAAAATGTGTCTTCAGCATCCGTGCAGGCTTGCTATTGGGATTCCTTGTCTTCGAGAGAGGCATAGAAGCGAACCCAGAGAAATTGATGCAATATAGCAAATGTGGCCTCTGAAGAGTGTACGTGAAGTACAAAAGCTCATGGGACGCATCACATCACTTAGCCTTTTTTGTCAAAGGTAGCCGAAAGGGGATTACCCTTCTTCAAATCATTGCGAGGGGCTGAAAAGTACAGCTGGACCCCTGAATGCCAAGCCACCCCTAAAGCAATATCTTCAAAGCCCACCTAAATTAGTCAACCCCGAGGCTAGCGTCAAACTGTTCCAGTACTTAGCAGCTTCGCCGGTCGTGGTTAGTGCAGTGCTAGTGCAAGAAATAGAGTTCGGCCAGAAATCTATGTACTTCATCTCTGAAGCCTTCCAGGGGGTGAAGACACATTACACGGAAGTGGAGAAGCTCGCATATGCTCTGGTAATGGTCTCAAGAACGCTAAAGCATTACTTTCAAGCCCACAAGATCACAGTACCTTCGTAGTAACCAATTGGTGAAGTATTGCATGGCAAAGAGAGCACTAGACGATTGAGCAAATGGGCAGCTGAGTTATTTCCTTTCGTCCTTAGTTTTGTGGCTAGAACTCCTATCAAGTCAAAAGTCCTTGCTGAATTCGTGGCCGAATGGACCCTAGCTTCGGCCCTCGAACCCGAACCCAGCGAACAGTCATCGATAATGTTTTCTGATGGTTCGTGGTCCCACAAGGGGCGGGAGCTGCAACAATTCTAATTTCGCCAGGAGGAACGGTGATCCGCTATGCAGCCAGACTCCAGTTCGAAACAACAAACAGTATCTCAGAGTATGAAGCTGTGTTAATGGGGCTGGGAAAGGCGCAAAGCTTAGGTATCCGAAGGCTGTTGATCTGAACGGACTAGAAGCTAGTGGCCGGGCAAGTTGATAAGTCATTTGGGACAAAAGACAAAGGCATGAAAAGTATTTGGAGGTCGTTCGGTCAATGGATAAGTGTTTCACCGGCATCACGGTCGAACACTTACCTCGAGTAAAAAATGAGGAGGCAGATGCACTAGCGAAAGCAGCAGCATCAGGAGGCCCACATCCACCAGACATCTTTCTCGAGGTCATTTACACTCCATATATGCAAGAAACTTCAGAGGAAGTCATGTGCATCGACTCGGAAAAGTCTAGTGAAGTTCAAAATGATTGGCGAACACCTTTCATCAGGTACTTGGACACCGGCTGGCTGCCAGAAGAAGAGGCTGAAGCACGTCGATTATAGTTGAGGGCTACCAAGTTCAAATTTATCCCCAGTCAGTTGTATAAGACTGTAATACTGCAACCCTTGGTTCGATGTGTCTCGTTTGCCGGAAGAGAAGAGGTGGTAAAGGAAATTCACCAGGGATTGTGTGGGGCCCATCAGGCAGCTAGGACTGTGTCGGTGAAAGTCTTTCGGCAAGGTGTGTATTGGCCAACTGTTTTGTGCACTTGCATCGAACACATCAAGAAGTGCGAAGGTTGCCAGCATTATAGCCAAAGCCAAGTCGCATCACAGTATGAGCTACAGTCTATCGCCCCGGTATGGCCGTTCGCTAGATGGGGATTGGACATCATTGGTCCATTTCCCACTGCAAAACATGATTATTTCTCTAGATTGATCAAAGCAGAACCCCTTGGTTCGATCACTTCAGCTGTTGTCCGGAAGTTTGTGTGGAAAAATATCATCTACCAATTCGGTGTGCCTAAAGAGTTCATCATTGACAATGGAAAGCACTTTAATTCTGAAAAATTCAAAGAAATGTGCAAGGGGCTAAAGCTTAAAATCAAGTTTGCTTCGGTTGTGCACCCCACGCTAATGGGGCAGCCAAAAGAGTAAACGGGAAAATTCTTGAAGCCCTGAAGGAAAGGTTGGTAGGAGCATCAAACGACATGTGGCCAGATGAAATGCTTTCGGTACATCGGGCCCTCTGAACCACACCAACAAGGCCAACAAATTTCAGCCCATTTATGCTCGTGGATGTCGATGAAGCCATGAATCCAAGTGAGCTTTGAGCGAATTCGCCAAGGGTAATCTTTACTGGAGGCGAAGACGGTCGAGAAATCTCACTTGATCTCCTGGAAAGGGTAAGAGTCGAAGCACATCAACATATGGCGAAGTACGCTAAGGCCACATGGACGTCTTACAACAAGAAGGTTCGACCAAATAAGATATTACCCAGCAAATTGGTGCTAAAAAAAGAAAGCGAAACTGGTGGCTGTTGGCAAATTGGACTCGAAGTGCGATGGGCCATATCTTGTGAAGCACAAGTCCAGGACAGGTTCTTTTCGGCTGGCAACAATGGAGGGCGAAGGGCTGAGACATTCCTAGAATGCAGCATCACTGGAGCAGTATTTCGCCTAATCATGGGTGACAACCGTTCGCCTTATGTAAAAATGTCAATATCACTACGTAACCCTTCGGCATCAAAAAAAGAGGAAAAAGAAAAAGAAAACACTATAGTAGGGCTATCCAAATCGGAGGCCCGAACCAGTATAAAATTTCATGTGTCTGTTCCTTTGTGTGAAATATCGTGAAAACCCCTAAGGCAAATGCTTGATCAGCAAACACTTGAGAAGCGAATCGGTTGAAGCATCGCTCACAGAATGCCGAAATCACGACTAGCTTTTTTTATCAAAACATTCGACTTATCAATCCAAAAACTAAACTTAGGAAAAGGTTTTGCATAAAAAGTATGAAGCAAATGATACAATTACAAAGAACACACGTTATCTGCCAAAAAGCCGCAAATAAAAACCAGCAACAACTGGAGTGGGTGAAGGTACTTTCAAGTCAAAGCTTACAAACGCATTATATTCACAAAACTGAAAAAAAAATCGTGAGTATATTACATTGCTCACAAAAGGGCATTCAGTTTCAAACCCAGCTTCATCAGCAGGGCTAGTCCCTACCAGTGAAGGATTGTTCCTAGGCAAATCCAGTTCGCCATCACCTGTAAGATCGATAAACACCCTAAGCGGCGAAGGATCCGAAATGGGAATTATGCTATAACGATGCTGGGCGATAGCAGCCCGGTGTTCGGACATTGAAATGTTTCACCAAAATAAAGTCGTTTCCTCAAGGCGTTGGTAGCAATAATGGTCAAAGTCTTCCAGGGTTCGCCCGAGATGTTTTTTTGTCCACTTCGCCACATTCAGAACTTGATAGATGTGCCCGTTTATGGTCATCTCACGGTACACAACCGCGTGAGGATACTTCATCTTGGGTTGGCATTTTTTGGTGAAACATTTTAAGTTTATGTTTCGCCACCCTTTGGGGGGAGGACTATTGACGACTGTTAAATACCAAATTTACACCATCAATACCTGCATTAATCTGAAAATATAAAGCATCAACATAGTGGAAGGATTTATTTCTAACAAATTCCACCAGTGTTGGTGTCTATTTGTATGCAGGTGACAAACTACCAAAGTTGAGAGAAAATATACGGGAAGGAGGGAAATATTACTTCCATATCCAAGCCAACAAACCCAATAAGATCATAATTAAATGGGCCAACTCTAGAGATATACTAAAGAGGACCCACATGCCAAAGCTCAGGAAAAAGGCCGGGGCCAAATGGGCCACCGATGGTTCGGCTGAACCAGGAAAGGCCCCGTTCAGCCCCATCTTTCACACGCAGTTACTACCGACCTCCCAATGACGGTTGTGACCATATCTGGCGCTCCAACTGTCATTAGGAGGACATATGGCAACAGGAGAGTGAAGATGCTCCTTTGGATGCTTAGCATCTCCACATTCGCAAGGCACCTCTCCACCTATAAATACCCCTCTCTTCTCTCATTCTAAACACACCAAGGTTGAGCTAAATTACAAGAGGCTCTTCGTATTCTTTATGTATACTTATAATAGGAAGAGAGTGAGGGAGAAAGATTGGAGGAATCCCGGAGTTGTCGGTATCTTCCTCTTCATTCTTTTGTACCTTATCAATTACTTTGATACAATCGATATTATCTTATTTAATTAATTGAGATTTATCTTGTGAATTATACCGCTTGGTTAGTTCTTATTTGCGTAATGGATCGTTGTTCACCATTGTTCACTATTGTTCATTAAGAGATAGTGATTACTTTAGTGTTTAGTAGTAATTAATTGCACCGACGTGGAGTCTAGGTAATTAATTTCCCGTGTTTGCTACGTACCCCGCAGTACGTTAGAGGTTGGTATTGAGGTAGTGACAGCCCTCGAGATCACCATAGTCCTCCATGTTTGGGTTCGTAGTAGAGCAAGTCCTGGTAGCAGCGAGCAAGGCAGTGCCTGAAGTATTGTGATAAGATTAAATTAAGCTTTCTAAACGACCCTGTGTTTCACTAGAAAATCCTCTCTACCCTCTGCCTACATTAACTTGTGTCCTTGGATGAACCTAACAAAGAGTTGAACACCTTCATTCTTTGTGGAAATTCGATACCATGGACTACTTCGGGGTGAAGTGCTATAGTGGTATATCCGTGTGCTTGCTGATTTTATCTGTGAACATAAGAAATACCAACAAGCATTTCTAGCACCGTTGCCAGGGAATGACTGTTGTTTATCTCTGAACCTTGTTCATCCTTATATCTTTTTAGTTTTTCCTTCTTTCTTCCCCCTCTCCCCTTAAAGAAGCTTTCTGCATACACTTCTCTACCATGGAGCATCTACCAATCTACCAATTATCTCTCCTCGGGACGAATTCTATGAGCCACCTTCTTCATCGGAGCCAATTCTTACATCTATCTATGAGATTCATCCCGAATTCATAACATTGTTAGGGAAAAAACTTTTTCTGGTCTAGATCAAGAAAATCCCTACCATCATTTCCGAGAGTTTGAGCAATTGTGCTCATGCCTCTTGATTCAAGGCATGACACAAGAGACCATTAAGTGGAAGTCTTTCCGTTTTCTCTTCAAGAGGGAGTGAAACAATGGTACACTTATACCATTGGGAGTGTAAATGGTAAGTGGGATAAGTTGTGAGATAGATTCTGCCTCGCATTTTCCCTGTTACTCGTATTACAGCCCTTCGGGTAGAAGTCCTCATCTTTCAGTAGAGCAATAATGAATCAATAGGTGCAGCTTGGGCTAGGTTTAGTTAATTTTTATGATCTGGACCAAACATATATATTCCCGATTATGCCTTGTTGCAGCATCTCCATACGGGTTTGGATAAGGAGTCTGCATTCCACCTTGGCATTAATGCCGAAGGATCATTCATGCATAAAACCCCATCCGAAGGAAGGTAATTTCTTCATCGAATATCAGAAAATACTTCTTTCATTGGGCAATGCTCTGAACCCCTCCCTGAGGCATATGTGTCAGGTTGGGAGGAACCCTCTATCGCCGAACCTGAACCCGAACCTTATACATCATCTAGATCGACTAAAGAATCCTCTCTGGAGCCATCTCCGGATACCGAAGAAATTCAAGCTCCGGGTTGCGCTCCTGAATTTGGGGTTGATTTTCATGAAGATTATGGAAACACCCTGAATTACTTCATAGAAAGAAGCCACCAATTCCTACTCCACCTCCCGATCCTATCAAAGATGATTATCTCAAGGAAATCGTTCGGGAGTTAACCACTACCATGAGTTACGAATGGTTAAAAGGAGTAGAGTTCTCCTCCGAAGTAACTCGGATCAACTGATCTCCTCGCACCATTCCTTGCCAATTAGGAGGGAATATAGTCGACATTCGGTATTGTCTAACGGTCGGTGCTAACCTCATATCTGATTCATTCGCTTTCGCTAATCTAGGCGGTAGAGCACTAAAACCGACCAACAAATTCTTCAAACATCCTATTGGGAATTTAATTGAAGGATTTGGGATCATACAGAACGTCCCTATCAATCACGACAACACTGAGACTACCCTGGATTTCCATGTCTTCGAAATCCAAGACATTTACATTCTAATTGGGCACCCGATCGAGAAATTTTTGATTGATGCCCCATCTTTAGGAAGCCTCGAAATCGCTTTAGGAGAGGATGAGTTTCCCGACGAATTCTCGTGGTCAAGAAATATTGACCGACTCTCCTTCTGAAGAAGAATTGGTGGAGGAAGTGACTGTTGTTATCCCTAATGACCTCCCTAAGTCTTCCCTCAAAGATGATGTTCATAATTTTATCTAGAAAGACAAGGAAGCAGGCGAAACCATTGAATTGCTCTCCATAGAACCACGATCACAACCTCTGGTCGAGCCTAAACCTTGTCCGCCTGGCCCTCAAAATGGTGTTCTCAATGGTGGTCATGAAACAACCCGGATGTTGCATGATGCATCTCTTAGGAAGGAGAATCTTCATGCCATAGACAAGCTTTAGACATCGACTCTGGAGTGCGAGAGAAAACATTCCACAAATGAGCATTAAAATTTCTCTTTCAAAATTCCTTAGGATTCGTGCTCACATAAGGAATCACCAGAGTCCTGTCCGATTAGTGCCGCTTCCTTGTACAAGGACCACAACCTCCTTATGGTCCTTATTTCTAACATGTTTAGAAGGGTGGTTGTGGATACTTGTGTTTATCATAGATATTGCAAATCTCGTATTTGTTTGTCGCACTAATCTTCAGGCGTGATGTTTCCATGGTCAAGCTTCTGACCATAAACAAAGAACTACCGGGAGATAGACCGGACTATCATGGTAAGTTTCCGTTCGAATAAAACCGAGAACCAATTTCTAGGATAGTATGCACCTTCACATATTCTTGGTCGCTAACCATCACAGATTGAGATTAAGAACGAGGGTCATGCGATGCATAAGAGTACGGGAATGAGATCAACTATACACTTTGGTGATATTTGGTATTCGAACACACTCTATAGGAGACTCCAACATCACACACTTGGTTTTTGATGTCTTTGCGCACAAAAGGTCCCAGTGTGGGGGGGAGGTCGACGAGCTTGTCATGACGAGTTCCATCCACCAAGGCCATCCTATCCTAGCTTAAAGTTGGTTTTAGTCCTATCTTGTGACGCCCGGAAATTCACAAATAATTTCCGAACAAATTTGTGCATTAAATCCTCGTCCAGGAATCAGCCGAGGTACACAAATCGATAATTTAATATACAGATTCATCATAATAACTAAAATGATAAATACTTACACAAGAGATACTTAGTCCTCACCATGAAGAAAACTGCAACGGAAAAGAAAATCTAGCGAAGCTTCAACTCCACTCCCATAGGCAGGTCAACTGGGATCCAAGCCAAAGATCTTCTCCTTCTTGATCTTTCTTCAATTGAGGTTTGATGATTATTGCAAGGTGGATATATGGAATACTCTGCAAGCCACACAACAAGTATGCAAGTACACACGGATACCAATGAATGGTATGATATAAATTTCAATTGCAAAGGCAACATTTAGCAAAACATTTAAGAGTAGTAAAAAAATAGAGTAATTAATTAAACAATATTAAACAACACTGAACAACACCCCGTGTTGTACAGGCCCAAACCACCACTAAACAACCATGCCCAGTTGCACAGATCCAATCTCCAAACCAGGAATTAGCCATTCCAAACTAGGAGCTAAACCTATTATCACGATTTATCACATTATTAACATTCGATGAGTAGTGTGGGACTAATCACGAAAAACATTGTTAGATCCGCCCATAACCGCGGAAACAGCTATTCGAACAATTTTACTCTGGCCAGAGATGTACCACTGTACCGACAAAACACAGCCCCACAACATGTTGCCATGCACCTCAATACCACCACGGTACCATGGAATGGAGCTGTGACAGTACCCCTCCACATAACACAACTCACCACAGTGCACCGTTCCTGGATCGTAGTCACCCCCTTTTAGCGAAGGTATGGACTCCCCAGCGACCCCCGTGGGCTTATCTCCGCCACTTCACAGTCTGGTGCCCCGCAATGAACCGCGCTATACAAAAGGTAAAGTTGTTGCCCACACTGGCTTGTGGTTGGTATAGTTAATGTTTCACAGCATTAGCTCGTGAACCGGTCCTTAATTGTCATGAGCACAACTATCCAAACCTCTTCTCCAACCATGTGCTCACAACCCACCATTAGTCAAGTTTTAGTTGGCAAGTTAATTAATCTATCAATCATGATTGACCATCGTGAGCTACCATTAAATATACATTAATGAGATGTAAAGTGAAGCATTAGTTATCCCAATAGTGTGCTAATGTTTCTGAGCAGGGCTAAGCAATTATATCCAATATCTAGCTGAACCAATATATAAGGCCCAAGCTAGTCAAATTATTACCCATAGGAAATCAAGTCATCTTCGGCCATAACATAGGGAAAAGGCTCACATCACCCAATGAAATTCGAAAACAAATGCACATTTGAAATAAATAGAGAATTTAAATATAGGTCCAACATGCTCAAAAGAATGGTGTTTAGGATCTGTGTGACTTGCCCTGCAAACAAGTGTCTTCAATTCGTCTTCAGGAACTTCTCTAAGGAACAAACCTTCGAAACGACAAAAAACTAAACCTAGAACGTAAAACGAGGAAAAATACCAATAAAAACAAAATAAACAGTACAAATAAACTTCATAAATGGGTAGACCTTGAATTTAGATGAATTATGAGACTTGAACAACCTCATTTTGAGTTCGTATGAATTAGTTATGAATTAATGAAGTTTTAACCAATTATAACCTATAAAGAAAACAACTAAATGAATTATTAGATCATATTTAATTATTTGTAACTGAAAAGGGAGGATTATGACATAAGCCCTAGGATAGGAGAGAGAAAGGACTGGTGACAGGTGGGACCCACTCACCATAGAGACAAGTGATGGATCGGTCCACGATGGACCAAGCTCACAGAGGTCTACGAGACCACAAGAATTGATGGATCAGATCGAATAAACCCAAGCTGAACAAGATCGGATGACTAGGATTGGATTTGGCCTAGGGTTCTGGATGGATGTGGCGCTTAGGTCGACAGTGATGTGGCGTGCCATGTAGACTGCCATGCTTTATCGACACTGGCCAGCTTGGGAAACGAGGGTGACCGGCGAACAACGGTGCTCCATCGGAAACAGAGGTCACGATGAGGAAGAGGAGGACACAACGATCCTCACCACTACTTACACGACATCGGACAGCGAAGAACGGCGACTAGCGGCGAGGTCCGAGCAGCGACGAGGTCGGGTTCACGGCAACGGCGACATTCCGGAGACGTCCAGGGAAAAAGGAGGTGCAGCTGGACTTCGCCTCGGTGGTGAGCGGCCGAGCGAGGTGACGGTGCAAAGCAGTGTCAGTCGAGGCGGCGGAAAAAGGCAGCTGAAATGGCGGCCGGCGAGTGAGAGAGAGGGAGCTCGCGGGGAGAGGTGGCTAGGGCAAGACAGCTAGGGAAAAAGAGGGGAAACGGAAGAGAAACCATACGGGAGGATTTGGCGGTGCAAAAAACTAGGGTTATCCCGAGTTCATCGGGATAAGTACGGGGCTGAAATCCACGGGGCTAAGCATGAATTTGATGGGGATTTCTTGGGGAACCGTAGAGGAGATCGAAAGGATTCCGTTTCTGTGATCAATCCGGAAGGGAAGGCAACGGCGCGACCGTATTTGGTGGTGGATTAGGCGGTGTTGCAATGCATGGGCATGGGAGGGAGAGGTGGCTGGAGGAGGAAGATGGTGCTGTAGTGTGGTGGAGTGCAGAATTTACGGACGTAAAACAGACTTTGGCAAAGGGAGAAGGAGAAGGACACGGGTTGCGGGCTGAGGAAGGGAGAGAGGAGAGGATGGAGTGGAATGGGTCCAAACGGCCCAACCTGAGGAGGAGGATTTTATTTACTTTTTAATTTAATAATTGCTGTAATGATCTTTCATTTATTAAAAATACCTCGAATGCTCAAATAATTGCATGAAAAATCCAAAAAATACTTAGGCACTCAAGGTATTTATAAAAGTTTTATATAGCACTTACTTGAATGTTTAAATTTTTCAGAAATTTTATTCAAACACTTACTTTAATTATTAAATAATTTCTAAAAATTCCTTTTTCACAAAAATTTATAATTTAGTGATTTTTATGGTGTAATTCGATTTGAATGTGGCTTGATCGTACATGGATTTGTTTTCTTTTTCTATTTTTGTATGCTCTGGTTTGGGTCTGTGTGCAAGACATCCATAGGCTTTTCGAATTAAGCATCGTGCTTAGGTTAAAATAGTCTGCTTTAATCAAATTAGACATTGTGTCGATTTCGATTAATGAACCGTCAGAGCTAGTGCTGTTCATGGACACTGGATGTATATCTTTTGTGGACTGACTCCTGCAGGAAAGTTTTCAAATTGACATGTAAGTCCTCACGTTCAATTCATACTGGAGTTAAGACAGGGCCTAGGAAACGAATCAATAAAATGCTAACAGACAAAGGAGGAACAAATCACCTTTCAAGGTGCATGGTGAGTATACTGTCAAATGCTCCTTTGTTCTGTTCGTGCAATTTTACCTCAGCCCAATATGAGTTTTGCTTAAACGAAAATTTGGTGAACAACAAAAATTTGAAAGAAAAAAATGTTTTCAGAATAAAAGAAGTGTCTCTCAAAAAAATTGACAAAATAAAATGATGGCAAACTTATGGGATCCACGCTTTTTAAGTTTTGAATGCAAATTCTCTTCAGTGTGGATGTGAACAACTAATCTTGAGGCCAGGATAAAATCTTTTCAATTCTTTATAATCTCTTGGGTAGCTGTTGTCCACTAACCTTTTGCAGGGAATAAAATGACAACCACGGAGTAGTATACAATAATTCCAACACTCATACCACGCTCCTTGGTCTATGAGAAAAGAGATGCACAGGGAACCATGTAGAACAAATGCAAAACATTGTTGCATTCAAATGCAGATCCAAGCTTGGTAAGATCTATCTGGTAAGAATCCCAAACACCTTGTGCATCCTCGCCTCCCATCTCCACCTTGCTAAGTTTCCCATCACCTCCATTTTTTGCCATGAAATGAAAAGAAATGAAAAAATGAAAACAAAATAAAACAAAAATAAAATAAAATAAGTAAATCTAGACACTTCATGCGCCTAGAGTTACTTGGATAAAGTTTGGCTCACTGGTATTTCACCCTGGGGGAAGCCCATTTTTGCTTTCTATGTTTTTGATGAATAAAGACAAGGTACAAAATAAGTGTGGGGGGACTCTTTTCGGAACTCCCGACGCACAACAGTATCAACTCGACAAGTCAATGTGATGAGCACAGGCCACGGCCGTGCACGAAATTCAGCAGCTAGATCTGAACCCCGATTGGGTCGACCGAACCAAGTGTCCACCTGACACTTGCCTAGCTCGGCTCTGTCAAACATTCGCCGTGCAGTGTTGTTTGCGCGTCTCATTCCTTATCCTCCCTTTTTTGTGAGTTAAATTTGGGTATAATATTGAATATAATTAAATTTCACTCCAAAATTAAAATGAAAATATTGTTTCTCAACAAAGAAAATTTTCCTATGGTTAACTTGTATACTTTTTATTCTTTGCTAGCACTTGTCACATGTGAAAAATATCTATCATAGGGAACCTTACTCATCTAAGTGATTGACATTTGTCATATGGTTATGACAAAAGAAATTTCTATCCAACTGTCATAATACTTGGAATTTATCTTTGCGAAAATTTCAAAAGTTTTCGAAGCAATACTCTCGATGACTATATGATTACCAACGTAGGCCAAAAATGAATCTCATTGAAAACCTATATACTTTTAGCTGCTTGACATTACATCGAGCTTTGTCAAATTATTGTGACTCGTGTGAGATACTTTTCATACATTCATGATCAAGTTCACGTACATTCCACATACACGCACTTATGCTAAACTTCTACACTGGAAGCTAGCGTCCCGCAGTCATCATCCATCATCCACAAAATAAATACTCCAGATTATTTATGCCCCTTTCTCCGTTAATTTATTCAAAGGGAGAGGGTGGAATGGCTATACAAAAGAAGGAAAAAATAAAGTTTTGCTCATACAAAGTGTGGAGCATGTGAAAAAAAGGAAAAGAAAAAGATAGCCATGCACTGCCTCAAATTCCAAAAAAATAAATGGAGGAGGAGGTGAAAAAAAGAATTTGTCAATTTTTCCTTTTCCATCATCACACCACACACTTGCATATTCTTGATCAAAAAGTATGACTTGCTACTCCTTATGTCCGGTCTTTTGACTTGGCAACATATGTGATGCAGGTATGCTCCGATTGATCCCTACCAAACTCCACATATATCAGCCTTGTAGAATAGGGACAAATCGACAAAACATGCCTTGATGAGGAACCAGAAACCAAAAAGAGTGATTCAAGAGTCATTTGAGGAGTATAGCTAGTTTGTGAAAATATATGAAAAACCCAAGTGAGTAACAGGGGGAAAAGGAACGACTTGAGTCACGACCATTCCATTAATCAATCGCCTAAGATGGTAAGTTAGATACCGCAAAGTTCACAGGTACATGCATGACTTAGAATAATTTGTAGCCTTGTATTGTATCTTGGGAAATTTTATTCCACATTAATCCTTAACCTTTACTCGAGACGAGTAAACAGCTAAGTGCGTGGGTTTGTTGATGGCTGTTAAGTACCAAACTTACGCCATCAATACCTGCATTAATTTGAAAATGTAAAACATCGAATATAGTGGAAGGATTTATTTCTAAAAAATTCCACGAGTGTTGGTGTGTATTTGTATGCAGGTGACAAAGTACCAAAGTTGAGAGCAAATATATGAGAAGGACGGAAATATTACTTCCATGTCCAAGCCCATGGAGTCTTGAGCACACAAACCCATTAAGATCATAATTAAATGGGCCAACTCCAGAGAACTACTAAAGGGACCCACATGCCAAAGCTCAGGAAAAAGGCCAGGGACTAATGGACCACCGAGGGTTCAGCCGAACCAGGAAAAGCCCTGTTCAGCCCCATCTTTCACAAACAGTTACTACCAACCTCCCAACGATGGTTGTGATCGTTTTCGACACTCCAACAGTCATCATGAGGATAGATGGCAAGATGAGAGTGAAGATGCTCCTTTGGATGCTTAGCATCTCCACATTCCCAAGGCACCTCTCCACCCATAAATACCCCCCTCTTCTCTCATTCTCAACACACCAAGTTTGAGCTAAATTCATTCGCACAAAAAACAGCGATGAAAGGTAGGGAATTCCTAGACCGTATCCTGGAGAACACCTCTTCTGTTCGTTGCGAAACCGTTCAGGACATCGAGAATACACCTGAGGAACTGTCAACTGTTGAATCGGAGCCTTTAACCTCGACTTCCAAGATTCAACTATTGAATCCTCAACTGAACCACCAGAACCAAAAGAAGAAGCAATTCACCTTTTGGAAATCCGATTCCAATTTGATGGTGATCTCTTCAAAGATTATGGAAAGACCTCAAATTATTGTATGCAAAAGAGACCACCAGTCCTGCGTAGTTGGAATGAGCCTGTCGAGGTAGATTTCCTCAAAGAGACAATTCATGAACTGACTACCATCATGAGTGAAGAGTGGTTAGGGGAGGCGTAGCTATCATCTGAAGCAATTCAGATTAGCTCCCCGTCTTTAACCATTTCATGCCTCACGAGAGAGGCTAGGGTGAAAACTCTTTATAATCGCACTGTTGGTGCAAATATCATTTGTACATCCTTTGCACTTTCGTGCCTCGGAGACGAACCATTGGCACCAACGAGCAAAATTTTTCGGGATCTATCCCGGCTTGTTATGGAAAGTTATCGGTTTATTCACAGAGTGCCAATCAGGCACAATGGTGTCGAGGTCGTCCTAAACTTTTATGTGTTCGAACTCTACAACTTTGATCTCCTCATAGGCCATCCTAATGAAAACTTTTTCTTTGATGTGCCTCGTACCGGAGTCGTCAACATCAAATTTGGGAAATTGGTGTTTTCCGTTCCGATCTCGAGATTGAAAAATTCCTTGACGAAACTAGTTCCTGAGTACGTGCCAATTGAGGAAGTTTTGTCTATCTCTCTCTTTGAGTCCCTTGAATCCTTCCTTGGAGATGATGCCATTGCATTCATCGAGGAAGAGGATGATCTGGGAGAAAAGATCAAGTTACCCAAAACCGTTCCGCCTTCACGACCTCCAATTTTGCTCAAGCTTCTTCCTTCAGGCCTCCGCTATGCTTTCCTACACGGTGATACAGAATCGCCCGTCATCATAAGTGATATGCTGACTGATGATGAGACTTCCCAACTCACAGCCGTGTTAGAAAAGCATCACTCTATTCTTGGCTAGTCACTTCAAGATCTCAAGGGGATTTGTTCGGCTCTCTGCACACATCGTATCACTTAGATCCTTCTTGTGCACCCTCTCGAGAGCTGCAACGGAGGCTAAACAACGCGATGATAGAAGTCGGGAAAAAGCGCTGGGATAGTCTCTCATGTGTCGTATAGTGAGTGGGTCAACCCAATCCAGGTTATGCCTAAGGGAGGCATGACAGTCGTTGAAAACTCGGAAAACATGTTGATCCCACAACGAACTATCACGGGGTGGAGAATGTGCATTTACTACAAAACACTCAACAAGGCTACGAAGAAGGACTACTTTCGGCTACCCTTCATTGATGAAATTCTAGAGAGGCTAGCGAATCACTTGTTCTTCTATTTCCTTGAGGGCTATCCCGATGATGAGATCAAGACAATGTTTTCGTCTCCTTAGGGAATGAATGAGTACCGGTAGTTATCATTCGGGCTGTGTAACGCACCAGCGTCATTCCAACGGTTTATGATGTCCATCTTCTGCGACATAATCGAAGAAATCATGGATGTTTTCATGGACAATTTGTCAGCACACCATAAAATTATACTGTCCGGTGTCATTGGTGATCACCATATAGTTTTGGATGAGTGGGATCCATACATGCATAAATAGCCACTCAAACATCAATATGTCCATGATCACAACTTAAAACTATTCAATATAAAATCTACAATGCCGAAGAAGGAGCAAAGGAGATATTGCTGGGACCCAGCGTGCCAGTCAACTTCAATCTGAGACGTGCACGTCATACCACTCGAATACTTCAAGCACAGCTAATTTAGTTAGTTGATTTACGTAGAGGTAGGGAGGATTTTCTAGTGAATCACAGGGTCTATTAGAAAGCTTAAATTTAATCCTATCGTAGTACTTCAGGCACTGGCTTGCTCGCTGCTACCAGAACTCGCTCTACTAAGGACCCGGACAGGGAGGACTTCGCTGATCTCGAGGGCTATCACCACCTCTACACCAACCTTAATGAACTGTAGGACACGCAGCAATCACTGGTAATTAACAACCTAGACACCACGTCTATGCAATTAATTACTACTTTAGTGTTTATAACTCACCAAAAGAATCACTATCTATTAATGAACTACAGTGAACAATGATCCAGTACGCGAAATAGGAACTAACTAAGAAATATACTTCACAGGTAAATCTCAACTACTTGTATAAGAATATCAATTATATCAAAGTAATCAACAAGGTAAAAAAGACTTAGAGGAAAATACTGGCAACTCCGGATCCTTCTCCCTTACTCTCTCCCTAATCTAATGTACACAAAAGATACAATAGAGTCTCTTATAATTCAGCTCAAACTTGGCGTGTTTACAAGTGCGGACGAGAGGGGAATTTATAGGTGGAGAGGTGGCTTGGGAATGTGGAGATGCTAAGCATCCAAAGGAGTATCTTCACTGTCCTATGGACATATGTCCTCTCTATGGCAGTGTCTACTGGTAGAAACGGTCCCAACCGTCATAGCAAGTTGGTAATTGCCGGCCTGTGAAAGTTGAGACCGATCGGAGCAGTTCCCGGTTCGGCCGGACCCTAGCTGTCCCAATTGGCCACGGCCTTTTTCCTGAGATTTGGTATATGGATCCCCTTTAGTATTTATTTAGAGTTATCTTATTAAATTATGATCTTATTGGGTTTGTGGGCTCAAATCTCCGTGAGCTTGGATATGGAAGTTTAATTCTCCTCCTTTATTTATCCTTTGTCTCAACTTTGATGGTTTGTCACCTGCATCCAAATATACACCAACGCTAGAGGAAATCGTTAGAATTAAACCCTACCACTATGTTGGATATTTTAGCTTTTCGGATTAATGTAGGTATTGACGGTGTAAATTTTGTACTTAACAATTGTCAACAAACCCCCACACTTAGCTCTTTACTCATCCCGAGTAAAGGTTAAGGATTAATGTGGAACAAAATTTCCCAAGATACAATACAAGTACACAAATTATTCTAAGCCATTCCTGTACCTGTGAACTTTGCAGTGTCTAACTTACCATCTTAGATAATTGATGAATGGAATGAGCGTGTCTCAAGTCCTTCTTGTTCCTCCTGTCAATCTCTTGGTTTTTTCATATATTTTCACAAAGTAGCTATACTCCTCAAATCACTCTCTCTTAAGTCACTTATGTAGTTTTGATTTTTCAATCCTCACCAAGGCATATTTTACCGAATTGTCCCTATTCTAAAAGGCTGATATATGTGGAACTTGCTAGGGATCAATCGGAGCGTACCTGCATCACATATGTTGCCAAGCCAAAAGATCAAACCCAAGGAAATAGCATATCATACTTTCTGATCAAGAATGTGCATATGTGTGGTATGGTGATGGAAAAAGAAAAGTGACAACTCCTTTTGTATAACTCTTCCTCCTTTTTTTGCTTTTTGAAAATTTGAGAGAATGCATAGCTATCTTTTTTTTCTTTTTTCTGTTCTTCTTCTTCTTTGTTCATCATGCTCCATACTTGTATGAGCAAGCCTTTTTTTTTTCTCTTGCATAGCCCTGCGTCCCTTTGCTTTGAATAATTTTTGGAGAAAGAGGTATAAATAACATGGAGTATTTATTTTGTGGATGATGGATAAAATGAATGATGAATGAGGGATGCTAGCTTCGAGTGTAGAAGTTTAGCATATATGTGTATGTGGAGTGTACGTGATCTTGATCATGAAAGTATGAAAAGCATCTCACACGGGTGACAGTAATTTGACAAAGTTCAATGTAATGTCATGCAGCCTAATTATATATAAGGTTTTTGCAATGAGTCATCTATAGCCTTGGTAGGTAATTATATAGTCAATGAGGAGTATTTCTTGAAAAATTTAAATTTTCACAAAATTAAAATCCCAAGTATCATGACATTTGGATAGGAATTTCTTTTGTCATAACTATATCAAAAATATCAATTACTTAGATGAGCAAGGTTCCCAGTGATAAATATATGTTCACAAGTGACAAGTGTTAGCAGAATAAAGAGTACACAAGTTAACCATAGGAACATTTTATTTGTTCACAAACAATGTTTTCAATTTTAATTTGGAGTCAAATTTAATGGTATTTAATCTTATTCTCTGATTTAACTCGCAAACTGGGGAGAATGAGGAAGGAGATGCGAAAACTAGACTTGCATGGTGAAGGTGTGACAGAGCTGGGCCAGCCAAGGGTCGGGCGAACGCTTGGTTCAGCCGACCCAGCCAAAGCTCGGTTCTGGCTACTGAATTTCGTGCGCGGCCGTGGGTCTATGTTCATCACATTGACATGTCAAGTTGATGCTGTTGCACGTCGGGAGTTCTGAAAAAGACTTCCCCATACCTATTTTACCTGGTCTTTATTCAACAAAAATATAGAAAGCAAACTTAATTCAAGTAACTCTAGGCGCATGAAGTGCCTAAATTTTATTTTGTTTTTATTTTGTCATTTTTTTCATGGCAACAAAGAAGGTGATGGGTAACTTAGCAAGGTGGAGATATGAGGCGAGGATAAACAAAGTGTTTGATATTCTTACCAGCTAAGTCTCTCCAAGCTGAGATCCAAACTGAATGTAACAAAGTTTTGCATTTGTTCTGCTTGGTTCCTTGTGCATCTCTCATATACCAAGGTGCGTTTAATGAGTGTTGGAGTTATTGTACACTGCTCCGTGGTTGTCATTTTTATTCCCTGCAAGAGGTTAGTGACAACAAATACCCGAGGGACTATAATGAATTGAAAATATTTTATCGTAGCCTCAAGATTAGTTGTTCACATTCGAGTTAAAGGGAAATTGGGTTCAAAGCATAAGAAGCATCGATCCCACAAGTTTGCCATTGTTTTGTCTTGTCAATTTTTGTTTTTCGAGAGACACTTCTTTTATTCTGAAATCATTTTTTTCTTTCAACCTTTTATTGTTCACGAAATTTTTCGTTTTAAGCAAAACTCATACAAGGCTTAAGATAAAATTGCACGAACATAACAAAGTAGCATTTGACAGTATACTCACCATGCACCTTGGAAAGTGATGTGTCCCTCCTTTGCATGTTTGCAATTTATTGATTTTTCTCCCAGCCCCTAACTTACCTCCAGTGTGAATTGAACGTCTGGACTCACCCATCAATTTCGAAAATTTTCCTACAACGGTTAGTTTACAGAAGATATACATCCAATGTCCATGAAAGTACGAGGTCTAACGGTTCATTAATCAAATTCGACACCATGTCTAGTTTGATTAAGCAGACTATTTTAACCTAAGCACCATGCTTAATTTAAAAAGCCTATGGATGTCTTGCAAAAACACCCAAACCAGCACATATGAAAATGGACAAAGAAAACATAACCATGTATGATCAAGCCACACACAAACGGAGATAAGTATGAGTAAAAGAAATGGTGAACCCATTTTTAGCAAGATTAGCACTAACACCAACTTTAAACTAAGATGGCCTTGATTGATGGAACTTGTCATGACAAGCTTATCGACCTTCCCCCCCCCCCCCACACACACACTTGGACTTTGTGTCCCAAGACATCAAAAACCAAGTATGATGTTGGATTTTCCTATAAAGTGTGTTGCAACACCAAGGATCACCAAAGTGTACAATTGATGTAGATACCGTGTCCTTAGGCATCGCATGAACCTCATTCATAATCTCAACTTCAAATGGTTACCGAGTTAGAATACTCGAAGGTGCATACTGTCTTAGAAACTGGTTCTTGCTTTTATTAGAACCTGAAACTTACCACGATAGTCTGGGCTATCTCCTGGTAGTGCTTTGTTTATGGTCTCAAGCTCGACCACGGAGACATCACTCTGCAAGATTAGTGCCGCAAACAAATACTTGATTTGCAGTATCTATGATAAACATAAGTATCCACAACCACCCTTCTAAACATGTTAGAAATGAGGACCGTAAGGTGGTAGTGGTCTTCGCATAAGGAGGCGGCACTAATCGGACAAGACTCAGGGGATTCTTTATGCGAGCATGAATCCTGGGGAAATTTGAAAGAAAAACACATGCTCATTTGTGAAATGCTTTCTCTCATCCTCCAGAGTCGATGTCTCAAGCTTGTCCATTGCCTGAAGGTTCTCATTCTCAAGATATGCATTGTGCAAGAACCGAGTTGTTTCTTGATGATCATTGAGAACAACATTTTGAGGGCCAGGAGGATAAGGTTTAGGGTCGAATGGAGGTTGTGATGGTGGTTCTATGGAGAGAAAATCAAGATTCTTGCTAGAATCTTCTTTTCGAATGAAATAATGAGCGTCCTATTCTAGAAGAGATTCAGGGGATTCATGAAGCAGAAGCGCTATCACTTCCTCTGTCGGTGCATTATCTGGAGGGGAGTCTGTCAAGGTGTTATTTGATCGAGAAATAGGGACGAAAAAATTTTTCTCCACCTAACGAGATATTGAGGCTTCCTAAAGGCGGGGCATCGATGAGAAATTTCTCGATCGGGTGCCCAATTAGAATGTCAAAGTCATGGGTTTCAAAGACATCGAAATCCAGGATAGTCTCAGTAATGTTGTGTTGGATAGGGATGTTCTGTATGATCCCAAACCCTTCAATTAACTTCCTAGCAGGGTGTTTAAAGAATTTGTTGTTCGGTGTTAGTGCTCTTCGCATAGATAGGTGAAAGCGAATGACTCAGAGATGACGTTAGCACCGACCATTGGACAATATAGAACAGCGACCATATTTCCTCCTAATTGGCAAGGAATTGTGTGAGGAGAAGAGTTGGAAGATAACTCTACTTCTTTTAGCCATTCCTTACATATGATAGTGGTTAACACCTGAATGGTGTCCTTGAGATAATCATCTTTGGTAGTATCGGGAGGTGGAGTGGGAAAAATCGGTGGCTTAATTCGGGATGTTTCCATAATCTTCATGAAAAACTACCCCGAATTCAGGAGCGTAACCCGGACCTTGATTTTCTTCGGTATCCAGAGATGGCTCCAAGGAGGATTCTTTAGTTGAACCCAATGATGTGGAAGGTTCGACTTCAGGTTCCGCTATAGAAGGTTCATCCCACCCTAACACATATGCCTCAGGGAGGGGTTCAGAGCATTGCCCAGCGAAGGAAGCATTTTTTGATATTCGATCAAGAATTTCCCTTCGTTCGAATGGGGTATTATGCATGAACGAACCTCCGGCAGTGATGTCAGGGTGTAATGCAGACTCCTTATCTAAACCCGTCGAAATTGTTGCAACATGGCAAAATCAGGTATAGATAAGCCTGGTCCAGATCGTGCTACTGAAGTAAATCTAGCCCAAGCTACACCGATTGATTCCTTAGTGGTTTGTTGAAAGCTGAGGACTTCAACCAGAAGGGCTGTAATATTGGTAACATGGAAGATTGCGAGGCAAAACCTGGTAACAGGGAAGATTGCGAGGCAAAACCTGTCTGTCAACCTATCCCAGTTCCCGTTTGCACCCCCGATGGTATCAATGTACCATTGTTTCGCTTCCTCGTGAAGAGAAAACCGAAACAATTGCCTTGAATCAAGAGGCATGAGCACAATTGTTCACACTCTGACAGATGATGGTAGGGATTTTCTTGGTCTAGACCTAGAAAAAGGTTTTTCCCTAACCATATTTATGAATTTGGCACGAATTTCATGGCCAGATGTAATAATAGGTTCCGATGAAAGAGGTGGCTCATAAAATACGCCCGGAGGAGCAGATATTTGGCAAATTTGTAGATGCTCCTTGATAGAGAAGGATACACAAAACCTCTCCAAGGGTAAGAAGAGGTAGAAGAAAAGAGGATGAACAAGGTTCGGAGATAAACAATAACCGTTCCCCCGCAACGGTGCTAGAACTGCTAAATTGTATTTCTTACGGTCACAGATAAAATCCGCAAGAGCACGGATATACTGCTGTAGCACTTAACCCCGAAGTATTCCAAGATATCGAATTTTCACAGGGAACGAAGGTGTTCAACTCTTCGACAAGTTCATCCAAGTACACAAGTTAAATAAGGCAGAGGGTAGCAATGATTTTCTAGTGAAACACAAGGTCTATTAGAAAGCTTAAATTTAATCCTATCGCAATACTTCATGAACTGGCTTGCTCGCTGCTACCAGAACTCGCTCTACTACGAACCTGGACAGGGAGGACTTCGGTGATCTCGAGGGCTGTCACCACCTCTATACCAACCTCCAACGAACCGTGGGATACACAACAATCACTGGTAACTAATAACCCAGACACCGTGTCTATACAATTAATTACTACTTTAGTGTTTATAACTCACCAAAGCAATCACTATCTATTAATGAACAATAGTGAACAATGATCCAGTATGCTAAATAGGAACTAACTAAGAACTATACTTCATAGATAAATCTCAACTACTTGTATAAGATAATAATAATTATATGAAAGTAATTGACAAGGTAAAAAAGACTTAGAGGAAAATATCGGCAGCTCCCGAATTCCTCTGATCCTTCTCCCTTACTCTCTCCCTAATCAAATGTACACAAATGATATAGTAGAGCCTCTTATAATTCAGCTCAAACTTGGTGTGTTTACAAGTGAGGAAGAGAGGGGTATTTAGAAGTGGAGAGGTGCTTGGGAATGTGGAGATGCTAAGCATCCAAAGGAGCATCATCACTCTCCTCTGGACATACGTCCTCTCTATGGCGGTTTCTACCGGCAAAAATGGTCCCAACTGTCATAGCAAGTCAGTAGCTGCCGGCATCTGAAAGTTGAGACCGATCAGAGCAATTCCCGGTTCGACCGGACCCTTGCTGGCCCAATTAACCCGGGCCTTTTTTCTGAGCTTTGGTATGTGGATCCCCTTTAGTATTTTTCTGGAGTTAGCTCACTAAATTATGATCTTATTGGGTTTCTGGGCGCAAATCTCCATGAGCTTGGATATGGAAATTTAATTCTCCTCCTTCTTTATGTATCTTTTGTCTTAACTTCGATGGTTTGTCACCTGCATCCAAATACACCAACTCTAGTGGAAATCGTTAGAATTAAACCCTACCACTATGTTGGATGTTTTATCTTTTTAGATTAATCCAGTTATAAACAGTGTAAATTTGGTACTTAACAACCATCAGCAGGCAGCGTCCGGATGTGTTACACTTCCTAGGAGACTTGATTCAATTTGCTAGAGTTGTACAACATCTCAATTGCTCTGTATTCATACTCGTGTTGGACTAGTTCCAAGAAGGGGACTAGTCCCACACTTTCATCTGATTGGCATACAAATAAAAGGGTATACCACACTTTCATCTGATTGGCATACAAATAAAAGGGTATAGAAACAATAAAAAATTAACATTACAACTAACTAGAGATGCATAGACCGATCAACCAAATATTTAGAGATTGAAGCTTGTCTACCCATTCCCACAAGCCAAGCCGACTAGGGGTAAACCCCTAATAGAATCAATTCCTAAACAACAACGACTCCCGAGCACTCAATTTAAGCTAAGTCTAAACCTGCAAAACAAATTATACACACACATGGCAAATGTTAGCACTTTCAATCCTAACATACTACATGCAAGGCTTATATTCAAAGAGAGGATATTTGTAGTTTCTTTTAGCAGAAAAGCAAGTTTTATTTCACAAACATTTGCTAAGGAAGTCATAAAGCATTTTTAAAACATATATGAGGGTAGATCAACACAATTTATAAAGAAATCTCATATTAACATGCTTGCTGCCCTTCCGGCAACAAGCCACCAAAATCATCAAAATGCAACACATTTCACCATTCCCATAGCCCATTTTCATAAACAAATTTATAAATCATAAGTCTATACTCATAACACTTCACCAAGTCCCTCTTGACCGTGAGCACGACTAACCGGTTAGTTTTAACACTTCAGAGTTCCTACAAATCCACATGATGGATAGAAGCCTGGAGGCTACACTCTAGTTGGTTCGGTGCCAGTATAGCACCCCACACTCTACTAGTTGAGCGCGGACTAGAGGTCACAACATAGCCGTTACATTGCTTAATGTTTAAGCTTGTATGAGCACGATGAGTGGTCAACCCACACCAAGCCTACAACTTAAGTGTCGGCAGGACGGTTGGCCTACCGATCCTGACACCGTGGTGAAGCAACCCTTCCAAGGAGCCACTCACCATTGTATTGGACAGACTTCGACGCCCATGCTGTGTGGTGGAACATTACACTTGTCATGGTTACCGATAAGGCATACCTCCTATACTGTGACTTATGGAATATACGAATATGCTATACCTTTGCGTATACGGCTTATTTCCGTATATAATAAGTAAATTACCAAAGGATTGTAGAATTTATTCTCACGAGCAAGTGGCTGACAGAGTCGTACTCTGAGGAGATCAGGCTTGTACCATATCGTACGGGGTCCGTAGTCTCCGAGTCCTACTTGGGGACTATGGTGATTCACGATATAAAAGGTACACCCCCTGAGGGGTTGAGGGCATCGTATTATACTGCCGACACATCCACAATAGTCTACAAGCCGGAGGACATAAAGCCTACTCGCCGGGAGATCTCGTCGAATTGTTTCCACAAGGATCTCGTCGGTAACATCGAAATCACCGATTCTCATTGTACTTTGCATTTTTCCATATAAATCTCATATAAAATGGGTTAGGGCTATAACATTACGAGGGGCCTGAACCAGTATAATCTTTGTCTCCTTGTTTGTTTGGTGTCGTCTCATGTAGATCCTAGTATCAACGTACCCCAATACCCTATACATCTAGTTCACGGGCATCACCCGTTGACAGTGGCGCGCCCGGTAGGGGCACTTGGTGCTCAAGGTTCTACCGACATGACTTCGAGCCGCTCCAATGATCGCTGATGTGTTCTCAACTTGGATCCATCGTCTTTCCAGTCTACGCTGTAATATCGATCTCGTCTAGCCCAATCTCTGTCGGGAACGAGAACGATGTAGTCATGACTGCGAGAAACGACATCCCCCCAGCTACTTCTCCTGTTCTTGACGTAAAAACACGACGGCCTGTGAGATCTGCTTAGCTCCAGTGCAGGTCCACAATAATAATGAGATGCGGGCGTGCCAGTCAGTTTGATCCTGCAACTGACAAGATATAAATTGAATATCAAAGCGCCGATCGGCTGGAAAGCCGATATAGTAATTCCAGCCGATGCCGATACTAGCCGATATCCAGTATAGATCTTGATACTTGAGTAAATAATGACATAAAGATAGTCAGTTGATGATAATGTGATAAAACAATAATATAATCCAGTAGAAACCAATCGGCTAGTAATGATAGATTGAATAAGCACTGATCCGAAGGTTAAAGTATACATCGGCTGGAAGTTCGATATCATTAAATTCAAACGATTATATAAACAATGAAACCTTTGTTGTCATCGGCTAAATCCAACTTGTATGTAACCCTTATAAGCTGATACAACATACAGATAACTCATCGGCTGAAACCCCGATAAAACTCTTATTGGCAATCAAGAAGCAGGCTAGAGATAATGGTTCTAAGCACGACTTAGTAGATCAAACTTAACTGATGCAACACTAAGTATGAAAAGAAACGTAATATCTAGACAATCAAGCCTTTGACTGATTTCCAGGGTGGTGGATACATTATATAATCTAAGCCAACAAAGTAATCTAGCCGATATCGACAAAACTCTAGATAGAGATCGGCCGATGCAAGTAGAAAACATTGTCAATCTAGATTATATAACGTATATGATAATTCATCGGCTAGTACTCCGATAAAACATTAGCATGAAACTATCGGCTGAACAAGATTTAAATTATCAACAACAATCTTGTAGGTCGAACTTAACCGATGCAGCACGAGATTGTATATGATAATCTAATACTTATTGAACCAATAGATCTATCTAATGTGATGGATATAAAAAATCTATTTAAAACAACATTGTGATTGTAGACATATATCGGCTAAGACAGAAGATCAGACTTAACCGAGACAGTCCCAACTAAACCGATGCGTCTCTAAACACAATGCAATTAAGATAGAATTGAGATATCAGGCAAATATATTAACTGAACCAGAGCGATCCAAGAGATCGAAGCGATGCAGCCTTGAACAACACCAATGTAGCTGATAAATTCACCAGGACCCGACGGAACATTGGGCTTACCCCTTCGCCGGAGACTGAAAGCCGATGCTGCCCCGCGTCAGGTGCCAAATTCCACCGGTTGATAAGTAAAACCTCAGAAAGAGGGTGGCGATGCGCCGAGAGTAGTTGTATTGATCGAGAGATAATTTACATAGACCCCGGGTGTACATATCTATACCCATGGGTAGATACTAGTCCATATCGGACACGACTCAAACTTTCCTAGAGATAAAAGGAAAGACATAAAGTCCTTATCGGACACTAAACACACTTTCCTAAAATTAAAAGGAAACTAGCGACTCTACCTAATTAATAGATAAATTGTCATGCCGCATCCTCCATGAACTCGGTCTCTTTTGGATAAGCTTCCTTTAATAGATTAATTTCCTTAACCGAATTTGGTAAGAATCCGACTATTGGCGATTGATAGCTTCCATCAACTGATTCCAGAACTCTGAAGCCGATACTAACTCTAGGCCGATGATGACTACGAGGCTTACCAAATTTCGTCGTCAACACATGCCCCCCAGTTTTGGAGTATGAGGATTCATGCTTCAAAATTCTCTTCTGTCTCGCCTTGATCACTCCAAAATTTATTCTCCTTTGTTTCTTGCAATCGGCTCTCATAAGCCAATACCGACTGCGCTAGATGAGCAAGATTGTCAAACTCATGGTAAAAGAATATATCTCTAATAGGTGCTGACAATCCTTGGAATACAAGATCAGCTAGCTGTTCATCAATTAGGCTCAAACTATAGCATCGGCTGCGGATATTACGAAATCTTTGAATATATTCCGTAGCCGATTCTCCCTTTCGCTGCTCAACCGATATTAAGTCTGAAAGCTTCAATTCATCGGATCCAGCAAAGAAATAATCATGAAATTGCTTCTCAAGATCGGTCCATCCCTTGATAGAATATGGAGGTAATGATGAAAACCATGTAAAAGCCGATCTAGTCAAAGACAATGAAAAAAGTCTAACTTTCAAAGCTTCTTCAGCCGATGCCTCCCCACATTGCGCTAGGAATCGGTTGATATGTTCCATTGTAGATATATCATCCTGCCCTGAAAACTTGGAAAAATCAGGAATCTTGTACTGATATGGAATCGAAACTCTATCAAACCATTCAGGATATGGCTGCCGATACATATGGATCTGCTCCTTAGGTCTAATTCCAAATTGCTACTCTACTAACTTTGCAATTCTATCAGCCCAACCATCGTTCCTCTGATGGCATCGTTCTTCTCCACATTGACACTCTTGAAGTTCTTCTGGCCGATAATGTTGTTGTTCTTTAATCTGCCCCCCGAGCTGGCCTCTGTTAACAATTTCATCAACTTTTCCCTTGATCAAATCTTGCAATGTGTCCACCAAAACTCCAGATTGATTAAACAATGCGTGATGAACTGCTTTATCAACTTTATCTTGAAGTATTTCAATCATCGGCTCGGGAAATTGAGATTTCTGAATTGGCCCTTCCGGTGTCATGAAGAAACATTGAAGGCCACACTTTTGAAAATCAGCTTTTGCTTGCTCCATCTCTTGCCTCTGTTCCTCTGTCAAATCCTCCATTGTGACCGAGATATTGACGTCGACTTCTTCAGACAAGTAGGTATAAAATTCGTGATCCCACTGGACGTCTCAAAAATGTGTTGACGTAGAAACACGACGGCCTAGGAGATCTGCTTAGCTCCAGTGCAGGTCCAAAGTAATAATGAGATGCGGGCGTGCCTGTCAGTTTGATCCTGCAACTGACAAGATATAAATTGAATATCAAAGCGCCGATCGGCTGGCAAGCCGATATAGTAATTCCAGCCGATGCCGATACCAGCCGATATCCAGTATAGATCTTGATACTTGAGTAAATAATGACATAAAGATAGTCGGCTGATGATAATGTGATAAAATAATAATATAATCCAGTAGAAACCAATCGGCTAGTAATGATAGATTGAATAAGCACTGATCTGAAGGTTAAAGTATACATCGGCTGGAAGTCCGATGTCATTAAATCCAAACGATTATATAAAGAATGAAACGTTTGTTTTCATCGGCTAAATCCAACTTGTATGTAACCCTTATAAGTCGATACAACCTACAGATAACTCATCGGCAGAAACCCCGATGAAACCCTTATTGGCAATCAAGAAGCAGCCTAGAGATAATGGTTCTAAGCACGTCTTAGTATATCAAACTTAACTAATGCAGCACTAAGTATGAAAATAAACATAATATCTAGACAGTCAAGCCTTTGACTGATTTTCAGTGTGGTTGATACATTATATAATCTAAGCCAACAAAGTAATCTAGCCGATATCGACAAAACTCTAGATAGAGATCGGCCGATGCAAGTAGAAAACATTATCAATCTAGATTATATAACGTATATGATAATTCATCGGCTAGCACTCCGATTAAACATTAGCATGAAACTATCGGCTTAACAAGATTTAAATTATCAACAACAATCTAGTAGGTCGAACTTAACCGATGCAGACGAGATTGTATATGATAATCTAATACTTAATGAACCGATAGATCTGTCTAATGTGATGGATATAACAAATATATTTAAAACAAAATTGTGATTGTAGAGATATATCGGCTAAGACAAAAGATTAGACTTAACCGAGACAGTCCCAACTAAACCGATGCATCTCTAAACACAATGCAATTAAGATAGAATTGAGATATCAGGCAAATTTATCAACTGAACCAGAGCGATCCGAGAGATCGAAGCGATGTAGCCTTGAACAACACCAATGTAGCCGATAAATTCACCAGGACCCGACAGAACGTAGGGCTTACCCCTTCGCCGGAGATCGAAAGCCGATGCAGCGCCGCGTCAGGTGCCAAATTCCGTCGGTTGATAAGTAAAAACCTCAGAAGGAGGGTGGCGATGCGCCGAGAGTAGTTGTATTGATCGAGAGATAATTTACATAGACCCCGGGTGTAATATTTATACCCATGGGTAGATACTAGTCCATATCGGACACGACTCAAACTTTCCTAAAGATAAAAGGAAAGACATAAAGTCCTTATCGCACACTAAACACACTTTCCTAAAATGAAAAGGAAACTAACGACTTTGCCTAATTAATAGATAAATTGCCATGCCGCATCCTCCTTGAACTCGGTCTCTTTTGGATAAGCTTCCTTTAATAGATAAATTTCCTTAACCGAATTTGGTAAGAATCCGACTGTTGGCGATTGATAGCTTCCATCGGCCGATTCCAGAACTCTGAAGCCGATACTAACTCTAGGCCGATGATGACTACGAGGCTTACCAAATTTCATCATCAACACTTGTCCTAATGAAGAGGAGGGCACCGATTCCAACAACATCTGAGAAGCAACCTCATGCAGCCAGATCCCATCTACCCATTGGGAATCAGGCGCCGACGAGGACAGTTCCTCGGAGGACTACCACATGGTGCGTCATCCATAAGACGACCAGTCACTCCCTCGTGGATTGCAAGGTGGTACAAAACGTGAAGGCTAAACTCGAAACCTGCAAGGATTGAGGTATTCAATGCGCTTCACCAACAAATATCACCTATGTCCGATCCACAAGACAAGAGGACATCAGTTCTCGAGCTGTAAGGTCTTTCTTAGCGTCATCAAGACTCCGTTTTCTGAGAACCTACAACGATGAGATCATACTCAGAACGTTGTAGAGGAACAGAGCTTGGAGGAAACCCTTGACCGTTTTGTGGGGTTCGTTGGTATCGAGCCCCACAAACCTGTAGTTGTACACAGCCTGGAGGATCGAGAATCGTCATCATCTCACACTCCACGTGACGTGAACGTGATTGAGGAAGAGGGTGCCATTGACACAGTTCCTCAGGGGACTATGGATACTACTCGTACCCCTACCCAGCATCTGAACATCATCAATTAGGTACTAAGAGAAAGCCCCTTTGACCTAGTTTTGCACCCTGACGATGATCAATGGGTCGAACGACTATGGACAACGGTGGAGAACCTCAATAGTGCTTTTACGGAAGTGGCGACGGGACCAAGGCCTTAAGACCCTCCTCGTCTCCCAGCTCGAGGAGGAGCGGTTCAACTCGACGCCCATGTTGAGGCCGCTAGCTAGCATCCAAGCCGTGATCCAGGACGCAACCTCCGGAACGCCTCACCGCGTGGTCCTTGCCAGTAGACCCCACCGCCTCGGGACAATCGCGATCTACGCAATCACCTGAACGGGCACCGAAAGTAGTGAGATTAGGACAATGCAAATCAATACCAGCGCCGTTATATGCCATGACAGAACAACAACACCGGCCAAGGAGACCATCCCAGCGAGGACTCACACCGATGAGATCGCCAAAGCCACCACGATGATGATCATCGCAGGCGGCGAGCTCAGGGCGACTGCGGTCAAGGTTGGTGACAAGGCGACGATGATCGACGATGTCGGGATCGCGTCCTCTAGACTCCCGATGGGATAGACAACGTGGATGTCAATCCAGGGGTCGCACGCCCAACCCAAGTGATCCCTCGTCGTCATCATCATCTCCCTCATCATCCACTAGGCTATCTCGATGACAGCACAAACACCGACCACCTCTCGTACTAGGAGACGGATGCAGAGCGTTCATACCAACATTACGAGAAATACAGTGGCCCGAGAAATTCCGACCAGGAGCGATAGAAAAGTATGATGGAAGTACTGATCCTGAAGAGTTCCTTCATGTCTATTCCACTGTTCTATACACTACGGGGGCGAATGACAAGGCCCTTGCAAATTATTTGCTAGCTGCGTTGAAGAGATCTGCTCGGTCATGGCTAGTTCATCCCCTACCCCACTAGATTTTTTCATGGGAAGACTGTTGGTGGCAATTCATCGCTAATTTCCAAGGAACTTACAAGTGCCACGCGATTGAGGATGACCTTCACGCCTTAACTTAGAACCCTAGGGAATCTTTGAGGGACTATATACAATGTTTTAACGAATGCCGAAATACGATTCCTGAAATCACCGACACTTCTGTAATTCGTGCATTCAAATCGGGCATCCGAGATTGCTACACTACCTAGGAGATAGCAACAAGACGGACTACTTCCGCACGCAAGCTATTCGAGATAGTGGACAGGCACGCCCATGCAGATGACGCCCTAAGGTGAAAGGATGAAAAGAGCAAGACGAGCAACGAGAAGAAGACAACCAACAAGGATGCACTACAGTCTAGCAAAAGAAAAACAGGAAGAGCAGCAACAGATGTTCTCGCCACAGAACAGGCAGATCCATCCAAGAGCCTAGACCCCCAAGGTGATGACTCGCGATGACAATGGTGACCAATTCACAAATCCAACGCCCACTCCTTGGAAGAATGCCACATCTTCAAGGAGGTGTTAGCGAGAATGATTGTAGTGGAAAAAGGAAAACAAGTACGAGTTGTGAAAGCAGATACCGATGTACCCGTGCCTGACAACGAACTTGCCTTCCCAAATCTCGACCTTCATGTCATTCATATCTTCAGCGGCTCTACAACGTACTCCTCGAAGAGAGAGAGCAAGAAGATAGAGCGCGAAGTCTGTTCTACGTCACAAGGAGTTGCTGCCAAGATGAAGTGGTCCCAGCAGAAGATTGAGTTCTCCGAGGCGGACCACACAATGACAATGACAATCCCAGGGAGATAGCCGATAGTGGTCGAGCCCACTATTCAGAATGTTAAAGTTGCATAGGTTCTCATCGACGGTGGTAGCTCAATTAACCTCCTCTTCACGAGCTAGTCCCTTCGGACCAGTGTAAGGACCCCCGTTTTGCAACAGGAATCACTCGTGTAATCTGTGCCATTTCCCTGGATCAAGTAGTTTGGCACACACGATACATAGTTGATTTACCAAAAGCGCATACATACGCGTCGTGTACGAATTATTACATCATAAGCCCGAAGGCGTAGCCTTAGAACAAAGGACCAAGCGGTCCGGAATACAGTCGAAAAGCAGAATAAAGATAAGTAGCGAAGCGAAGGCAGCAGCATTGTCATTGCCACAGGCAACGACCGTATCTAGACCTAGTGGGCACCCTCATCTTCCGCATCCTCTTCGTAGTAGGCGTATGGATCTTCCGCGGTGTCATCTTCGGCTTCTGATGAAGTTTATAATTGCAAGGGTGAGTACCAGCCGTACTCAGCAAGTCACCACAACAACGATGCATATGAAGGATTTTTATTCAAGGCAAGGCAAAGGCTCAGTTGCATAAAGCTAGTTTTGCAATCATTTTCACAAACCTAATACCTAGCATGACTGGTCAAGTTTTAATACCAGAGTTTAATTTAAACAACGACGGTTCTGTCTACCATCCATTGTGATCCCAAGGATGGCTTCCCGCCGTTGGTCGTCATGGTTTTCTGTGGATGCCCACCTTCCCTGCTCTCAGGGAGTGGCTCCAACAGCATAAAATTCATCATGCAATAACCCATCCCACACAGGTTAAAAGTTTAGAGTCTAGCCAAGTGTAATACATGTCCCGGTGCTCAATATCCGCGAGCACGGCTATTCGAATAGATTTGGTTTACTCGCGCTGCAGTGGATGTACACTTTACCCGCACTCCGCGACTGCCCAACACATGAGCCTCGTCCCAACACATGAGACGTGTCACGGCAAAGCCTTTCGATAACCTTGCATTGGCAGTACCCGCTCCATGAACTATCATCCTCATGCACTCTAGGCGTATTTGTTTCTAGCAGTGAGAGGAGTTCTGGCGCTCCCGGGAAGGGAAGTCTCACACGCACGTAAAGTTTATAGTTTATAGTTTAAGTTTAGATTCTCACTCTCACACACGTGGCAGTCCTACAAATGGCGACACCGACGTAGGGCACGCATCGCGGCCCTACCTCAACGGCTGCCCCACCGTAGCGCACCTGCCTCACACACGGGGGTGGACCATCTATGCAAGGATACTGCCTCTGCTCGGCTATCTAGTCCGCTAGGTCTATACCCATCCGAGAAGTGCGGTTGTACGAGGGTCGTTTCATGCTTAACTTCATGGCTCGGTCCTTAACTGACCAGGGACGGTACTAGCCTTTTCCAGATACCACCCAAATCCACCATCCGCCCCAGTCGAAAACAGTTATTTAGTTTCATTTCTCCTTTCACAAATCATGTCATCATATCATGGCAATGTGGCGCTCATGTCTCCACATGCCGCATTTCAATTACCTTCCCAAAGGTAATTGCCCAAGCATATAGCGTTTTGATAAACATGAGAATGCATTATTCTAGAATAGCATTACTAAGCATTTGTCATAATTGACTAGGGACTCATACGTAAACATGGTTACAAGGGGATATGGGGTAAACAATATTCAAGGCATGGCATAACAACAAGTAGGATGTTCATCATTGCATGCAACTTTATTTGCAAACAAAATAATTTCACAATTTGGGATCGATATGTTCAAGGAATAGTGATGACTTGCCTTGCTCGAAGTCCGGTTGTTCTTGGTCTTCGGTCGGACTCGCAGCTCCCTCGGGGTCTAAAATTACGTGCGCAAGGAATTGAATTCATTTAGAATTCAATTAAAATCCAACAAAATCCAACTCAAGAGAAGATCGAGTGCGGGCGTTTGAATGTCGGTATCGATTCCATTTTAATCTAGGAAATAACCCTATTTTGATTTTTAACTCTATTGTCCTAAAATATTAGTGCTAGCCAATTTTAATCCGATTTAAATTACGTGACTTGAATAAATTAGATCCCGATAATAATACTTAACCTTTGGTGATAAATAGTTGATTAAATCATCGTGATGGCTAATTAAGCGGATAACCTATTCAACGAGTAAGATTAAATAAATAGTGATTAAATGTATATTTTAGTAAATATTAAACAGCAACGATTAATTTAGAAGAAATAACCGGCGGATAAATCCCCTAGTTTAATGTATGTGCGAGTTGGCAAAACCTAATGAATGTCAATCTAAATAATTGACAAAACATCCCGCAAAGTAATCATTTAAACGAATAACCTAATTATGTGTATATTTCCAATTTTAAATACCCGATTTAATCTTACGAGTTTATAAATTAACATATGGCGACGGATTTATTGATTTCCTAAGCTAACAATTTATATTAATCTAGCACTTATATTCGAAAAAAAAAATTAAATTCTTAACCCTAATTTATTTTTCCCCATTTTTATTTTTATTTCTTTTTCCCCTTTCTTTTTTTTCTTTCTTTTCTTCTCTTTTCTCTCTCTCTTTTCTGTTCTGCCTCTTCTCTCTCTCCCTTCTTCTTCCTCCTCTGTCTTCTTCCTCACTACTCTCTCTCTCTCTCAAGCCTGGCGACGCGGCGGTGGAGGGGGAAAAGGGGGACTCACCGGCGACGGCGGCGGCCGAGGCGGGGGGCGGCGACGCGGTGGCGACCGGCGGCAGCGGGGCGGTGGCCACCCAACGGCGGCGGCGGCGGTTGCCGGTGGTGGAGAAGAGGGGAGAAAGGTGGGGGCGGTGTGGGGAGGAAGGGAGGAGGGGAGGGGGCTTTTATAGGGCACAGGGAGGGCAGCGGCAACGTGCGCGCGGCGCGGGAGGCACGGGTACGGCGGCGACGTGCGCGGCACGAGCGGTGAGGCGCGCGCGGCGGCAAGCGGCGGCGTGCGGCGCGGGCGGCATGGGGCGACAGTGTAGGGCGGCGTGGGCGTGCGGTACAGCGGCATAGGCAGTGGTACGACGGTGGTACGGGGCGGCATGCGCGGGCGCGGAGCGGCGTGCGGGCGACGTGCGCGCGTGCGGCGCGGTCCGGCGTGGGCGCGCGTGCGGCGCGGCGGGCGACGTGGTCGCGCGGGCGCGGGGCGGCCCGAGGGCGGCGCGTGCGGCCGTGGCAGACAGGCGGCGGGCGGCGCGCGAGCACGTGGGCGCGAGCCGGGGCGAGGCGAGGCGCGAGCGGGCGGCGCGGCAGGGCAGCGCGCGGCGGCGGCGGGCCGGGGTTGCGCGCGGTCGGCGGGGCGCGCGGGCGCGGCAGGGTGGCGCGCGGCGCGCGGATGGCAGGGTGCGCGCGGGGAGGGTCCGAGCCGAACAGATGGCGGCCCAGGAACAGTGCCGCCACTGTTTTTCGGGCTTTTGGGCTAAATTCACCACAAAACCCCCCTTTTTTTTAAGAAAATATCTTGTATGCTCATCCAACTAATGAGATTAATATCGTCCATAATTTGTGTTAGTTTGCCTATTAAAATATATAGATATATATTTTTTTATTCTCTCTTTTCACGCGCCCATTATCCTCACATGTGCATTTTAGTAAAAATCCCTCCTAAATTATGTACTATCCATTAGGCGTAATATTGTCTACTTCCCGAAATAAAATCTAAAATAAATGTGCGGGTAAATGATGCAGTTCTTTTCAAAAGTTTTTTGACGGTCCGCAATTTAGGGTTTCGGTTCTGTCGGTCGAATTTTTAGGGTGTTACAAACCTACCCCCCTTAAATAAATCTCGTCCCGAGATTTCTTACCGGTTGTCGAATAGTTGTGGGTACTCGGTCTTCAAGAACTCCTCGCTCTCCCATGTAGCCTCATCCTCTGTGTGATTACTCCATTGCACTTTGTACATACGCCACAATTTGGTTCGGGTTCCTTTTTCGGCCTCATCCAAGATCTTTACAGGGTGTTCTGTATACGTGAGGTCATTTGCGATGTGGATTTCCTCCAACTGGGCTTGCTCTCCTGGCACTCTCAAGCATTTCTTCAACTGGGAGACGTGAAAAACCGGGTGCACGTCGGAAATGTTTTCCGGTAGTTGGAGCTGATAGGCAACTTCTCCTCGTCTAGCGATTATTTGGAACGGTCCTACGTACCTTGGTGCTAGCTTTCCCTTGACTTTAAACCTTTTTGTACCCCTCAGCGGGGAGACCTTTAGGTATACGTAGTCTCCTTCCTTAAATTCTAGATCCCTTCTCCGAGTGTCAGCGTAACTCTTTTGCCGTGACTGAGCCACCTTTAGTCGGTCACGGATTAGGCGAACCTTCTCTTCAGCCTCTTTAATTATATCCGGTCCGAATACGGCACGCTCTCCGGGTTCGGACCACATTAGCGGGGTACGGCATCGTCGTCCAAACAATGCTTCATTTGGCGACATTTTTAGGCTAGCTTGGTAACTGTTGTTGTAGGAGAACTCAGCGTACGGTAGACACCTTTCCCAGTCTTTGCTAAAGTCCAGTGCACATGCTCTCAACATATCCTCCAATACTTGGTTCGTCCTTTCAGTCTGGCCATCGGTCTGGGGGTGATATGCCGTGCTAAATGCGAGGTAGCTTCCGAGGGCCTCATGCACTTTATTCCAGAAGTGTGAGGTAAACTGGGTGCCTCGGTCGGATATAATCCTTTTTGGTACGCCGTGAAGACACACGATCCTAGACATGTATAGCTCGGCTAGCTTGGCACTGCTATAGTTCGTCTTCACAGGGATAAATCTCACGGTCTTGGTGAGTCGATCCACGATTACCCAAATGGAATCATAACCTGTTGCGGTTTTAGGTAATCCAACAATAAAATCCATACCGATCTCATCCCATTTCCATTCGGGAATTTTGAGAGGTTGTAGTAAACCTGCCGGTCGCTGGTGTTCGGCCTTCACTTTTTGGCACACGTCGCAGAGCGCCACGTACTCTGCTACATCTCGTTTCATGTTGGGCCACCAGTATTCCTCCTTCAAATCCTGGTACATTTTCGTACCCCCCGGGTGTAGGGAGTAGGCCGATTCATGTGCCTCCTTTAGTATTAACTTCCTCAGTCCTCCTTGCTCCGGCACGTAAATCCTCTTTTTATACCATAATATTCCCTCCTCGCTAACCGAGAACTCCTTCGCATGTCCTGCGGCCATGCGCTTCTTTACTTCTCGAACCTCTTCGTTATCCTTTTGAGCCTCTTCTATCTGTTTCCTCAGTAGGGGCTGTATTTCCAGAGTGTTTATCTGTCCTTGCGGGATTAGGTGCAAGTTCAGGTGGGCCATTTCCTTTCTAAGCTCAGGGGCCATGCCTTCCATGTCCAGGTGATTGCAATGGCTCTTGCGGCTTAGTGCGTCGGCTACGACGTTTGCTTTCCCGGGATGGTAGTGAACCTCCAAGTCGTAATCCTTGATCAGTTCCAGCCACCGTCTCTGTCTCAGGTTTAGGTCGGGCTGCGTAAAGATGTATTTCAGGCTCTTGTGATCCGTGTAGATATCGCAATGATTCCCAATCAAATAATGTCTCCAAATCTTCAGTACATGAACCACTGCGGCCAATTCAAGGTCATGGGTAGGATAATTTTCCTCGTGCGGTCGCAGTTGTCGTGAAGCATATGCCACGACCTTTCCTTCTTGCATTAACACTCCTCCCAGCCCTTGTCTCGAGGCATCGCAATATACCACGAAGTCCTTCCGGTTATCAGGGAGTACTAGGACAGGGGCAGTGGTTAACTTTTCTTTTAATTGTTCGAAACTTTCCTGACATTGCTCAGTCTACTTAAATTCTTTTTCCTTCTTGAGTAGCTGGGTCATGGGTCGAGCTATCTTGGAGAATCCTTCGATGAACCTTCGGTAGTATCCGGCCAATCCTAGAAAGCTCCGGATCTCCGTTACAGACTTGGGGGCCTTCCATTCGGTAACTGCCTCAACCTTAGCAGGGTCTACTGCTACGCCACCGGCTGATATCACATGACCTAAAAATGCCACTTCCTTCAACCAGAATTCGCACTTGCTGAACTTTGCGTAGAGCTGATGCTTCCGGAGTTTCTTTAGTACCAAGCGTAGATGTTCGGCATGTTCATCTTCATCCTTGGAGTAGATGAGGATATCATCGATAAATACTACCACGAATTTATCCAAATATTCCATGAATACCTTGTTCATAAGATTCATGAAATAGGCCGGGGCATTGGTCAATCCGAAAGACATCACGGTAAATTCATATAACCCGTAACGTGTTGAGAACGCAGTCTTAGGAATATCTCCAGCCCTAATCTTTAGTTGGTGGTATCCGGATTGAAGATCGATCTTAGAGAATATCTTGGCTCCTTTAAGTTGATCGAAAAGATCGTCTATCCGTGGTAACGGGTATTTGTTCATGATGGTCACTTCATTCAATGAGCGGTAATCCACACACATCCTCATGCTTCCATCCTTCTTCTTGACGAATAATACTGGGGCTCCCCAAGGTGATGAGCTAGGGCGTACGAATCCCTTCTCTTGTAGTTCCCTAATTTGCTTCTTGAGCTCTTCTAACTCATTAACTGGCATCCGATATGGCCTCTTGGATATGGGGGCAGTTCCGGGCATCAAATCGATGACGAATTCAATGTCACGATCGGGTGGCATTCCAGGTAGATCTTCAGGGAATACATCGGGAAACTTCTGAACTACCGGCATTCCTTTTAGGGGTAGCATGGTGAATATGCCACCGGCACGTTCAGGTAACCTGGGGTCTTGATCCATAGTCGCTCTCATTGCTGATCCCCAGGGTGTGGTTAACGTGACTTCCCTTCGGCTGCAATCTATGATGCCTCCGTTTCTTGTTAACCAATCCATGCCTAGTATGACATCGAGGGTTTGCGGTACTAGGACCATAAGATTTGAGGGAAACACCACATCCCTAAAACGGATTGGTACGTCGACACAAGCTTGGTTCACATTTATCTCCCCTCCCGGTGAATGTACTATCATAGGTTTCCGTAGTTCTACCCGGGTTAGGTTATGTTGTTGACTAGCTTTTAAGGATATAAATGAATGCGAAGCGCCTGAGTCGAAGAGAACTTTAACTGGAGTAGAATTTATAGAGAACGTACCCATTAGCACGCCCTGATCTTCCTGGGCTTCTTCCGCTCGCACGTGGTTCACTTGCCCACGTCCGAATCCGGTCGCGGTCCTGCCCGTCGGCGGTGTCCTGAACAGTCCTCTCCCGGCTGTTGGGGTAGCAGTCCCTTGGATTGTCGAGGCATTGGCTCCGGTGCGGACGGGCGTTTTGTTGGGATGCGGGCACTTGTTGGCGAAATGCCCATACTCTCCACAGTTAAAACAGCTCCCCGGCCTTTTTATCCCGGTAGTAGCCTGGCTTGGCGCAGGTGTGCGTGTCTGGGCAGCAACCGGCCTGTTGTAAGTGCTCGGTGTAGCGGAGCGGTTGACAGTCACTATCGCGGGTTTCCATCCCGACGAGGTAGCTCCTTTGGGTCGCTGAGACGCAACTTGAGGCGGGCGATTCATAGCCAGCCTTCTTTTGCGATTGTGCTCCACGATCTTCCGATCGTTTTCCAGTCTAACCACCTTGTTGATGAGACTCTGGAAGTTGTCATGATCTTGCCCTATCATGGGCCCACGCAGCTCATCGTTCACCCTTCAATGAACTTGTCAACCTTTTCTTCCTCGTCCGCAAGGTCTCCAGTTGCGTAACGGGCCAGCTGAGTGAAACGGTTCAGGTATTCCTGTACCGTGGTATTCCCTTGACGCAGTTTCCTGAACTCGTTCTTCTTCATGCGCATCACTGCAGCGGGCACGAAGTTGTCGCGGAAGGCGGTAGCGAATTCCTCCCAGGTGGGTTCATCGGCACCTTCTTCCCGTGCCTCTTTATACGTATCCCACCAGTCTCCGGCTGGTCCTTCCAATTGATTCACTGCGAAAATCACTTTGTCTGCCTCTCTCACTCGTACGAGGGTCAGCTTCTTCTCAATGATACGCAGCCAGTCCTCAGCATCCATGGGCTCTTCTGCGGTGGTGAACGTGGGTGGCTTGGTTCTCATGAATTCCCCAAAGCTGGATCCCCCACGATTGCCTTGATTGTTTGCGATGGCTTGCAGGAGTTGGGTCTGTGCGGCCATAATTCCGGTTAAGGTGTTTAGGTCAGGCTCAGGGGCTCCCTCATTGTTGTTTGTTGTCCGGCGTCGGCTGGCCATCTGTGTGGATTAGTTGGGTAAGTATTCCATTTGTCGAGCCAATCCCCTATGGTTCTATCCCCATTGGGGAGTGGTTTTTGATGTGATCTTTGTTTGGTAAGCATGGTGGAATAAACTCATTTGTAACATAACAATAACGTTTCATAAAAACATCACAGAGTTCACAAACCCAAACACAAATGACTGCATATGTATGCAGACAAAATAAGGTTCAAACCCTACAATCATTGAACTACGACATCAAACTACTCATTGACATACATAGGGGGGTAAAGGTGTCTCGCTCTCCAAAAACCATCCCAGCGAGATCAGAGCCGTAGTGGATACCCAGTCTAGTCGTCCAGCCATCCGCAGGATCCTGGCGCAGGAAGTGGGTAGTCGCTGGCAGACGCGAACCTGAGCCCTCCCGGCTCGGGGGTGGCAGCCTCAGGATCCGGCTTGGTCTTCTTTGGCGGCGGTCGTGAGCTCTTGCGAGCCGTGCTGCGGGTGCGGGGGCCACCGGCGAAGGTGATGCGGTAGGCAGGAGTCTCATCCTCTGAGGGATTAGTGATGTGCGGCTCTATCTCCTCTGGGTCATCCTCATCCTCTGCCTTGGAGTCGACCTGGATCGGGGTCTCCACACAAGACCCTGGTGGTGGGGAAGTAGCAGGAGCTGGCTCTCCAACTGGCGACTGTATCACTGTGGGGTCTATCAGGTAGGGTGCTGACTCGGTGGCTAGGGCATCCACTAGTGAGTGAAATGCTGGCGGGTACGGTGGGGTGAGGAAGAAGTAGCGGTCCTGCCCGACTGCTGCAGAAGTGGAAGCCCCAGTGGCACTGACTGTGGTGGCTCTGAGCTGCTCTGTAAGCTGACTAACGTGCTCCTGACTCACCCTCAGCTGCTCCTCGAGTGTGTCCATCATCCTGCGACGCTCATCCTGCTGACCTGACAGCTGCTGCAACTGGTCGCTGCGAGCCTGGAGCTGCGTCTTCAGTGAGTCTATCTCACTGCCCCGGGTCTGGTGCTCCTCCTCAAGCTGTAGGTGCTGTACTGTGAGATCAGTCACCTCGGTCTCCAGCTCAATCAGACGCCTGTGCTGCTCGTCGATCTCTAACAGAGCAGTCTCGTAGCAGTCGTCGACAGCCTCCGCCCATCGGGACAATCGGGTCACCATCGGGTTGTAACAACAGGGGGTGTCCCGGACGGTGCACACGGAGCTGTCCTCCTCTCGGAACGGGTGGTGGGCAAACTTTGTGGTCGCCAACTCAGGTCGATGGATCGAGCTGAGTCGGAGAAAGGCTTCCCGGGCAGCATCCTGCATCGCGGTCTCTGGCGTGTAGCGACAGTAGCGTGTCCTGAACCAATGGCCTGCCTCTAAGGGAACTCGGGACTCAACCACCACTCTAGCCTCCCAGGCTGGTCCTATCTGCCTCACCTGGTAGGTAGGGATCCTCGAGTACCTCAAACACCTCATCATCCTGTGTAACTCCACGACATACCCCTCTGAATGGGGCAGGTCCATCTCCCAATATGCGCTCGAATCTGCCATCTATTTTTAAGAAAGTTTACGATTAGTAAAAGTAAAACTCATTTTGCAAAGAAGTAGATATGAGTTAAGGAAAAATGCATTTGGTTTTGCGAAAGTAGATTTTGTGAAAATATTCCTATTTGGGAATCTCTCCCTTGACCATCTACTTTGGGGTGGGGCGCCATTTGGTCTTTCCTACAGTCGTATGGCTCTGATACCAACTCTGTAAGGACCCCCGTTTTGCAACAGGAATCACTCGTGTAATCTGTGCCATTTCCCTGGATCAAGTAGTTTGGCACACACGATACATAGTTGATTTACCAAAAGCGCATACATACGCGTCGTGTACGAATTATTACATCATAAGCCCGAAGGCGTAGCCTTAGAACAAAGGACCAAGCGGTCCGGAATACAGTCCAAAAGCAGAATAAAGATAAGTAGCGGAGCGAAGGCAGCGGCATTGTTATTGCCACAGGCAACGACCGTATCTAGACCTAGTGGGCACCCTCATCTTCCGCATCCTCTTCGTAGTAGGCGTATGGATCTTCCGCGGTGTCATCTTCGGCTTCTGATGAAGTTTATAATTGCAAGGGTGAGTACCAGCCGTACTCAGCAAGTCACCACAACAACGATGCATATGAAGGATTTTTATTCAAGGCAAGGCAAAGGCTCAGTTGCATAAAGCTAGTTTTGCAATCATTTTCACAAACCTAATACCTAGCATGACTGGTCAAGTTTTAATACCAGAGTTTAATTTAAACAACGACGGTTCTGTCTACCATCCATTGTGATCCCAAGGATGGCTTCCCGCCGTTGGTCGTCATGGTTTTCTGTGGATGCCCACCTTCCCTGCTCTCAGGGAGTGGCTCCAACAGCATAAAATTCATCATGCAATAACCCATCCCACACAGGTTAAAAGTTTAGAGTCTAGCCAAGTGTAATACATGTCCCGGTGCTCAATATCCGCGAGCACGGCTATTCGAATAGATTTGGTTTACTCGCGCTGCAGTGGATGTACACTTTACCCGCACTCCGCGACTGCCCAACACATGAGCCTCGTCCCAACACATGAGACGTGTCACGGCAAAGCCTTTCGATAACCTTGCATTGGCAGTACCCGCTCCATGAACTATCATCCTCATGCACTCTAGGCGTATTTGTTTCTAGCAGTGAGAGGAGTTCTGGCGCTCCCGGGAAGGGAAGTCTCACACGCACGTAAAGTTTATAGTTTATAGTTTAAGTTTAGATTCTCACTCTCACACACGTGGCAGTCCTACAAATGGCGACACCGACGTAGGGCACGCATCGCGGCCCTACCTCAACGGCTGCCCCACCGTAGCGCACCTGCCTCACACACGGGGGTGGACCATCTATGCAAGGATACTGCCTCTGCTCGGCTATCTAGTCCGCTAGGTCTATACCCATCCGAGAAGTGCGGTTGTACGAGGGTCGTTTCATGCTTAACTTCATGGCTCGGTCCTTAACTGACCAGGGACGGTACTAGCCTTTTCCAGATACCACCCAAATCCACCATCCGCCCCAGTCGAAAACAGTTATTTAGTTTCATTTCTCCTTTCACAAATCATGTCATCATATCATGGCAATGTGGCGCTCATGTCTCCACATGCCGCATTTCAATTACCTTCCCAAAGGTAATTGCCCAAGCATATAGCGTTTTGATAAACATGAGAATGCATTATTCTAGAATAGCATTACTAAGCATTTGTCATAATTGACTAGGGACTCATACGTAAACATGGTTACAAGGGGATATGGGGTAAACAATATTCAAGGCATGGCATAACAACAAGTAGGATGTTCATCATTGCATGCAACTTTATTTGCAAACAAAATAATTTCACAATTTGGGATCGATATGTTCAAGGAATAGTGATGACTTGCCTTGCTCGAAGTCCGGTTGTTCTTGGTCTTCGGTCGGACTCGCAGCTCCCTCGGGGTCTAAAATTACGTGCGCAAGGAATTGAATTCATTTAGAATTCAATTAAAATCCAACAAAATCCAACTCAAGAGAAGATCGAGTGCGGGCGTTTGAATGTCGGTATCGATTCCATTTTAATCTAGGAAATAACCCTATTTTGATTTTTAACTCTATTGTCCTAAAATATTAGTGCTAGCCAATTTTAATCCGATTTAAATTACGTGACTTGAATAAATTAGATCCCGATAATAATACTTAACCTTTGGTGATAAATAGTTGATTAAATCATCGTGATGGCTAATTAAGCGGATAACCTATTCAACGAGTAAGATTAAATAAATAGTGATTAAATGTATATTTTAGTAAATATTAAACAGCAACGATTAATTTAGAAGAAATAACCGGCGGATAAATCCCCTAGTTTAATGTATGTGCGAGTTGGCAAAACCTAATGAATGTCAATCTAAATAATTGACAAAACATCCCGCAAAGTAATCATTTAAACGAATAACCTAATTATGTGTATATTTCCAATTTTAAATACCCGATTTAATCTTACGAGTTTATAAATTAACATATGGCGACGGATTTATTGATTTCCTAAGCTAACAATTTATATTAATCTAGCACTTATATTCGAAAAAAAAAATTAAATTCTTAACCCTAATTTATTTTTCCCCATTTTTATTTTTATTTCTTTTTCCCCTTTCTTTTTTTTCTTTCTTTTCTTCTCTTTTCTCTCTCTCTTTTCTGTTCTGCCTCTTCTCTCTCTCCCTTCTTCTTCCTCCTCTGTCTTCTTCCTCACTACTCTCTCTCTCTCTCAAGCCTGGCGACGCGGCGGTGGAGGGGGAAAAGGGGGACTCACCGGCGACGGCGGCGGCCGAGGCGGGGGGCGGCGACGCGGTGGCGACCGGCGGCAGCGGGGCGGTGGCCACCCAACGGCGGCGGCGGCGGTTGCCGGTGGTGGAGAAGAGGGGAGAAAGGTGGGGGCGGTGTGGGGAGGAAGGGAGGAGGGGAGGGGGCTTTTATAGGGCACAGGGAGGGCAGCGGCAACGTGCGCGCGGCGCGGGAGGCACGGGTACGGCGGCGACGTGCGCGGCACGAGCGGTGAGGCGCGCGCGGCGGCAAGCGGCGGCGTGCGGCGCGGGCGGCATGGGGCGACAGTGTAGGGCGGCGTGGGCGTGCGGTACAGCAGCATAGGCAGTGGTACGACGGTGGTACGGGGCGGCATGCGCGGGCGCGGAGCGGCGTGCGGGCGACGTGCGCGCGTGCGGCGCGGTCCGGCGTGGGCGCGCGTGCGGCGCGGCGGGCGACGTGGTCGCGCGGGCGCGGGGCGGCCCGAGGGCGGCGCGTGCGGCCGTGGCAGACAGGCGGCGGGCGGCGCGCGAGCACGTGGGCGCGAGCCGGGGCGAGGCGAGGCGCGAGCGGGCGGCGCGGCAGGGCAGCGCGCGGCGGCGGCGGGCCGGGGTTGCGCGCGGTCGGCGGGGCGCGCGGGCGCGGCAGGGTGGCGCGCGGCGCGCGGATGGCAGGGTGCGCGCGGGGAGGGTCCGAGCCGAACAGATGGCGGCCCAGGAACAGTGCCGCCACTGTTTTTCGGGCTTTTGGGCTAAATTCACCACAAAACCCCCCTTTTTTTTAAGAAAATATCTTGTATGCTCATCCAACTAATGAGATTAATATCGTCCATAATTTGTGTTAGTTTGCCTATTAAAATATATAGATATATATTTTTTTATTCTCTCTTTTCACGCGCCCATTATCCTCACATGTGCATTTTAGTAAAAATCCCTCCTAAATTATGTACTATCCATTAGGCGTAATATTGTCTACTTCCCGAAATAAAATCTAAAATAAATGTGCGGGTAAATGATGCAGTTCTTTTCAAAAGTTTTTTGACGGTCCGCAATTTAGGGTTTCGGTTCTGTCGGTCGAATTTTTAGGGTGTTACAACCAGCCCTTTCACGGAATCACACCGAAGTCGTCGTCCAAGCCATTGGGCAAGATTACACTAGCTGTCACTTTTGGATAGGCCGACAACTTCTGAATGGAGCAGATCACTTTCGATGTGGTCAAATTTAACACGGCATATAACACCATCTTAGGGAGGACTGCAGTCGCGAAGTTCATGGCGGTATTCCACTATGCGTACCAATTGCTCAAAATGCCAAGACCAAAAGCGAGAATCACTATCCAATGAAACGCGAAGTTGGCGGTGTAGTGCGACAAGCGGAGCCTCGACATGGTCGAGCATACTCCCACACCACCCACCACAATCGAGCCACCTGTGAAAGTGAGCAACCAAACAGGGCACCAAAATCGGATGGCGCGGCCCCAACTCGTCCCGCTGACCAGCATTAACCTTGACAAGACTATCATGATCGGGGCGACGCTCGGCAGCAAATAGGAACTCAAACTCATCACCTTCCTCCGCGACAATGCAGACGTGTTCGCTTGGTAGCCATAAGACATGCCCAGAGTCCCCAGGGAGATGATCAAGAACAAACTCATGGTGCAACCTGATGCCATGCCAGTTAAACAGAATCTGCGGTGATTTGCACCTGACCGAAAGCAAGCCATACGAGAAGAGTTAGACAAACTCCTCAAAGCTGGCTTCATCAGAGAAGTTCTCCATCCAGAGTGGCTTGCTAACCTAGTTATGGTTCGCAAGGCCAACGCGAAGTGGAGAATGTGCGTGGACATCACCGATCTCAACAAGGTGTTCCCCAACGATCACTACCCCCTTCCTCGAATAGACCAACTGGTGGACTCAGTGGCCAGTTGCGAGCTGCTGAGTTTTCTCGACGCTTACTCCGGCTACCTTCAAATCAGCATGGCCAAAGAGGACGAGGAGAAGACAACATTTATCATGCCCTTCGGTGTCTTCTGCTACACCAAGATGCCCTCCGGGTTGATTAGCGCAAGAAACACGTTCCAGCGCGAGATCCAGGGTGACCTTGGTGATCAAACCGGACAAAATGTCGAGGCTTACGTCGATGATATATCTTCAAGGCAAAGATGAGCGACGCACTAATCAATGACCTCAGGGAAACCTTCAACAATATCCGATGACACAAGCTGAAGCTAAACCCGGAGAAGTTTACGTTTGGAGTACCGTCGGACAAACTGTTTGGTTTTCTCGTCTCTGGGTGAGGCATCGAGGCAAATCCCGAGAAGATCAAGGCCATCGAGAACATGAAGTCCCAAACGAGACTCAAGGAAGTCCAGAGACTAACCGGGTGCATGGCAGCTTTAAGCCGCTTCGATGCTAGGATGGAAGAACGAGCACAACCTTTCTTTGCTTTACTCAAAAAGCAAAACTGGTTCGAGCGGACTCAACAGGCTGAGAACGCGTTCGTCACGCTCAAATGCTACTTGTCGAATCCCCCACAACCTAATGAAGAGCTTTTTCTCTATATCGCTACCACACACTATTCTGTTAGTACGGTTATCGTCGTTGAGAGGGAAAAAGTACAACACCCGGTGTACTATGTCAGCGAGGCCCTCCACGATGCCAAGGTCAGATACCCGCAAATTCAAAAGTTTCTCTACATTGTGATCATGACATCAAGAAAGTTGCGTCACTACTTCCAAGCCCACAAAGTCACAGTTGTCTCTTCTTTTCCCTTGCGAGAAGTTGTCAGGAACAAGGACGTTGTCAGTCGCATTGCCAAATGGGTAGTCGAGTTTAGCCAGTTTGATGTTCACTTTGTACCGAGAACAGCCATCAAGTCCCAAGTTCTCACTGACTTCGTAGCTGACTGGACTATTCCTAAGAATAGCACAGCCAACCAGACGGATAATGAGACATGGACTATGGCATTCGACGGTGCACTCAACAACCAAGGAGCAGGACCCGGATTCATTTTGACATCTTCGACTGGAGATCAGTTCAAACATGCAATCCACCTCAATTTTCAAGCAACAAACAACACAGCCGAGTACGAAGGACTACTCACAGGAATTCGAGCAGCCACGACACTTGGAGTCAAGCGACTGATTGTGAAAGGGGACTCAAAATTAGTCGCGAACCAAGTGCACAACAACTACAAATGCTCCAATCCCGAGTTGGCCAAGTACCTTATTGAAGTCAGGAAGCTGGAGTGGAAATTCGACGGCATCGAAGTGCGACATGTTTACCGCAAGGATAACATTGAGCCCGATGACCTAGCATGGTGCGCGTCTAGAAGAGAAACCCTCCAACCATGAACATTTCTAGATGTCCTGACAAAACCATCCATAAAGGAGTCGCACGATGAATGCACCACAACCAATACCGACATCAACTCATGGACTACAGAGGTCGAGAACGTCGCTGCTGACATCAAGATGATAGAAGACTAGCGAACTGCGCTCATCAATTTCTTGGGTGCCGACAAGTGGCTAGAGGACAATGCAGAGGCAGAAAAACTATCCCGTTAAGCCAAAATCTATTGTTTGGTCGACAATGATCTTCACAAAAAGGCCCCGATCGGAATTCTGCTCAAATGCGTTTTGACCGACGACGGCAAGTCTTTGCTTCTCGACATCCATAAAGGCATCTGCGGATCACATGCCAGCAGTCGTACGCTGGTAGGAAAAGCCTTTCGATAAGGATTTTTCAGGCCAACCGCCCTCAAAGATGCTTGAGACATGGTACAACGGTGCGAAGCTTGTCAATATCACAGCAAACATACAACGATGCCGGCACAAGCGCTCTAGACTATCCCTCTTGCTTGCGCATTCTCATGCTGGGGGCTCGATATACTCGGACCATTCCCATGAGGACAAGGTGGCTACTAGTTCTTGTTCGTGGCAATCGACAAATTCACCAAGTGGATTGAAACGGAACCCACGCGAGAAATCAAAGCCGACAACGCTATCAAGTTCACAAGTGGATATTTGCAGGTACGGATTGCCTCATCGCATCCTTACAGACAATGGCTCACGATTCACAAGTGGTGATTTCCACGATTACTGCATTGAGTTTCGAGTCAAGATTTGCTTCGCTTCAGTTTCCCGTCCCCAGCGAAATGGACAAGTCGAACGGACTAATGGTATTGTGCTCCAAGGGATCAAAACTCGCGTATACGACAGGCTCATGGCCTATGATACATGCTGGGTTGAAGAACACCCGTCTGTCTTATGGGCCATATGCACTACACCGATTTCGACCAACAAAGAGACACCGTTCTTTCTCTTGTACGGATCTGAGGCCATGCTCCCTTGTACGACATCGGTCAACACGAGCTCAAAAATACTCTGATGAGGAGCAAGAGGAAAGGCAAAATGACAATGTGAATCTTCTCGAGGAACATCGTGAACAAGCTGTTGTTCGAGCAGCAGCATATCAGCAGGCCCTGTGCCGACATCATGAAAAGTGCATACGAGCTCGCACACTTGCCATCAGCGATTACGTCCTACGACGAGTTTAAAATCAGGCAGGGTGAAACAAGCTATCACAGTGGTTCAAGTCTTGAGGTTAGGCGCATTCAAGATAGCAGATGGTGAAGGCCGCGAGTTATCAAATTCCTGGAACATTGACCAATTACGTAAATTCTATGTATAGCATCAATGTATCCAAGTCTGTAAGTCTTCCTTACAGTTCAATAAATAAACATATATTCAGAGGTATCCAGATATTTCCGACTTTATTTTACCAGTGTTTTACCCAGAGATCCCATACCACAATAACACCTCGGGTTGAAGTGCAACCTAACGTCCCTTTACGCTATTCTGACAATGCCTCCGAGAAACCCAAGGGGACTTCAATTGGGGATGCCCAGAGCTGATAAGGCCTTGTCAGATGATTCAGGGTCAAACGACCATGTCATAACTGGTCATGCTAGAGTGCTCCCTAGAGGAGTATTAACCAAGACGTGTAATCGGAAATTGGTTTTTCCAACTTCACGGCTGGGGGCTACGTAAACCGCAGCTTCAACTAGGCAGGTTATGGGATTTTCAAGCCTCCTTATCTGAGAATGACTTCTCCGAGAACAAGGCTGGGGGCTAGGGAGAGTACCTGCCTCGAAAAAGGTTAAGGACAGCCAGAAATGAGAGTACTCGTACACATTCTATTTACAAATTACTTAGGGCATAGATTTCAATTCTATTGCAAAAGTTAAAGCAAATAGCATTGTATTACATAATCTCTTTAGATGCTTTCAAGTACAAACTCTACTACGACGACCATTGCTAGTTCATGGAGAGGAAGATTTTCTCTGCTAAAGGAGCTAACGACTGGCCTAGGCGATCTATCTCCTAAACCCTTCCTTCAGAAAGTCGAGGTTCATCTGCGGGGGGTGATCTCGGATGCAGGCAAGGATGTGACTGCTAGCATATCGGCTCGCCCGACGACACTCCTGTTTGACGCTGTTGTTGATCCGCTTGCCGATCCCTTCTAGTTGGTTGCAAGACCTCTTCACCCATGAGATATACCCCATCGTGGACTCCTCAGGTGCAGGGCGCATGACTCGCAACTCCTTACAGGGATCCGACATTGTGTCGCAGCAGCTCTTGAGATATGAGTTCAACCAGACCTCACGTCCTCGGAGCGTCTCGACATCACGATCTTTCTTGGCGATCTCGATGGACCGTTCAAGTTTCACCACTTCAAACTTTTTCCACCAATACTGTACTTGGCGTTCTCGCTCCTCGAGCGCATCTTCAAGATCTACAAAAGGGACTAGCTCTAATGATCCGCCTTCACAACATGAGTGGAAAAAGCGATCTGAGGGCCGACGACCCAACCTAGATTTTGTCGGAGGAGGGAGATCAAGTTCGAACCTGGTGGCACGAGGACATCATCGATATTCACGGCGCCCGTGGCATTCTCACTCGCATCCGGAACGAGTGGCTGAACAGAAGCGGTGGGCGTGACATCAAGAATATCAGGATGTCCCTTTTGCTGGACATCCTCATCATCCAGACATCTACAAAAATTAGGATGCTGCGAGTAAAATTTAAAGTGTACCAGATGGGAGGATTGTTCTATAACTGGACAACGCGGACCCAATACATTACACTTAAAAGTTAAAACAGCAGGGCACAGATAAATTACTCTTTATAGAAGGTGACAACAGTCTCCCCCAACTCCGCGATCTGCGACATCACGTCCTTGCGCGTGTCATTGACACTGCCCTTGGCGAGAACCTCTTCGATGTTGATCTCCGGGTACGTGAGCCTGACGCACGCAAGAACGTGACACGCGCCTGTGCGCAGATCAGTGGAGGTGTCTGCCGCGACCTTGGCAGCGTTCCTACTAGGAACTTTTTCAATCTCCTTGATAAGGTCCACCAGGGCAGCCACCAGCGTAGTCTCGTCGGAGTACGGGGGATCTCGACGTTCGCGCTAATATTCCGTGCCAACTGGTCGAGGCGCATGTAGTTGTGGCGGAGAGCGTCTCGGATCACCTCCAAGTGGCTGGTGGTTTCTGCCATCTGCGCTTGCAGTCCCCTCCGTTGGTGGTCGTGCCCGGCGACAAGTTAACTCATCTTCTTCAGGTCCTCGCGCACCTCGTCGAGATCATTCTCGAGTTGGGCCACTCGCCCGTCTGTTGACGAGGCAACTGTACCCACGTGAACCATTTCGGCCAGTACCTCTTGGGTACCAGCTTTGAGAAGATGGCAGGCCTCGGCGAGCTTCTCGGTGCCTGATATAGACACCAAAGCTGATTATGGCGGAGGAGCAGGGACAACAACTGGATCAGCCACAAGAGTCGTGACAATCGGCAAAGGAGGACTTGTTGCCACACGGTCCTTGTTGTGTACAGAGGATGCTGGTGAAACCCTACTGACGTCAATGGGATTAATGATAGATCCCATAATCATGTAACTATATAAAAGCGGTGTTCGAGTCTAAGACTTCACTAACTTAGCTCTGCCCCCCTTCAGAAGCCTTCTACTCGAGGCTAGAGGTGCGTCGGCAGTGGCCTGAGTAAGAAGGCAAGTAAGAACTCGTTGACGTGCAATTACGCAGCTTCTACCAAAAACATGATGTTAACCTCAAAGCCACTTGACTGGGCACACGAGCTAGCTCCGGGAGTAACACCAGCCCATTTCCTTTTGGAGGGTTTGGACACACTACCGCTTGGCGCAATGGTGACTTTGGTTGTCTCTGACGAGACCTTCTCCTTAAGTGAGGAAGAGGCCTGATGGTCGGCGAGTGGTACGATGGCATCCGTGAGAGGGAGCACCTGCGAAATATTAGATCACTTTGTCTTCAAAATCATGAAGGATTGAAGAGATAGAGTACTGAGAAATCACTTATGTTGACGGGAGCATTCTTGTCAGCTGCAGCTAGTTCGCAGATCGTCGATTCCTAGGGGATTGTCGACTCTAGATGGAGCACTGACAATGATCTGACCCACCCTGGTGGCCACGGTATTGTCATCAAGACCAGCGAATGAAACACTAGATTAAAAATTAAGAACAAGTGCCTTCACGAGGATCGCTGACAAGAGGGTTGCGACAACAAATACCCCGATCAGAGATTCGTGTCTCATCGTCAATCCCAGCATAATCATATGCAGGATGAACACGAGCTTGAAGGGGCTAAAGAAGACGACGTATGAAGTCGGCAGCGACTTCATATCCCGACAATCCCTGATCTCGGAGGTTGTGGATTTTTTCGACAAAAGCCATGAGAGAAGGGGTTGGTGGGACCTTAGAAGTCCAATCAAAAGAGCATTCTGGCTTCTCGTCAGGAACTACGAGAATGGAAGAAAGCTCGTCCATGTGGAGGTAGAACCATCTTGACCAGGAGCTACTTCGAGAAGAAGTGCAGTCGAAGGGGATGTACTCCGCCTTCATCCTGTCTCGAAGATGGAATCCGCAGCATCCTGAGATCCTGCGGGACTCCATCCACCGGAGTTCATAGAAGTAGCGGAAAAGATCAAGAAACGGCACTACACCAATGTAGGCATCACAAAGTTAGGCAAAAATGCTCAGAAAAGCAATGGAGTTGGGGTTCAGATGGAGAAGGTGAAGGCCGTAGAAATTCAGAATCAAGAGAAAGAATTTGGAGGGAGGAGGCAAGAATCCGCACCGAATAAAATCCTCTACAATGACAATTTGTCCTAAAGCGGGATGTGATTTAATACATCCAACCGATCGTTCCATGGTTCTGCGTCCAGGGATGGAGCCCTCCACTTGTACTTTCTTCATCTCGGTGGTATCGACGGTGGATTTTCCCAAATCAATAAGGTTGATCTGGAGATGATTGGAAGGGGTTTAGGGTTCTTTGTTTCTCTAGGAGCGGAAGGAACAGTAAGGCAATGCACAAGGAAGACGAAGGGAATTTTGGGCAAACGAACTTGAAATGAATCCCAAAATCAAGTTTTATCGGTGCACTACTTGATCGTTCGCATTTCGAGGAAAGCAGAGAAATTGCTGCGAAAATTTTCTGAGGCCCGTTGCTCGCGGTTGTTTAGACTTCAATTCAACTTCACCTATGGATCATTGATCATCCTTCAATGATGTCGAATACTCCATGTCTTTTTGATTTTCATCGAGAACAGCCTTGCGAGAACGATGACATTGACAAGAGAAGTGATGGATGACAACGTGAGTTCATTTGAGTTGAAGTCGGGGGCTACTGTCATGGTTACGAATAAGGCATACCAACTATTCTACGACTTATGGAATATATGAATATGGTATACCTTTGCGTATACGACTAATTTTCGTCTATAATAAGTAAATTACCAAAGGATTGTGGGATTTATTCTCATGAGCAAGTGACTGATACAGTCCTACTCGGAGAGGATCAGGCTTGTACCATATCGTGTTGGGTCTGTAGTCTCTAGGTCCTACTTGGGGACTAAGGTGATTGACAGTATAAAAGGTATGCCCCCTGAGGGGTTGAGGGCATCGAATTATACTGCTGATACATCCACCATAGTCTACAAGCCGGAGGACATAAATCCTATTCACCGGGAGATCTCGTCGAATTGTTTCGACAAGGATCTCGCCGGTAACGTCGGAATCATCGGTTCTCATTGTACTCTGTATTTTTCCATATCAATCTCATATAAACTGTATTAGGGCTATTACCTTACAAGGGGCATGAACTAGTATAATCTTTGTCTCCTTGTATGCTTGGTGTCGTCTCGTGTAGATCCAAGTATCAACGTACCCCAATAACCTATACTTCCGGTTTATGGGCATCACCCGTCATCAACACTCGTCCCCTCATAGAAAACACACCCATAGGGAACTAACGTCCTATGGGTAGTTCCTAAAGATAGCTCACAATTCACTCGTGGCCTCTATCTATACTACAATGGCCTCCCAAATGCAAGTTTAAGCACTAAACAACTTAATAAGCTAAGGTCATCCCATACTAACACATGTGGTATACTTGTTGATGTGGAAAAAAAACAAGGGCCTGGGAGATCTGCTTAGCTCCAGTGCAAGTCCTAAAATATTGATGAGATGCGGGCATGCTAGTCAGTTTGATCTTGCAACTGATGGTCAAAGAGCTGATGGGCTGAGAAGCCGATGTAACGATGTTAGCCGATGTCGATAGGGTTTTAGATTATCAGCTATATATCCAATATAGATTATGACACTTGGATAAATGATATGAATAAGATGGAAAAACTTGAGCAATCAATTCAATCGGCCGATGATAATATGTTGAAGCAAATGCCCAGTGAACCAATTAGTTGATATTGAAATAGAATATTGAATGTAGGCTCGATGATAAAAATATACATCGGCTAGAAATCTGATGTAAAGATAATTTATCATCTTGCACTCCGATAAAACATTAGCATGAACCTATCGGCTTAACAAGGTTTATATTATCAACAACAAGCTAGTAGATTGAACCTAACCAATGCAGCATGAAATTGTATATGATAATTTAATACTCGATGAGCCGATAGATCTGTCTAATGTGATGGTAGAGATATATCGGCTAAGACATAAGATGAGACCTAACCGATACAGTCTAAACTAAACCGATGCATCTCTAAACACAATGCAGTTAAAATAGAATTGAAATGTCAGTTAGGCAAATATATCAACTGAACCAGAGCTATCCAAAATATCGAAGCGATGCAGCCTTGAACAACGCCAATGTAACCAATATATTCACCAGGGACGGCAGAACATAGGGCTTACCGCTTCGCCGGAGATCGAAAGCCAATGCAGCCTCGCTGGCAAGTTCTATTGGTGGCAAGTTCTATTGGTTGATAAGTAAATCCTCAGAAAAGAGGGTGGTGATGCACCGAGGGTAGTTGTATTGATCCTTGAGATAAATTACAGGGATCCTAGGTTTACATATTTATACCCATGGGTGGATACTAGTCCATATCGGACATGACACATGTTTCCTAAAGATAAAAGGAAAAATAAGTCTTGGTCGGACACTAGACAAAACTTCCTAAAGATAAAAGGAGAACTACTTAAATCCTGCCTAATTAATTGATTAAATATAAACTATCATGCCGTGATCTCTATGATTCCTTATTGAACTTGGTCTTTTCTAGATAAACTTTCATTGGTTGATTGAAGTCTTTCCTTGACCGAATCCCCGAATCCACTAAGAATCTTACCAAATTTTGGCATTAACAATACTTGGTGTTGTCGAAACGACAACTGAATACGTCGAAGGACGTGGTTACTCAACAGTTGTTGGGAAAAGTAAAGTGTATTAAATTCAGAATTTTCTTGGGATCCCCCTTTACATGGCCCTAGGGGGCTATTTATAATCCTATTACAGGTCCCTCCCTATTAGGGTTTAGGTTTTTTACAGGGGAATTTACATGGTCACTCTTATGAAAAGGACACTTATATGGGTATTCAATGTAATTAAGATACATGGGCCTTTAATGGGCCACCTAGCGATTACTGGCCCATCAGCCAGTGGGCCTGAGCGGTTGGGCCGGCCCACTGGGCCTTCTTGGATCGGGCCCAATATGGCGAAGTCACCCTCCTTCGGCGTATGCCCTTCGCCGTGCAGCCTTCGCCCAGGGCACGTTTAGACTTGCCAGGACCCAACGCGACTCTTCGCCCTTCGCTGCCTTCGCCTCGTGGTCTTCGCCATAGGGCTTCGCCCCGATGGATCTTAGGCGCCTCGAGTCTGAATCCTCGCTGTTTGCTTGGTTTCGGCAGGTATGGTCGAAAGGTTTCATGTCATACTGCCAACACTTGGTAATACAAAGTTCGGTCCATAATCATTGCACAACTACTACCATATGTACACCACTCGCTGCCCAAGTCTAGAATCAAGTTTCACCATTTTAAGTTCACAAATAATCATAGTTCTCATTTTTGTCCAGAAGTAAAATATGGCCCAAAATCTCATTTATAAGGTGATCGTAGTGTTATTTATTCTAAGCATGGCTAAGCATAAGAAGGCAAAATAAGCATGTATAGTCCCAAATGAGCAGAAGTAAAGTACTCTATCCATTTCTAAGATTACAATCAGTAAGGGGAGCAATATTTCAAGGGGTTCATGCAGCGAATGGGTTCTATCTACCTTTAACCAAGTTTCAAATACCATTAGTTATAAATAAGCATGCAGCGATGTTAATTGATGTCATTTTTATTTTATACCGTTGTTTTCGACAACCTGTCTTAACGTTCGCCTTTTCTTAACCAGATTCTCGCAGCGCACTGTTCGATGGAACGAACTATGCGGGCCCGTCTGGATGGCTTGAAGAACCGTCTTCGGGCCAAGGACGATGAACTGGGCCGCAAGGGCCTAGAAATGGAAGGCCTCGCCTGATCCCTCAGGGAGGCGAAGGCCGAAAATATACGTCTCCAGACCGAGCTAGACAAAGGCAGCGAGGCGAAGGCGGAGATCGAGCGCCTCAAGGCCGAACTCAAGAAAGAGCAGGGACACTCCACCGCCCTTACAGACTACTACAATCTGATGGAGCCAAAGATGGAGGCTCTTCACCAGGAAGCTAGCAAGGCCCAGGCGAAGTCACAGCGACTTGCACGTGAGGTGGCTAAAGCCACCGAATCTGCCAAGACAGCCTGCCGCACGCTTCGCCTCGCCCTTACTGACATGGGGGCGAAGGTGCGGGGTGTGCCGGGCGAACATGCTTCTGCCTTTGAGTTCTCCGAATGGACTCAACAGGCTAGCGGTGCGATCTTGAACTGTGCCACCGTGTACGGCGATTGCTGTGCGCGCGTGTCAGCGGCCTTCGCCATGGGCTTGCTGCAGTAGTCCGGCAGTGAGCACATCGCAAAGTTCGGCTGTGGATATGGCGTGGCAAAGGGCGAAGTCATGGCTTGTGTGTGTGGCTGGGCCACGGTGTTCGGCGGCCCGGTTCCGAACGGTGGCACTTGGGCGGTGTTGCAGAAGTCGAACTGCGGTCCTTGACTCCATGGCGAAGCCCCCGGCCTAGGTTGGTTCGACAGCAGGCAACCAGGTGCGCCCTGGCCTGCGCTCCCCTCCGGCTGGACTGAAGGGGTTGTGCTTGAGATGTTGTGGGGTTGATTGAGTTGCTGAAGGAAAGCTTGAAGCTGTGCTTGCAAGGCCGAAGCCCCCTCCGCCATCACTTGCGACATTTGACCGGGTGGTGGGGAGTGCACTTGGGCCACGGCCGATCGAACCTGCGGCTGCACACCAGGGATCGGGTGTGTTGTTACGGCCGAATGTTGCCTAGCGAAGTACACCAGTGCTTGCGCGGCTTGTGACAGAAGGGCTTGAGCCGACGCTTGCGGGTAGACTTGAGGCAGAATGTAGCCCGTTGAGTACTGGAGAACTGGGGCCGAAACGACCTTGGCTTGCCATGCTGCTTCATATGCTTGTTTTGCTCTTGCATTTGGTGAAGCATGTCTTGAAGTCGCATCATATTCTCGCGCATGGCTTCCATGCTAGCTTCAGCTTACGCCTCAAGGTTGGGGTTGGCTTGCGCAGCGTCGAGCGTGGTCGAAGTCGTAGCTGGTTGTGACGAAGTGTCTTGGGGCGCTACCAGCTGACTTGCTAAAGGGATCTCCGGCGCCTGCCCTGCTGAAGTGACCGGAGCCGAAGGCGGTGGTTGCGGCGCGGGCGCCGAAACCGACGGCGCTCCCCCAGCTTCGGCGATAGGCACCGAAGGTTCTGCTCCTTCTTCGGCGGCCATCGCTCTCCTGCTACACTCTCCTTCGGGTTAGCAACCCTCTCCTTTGAGACCTTCTTCAGTGGCATTCGTTCTAAGTGGTTTCGCTTGGAGGTCCCCACGGTCGGCGCCAGCTGTTGTAGAAATGACAACTGGACGTCGAAGGACGTGGTTACTCAACAGTTGTTGGAAAAGTAAAGTGTATTAAATTCAGGATTTTCTTGGGATCCCCCCTTTACATGGCCCTAGGGGCTATTTATAATCCTATTACAGGTCCCCCTTATTAGGGTTTAGATCTTTTACAGGGGAATTTAGATGGTCACCCTTATGAAAGGGACACTTATATGGGTATTCAATGTAATTAAGATTATTGGCCCATCGGCCAGTGGGCTGGAGCGGTTGGGCCGGCCCACTGGGCCTTCTTGGATCGGGCCCAATATGGCGAAGTCACCCTTCTTCAGCGTATGCCCTTCGCCGTGCAGCCTTCACCCAAGGCATGTTTAGACTTGCCAGGACCCAACGCGACTCTTCGCCCTTCGCTGCCTTCGCCTTGTGGTCTTCGCCATAGGGCTTCGCCCCGATGGATCTTAGGCGCCTCGAGTCTGAATCCTCACTGTTTGCTTGGTTTCTGCAGGTCTGGTCGAAAGGTCTCATGTCATACTGCCAACACTTGGTAATACAAAGTTCGGTCCATAATCGGTGCACAACTACTACCATATGTACACCACTCGCTGCCCAAGTCTAGAATCAAGTTTCACCATTTTAAGTTCACAAATAATCATTGTTCTCATTTTTGTCCAGAAGTAAAATATGGCCCAAAATCTCATTTATAAGGTGATCATAGAGTTATTTATTCTAAGCATGGCTAAGCATAAGAAGGCAAAATAAGCATGTATAGTCCCAAATGAGCAGAAGTAAAGTACTCTATCCATTTCTAAGATTACAATCAGTAAGGGGAGCAATATTTCAAGGGGTTCATGCAGCGAATGGGTTCTATCTACCTTTAACCAAGTTTCAAATACCATTAGTTATAAATAAGCATGCAATTTTCCAAACAACACATTTCATCTCCCAAGACATGGGTTTCAAGGTGATCAAAGGAAGAGGGAGGAAACTTGCCTTATTCTTGGGCAACTTGGATAGCACCTAATTCAAATTCTCACCATCAGCGCACTCGCTATAAATGCAAAAAATAGCATACGAAAGGTAAATAACAAATAATACGAGAAATCTAAAATGATCTGATATGTGGTGAGTTCGTAGTGTCCAAAAATGAATTTGGGTCCAAGAATTTCTATTTTATCACTTATATTTTGGGGAGCTACAAAAATTTACATGTTATATACCTGATATATGTTCGGGTTTAAGTATAAATATTGTTTTAGTTTCAGATTCTGTGAAATTTAAGTTTACATCAGCAAAGGGTGTGTTCTCCCTAGTTCATCAAGGTTTAGTTCAGCACTCTTAGAGCTAGCATGAATTTATTATGAATTTTACACTTATATTAGGCTTTATGTCACTATTTCCATAGGTAATGTTATGAAATACTTTTACTATGAGATTTTGCTGAAGTTAACCCTTCAGAGGTTAGGAGGTTTGTTTTATAACACTAACCCATTTGGTTTCATAATTTTTTGAAAGCTAGTATTAATTTCTTATGTATTATACAATTTGTAGCATGACCTATGGTTGATAATTTGTGATATTAATTTTGAAAGGCACTAAATATGTTTGGATTTTGATAATTTGTGTTTTCAGTTTTGGCTAACATGAATAAGGTTACAACCTTACTGGTGTAAACATGTTTTATTTCAGCTTCATTGGAGCTAGAATGTATTTTATATAAACTGCTTAATTTATAGTTTGTTATTTAATACCTATTCCACCAATTAAAGTTTAGAGTTGCTTTTTTTTCATATTGAGGGTACTACATATTATTTTATAGTGCATTAAGATGCATGCTTTTGCAACTATTGGGACCTGCTTAATTTCATTTTGAGTTAGGATGATTTTCCTATAATTTATTTATAAGTTAGATTGTACGTGTGGTGATTATTGTACTATTAGTGTTGCTTCAGGTACTAAATTAAGGTTCACACTTTGCTGATCCTACGGAACCTTGGTTCATTCCATTTTGAGTTCAAATGAGTTTTTGTACAAATTTTACAAGTGGAAGTATGTTTTATGTGAAATATTGACTACATTAAATTTTAGGAATATTTCCTGTACGGCAAGTTTAACTTTTTATTTTATAAAAGTAAAGATCATAATCTTATGAGTCTACAGAAATTGAGTTCATCACAAAAGTAGCTAAGGTGACTCAGTTATGCATTTTCAAAATTTGCCTATTTTTCTTATTTTTCCAATTTCTTTTAGGTGGCACTTTAGCATCTCGAACCCTGAGAATTTTAAATTCACAATGAAGTCCCCTTCCTTCTCCAATCGATCTATGCAGCAGAGCAGCCATGGCCGGAACCTCTGCTCGCCGGTGCCGGCCATAAACGGCGACTCAGTTGGGGATGCAGCCAAAATATAAAATGAATAGCACGATATCACGATTCCATTTCTCTGTTTATGTCGGCCGGTGGAAGGTTTCAACTGTGCGTGCATGTGGTGCTAGGGCCTAGGTATCGCTAGATCGTTGCATGCATGCCATCCTAATAAGTACCAGCTAACCTACCGAATCGATTTCCAGAGCTGGAAGAGGCCGACGAGGTGAGACCGGCGCCGATGCATGGTGGCGAAGGCAGTGGACTCCGGCATGACAGCGCCAGCTCGAAATAGGCATCATGCTGCCACGATGAGTCATGCATAAGGTCGCCGTTTCTCTCTCGCGCTCTCATTCTCTCTCGACTCTAAGCGGTGGTGGGAGAAAAAGCACAGGGGTTTGACTAGCTTGCGACACTGCCATGTGGGCCCAGTCGTGGTACACTAAGTGGGGGTGAGAGATGGGTACAGAAATTGGTGCAAGTGATTTTCAGGGTTTTCCCTATTTATTTCTTTCTCTCTATTTTGCCATTCTATAGTTTGATATTTAAACATGATAAATTATGGTAAAATTTTATTGAGATAGATAAATCATATAGATTTCATTTTTCATGGTTCACTTAAAAATACATTATAGATTATTCTCAGGAAAATAAATAAAAAAAGGTTAGGCTGAATTTGATTTGAGTTTTTCGAAGGTTAACACTAGTGAAATAAATTATAGAAAAATCATATTGTTACATGATAAATACACTAGTCTTTAATAAATTATGTTACACATACACTTTTAGATGATTTAATGCATATTTCAGTAATGTATCATTTTTGACAATTAAGGTTTAGAAATAATCTATTGTTTGACTGCATTGACTGGTTTATTTGAGGTGCCAAATATAAAGATTAAATCATATCAAAATTCCAGTAATTTTAATGCATTGATTAGAATTTACATGAAGTTTTCCATTATTTAATCTTACACAAATTATTTTAAGATTTTATATAGGCTTTACATTAAATATATGTTTTTCTTATGAAAATGAACTAAGTGCCCATAAAATTTATAATTAGCTTATGCATGACCTGAGGTTCTGTTGTTATGCTAGCTTAAGATGAAATGTGAAATTTGTGTGAGTTGTAGAAAATTTTAGGGGATGAGTTTCGATATTTGACATTAGGTCCCTTTACTTTAGTTATTTTCTTCAAGTTATAAATTATGCAGATGAGACTTAATATAAAGTGCAAGTAAAATCCAAAAACACACAAAAGGACTCAAACTCACTATGTTTCGTCCTTATTTAAGGTTAGAAGGGAAACGGTTCTAAATTATATTCACAAATTTTCAAATAGACACTAGCTATATTAGACTTATCTAGCACTTTTGGTGGAAATCTTCTAGTCATAAATTTGTAAAACACAACTTTACTGTTTTATCGAAGATTTCGAATTTTGGCCCAAGATTTGGGTTGGGTTTACCGGAAGGAAGGATTGGGTCTTATGTTTCAGTTCAACTCTTATTGGTGAAATGGGAAATCGATTTGGGAACTAGTGGGTAATAATATGGCTTTCTAAAATAAAAATTCTTCTAATTGTAGGGTAAAACAGAAGCCTATTAGACCCACTAGTTATTGCACCAGTCCTTGAAATTTAGGCGACAGGGAACTAATTATTTAGTTGGAAATCTGTTGACGGAAAATTGGTTAAGACATCATATTTGGGTTATGTCTATTAGTAGCATATTGTTATCAATGGAAGCCAACAGGACAGTCAAGGGGCTAGCTGTTTTCCGGAAATTATCGGAATTTCTGGTAGATCGTGGATTTTGGAAACACTTACTGGGAAGATTGGTATTGCTCAGATTGGACTATTTGAGGCTAGGTTAAGTTACGCCTCTGGGGTTTGGTAAAATTTTGCCCTCTGGGTACAAGTTGATTCGCTCATTTCAAACCTAGTGTTTGTGTGTGTATATATTTATATATATTTAAATTAACTGGATCACCATGCTACCAGGGCTCCAACATTCAAATTCACCATATATCCGATTTGAACATTTTTTTGCTAGATTTTGATTTTAGGTATATAGCATCCAATAATATCCAAACATATAATTAGTTATAATTAGTTACGTATGTAATAATGGAATGTAAAATAAAGTTGAGTTTAAGTTATTTTGATGCTAGTTATAAGTATGAATCCAATTCTTATACGTAGATATATACTCATAATTTAAAAAATATTAAAAATTTGAGTGAAATTAAGTATTTCCTACCTTGGTGCCCGGGCACCATGGTACCCCATATGGGTAAATATTTAGCCTCTTTTTATCGACGGAGTAGATCGCGACTACGGTATTTGCATGGTATGGGATTGTTGGTGCAGGGTATATGCGAGATCGAGGTAAAAGAAGGGGACGAAAATGCTAATTACTTTTGTAATGGCAATTGGAATGATATTAACTCCTATTTATTTATTATCTATGTTACGACAGATGTTGTATGGATACAGAACTACATATCTTGCCAAGATCCTCATCCCTAAAGGTACTTGACAATAGTATTATTCGAGTGGATACAAAACTCACATAAAATACAAGAAGTTGGCTGGGGGAATAGGTTTTTGATGAATAAGAAAAGTAGTTGTGATTAGTTGTATAGGTCATCAAGCACCTGGGAATAGGCCCTGTCCAAGCGCCCTCCTAAGATTGGACTCGAGGGAGGGTAAGAAGTTTGAATCCGCTCCGTTCGGATATTGATCGTTCTTGGTTTGACATGGTTTACGCGTTACTGGTTCTCGGAAGAGTCAATTTCTCCATTAGCTAAACCATTTCTTACCCTACCTTTGAGAGGTATTTTTATACAAGTTCGGGTCCCCTCAACTAATGGGTAATAGCGCTACTCCTATTGACCGAATCTGGTGTTACTCTTATATATCAGTATTACATGAGTACAAAATCAGGTATAACCTAATCTAATCATTGTCGAATTGGCGACATGAATATCCACATGTAGTCAACGACAGGGTAGTCTTCTTCATCGAGTACAAACTCGGTGAGATAGAGGGTAGCGCTAGATCCCTCAGGTTGGGCTCTATGGCTCCAGATTGGGTCTATCTAGGCTTGTCCCTCATCTCGGTGTTTGTTGGCGTATCTTGGTTTGTGTTCCCCCCTCTCCTTATAAGGGGTCTTGTATTTATACCAATGGCTATCCCCTGGTCCAAGTAGAACTAGGGAGATACATATGGATACGATTCATGGGGTATGCCTTATCCATAACACTGACAGTAGCTCCCACTGACAGTAGCCCCCGACTTCAATGCAAATGAACGAGATGATGTTCTCAACCGAGGACCTTAGAACAACAGTTGTTGAACTCACCTACCCATTCTCGGATGACCGAGAAGATGTGGAGTATGCGACTAAGTTCCCTACCCAGCCTTGATCGATAATTTCGATTGTACTCAAAAGCTTCCATAGCGGCGTGTACACCATCGCTTTACCAAGTAACCCTTGTCGAACTCAATTAACCGTTCTCGGATAGCTGAGTAGGTGTAGAGTAGGCGATAAAGTCTTGATATCTGACTCCTGAATTCAATTACCCAGAGCAAATTGTTACATAGAAAAAGCCCCCTACCGAACGCTTGGGAGTAAAATATGAATTGAAAAGTCAAAAATAAATTGAATCTATTTATGACAATAAAAGAGTACTCTCGCTAGAGCTGTCTTTAGCAATCGAAGTGTGGTACCCTTCCTAGTCCCCAGCTGTCATTATAAAAAAGTCATTTTTCGATTAAGGCAGCTTAAATCTTATAACAAACTATGCTGAAGCAGTGAATTCCTAGCCCCCAACAGCGAAGTTGTGAAAACCAATTCCCGATTACATGAAGTGGGCACTTTGTCATGACCAAATCTGAACATGGTCGTTTGACCCTGCATGATCTGATAAACTTTCACAGTGCTAGGTGTCCCCAGTCGAGGTCCGTGGAACCCGAAGCTTGCCAGACTAGCGTAAGAGGATAGTAGGATTGACTTTGAGACATAACAATATAAGAAAAGGGGATCAACGAACAAATATTGCACATCTTATATGTATAAACACTTATAGAAATTGATGCACGGCGGGTGATGAGATCGCTAGTATGCTGGTCAAGAACCAGTTGTGTAGTCGTACTCAACAAATTGCAAAGATAGTGGGAGAATCGCTATAACCGCTAGTCGAGGACTAGGTATGTAGTCGTTCTCAACCACTCACAGAGGTGTTGGGAGAATCACTACAACCATTTGCCAAGGACAAGGTATGTAGATGTACAAAACCACACGTAGAGGTGGTGGGAGAATTGCTACAACCGCTGGTCGAGGACCAAGTATATAAATCTACTCATACACCCACAAGGCAACTTGGAGAGATGGTGAGAGGATGAATACCACCGCTAGCCATGGAGCAGGTGTAGTTATACCTTGACCACTCGAAGGCAACTTGGAGAGATGGAGAGAGGATGACTACCACCATCGACCGAGGACTAGGTGTAATTATCCCTCGACCACTCGAAGTCAACCCGGGGAGGTGCGAGGGTGTCATGCCTGAAAATTCACTAGTAATTTCCGAACTAATTTGTGGATTAAATCCTCGTCCAGGAATCAGCCGAGGTACACAAATCGATAATTTAATAAACAGATTCATCATAATACAACGTTACATACTTACATAAGAAAAGAAAACAGCAGCGGAAAAAAGATCTAGCGAAGGCTCCAGCTGCACTCCCACAGGCAGCTCAACTGGGGTATAAGCCAAACGTCTTCATCTTTGGAAACATTCTTCAACTGAGGTTGATTGATTATTGCAAGAGTGAGTACATGGAATACTTAGCAAGCCGCACAACAAGTATGCAAGTGTAAAAGGATACCAAAGGATGGCATAATATATAGACTCATTTGCAAAAGCAGCATTTAGCAAACATTTAAGAATTGTAAAACAGTAGAGTAATTATATTACCCAACACTGAACAGCACACCAATACTGCACAAGCCCAACCAAACCTGAACAACCAACCCTGATCGTACAGATCAAACTTCCAAACCAGGAATAAACCATTCCAAACTAGGAGTTAAACTAAAGTATCCTCACTTATCACATTATTATTATTAATGAATAGTGTGGGACTAATCACGAAAAATATTGTTAGACCAACCCATAACCGCGAGCACGGTTATTCGAATAGTTTTACTCTGGCTAGAGGTGTACAACTGTACCCACAAGACACAGCCTCAACATCATGTCAACCATGCGTCGCGATACTGGAAAAGTACCCGAATAGAGACTGTGACAAAACACATGACATAACCCAACCCAATGCAGTGCACCGCTCCCAGATCATAGTCACCCCCTTTTAGCCAAGGTATGGACTCCCCAGCGAACCCCCGTGGGCTTATCTCCACCACTTCACAGTCTGACACTCCACATTGAATCGTGCTACATCAAATATCAAGCCGTTGCCCACGCTGGCTTGTGGTTGGTACGGTTAATGTTTCACAACAGTAGCTCACGAACCGGTCCTTAATTATCATGAGCACGACTATCCAAATATCATCTCCAACCATGTGCTCACAAGCCACCTTTAGTTGACAATTAATTAATTTATCAATCACGATTGACCATCGTGAGCTACCATTAAATATCCATCATTAAGATATAAGTGAAATATTAATTATCCCATTAGTGTACTAATGTCTCTAAGCATGGCTAAGCAATTCTATCTAATATCTAGTTGAACCATTATATAAAGTCCAACTAGTCAAATTTATAACCCAAGGTATCAATGAATATGGAAATCAATACAAATTGACCATAACCAAGGAATAGGTTCACACCACCCAATGACATTCAAAAATAAATGCACATTTGAAATAAATAGAGAATTTAAATATAGGATTAACATGCTCAAAGGATTGTGGTTGGGATCTGTGTGACTTGCCTTGCAATAATCGGTCTTCAATTACTCTTCTGGAACACTTCCGATGCACTCACGAACCTTCGAAACGACGGAAACGACAAGCTAACACGCAAAACGAGGAAAAAGATTAAGAAACTCCAAATAAATAGTACATAGAAAGAAAACAAACATGTAGACCATGATTTTAGATGGATTTAGAGACTTGAACGGCCTCATTCCGATTTCAAATCAATTAATTATGAATTTTCCAACATTTAATCCAATTAAACCTATTAAAAAAGGACTGTTCCAAATTAATTAAACAATTTACAAATGATTTATAACCAGGAGAAAAGATTAAAAACATCCTCCGGTATAAAGATTGGATCAAATTTGATAGATGATATGTAGTATAAAGACTAAAATATCATTGAAAAGAGAGGGGAAATAATCTATAATGATTTGGATGGCGGAGATCGGTTGACCGGATTTTGACCTAGAGCGGACGGCAACGCGACGATGGACACAGGGGACACTGGGAGAGAGAGCACGATGAGAGGAGCTCACCGAGGGGCGGCGCGACAACGGACGACGACCGGCGGCGAGGTAGATGCGGCGGCGACGTCGGGTTGACGATGACAACGGCGTTCCGGCGAACTTAGGCGGCAACGGAGGGGTGGACGGTGTTCTCCTCGCAGCAGCGAATCCGACGGAGGTGGCAGCGACCGAAGGCGACGACGGGAGAAGCAACAGGGCTTCACCGGAGATAAAAAAACGACAGCGAACTCAGCCTACACGGTGATGGGGGCTTCCGATGGGTTTCGGTGGAGGAGAGGTGGTGGCCGGCCTAGAGCTCGGCCTTGCGAAGCCGGGGGAGGTGGCGGTGCTGGACAGTGTTGGCCGAGATGATGGGAAAAGGCGACCGGAGGCGAGGCTTGCGACGGAGAGAGAAAGAATTCGCGGGCAGAGGCGGCTAGGGCATGACGAAGAGAGGGAGGGGTGGCGGCCGAAAGAGGAGAGGGAGGGGTTTCTATTTATAGACACGGGAGGAAGAATCCGGACCCAAAATGAGAGGATTTGGTGACGGAAAATTTGATTTATCCCGAGTTCACCGGATAAGAACGAGGCCGAAATTCGTGGGATTTAGCACGAATTTGATGAGGCTTTCTTGGGGATAAGGTGGAGGAGATTGAGGGGAATCCGTTCCCCTAACTAATTTTGGAAGGGGAGCAACGGAGAGACCGGATTTGATGGAGGAGTGGTGCCGCTACAGAGCAAGCAAGGCTCGGCTGGCTGTCTGTCTCGAGGAGGAAGAGGGCACTGTAGCAAGAGCGAGGTAAAACAGACTTTCTGGGTAAAAGGTCGGCCAAAAAAGAAAAGGAAAAGGAAGAAAGGGAGGCAAAGCAGACTTAGAGGAGTGAAAGAAACAGGGTGCAACGGGGAAGAACTACAGGGAGAGAAAGCAGACTTTTCCAGATTCGGCCCAAACCTGGAAGAGATGATTTTTAATTACTTTTCTAATTAAATTAATCATTGAAATGATCTTTTAATTTTCAAAAATACTTCCGTGCTCAAATAATTCCAAGAAAAGTCGTGCAAATACTTGAACAATCAAAGTATTTATAAAAATTATAATTGGACCATTTAATGATTAATTTATTATTTAAATAATTACTGAAATGTTCTATGTATGTTTAAAATTAGTAATTGAGCTCTGAAAAATCTGAGAAAATTCAAGAGAGTAGAATCAACCATGGAGAATTTAATAAAAATTAAATCCTGCCATGTTTTATTTAGAAAATTTATTTCCCACATTAACTTCACATGTAAATTAATGAACATTTAATATAAATTCTAGGAATAATTTATTTAATAATTTATAAATCCCTGAAACGAAAATCAGGGTGTGACAGATCTACCCCCTTACAAAGAATCTCGTCCCGAGATTCGGAACGGCTAGAAAGAAAAGGGGTATGGGTAAACTGCAGTCTACTTTATTCGATAACTCCGATAATTATTCTAAGGCTAAGAAGAACTACTGATGCCTTGAAACTGATGGCTGTGCTGGACCACTTGAACATGCAACTTGAAACTGATGGCTGAGCTGGACCACTTGAACATGCAACTGGCACTGCCTTAGCTCCTGTGATGTCACGCCCCGATTTTCGATCGGGATTAAAAATCATTAAATAAAGCATTTCTAGAACTTATTTTAAAAATTAGAGCAAATTAATCAAGTGAAATAATGAGGGAAATTAAAATTTTCCTTTAAAAATCATGGCCGGAAATATTTTCGTAATATTCTCCGTGCCCTAAATTACTCTCTAAAATTTTTCGTGAATTTTCGGAGCTCAAGAAATAATTTTTAAAAGCACAAAGTTCACTCAACAAATTAAATAAATTGAAAAAAAGTTAAAACTCCCTTTCTTCACTTTGGGCCGCTTTCGGCCCGAAGTTTTTCCTCCCTCTCCCGCGGCCGTCTTCCCTCTCCCCTCGGGCCGGCCTTTTTCCCTCCCTCCTCTCTCCTTCTCTCTCCTTCGGGCCGGCCCTTTTTCTCACAGCTCAGCCCGCCTTGACCCCTCCCCCTCGAGTCCACCATACCTCCCCAAACCGATTCCCTCTCTCCCTCTCTCTGACAGGTGGGACCTACGGCCCCACCTGTCATCTCCTACCTCAGGCCACTCCACCGATGTCACCGCCTCTCCCGGCCTCTCCACCCACGTCGCCGCTCCTCCCGCCAACTCCGGCCACTCCCGCCTCCCCGCATCATAAAACCCCGCTCGTCCACCGCCCCCGCGCGCCTCGGTTGCCTGCGCCACGCTGGCCGCTACCGCTCGCGTGCGCCTCTGCTTGTGCCACCGAGCCACCGCGTGCACCGCCTCTGCCGCCTTTGCCACCTGCCGCTTCCAGCCGCCGTCGCGTGCGCCCCGTGCCACGCCGGCCACTACCGCGCCGCAGACGCGCCACCGCCGCCGCTCTGCCGCGCCCGCGCGCGCCGCCTCCCGCGCTGCTGCACCGCACTGTAACACCCTGAAAACTCGACCATCGAATACAAAATACTAAAATACGAAATTTCAAAAACTTTTAAATTAAGTTGCATCATGCCACGTTTAATCGTTCGTTTATTCGATCTTTAATTGCGAAGCTCGGGTTTATCAAATCCATCTAAGCATGAACCCTAAAAACAAAAATCAACTAAGTGCACAATTAAGGAAAAGATACTAAAATAGGTGGTGAGGCAATAATGTAGCAAAGGAAATGCCCCATAAAATGTCACAAATTTAATTGGGGTAATATAAATTTAATAGGAGACGTTACATATGTATATACAATTATCGATGCCTATGCATATATATAAATATACATATATGTGTGTGTATAATGTGTGTAAATATGAAATATTGTGACACAAATTCAAGCGGATATATTTTGCAAATATATAAATATATATATATACATATGGGCCTAGGTATAAATCCTAGGTATAAATATATATATAAGTGTACGTACGAATATGTGAGAATAATGGGTATAAAAATAATAATAATAATAAATAAATTATCGGAACATGGAAAGTTGGAGTGAAATATCTTGGAAAACTAAAAATATTGGGCAACATCCATTTAGGTGAAATTACAAACTTTCAGGCGAATTTTTAAATAGGAAATCGGTTAAATCGGCAAAATTGAAAAAGGACACAATTCATCGGCCGCCAACCGTTCGACTTGGTCCCGCCCGTGCCGCGCGCGCACGACGCCACCGCCGCCGCGCCCTCGCGCCCTGTGCACGCCCCCGCGCCCCCGCGCCGCACGCGCGCACGCCGCCTGCACGCGCGCCGCCCGCCCGCGCCGCGTGCGCACGACGCCGCCTGCCGCCGCACGAAGAAAATTATCCTACCCATGATCTTGAGTTGGCCGCAGTGGTTCATGTACTGAAGATCTGGAGGCATTACTTGATTGGGAATCATTGCGATATCTACACGGATCACAAGAGTCTAAAATATATCTTCACGCAACCCGACCTTAACCTAAGGCAGAGACGGTGGTTAGAATTGATCAAGGATCATGACCTGAAAGTTCACTACCATCAAGGAAAGGCGAACGTCGTAGCCGACGCACTAAGCCGCAAAAGCCATTGCAATCACCTGGGAATGGGATGCATGGCCCTTGAGCTTAGAAAGGAAATGGCCCAGCTGAACTTACATCTAATTCCGTGAGGTCAGATAAATACCCTGGAAATACAGCCCCTGCTGAGGACACAAATAGAAGGAGCTCAGAAGGATAACGAAGAAATCCGGGAAGTAAAGAAGCGCATGGCCGCAGGACGTGCGAAGGAGTTCTCGGTTAACGAAGAGGGAATTAATTCTAAAGGAAGCACATGAATCAGCTTATTCCCTACACCCGGGGAGTACGAAAATGTTCCAGGATTTGAAGGAGGAATACTGGTGGCCCATGTATTAAAGATGTGGAGACATTATCTGATTGGGAATCACTGCGACATCTACGCCGACCATAAGAGCCTGAAGTATATCTTCACTCAGCCGATCTCAACCTAAGGCAAAGGCGGTGGTTAGAATTGAGCAAGGATTACAATCTGGAGATCCATTATCACCCCGGAAAGGCAAATGTCGTGGCTGACACCCTGAGTCGCAAAAACCATTGCAACCATTTGAGACTTGAAAGTATGGCCGCTGAGCTGCAGGAAGAGATGGCCCGACTCAACCTACATTTAGTCTCTCGTGGTGAAATGAACACCCTAGAGATTCAGCCTCTTTTGAGGAGCAGATGGAGGAGGCTCAGAAGGATAATGAAGAGATTCGAGAAGTAAAGGAGCGCATGGCCGTAGGACGTGCAAAAGAATTCTCGATCAATGAGAAAGGGATTTTATGGTATAAGAAGAGGATTTGTGTTCTGGAACAAGGCGGTCTCAGAGGATTAATTCTTAAGGAAGCTCTTGAGTTTGCCTATTCACTGCACCCTGGGTACGAAGATGTACCAAGACTTAAAGGGAGAATATTGGTGGCCCAACATGAAGCGGGATGTAGCTGAATACGTAGCACTTTGCGACGTATGCCAGACGGTAAAAATCGAGCATCAACGACCAGTAGGCTTGCTGCAACCCCTTAGGATTCCAGAATGGAAATGGGATGAGATCGGTATGGATTTTATTGTTGGATTGCCTAAGACCGCGACTGGTTATGATTCCATTTGGGTAATCGTAGATCGACTCACCAAAACTGCGAGGTTTATCCCTGTTAAGACGAACTATAGCAGTGCCAAGCTAGCCGAGTTATACATGTCCAGGATCGTATGCCTTCACGGCGTGCCCAAAAGGATCATATCCGACCGAGGTACACAGTTTACATCACACTTCTGGAATAAAGTGCATGAGGCCCTCGGAAGCTACCTCGCATTTAGCACGGCATATCACCCACAGACCGATGGCCAGACTGAAAGGACAAATCAGGTCTTAGAGGACATGTTGAGAGCTTGTGCATTGGACTTTAGCAAAGACTAGGAAAGATGTCTACCTTACGCTGAGTTCTCCTACAACAACAGTTACCAAGCTAGGCTAAAGATGTCACCAAATGAAGCATTATTTGGTCGATGGTGCCGTACCCCATTGTTGTGGTCCGAAACCGGAGAACGTGCCGTATTCGGACCGGATATAATCAGAGAGGCTGAAGAGAAGGTTCGCCTAATCCGTGACCGACTAAAAGTGGCACAGTCACGCCACAAGAGTTACGCGGACACTCGAAGAAGGGACCTAGAATTTAATGAAGGATATTACGTATACCTGATGGTCTCCCCGCTGAGAGGTACAAAAAGGTTTAAAGTCAAAGGAAAACTAGCACCAAGGTATGTAGGACCATTCCAAATAGTCGCTAGACGAGGAGAAGTTGCCTACCAGCTTCAACTACCGGAGAACATTTCCGACGTACACCTGGTTTTTCACGTCTCCCAGTTAAAGAAGTGTCTGAGGGTACCAGAGGAGCAAGCCCCGTTGGAAGAAATCCACATCGGAAATGACCTCACGTATCCGGAACACCCTGTGAAGATCTTGGATGAGGCTGAAAAAGGAACCCAAACCAAAGTGTGGCGTATGTACAAAGTACAGTGGAGTAACCACACAGAGGATGAAGCTACATGGGAAAGCGAGGAGTTCTTGAAGATTGAGTACCCGCATCTATTCGACAACCAGTAAGAAATCTCGGGACGAGATTTATTTAAGGGGGGTAGGTTTATAACGCCCTGAAAACTCGACCATCGAATACAAAATACTAAAATACGAAATTTCAAAAACTTTTAAATTAAGTTGCATCATGCCGCGTTTAATCGTTCGTTTATTCGATCTTTAATTGCGAAGCTCGGGTTTATCAAATCCATCTAAGCACGAACCCTAAACACAAAAATCAACTAAGTGCATAATTAAGGAAAATATACTAAAATACGTGGTGAGGCAATAATGTCGCAAAGGAAACGCCCCATATAAATGTCACAAATTTAATTGGGGTAATATAAATTTAATAGGAGACGTTACATATGTATATACAATTATCGATGCCTATGCATATATATATATATACATATATGTGTGTGTATAATGTGTGTAAATATGAAATATGGTGACACAAATTCAAGCGGATATATTTTGCAAATATATAAATATATATATATACATATGGGCCTAGGTATAAATCCTAGGTATAAATATATATATAAGCGTACGTACGAATATGTGAGAATAATGGGCGCTATAAAAGGGCGCCCGCGCCCATCCCCTTCCTCCCCCCCCCCCGCACCTCCCCTCCCCACTCCCCTCGGCGCCACCACTCGCCACCTCCCCGGGCCACCGTTCGCCCTCGCTGCCCCGCCACCGCGCCCCCTTCCCTGGCCGCCGCCGTCACCGGTAAGTCACCTCGCCGCCGCGCCGTCGGTCGGCCAAGCATGAGAGAGAGAGGGAGAGAGGCTGTAGTGAGAGAGGAGGCAGAGGAGGAAGAAGAAGGAGAGAGAGGGAGGCAGAACAGAGAGAAAAAAGGGAAAGAGAAAAGAAAAAGAGAAAGAAAAGAAAAAGAGAGAGAAAGAAAAAAAGGAGAGAAAGAAGAGAGAATAGAAAATAGGAAAAAGGGGGGAAATAGAGAATAAAATGGAGGAGAGAAATTAAGGATAATCGGTAAATCCGTCGTCGTCAATTATTTTAGAAACTCATAAAAATTAAATCGGATTATTTCAATGCAAATATTCACTTAATTAGATTATTCATTTAAATGATTATTCTTTTGCGGGATGTTTAGTCGATTATTTAGATTTTCATTTGTTAGGTTTTGCCAACTCGCGTATATATTAACTGGTTAATTCTAGAACTTCCAAATTAATCGTTGTCATTTAATGTTTATTGAGATATCCATTTAATCGCTATTTAATTTTACTTGTTGATTAGGTTATCCGCTTAAGTAGCCGTTGCGATTATTTAGTCAATTACTGATCACCAAAGGTTAAGTATTATTATCGGGATCTAACCTATCCGAGTCGCGTAAATTAAATCGGATAAATATTCTAATTGGCTAACGCTAATAGTTTAGGACAAAAGTATTAAAACTCGGAATAGAACTATTTTATAAATAATAATGGAAGCGAAACCAACATTCGACGCTCGCGTTCGATCTATTTCTTTAATTGGATTTTGTCGGATTTTAATTGAATTCTAAGCGAATTCAATTTCTTTCGCACGTAATTCTAGACACCGAGGGAGTTGTGAGTCCGACCGAGGATCAAGACTCGCAGGACTTCGAGCAAGGCAAGTCATCACTATTCCTTGAGCATATTGATCCTACGTTGCGAAATTATTTTGTTTACAAATAAAGTTGCATGCAATGATGAATATCCTACTTGTTATTATGCCATGCCTTGATTATCGTTTATCCCATATCCTTTTTTTTAACCATGCTTACGTATGAGTCCCTAGTCAATTATGATAAATGCTTAGTGTTGCTATTCTAGACTCACGCATACTCATATTTATCAAATGCTTTATGCTTGGGCAATTACCTTGGGCAAGGTAATTGAGATGCAGCATGTGGAGACATGAGCGCCACATTGCCATGATATAATGACATGATTTGTGAAAGGAGAAATAAAACTAAACAAGTGTCTTCGACTGGGGCGGATGGTGGATTTGGGTGGTATCTGGAAAAGGCTAGCACCGTCCCCGGTCAGTTAAGGACCGAGCCATGAAGTTAAGCATGAAACGACCCCAGTACAACCGTACTTCTCGGATGGGTATAGACCTAGCGGGCTAGATAGCCGAGCAGAGGCAGTTTCCTTGCATAGATGGTTCACCCCAGTGTGTGAGGCAAGCTCGCTATGATAGGGCAGCCGTTGAGGTGGGGACGCGATGCGTACCCTACATCGGTGTCGCCGTTGGTAGGAGTGCCACGTGTGTGAGAGTGGGAATCTAAACTTAAATTATAAAATTTGCGTGTGTGTGAGACTTCCTTTCCCGGGAGCGCCAGCTCCTCTCACTGCTAGAAACAGATACGCCTAGAGTGCACGAGGATGATAGTTCATGGAGCTGGTACTGCCAATGCAAGGTTATCGAAAGGCTTTGCCGTGACGCGTCTCATGTGATGGGACGAGGCTCATGTGTTGGGCAGTCGTGGAGTACGGGTAAAGTGTACATCCACTGCAGTGTGAGTAAACCAAATTATTCGAATAGCCGTGCTCGTGGATATTGAGCACCGGGACATGCATTACACTTGGCTAGACTCTCAATTCTTAACTTGTGTGGGATGGGATAATGCATGATGGATTTTATGCTGTTGGAGCCACTTCCTGAGTAGAAAGGGAGATGGACGTCCACAGAAAACCATGATGAACCAACGACAGGAAGCTATCCTTGGGATATTGATGGATGGTGGACAGAACCGTCGTTGTTAAAGTAAACTCTGGTAATAAAACTTGATCAGTCATGCTAGGTCTTAGGTTTGTGAAAAGGATTGCAAAACTAGCTTTATGCAACAGAACCTATGCCTTACCTTGGATGAAACCTGTCATATGCATTGTTGCCGTGGTGACTTGCTGAGTACGGTTGGTACTCACCCTTGCAATTATAAACTCCAACAGAAGCCGAAGATGACACCGCGGAGGATCCATACGCCTACTACGAGGAGGATGCGGAAGAAGAGGGTGCCCACTAGGTCTAGACACGGTCGTTGCCTGTGGCAATGGCGATGCCGCTGCCTTCACTCCGCTGCTTATCTGTATTCTGCTTTTGGACTGTATTCCGGACCGTTTGGTCCTTGTTCTAAGACAATGCCTTCGGGCCTATGATGTGATGATTCGTATTCGACGCATATGTATGCGCTTTTGGTAATTCAACTACGTATCATGTGTGCCAAGCTACTTGATCCAGGGAAATGGCACAAAATACACGAGTGATTCCTGTTGCAAAAAGGGGGTCCTTACACGCGCGCCGCTCATGCCGCGCCACGCCGCCCGCTCGCCGTCTGCTTGCTGCCGCGCCATTGCGCTGCTTGCCGCCGCTGCTGCCGCACAGTCACCACCTACGCGCCGCCGCCGCAGCTCGTGCGCCCGCGCCGGCCGTTGCCGCGCTGCGCCCGCGTGCCGCCACTGCCGCGTGCGCCGCCGTGCCCGCCACCTGTCGGCCGCGCCGCTCGCGTCGCGACGCCCGCTACAACCACCCGCGTCGCGCTGCCACGCCGTCCTGCCCTGCGTCACCGGCCACCGTGCGCCGCCGCCCCGTGCCTCCCGCGCGCCGCCGCCTCGCCGTCGTAGCCGGCCGCGCTGTGGCTGTTGCCCGTGGGCCACCCGTGGACCGAGTCCAACATGGGCTGGTTTCCCCTCCCTTTGACCACTGACCCGTGGGTCCCACCGGTCAGCCCCTTTTCTTTGAAGGAAAATATTATTAATTGCGATTTAATTGCAGAAATTGATTAAAATGGCTCAAAACTTCTAAAATTCATAACTAATTCATACAAACTCCAAATTGAGCCATTCAGCTTGCAAAATTCATCTAAAATTGAGCTCTACATGTTTGTTTACTTTTCATGTGCTATTTATTTGGTTTTTATTAGGGTTTTTCCATGTTTTGCATGCCAGCATGTAGATTCCGCCGTTTCAGGCGATCGTGTTCGCGCGAAAAGGAGTTCGGAAGATCAATCGAAGAAGCAAGGCAAGTCACACTTTCCCTTTGAGCATTTTGATCCCAATTTATAATACCGTTTACAAATAAATGGCATGTTTTGCTAATTACACGGGAATGGGGTTTACCTATCTGCTCGCTTGTGCCCTATTTACTTGATGTCCTCTCTTTGTCAAACTGGGTGATAATTTGACCAGCTTGTGTCTCATGTGGACCTCGCTAGAGTTATACTATGCTTAGCCATGCTCAATACAACTAGCTCACAATATGGGACAATTACATTATCTATTTCTAGTATCTTGATGAGCTGCGAGATCAAGACATGTCGGCCACGTTTCGTTGGTCGTAATTATCCAACTAAAATATGGATTAATGGTGGGCTATGGGTGTATGGTTTTGCTAGTCGCACCCATGGCATTAAGGACCGGTTCGCGGGAATCGCTGGAAGAAACACCGTGCGTACCACAAGCCAGCGTGGGCAATGGTTGGACTTGTAGTCTAGCTTTCCTCTAGCTGACGTACACTGCCAAGGGTGAGCGTGATGGAGTTTGGATGGGCCCTACGACAGTCTATGCGGCTTTCGGATTCACTATGGCACGAGAGGGGGCTGCCCGTTGCCTGTTGAGGAGCGGGGGCGAAACCTGCGGTGGTACAGTTCGTTAGAGGGGGTTATGCGAAGGGTCTTGTAACAGTCCCTTTCCGGGGTACCGTGGTGGTATACCGGCACACGGTAACGTGTCGTGGGGCTGTGCCTTGTGGGTACAGATGTACACCTCTGGCCAGAGTAAAACTATTCGAATAGCCGTGCCCGCGGTTATGGGCGATCGACCAGCTCACCGTGATTAGTCTCACTCTAAAATAATTTGACTTAATGAACTAGTCTAGTTCAGGTGGAATGGTTAGGCCTGTTCAACGTGGTGTAGCGTTGTTCAGTGGAGATGTTTAATCTTGCCTTAATTAATCGACTGTTTTACTATTTTCAACTATAAATGTTTACAACCGCCTTTATGCAAATAGCCACAAACCCTCCTTGTCTCCCTTTGCACGAATGCATCGTTGGTGTGGCTTGCTGAGTACGGTGGTTGTACTCAGTCTTGCTATTATTCCCCTTTTCAGAAGTGTAGTGCTTCTGAGCCGAAGACGAAGTTAGAAGATCAAGGCTTATACCCCAATAGAGTTTTGCCTGTGAAGTGGAGCTGAAGCCCCGCTAGGATCATCGCCTTTTTCCGCTGCTGTTTTTTCTTTTCGGTGTGAGGACTAAGTGCCTCTATTGTATGTTTTTACGCTTTATTTACGTTTGGATCTGTATATTAATTTATCATTTTGTGTACCCTGGCTTGATTCCTGGACAGGGATTTATACGCAAAATAATCTGGAAATTTGGGATAAATTTCCGGGCGTGACAAAGTGGTATCAGAGCCAACTCGACTGTAGGTTGAGCCAAATGGTCAAACCCTAAGTACAAGTTTTCCGAAAACCCTAATTGTGAAATTGTCTCCTCTCACCTTTCGGCATTTCTTTGCAAAATGGTTTATCAAATGTCTCTCCTTTCCCCTCCAACTCTCTAGTTGTTGAACCTGGAGGGCAAACCGATGGTTTCACGTCAACTCTCCGAAGTCAAGTCAAGCCCTCAAGATTCAAGTGGGAAGGAGCGAGAAGGTTAGCTCAGAGTCGTCGTTCCGTGAAGATCAAGTGAAGGATTTCCCGAAGCTTACCTAAACCCAATCCTCCCCGAAGAGTAGTTTCGTTAGCTGCTAGTACGTGTGTTGTTTACTTGTGTGTAGGGGTATGGTTTGCATCAGTGGTGGGGATGTGACCATACTAGGCTGTTTGCTTAAGCAACTTGAACCATAAAGGCCTACTCACAACAGATCAGTAATCAAGTGGTTTAAGGTCTTATCTCTAGCAACCCCCTCTCTTCCTTCTCTCCCTGTCCCGGCAGCAGATGGTCAGTGTCAGAAAGGAGAAGAGCAACAACAACATCAGTGAGTCAAAGTCACAGATCCATGGTGCAGTCGAAAGCAACGATGTACCCTTAATACCAGATGAACCCCCGCCCGTGATCAAGTTTTGGTGTCCAAGATCGGACGATGGGTGTATTTGCGTAGGAGACATAAAGCTCGACGCAAGGTTAACTGCAGAGGTAGTGACTCCAGCAACGACGGACGCAAGTTCAGATGCAAGCTCCGTGTCAGGATCAGAGTCAAAGCCAATATATTCAAGAGTAAGCACCCGCAACTTCAGCCAGTATATCACCGAGCCCCCCAGCAGACAAGTATATCCAAGCCACCACCAATCCATGAAGCAACCAGTGATGCAGGTTATGGTCATGGTTCACAAGGGCAGATTTTGCAAAGTGCCCGACTGTCCATGGAAGGTGTACATCAGGTCACCAACAGAAGATGAGGTGCAGTGCCCCAGAAGGACTGAAGCTTCAAGCCAACTGATTGTCAAGAATTATGGTGCACTACCGCTCCGACTCCCGTGGAGACCAGCCGTGGTTGTAGAAGCATCCCTAACAAGGTTCATCAGTCCCCCCTTGCTTCAGGTCCAGCTGCAAGCGAGCCGACCCAGGAGAATGTACGTCATGGTCAATAAAATCAGTATTGTTTCAGCTGCCTGGAGCCAAGACCCCCACTTCAGAGAATGTTCACTTGGGAGACCAAAGAAGACAGTGCACCACTATTTCAATTGTAAGAAGACATGTCACCTCTCAAAAGATTGTTTGATGTCACAGCGTCAGTATGATCAAGTCAACAGTTTTGGTCCCAACAACCCTGCCCTTCAAGTTACATCAGTTTCAACAGAGAGTAGACAGATCCAACCTAAAGACACCAGAAAGTCAGTGGATGCCGACGATCAGTTGCAATGTATAATCTCCACCACAGCGAATTGTCATTAAGGGCACCGATGAAACCTCTATTGTTTCACTAGCAACCGCTTCAAGGTTACAGAATCAGTATAGCAGGGCAAGTAATGCTAGAAAACCAGTGGTCCACTCTAACAGCGGTGAGATAGTCCAAGTCTTCAGCATCAACCATAGTCAATGCCTCAAGTATCAGGGTTCAAGGGTATGGTCAACATCAGCCATGCACCTCATGCTGCTCCAACTTAGACACCCGGCAGCAATCACAAGAGAGTGACACCAACAACTAGAAGGTTTTGTTTGTTTCAGCTACCAAGAAGATTGGAAAACTGATGCTACCAAGAGGGAGGGAAAATAGACTTTCTGGGTAAAAGGCTGGCCAAAAAAGAAAAGGGAAAGGAAGAAAGGGAGGCAAAGCAGACTTAGGGGAGGGCAAGAAACATGCTGCAACACAGAAGAACTAATGGGAGAGAAAGCAGACTTTTCCAGATTCGGCCCAAACCTGGAAGATATGATTTTTAATTACTTTTCTAATTAAATTAATCATTGAAATGATCATTGAATTTTCAAAAATACTTCCGATGTTCAAATAATTCCAAGAAAAATCCTGCGAATACTTGAACAATCAAAGTATTTATAAAAATTATAAATGGACCATTTAATGATTAATTTATTATTTAAATAATTACTGAAATGTTCTTTGTATGTTTAAAATTAGTAATTGAGCTCTGAAAAATCCGAGAAAATTCCAGAGAGTAGAATCAACCATGGAGAATTTAATAAAAATTAAATCCAGCCATGTTTTATTTAGGAAATTTTATTTCCCACATTAAACTTCATTTGTAAGTTAATGAACATTTAATATAAATTCTAGGAATAATTTATTTAATAATTTATAAATCTCTGAAACGAATATCAGGGTGTGACAGAGGGACTCACTACAACCGCTAGATGAGGACCAGGCGTAGCCAACTCTCGACCACCCGAAGGCAATTGACAGGTGGTTCTTGGTATTTCTTATGTTCAGAGATAAAATCCACAAGCGCACGGACATACTATTGTAGCACTTCACCCGGAAGTATTCCAAGGTATCGAATTTCCTTCGGGAACTTCACCCGGTACAGGGTCATTTAGAAAGCATAATTTTAATCATATGGCTATACTTAGGGCACTGGCTTGCTCACTGATACCAGAACTCGCTCTACTCCGTACCTGGACAGGGAGGACTTTGGTGATTTCAAGGATGGTCACCACCTCCACACAAACCTCTAATGAAATGTGGGATACGCAGCAAACATTGGTAACTAACTACCTAGGCACCAAGTCCATAGGCACCAAGTCCATGCAATTAATTACTAATTTATTGTTTATAACTCCCAAAAGCAATCATTATCTTGATCAACAGTGAACAATGATCCTGCAGGCTAAATAGGAACTAACTAAGAAGTATACCACCGACGATAAATCTCGGTTACTTCATTAAGACATTCTCATCCGGAGCAAATTAATTGCTAAGTTACAAAAGAAATAATGAGAGTTACTGATAACTGCGAAACTCCTCCAACTTTCTCTCCCTTACTCTCTCTCCCTTATTCTAAGTATACATCAAATGAATACAAAGAGCCTCTTATAATTCAGCTCTACATCTCCGTATATAGGGGTGGAGAGAGTGGAGATTCCAAGTATCAAAAGAGCATCTTCTCTCGTGAGCTGCCATGTGTCCACCCTGATGGCGGTTTCTACCGGTAAAAACGGTCACAACCACCTTAGGATGTCGGTTACTATCGACCTAAAAATTTTGAGGGCCAGTTGGGCTTGGCCTAGGTCGGCGACCCCACAAGTCGGCCGACCCCCCGGCTGGCCTTTCTTGCCCTAGTCATTCTCTTGGGCCTTGGCGGGGTGATACTTGGTCTACTGATATGATGATTGGGCCCATTTTCTACTATTTCATTGAGTTTGTGCGCCAAGACTCCAGAGCTTGAATGTGAATATATTTCTTCCCCTCTTTTATGAATATTTCATCTGAACTTTTGTAGTTTGTCACCTGCATCGAAATATACACCAACACTCTTGGAAATTGTTAGAATTAAACCCCACCAATATGTTGGATGTTTTATCATTTCAGGTTTATGCAGGTATTGATGACATAAATTTGGTATTTAATAGCCGTTAATAGTGGTAAGAGATCACTGCAACTCTAGTGAAGGACCAGATATCTGACTCTTGAACACTCTCAGGCAACTGATAGGTGGTGAGAGGTCGCTACAATGCTGGTCGAGGACCAGGCGTAGTCGATTCTCGACCACCCGAAGGCAACTGGTAGGTGGTGAGATATCGCTACAACGCTTGTCAAGGACCAGGCATAGTCAACTTTCAACCACCCAAAGGCAACTAATAGGTGGTGAGAGATCGCTACAACTAATAGGAACCAGTGTTGCCCTTTCTACCAAGGAGGTAATAACGGTAATTTCAATAATAACCAACCCTCCTTAAAAGACTTTGTTTTTGCTCAGGCTAAAACAACAGATCCTTTATCAAAGAAATTGGCTGCAAATGACAATGCTCTAGAAAATATAAATATCAAGTTAGATAGTTTCGGTTCTACTTTCCAGAACCAACTAAGTTTAACAAAATGCTAGAAACTCAACTAGCACAGCCGGCTGCTATTGTTCCTGCTAACGAATCTGGGAGGATTCCAGGGCAACCAAAACTGTCTCTAGAAAATGTTAAACCGGTAACCACGAGGGGAGGATAATCCACTCGCAACCCGCATTATCCTAGCACTGCAGTAACAAGCAAGGAGAGCAGAAACGCTGCACCATCTAATACCGCTAGAGAAAAAGAAACTGTGCAGCATGAGAGGGCAGCTCTGCAGGAATACTGCAACACCAGCATGTTGTCATTTCCTCAACGTAACTGGAAGCCATCCGTGGATGAGCAGTTCCCTCGCTTCATTGATGTGATCCGAAAGATTCACATCAATGTCCCTCTTTTGGATGCGATGCATATACCAATCTATGCTCGCTATCTAAAGGGCATCCTCAACATCAAGCGACTGATGCCCACCACGGAAGTGGTGAAATTGATGGAGTGTAGCAATGGTATACTCCACGCGCTTCCGAAGAAGAAGAAGGATCCAGGATGTCCCACGATCGCTTGTTCGATCGGGACACAACACATCAACCAAGCCCTGTGCGACCTTGGAGCAAGCGTCACCGTGATGCCCAAGGAGATCTTCAACTGGCAGACTCCTCCGTCTACTATCCTATGGGTATCGCTGAGGACATTCCGGTGAAAATCCAGGATTTCTTCATCCCTGTTGATTTCATGGTACTGGACATGGACGTCGATAAGGAGACGCCGCTCATCCTAGGGCGGCCAGTCCTAAGTACGGTAGAAGCAAACATTGATGTGGGAGCTGGAGAAATTCGGCTCCACATCAATGGAAAGGAAGAGAAATTCGGCTCCGCGTCAATGGAAAGCCAATAATGGAGTAATGCTCCATGGTCAAGATCAAGTACGGGCCAAACCAACAGAATATCAGAGAAGTCGAAGTGAAACCCCCAAAGAAGAATAGCCTCACTGCCTTCATGAAGAACTTCCTGGAACGGGAAGGGAAGGCAAGGCAAGTCGGGAATACAGGATAAAAAATCTGTAACCCCAGCTCCCAAGAGGCCACCAACCACACCGAAGGTGAAGAAGGTGTGGTGTGTAAAGAAAGCGTCACCTGTTTCCGCGCCTCCGGGACAGGGTGCCTCATCATCAAGCTAAAACACCACAGAGGTACAGTCTTGCTCGTCAAACTAAAAATGACGTCGCCCTTGCCAATAGGTAAATTGGTATATATCCCATGTTTGATTCTTGCATTAAAACATGTTTAATTACTTCAAAGTTTTGCATGAAAAATTTGAGTTTAAGTTTGGAATGATTTTTGAGACAACGAGATTACAAAATGATTCTTTTGAGAAAAAATAAAGTAATTATTTTTGCGAGAGTTCCACGTGGCCCCCTTGAACTAGCCATTGGAATCCAATGACTAGATTTGGGCCCAGTTAGGCCCACCTTGGGTTCAGCCGAACCCATGGTTCGGCCGAACTAGGGAAGCAATGGCCGATTGTGCCACTTTGTGGAGCAACGGCTAGTGGGTCCCACATTTCATATTTGGCTGTTGGGAGCTCTCTATAAAATGGAGATGACTGGGAGAGAGGTGTTCATCCCATTTCAACATATTTTCAACTCCCTCTCACAATCTCCCTTGCTCTCAAATTTCATTTCAAGCCTTGAAGTGTTGATCTTAAGTTCATTCCCCGCATTTTGCTTTCATTTCAAGCATTTGGAGGTTACTTTGGTTTGGTGCAGGACTAACCGGTGGGTAGATTCAATTTCGTTTCACTAGCTTAACCCTCGCCTGAGTTTGTCTTGTGCTCTAGCTTATTTGTTGCAGCGATGAAGAAAAGGATTTTAGGCCTATTCAAGAAGCGATCAAGCTCAAAATCAAGCCATCACCAAGACGAGTCGAGCGCACATTCATCCACTGATGCATCCATGTAGGAAGCGGACACTTCACTGAGGCTTCTCAATGACTCTGACCTTGACCTCATGGATGATCGGGAAATTCAAGCTTATCACATGCTCCAGGATCGGGCGTTTGCTCATACCCGAGCATACGACCCAAACCTTCTACAGAAGATAGGTATGGACGTTGATTTTTATAACATATGGCAAGATATAGGATTGGACAAATTTGCACAGGTAGATGAGCCAGGTTCTCGCTTGCTTACCTTGCAATTTTTGTGCACCTAGATAGAAGATGAAGATGGAATTTCGTTTCAGTTTTTCCGTAAGGAATTTTGCCTTACTTCGAGAGAATTAAGTTCACTTCTACGCTTTGATAAAACTTGTAAAATTAATATTTGGAAGACAACTCCCAAATTTGATAAACACAAGTTTTGGCAAAGTATCACAGGTGAATCATTTTTTAGAAAGCCTAGAACAAATGACATCCATAACCCTACTCTGAGGCTTTTGCATAAGTGGCTCGGCTTGACTTTGTTTCCTAGAGCTGATATTAGAGTTGTGCTTCAAGTTGAGCTGATGATCTTATATGCCATTGTTAAGAAAATAAAAGACTCTCCTGTACAGTGCATGATTCGCCAATGGTTAGATAATTTTAGGTTCACCTGCCAAATTGAGTGTACATCTTTAGTTTCTCGTATAGCTTATGAAGTAGATGTTGTGAGTGGTGCCCAAATTGCTTACATTTCAACTCCCCACTCTTTTGTTAACGAGATATTCTTAATACAAGGCCATACACTCAAGTCCGAACCGGATGATTCACTTATATTTTTCTTTCCCGATTGTGCAAATGAAATCCCGTTACCCAACCCGGGATTTTATTTGTACAACTACCAAAAGCTAACCATCCCTCTTCAGTCAAAAGGAGAATCTCATGCAAATGTGCAACGCAGGGTAACTCAAAACATGGTAAGAGAAGCACCTCAAGAAGAATCATTTTCGTCACCACTACTGCAGACGTATGAGGATGGTTGTGTTCCGGCTAACGATGCCCCTAGTTGGACTCAAGTCCCTCAACATGAGGCTGGAGGTTCGCCTTGGCAGTGCCAGTGACAACCGGTGGCAAGTACCTCATGGTGTGCACTGGGGATACTCCCGCTCCTCCAGCTAAGTGGTCTATCACCTTTCAGCCGACTGCGTCGCTTTGTCCCCTCTCGAGGGGATTTGGGTGAACTCACTTGGACGATGAGCAACCTAGAGCTGCAGACTCGAGAAATTCAGCACTCACTTGAAGGACACATAGTGCAGACTCAGGAGTGGTAGTAGAATGTTAACACACAAATGGAAAACTTCAACAACATGATGCAGCAACAACAGGCCGACTGGCAGGCCTACTTTCACCACCAAGGTTTTAATCCCTATCAAGGACCCTGAGCAAAAGACAAGCTTGGGGGCAAATGTCTCCCCCTACCAAGGTGATTTCTATCATTTCCCTTTTCAAACTGCATATTTCCTTTCATGATGCATTTATAAATTTGAAAACAAAAAAATTTCAAGATATAAAAAAACAAAAATATAGTTTAGAATTTTATATGCTAGGTAAGACTGCTTAGTTCGCTATGTTGAAATGATGAATAGTTGCTATGTTTCATATCTCTTATGTATTGGTTCATAAGTTAAGCACTCTCTCAAGTTTTAAGTCAGAAGGGTAAATATTATCCGGGAACCTAAGAGATGTGAGTAGCACATTGCTTATCTAAGTCTAAATGGTTGTGAGATATGATATGGTGAAATATAGTGACTATGGTGTTGTTCTAAATTTGACTCGAATTCCAGAGTTTTATTTCTTGAAATGATAAACTTAGCAATTTCCTCATTTGATATAAACCAGAGCCATATATTCTTTACATGTGCATATACTTATGGTTGCTTGTGATTCCGTTGAACTTTCTCAAAATTCATGTGACCTGTGTGAGATGCTTCTCATACTTTATTGATCAAGATCACATCCACCACATACTTAAACTTCTACAATGGGCGCTAGCATCCACTTCATCCATAGTATCCACTTTATCATTAGCATCCACTTCATCCACTAAATAAACAGTCAATATTATTAAAAATAAAGGGAGGTATGGCTATGCAAAAAGAGAAAAAGAAAATCTTACTCATACAAAGTATGAAATATGATGAAAAATAGGTCAGCCATACGCTCTCTCAAGTTCCAAAAGAAGTATATGAAAGGAGTCATTTCTTTTCACATCCACTACCATATCACATACACATTGCACAATCTTGATCAAAAGTATGTTTTGCTATCTTCTTTGGTCCGGCCTTTTGACTTAGTAATATATGTGAAAGCAAGTATGCCTCATCTGATCCCTACCAAGCTCTACATATATGACTTGTAGAATAGGGACAAAAAGACAATATCTTGGTGAGGAATATAGATACACATTCTTGTGTGAATGAGAGAATCATTTGAGGAACTTGGATCTTATTTGCAAAATTATTTGAAAACCTCCGGAATGAAAGTAAAACAAGGAGTGAGTGAGCAGTACTCTAACTAACCGTTCTATCTTTCAACCACCCAATACAAGGACAACATGATGTCCCACGGGTATTGGGTGTATGGGTAAGCCAACGTGCCAACGTGCTTAATTCGAGAGAGAGTACTCAAACTTTGGATCTTGTACATTTGAGATATACAGCATTACAAAAACTCCTGATCGACAACCATGACTTCACCGTAAGTTCCTTACTTGGGACGAGCAAAGGTTTAAACTTGGGGGGTTTTCTTGACGATCGTTATAGAGCAATTTCAATCGTCAATATTGCCAAACAATAATGGAGAACTAGCAATGCTTGCATGCATATTTTATTTAGAAATAATCTAGTTCCACTTGTAGTTGCTAAAGTATTTGCTTACAAGGGAGGACAATATAATAAAGAAGAAATAAAATTACATCGGAAGCCGACATACGGATGCATGGTCCCATAAACCCAATCTAACATCTGTAAATGGGCTCAACTACCATATTATGTGACCATGGCTACTATGGATACAACTATTGCTCACATCATGGTTCAACTTGAAGATATCAAGATCAAACAGTCCAAGTTCTGGAATCCAATTCGGTCACCAAAAGCAACGTTGACTTCAAACGGCCGTCAAATTTGCATAAGAGCTACGTTTTCGGCCTGTGAGTACTTCATGGAAAGCTCTCGGAGTCCTTTCTCCAACGCATCAGGTCTCATCTCCAAATTCTATTCAAATCAGCCACAATCACAAAAACAAGGAGTTGCATCACCTGTAATGGGCCTATGGGCCTGTAACTTCGTCTGGAACCCTGGTCCAAGCAGGGGCCCATGTGGGGTGCGCCCCAACCAGGTGCAGCACGATCCTAGGAACCCCTTGGTCATCCTCCCACCCCTTTAAATAACTAGGTACCCCTTTAAGGTTTCTCGAGTTTTTTTAGATTAAAGTTTAGCCTTTGCTACTTGCTTGTAGCGTGCGTGTCGGCTAGACCTCCCATCTGCTTGTCTTCGGAACCCCAACCTATTGTGTGTATTTAATTCCTATTTGCAATATCAGGTTGCTTTATCTTGTTCTTGCTTGTTTCTTCGATTTGCTTGCTAGAATAAGGTTGATCTACGCCTCTTAACAATGATTTGATCTTCATTGTAAATTCTCTCGATCAATAAAACTACTCTCAGCGTATCGCCACCCTCTTTTCCGAGGTTTGACTTAAACCGGCTGAATTTGACACCTGATGCTAGGGATGAAAACGGCTCGAAAATGGATGGAAACCACCTTTACTGCTTTCATTTCCATATTTTTTTCCGGAACCAGAACAGGAACCAGAAACCCCGGATACGAAAACGGAATCGAATATTATCGACTACGAAAACGGAGCAAATACGAATCGGAGCAAATACGGTAATGGATATTTATCGGAATATAAATAACCCTTAAACTGATCTTCTCAAATCAACGAAAAGATATAGCTAAATATTTGTTTCTAAAACAATAAATCATTATTTCTATATTTTATCAATTAATAATAATATACGTAGTTAACATGGGCTAGTAAAAATTAAAAAATAGCCATTAGGCAAATAAAATCTAAATTACTAGACTAAAAAATATCTCTATTTAGTTTAACATCTCAATACATAGTATAAATCTAAACATTTATAGTAGAGAAGGCTGAAGCTAATCAGTTCTATATGAGAAATTTTCCATTTCCAATTCCGAGAAAAAACCTAAATTCATTTCCGGAAAATTTCCGAAATCATTTCTTGAAAGTTTCCGGCGGATTCCGCTTTCCGGCGATAATAGCCTTATCATATTCGTTTCCATTTCCGAGAAAAAAATTCCAAATTCGTTTCCGTTTGCAAAAGTTTCTGCACAAATTCCAACCGACGCTTTCCGTTTCCAAAAACACGTTAGGAATCTGGAAACATTCCGAACCGTTTTCATCCCTACCTAACACGGGGCTGCATCAGCTTTTGATCTCCGTCGAAGGGGTCAACCCTACGTTCCATCGAGCCCTGGTGAATATATCGGCTACATTGGTGTTGTTCAAGACTACATCGCTTGGATCTCTTGGATCGCTCTGGTTTAGTTGTTGGTCAAGTCCGATCTTCTATCTTAGCCGATATATCTTGACAATCACAATGTTTTTTTAAATAGATTTGTTATATCCATCACATTAGATAGATCTATCGGTTCATCAAGTATTAGATTACCATATACAATCTCGTGCTGCATCGGTTAGGTTCGACCTACTAGATTGTTGTTGATAATATAAATTTTGGTAAGCCGATAGGTTCATGCTAATGTTTTATCGGAGTGCTAGCCCATGAGTTATCATATACATTATATAATCTAGATTGAAAATATTTTCTAGTTGCATCGGTCGATCTCCATCTAGATTACTTTGTTGGCTTAGATTATATAATGTATCAACCACCCTGAAAATCAGTCAAAGGCTTTATTGTCTAGATATTATGCTTTTGTTCATACTTAGGATGCATCAGTTAAGTTTGATGTACTGAGTCATGCTTTGAACCATAATCTCAAGCCTGCTTCTCAATTGCCAAGACGGGTTTCGTCGGGGTTTCAGCTGATGAGTTATCTGGATATTGCATCGGCTTATAAGGATTACATACAAGTTGGGTTTTCTCGATGACAACAAAGGTTTCATTGTTTATCTAATCTTTTGGATTTATCAACATCGGACCTCCAGCTGATGTATACGTTAACCTATGGATCAACGCTTATTCAATCTATCATTACTAGTCGATTGGTTTCTACTAGAATATATTATTGATTCATTACATTGTCATCACCGGTCATATTTATGTCATTATCTACATTGGATATAGAGCCGATTGCTCTAAACCCTATCAATATCAACTGGTATCGGCATCGGTTGGATTTACTCTATCGGCTGGGTAGCCGATCGACTATCTAGTGATCAACATATTTATATATCTTGTTAGTTGCAGGATCAAAGTTGCAGGATCAAACTGACTGACACGCCCGCATCGCATCATTATTTTTGACCTGCACTGGAGCTAAGCAGATTGCATAGGCCATCGTGTTTTACGTCAATAATACCGCAAGATCAACAACCCACGGAAAGGTGTATCGATCGCAAGGGCACAACACAACGTCTCGTACGGTTGTAGTCGGATCATCAACATGTCTCCCAAATCATAGTTATCTCAACTCACCGGAAGATCGGGCCAATCATCGCATTGAGCGCATCGAGTGGAGCTCAGGGTTTATCAAGTGGTATCAGAGCTTTCGCTGCTCCGTGAGTTTTATCTACCTAAAACCAGAAAAAGCTAAAAAAAAATCCATCTAGTAACTAGCCATATTTGAGCTGCTGCATTGTTCTTTTCGGTTTTTGCTTTGTTGAGTATTGCGTTTCATTGTCACGATGTGTTGCTGGTCTTAGCGCCTAGTCCGTTTACAGTTTCGAGTTCTGGTCATGGTTAGTACCACTATCGATGCCGCCGTCGTGTCTTCTTTATCGTCGGGACCATAGAAAATGGAATCGTCTCTCGTTCGATTTTTCTAGTTTACACAAATTTCTGTCGGTCAGTTTTTGAATTGTGGAGTTGCATCTAGGGTTTCGGTTGTGTGGTTGCGCATTGTCCCGTGCTCTTGTTTCTGTTTTCCGAGGAAGAAGAAAGAAGGTATAGTAGATCGGGTTTTTTTAAGCAGCCAGGTTCGGTTTGGGAAGAAATACTAGATTGGATCGACTAGAAATTTGTTTCCCTTTTTTCTCACCAAATCCGAACTCCTAGTGGTGCCGTATCTCCTCCACTCCTCACCCACCAATGCCGCAGGCCAAGTCCGACTCCCTCTCCTCTCCTCTCGGTTCCAATGTATACCGCGACTTCCCATACAGCTTGGTGAAAAATTTTCAAGTATCGGACTAGAAATCCATTTACAAAAACGGAACCTACGGGATGAAACCATTCCATTTTTGTATAATTTGAATTTTAGGTTTTTGACTTTTTCTTTTGAGTCCTTGTAATTTTCTTATTTACATTTAAATCCCTATAATTTTACATCGAGGTACTTAAGTTGGTTTTTGCTGGAAAAATCCAGAAAAAGGAAAAAAGGCAGAAAGATGCTTAAAAAATAAAATAAAAGCCGCACCAAAAAAGAAGAGAATAAAAGAGCAAAAAAAGAAAGAAAGAAAAAGCTGGGAGGAAAAGAGAAAGTACACTTGATTATCTTTGAGACTGCTTTCAAGTATGAGAGTTGTGCTTGAGTTGTGGAATCTCGTGGTACCGTTTGTGTCTAGGCTCGCATCTCTAGAACATCCTAGCCTAGGACCAGCACGGTACTTGACTTTGAACTATTATTTAAATTTGCATTATCTGATTTGGGCATTTGCTATTCCTTTGCTACATATTTAAGCCTACCCAGAGCTCTACAGATTTTATTGCAACCGTACAACAAGTGTTTGCCAAAGCATCGATACATCCAACCTCCATTGGGGTGCTTGGTTGAGTCGGTGTATGTCACCATTCCGCTTGCATTGATAAGAACTTCAAAGTGCTCGGTTAAAAGTTTCAGTGTGTGTGATATTTGAGCTACCACTACCTAGTAGTTGATATGAGCGTTCTTATTTTTGTGTGTGTTTCTTGTTTTCAACTAACCATGGCAGGATTAAGAAAGGGAATACGAGACAAGGATTCTCAACATCAACATCTTCGTCAAGACAAGAGCAGTGATCAACATGATCCATATGAGGTAAGTGATGTTGTTCTTGCTAAGATCAAATCTGCACTACCTTATTTTGAAGGAAATTATGATCCTTATGCTTACATTAAATGAGAGATAGTGGTTGATAGAGAATTTCAAAAGCATGGCTTATCTGAGAAACATATGGTTATGTGTGCCTCTAGTGTTCTAATTAAAAATGCTTTTGATGATTGGAAACATCTTTGTAGGCATAACAAAATACCTCAATCTTAGAAAGACATGAAATAATATTTGAGAGATATTTATGTTCCCATGTATTATGCTGATATTTTGTTCAACAAACTGCAATGTTTAAAGCAAGATACTAGAACTGTTACTTCATACTATCATGATATGCAAGCTTGTTTATTACGTTGCGGTTTAGATGAATGCAAAGAAGCAACAGAATTGAGGTTTCTACGTGGGCTCAATAATGAAATTTAGGGCATGCTTGCATGTAAAAGTTATAGCTCTTTTGCTTATTTGTTACAACTTGCTCGCGATGCGGAAAAACAAATTGAGGATGAAAAAGAGGCAACAAGTTGTACACGTGCCTCCTAATTTGCAGGAAGTAAACAATTATCAAAAGGAGGAGAAAGACGTACTTGCGAAGAAGGAGGAGAATCTTGAAGCACCTGCAATGTCTCAAGAAAGTTTTCAAGGTAAATTAAATGGTGTTAAGATAAATGAAGGTGAGTATTCCCAAAATGAACTAGACATGTCCACTTTTCATGCTATAGTAGAGCAACCATTGGTGGAAACAATTGCTAAGATTCATTTGTCACAAGTTGATTTATTTGTTTTTCCATGTCACAAGTTGTGTGATAATGCTTCACTTATATCCATGCCACAACTAGTGAATGAACATGCTATTTCTAGTGTTAGTTCTTTATGTGTTGATTTTAAGCATGTTGTTCACATTGCTAATGAAGTAGAAGAACGTAAATTGATATCTTCTTTAAATACTTTGGGCTATGTTCCGTTTGATGAATTTTGTGAGCTCGATAATTTGAAGGAGAAATTATTTGCTGTCTGATTTGTCCAACTAATGCTATTTTTCATATCTTTGGTGAATATTACGATAAAGGAATATATTTGGTACATAGAGTTTACATTCGTTCAGAATTAGAACCTCCTGTAGATGGGGATAAAACATGCAAGCTAGAGAGACATGTTATTTCTAATCATATTATGTGGAGTTTCTCTTGTTTTAATTGGAAGAAACATGTTGTTTTAAATGGACTACGCGAAGAGCATCATATAGAAAAACCGAGGATGGTTTTCCGTGAAGAATAAGAGGATGATATTACCATGGATACTATGGATACAACTATTGCTCACATCATAGCTCAACCGGAAGATATCAAGATCAAACAGTCCATGTTCTGGAATCCAATTCAGCCACCTGTAGCAGTGTTGACTTCAAACGGCCTCCAAATCTGCATACGAGCTCCGTTTTCGGCCCGTGAGTACTTGATGGAAAGCTCTCGGAGTCCTTTTCCAACTCATCTGGTCTCATCTACAAATTCTATTCCAGTCGGCCACAATCACGAAAGCAAGGTATTGCGTCACTTCTAATGGGCCTATGGGTTTTGTAACTTTGTCGAGGACCCCAGCCCATGTGGGGGCCCATGTGGGGTGCGCCCCAACCAGGTGGAGCATGACCCTACGAACCCATTGGTCGTCCTCCCACCCCTTTAAATAGCTAGGTACCCCTTTAGGGTTTCTCGGGATTTGTTAGATTAAAGTTTGGCCATTACTACATGCTTGCAGCGCGCGTGTTGGCTAAACCGCCGGTCTACTTGTCTTCGGAACCCCAACCTATTGTGTGTATTCAATTCCTATTTCCAATATCAGATTGTTTTTATCTTGTTCTTGCTTGTTTCTTTGATTTGCTTGCAGGAATAAGGTTGATCTACACCGCAAGATCAACAACCCACGGTGAAGTGTATCAATCGCTAAGGCGCAACACAACGTCTCGTACGGTTGTAGTCGAATCGTCAACGTGTCTCCCAAATCGTACTTATCTCAACTCACCGAAAGATCGGGCCAATCATAGCCTTGAGCGCATCGAGTGGAGCTCCGGGTTTCTCACCATACCATATGTCTGAGGATACACAAGAGGAGACCTAGGATGAATTGGAGGCTATCGGACCAAGTCAGTGTTCGGCCGAACCGATTTTGGCTCCAATGGGGATCTCCTTCCACGTGGATGTCCCAGATGCCTCCCCAGTGAAGGTTGAAGGACGATTCTGACATTTCCAACTACCAAAACCGTTATACTCAAGCTACAAGAGGAATCATATATAATAACACACACCAAGAGGAATCAAGAAGAAGCTCTCCTTAGTTCTTTTACTTTGTTGTAGCACTAGTGGAGTTAGAATTAGAATAGTTCTAGAGTTCTTCAAGTTTTCCTGAGAATCTCGATATGGCTCTAGTAACTATTTCCTTTGTTGTATGACTTTATTCAATAATGAAATAATCTTCTTTATGTAGATTTGGTCCTTTATTTTACTTGCATAATTATACGAGTACCAACTTTGGTTTATACTTATCTCGTATGAATTATATGGCTAGCTTAACAGAGAGATGAAATGGTAAAGACTTAGTGTTCATTCGGTTGATTACTCTATGTCAACTGCGGAGATGTAGAGTAGTATTTAGGAAAGTAAGCGAGGTGCTTAGATTATTAAATATCATTAAGTGGTGCTATATGCCACGGAACTGCAGAGGTAGGCCACTGATGGTGATAGCTCAGCACAGGTATTCCTCAATGTATGTATATAGGGCTAAGAACCGTTCCTGGCGAGGGTACTCCTCCATGTCCATAACCGGTTGTATAGTCATGACAGATTGTCGCAAGGAACTCAGCAATCAGGGGTGGTTTCTCGATATACCAGGAGGGCATTGTTAGGAGATTTTAGCAAGTGTATACTAAAAGTACTATACACTAGAAGTACAGAAACAGGCTTTTCTCATGTCTTCTCCAATTAGTCTATATTATTATTTAGAGAGAGTTAGCTTGATTGATCCTTCTGTGTGTCAACCTACCCTATCCATAATTGATTAGCCCCTGCATTAGACTTTGATCTACTTAAGTGCCTATGTGTCTTATGAATTGATAACATAGTACTCACTTACCATATCTTCCCTTGGGATTAAATTAATACGATACCTTGGAGATACTTCCGGATGAAATACTACAATGGCATATCCGTGCGCTTATGGATTATATCTGTGATCGTAAGAAAATAACGACTAATATTTCTTATGCCATTGCCTGGGATCTAATTCCTAGTAATGTCATTAAGAAATATCAACACTTACATTAACCAGCCCGATGGATACATTGAGGCTCTTGATCAGCATGTGTAACTGTTCATCCTCTTTCTGCTTATTTATGATGACATCTTGAAGGTCACCATTTTCATCCCTTCATTGCAACTTGGCTGGGGGACGCTGATTTGATTCAAAGGATTTCTTCTTCCTCCCCAGTTAGTGGTTCTGCAGAACACAATCAAAAATAATTAATATAAGAAATGGCGAGAATATTTGGACTACAAGAGGTTGACCAGTGATAATCTTGGTAGAGTTTTCTCTTTTGCCCCTTGTGTTGGGCGTGAATCGGCTGGCTGTTCTTCATTGGCCCTGGGTTGGTCATCTACAGTTGGGTAATGATGACTTACAGCTTGTTCTTCTTCACCTGACTGGTTGCTAGTCGGGGGTTCCTGTTCAGGAGTTGGATCGGTGGTTTCCGACTGATTTCCAGTCGGGGGTCTCTGACTCAACAGATATACCACTTGCGTCGGTTTTTTCCCTGGAGATCTCTTCGGTATTTGGGTTCGATGATTTTTGGCTAGCTGCTCCAGAATCTGGGGGTGGAACTTTTGATTGGCCAGTGGGGTCGATATCTTGGGGTTTCCTATGCTAGTTCATAATGTGATGATCTACATGATCTAGAAGTCTGAAATAAGCCAAATCAGGGTTCATTCAATATATTTTTTACTTTGATGACTTGAGGATTTTCGGAATGGACCAGGTAGAACGCGTTTTCGCTAGGGCTTTGGTTGTCTCAGTGGCCTGATTGCTCGAGTCATCTTCATAAGAGGAGTTGTAGATCAGTTTCCTATGTTTTCTTGCTGGATTTGCATCTTTATCATAAGCTACTCGCTTGTTCTTGGTTGTCGGATTGATAGTTGGGCCGCTAGAGGGTGGATCTTAGCTGGTAGTGTGCTTGTGTGGAGATCGATGACAAGACAGAGGAGGCTTGGAATAGAAGAGAGCATTTTCATGTACAAGGATACATTGATCAAATTTGTTTAATATAAGATTGAAGGTGGTCCAAGTGCATGATATTATGAATGAGGGCTTACCCGATGAGGAGGATGATGTAGACTAAACGACACCATAGGTAGTTTGTGATCATAATCCACTACTATTACGGAAGAGAAAAATTTCTAAAATGTGGCTGCACATGACTTTGAAGTCCAGTGAGTTGGGGTCTTCGCAACTGGGATTAGTTTGGCCTTCGTATTCATATGCAGGTTTTGACCTCTCTTTGATCAGGGCCAGTCGGCACAAGATGAAATACCGAGTGATTTTGTTCTCCTTGGAGGTCTTGCTTTTTGATTTCCATCAATTGGTTGAGCAAGGTGTTAGCTTGGGCTAGTTCATCGCCAATTGGGAGAGACCTCCAGTGCTCTTGATAGACTAGAGGTAGGCCGACAAAGTTGGGAAGATTGGGGCATGATTGGAAATATAAAACCAATGAATGCCAGTCCTTGTTGGTGATTTTGAAAGGAAGAGAGAAATATTTTTGGCACAGGGTTCCTCGCAGCTGGACTCCAGATCCACCAACCGCGCATGGGTTTTCTTTGCTTGGTTGGGGTTTGAGGTAGAAGATGCGGCGGAACAGTGTGAAATGGGGAAGGATACCCAGAAATGCTTCGCAAAGATGAATAAAGACCACAATGCGCACTATGGAGTTGGGATTTAAGTGGTATATTTGGATTCCGTAAAACTCAAGAAGACCTCGGAAGAAATTGGAAGTTGGAACAGCAAATCCGGAGTCGAAGAAGGACGTGAATACCACGATTTCACCAGTGTTGGGCGTCGGGAATTCCTCGCCGCACGCATGGCGCCATCCGATGATTTACTTGTCCGGAAGAACTCCATCCTTCATCATCCCTTTCAGTGTAGATTCCTTCACATCGGAGACGGCCCATTGGTTGAATGTAATTTCGTTCTCTCCAGCCATAATCTTGGATGTGGAAATAGTCGATTTGATAGATTTTTGGTGATGGAATTGGAGGAAAGATGAGATTGGAGTTGTTTGTGGCGGATGTTGTTCAAGGGCGAGGACTTTGGGTGGCTGGAAATGCGAGGAACAAAAATGCTAGCTTTGGCGGTGCTCCTGTGAACAGGATTTTTGAGGAAGAAGAAGTGGCGAGGAAGACGGCAACCGCTTCATTGGATTTTTTAATAAGGGAATCAGAGGGCGTCCTTGTTTGGATGTGTCCCATGAGGCGTTTTCAGCCCATAATAAAGGTGTGGCTGGATGTGTGCCTTTAGGGGCTTAAGCATTCTTTGTTTGGGCAAAATGCACATATCCGAAAGTGCCAAATACCTAAAACTCCTTTTATACCGCAGTTACTTAACTTTTTAAGAGTTGATACGAGGTAATTTCAAAGGTGACAAACAATGATGCTTTTTAGAGTCGATCCAATTGACATTTTTATAAGTTAAGGACATTGTTTGGATATTTCAAGTAAGTGATTTTATTTTATATCACGAGCTTTTTATCACTTATGTGATTATTTTCTATTAGTAATCAATATTATGGATTGGGCTAATTTTATATTGTGGTTATTATTTGACGGTTGGCAGTTCTATTTATGAGTGATATTTTTTTAAGACATATGCCATGAGTGTCATTTGTTTAAACAGGTTTGGTTAGAGTTATGTATTTCAGCATATTTTGCATTGGCAATATGTGCATAACTTGATACCAGTGCCTATTGTGTATTATGCAATAAGTTCGTTCATCACCGCTGTATTATTATTTATGCATTTCAGCTTAGGCTGTGCATGTTGTTACAAACCACTCAGGTGATTAATAACTATATGATTCGTTTGTTCAACTAATCACATAGTCGGAGGCTACACCTAATAAGTTGCATCTAGTCGATGCACCTAGATATATTTTTAATTTTTTGTTTTGAGCCCTTCACAGCCTATTAGTTGGAGAAAAGCACTCGGGAGACTAACGAAGGAAGAATAAAAGCACTCGGCTATGGAATAATTGATTCCAGACAAGATTATCTTTCCAGCTATGAAGGTCTCACGGGCAATCGTGGAGATTATGGGTACTGTGTACCCACAGAACTAGTTTATCCGACTGGTTACAGGGGATTGATTATATAAATAGATTATGTAACAAGTTAGGACTTGCGTATTATGTTTACTTATAAATTAAGAAAATGGCCTATTATCCTAGTTCGGTAAGATTATAAGGTAGCTATAGGAGATTTAAACCGTAATGAGTTAAATCTCTATCTTGTAAACACTTCTCCTCTAGCTATATATAAGGATGATAGGACACCTCTCATGGGACATAACCACAATCAGATCGTCAGATCAACACATCACTCGGTGGATTCAATCCCTGAAACAGAAATAGGTATTACCTCTTTCCTATAAGCCTCGAACCTATCTTTTTTTTTGAAAGGAGTCGAACCTATCTAAACCCTTATCTCATAACTCATCCACTTTCCTTCTTGTGTGTTACCCCTTTTCATATTGTCGAATTTCAGTTTCGACATAGAGTACCACGGACATACCCATGATTTTATTCCCAGGCGACATCTTCAACTTAGCAACCTAGCCTTGTCCTCATCTGTTGCCTAACCACTGGTGAGCTCTCTAGTACGTCCCCCTCATATCATGTACAACTCGTAGGTTGACGCTATGCTTCGGCATCTTTCTGTGTCACGCCCTTGCCTCTTAGTTGCCTATTTGCTGCGCTGCGGCTGTTGCTCTCTCTCTCATTCACTGTCAGTCGCAATGGCTAACAGTCCGTGAAGTCCTTATTGCCTCCAAGCAGGCCCAGAATCAATAAGTATAGGAACACATCACAGAACATATCTACATGGTTCAAAATTCGACTGAAAATACAAATATTATTGGCCCGCTGATCCCCCCCCCCAAACATTTTTATCAAAAAAAAGTACTATTTGTTTTATTTTGTTGTCCAGTAACCATGATAGCCGAGCTGTACCATCAATCGATATTTGAAGGCCCTGTCATGGCGGAAGCCACTGGACGTGCCCGCTCTGTGGCTCAGAGCAAGAAACAACGATTCACAAGCTTAGTGGCAGCTATGCCGGCGTCTCCCTCTCACAACCAGGTTTCAATCATCACTGCTACACAAAAGCTTATTGGTGCCGTTGGAATGATCATAGGTGCCAAATTTTTCAATCGGCACCCAAAACACGGGACTGATGACTTTTGCTCATTGGTGCCGGTCGGTTTCACAACCGGCACCGTTGAGGCGCACGCGGGACAAAAAAATCAGCTCGATTCGAACTGATACATCCAGCAGCAGCTTCCATCAAAGAACATCAACTGATCATCGCTGAAAGAAACCAACCAAAAGTGGATTAAAGAACCCAGGAATCCAATAACAAATCCAAATCCAGGACATCAAGAGTAGTCGATCGGATCAGCTCTGCTCTCTGCTGCGCTCTGCTGCTGATTGGATCAGCTCGAGGCTGCCGCCTGCCACTGGGTCGACCAAGGCGAGCTGGCCAAGGGCATGATCGTCGACGTCGGCGATGGTGTAGGAGAAGCTGGAAAGGCGGGCGGCGAGGTCGAAGAGGAGGGAGCCGAGGGCTTCATGGAAGCCGGTGGTGAGGCGGTTCAGGTCGTTGTTGCAGGAATTGTTGAAGCCAGTGGCAAAGCGGTTGAGGTCATCACTGTAGGCTCTGGTGGGGCCCTGGTGCTCCACGATGGCCCACCATGGCCACCCGGCCCCTACCAGCACCGTGAGCGATGTCGCTATCGAGGAGGCGAGGGCGTGGACGAGGAGGAGGAGAAGGAGGAGGAGTGTCAGTGGGAGCGGGAAGGATGAGGAGAAGGCGACAGCGAGGCGGAGGAGAGGTGCGTGCAGAGGAAGCAGGAGATGAGGCGAGGGCGAGATGGAGAAGAGGTGCGGCGGAGGTTGGTGGTGGGCGGAAGCGGCAGATGAGGAGGAAGACAATAATTGGGGGAGAATGAAAGTCGATGAGGATTGGGAAAGAAAGTAGTTAATAATGTTTGGACAGGAAAGGCTACAACTTGGCTCAGACAGTTTTAAGGGGTATCGGTTTTTAAAAACCAGTATTATAGGTGCCAGTTTTTTAATTAGTAATCGACACCTATAATATGATAAAAAGGTGCTATTTTTTTAAAAAAAGACAACTACAGTATCGGTGCCGATTTTTACCACTGGTGCTCCCCGTGCAGTCAGCAAAAGCACTAAAGATACTGTTTTAACTGTTTCGGTATCTATGGTACCGTTCTCTATATGCCTTTATGTAGTAGTAAATCCTCGTCCCTGCAGGATTAGTGGGCAGCCATGCGAAGAGCTGGCCCAAAATTGCGTGGCATGATTTCGATTCGCTTGTCACCTGGAACCTATGGAAGGAACGGAATGCATGTGTCTTAGACGGTGTTCTCACTCACATCAGTACGGAAACTTCTCAACACTGTTCTGATCAAGAGCCTCAACCTTGGGTTGAAGATAGGGCGCGAGCTGTGCGACACCTCGGCGTCCTGTGGCCCTATCTCCATGTTGACCCTGCCTGCTTGCCTCTGGCCTCTGTCTACTCTGAAGAATATTTTCATCGAGTTGCTAGCTCCCCTTTATTACTACTAGCCACATGTGCCCGCGCTTTGCTGCGGATCATGAATTTGTAAATTACCGTAGTAAAGAATTTTTTTCTAATATGTATACTGATCCATTGTTTAAATGGTTGCAATATCTTTTATTACTTAATGATATCCCATGCGTTGTTGCACAAAATTTTCAAATTTTAGTTATTGGGTAGAATGTACATCCTAATGCTAAAAAAATTAGAGATAAATAAAATGATTTTTTGGACCAATAATTGTGTGAATAGCGTAAGTCAAATTCTAAAAATAATTTAGGTAACACATTTTAGCAGAAACTTCAAAAGATGTACATACTTTGAGGTCATGAGTTAACATACAATGCTGTACTGTATTATTCATCAAATATTACCACAATGTAGCTTACTTATAGATATAAGATTGTATGTATCTAGTGAGGGACAATTTATATTGTTCACTAACATCTAATAGATTTTTTTATGATTTAGAATAAAATGGAATAATGTTGTATAAATCTATAAAAATATAATTATTTAATTATTTATATGCTTAGATTTGGCACCTCTAAATGTGGCCTAAGTACCATTGAACCACAGTAAGTCGGGGCTCATATAAAGATGCATCCCCTATAAAAGCCAAGGGACACCGAGGGTCCTCTACGGAAGAATTCTACCCTTCCCATTAGGACAGTCAAACACCTTATTGCTACCCCAGTCTTCCTTTCAGTATGGAGAACTCCTCAAAGAAAACCCAAGAGTTCTTCCCTAAAGGCGGGAATGGAGGTTATGCTGAGCAGCTGGAGCTCTTGCTGAAGCAGCTTCATTTTCCTAACAAGCCGATCCACCATGCGGAGCAAGTGATCCAAGGTTTCCGGAAGGATTGGACGATGAAGATCTACATTCAAGCCAGGGAAGAGAAGTGTCAAGGACATGTGTTCAAGTCCCGCCACCTTCGAGCCAACAAAGAGGCAGCACTTCAGGATGCGTCGCGTGAGGCATTCATGCGTCTATGTAAGATCAACAGCATCGAGGTTGCGAGTACTCCATTCTCTCTACATCCATTCCGTGGATGCGGTGACCACCACTGCCATATTCAGAAATTTAGGGGCTTTGAGGAGCAGTCGCCCATCCACTTCTCCATGTGGATGTGGGCTGCAGATGAGGCCTATGAGGAGGCCTTAGAGGAATTAGATATGCTTCGGGCAAAGATCGCCGGTTGGGAGGAGCGGTACAACCACCTTGCCAAAGAACACACCACTCGTGGACAACTATTGGAAGCAATCAAGCTTCGCCTCCAGTGATATTTTCGAACCCCATCTCAAGCTCAAACCCAACGGACTTTGCCACCACCACCACAAAGAGTGACAAGAAGTGATGGTGAGGACTATAGTCAAATCAATGCACAACAAGCATGTCTGGAAAGGACCGAAGTTAAACTTGAAATGGCAACTTCACAAGACTATCTGCAAGGAAACAAGCCCCCATCAGAATCCCTCGACGCTATTGTTTGGCCTCTTGTTGAAGGGAAGCATAACAATACAAGCAGTGGTAGGAGGAATGAGGTAAAGGAAACTGCTCACAATAACCAAGGGACACTGTTGGGCCAGTCCTCGGAAAGAGAGTTGGACCAGTTGCATATCTAGGAGACCGCAATGTAAGTGACAGGGTCATATCTTGTCACGTAGGAGTAGCATGTGGGTGGGAGTTGGACCAACTTCACATATAGGAGACCGCTATATAAGTGACAGGGTCATAGCCTGTCACCTAGCAGTACTATGTGGGTGGTCAAGATCACCTATCCAGTGTGCTTGTCTATGCCTAGTTGTGGCCTGCCAGTTAGAGTAGTATGTGAGGGTGGTAGTAAGATTGTATTCCCTTTGTCCAGTTGTGGGTGGATAAGCTAGGCGGATAGTCTAGTGTGTTTGTGTATACGTGGTTGTGATGCTTTTGTGCTTGGCCCGAGGACAATGAGCAATATTTGCTTAAAACTGCTTGTTTTCTTCTGCAATGCTACTTTGTTTTCATGATCATGCAAGTTACCTAAATACATGTGAATTGTTCTAGATGATGGGATCTATTGCGATAGAATCAAATGATTTCCAATTGTATATTAACGGAGCTAGCAACAGTAATATAACCATTTTGACAGGATGGTTCAAAAGTAAACCATATAGAAAAGGAGTTGTTTATTAAATATATGTATTGTATCAACTAAAATATTACACAATGGCCAATAATTTTGCAGTGAATTTAGTTGATAATTGGCGTGGTATGGTTTTTTTTTTGCATTTTGCAGAAGGCATGGGAAATGGCAAAACAAGTAAATATATTACAAAGTAGTTTATAACGATAGCTAGTAACAGGAAGATGGTTGGTATTAGATTACCAAGTTTTGAAGTATTATTTTACCAGAGAACGTATAAGTAACACGTATATTGTTCGAAGTGCCCACCATATATTAAGATGAAAGTAGGCATATGGTTTAAAAAGTCGAAGGTAACTATCAGGTTTATTTTTTGTTATGCTTACACACGTATTATTGATGATACAATTTTAAGGTTCGAGCCATTAACTCTTATGCCTAAAAATATCTTCAAAGAAAAAAAATCAATCACAATTGCTTGAATAATAATAAGAGTATACCTAACTGAATTTGGGGCTCACCAATATAATTACCGTACACATCCAACTGCACATGGATTGATATGCCAAATTACTATAATTGGAGGTGCCTAGAGGAAGGAGGAAGGATTTATGCTTTGGTCTAGAAAATCAAGACACTGTTGGACCGGTCCTCGAAAAGAGAGTTGGACTAGCTGCACATCTAGGAGACCGCTATGTAAGTGACAGGGTCATATCTTGTCACCTAGGAGTAGTATGTGGGTGAGAGTTGGACCAACTTCACATATAGGTGACTGCTATGTAAGTGATAGGGTCATAACCTGTCACCTAGCAGTACTATGTGGGTGATCAAAATGGCCTCTTTGGTGTGCTTGTCTATGCCTAATTGTGATGCTTTTGTGCTTGGCTCGAGGCCAATGAGTAATGTGTGCTTGAACTGCTATGTAAGCGATAGGGTCATAGCCTATCAGTTAGAGTAGTATGTGAGGGTGGTAGTAAAATTGTATTCCCTTTGTCTAGTTGTGGGTGGACAAGGTGGGTAATTTAGTGTCTTTGTGTATGCGTGGTTGTGATGCTTTTGTGCTTGGCTCCTGGATAATGAGCAATATTTGCTTAAAGATGCATGTTTTCTTCTGCAATGCAGGTTTGTTTTCATGACCATGCAAATTATCTAAATACATGTGAATTGTTCTAGTTGATGGGATCTATTGCGATAGAATCAAATGGCCTCTAATCGTATAGTAACAGAGCTAGCAACAGTAATATAACCATTTTAACCAGGATGGTTCAAAAGCAAACCATATATAATAGGAGTTGTTTATTAAATATATGTATTGTATCAACTGGAATATTACACAAGGGCTAATAATTTTGCAATGAATTTATTTGATAATTGGCATGGTATGGCTATTTTGTTTTTTGCAATTTGCGGAAGGCATGAGAAATGCCAAAACAAGTAAATATAGAGCAAAGTATTTTACAACGATTGTTAGTAAGTATTTTTGAGGAAGATGGTTGGTATTAGATTACCAAGTTTCAAAGTATTCTTTTACCAGAGAACATATAAGTAACATATGATATGGTTCGAAGTGCCCACATTTGAAGTTACTTTCGATGAAGGATTGATACGGATTTTTTTCCTTGAAAAATGTGTAAAAGCACATGTTTACAAATCATCACCATATTAAGATGAAAGTAGGCATATGGTTTAAAAAGTTGAAGGTGCTCATCAGGTTTAATTTGTTTTATGCTTACACACATATTGAGGATACAATTTTAAGGGTTGAGTCATTAACTCTTATGCCAAAAATATCTCCGAAGAAAAAAAATCGATCACAATTGCTTGGATAATTGAATTTGGGCCCCATCAAGATGATTACCATACACATTCAACTGTACATGGATTGATATGCCAAATTCCGGTAAGTGGAGGTGCCAAGAGGAAGGAGGAAGGATTTATGCTTTGGTCTAGAAACATCAAGGCGGCACACTTTCCCCTTTCCTATATACCGAGGAACTCTTCCAGGTAATACGAACCCTTAGCTACTTTCCTTTCATGCTCAATTTTCACCCTTCTTGTGATTGCTTCCTCAATATGCTGGGAAACAGGTTAGTAGTGATTATTGGTGCCACGGGAACTGGAAAAACAAGACTCTCAATTGAGATAGCCAAGGCGATTGGTGGGGAAGTGGTAAATGCTGACAAGATGCAAATTTACGATGGCCTGGATATTACGACAAACAAGGTTTCTTTACAAGATCGATGCGGCATACCTCATCACCTTATTGCGTCCCTCCCTCGCAATGCAGGTGATTTTCCTGTGTCATTTTTTCGATCTGCTGCAAAAACCACAATAAACTGCATTGCCAGACATGGTCACACACCGATTGTGGTGGGTGGATCTAACTCACTTATCCATGGTCTCCTTGTTGACAATTTTGATCCGTCTATTGTGGATCCTTTTGGGCAATTGGAGGTTAGCTATCGGCCGACGCCTCGATGGCAATGCTGTTTTCTATGGGTTCATGTTAATGAGGTGATTCTTAATGAGTATTTGAAACGTCGTGTTGACGACATGGTTGATGCTGGGTTAGTTGAGGAAATTGAAGAATATTTTGACACATTATCAGTTAATGGACATGTTCCATACGTGGGATTAGGGAAGGCCATTGGTGTTCCAGAGCTAAGCGAGTATTTTACTGGGCGGGTTAGTTGTAGTGATGCTCTTTCTATGATGAAGACCAATACACAGATTCTTGCACGATCTCAAGTCACAAAGATTCATCGCGTGGTTGATGTGTGGGGATGGCCTGTTCATGCCCTTGATTGTACTGAAACCATTCTAGCACATCTTACTGGATCAAATAAGTATATGGAGGATTTGGTGTGGAAACGTGATGTAAGTGACCCTGGACTTGCTGCTATACAAGATTTTCTGTGATAATATCAGAAGATGGCAAGCTAGTTTCTCAAACACATCGGCTATTTATTTTGTCTACAATAATGGTTTAATCGTTTGGCTTTCTTAGTAATTTTACATATCATAGCATACTAAGTTAACTTGGATCATCTTGCGTGTGTTTGGAAGGAGCAAACGTCAATTGGTGTATATGAAATTACTTGGAGGCCTTTTGTACCTTAAACACTTGGATGCCTTTTATTTTCCATAATAGTTATATATAGTTGTTGTTTATAATTTTTTGATGTCATCAATATTCATACGTCGTGATGTGATTCTTATTGATTATCTCTAATAGATATGATGTCGTGCCAACAAAAACAACAAACATGGAAGTCACAAATAACCATATAAGAAAATAATAGAGGGTTCCTAGTTGTTCATGCACCAAGCTTAATACAAATAGGAAATAAACATGCTAATCCAATGACAATGGACCAAGTTTAGAGTAGCACCACACACAATGCTTGTTCACTTACTGATACAACATAAGTAATAAAGAGTTAAGTATGACAACACAAACAACATCCCTTGCAACAAAGAGCCCACATAGAGAGTATACATAAAGTCTGAAAACAAAATTTTTGTAAAATCTCTAGTTGGGAAGGAATTATTTGTCGTTACAGTCGAAATTTTCAAACTTGAAAAGTTAACCATAGGTATTTTTGGAGAGCCCAGCCTTTGAGGATAGACTTAGAATTTGGAGGAAATTTTCTAAGAGGTTGATAGAACATCAAGATTCAAATATTTGGATCAAGACTTTTGGGCTTGAGATTTGGTGTTTGAAGAAACTGCAGGATTTGAGAGTACTGGCACATAATCCTAAATACACTCAAAGAATCAAAAGATTTTAAACATAGGTCTCAAACAAAAAAAATTCAATGTAGGCAAAACCCAAGGCGTTGCAATCCTACCCCCTATTAATAGAATCTCGTCCCGAGATTTCGGCCAAAGTAGGGTAGCAGAATGTTGTTGTGGCTCTTGTTCAGTGATAGGCTCAATACCAGGGACATGTTGGATAGAAGATATTGTGCAAAGGAAGATGATGATCTAACATGTGTTCTGTGTAATGGTGGGTGTAGAGAAACTCGGCTTCATCTCTTTTCTGCCTGCCCTAGCATCAGATGTAGGCAACACCCAGGAGTTGAATGGAAACATAACCTGGAATTTTTCCAAATGATTGTTCTCTCGAGATTGAGGTTTGGTCGGAGAGGTTTTCTGAAAATATTTTTTATAGCCTCATGGCATATTTGGAAACAGAGAAACAGGCTTATCTTCCAGAATATCCTGCCTACGTTCCAGTCTTGGAGGTCGCTTTTTGTGAATGAAGCTCTTCTACATATGTGCAGAATGAAGGATCCTCTAAAATAATCTGTTTTTGATTGGTTACAAACCTTATAGGTTTTGAGTTTTCCCTGTAATCTATAACTCCTGTAAATATTTCCCTTGTTTTAATGAAAATACACTGCTGGGCAAAGCCCTGGCAGTATTTGCAGTTAAAAAAAATAGGGTCCTTGAAATTATACATGGTCTATGTGCTGACCTTTTCCTTTGGTGGTTGCGGCATTCCTAGCCCATCTTTTACTGAGTGATACATGGGACACTATTTGACCCAAAATTTTTAAACTCAAGTGTCGACTCTGAATTGATACTGTCTTTGTTGAGAATCTAAAGTTCTTCTTTAGTGTCAATGCTGGTGTTGTTATGTCCTGATCGGGTTCGGCTTGATCCAATAATGGGTACCTCTATTTGAACGTGTTGAGGCCATATCCTGCATCCTTGCCGGTTGTTATGACGGTCATTCGGGGTATTCAATGGTGGTCGTAGACATTTCTCAGCCTCTATACATGTTCACCAACATACTTTTTTTGCCTCGTGCACTTTGGGTACCCATTTCATTGAGCACACCCTTATCTTCGGGGTCCCATCTCTGTCTCCTTGGAGTGGTTTTGGTCGTGCACGTGGGTGTGGCGAGTGGAGGCGGTGTAGCTTGGGTGAGGGGAAAAAATGGAGCGGAGGTTCGACATTGGTGTCTTCAGCAATGGCGGTAAGCAAGGTCCTAGAGGCAGTGCGGAACAAGGTGCTGCTGGTGGGCACCTACTTCGCCGATGGTCGACACAAGAAGTTGCAGAGACCGATGTGCAACGATAAGTTCCTTCGCCGACGCAGGTTTCAGGCGGTGCCGTTGATGGCAGGGGCGCTGGGATGTTGGTGCTGAGGCGTTCCAGCCAAGGAGGAACTTTCTTGGCGAGGATAGCCACTGTTTTACGCTGGGTGTGGGTGTGGTTAGGTCTGCGGTTTGTTATCATGGCCATCTGTACCATCTTAGCCTGGGTGTTGCACCCAGTTGTCCTTCTCTTGAAAGGGTGGTGTGATCTGATAAAGGATGACGACTCTGATCACCTATGTTTAGCGGTCTGTCTCCTCATCGTGTTGGTACCTATCGTCTTCCTTTCTATTCTGCAAGCGATGCTAGAATAGGTGGTTCATAACATGGTTGCCAAATTCGGGGGTATATCCCTTATGTATCGACCTTCATGGTCCCCGCTTTTAATCTTTTGCCTTGTGTGCCATGAGTATTGTTGCCTCTAGTCTGTACTTGTACCTAATTCGTATTATCTGTCGATAGGGGCTTGTTTGTTGATAGTGTTGTCAGTTATCCAAACATGCTTAGGCCCATTTAAGGCTAGGTATCTAAGGTTGTTGTCTCGTTTGGCGAGATTATCATCCAATTTTGAAGTAGCACAATCTTGAGATGAATGGCTTTTTTGTGGGAAGGGCACATCAGCCTGAGGGTGAACACAACCAACCATTTTTCCATTACAGAGTTACGGTGGGCAAAAGGTCGCATTACCCTACATTCATTTTTTTCTTGCAATACGGGACAAGTTAATACAACTACATGAGGAAGAAGAGAGCTGCCATTGCTAGATATGACAGTGCCTAAGATGGACCTAGACACATAACCCTTTTCATGGTGATGGTGGAGGCGTGAGTGGATCAACTTCCAGTGGGAGCTTCCTGCGGAGCCAAGCCTTTTTCTTGTACTTCATGCGACGAGCTCTCCTGGACGCCTCCAGGAGCAGCATAGTAGTGTGCACCAGAGTTAGGTGTTGATAGCGGGCTTCCAGATCTGCATATCTATCCCGGAGTTCATCCAGCTCTTTGAGGGCCTGCTCATATGCATTCTCAGTGGTGCAGGCTAGCTCAGAGAGGAGGGTGCACCTGCTTCCTTCGGGCCGTTCAGTAGGATGGAGGTGGCACCAGTTATCGCCTTCTTTGCGGTATGGGTGTAGGCCAAAATTGTTGGCTACACCCAAGGGAACGCAAACCCCACAAAACCGTAGGAGGGCTTCACGGAACACATCCTGGATGGCGGATTCAAGAGTGGTACGAGGATGGCGGGTTTGAAAAGCGATCACTTCTTCTCCATCTCCCTGGAAGTGGAAGAAGATTATCACCTTCCAACTCTTCTGAAATCCTTGGACAACTTGTTCACCGTGGTAGACTAGCTCCTTAAAGAAGCCTAGTTGCTGGAGTAGGTGGTTCAGCTGCGGGCATACCCGTTAGGGTTTTCCATGGCAAGTCTCCCGATGGCTACCAGTGAGTTTTCCATGGGGCTAGGGTTTTTGGCTGGCTTAGTTCCAGAGAGGGTGCTCGTTTTTGGGGTTGTCTTGGGTTCCTTCTATAGGCATCATTTTTTGCTGGCTCCTGTATTCCATCCGTTGTGTTTCCATGAATACTGTTCAGTAGGGGCACTTTTCCGGATTTTCTGGGATCCTCTGACTAATTGGGTCTGGTTCGGGCCACCGTCCTATGGTCCGCATATCTTTGGTACCGTGCCCCTTCTTTTCGGGTTTTTCCATGGTTGCTTTGGATGGCACAATTGATTGACCACTCTGTCTTGAGGGGCTAGTTCAATTGTAGGTTTTGGGTTTGGGGCCTGATTGAGAGCGAGTAGGAAAAGCATGTTTGCAAAACAACAAGCACGCTATCATGCCATTTGTATTGAATAGGCATCAGGGTTAAGACTATCATCCTCTTTTGTTTTGGTTCTAAACTGCCATCTTAATCGAACTTATAACCTTTCTATTAAGAAAGAATTTAGGGAGGATATGTGGCTAAGGTTGTTGTACTTTTAGCTGGTAAAACTCATTTTATAAACCAGTTTTGAGAGAAGATAGTAGAGGCATTTCACAAATAGTTTTCTTTTAGCTAAAATAGTGTTATTGAGGTCTTTTAAGTGAGATGTGTTTAGTTCCTAAAGGCAAACAAAAGAGTCTATAAATTTAGGAGCAATATGATCGAAAGGTGGTTTGCCTTGCAATTGTTCTTCAAATCTCCAAGAAATCCATGTCTGTTGAATGTCGGGAATATCTACTACGCACTCGAAAAAAGAAAACCGCACAAAACCTTACAAAAGTTATAATAACTATTGTGAATTAATAGTGTCACTAAATAGAGACTAAGTTACGTAGTCAATTGGATATACTGTTCAAGAAATATCATTTTGAATTGAAAACGATTTTATGGACAAATAAAAAGGTTTATTATTATGGAAAAGAATATCCTGAAGGTATATTTCTAACTACCCCACCGTCGTAAATACGATACAAGCTGGTGATGGGGTAGACTCGGCTCATAGTCCAAAGATCGATATGTGGCCGGGTGGGGCCTTGCTGCCATTAAACGGCTCACGTAGACCATGAAGTGGATCATGCAAGGGGTCAACTGGTCAGTGTCAGAAAGAACGCAGATCGGGTGCACGAACACTAGGGTGATTTGGGTCCTACATGCAAAAGGTATGAGGAAACCTACATGGGACCCACCTTTTCCTTTCTGTTTCTTTATTGTTTCCGCTGCTCTTCTTTTCTCGTTTTCTCCTACTTGCGCCTGCTCGTGCCTAGCCAAAACGAGGCGACGCACAGGCACACGGCGACAGAGCTGGCCGGCGGTAGTGTAACACTGTCCTCAGTGCGGGAAGGAAGCTCGCGAGGCTGGCTACCAGCAGCGGAGAGGAGGCACATGTGGGGTTGCTTGTCCCGGTGCGACGCGGTATCCTGATGCGGAGGCTGATCGGGCCGACCGCCGCAGCGGCGCCGAGGGGAAGGAGAGGCCGGACGCCATGGGGGTGACGCCAGGTGCTTTGAGTGAGCTCAAGGGAGACAGAAGCAGAGTTGATGGGATGGGCGACTGATGACAATTCGATTTGGGCGTTTCCGCTGCGCTTTGAATTGGGCTTGATTACAAGGTGAAATTGGGTCGGTGAGCAGCAGAGGATCGCAGGAGTTGGATTGGGGGGCGACTAAAGCGACATGAGAGAATAAGATCACGGTAGCGAAAAAAAATCTCTCTCTAAATTGCGATGTCTTTTCTGCAACATTGCTGGGACGGTAGAACGTCGAGTTTTTTTACTGAGGAAGGTGCTATAATTTGAGTTGTGATTATTATGGAATAGCATAAGTAACTTTGGGAGCCTGTTCGGATCATCTGTCTTCGGGCTCAACGGCAAGCTTTTGCCGTTGCTCCTATCTAGACCCATACATCCTGCGATCAAAGGCTGCTTCCATTGGCTAATTAGAAACTAATAACTAACCGGAATAATCAGGTATTTTTCTCGAGAAATGAAAACCAATAAACAAATTTTCGACGGCAAATCCATCAAGATGCTCGAACTGTAGTAAACGCTAAAAAAGATCGACTGACCGCATACAGATACCTGACATTTAGTGAATATATATTGTCCAAAAGACAAGAACATTGATATATCATTTTATCGAAGACACTAGTAGTAACATATCAGAATATGAATACCAGGATGAAGTAGTATACTACAAGTGTAGGTAAAAAAAAGAAAAAGGAAATTATAGGATTAAGAAAAAAAAACAAGAGAATACTTTTTCGCTGTTTGCTGCCAAGTGCCAGAATTTGTTTGCTTATTATTTTTGATAGAACGTTTGATTCTAGTTGCTAGTAATTACTAAATTTTGTGAGGCCGATGCTTGCAGCCATCGACTACAGGGTAGGTGGCTTAAATAGATGCAACAGCAAAGCTTGCCGTTGAGCCCAAAGACAGATCGATACAAACCCTTGGGAAGCATATATATGTTAGTTTGTTTGACTATAATTACAAAGTAAAGTTAAGTGTAGTCGTATACTTTTAAGAGGGCCATCACTCTATATATATATATATATATATTAGTATACATATATACACGATTATTCGATCACAAGCAATGAGTGTACCAATTACCTTGTTACATGATACACTTAAGAACAAGAGTGTTCTTTGATACATGCATAATATCAATACATTGTACACTAAACGTGACGAGAATATTTTTTAGTTATTATATACACATAATTTTACAGGGAACATGCTAAAGCAGATATGCCCACCCCATTATACTCTAGTAGGAATAGGCATATCAATTGCAAGTACAATAGACCGTACCAAATATTACAAGATAATAGTGGGATACATGGCCAACTTCCCATGCTCTTCTACGGAACAATGAATTTCCTCTATAACGAAACTAGTGCATGGGCTATTTTTGATGGTGTCTGCTAGAATTACTGTGCGCTGCTAGAATATATTACATTACAATTGCAGTGCTAATTTGGATGGTGGATACTAGAGCTACCGTGCATCATCGCTAGAATATATATTACATTGCAACTGCAGTACTGATTTGGATGGTGGCTACTAGAATATATATTGCATTACAATTACAATAAACACAGTTCCAACATTTCTCATAAGACATTGGCAGTCTGACAGTTCTGAAAAGATAAGCTTTTATTAGAAATATTTCAGATGATATCTGCTGAAAAAAATGTAAACTTTTTTAATACAATTATAATAAAATAAAGTTTACAGATAGATAAAACACATACCTGATAATTTATGTTGCGTTACCATTCGGCATGAAGTCCTGGATGATGTTGAGTAATTCTCTGGCAAACTTTGCAAGTGGTTTTTCTGGTGGTATTGGTCCAGTGTACATAAGTGGTTCAGCATATAAACTTGGTGGTTCTGTTGGTGGAGCAGACGTTGCCAGTGGAAGTATATCATAACTTTTACAGATTGAACTCAGCTGCCTCACAAGATCTCTGTGAGCGTCGAATAGCCGGGTTTTTTCAGCAAACAGCTCTTGATATCTAATATGGAGAACTTCCACCCAATCGGTATAATGGACCAGACTTGTAATTATTTCCTTAAAGGCAACATAGTTCACATCATTAACATGTATATTCATGTGGATGATGCAATAATATATTGCTTTTTCAGAAACATTTTCCTCTGCATCATAATCATTCAAGCAAGGAACTCCACAAAACTTTTCCACTATTACAGGCCCAGTTTTGTTCGGCGGAGGAAACTCCACCTGTAGCCAGGCTAGCCTTTGAGTTTCCCCTAGCTTCACTATCCCTTCGGTGCGAATAATTGCACCTAACTTGCAAGTAATTTGCCTTAAGATGCTCTTACGTGAGATGTAGATGACTTTGGGTTGTTCCTAAGTAAAAAAAAAGAGATATAAATCCTAAATGTATTATTAAGCAACTTGAGGAACTAATTGGTAGGTGAAACATTTTAGCGACCAGGTGGCACAACCATGATCTTCTCTATATGTTAATTAATTTATTTTATAACAAATATTAGCTAGCTATAACAATATCAAGGCTCATATAGTATATAAGTACGTACTGCATACCAAAATAATAAATGTTATTAAAGAAAGGAAATTAATTAGTTGCTAGCAAAATGAAAATGAGGAATAAATACACCGAGGGACAAATGATTTGGTTGATCGTTGTCCTGAGCAGGCATGGATGATTCTTCAACAATGCCTTTGCCCTTGTCCATCGCACTATTGCCAGGTGAGCTCATCTTTCCTTACAAATAAAGTGGAAAGTAACTAAGAAAATATCTTCACGCATGTACAAATAATTAATTTGTTATGAAAAGGACCAGACAGAAATCGAAACACAAATAATCTAAATTCCCTTAAAAATATGGGAAAACATGGAAATATTAAATTATGTAAGAGGCGTAGATAATTATTATCAACAAGAGTAATATATAGAGAGTTAATGAAGGACATCATTGCACCGTCTTAATGAAACTATTGGGAGGACATGTATAATGCATATTCTGCTCCTATTTTATTTGATATATAAAGCATACCATGATTTTTCAAACGGTGAGTTACCTATGATGGGGTGCTAGACTTCAAGCGATGGCCATGAATGCGAAGTATGGTGAGAAAGTTGTTCTATAAATAGGTCTAGGAGAGTTCAGTTCATGCACGTCATGCCAATCCCTCTGTGTATAGATAGGATAGATAGACTATGGCTCTGTTTAGATTCTAACTTTTTTCTTCAAACTTTCAACTTTTCGAACTTTCCTATACACGCAAACTTCCAACTTTTCCGTCACATCGTTCCAATTTCTTGAAACTTCCAATTTTGACGTCAAACTAAACACAGCCTATGCAATGGATAGTGTATAGATCGATAAGACAGATAAACTATGCCAATGGCTAGAATGGGCAGCTGTACATGCAACCATTGATATGATAGCAGCCACACTGACATGACCTATCAATTTTGTTAGTATACAGATAAAAAGTATTGATGAAGCTTGGAGTAGGATCGTGTAGAATGACTCTGCTACATGTACCCCTCTTGTAGGAGAACTTTTGAGTTCACCAAAAGTTGAATTGTCTAATTAAGTAACTTCACCGAGCAGGCTCTATAAAAAGGGCATACTTGATGTCGAAGGAGCAAGAGAGCTACCACGCGTACATGCATCCTGGAGTTCAGTAGGAGTAGGGAGCAAGGTATGTTTTCTAAACATTTCTGTCATAGTGTGCGCCATACCTCTCTCCTAATTTTCAAAAAAAAGGGGCTAAATAATTTATTCGCAATTAATTGGTACCTTTTATTTATGTTTAATAAAATTTTAGGTATTATTGTCATTAAAAGCTCCACACAATTTTTTTGAAGGATTCATCATGGCTTAAGTAACTTTAAATTATGCAAGGATTCTAATGAAAATTGTGGATCAGCTTGGTCTTGAGAAACCAACAATGGCACACGAGAAAAGTGTGGATGGGATATTCCATTCCTTTATTGAAGTGGATCTTGTAAACTGGGTGTCTAAAGGATTCCAAGGTCCAAGACAATTTATAGGAACATCACCTATCTCTTCAAGAAGAGCTACGAGAAAAGCAGCTCGTAACGCTGTCCAAAGGCTAGAAAAATGTGGACTTGTTAAGATAAGTGATTACAGCCGGGGTGATTTGAAATTATGGAAGAAGAGAGTCATGAGGGTTACTACAGTATGCAAGAAAGTTGTGGAAGATAGAGATGAGCTTGAGAGAGATTTCTTCTTTTTGCAAGAAAACCGCACTAAGTTACTTGTAGAGAATTGTGAGCTGCAGAAGAAAATTTTTGAGTTGCAAGAGAACGTAGATTGCTGGAATGCAGATAAGGAAGAGAAAGATAATCTCATCATTGAGAACTATGAGTTAAAGGCAGAAGTGCGTGCTCTGAAAAGACAACTCTCAGAAGCCAAGAATAAGAACGAATAAAATATATGTTGTTTTCTTGATAAATCAAGCATAAGCACTCATTTATTTTGCTTTGTTGAGGACGAACGTGCTCCATATGTAACATTAGTATTAGATGCATGTGTTTTCCCATAAAAATGTAATCTAAAATTACAGCTACTACATGTTTTCTAGCTGGTAAATTTCTCTGTAAATATTCTATTTAAATATGGAGGGTTCCAAATTGTCTCCAATTTATGATGAGATAGCAACCTATTACAAGCTTACTAATATGTCCAAAAAAAATGCATGCAGTCCAATGGATAGAGCAATACTTTTATTTTGACAAAAAAACATGCATGCAGTCCAAGACTGTGAGAGAGAGAGAGCGCAAACCTTGGCTTTATTCAGACCAAAACATGCATCCAGTTCAATCGATAGAGCACATGGAGTACACTGTGCAAATACAGTCTTATAGAACAGTACTCCAATCAGTATAGCAGGTGAGCATGCATGCTACATATATGTCCAATCTACACACGATAGATTGTACAACAATAATAAATATACAGTAGTAAACGTGTGGCATTATAGCCAGGTTAAGCTCTCTCTATAGCCCTTCCCTTTTTTTCATGAGGTTACGTAGGAGTATCATATACTGGCATAATCAGCTTTAGCACTCTTCATGGGTGATTTTGTCACCATGCGAGCATGAACTTAATTTTTTATAAAAAAGAATCACTCACGATGGCACGACTATCTTTTCAATCTTGTGGCAATTATTTACCCGTGCAATGTTATAAAGGATGGAGGATTGATGATATCGTACTGCTATCAATTTCGTTTTCTTGCCTGACAACAATATAATGATAAATACTTTTTTATCCACAAAGGTTAAATTAATGTTATATTTAGAAGTACAGGCCGTTTAACTTCGTGAAATTAATTGGCCGGGTCCTCCAAATTATACTAAAGCCACAATCATTTGATTTACTTATTGAGCACTATATGCGGTTGCCTGATGTGAATAAAATCTTAATAATTTTATGTTCTCCTAAATAATCATTTCAGTAAAACAAAATACAATTATTTAAGACTACCAACCAAATCACCAGTTTCTCATTATGATCTTATTATTTCTTTATTAGAGAATAAAATGATGACATGTTTGAACTGATTTCATGTTAGAAACATGTTCAGGAAAATATTTTACTCCTGAATCATGCTTCATATATATAGAATATTATTATGACGTCAGCTTGCTTCTCATAGGCGTACGTGTAAAGGAAATATAAGTGTGAGACAAGTTTCTCTCTGCATCTCCCATGCTTTTCGCATACATGTACAGAAGCAAGTGCATGGACATGAATATCACTGAACATGCTGATGAGTCATCTCATATAAATGTCGATTCGTACATCTCCTATAAAGAAAGCTGCCTAATTCCTCATGCATCCTGCTGATGGGTCTCTTTCTATAAACAGTAGTATCATACATGCATGGTCCGTCTCTTTCCGCAAACAGTAGCATCCTGCATTCATGCACCGCCCAAACATGCAAGCATCCATCATATGCAAAATAGGCAAGTATCCATCATATGTTCCAAACAATAATATTATGGATTGCTATGGAAACCTAGCTAATATAGTCAGAATATTAACTACTCTCTCTGTCCCACAAATACTCAAACCTAGATTTCTAAGGTAGATTTAAGGAGAGATATGAATAAAATTTTTAGATTTGCGAACCAATGTAGATAAGAAAGTAGAAGTTGGTTTATTTTGGAATAAATTTCAAACTCTAGAAGTTGGTTTATTTTGAGACGAAGGGAATAAATGTATATCGTGACAAAATTGAATTGATGCGTCATGCTAAACAGAACAATCTTTACTATATATTCATTTTGGAGCTCATAGAAGTCCCCATGCTAACCATAAGAGGGTAAAAATAGCTACAAATTTCTGAGTTAATTAAAAAACATGGGGATCATTGTTGAAGTTAGTATGTTCCAATGTTCCATGTCCGTGAAACATTTAAATGGGTTAATATATAATTTGACCACGATGAAACAATTTTTTTTTGTCCAGATGGGTAGTCTCCCCATCCGTTTTCTGTGTCTTCAAATTTATTATATATATAGGGAGCAAAAAAACAAGATTATGTCATATTTACACTCTCAAAACTGTTAGAATTTTTATCTTCTTTGTTATGTCTAAAATATAATGAATTTAAAGTTAAGAATTTACACATAAACGTAATACTATTGGAAGTACTTGTACAATTTTTCCTAATTTTTTCGGTAAAATTTGTTAGTTAGTGTGCACAGTGTGTACACGAGAAGGCTTGCGTGCATAGTATATGTTTTCATATACTATATTCATTAGTTTGCAGTGCTGCTTATATATAGTGAGTGTCCTTTGAGTAGTTGGTCTGGCAAGTGTTATTCAGGAAGAAGAGCATGGCTGATGAGAGCAATATTAGTGTTGAGGACAATCCAGCCGAGGAGATTAATGCTACTCGAGAAAGCTGGAAATCGGAGTTTGAAGATTTTCATATACCAGAGATGATAGTTGCAGGTATAATACGTGAAGTTTGCATACCTTGCTGATTTCTTCTTATTTTTCTATACGTGAATGCATAACTGGGGTTGGTTGTGTACAAGTAAGTTGGTTCTATATATTCTCGTTATGGGCGTGTCTTGCTATTATATAAATTTTACCAAATTGATGAATCTAATGCTGGTGTGTTTTATTCAGAGGGAACTTTGTATGTCACTATTACTTCCATGCTCCTTGTTTCTGAAGTCATGAGAAAACTTAGAGGGTCACATCCTATATATTAAGTTCGGCGTATTGGTCGTGGTCATGTGGCCAGTGCGGTAGTTCATATTCCCAAGAGTACAAGTTCTCTTGAGCTGGATACTATTAGAGTAGATGGTGATATGGATACTGAGATTTCAAATGCCGAGGAAAAAGCTGCTGCATCACTTTTAGCACACCTGAAGAAAGAAAGAAAGGTCGTTGTAGTGGATGATAACTATATGGAGTGTGCTTATTATAGAAAGGATTGTAGGAAGCTAAGACGTTTTATATCTAAGGTAGTTGAAAAGCGTGATTTTGCAATGCATGCATGCTCTACTTTCAAGAGGGGCTAGCAGATTACCTTGGATTATATGACCTCTGCTGAGGATACATGCAATCAAATTTGTAATAGCTATTTTGGTCTAAACAATAGCAATAATGTATCTGGTACTGCAGCTTCCATACTGCTTGATGTGTTTCGCCTTGGTGAGTGGATGGGTGAAACAGCATTTGCTGGAACTGCAGACTTGCAAGATACAACTGCGCGAATGTTGTAGAATGCAGGGATGTTGTTCTTATCCATTGTTGAAACCAAGGGTTGCATCTTTTCATCGGTGTATGAAATGTAGGTGTTTGTGCAATCTAAATTGCTTTGGTGTTAGTCTCATGCATGTATAGTGGGATGTGAGTATGTGATTATCGTCTATGTTGCTCCAGTAATGTACCTTGATCAATGTTTAGTAAGGATAATCTATGCTGTAAAATACTTATTGGTATGTTTCTTTGTGAATATAAATTCTACATACAAAACTATTTTACATCCAGATATAAAATAGCTTTTCTATGTCTCTTCCTTCTAAGGGACAAATTAACCCACCTCACCCTGCTTTTCTAGGATCCAAAACCCACTTCCACCTCAGTGAAAGGGTGGTCAAAACACTCTCACGTCAGTGAAACCCACCTACTAACTTTCCCCCACACTCACCTCTTAGTTGTCTTCACCTTGCAAAAACGATGCAGCAACACGACGACCATCGCGTAGTAACTTTGCAATTTACATGCAACAAGAATGCTAATATATATATATATATATATGTATACGGTATAACCTTTGTATCTTTAGTGAATTTCTCACCAACACGTATGACTTTTGTATCCATTCTTAAGCGATTTTTTTTACTAACACGTATCAACATGTTTAATTTCTGTACCTATTATGTAATATTTTTTTATCAACACGGCACATATTTGCTTGGGTTGGACAAGAATAAATCAAGTGTAATTTTTTTATTCCACTATGATATGTAAATTGCAATTTTGATGCCATATGGGTTTAATTGCAAGTAATCATACTGGGAATCACATGCATAGAGTAAAAAAGAATCACAAAAATTGTGCATGGGCGTCTCTCAGCAGCGTCCAAATTGGCAAAGAGGAACAAATTAATGGGTGACGGAATTCACGGAGTGAAAAGTGCAGGGGCATCGGGCCAAAATGTAACCCGTGGGAGCAGCCCTCCTCCTCACTGTTGTCAAAATGCAAAAATATTTTCATACTGGTTAACACACTTAAACAAACATTTTAAGGCATTACAATTCAAAGCATTGTTCAAAGCACATTTACTTCTACATACTGCCTACTAATCTCTTCACTACTTACTAATGACCACCACCAATATCAATAGCAACAACAGAGCCTGCAAAACTCCTAGGTACACCAAAACTCTTTCTCCAGCCCTCAAATCAGGCACAACAGAACCCATCCATGGCTTCCCCCCATCATGGTTCAACACAACTCTCCCTGCTTGCCGATTACCAGCTTGCATATCCTTCAACAACTGCTCATACTGAGTTCCCACATGAAAAACTTGCATGCCCATTCTGTCTGCATAATAATCAACGAAAATAATCAGCATTAAACCTTCTTCAATTCGAGAAATCAAAAAACAAAGTCACCACATCAAGAACAATACTTACATGTTCAAGCCTGGGACACTTCACGAACCTCTTGTTTGGATTTGCCGGAGTCCTTGAAGTCCTTAGCTCTAGCTGCGTACCGGTACAACACAGCGGGCATGCAATCAGGGGCAGCTCACTGGTGTGAGGGTTTCGCACTGACGAAGACCCCGCGTAGAACGAATCCTCCTCCATCTACCAGCTGAAATCTACTGCTACCAGCTTGAAACCGAGCGCCTCAGTCGTTGCCACCACCACCACCGCAGACACTGTTCGCCTCCCCGGTCAAAATCTAGGGTTTGGGATGGGGATCAATTTATGCTAGCTGGTTTGGACCGAACCCAGTCGGGTTGAAATAAGCACAACCAAGGGCAAACTTGTCTTTATTTAGTGCTTCTCTCTCCAATTCTACCGGAAAAAATAAAATAATGTGACAATTGTCCACTAACTTATTACATGTTTTTCGTGACGCCCGACAGTAAATTCTCATTTTTATGGTGTCCACTAGCTAATCACACGTTTTTTGGAAGCGCTCTGGCAAATTTTGCCTTAAAAAAAGAGAGCAAAATCTAGAAGCATGTATGCTTTCTGCCGTCCTCGGCGCGAAGGAAGCCACACAGTGGCTGCAAGGGGAGTTTGTGACGGCGACCTAGGACAAACCTGGAAGCATCTCCAATCCCAGCACATTGACCATTAGGTTTCAGCGTTGAAGTAGGGCTTGTGGTGAGCGTTGGGAAGCGATGAGCGAAGCAGACCCTGATGGACTGCCATTGAGGAGAGAAGCGACGCACGGATGAGGCCATGCAGGACGATGACCATGAGGAGGAACAGGTGAGGGAGCACATCGGCTGTGAGGGTGAACCGACGACTGATAGAGGAACAAAATCCCATCCTCAACCGTGCTAGTGTCCGAGGCCAAGAATGGATGACGGTAGTCGTCGCTGCCAGATCTATCAATGTTGCATGTCCCACGCACTGGAGCTGTGCAGCTCTAGTATTCTCTGAGGCTGCATTCCCTATTCTTTTGCTGGATGTCATGAATGTTGTCCTCCCAATGACTTCCCCTGTGCGCCGTCACCTATGTGTTTATGTGCCCCTTTCACTGCGAGTTGGTTACAGTGAAGAGAATATTTTTTTCGCTGTATTGTAATTTTGGAGCCTGGATTATGTACCCATTTGGCTGTGAGTTGATTACGGGGAAGAAGTTTTTTTATTGGATTGTAAATTGGGAACATGGATTGGCGTCTAGCCATCATCTTTTGCTGATTCATTTTTGATAAAGTGATTATACATGACCCGCGTTTGGTTAAGAGTATAATTTGTTATCATCTGTTTTGTTTATCATCCATATAGAAATATATGGGAAAGTTAGGAAGCAGTACATCAGTTAGAACTTAGTGAAGTAATCAGCGGTCATGCAAGTAATTAATGGTAAAGATTCAAATTTTGTGAAGCCTGAAAAAGCCTAAATAAATGAGAAAATCCATCAAATGATATTAACAAACGTCCTATTCCACGAAATGCCATTGGCGAACGCAAAAATGCCATCGCCGATAAGGTTTCATTCATTCCACTCTGTTAGCCCATGTGAAAACATCATGTTCCCTAGGATGACTCTAGCTACCACGCATTTGGTAATATGAGAGCTAATTTTATCCTTTACCAAGAACATTTTGAGATAAATTAGTTCAGTATATCCACATTTCACATTTGACTATATCTTCCATTATTGCCGTTGATTTGTTTGTAGGTATGCATAGGCTGGGTTGTATATGGCTCAACTGCATGCTACTGGGCTGCAAGATTTTGTGCTTGTATGACAGCTTCTTAGTTAAAAGTCTAACCTACTAACTTTGTCCTCGAAAACAACAAATCAGTATATAGAAATAACTCAACATTAATAGATCATGTACACGGAAACACGAAACATGGGCAACTGCCTGTCCTGGCTGAGTGGTGAATCTGCCGACACAAATCATGCAAGTAGTGGTCTAACTAATTATTAGCATGCAATGGATATTTGCACTGTATCTTTTCTAAAAAAATATTTAATGTGAGTTGGAAGTATTTTAGGTATGATTCCCTCCCGACAATCATGAAAAAACAGCACATGGCTAAAAAGTCACAAATAAATCACAAATTAATTTTAAAATCATATTCCAAAACTAGTAGTGGTACGCCTTGTTAAGGGGAAAAGGCAAATACAAGTGGGTTCATCTATAGAATTCATATATAAATAAATGATTTGAATCCTTCCATGCAAAATTAATGCGTCCACATCATCAACAAAACCTGAACCGTTCAATTTTTAATCAACCAATAAGAACCATTTTCATTCCTCAAATGGATAAAAATCATAAACACCCTTCGTGAAACTTCTTGATTGTTAAATACGAATTAACCAATTGGTTCTACTTAAGTAATATTGGTTAAATAGTAAATGCAGGAACTATTAGTTGATGAAAAGGTATTTTTTATTACATGACACTGAACATAAACCAGTTCATTTCTGATTGTACCAAGGGCGCCAGTAGACCACTATGGCACATTTTATTAATCTATACATACTTGATCTAGCAGGCGAACTCCCTAGTACATACTACATTACCAAACAACATACAAATATACCCTAATATAGACTGCAAACAAGCTCTTAAGTATATTACAACAATATAGAAGGACATTTATTCCAATATGTACACAAGGAGCAATACTGAGACACCGACAATATGCATAGACAATAACTGGATGCTGTGCCGAAGATGTTGTAGTAGGTTATTGACGGATGCATATCAGCAAACTGTGAGCTCAATCATCACTGTAATTGCAAAAAATGCAATTTTTAATCATTGTATCTTATCTAAATCGTTGTGTTATTATTTAAATATGGTCAGCCACTAATACCATATAAACTAACCGAGTTACCTTGGCTTCACTTTTTTCGTGGAGAATAGTTCCTTGCGAGTAGACCTAGATCGTTTCCCAACCGGAGTTCTACAGCATAAATATCTAGCATTATAAGATAGTCCAAAGGAATAATAAATGCGTAGGATGATATTTTTGAACTATAAGATGAGTCTATTATGAGGCTGTAACAACATATTAATTACATGTAGCTTGAGAAATAGCAATATGGTGCATACCCATGTTCTTCAGAAATCTCATTCCCCTTATGTGGTGAAGTTTCTGTGATAGCCCCATGAGCAAAAGGAGGTGGTGGAGTGGTGCTTCCTTTAGGATCTATTGGGAGTTCAGTTACACCATATGTCTGCAAGGTGGATGCTTTGTTGGAGCTACTCCCCGATGCCTCCATTAAAGGGGTAGGATCACATTTCTTTTGAGCACCTGACGTTCTAGCCAAGTTTGCATGGCTAAGACTATTTTCAAGAGTGGCATGAAGACCATTGTTTTGCCCATCAATTGCGGGTGGATTAAACACTTTCCTTGCTTGAAAGCACAATTGTCCAGTCCGAAAGGTCTGCTCACTTATAACTACTTGGAAAACATACCTACGGCCAATGAGAGCACGGAGGGGTGACGACAGTAAGAGCTGATTGGCTGAGCTTTCTTCAACTAGATCGGCAGCTGTTCGTCGCACAACTTGCTCCGCCATACCACCAAATATGAATATTTTTGCACGGCCAGTGCTGTCCTCAATCACAACATTTAACTTATAGCTGCATAGTGAATAGAAGTCAGCAAATTTAAGGAGGACAAGTTACCCTTTCATGTGTTACACCGTAATTAAAAATAAGCAATACCTGGGTATGATTATTGGCTCTGTGTTGTCACAGTTAACACATTCAAATCCTTGAAGAGTTGGCTTTACACCCTTTCTACAAATACTGCAAGCCTTATACCACCAACCACTTGAGACATCAACTTCCTTTATACGTGCGTCACAAGTGAAGCGTACATCCTAAAACAAAATAGAGGACCAATTTCAAAATAATATATATGACATAAAAGTTTAAACTATACCTATCTTCAAAACATGCTTACGTTGTTGTCATGAGGATTCAAGAATAAAAGCTCGGATATAGACTTCCTATTAGCATCTGCCTCGTCAGCCGCTCCTAGTGCAGCACCATCACTAGGTACGAGAAGAACCTCGCAACCTCTTCCTTGCAGGCTGAATAAACACATAATGATGCGAAAAGTACATCATGGGAAAATGTTGTGCCATATATAGTAACCAAATAAAGTGCATACATTACCTTGAACGAAAGGCATTAATCTCCGGAATATCAATGTTAATGTACCATTTTGTGGCAGCACTGCTCCGGCAGCTTGGAGCACCTATGTATTTATAAACACACATATGTTTGTTTACAATTATCATCTAATTTTTTAGCATGAACCAACAACGTACGACATGATATAAGATAAAGCTGACTTGAGAATAGTTTCATATTAAGGCCAGCAAAAACAATTATAACTGGTTCATCTTTACCAATAGTTTCAATAAGGAACTCATCTTCAAATGAAGTTGCATGCTCAGCCCATAAAGTAATCTCCAAGAGCCGATCGCTGTAAAATTATTGGTAAGAAACACTACGTTATTTTTTCGAAACCAGAAGATATGAACAAAAATATTTGCGAGAAAACAGACCTAAGGTCTCGTAATTCCACATTCCGCCTAACAGATGGCCCATTCAAACCGTTGCTTTGTACTAGAGGGTGCACAACCGTGAGTTGTCCAATAACATCTTTTAAAAAAAACAAAAGGAACCTATGTCATTGACTATAAAAATAACAAAAGTAGATGGGGAAATAAAATAAAAATATAATATTAAAAAGGGTCGAAATCCATACCTACTAAACCATTTGGATGCCTTGCCCTTTCATCCAAATCCTCAAAGTCCACGAAATTAAAAATGTAGAGTGGAAGACTACCAGATATCTCTGTAGGGATCTCTTCAACAATAGTCCATGGTGTAAAAAAGATGGCAAATGTGCTAGGCACAGCATTGAGCTTTCTTGTCTGTCTACTAACACGGAAATTCCGTAAGAAGTAGGCATGTCCCTCGACTATAGATGTTGAAAACTTCTGTATTTCATTTTCTCCTATGCAAGCTGTAATGCCTACCCCTAAGAAATTAAATCCATTCCATGGGAAATAAAAATAATGTCATCCATGTCCTGTAAATAAACTGATATAATTAATAGGATTAATTTTGTACCTCTTCATCGACCAAGATAAGTTCCAAAGCAGTAAAATCTCTCCCTTTGGAAGTTCCAGATAGATGCCATGTCCTAGCAACTCTGACCTTTATACGCCAATTATGCCTGGTGGAATTAATTTGTGATAGCAGACTGTACTCCATCGGAAGCTTTTAAGTGACAGGAAGGAAAGGAACAAACTGATTAACTAATTAATTAGTATAATCGAGATGTGGGATGTACATCGTAGGAAAAGCTGATGAGTATGTAGCAAGAAAACACTAAAAAATTGCAAAAAAATAGAGGCTCAAAATCAGGGTAAAAATTGGGAGTAAGAAGGAAGAAAAAACTTGAACATGGAAGAAGAAATACTAAAGAGATTGCAACACCTCTTTGTAAACAATGTTCTGGGTAATACTACAACTGGATTCCTTATCATCATCAATTAGAATTCTAAGCCCATTTCTAGAAGTGACACGGGATATAGCCACATAGAGTTGTCCATGAGTAAAAACTGGGCGTGGCAAATATAAACCAACGTTCTGCAAAGTTTGTCCTTGGCTCTTATTGATGGTCATTGCATAACAAAGTCGAACAGGAAATTGTCGGCGGCTAAGAACAAAAGGCCATTTAATGCTTGATACATGCAATACGATTCGAGGGAGAAGGACTTTATGACCTATATGTGAACCTGTAATGATTTCAGCCTCCAAAACTCGATCACCTAGCTGTCTTATTATAAGCCGCGTGCCGTTGCAAAGTCCAGCACTTTGATTTAAGTTACGTAACAACATCACAGGTGCTCCAATCTTTAATACAAGATTATGTGGAGGAATGCCTTTAAATTATAATGAATTTAAAAACTCAACTGGGTAAAGCAAGTCTAGATTACCATGCCCTCTCGAGGATTCAACCAAAGTATCTGAACTCAGGTAATTTTTTTCATGGCTAGGGACCAAAGAAAGAACGGCTGTTGATTTCATCGATAGTATCATTCTTTGGAGCAATAATAGCCCTCTCCCTTAAATAGGTTGGATTGGAATATGATATTTCCAAGTTTGGATAAGTGGATTTAATAATATCATCTATAGCAGAGTCCAATCTTGGAATTAAGATGTCATTTGGTATCTCTATCCACTCGGAGTCTCCATCATCACTCTGTGAACTACCTTTTGCAGTTCCATCACCAATACTCAACACCCATTCGTTAAATTATTAGCCGGTAAACCGCTATCTAACATCCTGAGCAATCGCATGTTCACCTTTAGACGTAAAACATTAATATGACTCCACAGGTATGAATTAGTTATTGATGCATCTATCGTCTCCAACCTACCCCCACCCTCGACTACCGGTAATACTTGCCTAAAATCTCCACCAAACAACATAGTCTTTCCACCAAACACCCTGTTGAAACATGAAGGATCTATTTTACCAAGAATGTCACGCATGCTGTGGTCTAGTGATTCAAAACAATACCGGTGAGTCATTGGAGCTTCATCCCATATTATCAAAGAGCACTGCACTATTAAATCAGCAAGGAATGTCCCTCTCTTGATATCACACATAGATGCCTCGTCAATGACTATAGGGATTTTAAATCGAGAATGTGCAGTACGACCTCCTCGGAGCAAGAGGGAAGCAACCCCAGAAGAAGCTACTGCGAGAACGATATGCTTTTCGGATCGTAGACGTGAAATAATAGTATTCCAAAGAAAGGTTTTTCCAGTGCCACCTTACCCATAAACAAAAAGGCATTCTCCTGTTCTATCATAGACCGACCGAATGACAGTATCATAGATGTGCTTTTGTTCCCCATTTAGTTGCTCGATCATAGTGTCATGCTCATTTTTAAGTTTTGCAACATCCTATGCCATTTCCTCAGCTAACAATCTATTTTTTACTTTACTTAAGAGACTTAGATCAAGTTTAGGCAAGCCATAATCACTCATGGAAGCACCATTTTTAGTAAACAAATTATCAAACTCCACTAAAACATGATTTTTCAAATGTTGTTCAGGAACTACATATAAAGGCAGTTGTATTATCGACTGAATTTTACGGTGGATATCATCAGTGAAGTAAATGTAAAACTCATTAAACAGGGAGAGTGCATCACAAACAGAGCAAAAAAGGATTATAGTAACAAATAGCTGTCGCGTCTGAGTAGCTGAACCCCATAGAGATGCTTCCCTAAGAGCCTCACGCCACTCATTGTCATCACCAAGTAGACCAAGTGCCTGACATGCATCCTTAAATGACGGGTATAAAACACCATGAACAGTTCGCAAATCTTCATACGATGTAGCCCCCTTGACAACATTTAGAAGCATACGCAGGTAATAAAGCTCACCACAACTAGGATTAATGTAGATAGCCCGACCAATTTTTTTTGCTGTCGACCTACGAGAATGCCAATGTTTTTCCTTTTTATCCCAAACCCACTTTGTTGGAAACTCTATATATGTTAGCTCTTGGGCATTTGGATATATCTTATTAGCAGAAAACCACTCAGTGAAAGTTGACTTTCTTGATCGGGGGTCATCTACAATATCAACTAATGATCGCTTAACTGGGTACACAATGCTATTCATCAAGGGAAGATGTACAGCTAATCTCTCAACTGCTGGTACTCTATAATGTATATCAAATTCAAACAAACGCCAAACAGCCTCATGCGAAGATAAATAACGGCAATCAATGTATTCTCGGACCTCATCAACATCGTTAGTTTGTTCTTTCACACTCGAGTTTTCGGCACTAAAGTCATTGCTATTAACTCCAGCCTCTAAATTCCTTGTAGGGTCGTGAGCGCCAAAGCTCTCAATTACAGCCCTAACACGGTCTGGGCCTTTAGTAATATATTTAAACAAGTATTTTATAAGATGTGTCTTATTGCACCACTCGACATTTATATGAGCTTGAAAACGCTTTAATAGTTTCAAGTTATATGGCACAACTCAAGCGTTGTCCAAATTAACCCCATACCGCTCAACAAAGTTGCCCATTTCCGCACGGCGCCTATACTGCACAAAACCATCCTCACCCACGACTGTGTCATCCTGGTAATTTTTTGGGAAAAATTTTGAGCACTTGCCATCTTTCATGCATTTGCATTGTTTATTTAAATCCCCACAAGGACCATGCACCATAAATTCATCGACAAGTCTATAATCCTCTGGGTCTGACGACCTATTGGGTATCTCTGCACATATTATTGAATTAATGAAGGAGGGATGTGGGTCTTTAGTATTACCTTGAAGCCAAACCAAAATATGGACGTGAGGTACACCACGCTTCTGGAACTCAATGGTGTATAGAACGGAAATACAGGAAGAAAATAGTAAGGTGTGATAATATATATCTATGCACACACAATACATACATTATAGGCTAAAGCACCAAGTTGATACAATAAATTAGCCCTTGATCACTGCAAAATGGTGACGAATAGACTAACAACTTTCTACATTTTTTTAACTACACAGGCCACTCAAAAAATCATGTTGTAATATGTTAATTATAGCTTACATAATTAGTAGCTGGTTAAACTAACCAAATCCCTGTGTAGCTTGATGGGGTAGGTACCTACTGGGTTTCCACACGTGAATTTTTTGATGTTACTTAACAACCAAACAAAAGGGCATCGGTGACACATATCGATGCATGCATGCCTAGCAGCACGTGGAGAAGTAGGATATAGAAATTGCACATAGTACAAACAAATAGAGCAAGAGTAGAGATCCCTATTGTATACAGAGTAGGAGCAAATAATGTGTGCATAGTACAGCATTGATGAGTGCAAATATTTTCTCTTCCCTGACTGGAGTAAATAATATCTAATTTGGTAAATATTATATGCCACACTTATGAATTAATATTTAGCAAATATTCATAAGAAAGCTTAATTAATAATTTGAACTTGCGCTATATATCTTTTTTCAGCTAAAAAAAATTCTGGAACACCATTAATAGTAATCATACCTGCCCGTGCCTTCCCAAAATAAGTACCCTTCTTCAACACAGAAACAAGTTCGTCCACCTTCAATTTGAAAACTCTACTTACTATATCAGGTCTATCTTCTGGTTTTTGCCCTGGAATAAATGCAAGAGCATCAGCTATTTCCTGCCACTTTGGATTACAAGTAAAAGTAATAAAAAGGTCTGGTGGCCCATAAAACCTACAAATTGCCATTGCATCTTGGTAATTTTGTACCATATATCTTTTACTTCCTGTAAAGCTAGCAGGCAAAATAACTTTCTTACCAACATTGTTTCCATCAACATCACCCTTGTGCAAGGCATCTTGGATCCCCTTGTAAATCTCGGACCTTAAATTCTTGTTGTTTCTAATGACAAACCTAAGTCTATTTTACTCCACTGATGCAAAAGCGTCAACTATATATTGCTGGAACAGCCGGCCACCGCTAATCAATGTTATTGCCTCACATCTACGCTGCTGCAACTGGAAAGCATAATATTCAAGCATTGTAACCTCATCCCTCTTTTCAACCCGCAAGACCCCAGAATGGTTGTATTTATTTTTTAGCTTAAACCCTTGCTCACCATAAGGGAAAAGAATAGGATACTGCAAAGTCATATAATTAGCATGGAGGTTACTAATTCTACGTAGACCACCACCTCTCTCCTGAATTATTACATCAGGGCTCTTATTTTTTTCTGAAAAATCACCTACCACTAGAGCAGCTATCTCAGATCCAGTCGGTGCACTATATTGTGGCGCAATTCTAGAGCGTTCATGCAATAGCCTAAGACGCAAAGGTTCACTCTGCCCTTTTTGTAGAAGATCCCTAGCAGCCCTAAATGATCTTACCAACTCATTTGATTCATCGAACATTCTTATTAAACCTTCAACTATCTTTTTGTCGACTCCATTATCATCATCACAATCCCTATCTCTATCAAAAATTGATATGCGATTATGGACCTCATTCTCAGTATCAACAATGTAAAGTTGTGCATACCCTAGAGACTCACCTTCTTCAGGAAGTAAAGATCCAATCCTATGATGAACCTGGCCATTAATTTTGAACACGTATGGCCCCGGGGCTTTGTTTATACCATAGTCAATTTTAGCACCCAATGACGTGAAAGCGAACATAGAATTATATGATCTAATAGACTTAAGGAAGTATTTGGATAAAATGTCACCATTTGGATCTAGCAATTTAGCCAAAAAAAGGTGGAGGATGTTTCAAATATGCAAGCAAACCTTACCACCCCTGCAGCACAGATGAAAGCGAATATGACCCCGGCCACTTGAATAAGACCTCTTCACACACTCCTGATACCAAAACTGGGCACCACAATATTGACACATGTGGACAGGAGGTCCGTAGTAGGAAATCTCATCTGCAAGGGCAACTGGAAACAAAGCACCATTAATTATTAAGGTTGCATTAATTTAAGAGACCATCCTAGCACCTATATATACTTTTAATTTAATAATTATAGTGAGTAATAATGTCACATGGGGAATCATTTTATTTAATTATTCATGTGTTCAAACAAAATTTATCATTCATGTATCGTATTGCACATGAGCCTCATAGTGTTCTCATCATTTGATGATAAGGAATAAATGGGACTTAAACATATAAAATACCCTTGTAATAGATAACTCATAATAAGTCATCTTTCTTAGAGGCATGTAAGAATGCATATTATATATAGAAATCCAAAACTACGATGCATCAAAGGATGTTACCTGGAACTTGTTGTTTAGAGACTGGTTTTTTTTAACTCAGATGAACAATTTCCTAATTTGAGAGGTAACACAGGTGTTATTAATGTAATAGATAATAGAATAATATATTATTGTATTGTATATGAGTCACCTACCCACCTTTCTTTGCTTTTATTATGGATCTCCAACGTTGCTGCCTTTCACGTATTGTGCCCCTAGTAGAGTGTGAACTCACACCTGCATTTAAAAAGGTATTATTTGATATAGCAGATTATATATCCAAATTACATATAGTTTTGAGCACATAAGCACGGGTTTTCAGTTTGATTTATAGATAATATGGGCGTGATCAAAGCTTATACTAAAAAATGTGACATCAACCCAATAAAAGTAAAATATGAAGGCACCTGTTGTAAGAATAGCTTGCTTTCCAGACGCACGCTTTCTTTTTCGACTTGTGGGCAGCATACTATCCATAAAACATAATTTTCTCTATAAACACCAATATAATATGTATAAATGAGAGAAAGATATCCAGATTTATTTAACGAAGTATTAGAAAACACACTAAACAACCTCAGCATGAGCAACATTAATGGAATAAACCGAGCAGTAGGTAGAAAAGTCTAATGTACGAACCACCGTAGTATTGTTTTCTTATTATCCATGTTAAATCACTTTAATCAGTCGAGTTAGACCAGTAGTTGTTAATATAATCACTTGTTGTTAGGCAGGCAAGTTAAGCATATAAATCAATAGTTCGTTCATAAGCAGTTCAAAGTTAGTTAAGTTAGACCAATAGTTGTTAAGATAATCACTCGTTGTTAGGCAGACAAGTTAAGCATATAAATCAATAGTTCATAAGCAGTTCAAAGTTAGTTTTCAAAAAAAAAATCAAGATGCATCAAAAGTTAGCATCAGTAGCAACAACACAAGTTAGCATCAGCAGCAGCAACAATGCTATAGTCAGCCAAGTTGCAACACAAGTTAGCACGGACCAGATAGCCTCATCATATAGATTTTGTATGTTAATTCTAATGCTATTTATTTAACACTATTTCTTAAGATGCCATAGTCGGCATATAACACCTAATACACTTGTAGAACGTACCTTAATTTTGGACTGCTATAGATAGCCTAGATGAGAACAATTTCTCAAGAAAAACTACCTATCGGGTGCTCAATGGCTTGTGCTTGTGTGGGTATGCTGGTGTAACAAGGTAGTGCTGCTCTTATATAGGACGAGGGAGTGAGGCCATCGTGCATTCGTGCACCCTGCAAACTTGCTGCATGGATGGCCAATAGCATCCATCCTTATCCATGCATGCACCCTCAGACAAAAAGCAGTGCAGAGATCACGTGGGTTATGGCCTCATACATTTTGCATTGTATACACTTGTAATATGATAGGTCATTGTCAAGCACAAGTATCTGTTGCATTCCAGTGGGATATGCATTCCAGTGCATGCATAATCTGGCAAATTGCATCCGAACTGTGTATGACATATCGAACGATAGAAACAAATTGCACTGACGTGGACATAGAAGGAGGCCTTGCGGATGGCGCGGCCTCATGCATTCCAGTGCATGCATAATCTGGCAAATTGCATCCGAACCGTGTATGACATATCGAACGATAGAAACAAATTGCACTGACGTGGACATAGAAGGAGGCCTTGCGGACGGTGCGGCCTCATATTCCTGATTTTTAGGCCGTATATTCTTCACTGTTGTCCGTTGCTGTGAGCAGTGATTACAATTTCGGTAATTTCGCTCCTCTTCCACAAGCAAATATCGCGGCTGAAATTTTTGGTTTTTTTCCATTTTCTTTTCATGAATTTGGTCAAAGTTTATTCCAATACTGTCAAATTCGTTAAAATTTCAAATAATTTCACACAAAAAATATTTTTAGACTTAGCCCTCCAAAATATAATCATTATTTATTAAAGTTAAATACATTGAACAAACAGAAAACTGGTCATTCAGATGATAGTTCCATCTAAAGCAAACACTCTGTTGATTTAACTAAACATGCACAATAGAAGCACACAATTCATACCAAGATGCTAGATTCTGACCAACTAAAGCTCTCTTAAAAGAAACATTTAGCGAAATAGATCTCATAACATTAGAAACTGAAGCACTTCTCCTTTTGAACAATAGCAAATAAAGATGGATACTTATCTCTAAAAGCCAAGTTACCTAATCATTTATCTTCCAAAAATCTAATTTGTTCCCCATTATTCACAATCCAGGAACCCATGTTTAAGAAAGTGTCCTTGATTTTCATAAGACCTGACCAAAACTGAGAATCCCCTTATTTCCTATCAACCTAGCTTATAGACAGGTTAGAAAGATATTTCCTTTTCAATAAGTCCTGCCAAACCTCTTGCTCATTTATAAACTTAAACAACCATTTACTGAAGAGACATTTATTTTGGATTTCCAAATTATGACACCGAAACCTCCGTGACCTTTGGGTTGGCAAATATTATCCCATCTTATAAGTCTGTACTTTTTATTATGATCATCTCCTTGCAAAAACCAATTTTTTGAAGAACCCCTTTTGGAATTAAAAAAGATATCAGCTAAACTTGAAAGTACAGAGTTAATCAAACCAATATTCCCCCAATAAACATATGGTCAATAATTTTCCAATCTTTATTACCAAGCTTTCTAAAATGCATTGGAATACCAAGATATCTAACAAAAAAGGTACCTAGCTTACAACCAAAGAGATTAGAATATTGTTCACAATAATCCTTTGCCTGACCAAAACAAAATAATTCACTTTTGTGAAAATTTATTTTCAAGCCAGATAGCTTTTCAAACACAGATAAAATCAATTTCAGATTCATGGCTTGTTGTAAATCATGCTCCGAAAAAAATGATACCATCATCTGCATATTGCAAAAATACATAAACCATCATCCACCAAATACGGAATTACCCCATTAATAAAACCAACATCTTTAGCCCTCCTAATTAGTAAAGCTGCATATCAACCACTATATTAAAGAGAATTGGAGATAAAGGGTCCCCTTGCCTAAGCCCTTTATAAGTTTGAAAATTATTACCAACCTGATCATTTACTTTTATCCCAACATGACCACCTTGAACGAAAGAAGCTATCCATTGACACCATTTAGGTGAAAAGCCTTTCATCCTCAATGTTTGTTGTAGAAAAGACTATTTAACCTTGTCATAAGCTTTCTCAAAGTCAATCTTAAAGATTATAGTATTTTTATACTTACGATGCAATTCATGTATAGTCTCATGAAAAATAACAACCCCTTCCATAATATTTCTCCCAGATTGAGTAGTACTAATTATCTTTTGAGCTACTCCAATAATTCTATTAGTAGCAACTTTCGTAAACATTTTGAAACTAACATTAAGTAAACAAATAGGCCTATATTGTTGAATTTTCATGGCCTTCACGCACTTGGGCAGAAGAAAAATAGTACCAAAGTTAAGAAAGAATAAAAGCAAAGTACTATTATGAAAATCTTTAAAAAGATCTAACAAGTTAGATTTAATAATATTCCAAATAACATGGTAGAACTCAGCTGGATATCCATTAGGACCCGGAGCCTTATTTTGTTCCATTTGGAATATTGCCTCTTTAATCTCATTCTCGGTAATTCTTGTGTTAAAGCGTCATTCTCCAATTCAGATACTTGAGGAATATCATCAATTTTTTCCTCATCAAGCTGAAGAACAGAATCATTAGGAGAACGAAATAAACCTTTATAATAAGTGATAATATGCGATTTTAAATTTGCATCACTATTTATTAAATGATCACCATCTTGTAATTCAAACATTCTTGTTTTTATGTGCTTACCATTTGCAACTAACTGAAAATACTTAGTATTAGAATCTGCCTCCAAAATATTTTTAGACTTAGCCCTCTGATACAAAAAAGGTATGGAAATTCCAGAAATTTCGGTCCAAAATAAAATTGAAAACCCTGGCTGCCAGTAGGTGCCTACATATAAACTATTTTGCTTCTTTCTAATATATCGATGCGCATAAGAATTCCCAGTCTTTAGGCCGAGTACATGGCTAACGAATTTATACAGGCATGCACCAACATGAATTTATACGGCCCATTTCTCCCAACCCGGCACCTCCTCCAACTCCAGTCCATTCTTGGGCCTGCGGCCTGCCCAAAAATCCTTTCGCCGTCTCGGCGGAAACCGGCTTCTGCTAAGCGCTGCTGCAAGCTGCAACTGCCAAGTTTACTCGCCTGCCTCGCCGGAGCATTGCTAGTTCGTCCCCAGCGGCAGCAGCGTAGCTCTACCAGAACCTACCGATCTACTACTAGGGTGAGGACTGAGGAGACAGACCATAGCTAACTATAGCAGATGTAATTAGCTAGGTAAGGCTAAACCGAAGCAAGAACTGGTGAGATCAGATTCGGATTCCACCAACCAGGGGCGGATCTACCATGGGGGCGGGGGGTCTCGAGACCCCACTACCATCCCCGGAACCATGAAGACCCTCCTACGTCCCCCTAAAAATTTCATCTATAGATACTCGGGATGTGGGGACTAGAGGCTCTTACTAGTTTATGCAGCCCCTACTATTATTTTTTTTGATCCGCCCCCGCCACCAACCAAAAAACTGATCAGAGCCCCTTGCTTGCCTTGAAGTCTCCACTCCTCTTGACTCGCCCTCTTTTTTTTTTTCTTTGATTTTTTACCTGCATCACAGTATTGATGGTTTTGTTTCCTCCTGCAGATCCAGAGTTGAGAGTGCCCAACCTAACCTAAAACCCTAGAAACCATCGATGAGTGAATGGTCAACATGTGGTCCTTTGTTTGTCTCTTCGGACATATGATAACCAAACATAGTGAACAAGCCTTGCATGTTTGTAGATCATAGGATGCTATGTTGTATATTTACTCCTCTCAAGCTGCGTTGTCGACTTTCCAGTGGTGCTCCCTCCGATCCGTTCAGAAGAAAAAAAAACGGATACTAAGTAATTATTGTTAGCACTCCTTGTAATAGTTATTAAATGCAGAGAAGAACTCTCGTTATCCTTCAATCTCCATTTCTCACTCTCACTCGTAGTGTAATTTTCACCAATAACCCTTGTTTTATACCAAGGTGATTTTTAATTGTTAATTGACATGATGCTTGCATTCACTGATATAGAATGCAATTAGGGAGTTTCATTGTTGTCCTGCCACTGGGTGATCCCTATAAAAACGCCATCTTGCGCCTCTTCTCAGCCAAAGTGCATGCTTTCTCCGAGCCTTGGAGGAAAATTTCTCCAGGATTAGCAGTTCCCTCTCCACAATGCTGTCCTACCGCTGGATCCTGCTACTCTCAGTCGTCGTCGTTGTCACCGTTGCTGCGGAGCTCCCGCATGCGTCAACCACCTTCAAAACCTTGACGGGTAAAATTTAATCCCTCAATAGCAAGCTCGATCTAGCTCCTCGTAGTTGTTATCTATTAGGAGTATTTCCCGGCTCTGTTCATGTCAGGACTTTTAAGGACCTGAATTCTGATATCTGAACCAGGTGGTGTTTGGGTTTGTTGCAGCGAGTTGGTTTTCCTTGTAATCTTGATGGGAATACTGTTAATTTTGTCCCATGTCTGAAAGGCCATGAGCATGCCTGAAATTAAAATTTTTCGGCACCTGTTGCTTGCTTATTATTGTTCATGTCCTTTTTTCAACCTGCTAATTATACTGTTCTACGAGTCAATGCCTCAATGGTTACCTTGTGATTTCCTACTTGTTTTTTTTTTAATTTGCATCATGAAATATACATATCAACAAGCATTTGTTGGTTGTGCAGGTAATGCTCCTCTTGTTATTGCTAGAGGTGGCTTTTCAGGATTGTTTCCTGATTCCAGCCAGTTCGCTTTTGGTTTTGCCTTGTCTGCTACCTCGAGCGACACAAGCTTGTGGTGCGATGTGCAACTGACGAAAGACGGTGTTGGCATTTGCCTCCGAGATGTACTTATGCAGAATGGCACCACTATCAGCAAAGTTTATCCAGGGGCGAAACAGACATACAGAATCAATGGTGTGCGAAAAACCGGATGGTTCCCTGTGGACTATAACATGTCTTCGCTGAGCAATGTTTTTTGTGAGTTCAAACCATTTTCAGCTGCTTGCTTACTGTTATTGCATTGCCATAACATGCATGCATAGATACATACTTCCAAATCTCAAATTTTGTAGATAATGAAAATGATTCACACTACGTACCGCCATGTTAATGTTATCCTGAAATATCCTCTTGTTAGCTTTATGTTGTTTTTCATGTGGCCAAAACTGGATGTCATCGATCCTTGTATCCCTTATTTAAGATCATAGATCCTTTTTAGTATGCTTTAGATATTGTATCGAGCTATTTTTGTTATTATTTTCTTTTTTCTAGGATGACTTTAATAGTACCCTTTTGTAATCAGTACTCATATCTACCGTTGGGCAGTACAACAGGCACTTTTTTATCGTACGGACAAATTTGATTTCTGCAACTTCCGCATCTTTTCTGTCACGGGCTTCATGTCCTTCGTCAAGCCATCATCTCTTTGGTTGAATGTTGAGGTAGGGTTTGCTAGCTGTTCTTTCAATCTAAACGTATAAATTATTATATCTATTGTTACTGATTCATCGTGCTTCATGTGTCCTTTCGAATTAAGATAACTTCCTTTTCATTTCCGCAGCATGATGTTTTCTACACAGAGCATGGTTTGAACATGACAAATTACATTCTTTCAGTACAGAAGCTTGGCTTTGTGAAGTACATCTCATCACCTGAACTACGTTTCCTGCAAAAACTATCAGGAGGCATTAATCATAAAGTGAAGCTAGTCTTCCGCTTTCTTGATAAAGCCGTTTCCGATCCTTCTACAAATAAAACATATGACTCTATGCTGAGTGACCTGGCATTTATTAAAACAATTGCTTCTGGTATAATGGTTCCCAAAAGCTATATATGGCCAGTGACAAGTGATAACTATATTCAGCTTCCCACAGAGATTGTCAAAGATGCGCACGATGCAGGTTTAGAAATATATGCGTCTGATTTTTCAAACGATGGAATTTTTCCCTATAACTACAGTTATGATCCTTTGGAGGAATATCTGCCATTTGTCAGCAATGGCGGCTTCTCTGTTGATGGTGTATTAACGGATCACCCACTTACTGCTTCAGAGGCTATTGGTATGTGTCTATCTTTTGTTGCTTTGGTTACACTAATGTAATTTTAATCACCATTATTTTGTCAGTTTCACCATAGCAAATAACTCAACAGGCAATTCTTGAAAGCTTTCTTGGATCTAAATTTTGCTAAGATCAGTCAATTTGATTGATTAGTAATCACATTCACATAGTGGGCGGACGCAAATGGTGTCTAACGTACTTTAAAAAACCATGTTATCTACTCTTTTGGAGGAGCATTGGAGCATTGATGTCCTTCTCATATTGTATAGTAATACATTTTTTGTTTCATTTATATATATGCTACCATGTGAGCTACGAGATTGCTTAACTTTCGCCAGTCATCGATCACTGTTGTGCTACCTTTTGTTTATTGTTGTTGTACACAAATAAGAATCGAGAATTAATGCATTTGAGTCGACATTTGCACAGGCTGTTTCACAAATTTGAACACAAGCAGGAAAACAGATCATGGTATGACACATTTAGCTGCAACCTACCCGCAGTATATGTTCTTGCAGTTATATTTGAATTCCACAGGTTTGATGTCGTTTTAATTATCGATCACATTGTTTATAAACAGGGAATATATTAATTATCTCACATAATGGTGCTAGTGGAGATTACCCGGACTGTACGGATCTTGCCTACGAGAAGGCAGTGACAGATGGTGCAGATGTCATTGACTGTTCCATCGAAATGACCAAAGATGGAATTCCTATATGCACGAGTTCTATTAACCTGTATGATAGTACAGATGTTCAGAACTCGAAGTTTAGCTCACTTGTTTCTGTCGTTCCAGAAATTCAGACTAAACCAGGAATATTCACGTTTAACCTCACTTGGGATGAAATTAGCACTTTGAGACGTGAGTTTCCTTATCATTTTTTATTACAACTCTTTATCATTTTATTGAAATGTTTTTAACATTGTTTTTTCTCGAAAAGAGTGTTATATGACTTGTAATTTGTACGCAGATGGCATATATACAAACATAAAAAATTCATACGTTTTTTTTTCTGCAGCGAAAATATCTCACCCGTACTATGATTTTGTAAGGAACCCAAGGTACGCAAATCAAGGAAAGTTGTTCAAGTTATCTGACTTTTTGACATATGCAAAGAACAAGGATTTATCCGGCATCATGATAATCATCAAGGTGATCATAACTCCGTTTTTTGCAATTTTTTTAGCAGTCATTTTCAACAGTTTCGCCGTTACCCGTATAGAGGAGATTTTAGCACTTATTTTCATTAAGGTGATCACCATGAAAAAAAAATATCCGACACATGGAGCCATTTTTTCTTAGTTTTCTCCTTTCTACAAAAATCATCAGTGAAAATTGATCGATCGACCTTCTGAAGTGCAGAATGCTGCATTTATGGCAAAATCATTAGGATTTGATGTCGTTGATCTTGTAACAACTGCGTTGAGTAATGCTGGCTATAACAACATGGACCCAACTACCAAGAACAACAAGGAGATTATGATTCAGTCTAAAGACAGTGCTGTTCTCGTCGAACTGAAGCAGAGGTTAACGCAATGCAAGCTTGTCTACTCGCTTCCGTTAAAAGTTGGGGACGTTTCTGATTCCTCCGTAGCAGATATCAAGAAGTTTGCAGATGCTGTTATTGTTGACAGGGAATCTGTTTTTGCTGAGAGCAAAGGTTTTATTCTTAGGAAAAGCAAGGTTGTGGAAGATGTGCAGGCTGCAGGGTTAGCTGTGTATGTAGAGGTATTCCGCAATGAGTATGTATCACCACCGGTGGATTTCCTCGCAGATGAAACAGTGGAGATCAACAGCTACGTTCAGATGGTTCATGTTGATGGCTTCATAACTGACTTCCCCAAGACAGTTAGAAGATACAAAAGTAAGTTTACTACTACTCTCTAGCTGTAAAGTAGGTACTCAATTATTCTATTGTTTGCCACAATATGCCGTACGTGTTTATTTCTTTTAGGTCACATAATCCCAGATATTATGGTACTAGAATTTTACAGAGCCACAATTAATTACTGGCAGTGAACACTTGTACACGCCTAGGAGATGGCACGTCTACATCCATGAAGCTTGTGCCAATTGGCAACCTCGCGCAGCTACTCGACGCGGACTGCACCGGTGGCATGCCGCCAGCTCTGGCACCAATGCCGGTGCTCAACTCATCGGACGTCATTGAGCCACCTCTCCCTGCTGCCGAGCCCAAGAGTGCAGGTAGCTCTGGCACCAATGCATGTGATGTACTGGCTCCTCCTCCCCTCTTCAGCAGGGAGTACGTTCTGACGATGGTCACGCTGCTGCTACTCCTGCTGCTGTAAGCGCCGCCATTTTGCTGGCATCTCTGCTCATCTGAGCTATCCTAGCTGATGGACGACAATTAAGGCTGAAATATTCTCCATTGCATTAACGACGGACAGTGTGGTGCTACTATATATAACTTGGCTTTATAATGGTGCTTTTTATCTATTGGCTCCAACTCCAGGCTGGGTCTGACATCAATTCATCTTAGTATGAATGGGTGGATATCAGAATGTGTTGATTGCCATTTGCCACAACAATTTCTCACTTTCCGCAGCTTAGTTTGGACTGAGATACATGTATGGTTCTGCCTCCGCAACTACAATTATCTCATCCAGAGAGTGCTTGAGATCACACATAATTAACAGTCATCTTCTCGCTCCAAATCCACTAAAAATAAATTGCAGGTTTCCGTACCGCATGGCCGATCATGACATCTAGCTAAAGATTAGGCATTAAACATTATTATCAGAAACATTAGTGTGAAACAAAAAAATATCCAGTCAAAAATTGAAACATTTTCAAGAAATTAGAAGAAAAACTAATGGCATATATTTTGCAACTTAAGGAATAATAACTGAAACATTCTACGAAGTAGGAGCAGTAATCAACATATAAATAAATAAGTTGAAATATCATCAAATCGCTATTACCGATTTGATGTCATCCACTTAAACGCAGATAAAAATGTGAAAAACCATCAAATAATGGTCACAACATTTTGCTAAATTGACACAAACGCCATCAACTTTGAAAGAACCCGCGCGTTTGTGTCAGTTCTTTTCCATGAACCCGCGCGTCCATGGACACATAAACAACTTTGAGAGAATGTGCACACTCGATAAAACTTTAAATAATACTTTTTGTACTGTGCTTACTGGCAAACATAACATCCCAGGCATAACATCCTAGGCAGTGGCGAACCTACAACAAAATTTTTTTTCAGGGTCCAATACATAGTAATTATCTAATTATTCACTCATATACTAATCGTGAATTTGTCATAGCATAAATTAGCTAGGATTTAATATTTTTCCCGGGGTCCTGTAACCCCCGTAAAATGCATGTGGGCATGCCACTGATCCCAGGAAAGAAATTATGCAAGTGAATGTTTTTCTACCCTGTAGTTTAATAAATGGTTTCACTTATTACTCATTTATTCATTCCTCATATAACGGTCCAGATCATCTCCATCAGATCTAAAGTCCCATATCGCTCCCACCTTCCCTCTCTCCTCTCTCCCACTCCACACCCGTACCTCCCCGAACCCTCTCTCGGTCTCCCCCTTACACATGCGACCCTCCTCTCCCCCTATCGCAACCCTAAAACACTGTCGCCGCCAACACCATCGCATTGCCGCGCCCGCTGACACTTCTCTCCCCCTCTCATGCCGCTCCCTCCCATAACCCTATATCACCACTACACTCGCCGCCTCAACCCGCAATCGCACACTCCTGATGCTTCGCCCACCCAACGCACCCACTCTGTAGTCGCCCTCAACAGCTCCTTTCCCCGTGCAGTACACTGCCGCCAGAGCCAGAGGAGGCGTGGGAGAAGGACTGGCGTGAGAGTTAGGTGGGGAGCAGCCCCGGCATGGGCAGCGATGGGGAGTACCAGTGGATGGAGCATAGGGGCGGAGGTGACGCTGTAGTTTCGGAGGACGACATTGTGGAGGGGTCAAGGCCCGAGGTTGATAGCGCGGCGTGAACCTCTTGGGTCGGTGTTGTGGCGGCAGAGGAGGCGGTTTACGAGTTCCATGGAGGAGCCGAGGGTGGGGTCGGGCGCATCCACCGTCTCTCTCCAGCATGCCTGATGATGCCTCCACTACGACACGCCACCAGCATGTCTCTCCAAGGGCCACGGTCACACCCTCCATCACGCTCCACTGAACCCGACAGAATTTGGTGATCGTGCTTCTAGTTCTTCACTCACTGGTCTAGAGGATACGGGTTGGCTTCTCGACATATGTCAAATTCTCATGAATTTCGTTGTGGTTAGGACTTTCCTGTTCCTCGGATACTCTTAAAGATTTCTGTTGTCGATAATTAAATCATAACATCTGACCGTCAACGCCTGCATATAATGAAATAAAATATGGTATCCAACTTAGTGGTAGGGATTATTACTAATCATTTCCACTAGTGTTGGTGAAATATGTGTATGCAAGTATTTTAAGGAGAGAATACACTCGCCATGTGATGAGATCACACCTCCCGACAATCAAGACACGTTTACACGAATTGTAGGACCCATATATCAATTAAAATGTAACGCCCCGGCATTCGTTAACCGACAACGCCAGTTAACTCATGACGAGGTGCTACGCATTACCTGTGATATAGTACCAGTCCCAGGATACACTAGCTGGTACTCACAGAATAAACATGGAATCAAAGTAGATTAATATTACAACACTGCGTTTTGGTCCTTACATAAGTTGCTATCTCGGACAGGCCCAGAGATGAGCAACGCACAATACAAAAGTCCATAAAGCAAAAGTCAAAAGCAGCGGCAGCTAAGCGTCTAGGCGACCATCTCAATCCACAGGCGACGGCTTGGGGCTAGGCACGATCCTTCTAGAAGTCCTCGTACTCGGCTTGCTCCTGGAGGTACTCCTCAGCGGTCGGGTCGACGTCTTCTTCTTCAACTTCTATAGATATATTATATATAGCAAGGGTGAGTACTTCACGTACTCAGCAAGCCGGGGAAAGAATGACATGCTTGGTTAAGACAAGGAGAGCTAGGGTTTTATTTGCGAAAGCAGCCTTTTTGGTGAAAGCGATTTAGTTCACAAAACTCTAGTGAGTGAATCAAGTTTTAGTTGTCGGGAGGAGGCTCACGCCTCGACCCATTCCACAAGTTGCTTTGCAACAACTTGTCACGATTAACGAACAACAATTTATTTGTCTCCTCCATTAGTTCCTTCTCACTTTCACAACCACACATGGTCCACACAGTCATCTCAGGACTGCAACGCCATCATGGCCCTAACAACAACTCGGTGTCGGACGACACCCCAGGTCACACAGACCCGTTCCTAACCACAAAGGTTAGCCGTTTGCCACACAGGCAAACTCTGGAAACGAAACCCTTCCCACCAACCATTTTCACCAAACATTTGTCAAACAAATCTACGCTATGAGAAACACCTTACACTCACCCTTGACCGTGGGCACAACTGTTCGAACAGTTCATTAAACTCTGCAGAGGTTGCACGCTTTACCCACACGACACGAAACTGATATCGTTTACCCGTCGGCAACGAAAGTTCGTGATAAGGCCTTTCCAAAGCTAACCCATGAAAATCGCATGCCACCTAGTTGGGCTAAGATCCATAGCCGAGTATCAGGCAAATCCAGTCGTCGTCCACCCAGGAAATACCGAGGATGCCTCCTACTCCTACTGGTACCATGCCACAATAGAGGCAAAAAGACACCCATGATGGGCAAAACATGCGTAACACTTCATCTCCTCATCCTCGGCATTCCACAACCATTGGCACACCAACTCCCATGTGATAACGATTTACTTAGCCAGAGGCATCCCATAAATACCCGTGTGGTCGCACTGTAACGTGTTCGGATGGACTTCCCAAAGGAATCGGTCCTTAACGATAACACGTAGCCAAACCACAAAGGCTTGACTCCGCATCATCACCATTTTCGCAACACACTTTATTTCACAACACCTCGGTACAACGTACCGGATTTTTAAGCATAAAGTTTGGAAATACCCAAGTTTCCCACACGGCAACAACGTGGGCATGGCTAAGCGAACTACCTCGGTAATCGTATAACGATACCGGCGTAAACATTTGTGGAGCTATCAAAGGTATGGAATCATCAACCTATGAATTATAAGTGCGACTACTAGGTTGGTCCGTCGGTTGTATAAACAATCCGAGGCCTAAACATGTTAATCGTGTGTACTAAGCAATGCATTTTTCAAACAACATATCATTGCAAATATAGGGGCAATGTGATCAAAGAGGCTTGCCTTGCACAAGGTGAGGGTCTTCTTCTTGGAAACCGGCGTCCGGAGCGTCCTCGTACACGTGCTCTATACGCGGAACGGAGGACAAATAAATAAAAAGGCAATAAAACAAGCTCAAACCAAATAAACAAGTGTGCCACTGTGTAGATCTCAAATTTAGAAAAATTTAGGAATTTGAATGAGGCCAAACGGAGTTACGGTTGAATTTCTATGAATTTTCAAAGATTAAAGGATTTTCTGGAATATTCCGTTAGGGTTAGGGTTTGGGTTTGGGGGGCCGACATGTCAGAGAGAGGGAGAGAGAGAGGTGTGGGGGTGGGGCCTACCTGTAAGGGGAGGGCTTCTTCCTCCTTGCTTCACCGAGCTCGGCTCGGCCGGCGGCGGGGAGCGGCGGCGGCCGGTGGTGGCGGCGGCCGGGAGGGGAGGGGGAGGCGGTGGCGGCCGGAAGAGGAGAGGAGGAGACGGCGGCGGCCGGAGAAGGTGGGGTAGGCGGCGGTGGCCGGAGAAGGTAGGGGCGCTGGTGAGAGAGAGAGGGAGAGAGGGAGGTCGCCGGCGGGGTGGGGGTGCGGCGACGAGGGGAGGGGGTTCTCCCCCTTTTATAGGCGGCGCACGGTGCGGGGAGGAGCACCAATGGGACGGCGACGTGGGCGCGGGGCGCGAGGCGTGGGTGGATAATGTCATGGATTTATTGTAGCGAATAAAATATTTTACCTTAATGTCATGGATTTATTTAGATAATAATAATAAAAAAATTAAATTATAATTCTCTGCACATATGGGTGGGCGTAACGAATAAAAACAATATAAAATTTCGGACAAGATTTAGGGCGGAATAATTGTAAAATCGAGTTTATTTCATCATGCGAGAGAGTTATAAATTTGGACAAAATACAATACAATGCTAATAATAATAATTACAAAAAAAATAATATTTATTAAAAAAAAGAGAAATGCTACTGTTCATCTTCCCCGATGAATCATAGCCTAACCTAACCCTAACCCTAGCTCTGCCGTGCACCAGCTGCCCTCGCGCCGTCCCGCGCCGCGCGCGCCCACGACCGGCCGCCCGCGCCGCACGCGCGCCTGCCGCCGCCGCTGCCGCCCGCCAGCGCCGCGCGCGCCACGCGCCACACCGCCGTACCTCGCCCACGCCGCGCACCATGCCGCGCCCACGCCCGCCCCATACAGCCGCTGACGCCGCCCCATACCGCCTCACCATGCCACCGCCGTGTCCGCCGTACGTCGGCCGTACGCGCACGCACGTCGCCGCCCTCCTCCTCTTCCTGGCCGGCCTATAAAAGCCCCAGCCAAGCCCTCCTCTTTCCCCATCCCCCTCCCTTCCGATTTCCCCTCTTCTTCCTCACTCTGCCGCGCCGCCGTGCGCCGTCGCCACCACCTCTGCCGCGTCGCCGCCCGGGCTGCCGCCGGCCGCCGCCGCTGCTCGCCGTCCTCAGCCGCCGCCGCCACAGGCAAGCCCCCTCTTCCCCCTCCCCTATCCTCTCCCCTTGCCGGCGTGCTGTAAGAGAGAGAGAGTAACAGAGAAACAGAGGCAGAGGAAGAAGACGATACAGAGAAGGAGAGGGAATAAGACAAAAAGAGAAAGAAAAGAGAGAGAAGGAAAAATAAAAATAAAAATAAAAAATAAAATAAAAATAAAAATAGAGGGAGATAAAAATTGGGGTTAGGAATTTAATTATTTTTGTTTATCTCGAATATATGTGCTAGATTAATATAAAGTGTTAGTTTACTTAAATAATAAGATAGACCGGTATCGGTTATTTTGGAAACGCGGGTAGAATTATATCGGGCATTTAATTGCGATTTAAAATGTTCACCTAACTAGGTTATTCTTTAATTGTACCTAACTAGGTTATTCTTTAATTGTTAATACTTAGCAATGTACTTAGCCGACTATGTAGATTTTTATTAGTTAAATTTCGCTAGTCGGTTATATATATATATAATCAGGGGATTAATTACCGGTCGTTTTTAAATTGCTATCGTATGTATGCGATCGTTCATATCCATTTAAATATTTATTTAGTCGGTATCTAGCTGGTTCCTACTCAATAATAGGTTTACCCGCTAAATCACCGTCGTGATTATTTTAGCCGACTATTCACTGGGTAGGGTTACCTTTTATTATCAGTCTCTAATTTATTCGAGACGCGTAAATCAAATCGGATTAATAGTTTAAATTGGCTAGCGCTAATATTTTAGAACAACGGTATTAAAAATCAAAATAGTATTATTTTTAAACAAAATGGAATCGACGTCGTCGTTCAACGCTCGCGCTCGATCTTTTCTTTAAACTGAATTTTGTTGGAGTTTAAATTGAATTCTAAATGAATTCAATTCCTTTCGCACGTAATTATAGACCCCGAGGGAGCTGTGAGTCCGACCGAAGACCAAGAACCACCGGACTTCGAGCAAGGCAAGTCATCACTATTCCTTGAACATATTGATCCCTAATTGCGAAATTATTTTGTTTGCAAATAAAGTTGCATGCAATGATGAATATCCTACTTGTTGTTATGTCATGCCTTGAATATTGTTTACCCCATATTCCCTTGTAACCATGTTTACGTATGAGTCCCTAGTCAATTATGACAAATGCTTAGTGATGCTATTCTAGTATCGTGCATACTCATATTTATTAAAATGCTATATGCTTGGGCAATTACCTTTGGGAAGGTAATTGAGATGCGGCATGTGGAGACATGAGCGCCACATTGCCAGGATATGATGACCTAATTTGTGAAAGGGGAAATGAAACTAAACAACTGTTTTCGACCGGGGCGGACGGTGGATTTGGGTGGTATCTGGAGAAGGCTAGTACCGTACCCGGCCAGTTAAGGACCGAGCCATGAAGTTAAGCATGAAACGACCCTTGTACAACTGCACTTCTCGGATGGGTATAGACCTAGCGGACTAGATAGCCGAGCAGAGGCAGTATCCTTGCATAGATGGTTCACCCCGTGTGTGAGGCAGGTTCGCTACGGTGGGGCAGCCGTTGAGGTAGGGCCGCGATGCGTGCCCTACGTTGGTGTCGCCATGGGTAGGACTGCCACGTGTGTGAGAGTGAGAATCTGAACTTAAACTATAAATTATAAACTTTACGTGCGTGTGAGACTTCCCTTCCTGGGAGCGCCAAAACTCCTCTCACTGCTAGAAACAGATACGCCTAGAGTGCATGAGGATGATAGTTCATGGAGCGGGTACTGCCAATGCAAGGTTATCGAAATGCTTTGCCGTGACGCGTCTCATGTGTTGGGACGAGGCTCATGTGTTGGGCAGTCGCGGAGTGCGGGTAAAGTGTACATCCACTGCACTGTGAGTAAATCAAATCTATTCGAATAGCCGTGCTCGCGGATACTGAGCACCGGGACATGTATTACACTTGGCTAGACTCTAAACTCTTAACCTGTGTGGGATGGGTTAATGCATGATGAATTTTATGCGCGGGGAGGAGCACCGATGGGACGGCGACGTGGGCGCGGGGCGCGAGGCGTGGGTGGCGGTCGGCGTGGGCGGCGCGGGTCGGCGCGGCGGGGGCAGGGCGGCGTGGCGGCGCGACGTGGCGCGGGCGGCGCGGCGTGGCGCGGGCGGCGCGGGTCGGCGCGGCGGGGGCAGGGCGGCGTGGGCGCGACGCGGCGGGTGCGGCGGCGCCGGGCACGGCGGCGCACGTGCGGCCGGCTCGGTGGGCTGGGCCAGGCCGAGCGCGAGGGGGAAAGGCCCGTGGGCCGGGAGAGAAAAAGAGAGAGGGAGGGGAGCTGGGCCGAGAGAGAGAGAAAAGAGAGGGGGAGTGAGGTGGGCTGGCCCATTCGGGGAAAGAGAGGGAGAGGGGGCGAGGGAGTTGGGCCGAGGGAGAAAAGAGAGAAAAGGGGCCCAACAGAGATTTTCCTTTTTTTTTGACAATTGGAAATGAATTTTGGAGGAAAATTTTGGGGGTTTTGAATTTGAATTATGAGCAGGGATTTGGCAAGGATTGAGAGGATGTCAAGGAGAGAATTTGAGATCCTTTGGCACAAAACCAAAAACCCAAAATTTAAACACCAAAGTTTTTAAATGAGAGAAAAATGTTAAACACATAAAATAATAAATTTCTCAGGTGCTACATAAAACCACGTAAAATTGAGTCGAACCATAGTACATTATGTTGGGGGCAACCCCCTATCCGAAGGAGTGGCTGAGAGGTGGCCCCGATGTTCGACCGGACCGCCACTAAGCCCAATCGCATCAGCTTCCACGTGGACATCCCAGATTCTTTCCCAATGACGGTGGAGGGGTGATTACGACATTTCCAACTGTCATAACCGTCATGTGAAGGCTATAAAAGGAGGAGAAGCTCTCATTCACAACTCACAGCTCTTTGCACTGAATTACAAGAGGCTCTAATGTATCTTTTATGTACATTAGAAAATGGTAGAGAATAAAGGGAAGCTCCGGAGGAGTGCCCGAAGTTTGGCGCTCTCTCTGACTTCTACCTCTACGGATGTAGCTTTCTAGGAGGAATTCTGGAGAAGTACCGGAGCTATAGGTACACTCTGCTCTGGATTCGGAGAAACTTCTTATATAAAGTAAGCATTCAGGATCCTTTCTTATGTTATTTAATTACTTAGTCGAAGTGATATAGATTTCTATCTTTGCGAGTTCATTGTTTAGTATTCGTACAAAGTACTCTAGTACTAGGACTCTGGATAAAGAAGGAAGTTCCTACACAAGTATTATAGTAGTAATTAATAACTTAGGCATGGTGTCTAGGTTAGATATTACCTTTGTTTATTATGTATACCACGGATTTATCAGAGGTAGATGGCAGATAGTGATAGCCTTGAATCCGATCCTAGTAATCCTCCACGTTCGGGTACATTATAGAGCTATAGCCGGAACCACGCTGGCAGACCAGCAGGGGTCGATGCCCGAAGCAAAAGATAGAAATTTACCTTTAACCTAGCTTAGATAACTAAAACACATAGAAAGTCCTCTCTAGCCTAACTAGCCTACCAATAGTTGTTATTCTTGGATAGTCTTAGCCTTAGGTAGATTACACACATTTCTTGAGTTCGACATCCTTTTGGGGTCACCCAAAGGTGAAGTGCTACAACGGTATTCCGTGCGCTTGCGAATTTATTTGAGGTCCTAAGAAATACCAACAATTTATTTAGTTGAGACACATAAAACACGTCGTGAATACCAGCTATGTTGGATGGAAGCTCGAGCTGGTAAGCAGCTTCTCCTCTTCGCTCCTCTTCGCTCCAAAGTTTTGTACGGTCCCACAAAGCGAGGTGCCAACTTGCCTTTTATTTCAAAGCGGTGCACTCCCCGAAGTGGGGTGACACGAAGATACACATAATATCCTACCTCAAAACTGAGCTCCCTTTGATGGTTGTCAGCATAGCTCTTCTGTCGGGACTACGTGATTCTCAACCTTTCTCTAACAGTTCTAACCTTCTCCTCAGCCTCACTCAGTACTTCTGTCCCAAACAACCGAAGTTCCCCTGTCTGATCCCAAAAGAGTGGCGTGCGGCACTTTCGGGCGTATAGTGTTTCAAAAGAAGCCATCTGTAAACTGACTTGGTAATTGTTGTTGTATGAAAACTCGGCATATGGTAGACTTTTATCCCAAGCTTTGCCAAAGTCAAGGGCACAAGCTCTCAACATATCTTCCAATATTTGATTGACTTACTTGGTCTGGACATTAGTTTGTGGATGATAGGTTGTACTGAAGTTCAAACGGGTTCCTTATTCCTCTTGTAACTTCTGCTAGAACTTTGAGGTTAACTGACTCCCTCGATCGGACACGATCTTCTTAGGTGCCCCATGTAAACACATGATTCTTGCTAGATAAAGTTCCGCCAACTTTTTTCCGGAATAGGTGATATGCATAGGAATGAAGTGGGAAGACTTGGTGAGTCGGTCCACGATCACCAAAATGGAATCATGTCCAGTTGATGTCCGGGGGCAGACCTGTAATGAAATCCATTCCAACCTCTTCCCATTTCCATTCTGGAATCTGTAGAGGCTTTAGCAATCCAGCTGGTCTTTGGTGTTCTGCCTTTACTCACTGACATACATCATACAGTGCGACGAATTCAACTATTTCTCTTCTCATGCTAACCCACTAGAATTTCTGTTTGAGGTCTTGACACATCTTTGTAAATTCCGGGTGAATTGAATATTGAGTTTGATGAGCTTATGTGAGTATTAGGTCTTTTAATTCTATGTTCTCAAGTACACGCAGTCATTCTCCCATCCAGATTGTTCCATGTTCATCTTTATTGAAATCCCGGGCCTTGCCAACCCTTATGTTCTTATGAGCTCTGCTATTTCAGGATCGCTTGCCTGGGCTGCTCGGACTTGATCTACGAGCATGGGCTGTGCTTCGAGAGCAGCAAGAAACCCATGATCAACTATTCCCATATTTAAGCGCTCAAGGTCCTGATGCAACTTGCTACACATCCCTTCTGTACATGTGCCATTATAGTAGCTTTTTCTGCTCAAGGCGTCTGCTACCACGTTTGCCTTGCCAAGATGGTAGTGTATCCCCATATTGTAATCTTTAATCAACTCCAACCATCTTCGTTGTCGGAGATTCAAATCAGGTTGGGTGAAAATGTATTTCAAACTCTTGTGATTAGTATAGACTTCGCAACGATTACCAATAAGATAATGCCGCCAGATCATTAAAGCACGGACTACTACAGCTAACTATAAATCATGAGTGGTAGTTGTTGTCATGTGGGTGCAACTGGCATGAAGCATATGCGACCACTCTGCCTTTTTGCATTAACACACATCCCAGTCCTAGACAAGTCACAATACACCTGAAAGTCCTTCATCTTGTTGGGCAAAATCAAAACCAGTGCATACACCAACTTCTTCTTATGCTCTTCAAAACTTCCGTTGCATTCTTCTAACCATTTTAATTTCTCATCTTTCTTTAGCAACCGTGTCATGGGCTTGGCAATCTTGGATAAGTTCTCAATGAATCGTCAGTAATAACCCGCGAGGCCACGAAATTTTCGGATCTGAGATACTATCTTTAGTGGGGTCCGCTTGGTAACTAACTCCACATTTGACGAATCTATTGCCGCACCCTGGGTAGTTATGACATGGCCGAGAAACATGACTTCCTACAGCCAAGTGTCACACTTGCTGAACTTAGCACATTCAACTTCTCTAATACCAACCGAGGATGTTGTGCATGTATTTCTTCGGACATAGAATAGATGAGTATATCATCGATGAATAGCACCACAAACTTGTCCAAAAATTCCATAAACAATGTGTTCATCAAGTTCATAAAGAAAGCTGATACATTGGTTAGTCCAAAAGACATAACTGTAGACTCGAACAACCCATACCAAGTGGTGAAGGCTGTCTTGGGAACATCCTCTTCACGGATCCTCAACTGATGATAGCCTGATCGCAGATCTATCTTGGAGAATTTCGTATCTCCGTTCAACTGATCGAACATATCATCCATTCTTGGCAAGGAATATTTGTTCTTGATGGTGACCTCATGGAGTGCACGATAGTTGCCACACATCCTGTTGGTTTTATCCTTCTTCTCCACGAAGATAACCAGAGCACCCCAAGGAGACGTGCTCGGGCGAATGTATCCTTTCTGTAGTTGCTCATCAACTTGTTTCTTCACTTCTAGCACAAATTAGCCTTTTGTTGTGTGGCATACATTGCTCTGTATTTGTGCATTGAGCAATGTATCTGCTTGGGCAATTAATAGTGCAATGAAATGTTGAGAAATATATCATAGCACTGTGAGTCATAATTCTAAATAATCTAGAAGCTTATAGTAATCCTCTCTATGAACAAGTACCGTAAAATTTCTACATATTCCAATGAACTGCTAAATGGTAACAAATTGGTCTAAAGTAGTCACATTTACATTAACTTTCACTAAGAATTCGGTACAATTAGAGATCAAGGTTTATACCCTAGTTCAGTATGCAGTAGAGCTAACGTCCCGCTAGGATCGTTCCATTTCCTGCTAATGATTTCTGTTTAGTGTGAGGACTAAGTTTCTCTTCTCGCACATATAGATACCATCCACTAGTCTTATTCTGAGTAACTGTTCGCATAAATTTGCACCTACAAGAATAGGCAAAACTCTAGCTTGCTATTGGACTCAAGTATTGTTAGTATTGATAATTATAGTAATAACACAAAATGCATATTATGTTTCCTCGTTAAGAAACACATCCATGAAGCCCGTATCCCAGCCCTGTCGATCCATCTTGTCTTAGCTTCCAAGCAAATTGAAGCGTACAATCAAGGAAAAGACTATATATACGTGCATGAGATGATGCATCGGCGCCCTTAGAGATACCATGCATAGCAGCAGTTTGATTAGCTTGATTGTTTCCAAGGTTCCAATTCAATTATTCAACTAACCATGGCTTCTCCTGATCTAGTGGGCATATATTGCCCTCGCTTTGCTCCACTTTCTCTCCACCGACGCATGCCTAGCCCTATCAAGTGACTTCTCCATTTTTGGCTAAATTAGGCAAACATAACATATACGCTCAAAGGGCTAGATTAGCTCATACTATAAATAAGGCTTACGGCCTCTAAATTCCATCCCCACCATTGATACTATAGACAAACTGTCTCCTATAAAAGGAACTTCATCAACTGATCCTTGACATACCAGAACAAAGGAAGCTAGCTGCTCGTAAAATCCGTGGTGACCTAATTTGTATGGAGAAGGTGAGTATGAGGCTGGGATTGGCGGCGCTGGTGTTATTGGGCATCATGCTGGCGGCGAGCCAGCAAGCCGTCGATGCTAGGGAGCCTATTCCAGAAAGCGCGTTTATAAGCTATAAAGACCATTACAGGAAACCTGAGGACAGGCCCAAGAAAGGTGACCCCATCAGGAAAGCTCGTGGTTGCACAGAAGCTATGAAGTGCAACGGCTGATCGACGAGTGTTGCTCCATTCTCTGTATTTTCAGTTGTTGGTTTCTTCCTGTTAATGAAAGCGGCATTGCATTGTTTTGCTATTTTCTTTTGCTTCAAAAAATGTTTTACATGTTTTTAAAAGTATGAATAAAATTGCCTTGCATGTCACAGAGTACGGGTGAAAAACTCCATTGTATATACTCGATCAATTGGCCACTCAAAAAACCGTGTAATTTCATCTACTACTTTCTGTTGCCATCTTTCTATCTATATATGTACTAATTGGGCACATTTTACGAGCTCTCATATTACCAAAAAGTTCAGACCGTTAATTAGATTGGTAATATGATCTCAACGTTGATTGTAAAATCAAATTCCACTACAGCGAATCTAATGTACAAGACTATAACCAATTTTAGAGAACACGTTAAGCCCATCTGACCTTATATCTTTCCTACCTAGTCCTTGATACTGATAGGTTAAGCCCATGTGGCCTTCTATCTATCGTACCTAATCCCTGCTTTTGATTCATCTATGTAAAATCTATATCTGTAACAAGCACACAGGAATTCAAGATGGGAATAGATCGTGAAATCACGAACAAATGGCAGATTAACAGCGATTTGGCTACAGCGTCAAGATCCAGCCACTGTTGGGGAAGGGGTTTTAACCCCCGCTTGTAACCCCTCTAATCCCGGTTATGCAATCGAGACCACGAATACAAAACTAAAGATGTCCATCTTTAGTTATGGGTGAAATAACCGAAACTAAGTAGTTATCTTTAGTCCCGGTTGATAACACCAACCGGGACTAAAGATATTTTTCTTTTTTTTAAAGATTGCTGGTTCTGCTAGCTGCTTATTTATATATTATGCATATATATGTATAAATACATGTATATGCATAATATATGTATATATAATATGTGTATAAGTACATGTATATGCATATATTATATATATGTATATATACATGTACTTATATGTATACATATATACATATATATATATATGTATAAGTACATGTATATGCATATATTATTTATATGTATAAATACTTGTATTTATATATGTATTTATACATATGTTACATATATATATATAAGTATAAATACATGTTTATCACATATATATGTTCCCTAAATATATGCACTCAAGTAAATATATACTTATATTACCGAAATGTACTCACACACATAAGTACATGTATACACATCTAAATACATACATATGTAACAATCCTTCATTAATTCTAATTTCTATCGTATATTACGAAGAAACTTAAGACATGTTATACATGAGGATCATGATCAATAGGCCTTCCATCGTAGTGGAATTCCCCCACGGGATTAATTATTTATTCATTGATAAATCACATCAATTGTTCTTGAACAACCTTTATAAATTCTTCATTGAATAGTTTTTCTCTCATGTAAATAATCTATCATTTGAAAATAATTGAGATATAAGTATATGAAGTCAACAAGAAATCGATAGGATAATGTATTAATGATTTTTAAGTACTTCCAGGTACTTGTCACTATTGATTTGGTGTATAATGCAGTGAGTATATTCGCGGACATAATAGCTGCACAAGTTATTCCCCTGCTCCTGTTTTGCACACTTAAGGAGAAACGACGAGAGATTGAATGTACCAGTTGTTTCTAGAACAAATTAATGATTCAATATGTTTTGGGAGCATGTACTCACCGGAAAATTAAACCTCCTACCAAGTTTTTCATTCCAAACCCCGCGGACCAATGTACGGAACTTTGCCCATTACCTAAGTACAGTTGGAAGCTATGATTAAATACCGGAGATCTGCATAGTAGCTATAGCAGTGTTCGTAATTAATAACAGTTGAATAGATGACATTACCTGTCTATCGCTTCAAAAATCTTTGCGAAAATTAGATTGTAGTTTATCCATTGAGTCATAGACATGGACTTTGCATAGTGAAAGGTCGAAGAGGAAAAGGACCCAGTGGAATCTGTAAATTGTGTAAGATAATATATATGTCACGGTATGAGTATGAGGAAGAAGTTGGACGAATTAGAAGCACAGTTCAAACTCACTCTGTGTTATAGGGCAATAGTATGTAGGTCTTGTAATGTTGCTGCACCAGGAAATGAACAATATTTTCCTTTGTAGCTTTCTCAAAGTCCCGTATCATTTCGACATTAACTTTGCGGGGGTCCATGAATCGTAATTCCCCTACATACGACATGATTGAATCTCCATTCTACAAAGGATAAAGGAATTTACATCAACTATCCGCACAGTGTAACCATTGAACGGTACATAGAAGGAGCTAAGAAACAAAATAAAATTTTCTTAAATGATACTTACAAAGCCCAGCAGCTGAGAATGGAGACGTCGAGTGCGTCTAGTTGGTATACATCAAATACATCCTCGAAGTTGATCCACAGGACATCATCTCCTTGATAGTAATCTGTGTTTCTTATCCTCGCTCCAACCATCGTTCTACCTTTGGATGAACGTTCCATGTACCATTGATGGAAGCGGTACATTTGCGTAGAGAGGGTGTTCACCTGAACAGGCTTGACAAGCGGTTCACCGAGTTTAAATTTGTATTTCAAATCGGCTTCGGTCGCTACGGTTATTGTTGCATTTCCCTCCAGCTGCCTTAGTTCCGCCTCACCGGGTGGTAGCAACGGCTCAACTGATTGTTTCAGTTGCTTTCGGAGCTGACGCACTTCTTTGGTCCTTCCTCTTTGCTTCCTAAACAACTTCGTCATCGAGCATGGTGGTCCACAGCATATCTTTCTTCGTATCTGGAAGATAACTTTGGTCATCCTCGGCTGACTTTGATTGACGCCAGCGCACTGTGCTAATAGGCACGTGATCCCTCACGACCCAACCACTGTGTCCCACAAATTTCCGTAGTATACTAGTTGGGGTAACTGTTCGCCGTCTGGGCCACATCACTAGTAATGTTCCTGCCCTCTAGCTTCCTCGCGGCACCTCGTTGTCCGCGTGCCCTCTTCTCTCCAACGGCCAGTTGCCTTTCACTTTCCTCTTGGTTTGTGCCCTCGCTTCCCTCCTCGTTTAGGTATTGGTTGGGGTCCTCTTGCTCCTCATCCGCCCAATATTGGCTGCTGCCCTCTGCGATCTCGTCCATGAGGATCTGTTCATCATCGCAATCTGTCATCTTTTCGTAACATTAACTAGTACACATCAACTAAGAGTATATTGTAATACATATATTGACATTGTTGAGAAATACGTACAATGACCAGTTAATTAATTGTTATACATGCAACCTACGTGCATATGTCATATATATATACACCAGGGAATTAATGAAATTTGCCTTAGTTTTGCTTGGAGTTATTGGGGCCACTTAAGCTTGAGTGACGACGGTGGTCTGCAGGTATTAGAAAAAAATTAGAAAAAAAATTAAGTCACTATTGGAAAATGTAAAAAGATGTGCAATATTATATTCAGTGTATTCACGTGAAAACATGAAAACTATTGCAAACAAAACGGAGGTTAGATTATATTATTAACTATGTTCATTGAAAACACAACTATGATTAATCTGGTACATCTATGATTGAAAACACATCTATGATTAATCTATTGCAAACAATTTGGTACATCTATGATTAATCTGCATATCATGCTTGCATATCTACATTGAAAACATATACATATATATGCCACGTTCTCGTTCATTCGGTCACATTCGTTCTGTCGTTCGGTCATTAAAATTTTTCTAATCCAAAGTTATTTATAACGTGTCTGTTTACGAAAATTTATCAACACTATGTATTCACACTTTTAAGGTAAGGTAGCATATGGGAGGTAGCGAATTGGTAGCGGCAACGATGTAAAGGTAGAGGTTGCGGTGCTTCCTCATTCCCATAGTGGCACATGAACATCTAGATCAGGTGATGGCTATTGATTTGGCAACATCATTGTGTGGCAAGTACATTTTTATCAAGAATTATGTTGTACCAACTTATGATGTGATCATTTACCAAGGATTTTTGCCTCTATATATTTTTACTTACTTTTTTCATGCAAGGACACTTGTTACGATGTAAAAACACAAGCTTTATATAAAATTAGGTAGGACGTATTTGGTTTTTGCGTTGAACAAAAGTGTGATCCGTATAGGTTACCTTAGAGTGTGGTGGTTTCCGATAAGAACAAATTATGCGGCAGCATGCACAAGGAACTTGTACGAGTAGGACAAACATGCGGAGTTAACTAGAGTTTTTTCGGTAACAAATGAAGAGTTAACTATCGTTCGGTCACGTTCTATTGTTCATGGTCATGTTCGTTCTATCATTCACGTTCTATCGTTTTATCGTTCGTTCGGTCGCATTCGTTCTATCGTTTGTTCGTTCGTTTATTCTATCGTTCGTTCGTTCTATCGTTCTATCATTCGTTCGTTCGTTCGTTCTATCATTCGTTCTATCATTCGTTCTATCGTTCGTTCGTTCGTTCTATCATTCGTTTTATCATTCGTTCGTTCGTTCTATCGTTCTATCATTCGTTCGTTCGTTCGTTCTATCGTTCTATCATTCGTTCGGTCGTTCGTTCCATCGTTCGTTCGGTCGTTCGTTCTATCATTCTATATATCGTTCACCTTCGTTCACGTTCTATCGTTCTATCTTTCGCGTTCGTTCATGTTCTACCGCTCACGTAGCGCGGGGTGACGGTTGCACCGTGGAGTGCGGGCGAAGCCGGGGGCAGGCGCATGGTGTCGGCGGTGCCGCGGCGTGCTGGCTGCGTCCCGGGGTGGTGCAGGGAGTTGCCGCCGCGCCGCGGCGTGGCGGGCTTCGGCGCGAGGCATTGCGGCGGCATGCATGGTGGCGGCGGCCGCGCGCGGATACGATCGAGAAAGATCGAGGGAGACATAGAGAGAAAGGAGAGAGGACGAGAACCTCGGCTGCAGCACAGCGGTGAGGTCGACGATGATGTACGGCGGCAGAGATGGCGAAGATCACAGCGGCGGTAGAGGGAAGACGATCGGTATTGAGCAACGGCAAGTGTGGATCGGTGGAGAAGACGATGCGCACACCTATTTATAGTCGGGATTTTTAGTCCCGGTTCGTGGAACCGACCGGGATCTTTAGTCCCGGTTCGTGGAATCAACCGGGACTAAAGATCTTATCTTTAGTCACGGTTGGTAGCTGCAACCGAGACTAAAGATATCTGCTCGGTTATAGAACTAACCGGGATTCGTTGTTTCCAAAATTTCTTTTTGTCCCGGCTATGGTTAACAACCGGGACTAAAGATTAAAACTTTTAAATGATATATGCCCGATCTAAATAGTTTAAAATCAAATAATCACATATAATTAACGTATGACCTATTTAAATAGTTTAAAATTGCTATTAAATTTAAAAAATATACATAATTAACATATGACCAATTTAGATAGTTTAAATCTTCTATTACATTTCAATAATGACATGTAATTATAATATAACCAATTTAAATACCATTTAAATAGTAATAATCATATGTACATAACATATGACCTATTTAAATAAATTGCTATTACATTTAAAATATATATATATATAATTAACATATGACTAATTTAGATAGTTTAAATCTTCTATTACATTTCAGTAATGATATATAATTAAAATATAACCAATTTAAATACTATTTAAATAGTAATAATCATATGTACATAACATATGACCTATTAAAATAGTTTAAAACTGCTATTACATTTAAAAATATATATAATTAACATATGACCAATTTAGATAGTTTAAATCTTCTATTACATTTCAATAATAAAATATAATTAAAATATAACCAATTTAAATACTATTTAAATAGTAATAATCATATGTACATAACATATTTAAAATGGCTATTACATATATAATATTATTAGTAAAAAACACAAACATTGCTTGGCCTTCAGTACATTATAAATAATTTGCATCGTCCATACAACAACCTATGTCACTATTTTCCTCACGTACTTTCTCCTCACTAATGTTCCTTCGGTATGATCGTTGCGTGAGTAAGGGGTGTCCTCCTTTGATAGGAGGTTGCTCGGGTCAACCGTCACCGCGAACGGAGGTTGCCCGTTAAACTGATCGTAATCTTCGTCATTCTTATCCTCGACTCTGACGATTTTCCTTTTGCCGGAGAGAACCACGTGGCGCTTTGGCTCATCGGGTCCTTTACCCTTCTTTGGTTTACTTGACATGTCCTTAACATAGAAAACTTGTGTTACATCATTGGCTAGGACGAATGGTTCGTCTGAGTATCCAACCTTGGTTAGGTCAACCGTTGTCATCCCACTGTCATCAATTGTTACGTCTCCACCAGTGAGCCTAACCCATTGGCATCGAAACAGGGTTACCTTCAGGGATCCATAGTCTAGTTCCCATATGTCCTCGATGACACTGTAATACGTGCGAGTTGCACCATCGTATCTCATGGTGTCGATACGAATAGCAGAGTTCTGGTTTGTACTCTTTCTGTATTGGGCTCTTGTGTAAAATGGATACCCATTGATTTCATATCCTTGGAATGTCGATATCGAGCAAGAAGGCCCCGTCACGAAGAAGGCTAGTTGTTGGTCAATGGTTTCGGTATCCATTAGATGTTGTCGTAGCCAAGCGGGGAAGTATCAATGTGATGGCGTGTAATCCATGCATCGGACTTACTGATCTTTTTTGAGCGAACAATCGCTAGGTGCTCCTCGATGTAAGGATCCACCAACGAAGATTGTTGCAAAACCATGAAATGTGATTTACGGAATAAATCGTTGTCCATAGTCATTATTCCTTTCCTTCCAAGAGTCCCCTTTCCCCGTAGTCTCCCCTCATGGCTTGATTCGAGTACCCCGATTGGACGAAGGTCTTCAATAAATTCTACGCAGAACTGAATGACCTCCTCTGTTCCGTAACCTTGGCGATGCTTGCTTTCGGAGGAGAACGGTTTCGAACGTATTTCTTTAGAACGCCCATGTACCTCTCGAATCGAAACATGTTGTGTAGGTACACAGGACCGAGAATACCGATCTCTTTCACAAGGTTACATAGAAGATTCATCATTATATTGAAGAATGACGGTGGAAAGATCATCTCAAAGCTGACAAGACATTGGACCACGTCATCTTGAAAGGTTGTTAAACTGTCTGGATCGATGATCTTTTGCAAAATTGTGTTCATGAAGGCACATAACTTTGTTATTATTCCCCAGACATTATCAGGAAGGATATCACGAATTATAACAGGAAGTAGTTGTGTCATCAACACGTGACAGTCATGAGACTTTAGGTTTGTGAACTTCTTCTGCTTCATGCTTATTATTCTCTTTATATTCGAGGAGTATCCAGACAGTACTTTGATGCTCTCCAGGCATTCAAATATACTTTCCTTCTCATCCTTGCTTAGGGTGTAGCTTGCAGGACTCAAATAATGGCTTCTTTTATCCTTCGGTTCCGGTGAAGGTCCTCGCATTGTTGCATATGCTTGAGATCATTACGTGCTTCAAGTGTATCTTTCGACTTCCCATATACACCTAGGAAGCCCAACAGGATGATGCAAAGGTTCTTACTGAGGTGCATCACGTCGATTGCGTGCCGGACGTGCATAACTTCCCAATAGGGTAACTCGCAAAAAATAGACTTCTTCTTCCACATCGCCGTGTGACCATCTTCACTCTCTATAGGCTGGCTGCCAGGTCCCTTTCCATATACTACTTTCAGATCTTCCACCATAGCAAACACAGCTTTTCCGTTGTGATGTTTAGGCTTAGTACGGTGGTCTGCCTTCTGTTCGAAATGCTTGCCTTTCTTCCGTACAGGATGGGTTGCAACAAGGAATCGATGATGACCCATGTACACAACCTTCCTGCAGTTCTTTAGATACGTACTTTCAGTTTCATCCATACAATGGGTGCAAACCTTTTACCCCTTGTTTGACTGTCCATATAGGTTGCTAAGTGCGGGCCAATCGTTAATGGTAACGAACAGCAACGCTCGTAGGTTAAATTACTCCTGTTTATCGTCATCCAACACGGGGACACTTTCTTTGCTCCACAGCACAAGCAGATCCTCAACCAATGGTCTTAGGTACACATCAATATCGTTACCGGGTTGCTTTGGGCCTTGAATGATAATTGGCATAATGATGTACTTCCGTTCATGCATAGCTAAGGGGGGAGGTTGTAGACACATATGGTCACATGCCATGTGCTATGGCCGCTGCTCATATCTCCTAATGGATTCATACCATCTGTACTTAAACCGAACCTTACGTCTCGGGCATCCTCTCCAAAGTCTGGAAATGTTCTGTCGATGTTTCACCACTGCGACCCGTCTATCTCAGCATCCCGTCTTGTTGACGTTCTTCTGCGTGCCAGCGCATCATGCTAGCATGCTCTTTGTTCCTGAACAAACGTCTGAGCCATGGTATTATAGGGAAATACCACATCATCTTACGAGGAACCCTCTTCTTCAAAGGTTGTCCGTCTACAACACCTGGATCATCTCGTCTAATCTTGTATCATAGTGCTTTACAAACCGGGCATGCTTCTAGGTTCTCGTAGTCCTCACCGTGATAGAGGATACAATCGTTCGGACATGCGTGTAACTTATGTACTTCTAGACCTATAGGGAATGCCACCTTCCTAGCTTTGTACGTTGTTTCGGTCAATTCGTTTCCCTCTGGAATAATGTTCTTGACGAGTTTCAATAACTTGCCAAATGCCTTGTCACTCACACCATTTTTGGCCTTCCATTGCAAGAATTCTAGCGTCATACCCAACTTTTTGTGCCCCTGTTCACAACCTATGTACAACGAAGTTTTGTGGTCCGCTAACATATGGTCCAATTTTTGGACCTCCTTCTTACTTTCGCAGACGTAAGCTTCGCAGCCGTCCTTTACGTCCTGCAACATCTGACCAAGATCATCTATAGTGTCGTTATCTTCAACAGTTCCGTCCGCCTCGCCACCTGGATTTTCTTCAAATCCACCGTGTTGATGAGCCCAGTCCGGAATATTCTCGTCTTCTACTTCATCTTCTTCCATTGTAACCCCTACTCTCCGTGCGAGGTCCAACAATTATATCCAAGCATGAATCCAAACTCAAACAAGTGCGCATGAATAGTTCTCGATGATGAATAGTCCTTCTGGTTACTGCACTTTTTGGATGGACAACACATGAAACCATTATACTTGTTAGCATTGGCCACATTCAAAAAATAATGCACGCCTTCAATAAACTCTTTCGACTGTCGGTCCGCGGTGTACATCCATTGTCGATCCATCTATACATCAAATAATCCAATGTCACTAACGAAATCCACACAATTGAAACTAGTTAAATAATCATATAATAATTTAAAATATCATGATTCAAAGTGAAACTAATTTCTAGAAAAGACCTATAAAGATGGTGATGAGAAGGAAGAGAAGTTTACAATTATTTTTAAATTTTTATTAAATTGCTACACATATTTTTTATAGTACGAACAATATTTCTAGCTATATTACATATTTTTCAATTACCTTTGTTTTCTAATTTTTTTGCAAATAATCGTACAAAAATTTTACAATAGTCCTACATATTATTATTTTTTATTGTTTCTAAAGTTGAAAACATATCTTTAATGAATTATACTTTTTTCTAACTACCTATTCTTTTATCTTAGTTTTCTATATTTTCCCTCGGTCATCTCTTTTATAACATATATATCCAAATTTTGTAATTTCAAAATCAACCTAATTTTGCCTACACATATTTTCTCTCTCATCATTTTGCATAAACCTTGTTGAAGACAATATTTTATAGAAACAAAGCTATAAATATAATATTCTAAGCATACATTATTAGAGAATGAATTTGCTAACCTTTTCGATCTCTCCGATATATTATCACCAAAACAATTTTATCAAAAATTTCAGCAGCACCTTCCTTCTTCCTTCTTCTCTTAGTAGCAATGGCTCGAGCTGGAGGAGGAGGAAGATGTATAAAAAGGTAGATCACTTTAGTCCCGGTTAATAACACCAGCAGGGTCTAAAGATCTAAATCATCATTAGTCCCGGTTTGTGTTACCAACCGGGAGTAAGGTGAGGATCTATAGTCCCGGTTGGTATCACCAGCTGAGACTAAAGATCCTCGGCTCCCTGAGATGCGTCTGACACGGTCAGTGAAGGTGTGAACCGGGACTAAAGATGGTCTTTAGTCCTGGTTTCTCTTACCAACCGGGATTAAAGATCATCGCGACCCATTACACTTTTTAACTGTGAGTAGATATGATCTTTAGTTCTGGTTTCTATACGAATCGGGACTATTCCGGTTTCTGTGAACTCGACCAAAGATCCGTTCTCCAGTAGTGAGCTGGTGTGAGACCATGATACTTCATTAGCAAATTGGCAGATTTTGATTCATCTATATAAAATCTATATCTGTAACGAGCACACATGAATTCAAGATGGGAATAGATCGTGAAATCATGAACTGATGGCAGATTAACAGCGATTTGGCTACAGCGTCAAGATCCAGCTAGTGTGAGACCAGGATACTTCGTCAGCCAATTGGCAGATTTTGGACTCCATCGACGAGGCACATGACATCGAGGGCTGTTTTTTTTCGACCAAATCTGTTTCTAACTCAGTTGTTACTCATCTCAAACAAATTGATTATATATGATTCACCAATGTAATCATCTGTCCATTGATGATTTTTTTCCCAAACAGGATTTGTTTCTAATTCGGGGGTTCATTATTAACGACATTGATTACAACCCTTGAGCATATAATTTCAGGTGTTCAGATGTTGATCAACGAATGACAAAGTTTTCATGGACATAAGAAGACCGATCTACAGTCGTCATATCTGCCATCCACAAAGGCAACCAAATAAGTACGCACTTTCAGAATGCAACCTATTGAAGGCATTTTTGGTATCTTATTTTGTTTGAAATAACCAATTGTGTTGCTGATCTTTTGATTGTCGAGTGAAAAAATTCACTAAAATTTTGAGTTTGTAATAATAATAGTTTTGAAGTAGTGAAAATTTACATTTACTACTAGAGAACTGATATTTACTCGGATGACAAAAATCACATTTGTCCCTGTTCGTATTGGAACCAGTACTAAATAATATCTTTAGCACCGGTTTCCAATGGAACTTTATGGTCTTTAGTCCTAGTTGGTAACACCAACCGGGACTAAAGATTATTTTTAGTCCCGATTTAAATATTGTCAGGACATGTCAGGTTACCACCAACCAGAACTAAAGATCGTAACTTTAGTCCCGGTTAATTATATCAACCGGGACTAAAGATCATTATGATCATTTATCCTAGATAGTTAAATCTTTATGACACTTTAATTTTATCTTGTGAATCTCCAAGTCATCTTATACGTTATATAATTTAGATTGGCAATGCTATCTATCTATATCGGCCGATCTCTATCTAGAGTTTTGTCGATAACGGCTAGATTGACTTCTAGTTTAAATAATATAATGCATCCACCATTCTAGAAAGGCAACCATCGAATTGATTATCTAGATATTATGCTTTTTTTCATACTTAATGTTGCATCAGTTAAGTTTGATCTATTAAGTCGTTTTTAGAATCATGATCTTTAGTCTGCTTTGTGGTTGTTAATAAGGATAGTATCAGGATTTCAGCCGATCTTACCTGGTATAGTTATTTGACATAGTTCCATACTTTGTTTAATATGCTATATCTACCCCTTATATCATGATCTAATCTAATATAAATATATTGGACTTACTACCGATCTGATTGGTAATAGTTGAATATATTTATTGCAAGGGAATATCCTAGTATAAGGTTGTAACGGAGCTATAGCTGATACATGCTTAAATCTGGACATCGGCTATGACATGAGTATACATAATCGTTATTTCATGCTACTTTAGACTTGGCCAATTTATACTGTCTCGGTTAAGTCTGATCTATCCCAATTGTTGATCTGTAGAGTAATATTGATATATAAATTATGTGACACTAATATTTTCAGTCACTGTACCAAGTTTAGGGTTAGCTTATCATTGATGCCTTACAGCTGATCCGTGCTATATTACATCGGCTAGGTTACATCACGATATGATATCGGCTATCTGGCCGATTGACTATCATTTACTATCATGTTCTATCGTGTTGATTGTAGGATCAAATCAACTGGCACACCCTTTAAACCCGAAAGCAGGTTTTGGACCTGCACTAGAGTAAAGCAAATCTCTCAGGCCAGTGTGTGTTTTTTGCATCAACAATGATTAATATATCACATTTCTAGCTATGTTTTTATATATTATTCTCTCTAAAAAAATTGCATGGATGAAAATGAGAGAGAAAAAAATTAGAGAAAATAAGGGTAATCCATAATATTAGAAACATTTGTATAAAAATGTTAAAAAACAAAAGAGAAAAATCATAGAAAATGAAGACAAAAGAATAGAAATGAGAAGAAATTCATTTAAAATATTTTTAGAAGTTTTTAAAATTTTTTATAATAATTAAAACTCATTGACTATGTTTATGAATTTCTTTTAGATGGATCAGCAATGGATGTCCACCATGGACCGACGATAGCAGGAGTTTATTGATGATGTGCACTACTTTTTGAATGTGATTTTTAAAACTTTATAACAGGTTTAAACAATTTTATATGTTTTATATTTTTTTATGATTTTTATTTTATTTTTAATGCACTTAATCGGGCATGGTTTAATTATATATGATTTTTAAAATTTTATAACATGTTTAAACAATTTTATATGTTGTATCATTTTTTATGATTTTTAATATTTTCTTTTATTTTTATTTATTTTATTTTATTTTTCTTACTGTGCAATGGTTGAGTTTCAATTAAACTTTTTAGTCCCGGTTGTTATCCAAAGGTGGGACAAAAAAATTTTGAAAATAGCGGGAAATCATCACTAGCTCTCTTACGCCACCACTGCCGCCACCGTCGCCTTCGATCGCCCACACCGCCGTCATCGTTGTTGTCTCCACCGTTGTTGCTGTTAACGCCGCCGTTGCCGTTGTCGTTTCATCCTTCAAAAAGGTGCCCGCATTGCTACCGCTGGCCCCCCACCTCCTCTCTCCCCTCCGGCTGCCGCATCGCCGCCGCCACTATCATCACCTCGCCACCACCACCGACGCTGATGCCGCTGCCACCGTCGCCTCGCCGCCGTTGCCGCTGCCGCCACCGCTGCTGCTGCTGCTGTTGCCTCGCGAACGAACGTGGAAATGTGCGAACGAGCGAACTAATGAACTAATGAACGTCGTTCGTTCCCTGTTCGTTAGTTCACTCGGGGTTTCATGAAAGCGACAGGTCTTACGAATGAGGAAGCGAATGACCGTGCGAACTTTTTATTTAAGATATATTTAGAACTTTTGAACAAAGGTGTAGCTCTTGGATGAGATGGCCAATCGTGATGATGAAACATTACAAATTAACAATGATTGTAATATATATACATACTCGCAATTATTTGTATATATTTACGTAGATGTCTGTATATATTAATCATATGTGTATGCGATAACTTACATGTCTTTAGTTCTATTTATACATCTTACTTAGAAATATGCATGTATATATGTACTTAATTATAAATATATGTGTCTTTATATATGAAGACATATATATTTACAATTAAGTACATATAATCATGAATATAGGTATGTACTTATAAATATATATGTATTTGTCTAATATAAACATGTATATATTATATATGAATGAATATATATAAATATGTATGTTTTAGTATATATATATAGATGAATAATATATATATATGCATAATATATATACAAACAACAAACAACACAAGCAAATTAAAAAAAGGGAAAAAAGCTTTAGTACCAATTAGTAACACCAACCAGGATTAAAGATGGATTTTAGTTCCGGTTATTTGAACCGGGACTAAATATGGATATATTTAGTCTAGCTTTCGTGGTCCCAGTTAGACATCGAAAACTAAAGGGGTTACCAACCGGGACTAATGTGGGTATCCACAGTAGTTAGTCACTATGCATTGTGCGGCCTTGATACATCGCCATACGTTTACACGTGTTTTAAGAACTACACATGATAAGGTGAATTTGTTTTCTCCAGTTAATATTAATTTAGATAAGGACATATTACTGCCTAATAAAAATATATGTTTTTGCATAGCAGGATTAAAGATGCTAGTGTTGCTGATCTTGGAATAAAGTGGAAAAATAGAAGACGGAAGAACCAGAAGGTCCAGTTACTAACGTGTGGTTCCAAGAAAATTTGTTGGATTGAAACAAAGATGGAGTATAGTTTCTGAGGGTCCACCTAATTAGTTGATCAAGTTATCCATGCTGGTCATGTCTGTATTGAGCAACGTATCTGCTTGGGCAATTAATAGTGCAATGAAATATTGAGTAATATATCATAGCACTGTGAGTCATAATTCTCAATAATCTAGAAGCTTATAGTAATCCTCTCTATAAACAAGTACTGTAAAATTCTACATCTGCCAACGAACTGCTAAATGATAACATGGTCTAAAGTAGTTCCATTTACATTAACTTCACTAAGAATTCAGTACAATTTATAAGGACCAAACAATGTGAGGGATATCAGACATGTGACAAAAAACTGGTCCTACCTCTTAGCATGTACCTTGTTTCAGAAGTTATAGAGATTTGCATATGAAAAATCAAGCATGCAAAAAATCATGATGAGCTCTGCATGAAAAAGATAATTATAAGCAAGCATGTGAAAATACACTATTCTTTTTATCCACAATCTATATGCATGCATATAAATAACGAGATCTCATAGTCATAAGCAAGGTACAAACATTGACAATAATGTTTGATACTCTCTTCTTGGTTCGGTCATGTGACTGAAAAAGGTTTGCTCTTGACAGGTATGAATTTCTAGTAGGTGCAACTCTGGGATATGCATCGGAGATCTAAGCTTTTTAGCTACAAAAAATTCAGAACAATTCCATGTTGTGTGATTCCTTATTTATTTTCTTGCAACAATGATAATTGTTCATGGGGCAATATCTTTAGTTTATTTTAACCGTGAAAGAAACCATGCCCTGTTTATTTTGCTGTCAGAAAAAAAGGACCAACTATTTGTGAAGTAGCAAGTTAATTTGGACTCTTTCTGCGTATGAAGATAGCATGCATATAATGTTAAGGATTAATTTGATTCTAATTTATTTATCTGGCAGTTTCTTGGACCTGAGTTAGTAACTCATTACATACATGTTTGTGTTATTACATCTATTCCCTATGGGCTGCAGTTATTATTGGGGGCTGGTGTAATTTCATTTTTTTCATGAACATCGTCAACAGGAAGAGGATGCTAATTGAGCGCCTTTGGTGATAATATTACTACATTGAATGCACACCAACAAATTGCAAATTAGGTCTCCTACACTCTGTATAAGATGTGCTCGGTAACTGAACTCCTTTTTTCCTTTTTACTAGTTAGAGTGCATGTGCAATGCATGTTTTAGCAATTTATATGCGAAAGGAATTTATATGCAAAATTAAAACAATAAATGAGATTATTTTCATGCAGTGCACTTCATACAAATTCTTCAGGTAAAAAATAGAGTTTCATACCATGGTATGATGGCAATTTGGATGATCTTTACAAAACCTGCACTGTGTATAAGATGCAATGCACCATCTGCGTTCATTAACATAAGTTCCAAAGCTCCATATGAATGCCCTACAGGACAACTACACAGAAACATGTGCATAAATATCTCATTAGTCCAAAAAAAACAGATTTGAAGCATTTCTGGCTGAGAAATTAATTTGAAATATGTCACTATGATCGCTGTTTATGTGATAAAAAATATCATCAGCTAGTATCTCATATTCTCATTGGTAGAATTGCATTACTGAGAGGAATACTATAGCCCATGATTAGCAATCTCATTGCGGTTGATCGCAAACATATCAAAACCTAAGTTAAAGCGCAAAAGGAAAAGAGAAACTACGATATTCTGCCACCAAGCCACCAATGTTGTAAAATCCGAAGCATGAGAAATCTTTCTACATTCTGTGTAAAATAATGTTCATTTAAACCTCAGGATCCATTACTTTCTTAAAAAAAAGAGTTGTAGCGAAAGCAAAGACAAACAACAAAAGTGTTTTATTATGAACTAGTGTGCAGTGCTTCTGATAAATAAAGGCCACTGTCCACCACAAGCAGAGTAAGCTGACACATTCATATCATCTTGAACACAAACAACTCTACCTTCCCTCTGATGAAAAAAATGGAAACAAATAGACTAACTGAAAGATGCTACCTAGCTATATAACGAATGTTATTTTTAACAATCCTAATGAAATCATAAATTCAAAACATTCAATATACTACGTTTTAAAACTGCCATTATGTTTATGTTTATCCTCAATGCAACAGGGTTAGTAGCCACAAGATTATTCTATTCATGATGATTAGGTGATGTGCTTGAGTTACATTTGTGTGTGGGCTGCTTGATTAGGATTAGGTTTTTTTCAAAGAAAATCTATGGAGCAGTACCATCAATTCACTTCGACAAGGATTCTGCTTGCCAGGCTATGAACAGAACATGGAAAATACGAATTATGAGAAATGACTAAATTTGATTACTACAATAATTAATGAATAAGCATAACCAACATGAAATGTGCAACATAAAACGAAAAAAAGGGGTATTTGTCAATGTTTCTTTGTAGGAGTAACATAATCATCCACTGAAACTTTTGCTTCAGAGTTACCTAGTTTAAAAGTTGGGTCAGATTTAGCTGCATTGAATTGGGTTAGATTTAGCTATGTTGAATGATTCATGGAGAACTCTTCAGTCAAACAACTTGATGTGACAACAGGAACAGGAAAAATAAACCAGTGCTATCCAAAAAAGCATTTGACGACTATGTAATCAATTCTGAAAATTATCATAGAGTTTTCATGTAGATACCTCGAAATACCAGGACCTACTCATACTGGTCGGTTGAACTATCCTTCGCCTTCCCCTTTGTACCTGCCAGTAAATGATAAAAACACTTAATTATTTTGTGCTTCTCAATCTGATCCTACCTAGCAAGGCTTGATTCATCCACAAAGAGGAGTTCCATGAGGACATATGGTGACTTGTGTGAAAGAGCACATATGGCATATATGCAAAATCCAGAATAATAGAAAGTCAGAAAAGAAAACACCTATAACTTTCCTGTTTTGGGAAGAAGATACCACCGAGGCGAAAGTATATGCAAAATCCGGAAGGCCAAGAGTCTTAGACCCATACGGCATACTTGTAAATTAAGTACAACATATTCCCAAGATAAGATATAAATCTCGAGGATCATGCATATCTTTTATATAGATATAATAGGGAGATCTATTAGCAATCAACAAGATACTTTTCTGGTAACTCTCCCCCTTATCCTATATAAGAGGGGGTAGGGGTCCTGAGATCGGGGTGACTCCCACGACCCGGCATACCATGCCGCGGGACTTACGCAATCATTCCCACATATGCACCATCAGCTATTCCATTCCTGATGTGCACACCGATACAGATCCAATCTACACATAACTGAACTATGGTATTACCTCACGCTGAGGGCCTGAACCAACACAAACATCTGTGTCACCATTTCTCCTTAATATTATGCACCCTATAAGTTTTATTCATTTGTATTTTTTGTGGTTGTTTCGATGGCATGCATATAGCTATAATAGAACTTTGAGATAACATATTTTTACAAGTTAATATGGGTATTAAATTATGAACTTTTTATCTCATCTAACCAAGAAGGGATAAAAATAAAAAAAGGTATGTACGTGTGTACATGCACATCCACGGGAATAGATGTGTGGCTTTATCTACACGTGGTTTTTTAGACAAATCTAATTAGAAAATCTTAAGATAAATCTAAGTGTTAGCTAGAAAATAGAAAAAGCTAGCTAGAAAATAAAAGATGAGGGGAGAGTTGAAGGGTGGCCAGAGGGTGGGAGTACGTAATTGCACAACCAGATTGTTTTTTTCGTGAGAGATCTAATGGTTAAAATTAATAGGTCCACCAATTTAATGGAAAATAAATGGTTAAATGTTTATCAATTTTTTGTGATTTTCTCTAGTTTATTTGAAAGCTATGTGATGGTTTACGAGCGTTTGTATGAGGCCACGTGGTGGCTTGAGAGCGGTTGTTGAAAGTTTAATGGACTTTTAGCATAGAATAGATAGAAATAGATAGATTAATCCATGCAATTTATCATCAAAGTATCTTTAGCCCCACTTTATCAGTAACTAATGTATCATAATACACACATAGTACATGAAGAATTCCACCTCAACCATTCCATGAAAAAAACTAAAAGAAAATTCCACTTCCAAGACATGGTACACTACTAAGTGCAAAGTCTACAAAGAATCTTAAAAAAAAATGCAAAGAATCGCTCTACATGCAGTTTTCAGCTTCTACCTCTTTTTTGATAATGGAATAAAACATTCTGACCTTTGCTCAACGAGCTACAACCCATTATTACATCCTAACACTCAAAATGAGTGTATTTCAGAGAACCATGTAAAGACAAAACCAATCATGCAGAGGAAAACAAACCAAAGACTACCAACCCAAGATAAAGATTACACAATTATTGAATTCTATTTGTGAACCTCCATCCGAAATTTGTAAACAATTCCATAACCGTTGTCTCAAGATTACAACATGCAACTCTTAAAATCTCACCATCTTCATCACACTTTTGTAGTTGTGCCCAGTACCGGAACCAATGTGTTGCCCTGAAAATTACATGCATATATAAAATAGATGATGATTTGTCAAAAATCATGTTATTCCTACTCAACCATATAGCCCAACATATAGCAGACGCTCCTACAAATATAAGTTTTCTACTTTTCGTATCAACCTCCAGAAGCCAATCTTCAAAAATACGAGATATGCTACTAGGATGGTATAGACCAAAAGAAAACTGAATTGCTCTCCATAAAATTCACTCATTTTTAAAACAGAAACAACATCTCAAACTACCATTCCAATTCCTCTTTACCAAATTATCCTTACTTAACACCACCCCTTTCAGCAAGTACCATAAAAAGATCTTAATCTTAAGAGGTATCTTAAGCTTCCAAATAATCTTATTCTCTCAAGATAACCATTATTTATTAAAGCTAAATACATTGACCGAACAGAAAACTGGCCACTCAGATGATAGTTCCATCTAAAGCAATCACTGTGTTGATTTAACTGAACATGCACAATAGAAGCACACAATTCATGCCAAGATGCTAGATTCTAACCAACTAAAGCGCTCCTAAAAGAAACATTTAGCGGAACAGATCTCATAACATTAGAAACTGAAGCACTTCTCCTTTGAACAATAGCAAATAAAGATGGATACTTATCTCTAAAAGACAAGTTACCTAACCATTTATCTTCCAAAAATCTGATTTGTTCCCCATTATTCACAATCCAGGAACCCATGTTTAAGAAAGTATTCTTGACTTTCATAAGACCTGACCAAAACTGAGAATCCCCTTGTTTCCTATCAACCTAGCTTATAGACTGGTTAGAAAGATATTTCCTTTTCAATTAGTCCTGCCAAACCCCTTGCTCATTTATTAACTTAAACAACCATTTACCCAAGAGACATTTATTTTGGATTTCCAAATTATGACACCAAAACCTCCGTGACCTTTGGGTTGGCAAATAATATCCCATCTTATAAGTCTGTACTTTTTATTATGATCATCTCCTTGCCAAAAGAAACATGATCTATAATAATCAATTTTTTGAAGAACCCCTTTTGGAATCTAAAAAAGATATCATAAACATAGCTAAACTTGAAAGTATAGAGTTAGTCAAAACCAACCTTCCCCCAACAGACATATGTTCAATAATTTTCCAATCTTTATTACTAAGGTTTCTAAAATGCATTGGAATACCACAATATCTAACGGGAAAGGTACCTAGCTTACAACCAAAGAGATTAGAATATTGTTCATAATAATCCTCTGTCTGACCAAAACAAAATAATTCACTTTTGTGAAAAATTATTTTCAAGCCAGATAGCTTTTCAAACACAGATAAAATCAATTTCAAATTCTTGGCTTGTTATAAATCCTGCTCCGAAAAAAATGATAGCATCATCTGCATATTGCAAAAATAGATAAACCATCATCCACCAAATATGGAATTACCCCGCTAATAGAACCAACATCTTTAGCCCTCTTAATTAGTAAAGCTACATATCAACCACTATATTAAAGAGAATTGGAGACAAAGGGTCCCCTTGCCTAGGCCCTTTATAAGTTTGAAAATTATTGCCAACCTGATCATTTACTTTTATCCCAACATGACCACCTTGAACGAAAGGAGCTATCCATTGACACCATTCAGATGAAAAGCCTTTCATCCTCAATGTTTGTTGTAGAAAAGACTATTTAACGTTGTCATAAGCTTTCTTAAGTCAATCTTAAAGATTATAGTACTTTTATTTTTACAATGCAATTCATGTATAGTCTCATGAAAAATAACAAACCCTTCCATAATATTTCTCAAAGGTATAAAAGCAGATTGAGTAGTACTAATTACCATTTGAGCTACTCCAATAATTCTATTAGTAGCAACTATGGTAAACATTTTGAAACTAACATTAAGTAAACAGATAGGCCTATATTGTTGAATTTTCATGGCCTCCACAAACTTAGGCAGAAGAATAATAGTACCAAACTTAAGAAAGAATAAAGGTAAAGTACCATTATGAAAATCTTTAAAAAGATCTAACAAGTTAGATTTAATAATATTCCAAAAAACATGGTAGAATTCAGCTGGATATCCATTAGGACCCGGAGCCTTATTGTGTTCCATTTGGAATATTGTCTCTTTAATCTCACTCTCGATAAATTCTCGTGTTAAAGCTTCATTCTCCAATTGAGATACTTGAGGAATATCATCAATTTTTTCCTGTAATTGAAACATTCTTGTTTTTCTGTGCTTACCATTCGTAACTAACCGAAAATACTTAGTGTTAGAATCTCCCTCTAAAATATTTTTAGACATAGCCCTCAGAGTTATGGAATAAGACAGACTGTAGTTTACCCATACCCTTTTCTTTCTAGCCGTTTCGAATCTCAGGACAAGATTCTTTGTAAGGGGGTCACACCCTGAATTTCGTTTCAGGGATTTATAAATTATTTAATAAATTATGCTTAGAATTTATATTAAATTTTCATTAATTTACAATTGAATTTACATATGGGAAATGAAATTTTCTAAATAAAACATGGCTAGATATTATTTTTATTAAATTCTCCATGGTTAATTCTACTCTCTGGAATTTTTTCGGATTTTTGAGAGCTCAGTTAATAATTTTTATCCTACAAAGAATATTTCAGTAATTATGTAAATAATAAATTAATCATTGAATGGTCTGGTTATAATTTTGATAAATACTTTGGGTGTTTAAGTATTTGCGAGATTTTTCTTGGAATTTTCTGAGCAATAGAATTATTTTTAACAATTCAAAGATCATTTCAGTGATTAATTTAATTAAAAAAGTAATTAAAAATTCCCTTTTCCTTTCGGGCTGAAATAGGAAAAGTCCTCTCTCTCGGCCCATTCTCCTCTCAGCCCCCGCCCCTACCTTCCTTCTATCGCCTCCCTCTTTTTCTTTCTCTCTTCTTTCGTTCTCTCGGCCCGGCCCAACAGAAAGTCCATTTTTTCCTCCCTCGCGCTACGTCTTCTTCCTTCAGCTGACCGAGCCCGTGTCTGTGCACAGTATCGACGCCACCACCTCCACCAAATCCAGCCTCCCCGTTGCTCCCCTTCCAAAATTAGTTGCGGGAACAGATTCCCCTCAATCTCCTCTACCTTTCCCCCAAGAAATCCCCATCAAATTCGTGGTAAATCCCACGAATTTTGGCCTCGTTCTTATTCGAAGAACTCAGATGAATCCTATTTTCTATAGCCAAATCCCTTCGAATCTGAGCCGATCTCTCCCTCCTCCGCCTACATAAACTATACCCAGGGTCTACTCTTCCGTTTTCCCTCCTTTTCTCGCGTCACCATGCCCTAGCCGTCTCTCCCCGCTCTCGCCTTCTCTCTCCGCCGCCGAGCGCCACTCCAACTGCAGCTAGCCGTGGCCCTGGCCATCCTCGGTCAGAGCTGCTTCCTCCCTCGGCATCGCATCACCAAGACGAAGCCCGGGATCCACTTCTCCTCCACCGAAACCAGCTGGAAGCCCCCATCACCGTGAAGGCTGAGTTCACCATCGTTTTTTGATCTTCGCTGAACCCCTGCCACTCCTCCCATCATCGTCAAGCTTCGCCGCCACCTTTGTTGGATTCGTAGCTGCGAGGAGAACACCGTCCACCCCTCCGTTACCACCGAAGCTCGCCGGAACGCTGTTGTCACCATCAACCCGACGTCATCGCCGCATCTACCTCGCCGCCAGTCGTCATCCGTCATCGCCATGTCAATGTCTATCTCGCATGGATGCTGATGTGTCACTCATCTCTAAACCCTAGAACAGAGCAATCCGAGCCATCTGCTCTAGGACAAAATCTGGTAAACTCAATCTCAGTCATCCAAAATCAATATAGATCTTTTCCCTCTCTTTTCAATGACATATTGTTCCTTTACACTATATGTCATCTACTAAATTTTATCCAATCTTTGTACCGAAGGATGTTTTTAATCTCTTCTCGCAATTATAAATTATTTGTAAATTGTTTAATTAATTTGGAATCTGGTAAAATTCATAAAATAGGCTTCAATTGTATTAAATATGGTTAAATTTATAATTAATTCATTTGAAATCGGAATGAGGCCGTTCAAGTCTCTAAATTCATCTAAAATCATGATCTACATGTTTGTTTACTTTTTATGTACTGTTTGTTTGGATTTTCTTAGTCGTTTTCCTTGTTTTGCGTGTTAGCTTCTCGTTTCTGTCGTTTCGGAGGCTCGTGAGTGCTTCGGAAGTGTTGCAGAAGACTAATTGAAGACCGATTGTTGCAAGGCAAGTCGCATAGATCCCAAACACAATCCTTTGAGCATGTTGATACTATATTTAAATTCTCTTTTTATTTCAAATCTGCATTTATTTTCGAATGTCATCTGGTGGTGTGAACCTATTCCTTGGTTATGGCCAGTTTGTATTGATTACCCTATTCATTGATACCTTGGGTTATAAATTTGACTAGTTGGACTTTATATATTGGTTCAGCTAGATATATTAGTATAATTGCTTAGCCATACTTAGAAACATTAGCACACTATTGGGATAATTAATACTTCACTCTCATTGATGGATATTTAATGGTTGCTCACGGTGGTCAATCGTGATTGGTAAATTAAATGATTGCTAACTAAAACTTGATTAATGGTGGGTTGTGAGCACATGGTTGGACATGAGCTTTGGATAGTTGTGCTCATGAGAATTAAGGACCGGTTCGCGAGCTATCTTTGTGAAACATTAACTGTACCAACCACAAGCCAGCTTGGGCAACGGCTTTACCCTTAGTATAACATGATGCTTAGTGGAGCACCAGACTGTGAAGCGGCGACAAGTCCGTGGGGGTCGCTGGGGAGTCCATGCCATTGGTTTTAAGGGGTGATTATGATCCAGGAACGGTGCACTGCTTTGCGTTGTGTTATGTTGGGGGTACTGTCACAGTCCCGTTTCGAGGTACTGTGGTGGTACTGAGGGCATGGTAACATCTTATGGGGTTGTGTCTTGTGGGTACAGTGGTACATCTCTGGTCAGAGTAAAACTATTCGAATAGCCATGCCCACGGTTATGGGTGGGTCTAACAATGTTTTTCGTGATTAGTCCCACACTACTCATTAAATGTTAATAATGTGATAAATAATGATAATTGGTTTAGCTCCTGGTTTGGAATGGTTTATTCCTGGTTTGGAGATTGGGTCTGTGCAATCCGGCATGATTGTTCAGAGATGGTTAGGCCTGTGCAGCATTGGTGTGCTGTTCAGTGATTGCTCAATTTTGCTAATTAGTTACTATACTGTTTTACTATTCTTAAATGTTTGCTAAATGCTGCTGTTACAAATGAACCCTATTATTGCCATCCTTCGGTATATTTGTGCACTTGCGTATTTGCTGTGCGGCTTGCTAAGTATTCCATATACTCACCCTTGCAATAATCAATCAAACCTCAGTTGAAGAAAGTTCTGAAGAAGAAGACGTTTGGCTTATACCCTAGTTGAGTTGCCTGAAGGAGTGGAGCTGGAGCATTCGTTAGATCGTTTGTCCGCTGTTGTTTTCTTTTCTTATGTAAGTATGTAACATTGTATTATTGATGATTATCTATATTAAATTGTCAATTTGTGTACCTTGGCTGATTCCTGGATGAGGATTGTATGCACAAATTAGATCGGAAATTAGTAGTGAATTTCTGGGCGTGATAGCCAAACAACTGAAGTTCCCCTGTCTGATCCCAAAAGAGTGGCGTGCGACACTTTTAGGTGTATAGTGCTTCAAAAGAAGCCATCTGTAAACTGACTTGGTAACTATTATTGTATGAAAACTCGGCATATGATAGACTTTTGTCCCAAGCTCTATCAATGTCAAGGGCACAAGCTCTCAAAATATCTTCCAATATTTGATTGACTCTCTTGGTCTGGACATCAGTTTGTGGATGATATGCTGTACTGATGTTCGAACGGGTTCCTAATTCCTCTTGTAACTTCTGCTAGAACTTTGAGGTTAACTGAATCCCTCGATCGGAGACGATCTTCTTAGGTACCCCATGTAAACACATGATTCTTGCTAGATAAAGTTCCGCCAACTTTTTTCCGGAATAGGTGATATGCACAGGGATGAAGTGGGAAGGTTTGGTGAGTCGGTCCACGATCACCCAAATGGAATCATGTCCAGTTGATGTCCGGGGGTAGACCTGTAATGAAATCCATTCCGACCTCTTCCCATTTCCATTCCGGAATCTATAGAGGCTTTAGCAATCCAGCTAGTCTTTGGTGTTCTGCCTTTACTCACTGACATACATCATATAGTGTGACGAATTCAACTATTTCTCTTCTCATGCTAACCCACCAGAATTTCTGTTTGAGGTCTTGACACATCTTGGTAATTCCGGGTGACTTGAATATTGAGTTTGATGAGCTTATGTGAGTATTAGGTCTTTCAATTCTATGTTCTCAAGTACACGCGGTCTTTCTCCCATCCAGATTGTTCCATGTTCATCTTTCTTGAAATCTCGGGCCTTGCCAACCCTTATGTTCTTTTTGAGCTCTGCTATTTCAGGATCACTTGCCTTGGCTGCTCGGATTTGATCTACGAGCATGGGCTGTGCTTCGAGACCAACTACAAACCCATGATCAACTATTCCCATATTTAAGCGCTCAAGGTCCTGATGCAACTTGCTACACATCCCTTTTGTACATGTGGCATTATAGTAGCTTTTTCTGGTCAAGGTGTCTGCTACCACGTTTGCCTTGTCAAGATGGTAGTGTATCCCCATATCGTAATCTTGGATCAACTCCAACCATCTTTGTTGTCAGAGATTCAAATCAAGCTAGGTGAAAATGTATTTCAAACTGTTGTGATTAGTATAGACTTTGCAACGATTGCCAATAAGATAATGCCACCAGATCATTAAAGCACGGACTACTACAGCTAACTATAAATCATGAGTATGGTAGTTGTTCTCATGTGGGTGCAACTGGCATGAAACATATGCGACCACTCTGCCTTCTTGCATTAACACACATCCTAGTCCTAGACAAGACGCGTCACAATACGCCTGAAAGTCCTTCGTCTGGTTAGGAAAAATGAAAACCGGTGCGTACACCAACTTCTTCTTAGGCTCTTCAAAACTTTCGTTGCATTCTTCTAACCATTTTAATTTCTCATCTTTCTTTAACAACCATGTCATGGGCTTAGCAATCTTGGAGAAGTTCTCAATGAACCGTCGGTAATAACCACCAAGTCCAACAGAATTTTGGATCTGAGATACTGCCTTCATTGGGGTCCGCTTGGTTAATAACTCCACATTTGACGAATCTACTGCCACACCCTGGGTAGTTATGACATGGCCGAGAAACTTGACTTCCTGCAGCCAGATGTCACACTTGCTGAACTTAGCACATAGCTGGTGTTCCTTCAACTTCTCTAATACCAACCGAGGATGTTGTGCATGTATTTCTTTGGACATAGAATAGATGAGTATATCATCGATGAATAGCACCAAAAACTTGTCCAAAAATTCCATAAACAATGTGCTCATCAAGTTCATAAAGAAAGCTAGTGCATTGGTGAGTCCAAAAGACTATAACTGTAGACTTGAACAACTCATACCAAGTGGTGAAGGTTGTCTTGGGAATGTCCTCTTCACGGATCCACAACTGATGATAGCGTAATCGCAGATCTATCTTAGAGAATTTCGTATCTCCCTTCAATTGATCGATCAAATCATCAATTCTTGGCAAGGAATATTTGTTCTTGATAGTGACCTCATTGAGTGTGCGATAGTTGCCACACATCCTTTTGGTCCTGTCCTTGTTCTCCACAAAGATAACCAGAGCACCCCAAGGAGGCGTGCTCGGGCGAATGTATCCTTTCTGTAGTTGCTCATCAACTTGTTTCTTCACTTCTAGCACAAATTAGCTTTTTGTTGTGTGGCATACATTGCTCTGTATTTGTGCATTGAGCAATGTATCTGCTTGGGCAATTAATAGTGCGATGAAATATTGAGAAATATATCATAGCACCGTGAGTCATAATTCTGAACAATCTAGAAGCTTATAATAATCCTCTCTATGAACAAGTACTGTAAAATTTCTACATATTCCAATGAACTGCTAAATGGTAACAAATTGGTCTAAAGGAGTCACATTTACATTAACTTTCACTAAGAATTCGGTACAATTAGAGATCAAGGTTTATACCCTAGTTAAGGTTTGCCTATGCAGTGGAGCTGATGCCCCGCTAGGATCGTCCCATTTCCTGCTAATGATTTCTTTTTAGTGTGAGGACTAAATATCTCTTCTCGCACATATAGATACCATCCATTAGTCTTATTCTGAGTAACTGTTCGCATAAATTTGCACCAACAAGAATAGGCAAAGCTCTAGCTTGCTATTGGACTCAAGTATTGTTAGTATTGATAATTATAGCAATAACACAAAATGCATATTATGTTTCCTCGTTAAGAAACACATCTTGAAGCCCGTATCCCAGCCCTGTCGACCCATCTTGTCTTAGCTTCCAAGCAAATTGAAGCGAACAATCAAGGAAAAGACTATATATACGTGCATGAGATGATGCATCGGCGCACTTAGAGATACCATGCATAGCAGCAGTTTGATTAGCTTGATTGTTTCCAAGGTTGCAATTCAATTATTCAACTAACTATGGCTTCTCCTGATCAAGTGGGCATATATTGCCCTCGCTTTGCTCCACTTTCTCTCCACCGACGCATGCCTAGCCCTATCAAGTGACTTCTCCATTTTTGGCTAAATTAGGCAAACATAACATATACGCTCAAAGGGCTAGATTAGCTAATACTATAAATAAGGCTTACGGCCTCTAAATTCCATCCCCACCATTGATACTATAGACAAACTGTCTCCTATAAAAGGAACTTCATCAACTGATCCTTGACATACCAGAACAAAGGAAGCTAGCTGCTCGTAAAATCCGTGGTGACCTAATTTGTATGGAGAAGGTGAGTATGAGGCTGGGATTGGCGGCGCTGGTGTTATTGGGCATCATGCTGGCGGCGAGCCAGCAAGCCGTCGATGCTAGGGAGCCTATTCCAGAAAGCGCGTTTATAAGCTATAAAGACCTTTACAGGAAACCTGAGGACAGGACCCAAGAAAGGTGACCCCATCAGGAAAGCTCGTGGTTGCACAGAAGCTATGAAGTGCAACGGCTGATCGACAAGTGTTGCTCCACTCTCTGTATTTTCAGTTGTTGGTTTCTTCGTGTTAATGAAAGCGGCATTGCATTGTTTTGCTATTTTCTTTTGCTTCAAAAAATGTTTTACATGTTTTTAAAAGTACGAATAAAATTGCCTTGCTTGTCACAGAGTACGCGTGAAAAACTCCATTGTATGTACTCGATCAATTGGCCACTGAAGAAACCGTGTAATTTCATCTACTACTTTCTGTTGCCATCTCTCTATCTATATATGTACTAATTGAGCACATTTTACGACCTCTCATATTACCAAAAAGTTCAGGCCGTTAATTAGATTGGTAATATGATCTCAACGTTGATTGTAAAATCAAATTCCACCACAGCGAATCTAATCTACAAGACTATAACCAATTTTAGAGAACACGTTAAGCCCATCTGACCTTATATCTTTCCTACCTAGTCCTTGATATTGATAGGTTAAGCCCATGTGGCCTTCTATCTATCGTACCTAATCCCTGCCTTTGATTCATCTATGTAAAATCTATATCTTTAACGAGCGCACAGGAATTCAAGATGGGAATAGATCTTGGGTTTTTAACCCCGGTTCGTAACCCCCTCTAATTCCGGTTATGCAGCCGGGACCACGAATCCAGAACTAAAGATATCTATCTTTAGTCCCGGGTAAAATAACTGGGACTAAGGAGCTATCTTTAGTCCTGGTTGATAACACCAACCGGGACTAAAGATAGTAGCGTCACGTGGCTGACGTAACCATCTTTAGTTCAGTTTGGTACCAACCGGGACTAAAAACATTTTTTGTTGTTTTTAAAAATTGCTAGTTCTGCTAGCTGCTTGTTTTTATATTATACATATATATGTATAAGTACATGTATATTCATATATTATATATATATGTATAAATACTTGTATTTATATATGTATTTATACATATGTTACATATATATATAAATACATGTTTCTCACATATATATGTTACCTAAATATATGCACTTAAGTAAATATATACTTATATTACCGAAATATACTCAGACACGTAAGTACATGTATACACATCTAAATACAAACATATGTAACAATCGTTCATTAATTCTAATTTCTATTGTATATTACGAAGAAAGTTAAGACATGTTATACATGGGGATCATGATTAATAGGTCTTCCATCGTAGTGGAATTCTCCCGCGGGATTAATTATTTGTTCATTGATAAATCTCATTAATTGTTCTTGAACAACCTTTATAAATCCTTCGTTGGATAGTTTTTCCCTCATGTAAATAATCTATCATTTGAAAAAAAATTGAGATATAAGTATATGAAGTCAATAAGAAATCGATGGGATAATGTACGAATGATTTTCACGTACTTCCAGATACTTGTCACTATTGATTTGGTGTACAATGCAGTTAGTATATTCACGGACGTAGTAGCCACACAAGTTATTCCCCTGCTACTGTTTTGCACACTTAAGGAGAAACAACGAGAGATTTAATGTACCAGTATTTTCTAGAACAAATTAATGACTCAATATGTTTTTTCAACATGTACTCACCGGAAAATTAAACCTCCTACCAAGCTTTTCTTTCCAAACCCCACGGACCAATGTACGGAACTTTGCCTATTCTCTAAGTACAATTGGAAGCTATGATTAAATATCGGAGATCTACAGTGCTCGTAATTAATGACAGTTGAATAGATGGCATTACCTGTCTATCGCTTGAAAAATCTTTGCGAAATTAGACTCTAGTTTATCCATTGAGTCATAGACATGGACTTTGCATAGTGAAAGGTCGAAGAGGAAAAGGACTCGGTGCAATCTGCAATTGCGTGATATAATATATATGTCACAGTATGAGTATGAGGAAGAAGTTGGTACGAATTAGAACAAATTAATCACTCAATATTGTCCTTTGTAGCTTCCTCAAAGTCCCGTATCATTTCGACATTAACTTTGCGGGGGTCCATGAATCCAATATTGTAAATCTCCTACGGCACGATTGAATCTCCATTTGTACCGATTGAATCTCCATTCTACAAAGGATAAAGAAATTTGCATCAACTATCCGCATAGTGTAACCATTGAACGGTACATATAAGGAGCTAAGGAACAAAATATTTTTTTCTTAAATGATACTTACAAAACCTAGCAGCTGAGAATGGAGACGTCGAGGGCGTCTAGTTGGTATACATCAAATACATGCTCGAAGTTGATCCATAGGATATCATCTCCTTGATAGTAATCTGTTTTTCTTATCCTCGCTCCAACCATCGTTCTACCTTTGGATGAACGTTCCATGTACTATTGATGGAAGCGGTACATTTGTGTAGAGAGTGTGTTCACCTGAACAGGCTTGACAAGCGGTTCACTGAGTTTAAATTTGTATTTCAAATCGGCTTCGGTCATTTACCACCAGCTGCTCCCTGCTCAGACCCATCTCTTTCATCCATTGCCTTAGTTCCGTCTCACCGGGTGGTAGCAACGGCTCAACTGATTGTTTTGGTTGCTTTCCATGCTGATGCACTTCTTTGGTCCTTCCTCTTTGCTTTGTAAACGACTTCGTCATCGACCGGTCATAATCCGAAAGCTGTTTTGACCGGTTCGCTTATCTTCTGAAAAAACTTCTTAGCAACCGGATCTATAGGAATCTTCTTTTGTGGGCTCCGTGGCTTGAAGAACGCTTTCACTTCCGCTCGTACGACCTCATCATTCTCCTCGGGAGTGCGGTCGTACACCCTTTTCTAGAGAGCGGGGAGTTTTGGCTTGTCAAGTCTTAGCTTCTTCATTTGTTCTGTGGACTTTGATGGCGCTGGACGAAGTGGGCACGACTTTTTAGCTTGTGAAGGCGGAGCAGATGATGACGGTGCAGGCGGAGGAGGCAGAGGTAGAGGAGCCTAATGCGGACATCATTCCTTCGGATATACACAACAATCCTCCATTGGTCATTCAAGGTCCAATCACAAGAGCTCGTGCAAGACATTTGAATTTAGAGGTGAGCTCGTTCCTAAGTTCTTCTTTATATGATTTTGAGAATAGATTGCTACCTAATGATTATATTATGATTAGGAATAATGGAGAGGATAAGGAAACACTTAGAGAAGGACGCAGAGTCATGTAGGATCAGCGAGGACGTTCAAGTCAAGGTGGAGGCCCAAACCAAGTCGACTTCGAGTCCGTTTCGGAGTCCAGGACTAGTCTGCACTAAAACGGGCGCCCAGGTTGCATACTTGCTCGGATTGGGGCGTTCTTTATATGGATGGAAAGCTAAGAATATAGCCTTTCCAATGGTTCTGGTCGCATGTCCAAATTTCTTATGAGTCAACGGGAATTGACCGAAAAAGTTTTCGTTCAGAATCTGTTCCGGCGCTGCGACGCCATATTTGGGCCTTCGGGCCGTGTATCATGTTGGAGCCCATTAGGATTGCATCAAGGGGTGCTTGCACGATCCTAAACTCCATATATCAGTAGCCGTCGCCATCTTTAGTTTTTGGGTTTTTGCTTAGATTAATCTGTCAAGAACAGTTTCACCGCTAGATCGGTTTGTAAGACCCCAACTTGTGAGCTTAATCATTCATCTGCAATTTTGGTTGCAATCTTCTTTGTTCTTGTTTGTGTTCTTCGATTTGCAAATAGGGATTAGTCTTCTTGGCAAGGTCAACTAGGGTTTCGGCACGGTTGATAACCAGAGGAGACGTCGTGCTGCGATTGCGGGGTTCGGGAACGTGTTCGTTCAAGAAGCCGGATCGATTTGTGTCGCGACTCCACCAAATCGTTGATTATCAGAACCTTTTGGAAGATCGGGAACCCTTGTCAACATCAAGTGGTATCAGAGCTCTGGGTTCACCGTGAGGTTCACTCAGTTTCTTTACCCTAGTTTAGTTTTTGATTTGGCCGTTATCCTAGAGTCTACAGAAAAGACAAAAAAAATTATAGTCGATAGTCTCTCCTTAACCTAGACCGTGTATAGCCTTTGCATGATCCTTTTCAGAGTCCGTAGTGTTGAGTTTAAGTCCTAATTTAAGTTCTTGTTGCTGGTTTAGTTGGTGTTTTAGTGTAGTCGTGTGTTTTCCTTTGTAACCCTAGCCACCACCATCTTCACCCTGTATGTTAGGGTTCATCCTTTGAGAAACCGTTTCCGCCATCATAAGCACTTACTAAGATCACCACGCAACACCAGAACATCTTCCCAAACTCCGCTGCCACCATATCCATCTCCACCGCCAAAACTGATTAGGTTATATCCCCTCTGGAAAACCTAGTCGGAAGCCCCAACTTCAAACAGCCATAACTTTTGCATACGGACTCAGAATCAGGCAAAATTTAACATTTTGGATAAGAGAAAAAAATTTACATCCATTTTGGTAGGTTGGTGAAATCAGAATTCTGAAATTTGGCTTGCAAAATTGTCTGTTCGAGCTCTCAAGTCTTTGTACTTTCATAATAGTTGTTTCAGAAAATTCCATAGGCCACATATCAACTCCGATTGAGCTGTAACTTTGTGGTGTGCCTATTTTCGTGCTCCTGGAAAAGAAAAAAAGAAAAGAAAAAAAAAGAAAAAAAAAAGAAAAGTTGATTTCCATTAGTGCCTCGAGCTCACGACGTGCTCCGTTGAGCGTATCAGCCTTACGGTTTTACTGTTTTTGCTTAAACTCGCCGAAGCTTGCCTGTCCATCTTTCCTAACTGTTTACCAGTGTTATATTCCTTTGCACCATCATTGGTACCACTACTGTCTAGGACACGATTAGACTAGCAACTGAGGGCAAGTGATTTGAGATTTTTTTATTCAGCATTACTATATGTCATTGTATTGTGTACCACTCACATATATTTGGCCTTCCTAGCTCTACATATTACTTCTGGACAACACAGGTTCTTGATCCTTGCAATCGCTGATTACGTCTTCCAGATATCCTTTGCTTTGCTAGTCAGAACCTTATAAGGGCTTTGTAAGGTGCTCCATATTGCTGAGTTGTTGAGAGGCACCACTACACCTAAGAGTAGATTATTAGGGATAACCTTTCACCGTTGGTTGCTGTTTTGGTGTTTCAATGGTAGGAGACAATGAGGAGATGACTCCCAAGGATTTTGCTGACTGTGTCAGTGAAGAGCAAATACGAACTGTTGTAGGAAATGCTCATAAAGAGAAAATGGATGCAGTCACAAGGGCTGTCCAAGAAGCCATCATTAAACTCGACCTTGGCAGACACATGGAGAGGTTGGACAAGCGGGTGTCTACGCTAACTGATTGGGTTGCTGCGTTGGAGACTCGACAACCGTCCAATGAGGAAGGGAACGGCAGCAACGCCGGTTGACATCCAGAAGACACTGTGTACGATTCCAATGGTAATATAGATGAACAAGCTACACAACAAGCACGGTTAGGATGTCTTCGCTTCAACATGACAGTTATGGGTGGCACTCAATACCACCACCAAAAGGTAATAATAATAATAATAATAATAATAATCGTGTGCCCGATGATCCTTATGCTAAGGTTAAGTTTAAAATACCTATCTTTTCGGGTTATTATGATGCTGAGAAATACCTTGATTGGGAGATGACAGTAGAGCAAAAAATTAGCGCCCATCTTGTGCTTGAGCAACATAGAGTTCGACAAGCCAGTGCTGAGTTTAAAGACTTTGCTATCATTTGGTGGACTGGGTTAGCTGCTGAGGGTGTTTTACCTACTACTTGGGAAGCACTTAAAGTAGCTATGCGCGATAGATTTGTTCCTCCATCATATCATAGGGTGTTACGCAAGAAACTGATGCGTTTAGAACAAGGGGACAATCTGTACCGGATTACTATGGTGAGCTACAAAAGGGATTAATGCGCTGTAGCATTGTGGAGTGGACCGAGGATGCCATTTGTCATTTTTATTCGGGCTTGAGGGTTGAAATCCAGAACATAGTGGATTATAAGGAATTTAACACTATCAACCAGTTGTCTCAGTTTGCTATGCTTGCAGAGAAGGAATTGCAGGGGTGTGATCAACAGGGCAAGAACAAGGCAAGTACGTACACTCCGCGCACGACGCAACCTTCGGGGCCGACCAAGGCCACCTCTTTCCGGACACCCCCTCCAGTGAACAAGCGACCAGCTGCATCCGGAGTTTCTGCAGTGCCAAGACCACCTCCACCACGACCAGCAGATTCAGGTAAAAGTCCTTAGCAGGTACCCGCTAAGAGTGCTTCATCCGTCGCTTCGACGGGACGCACTCCAAACATTCAGTGCCACTGCTGCGAAAGATTTGGCCATGTGCAGAAAGATTGTCCTAGACAACGGGCATACATTACCGCAGAAGATGGCAATATTAGCACCTCCGATGTTCAAGATGATGAAGAAGAAGAGGAGGAAAGAGTTGATACTGAGGATGGCGAATTCTTTGAGCATGAGGACACAGCGGCCTACATGAACATTATTGTACAGCGGGTGCTTAGCATGCAGGTATAACAATCTGAAAGGTTGCAACGCCATAATTTGTTTCAGATTTTCTTCGTCATCAACAACCATCGTGCACGTGTGATCTTTGATGGAGGTAGCTCCAATAATTTGGTGAGTTCTGACTTGGTCAATAAGCTTGGTTTGACCACACGCCCACATCCACATCCATACCATATTCAGTGGCTAAATGATTCTGGAAAAGCAAAGGTAACACGATCTTGCAGAGTTTCATTTTCCATTGGTTCCTATGTTGATTCTGTTGATTGTGATGTGGTTCCTATGCAAGCTTGTTCACTTTTGTTGGGTCGTCCTTGGGAACATGATAATGATGCTACACAACATGGTAGAAGTAATAGATACAGTTTTGTGCATAATGTAAAGAAAATTACTTTGGTTCTATTAACCCCTGCTGAAATTGTAGAAGCTGATAAAGAACGAGCTACTAGTTTGAAACTTGATGAATCTGAAAATCAGCAAGTTGCTAAATCTGTTTTTCCACCTAATAAGGATAAGCCTTCACCTAGTTCTAAGGCCGAGGTAATTAAATTGAAGGGTGGTGTTATGCTTGCAACAAAATGTGACATTGCTGAAATTTCTGCTGATGATATTTGCTATTCTTTGATATGCAAACAAGCTTTGTTTTCTCTTGATGATCTTCCTAGCTCGATACCTCCTGCTATCACTAACCTTTTGCAGGAGTATGAGGACGTTTTTCCAGTTGAGATACCCCGGGATTGCCACCTATCAGAGGGATAGAGCACCAAATTGATTTGATTCCAGGAGCAACATTGCCAAACCATGCTGCTTATCGAACCAATCCCGAGGAGACTAATGAAATTCAGCGGCAAGTCCAAGATCTTTTGGACCGCAGATATGTACGCGAAAGCCTTAGTCCTTGTGCAGTGCCTGTAATTTTGGTTCCTAAGAAAGATGGGTCTTGGCGAATTTGTTAATTGTAGAGCCATTAATAATATTACTATTCGGTATCGTCATCCTATTCCTCGGTTAGACGACATGCTTGATGAGTTATGTGGTTCAATAATTTTCACAAAGATTGACTTGCGTAGTGGATACCACCAAATTAGAATGAAACTTAGAGACGAATGGAAAACAGCTTTCAAAACCAAATTTGGATTGTATGAGTGGTTAGTAATACCTTTTGATTTGACTAATGCCCCTAGTACTTTCATGTGCTTAATGAATGAGGTTTTAAGGCCTTTTATTGGATGATTTGTGGTAGTCTACTTTGATGACATCTTGATTTACAACAACTCTTTGGATGAGCACTTGGATCATTTACGTGCTGTTTTTAATGCTTTACGTGATGCACGTTTGTTTGCTAACCTTGATAAGTGCATGTTTTGCACGGAACGAGTCTCTTTTCTTGGCTATGTTGTTACTCCACAGGGAATTGAGGTGGATGAAACAAAAAATTGAAGCCATTAAGAGTTGGCCGGTTCCCCAAATCATCACACAGGTGAGAAGTTTTCTTGGTCTTGCAGGATTCTATCGCCATTTCGTTAAAGATTTCAGCACCTTTGTTGCACCCTTGAATGAGTTGACGAAGAAAGGGGTGGTATTTCATTGGGGAAAAACACAGGAGGAGTCTTTTGTCACTTTGAAGGACAAGCTTACACACGCACCTTTGCTCCAACTTCCAAACTTTGGTAAGACTTTTCAGTTAGAATGTGATGCTAGTGGAGTTGGCCTAGGAGGTGTTTTGATGCAAGATGATAAACATGTTGCATACTTTAGCGAGAAGTTGCATGGGCATATTTTGCATTATTCCACGTATGATATGGAATTGTATGCTCTTGTACGTTCTTTAGAGACATGGCGTCATTATTTGTGGCCTAAAGAATTTGTTATTCATTCTGATCACGAATCGCTTAAGTATCTTCGTTCTAAAAAAATTTGAATCGTAGACATGCTAAATGGGTTGAATTTTTTGAATCTTTTTCTTATGTCATCAAACAAAAGAAAGGGAAGGATAATGTGATTGTTGATGCTTTGTCTAGACGTTATACTTTGTTATCGCAACTTGATTATCGGATTTTTGGACTTGAATCAATTAAAGAACAATATGCGCTTGATCCTGAATTTAAAGAAGTGATGTTGAATTGTAAAGAGGGACATACTTGGAATAAATTTGGGATGAATGATGGATTTGTGTTTCGAGCTAACCGTCTATGCGTTCCAGTTGGGTTTGTTCGTCTTTTGTTGATACAGGAAGCGCACAGAGGAGGATTGATGGGACATTTTGGAGCTAAGAAAACGGAGGATGTTTTGGCTTCACATTTCTTTTGGCCAAAGATGAGGAGAGATGTTGAGAGATTTGTGGCATGCTGCACCACTTGTCAAAAAGCTAAGTCTCGTTTGAATCCACATGGTTTGTATATGCCTCTTCCTGTTCCTTCTATTCCTTGAGCAGATATTTCTATGTACTTTGTTTTGGGATTGCCTAGGACTAAGAGGGGGAGGGATAGTATTTTTGTTGTTGTCGATCGATTTTATAAGATGGCACACTTCATACCATGTCATAAAAGTGATGATGTTATTCATATTGCTGACCTCTTTTTCCATGAGATTGTTCGTTTGCATGGTATGCCTTCTACTATTATTTTAGATCGTGATGCAAAATTCCTTAGTCATTTTTGGCACACGCTTTGGAACAAGTTGGGTACAAAGCTATTGTTTTCTACTACATGTCACTGGCAAACAGATGGACAAACGGAGGTAGTCAACCACACTTTGGGCATAATGTTGAGGGCTATTTTAAAGAAAAATTTGAAGATGTGGGAGAAATGTTTGCCACATGTGGAATTTGCATATAATCGGGCAACACATTCTACTACCAAGGTAAGTCTTTTTCAGGTAGTCTATGGTTTCAACCCCCGTGCTCCTATTGATATTTTGCCTTCACCTACTAGTGAGAAGGTTCACAATGATGCTAATGCACGTGCTGATTTTATTTTGAAAATTCATGAGACAACTAAGCACAACATTGAAAAGATGAATGAAAAGTATAGAATTGCTGGTAGCAAAGGTACGCAAGAAGTGGAGCTTGAACCGGGTGATTTATTTTGGTTGCACTTGAGAAAGGATAGATTTCTAGAATTGCGAAAGTCTAAGTTGATGCCTAGAGCTGATGGTACTTTCAAAATTGTTGAGAAGATTAATGATAATGCATATAAACTTGAGTTGCCTCCCAAGTTGGGGTTAGTCCCACGTTTAACATTTCAGATTTGAAGCCATACTTGGGAGAAGAAGATGAGCTTGAGTCGAGTACAACTTCAATTCAAGGGGGGGAGGATGATGCGGACATCATTCCTTCAGATATACACAACAATTCTCCATTGGTCATTCAAGGTCCAATCACAAGAGCTCGCGCAAGACAATTGAATTTAGAGGTGAGCTTGTTCCTAAGCTCTTCTTTATATGATTTTGAGAATAGATTGCTACCTAATGATCAGATTATGATTCGGAATAATGGAGAGGACAAGGACACACTTAGAGAAGGACGTAGAGTCAAGTAGGATCAGCGAGGACGTTCAAGTCAAGGTACAGGCCCAAACCAAGTCGACTTCAAGTCTGTTTCGGAGTCCAGAATCAGTCTGCACTAAAACGGGCACCCAAGTTGCATACGTGCTCCGATTGGGGATTTCTTTATATGGATGGAAAGCTAAGAAGATAGCCTTTCCAATGGTTCAGGTCCCATGTCCATATTCATTACGAGTCAACGGCAATTGACCGAACAAGTTGATGTTCAGAATCTGTTCGGCGCCGCGACGCTGTATTTGGGCATTTGGGCCGTGTATCGTGTTGGAGCTCATTAGGATTGCTTCAAGGGGTGTTTGCATGGCCCTAAACTCCATATATCTGTAGCTGTCACCATCTTTAGTTTTTGGGGTTTTGCTTAGATTAATCTGTCAAGAACAGTTTCACCGCTAGATCGGTTTGTAAGACCCCGACTTGTGAGCTTAATCATTCATCTGCAATTTTGGTTACAATCTTCTTTGTTCTTGTTTGTGTTCTTCGATTTGCAAACAAGGATTAGTCTTCTTGGCGAGATCAACCAGGTTTCGGAACAGTTGATAACCAGAGGAGACGTGGTGCTGCGATTACGGGGTTCGGGAACGTGTTCGTTCAAGAAGCCGGATCGATTTGTGTCGCGACTCCACCAAATCGTTGATTATCAGAACCTTTCGGAATATCGGGAACCTTTGTCAACATCAAGTGGTATCCGTTTCAGCGGTTTTGGTGAAATCAGAATTCCAAAATTTGGCTTGCAAAATTATCTGTTCGAGCTCTCCAGTCTCTGCAGTTTCTTAATAGTTGTTTCAGAAAATTCCATAGGCCACATATCAACTCCGATTGAGCTGTAACTTTGTGGTGTGACTATTTTCGTGCTCCTGGAAAAGAAAAAAATAAAAAAAAAAGAAAAAAAAAGAAAAGTTCATTTCCACTAGTGCCTCGAGCTCACGTCGTGCTCCGTTGAGCGTATCAGCCTTGCGGTTTTACTGTTTTTGCTGAAACTCGCCGAAGCTTGTATGTCCGTCTTTCCTAGCTGTTTACCAGTGTCATATTATTTTGCGCCATCATTGGTACCTCTACTGTCTAGGACACGAGTAGACCAGCAACTGAGAGCAAGTGACTTGGGATTTTTAATTCAGCATTACTATCTGTGATTGCATTGTGTACCACTCACATATATTTGGCCTTCCTAGCTCTACATATTACTTCTGGATAGCACAGGTTCTTGATCTTTGCAATTGCTAACTACGAGTTCCAAGTATTCTTTGCTTTGCTGGTCAGAACCTTATAAGGGCTTGGTAAGGTGCTCCATATTGCTGAGTTGTTGAGAGGCACCACTACACCTGCGTAGTAGATTATTAGGGATAACCTTCACTGTTGGTTGCTGTTTTGGTGTTTCCATGGTAGGAGACGATGAGGAGACGACTCCCAAGGATTTTGCTGACTGTGTCAGTCAAGAGCAACTACGAACTGTTGTAGGAAATGCTCATAAAGAGAAAATGAAGGCAGTCACAAGGGCTGTCGAAGAAGCCATCATTAAACTCGACCTCGACAGACAGATGGAAAGGTTGGACAAGCGGGTGTCTAGCTAACTGATCGGGTTGCTGCTTTGGAGACTCGACAACCATCCAAATAGGAAGTGAACGGTAGCAACCCCGATGGACATCCAGAAGAAACGGTGTACGATTCCAATGGTAATGTAGATGAACAAGCTACACGACAAGCACGCTTACGACATCGTCTTCACTTCAAAATTATAGGTATGGGTGGCGCTCAACACCACCACCAACAAGGTAATAATAATAATAATAATTGTTGGCGGTATGTCATGAGACCCTTCGACCAGACCTGCCGAAACCATGCAACCAGCGAGGATTCAGACTCGAGGTGTCAAGATTCATCGGGGCGAAGCCTCATGGTGAAGACTATGGGGCGAAGGCGGCGAAGGGTGAAGAGTCGCGTTGGGTCCCCGCAAGTCTGAATGCGTCCTGGGATAAGACTGAATGGTGAAGGGTACATGCCGAAGGAGGATGACTTCGCCGTATCGAGCCAAGCTCCAAGGAGGCCCAAGGGGCCATCCCAGCCACTCTAGCCTGTTGGCCAGTTTGCCAGCGTTCGCCAATTGACCCGTTATAGGCCCATGTGTCTCAATCACACTGTATACCCATACAAGTGTCCTTTTCATAAGGGCAACCATGTAAATTCCCCTGTAAAACCTAAACCCTAATAGGGGATCTGTAATAGGACTATAAATAGGCCCCTAGGGCCATGAAAAGGGGGAGCCCAAGAAAAATTCTTAATTTAATACACTTTACTGTTCCCAACCACTGTAGAGTAACCACGTCCTTCGACGTACGCAGTTGTCGCTTCGACAACAACAACAATAATAATCGTGTGCCGATGATCCTTATGCTAAGGTTAAGTTTAAAATACCTACCTTTTCGGGTTATTATGATGCTGAGAAATACCTTGATTAGGAGATGACAGTAGAGCAAAAATTTAGTGCCTGAGCAACATAGAGTTCGACAAGCCAGTAGTGAGTTTAAAGACTTTTCTATCATTTGGTGGACTGGGTTAGCTGCTGAGGGTGTTTTACCTACTACTTGGGAAAAACTTAAAGTAGCTAGGCGTGATAGATTTGTTCCTCCATCCTATCATAGGGAGTTACGCAAGAAACTGGTGCGTTTAGAACAAGAGGATAAATCTGTACAGGATTACTATGGTGAGCTACAAAAGGGATTATAAGGAATCTGTAGCATTATGGAGGGGACCGAGGATGCCATTTGTCGTTTTTATTCGGACTTGAGGGTTGAAATCCAGAACATAGTTGATTATAAGGAATTTAAGACTATCAACCAGTTGTTTCAGTTTGCTATGCTTGCAGAGAAGGAATTGCAGGGGCGTGATAAGCAGGCCAAGAACAAGGTAAGTACGTACACTCCGCGCACGACGCCACCTTCGGGGCCGACCAAGGCCACCTCTTTCCGGACACCCCCTCCAGCGAACAAGCGATCAGCTGCATCCGGAGTCTCTGCAGTGCCAAGACCACCTCCACGACGACCAGCAGATTCAGGTAAAAGTCATTAGCAGGTACCCGCTAAGAGTGCTTCATCCGTTGCTTCGACGGGACGCATTCCAAACATTCAGTGACACCGCTACCAAGGATTTGGCCATGTGCAGAAAGATTGTCCAGTCAACGGGCATACATTGCCACAGAAGATGGTTATATCAGCACCTCCGATGTTGAAGATGATGAAGAAGAAGAGGAGAAAGGAGTTGATGCTGAGGATGGCGAATTCTTTGGGCGTGAGGACACAGCGGCCTACATGAACATTATTGTACAGTGGGTGTTTAGCACGCAGGTACAACAATCTGAAAGGTTGCAACACCATAATTTGTTTCAGATTTTCTTCGTCATCAACAACCGTCGTGCAAGTGTGATCGTTGATGGAGGTAGCTGCAATAATTTGGTGAGTTATGACTTGGTCAAGAAGCTTGGTTTAACCACACGCCCACATCCACATCCATACCATATTCAGTGGTTAAATGATTCTGGAAAAGCAAAGGTAACACGATCTTGCAAAGTTTCATTTTCCATTGGTTCCAATGTTGATTCTATTGATTGTGATGTGGTTCCTATGCAAGCTTGTTCACTTTTTGTTGGGTCGTCCTTGGGAACATGATAATGATGCTACACACCATGGTAGAAGTAATAGATACAGTTTTATGCATAAAGGAAAGAAAATTACTTTGGTTCCATTAACCACTGCTGAAATTGTAGAAGCTGATAAATAACGAGCTGCTAGTTTGAAACTTGATGAATCTGAAAATCAGCATCCCGTCTTCTTGACGTTTTTCTGCGTGCCAGCGCATCATGCTAGCATGCTCTTTGTTCCTGAACAAACGCCTAAGTCGTGGTATTATAGGGAAATACCACATCACGTTAGCAGGAACCCTCTTCTTCGAAAGTTGTCCATCCACATCACTTGGATGATCTCGTCTAATCTTGTATCGTAGTGCTTTACAAACCGGGCATGATTCTACGTTCTCGTACTCCTCACCGTGATAGAGGATACAATCGTTTGGACATGCGTGTATCTTATGTACTTCTAGACCTATAGGGCATACCACCTTCGTAGCTTCGTACGTTGTTTCGAGCATTTCGTTTCCCTCCGGAAGAATGTTCTTGACGAGTTTCAATAACTTGCCAAATGCCTTGTCACTCACACCATTTTTGGCCTGTTCTAGCGTCATACCCAACTTTTTGTGCCTCTGTTCTCAACCTGGGTACAACGAAGTTTGTGGTCCGCTAACATACGGTCTAATTTCCGGAAGAATTCTAGCATCATACCCAACTTTTTGTGCCTCTGTTCTCAACCTGGGTACAACGAAGTTTTGTGGTCCGCTACGGTCCAATTTTTGGACCTCCTTCTCACTTTCGCAACCGTCCTTTACGTCCTGCAACATCTGACCAAGATCATCTATAGTGTCGTTATCTTCAACAGCTCCGTCCGCCTCGCCTCCCGAATTTTCTTCAAATCCACCGTATTGATGAGCCTAGTCCGGAACATTCTCGTCTTCTACTTCATCCTCTTCCATTGTAACACCTAGCTCTCCGTGCGAGGTCCAACAATTATATCCAGGCATGAATCCAGACACACAAATGCGCACTTGATGATGAATACTCTTTCTGGTTACTACACTTTTTGCATGGACAACACATGAAATCATTATACTTGTTAGCATTGGCCACATTCAGAAAATAATGCACACCTTCAATAAACTCTTTCGACCATCGGTCCGCGGTTTACATCCATTACCGATCCATCAATAAATAGTCTAATATTACTAACGAAATCTACACGATTGAAACTAGTTAAATAATCACATAATAATTTAAAACATCATGATTCAAAGTGAAACTAATTTCTAGAAAAGAGCTATAAAGATGGTGACGAGAAGGAAGAGAAGTTTACAATTTATTAAAGTGCTACACATATTTTTTTATAGTACGAACAGTATTTCTAGCTATATTACATATTTTTCAATTACCTTTGATTTCTAATTTTTTTACAAATGATCATACAAAAATTTTACAATAGTCACACATATTATTCTTTTTTATTGTTTGTAAAGTTAAAAACATATCTTTAACGAATTATACTTTTTTCTAACTATCTATTCTTTTACCTCAGTTTTCTATATTTTCCCTCGGTCAGCTCTTTTATAACATATGTATCCAAATTTTCTAATTTCAAAATCAACCTAATTTTGCCTACACATATTTTCTCTCTCATCATTTTTCATAAACCTTGTTGAAGATAATATTCTATAGAAACAAAGATATAAATGTAACAGGCTAAGCATACATTATTAAAGAATGGATTTTCTAACCATTTCGATCTCTCCGATTTGTATATTATCACCAAAACAATTTTATCAAAAATTTCGACAGCATCTCCCTTCTTCCTTCTTCTCTTGGCAGCAATGGCTCGAGCTGGAGGAGGAGGAAGATGTATAAAAAGGTAGATCACTTTAGTCTCGATTAATAACACCAACCGGGACTAAAGATGTAAATCATCATTTGTCCCGGTTTGTGTTATCAACCGGGACTAAGGTGAGTATCTATAGTCCCGATTAGTGTCACCAACCGGGACTAAAGATCCCCGGCCCCTTGACGTGCGTCTGACATGGCCAGTGAAGGTGTGAACCGGGACTAAAGATGATCTTTAGTCCCTGTTTGTATTACCAACCGGGACTAAAGATTATCGCGATCCGTTACACTTTTTAACTGGGAGTAGAGATTATCTTTAGTTCCGGTTCCTATTAGAATCGGGACTATTCCGATTTTTGTGAACCCGACCAAAGATCAGTTCTCCAGTAGTAAGCTAGTGTGAGACCATGATATATGTAAATTGGCAAATTTTGATTCATATATGTAAAATCTATATCTGTAACGAGCACACAGGAATTCAAGATGGGAATAGATCGTGAAATCACGAACAGATGGCAGATTAACAGCGATTTGGCTACAGCGTCAAGATCCAGCTAGTGTGAGACCAGCTAGTGTGAGACCAGGATACTTCGTCAGCAAATTGGCAGATTTTGGACTCCATCGACGAGGCACATGACATCGAGGGCTGTTCTTTTTCCGAGCAAATCTGTTTCTAACTCGGTTGTTACTCATCTCAAACAAATTGATTATATATGATTCACCAATGTAATCATCTGTCCATTGATGATTTTTTTCCCAACCAGGATTTGTTTCCAATTCGGCGGTTCACTATTAACGACATTGATTACAACCCTTGAGCATATAAATTTCAGGTGTCCAGATGTTGATCAACGAATGACAGTTTTCATGGACATAAAAAGACCGATCTACAGTCGTCATATCTGCCATCCACAAAGGCAACCAAATAAGTACGCACTTTCAGAATGCAACCTATTGAAGGCATTTTCCATATCTTATTTTGTTTGAAATAACCAACTGTGTTGCTGATCTTTTGATTGTCGAGTGAAAAAAATCACTAAAATTTTGAGTTTGTAATAATAATAGTTTTTAAGTAGTGAACATTTACATTTACTACTGGAGAACTGATATTTACTCGGATGGCAAAAATCACATTTATCCCGGTTTGTATTGTAACCTGTGCTAGAGAGTATCTTTAGCACCGGTTTCCAATGGAACTTTATGGTGGTTTAGTCCCGGTTGGTAACACCAACCGGGACTAAAGATCATTTTTAGTCCCGATTCAAATATTGTCAGGACGTATCAGGCTACCACCAACCGAGAATAAAGATCGTAACTTTAGTTCCGATTAATTATATCAACCGGGACTAAAGATCATTATGATCTTTTATCCTAGGTAGTTATATCTTCGTGACACTCTAATTCTATCTTATGAATCTCCGAGTTATCATATATGTTATATAATTTAGATTGACAATGCTATCTATCTATATCGACCGATCTCTATCTAGTGTTTTATCAATAACTGCTAGATTGACTTGTTGGTTTAAATTATATAATGTATTCACCATCCTGAAAAGGCAACCATCGGCTTGATTGTCTAGATATTATGCTTCTTTTTCGTACTTAATACTACATCAGTATTAAGTTGTTTTTAGAATCATGATTGTTGTCAAAACGACAACTGCACACGTCGAAGGACGTGGATACTCAACAGTTGTTGGGAAAGTAAAGTGTAATAAATTTTGTATTGAAAATGGGATCCCCTTTTACATGGCCCTAGGTGGCTATTTATAACCCCATCACAGATCCACTATTAGGGTTTAGGGCTATTACAAGGGAATTTACATGGTCACCCTCATAAAGGGGCCCTTACATGGGTATTCAATGTAATTATGGTGTATGGGCCCGCAATGGGCCGCCTGTCGACTACTGGCCCATCGGTCCATGGGCCGGGGCGATTGGGCTGGCCCCCTGGATCTCCCTGGATCAGGTTCATCTTGGCGAAGTCATCCTCCTTCGGCGCATGCTTTCGCCATGCAGCCTTCGCCCAGACCGGTAGGGGCCCGGTGTAGCTCTTCACCCATCGCCCCTTTCGCCCTGATGTGTCCGCCACAGGGCTTCGCCTCTAGGGGTCTTGGGCGCCTAGAGTGTGCACCCCTATTGCCTGGCTGGTTTCGGCAGTCTTGGTCGAAGGGCCTCATGACATACTGCCAACAAGCCCCTCACGGGCAAGGGTGAGATAGGAGCTTCGGTCGAGACCATGCAAACCATGTAGTATGGTATGAAGCGCCCCCTTTCGACCGATGCTCCTGCCGAAACTTGTCTTTCTGGGTCCTGCAAAAAATGTGACAGGCGTATGTGCGAAAAAGGATTCTTATGTATAGCTTTCGCCCACCGTGAGTAGCTATGTTATTATTTTTCTATTTTTGACCGGCCTTTAGTGTGAACAGTGTTGGGCTTTCGCCTTCTATGGATGGCGAAGCGACCCGTATTGTTCTGTTGGGCCGTAGCGAACAGTGATGGGCCATTGGGCCGTAGCAAGTAGTGATGGGCCTTTCTTTGGGAGCCCGATACTGCACGGTATGGTCCATGGGATTTTACCGTTTCGCCTACCCCGCGACACATGGCCGTTCCTAATTGGATGGGAAGGCGAAGCGTCGTTTGGTAGGCTATATATTCTTACCTTCCGTTTTCACCATCGCTACTCCTTTCATTTTCACCGCGGTCATTCTCTCCTCCATCTCCTGCTCACGGCTGACTTTGAACGAATTGCTTCGACTAAGCAACACCTTTCGCCCATCCACGTCTGCTTCGCCATGGCTCCCCGCAAGCCGAACCCAGTTGCTGCAACCGGCCCTGATCCCGGCCGGATCGATGAAGACACCACAGCTTTCTTAGGGACTTCGCTCATCGACGAAAATGAGTTGGCGAAGCTGGTTGACGCTGGCCTGGTGGCGGAGGGGCAGGCGTTCGACCCAGTGATGCCGAGGTGCCGCATCCGGGAGAACACCAGACTGTGGTGTTCGCCGTTTTCTTCGAGACCGGCCTCCGCTTTCCGGGCAACATATTGTTGCCGGAAATTCGTTGACTTTTCCAGGTGGAGCTGCCTCAGCTGAGCCCTTCGGCTCTAGTCCGCATCACCATCTTCGATTGGGCGTGCCGGACTGCTGGGTTCGAGCCTAGCGCCGACCTCTTCGGCGTCATCTTCTCGGCCGCCGTCAACTCGAAGACGGTGGTCACCCCTGCTAGGACCTGGAAGACCGCGTTCAGGAGTGTGAACTTCAACGTTCGCCCCGAACGCGCCAACTTGTGGCCGGTCAACACCGCAATGTCGAAGTGGGACCGCCATTGGATGGCGAAGTGGTTTTACCACTCCATCCCCTTCGAGGCGGGATCCGAAGCGGCGAGAGCCCTCCGCTGGCGACGCCGCGCGATTTCGCCGGCCCGGAAGCCGAGGGTTGCCGTCAGCGGTGCCCTGGAGGCGCGTTTCGCCCTGCTTCGCAGGGTGTGCTCCCGGCTAAGTTGCCGGGACTTGGTCGAAGAATTCTGCATGCTGCGAATATGCCCCCTTTCGCAAGCATGGCAGGTCGAGGTTGACCAAGGCGAGGAGGTCAACGGCCTGCCGAAACTCATCTTACCCACTGGGGTGAACGGTAGTTTTTGTTTGTATTGTTTCTTTGTCTTGCTTTTTGCTCTATTTTTCTTGTTCGGCCCCTTACGGTGTGATCCATCATTTTTCTAGTGTTGTCGTTAGCCCAGGCCGACACAGAAGCCCGTAGGCTCATCGGTGACGTGTCGGTCACCGAATATAGCCAGCTGCTGACTCGGCAAGCAGCTGGCCGGGCGAACCGGGTTTACACTGGCGAGCTCCCCCCATGGGCGAAGCCCTTTAAGGCCGATGGTGAAGCTGGCCCGTCGCGGAAGCATCCGCGGGGGCAAGTAATCTTCGCCCCCCGCAAGCAAAAAGCCCCTGCTTCCGTGGACTCCGACATCGAAGACGAGGGCGATGTCGAAGAGGAGGAGGCGGGGGAGGCTGAGTTACCGGCCGAAGAGGCTGGGGATGAAGCTGGCGATAGCCGCTCCGGGACGCATGGTTACACACCAACTCCCAGCACGGAGCGCGTCGAAACTGGGGCGGAGTCGGCCTCTTCGCCCTTTCGCCGGAAGGACATGGAGGGCGCAAAGGCCTTAGTCGCGATTGCCGCGGCTAGGGCGGCGAAGGGAGGCGCTGCGAAGAGCGCCCCCCGGAAGAGTGGGGTCGTCGTCATCGCCAACGCGTTTAGTGATGAGGAGTCATCCGACGGGACTCCTACTTCGCCCGCGGGGCGTAGCCAGGGCCAATCGATTGGTGGGGCTGGGGCTTCGGCTTCGGTCGAACAGGTGGTAATAGCAGCCGCTAAAGTTTTCAACAGCCCGGTTCGCCGGCCCGTTGTTTCGCCGCTTGCCCGCGACAAGGGCAAGAAAATGGCTGAGGGATCCGGCTCTGAACACTCTCAGGTGCCGACCCGCTTCGCCCCCGGGGATTTTGAGACCCGGGCGGAGCTCATTCCCTTTGTGGAGGGGGTGAGCAACATTGTCCCGCCGGCTGGCAGCCCCAGCCTCTGCGCCGAGCTCAACGAGTTCGACGAGGGCTGCTCTACTGTCAAGAGCCTGGCCTTTCGGGTAAGCCAGTTTTGTAACACATTTTTTTTGTTTTCGACATCCTAACTCATCCTTCGCCCTTTCTTGTTCACCAGCTCCTTGCGGCCCATTGTTCGACCGAGCGAACAATGCGGGCCCGGCTCGATGGCTTGAAGAACCGCCCTCAGGCGAAAGATGACGAGCTGGGCCGAAAGAGCCTGGAAATGGAGGGACTCACCCGGTCCCTCCGGGAGGCGAAGGCGGAGAACAAGCGCCTTCAAGCCGAACTCGACAAGGGCAGCGAGGCGAATGTCGAAATTGATCGCCTCAAGGTCGAGCTGGCGAAGGAGCAGGGGCAGTCCGCTTTCCTCACCGACTATTGCAACATGACGGAGCCCCAGATGGAAGCTCTTCGCTAGGAGTTGGGCAGGGCAGAGGCGAAGGCCCAACGTCTTGCCCGGGAGGCGGCAAGGATGGCCGAATCGGTGAAAACGGCCTGCCGCACCCTTCGCCTTGCGCTCAACGACATGGGGGCGAAGGCGCAAGGTGTCCCAGGCGAAAACGCCTCCACCCTTGAGTTCTGCGAGTGGAACCAGGAGGCTGGCTGCACAGTCTCGGACTGTGCCACGGCGTACGGCGACTGCTGTGCGCGCGTGTCAGCAGCCTTCGCCCTGGGACTACTACAACAAAACGGGTGCGAACATGTCGCCCAGTTTCCCGATTTTGCAAAGGGGGACTGGGAAGTCAGTGCCCAAGACATTTCGCCCGCCCTCTGCGGCTGGCGAAAACAATTTTGGCAAAAGGATGGTCGCTCTGCAGCCAAGGCCCGCCTGCTTGAAAACCTAGCGAAGACAGAGGCGGCGGACGAAGGCGAAGAACCCGCAGAAAAGGGCGGAGGCAGAGGTGCAGCCGAAGACCACCCAGAGGTGTGTGGCCCTCCACCCTTTTTCTTGTAATTTTGTTTTCCGCTTTTGATGTTTGCCATGTAGGGCGAACTATGTAAATATGGCCAATGGCCTTCCTTGTTTTAGGGTACCGAAATATTTGAAATATATGACTATTTTCGCCATTTGTGTCATGTTTCCGTTGCACATGTTTGAAATGTTTGCGCTGTTTCGTATGATCGTTTCGCCCAGTTCGTGCGTCCCAACTTTTCTCTTCTTCGTTCTCCTGCATGACTTCCCCACTTTGTGTAGGGTCAATGCCGAAAGCTTTGCGTTCGGCCCCCTTTTGGGGATTGGCGAAGCAGGAACGAGAAGTTTATTGTGGCGAAGAATTTGCCGAAGGTTCGCTACTTACTTCGGCCTGTCTATCGCGAGATGACGATCAACGGCCACAACTATAAAGTTGTGAACGTTGCCAACTGGATGCGAACCCATCCTAGGCGAACGCTGGAGGACTACGATTGTGTTCATATGGCGCGCCTAGAGGGCATGGCCCGTTCCTGGCAAAACCATCGACGGACCGATCGGCAGGAGGCGATCGCCCAACGTCGCTATACCCTTTCTGTGGTTTCGCCCCACTCTCCCCTTAGGGTGGTGTACAACGTTAGTAGCGACGACGAACCATGTTCGCCAGATCACTCTTTTGGTAGCTGTTTTGGGGGCGAAAATGTAATTTACTTATAAGCGAACGTGTAAATCGTTTCGCATGTATCATGTTGTACGATATGTATTGTTTGTTTTTCAGAGTTAATAAAGGTGTGCTTTTGTTTCCTTTTCGCCATTTTCTGCATTATCACATCTTGTGCTTTCGCTGGGTCGGAATGTATAGGCCCCTTTGCGTGTATTGGCGAAATAGGTATGCTAACTTTTCATCTTTCGACTTCCGTTGTCGATCCTTGGCGCTTTGCGTTAGCGACAGCGCTATTTTGTGTAGATCGATTATAACGGTGTTCGGTCTTCCGAAACAAGCTATCACGGTTTCAATGTTCGGCGAGCGATGCTTCGGCCGATTCGTTTTGCCCCCTAGCGCTTCCGCTGATCAGGCGTTTGCCTTGGGGTTTTTCCACGAATTATCATGCACATAAGTAACAAAGGCGAGAGATATAGAAATTTTATAATGGTTCGGGCCTCCAGAGTGGATAATAGCCCTACGTCCAGTTTTTTTTCCTTTTTCCATTTTCTCCCTTTTTTGTATTTTTGTGCCGAAAGGCTTATAAAACGACGGATGCCGAAAAGCTACGTGGCAATATGTACATTTTTACATGTTGGCGAACAGGGTGCCACCCTCTCTAGACATAGAAACGCTTGAGTAAAGCGGTGTTCCATGAGTGATCGAACTCTTCGCCCTTCAGTGTTGCTAGGCGAAAAGAGTCCGTACTTGACTTGTGCTTGATGAGATATGGCCCCTTCCATTTTGACTCAAGCTTTCCCAACCGCTACTGGGTTCGCCTTTTTCCTCAGGATGAGGTGGCCTGGCAGGAGCTCTATTGGGCGAACCCTTTTGTTGTAGGTTACCGAAGTGCTTGTGGCGTACTTGCGCATGTGTTCCAGTGCTTCGACTCGTACCCCCTCCAGGAGTTCCAGCGACACTTCGCGCCCATCTTCGCCCCAAGAGAACATCACCCTTGGTGAGTTAGCCCCTAGCTCTGTTGGGGTCATCGCCTCGTCTCCGTAGAGGAGCATGAACGGGCTGAACTTGGTTGGCCTTGTGGGAGTTGTTCGGAGGGCCCAAAGGACAGACAGCATTTCGTCTGGCCAACTGCCTTTCGCTGCCCCCTCGAGCCTTTTCTTGAGTGCCTCCAAGATCTTGCCATTTGCGCGTTCGGCCGCCCCATTCGACTGTGGGTGCGCGACCGAGGCGAACCTGATTTCCAGGTTTAGCCCTTCGCACATTTCTCTGAACTTGTCAGAGTCGAACTGCTTGCCATTGTCCGTGATGAATTCCCTTGGAACTCCGAAATGGCAAATGATGTTTTTCCAGACAAACTTCTGCACTGCCGCCGAAGTGATCGCGCTGAGTGGTTCGGCCTCGATCCAACGCGAAAAATATTCAATGGCCACAATTGCAAACTTGTATCCATTTCGTGCTACGGGGAACAGGCCAATGATGTCAAGCCCCCACCTGGCGAAGGGCCTGATTGGTGCGATCGGCTGCAGCTCATATTGTGGTGCGGTCTGGCTTCGGCCGTGTCACTGGCAGCTTTCGCACTTTCTGGCCTGCGCAACACAAACTTTCAGCACAGTGGGCTAATGTACTCCTTGGCGAAACACCTTGGAGGCGACAGTTCTTGCAGCTTGATGTGCGCCGCAGAGCCCCTAGTGTACTTCCTTCACCATCTCTTCTCCTTCGGCGATGGAAACGCAGCGAAGCAAGGGTTGGAGTACTCCAGAGCGATACAACTGCCCTGAGACCAGCTTGTACTATCTGGCCCTGATTTGCAGGCGTTTCGCCTTCGCTTCGTCATCTGGAAGCTAGCCATCTTTGAGGTACTTGACAAACGGTGTTCGCCAGTCCTCTGGGTCTTCGCCGGGTTTTCCTGGTCTATGACCCTGACATCCTTGGTTTCCTCGGGCACACTTGGTGCATACAACATCTCGAAAAAGATGCCTGGCGATCCCCCGCAGGCGGCAGATTTCGCCAGGGCGTCTGCCTGCTCATTCTGCCCTCTCGGCAGGTGTTCGACCGTTATTCCGGCGAAGCACTTTTCCATCGACCGAACAGCCTCCAAATATCTTTTCATCCCTTCATCTTTTGCTTCAAAAGATTTATCCACATGGTAGGCCACCAGTTTGGAGTCTGTTCGGATGAGCAAGCGCCGAACCCCTAGTGCTTTCGCCAGTGATGTTAAGCCCAGCAGCACCGCTTCGTACTCCGCCGTGTTGTTGGTTATGTCAAACTGCAGCCTTGCGGCATACCGAATCGGCACGGCCGCGGCGCCCACCCCCCTGTGCGACCACGAGCCATCGGAGTGCATTGTCCAAGACTGTTCGACAGGCTGAGGTTCGGGAGCGGACGACGGTGTCCATTCGGCCACGAAATCGACCAGGACTTGGGATTTGACGGTGGTGCGCGCCATGAAATGTAGGTCGAAGGGGGATAACTCTATTGCCCACTTGCTGAGTCTGCCAGAGATTTCCTTGCCCCGGAGTACTTCGCCCAGAGGATACTGCGAAGGCACTGTGATTTTGTAGGCCTGGAAGTAGTGCTTGAGCTTGCGCGAAGACATCACCAGGGCACAAGCGAGCTTTTCCATCTCGAGATACCTTGTCTTCGCCCCTTGTAGGGCTTCGGAGACAAAGTATACCGGTTTCTGCCCTGATTCTGTCTCTTGGACTAGGGCTGCACTGACCGCCACCGGCAAAGCCGCTAGGTATAACAATATTTCGCTTCCTGGTGTTGGGCTGACCAGGGCGGGTGGGCTTTGCAAATATTGCTTTAGCTCTTCGAATGCAGCCTGGCATTCGGGAGTCCAGCTAAACTTCCCTGCACCCCGGAGGGTCTTGAAAAACGCAGGCCCTTTTCGGCTGCTTTTGAGAGAAAACCCAACAACTTCGCGTACGCTCGACGGTGGCCTCATTTGCTGAATGGCGTCAATTTTCTCGGGGTTCACCTCAATACCCCTTTCTGAAATAAGAAAACCCAACAACTTGCCCGCGCGAACGCCAAAAACACACTTCTCCGGGTTTAGTTTCATACCCGCCGGGCGCAAGTTGTCGAAGGTCTCTTGTAAATCAGACACATGGTCGAAAGCCTTGCGGCTCTTTACGACGATGTCATCGACATATGCCTCTACGTTTCGCCCCAGCTGCTTGCGAAGCACCTTGTACACCAGCCTGGCGAACGTTGCTCCGGCGTTCCTCAGGCCGAAAGGCATCCTGAGGTGGCAGAAAGTGCCGAACGGCATGATGAAGGTTGTCTTGGCGATGTCGTCCGGATTCATGTGGATCTGGTGGTAGCCGGAGTAGGCATCCAAGAAGCTCATAAGCTCGCAGCCAGCCATCGAATCGACCAGCTGGTTGATCCGCGGCAAGGGGAAGACGTCCTTCGGGCAAACCTTGTTGAGGTCCGTGAAGTCGACGCACATGCGCCACTTGCCATTCGACTTTTTTACTAGGACCAGGTTCGCCAGCCACTCTGGGTGGTTGATCACCTCCCAGCTGGACGAACTTTGCCGGGTCCGCCTCGCTTACTTGTACTTTTATCACTTTTCCGTGAGCGGCTGGCTTCAGCACGCGATTGGCACGCGGTTCGGCCTCCACAGTGTGGACTGCCCTGCTAATCACGGCCAAGTCGCCTTTCGACGCAGCAGGAGGTTGAAGCCCCTTGACAACAATCACCCCTGCCGGTCCTGGCATCTTGAGCTTGAGGTAGTTGTGGTGGGAGATGGCTTCAAACTTGTTCATGGTGGCACGGCCGAAGATGGCGTTGTAGCTGTACGGGATGTCGACGACGTCGAACAGTATCTGCTCTTCGCGCCTGTTTTCGCCCGTGCCGAAAGCAACCTTCAACCGTGCCTGGCCAAGAACTTGAACCGCCTCACCGCCGAAGCTGCGAAGCACGGCCGGCGCTTGAGTGAGGGCCGAAGTTGGTAGCCCCATCCTGGCGTATGCCTCGGCGAAGATGACATCAGCCGAGCTACCCCCATCTACCAGAATGCGCCGGACTTCAAAGCCGGCCACCTGAGCCGAAATCACCAGGGGGTCTTGATGCGGAAACAGCACTCCTTCGGCATCTTCTGGCCCGAAAGAAATTTGCTGGCCCAAGTACTTCGGGACCCCTTCGCCCGTGGCAGTGATGTTATGCACCGTTCGCAGCTGCAACTTCTTCTGCCGTTTCGACGGCCGGACGGGTGGGTCAGCCCTTGTGATCACTTGGATGATTCGGCGCTGCATGTCTTGGTGCTGTTCGGCTGGAGGCGACTGTTCCCGGGCTGCCTCGCGAGGTGCTTCGACAGCGGCACCATGATGCGGCCTTGGTTCCTGAGCGTTGCTTCGCTGACGAATGTTTCGGCACTGCTCGGTGGTGTGTGAAGACCGCCCATGATAGGTGCAATAGAGGTCCTTTCTGACCTTCTTGCGAACAGGCTGCTGATGGTTGCCGCCTTGCTGGGTGTCGAACTCCTTGCGGAGAGCTTGTACTTCTTCGACAGCCATCACCGCCTTGCCTGTTCGGTCGGTCCTGAATTTTCTCCAGGTCATGGGAGCTTGGCCTTGTTTGGGCGGCTGCCCCTGGTTCACCGGCTGGGACTGGCGAACGGCGGGGGGAACCGGTTCGACGGCCTGCGCTTGCATTTGGGCCTGGGCCGCGGTGATGGAGGCTTTGTCGTACTCAGCTTGAATCGTCTGTCTCCGCTTGGAGTCTTCTTCGCCCCTTGCGTACCCATCGATGATGCGAAGCAGGTGCTCGAGGGTTTGCGGCTCGTTGTTGGCGATCTTCCTTGTGAGTTCGCCCATAAGCAGCCCAGCCGAAGCGGCATTGATGACGGATGCTTCTGTTATATCCTGAACTTGGCATCGTGCTTGCGAGAAGCGACGCATGTACTCCCGTATCGATTCGCCCGGCCTCTAGCGAATGCCGAGCAAATGTTGCTGCGTCTTCGGCTCCTCATAGGTGCCTCGAAAGTTAAGGATAAAAACATCGCGCAGTTGCTCCCATGAGTATATGCTATTAGATGGTAGATTCAAATACCAAGAACGGGCAATACCGTCAAGAGCGAGATGGATTACCTTCGCCTTGGTATTTTCATCGCCGTGAGCGGCTTCGATCGTGGACTCGTAGATGAAGAGAAACTCTTTTGGGTCTGTTTCGCCTGAGTACCGCGGAACGGGTGGGAATTTGAACTGAGGCGGGATTGGACAATTTTTGATTCTCCCGCTTAGTGGCAGCCCCTTTTCGCCCCCGGCCTTACTCATAACGCCCTGCAGCGAGGGCCCGCTTGGCTACGGGTACGGCGTGGCGAAGGGCGACGTCATAGCCTGCGCGTGCGGCTGGGCTGCAACGTTCGGTGGCCCGATTCTGAACAGCGGTGCTTGAGTGGTGTTGTAGAAGTCGAACTGCTACCCCTGACCCCAGGGCGAAGCCCCCGCCCCAGGTTGGTTCGACGGCAGCCACCCCGAAGCGCCTTGGCCGGAGCTCCGCTCCGACTTGGCCGAAAGGGTTGTGCTCGAGATGATGTGGGGTTGACTGAGCTGCTGGAGGAAAGCTTGGAGCTGCGCCTGCAGGGCCGAAGCCCCCTCCGCCATCGCCTGCGACATTTGCCCGGGTGGTGAAGAGTGCACCTGGACCACAGTCGGCTGAACCTACGGCCGCACCCTAGGAGGTGGGTGCGCTGTTGCGGCCGAAGGCTGGACGTGGAGGTACGCTGGTCCCTGAACGGCTTGTGCCGGCGCCTGCTGGCAGGCCTGAGGTGGGATGTGGCCTGCCGAGTACTGCAGGATGGGGGCCGGAGCAACCTTGGCTTGCCGTGCTGTTTCGTACGCTTGTTGCTGCTCTTGCATCTGGCGAAGCATGTCTTGGAGTAGCGCCATGTTCTGCCGCATGGCCTCCATGCCTGCTTCGGCCTGTGCGTCGAGGTTGGGGTCGGTTTGCGCAACAGCGGGCGTGGTCGAAATCGGTTGAGTTGCCGAAGGGATCTCCGGCGCCTGCCCCACCGAAGTAGCAGGGGCCGCACGTGGTGGCTACGGCGCGGGCGACGAAGCTGACGGCGCCGTCCCAACTTCGGCGGGTGCCGAAGGTTCCGCCCCCACTTCGGCGGCCATCGCCTCTTCTACTGAGCTCTCCTTTGAGACCTTCTTCGGTGGCATTCGCTCTCAGTGGTTTCGCTCGGAAGTCCCCACTGTTGGCACCAGCTGTTGTCGAAACGACAACTGCATACGTCGAAGGACGTGGATACTCAACAGTTGTTGGGAAAGTAAAGTGTAATAAATTTTGTATTGAAAATGGGATCCCCCTTTTACATGGCCCTAGGTGGCTATTTATAACCCCATCACAGATCCCTATTAGGGTTTAGGGCTATTACAAGGGAATTTACATGGTCACCCTCATAAAGGGGCTCTTACATGGATATTCAATGTAATTAAGGTGTATGGGCCCGCAATGGGCCGCCTGGCGACTACTGGCCCATCGGTCCATGGGCCGGGGCGATTGGGCCGGCCCCCTGGATCTCCCTGGATCAGGTTCATCTTGGCGAAGTCATCCTCCTTCGGCGCATGCTTTCGCCATGCAGCCTTCGCCCAGACCGGCAGGGGCCCGGTGTAGCTCTTCGCCCATCGCCCCTTTCGCCCTGATGTGTCCGCCACAGGGCTGCGCCTCAAGGGGTCTTGGGCGCCTAGAGTTCGCACCCCTATTGCCTGGCCGGTTTCGGCAGTCTTGATCGAACGGCCTCATGACATACTACCAACATGATTTTTAGCCTGATTTATGGTTGTTAATAAGGATAGTATTGGGATTTCAGCCGATCTTACATGGTACAGTTATTTTACATAGTTCCATACTTTGTTTAATATGCTATATCTGCCTCTTATATCAGGATCTAATCTAATATAAGTATATTGGACTTACTACCGATCTGATTGGTAATAGTTGAATATATTTATTGCAAGAGAATATCCTGTTATAAGGTTGTATCGGAGTTATAGCCGATACAAGCTTAAATCTGGACATCGGCTATGACATGAGTATACATAATCGTTATTTCATGCTACTTTAGACTTGGGCAATTTATACTGTCTCGGTTAAGTCCGATCTATCCCAATTGCTGATATATAGAGTAATATTGATATATAGATTATGTGACACTGATATTTTTAGCCGCTGTACCAAGTTTAGGGTTACCTTATCATTGAGTATGCCTTACAGCCGATCCGTGCTATATTGCATCGACTAGGTTACATCATGATATGATATCGACTATCTGGCCGATTGACTATCCTCTACTAATAAACTTGCGTGTTCTATCTTGTTGATTGCAGGATCGAATCAACTGACACGCCCTTTGAACCCGAAAGCAAGTTTTGGACCTGCACTAGAGTAAAGCAAATCTCTCAAGTCAGGGTGTGTTTTTGCATTAACAATGCTTAATATATCACATTTCTAGCTACGTTTCTATATGTTATTCTCTCTAAAAAAATTGCATGGATGAAAATGAGGGAGAAAAAAATTAGAGAAAATAAGGGTAATTCATAATATTAGAAACATTTGAATAAAACTCTTAAACAAAAGAAAAAAAGAGAAAAATTATAGAAAATGAAGACAAAAGAATATAAATGAGAAGAAATTCATTTAAAATATGTTTAGAACTTTTTAAAAAAATTTATAATAATTAAAACTCATTTACAATATTTATAAATTTCTTTTAGATGGATCAGCAATGGATGTACACCATGGACCGACGATGGCAGGAGTTTATTGATGATGTGCACTACTTTTTGAATGTGATTTTTAAAACTTTATAACAGGTTTAAACAATTTTCTATTTTAAACAATTTTCTATTTTTTATATTTTTTGATGATTTTTATTTTATTTTTAATGCACTTAATTTGGCATGGTTTAATTATATCTGATTTTTAAAATTTTTTAACAGGTGTAAACAATTTTATATGTTGTATCATTTTTTTATTTTTAATGTTTTCTTTTATTTTTATTAATTTTATTTTATTTTTCTTACTGTGTAACGATTGAGTTTCATTAAACTTTTTAGTCCCGATTGTTATCCAAAGGCGGGAATAAAAAATTTTGAAAATAGCGGGAAATCATCTCTAGCTCTCTCACGCCACCGCTGCCGCCGCCATCGCCTTTGATCTCTCGCACCACCGTCATTGTTGTTGTCGCCACCATTGTTGCTGTTAATGCCACCGTCGCCGTTGTCGTTTCGTCCTTCAAAAAGGTGCCCGTGTTGCTACCGCTGGCCCCCCACCTCGTCTCTCCCCTCCGGCTGCCGCATCGCTGCCACCATCCCCGCTGCCACTGTCATCACCTCGCCACCGCCACCGACGCTGATGCCGCTGCCACCGTCGCCTTGCCGCCGCTGCCGCCGCCGCCACCCCTGCTGCTGTTGCCGTTGCCTCGCGAACAAACTTGGAAATGTGCGAACGAGCGAACTAATGAACTAATGAACGTCGTTCGTTCCCCATTCGTTAGTTCACTCAGGGTTTCATGAAAGAGACAGGTCTTACGAATGAGGAAGCGAATGACTGTGCGAACTTTTTATTTAAGATATATTTAGAATGAACAAAGGTGTAGCTCTTGGATGAGATGGCCAATCGTGATGATGAAACACTACAAATTTACAACGATTGTAATGTATATATACATACTCACAATTATTTGTATATATTAATCATATGTGTATGCGATAACTTATATGTCTTTATGTCTTTAGTTCTATTTATACGTCTTACACAGATATATCTATGCATGTATATATGTACTTAATTATAAATATATACGTCTTTATATATGAAGACATATATATTTACAATTCAGTACATATAATCATGAATATAGGTATGTACTTATAAATATATATGTATTTGTCTAATATAAACATGTATATATTATATATGAATAAACATATATATATAAATATGTATGTATTAGTGTATATATATAGATCAATAATACATATATGCATAATATATATACAAACAGTAACCAGCACAAGCAAATTAAAAAAATGGAAAAAAAGCTTTAGTACCAATTAGTAACACCAACCAAAAGATGGAGATGGATTTTAGTCACGGTTATTTGAATCGGGACTAAATATGGGTATCTTTAGTCTCGTTTTCGTGGTCCCAGTTAGAGCAACCGAGACTAAAGTGGTTGCCAACCGGGACTAACGTGGGTATCCACAGTAGCGAGTCTATGCATTGTGCGGCCTTAATACATCGCTATACGTCTACACGTATTTTAAGAACTACACTTGATTTCACTCATGATAAGGTGAATTTGTTTTCTCCAGTTAATATTAATTTAGATAAGGACATGTTACTGCCTAATAAAAATACATGTTTTTGCATAGCAGGATTAAAGATGCTAGTGTTGCTGATCTTGGAATAAAGTGGAAAAATAGAGGACGGAAGAACCAGAAGGTCCAGTTACGAACGTGTGGTTCCAAGAAAATTTGCACCAGCACTTCTCCAGTTGGATTGAAACAAAGATGGAGTATAGTTTCTGAGGGTCCACCTAATTAGTTGATCAAGTTATCCATGCTGGTCATGTCTGTATTGAGCAATGTATCTGCTTGGGCAATTAATAGTGCAATGTAATATTGAGAAATATATCATAGCACTGTGAGTCATAATTCTGAATAATCTAGAAGCTTATAGTAATCCTCTCTATAAGCAAGTACTATAAAATTCTAAATCTGCCAACGAACTGCTAAATGATAACAGAGTCTAAAGTAGTCGCATTTACATTAACTTTCACTAAGAATTCAGTACAGTTCATAAGGACCAAACAATATGAGGGACGTCAGACATGTGACAAAAAATTGGTCCTGCCTCTTAACATGTACCTTGTTTCAGAAGTTATAGAGAGTTGCATATGAAAAATCAAGTGTGCAAAAAATCATGATGAGCTCTGCATGAAAAAGATAATTATAAGCAAGCATGTGAAAATACACTATTCTTTTTGATCCACAATCAATATGCATGCATATAAATAACAAGATCTCATAGTCATAAGCAAGGTACAAACATTGACAATAATGTTTGATACTCTCTTCTTGGTTCCGTCATGTGACTGAAAAAAGGTATGTTTGATACTCTCTTCTTGGTTCCGTCATGTGACTGAAAAAAGGTTTGCTCTTGACAGGTATGAATTTCAAATGCAATATGGATCGATTGGTTGGTTGGTAGGTGCAACGCTGGGATATGCATCGGAGATCTAAGCTTTTTAGCTACAAAAAATTCAGAACAATTCCATGTTGTGTCATTCCTTAATTATTTTCTTGCAACAATGATAATTGTTCATGGGGCAATATCTTTAGTTTATTTTAACCGTGAAAGAAACTATGCCCTGTTTATTTTGCTGTCAGGAAAAAAGAACCAACTATTTGTGAAGTAGAAAGTTAATTTGGACTCTTTCTGCAGATGAAGATAGCATGCATACAATGTTAAGGATTAATTTGATTCTAATTTATTTATCTGGCAGTTTCTTGGATTTATTTGAGCCAAAAAAGTATTTTTTTAATCAATGGAATTGCATTTCATGCAACACATAAAAAGAAAAATAGTTTAACCTCTCTCTTTTGGTTTTGGGCCAAAAGCTCATTTTTTTTCTTTTTCCCTCTCCCCTCCTTTCTTTGGCTGGGCTGCAGCCCAGCCAGCCCCCAGCTGAGCCGCCCCTCTCTCCCTCTCTCTCTAGCGCGCCTGTAGGTGGGACCCCCATGTCGGGATCGTCTTCTTCCTTGCGCCTGCAACCGAGCCGAGAACCCGAGCGCTACAGCCGCCGCCCCTTTCCAAAATTGCATCGATGCTTGCTCATTTTGATCAAATTGGTAGAGGGGAAATAATCCCCTTGATCTCCTCTATCTCTTCACAATAGAAAGTTTAATCTAATTTGCTTGGAAATCGCCGGATTCGAGATCAATTCGGACTCCGTTCTTTCCTTCCTAACCCTAGTATTTCCTTCTTCGATTCCGGTTGCATTGCACCGAGCCGCCGCCCCTGCCCCTATAAAATGGACCCCCCTGGACCTCCTCTATCCTCCACTGCCTTCGCCCCAGCCCCTCGTCGACCGTGGAGCCGTAGCCACTGCTGCTTGTGCGCCGTCGTCGTCGAGAAAACTTCAGCCGAGCTTTGCCGTCGTTCCGGTCGCCGCCGTCGCTCAGGAGGACCACCGTTGGGTTTGCAGCAAGGAGAGGAAGCCCGGCCACCCACTCGCCTCCGCCGAAAGCCGTCGGAACGTCGCCACCACCGCCGACCCTAGCACTGCTTGCTGTCTGTTCGTCGCCGGCCGTTTTTTTAGGTGAAATTTTGGTTAAACTTTGGAAATTCATAACTAAATCATCGTAACTCGGATTCAAGTGGTTCAAATTGCTAAATTCATCTAAAATCGAGATCTATATGTTAAAAATATCCACATGTACTGTTTATGCTTGTTTTTGTACTGTTTTATTGTTTTTGTTTATTCGCTTTAGTTTCCGACGTTCCGGAGGAGAGCGTTTACGTGGAGGAAGGTTCCGAAGTGTTTCACGAAGCTCAAGGCAAGTCACCCAGATCCTAAATACCCTTTGAGCATGTTGATCCTATTTAAAGCTATTTGTTTTTTATTCAACTACCGTATTTATTTTTTGAATGTCATCGGGTGGGAACAACCTATTGTCCTTGCTAAAGCCCCTTTGTTTTGATTACCTTTACTTTGTCACTTGGTTAATAATTGGATTAGCTAGAACATTATATGGTTTTAGCTAAATTAATTAGGATGCTTAGTCATGCTTAGAGACACTAGCTCACATGAATGGGATAATTAATGCTTCACTATTATTTGATGATGGATTAATGGAAGATTATAATGGTTAATCATGATACGGTGATTAATAAATATTCCAACTAAAACTTGATAATGGTGGGGGTTGAGCACATGGTTAGGATGGTCGTCCTCATGACAGTTAAGGACCGGTTCACGAGTTTCGGTTGTGAAACATTAACCGTGCCAACCACAAGCCAGCGTGGGCAATGGCTTTACCCTTTGTGTAGTGAGGTTCATTGTGGGGCACCGGGTTGAGAAGTGGCGGAGATAAGCCCACGGGGGTCGCTGGGGAGTCCATGCCTTGTTTTATAAGGGGGTGATTATGATCCAGGAAAGGTGCACTGCTTTGAATTGCATTATGCAGAGGGTAATGTCACAATCTCTATTCGGGTACTTGCTAAGTATCGCGACGCATGGTTGACATGATGTTGAGGTTGTATCTTGTGGGTACAGTGGTACGCCTCTGGCCAGAGTAGAACTATTCGAATAGCCATGCCCGCGGTCATGGGCGAGTCTAACAATGTCTTTCGTGATTAGTTTCACACTTCTCACCATAATAAATGATTCTGTAATTGGTAATAATTTGTTTAGCTCCTGGTTTGGAATGGCATATTCCTGGTTTGGAGATAGGTCTGTATAGCCGGGAATGGTTATTTAGAATGGTTGGGCCTGTGCAACGGGTGTGTTGCATAGCGTTGGATTAATATTGTTTAATTAAATACTTTACCGTTTTGCTAAATTCTGCAGTATTTATTAAATGCCATTTACGCAAATGAGACTATTATGTCGTCCTTTGTTCTCTCTTGCACTTGCATATTTGCTGCGTGGCTTGCTGAGTATACCATTTACTCACCTTGCAATCATTCATCAGAGGAGGAGTTCTACAGTGATGCCGAAGGTGTGGAGCATTAGGCGTAGCCTTGGTTAAGCTGCTTGTGGATTGGAGTCACCTGCGTTATTTATTTTATATTCTGCTGCTTATATCTTTATTGTTTGAGAGGAACTATCTACCTCTGTAATGACTTTATATTCGTCGATTAATTAGATAAATATTGCACTCTATTATCAATTTGTTATTGTGTGCCTCGGCTGATTCCTGGACGAGGGTTTACACACATGTAAGCGTTTGGAGTTTTGGATAGAAATTCCGGGCGTGACATGATAAGGGAAAGAACATCTCCGGTGTTTGCTTCATGGCGCGTGGTGAATCGGATTCATAGTGTGAAGACAATGAGGTTGGTGCTCTTGAGGAAGCTATTAATATTTTGAGTGCAAAAAATATGAAGTGTGAGAAGATGTATAGAAAACATGAGTTCATCATTGAATCTCTTAATTTTGAAATTGATAGATTAAAATCTCTTATTCCTAATGATGATGATTGTCAAAGTTGTGAGGTTCTAATGAATGAAATTTCTAAAATTAGAGATGTCAATGCTGCACATGATTTGAAAAGTAAATCTTCTCTTGCTCTTAGTTTTGCTTTGCACACACGCACTTTGGATGAGTTGTCGTTAATTTAAAAAATTGTTCCAAAAATATCAAACTACTTTTCATGCTAGTTTGATGTTTAACATGATTTGTGCTAAAAAGTTAAAACAACCTCATGATGTTTTGGATTGCTCAACATGTACTTTGAATAAGTTGAAATTAAAAGATGCTTTAGGTCGTGTTGAGTACATGGAAGATGTTGTGAAAAACAATGAAGTGCTTTCTTGCCCCAAGTGTCGTAAAAGTAAAGGTATCATGATAGATTGTGAAAACTGTGCTATTTTGGAAAAGGAGGTTTCTTATTTGAAAAATTCTTTGCTAAGATTTTCTGATGGTAAAAATAACCTCAACATGATCCTAGATCAATCTAAGGTTAGCACACAAAACCGTGGTTTAGGTTTTAATCCTTATGCTCATCATACTAGACATCCTCCTGTTGTGTTAGGTGTTGGTGCTAGAAGTGGTGAAATCTTGGTTAAACCTGAAACTAAGAACATTGTGTTTAAATCTGCTGGCATCATGTCTACTTTGAGTGTATATTCTTCAAAATCCAATGTTGTGCATGCAAAATCTCCTGTTGTTGCTTGTGTTGCTAAGACATCTGATTATACCAGTGTTTCTACTCATCGTGAAAAATATACTTGCTCGTTTTGTGGCAAAGATGGACATATTGTTGGTTTTTGTTTCAGATTAGCTCATAAACAGAAAAAGGAGAGAGATATTGCTTTTGCAAAATCAAAGTGGCGAAAATCTGATTTTCCCTCGAGGAAACCGGTCAGACCGCAGTGGGTCCCGCGGTCAGACCGGCCACTGTACCTCGGTCAGACCGGCCTCGGTGAAATTTTTCTGAAAATTCTCAAAATGTTTTTGCACGTGGATATATGCCTAATGGATCTTCTGGTCGTGTGTCTCAGTACTGGATTCCTAAATTTTTATTATCATCTAACCCCAGTACTGAGGCTTCGACTTCTGCTTTTGTGTAGGCGTTGGTGGCAAGGAAGGAGAACGTGTGGATCGTGGATTCCGGTTGTTCGCGGTACGTGACCGGTGATAAAAATTGGTTCTCCTCTCTCAAATGGGCATCCAAGACTGAATCGATTATCTTTGGTGATGCTTCTACTAGTGCTGTTCTCGCTACAAGTTTGGTTAAGGTAAATGACAAATTTGAGTTGAAGAATGTAGCTTTGGTTAAGGTCTTAAAGTATAATTTGCTTTCAGTTTCACAAATTCTTGATGAAGATTTTGAGGTTTATTTCAAGAAAACTGGAAGTAAAGTTTTTGATTCTCGTGGTGATTCTGTGTTGAATATTTCTCGCTATGGTAGAGTGTTTAGAGCTGATTTTGAAAATCCTGTTTCACCTGTGATAACATGTTTGGTTGCTAAGTTTAGTAAAGATGTGATGTTTTGGCATTGTAGACTTGGACATGTTGGTTTTGATCATCTCACGAGGTTAAGTGGTTTGGATCTTGTTCGTGGTTTGCCTAAACTTAAGAAAGATCTTGATTTGGTGGGCACACCGTGTCGTCATGCTAAGATGGTTGCTTCTTCACATGCTCCTATTGTTTCTGTGATGACTGATGCACCAGGACAGCTATTACACATTGACATTGTTGGTCCAGCTAGAGTGCAATCAGTTGGAGGAAAGTGGTATGTGTTGGTTATTGTTGACGATTTTTCTATATACTCTTGGGTTTTCTTTATGGCATCTAAGGATGAGGCGTTTCAACACTTTCGTGGTTTGTTTCTTCGATTGGATCTTGAATCTCCTAGTTCTTTGAAAAGAATTCAAAGTGATAATGGTGGTGAATTAAAAAATGTTTCATTTGAACAGTTTTGCAACGAAAGAGGTCTTGAACATGAATTTTCTTCTCCTCGTGTTCCACAACAAAACGGTGTTGTTGAAAGAAAGAATCGTGTTTTGGTTGAGATGGCTAGAATGATGTTGGATGAGTATCACACTCCTAGAAAATTTTGGGCTGAGGCGATTAACACCGTATGCTATATTTCAAATCGGGTTTTCTTGAGATCAAAACTTGGAAAAACTTCTTATGAGCTTCGATTTGGACATCAACCCAAAGTTTCACATTTGCGTGTTTTTTGTTGCAAATGCTTTGTCTTGAAATCTGGAAATTTAGATAAGTTTGAGGCACGCTCTACCGATGGAATGTTTCTTGGTTACCCCGCACACTCTCGTGGCTATCGTGTACTTATTTTGGAGACTAACAAAATCGTTGAGACTTGCGAAGTTTCTTTTGATGAGGCTAGTCCAGGTACTAGACCTGATATTGCAGGTACATTGTCACAGGTTCAGGGGGGTGATGGTCGTATTTTTGAACATGAGAGCAACGACGACGACGAGGTCGGCTCGACCGGTCAGACCGGGCGCCAGGCCGGTCAAACCGTCAGCACACCTCCGGTCAGACCAGTGCAAGACGTGCGGTCAGACCAGCTAGGGTCGTCGGCTGAGGGTTCTGTTGACGCTGTTCGAGATGGTCCTCCAGAGATTTCAACTTCGATCGGTACTGATACAGAACGTGAATCAACTTCAGAAGTCGCTGCTCCTTTGCGCATTCAACGACGACATCCACCAGAACAAATCATTGGTAATTTAGGTGAGCGGACTACTAGGTCTAAGGTAACGACTCATGATGTTTGTGCAAATTCTGCATTTGTTGCTTCTTTTGAACCCAAAGATGTGTCACATGCTTTAACTGATGAATCGTGGATTAATGCCATGCATGAAGAACTTGAAAATTTTGAGAGAAATAAAGTTTGGACTTTAGTTGAACCACCTTCTGGACATAATATTATTGGAACCAAGTGGGTTTTCAAAAATAAACAAAATGAGGATGGTTTGATTGTGAGAAATAAAGCTAGACTTGTTGCTCAAGGTTTTACTCAGGTGGAGGGTTTGGATTTTGATGAAATTTTTGCTCCTGTTGCTAGAATTGAGGCAATTAGACTTTTGTTGGCTTTTGCAGCTTCAAATGGTTTTAAATTGTATCAAATGGATGTGAAAAGTGTTTTTCTAAATGATTTTATACAGGAGGAAGTTTATTTCAAACAACCACCTTGTTTTGAAAATTCTGATTTTCCCAATCATGTTTTTAAATTGTCTAAAGCTTTGTATGGTTTGAAACAAGCACCTAGAGCATGGTATGATAGGCTTAAGAACTTTTTGCTTGCGAAAGGTTTTACAATGGGAAAGGTTGACAAAACGCTTTTTGTTCTTAAGCATGGTGATCATGAACTGTTCGTTCAGATTTATGTGGATGATATCATCTTTGGTTGTTCGACTCACGCTTTGGTTGTAGAGTTTGCTGAGACTATGCGCAGGGAATTTGAGATGAGCATGATCGGTGAGTTATCGTACTTTTTGGGATTGCAAGTTAAGCAAACACCTCAAGGTATATTTGTGCATCAAACGAAGTATACGAAGGATCTTTTGAGACGGTTCAAGATGGAGAATTGCAAGCCGATTTCAACACCAATTAGTTCTACAGCTGTGTTGGATCCAGATGAAGATGGTGAAGCTGTTGATCAAAAGGAGTATAGAAGTATGATTGGATCATTGTTGTATCTAACTACTTCTAGGCCGGGCATACAATTTGCTGTGTGTTTGTGTACGCGCTTTCAAGCTTCTCCTCGTGCTTCACATCGTCAAGCGGTCAAGCGAATAATGAGGTATTTGAATAATACACTTGAGTTTGGGATTTGGTATTCTACTTCATCTTCTATTTGCTTAAGTGGATATTCATATGTTGATTTTGGTGGTTGTATAATTGATAGGAAAAGTACTAGTGGAACATGTCATTTTCTTGGTACATCATTGATTGCGTGGTCTTCTAGGAAACAATCTAGTTTTGCTCAATCAACTGCTAAATCTGAATATGTTGCTGCTGCTAGTTGTTGTTTACAAATTCGTTGGCTTTTATCTACTTTGAAAGATTATGGTCTTATTTTTGAGAAAGTACCTCTCTTTTGTGATAATACTAGTGCTATTAATATTGCTAAGAATCCTGTTCAACACTCACGCACAAAACATATTGATATTCGCTTTCACTTTTTGGGGGATCATGTTGAGAAGGGAGATGTTGAATTGCAGTTTTTGGACACGAAGTTGCAACTTGCTGATATTTTCACTCAACCTTTGGATTCTAATCGCTTTGCTTTTGTTTGTAGTGAATTGGGCATAATTCATCCCTTTTGGCATGTTTTGAGGGGGAGTTTGTACCTCATGGTTTTATCAAACAAAAAATATGATAATGAGAAAAATTGAAAAAGAGAGCTTTGTTCTATACATATGGTATTTTTTTTGTGCATGCTAGCAATACTATGAAGGTTTATTTGTCTCTAGCTTAGCTTGTATGTATTCTAGTCTTTTTATGAGACTTAGATTTTGCTTTTAAGGGAGATGATGCATGACACTTAAATTCTATACTTGAATGAAGCAAATGTGCGATATTGATGCTAGCATATGATTTGATTTATAAATGCTCTATATATATGCTTTATTGAATTGTTATTCCTCAAATAGCTTTGTTGCTCATTGTGCAAAGAGAATACAAAATATAAAAAATGAATACCGAATCCTTGGAAATAGTTTTGACGATAAGGACATATTCGATATGAGTAAAATAATGGGTGCCGAATCCCTGGAAACAGTCTTGACGACAGGGACGTACCCGGGATAATCAAGAAGAAAAAAGTTATAAAATTCTCTTGGTTGTTTTGTGCTAAAGTTTATTTGAGAAAGAATGATAAATGCAATAGGTATATGTGTTTAGTGTTTATTCTTCAACCTATGTGCTTGTTAAGATGTTGCATTATAAATTGTATGAAATCCTGAATTTTGATTGTTGATTCGAGCTTAATTGTAAAATCTTTGGTTCATGATTATACTTTAATACATGCTTGATATGATATAGATGGGTTCATCTTCTTTTTATTGCAACACATGACTTGATATGCTATATGTATGCTAAGCTCTGATACATTAATGAACATAATTCTTATGCTTGATGAAATCATTGTCAAAAGGGGGAGAAGTGTTTTTGGGAGAAGCAAGGTGAGTTTTTGGTTCAATTGGGAATTTTTTTTTCAAAAGTGAGAAAATTTTCTTTGGATTTTCGAGCACTGATGTGTACGTTTGTACGAAGTGTGCTTTTTACCACGTTTGTACGAAGTGTGCTTTTCCAAACACCAAAACATTTTTGATGGGTTTGCCAATGTGTTCATCAAGGGGGAGATTGTAAAATCAAAAGGTGTTTTTGATTGTTATTCTGTGATGAACAATTGGCATTGGAGATTAATGGTTTTGATGTTCGGAATTTATTTGCGTAGTGGTTTTGGAGATGATTGGATTTCATAGGTGATATACAGGTACTGCTGGATTGGGTCCAGTCAGACAAGCCAGTGGCTGCCGGTCAGACCGGCGTATATTGCGCGGTCCGACCGGCGCAGCCCGCGGTCTGACCGGCCGACGCTATGTTGGTTTCGGTTTCGGGTTGTTTGTTTGGATATCCGTGATTGTTTCATGAATATGACTTCTAGATGGATACTATGTGTATGTAATACTGTTGTTTGCTAACAATGAGTCAAGTTGGGGATAGCTTGGTCTCGGAATATGGTTTCTTTGTTTGTTCTATGTGTAGGTGAATTTATGCTGGGAGAGTATTTGCGGTGATGGATCGGGAGTCGGCTTGGGGAAAAGACGACGTCCAAGGTGGTCAGAGATCATGCGGGATACTAAGGCTAGAGTTCAATGCACGTGGAAGATGAAGGTTCCATATGGCATACGATGGAGGTATTGTGTGCGTGTGGGATGCGGAGTCGAATTTGGAAGGAGTCCAAGTTTGATAGAATTGATAATGTAAAGTTTGTTTCTTGGACGAGAAGGTTTCCTAGGGTGATTAGGACTTCTAGTACGAGTTTGGTTCGTGGCTTTAGGTTGCCTACCTTGGGTATAAATAGAGAGGGAGCGTGAGGCTTCCCGGTATCGCTTTCGAGAGCAATTGGGTTGATAGTTTTGTTAGGGTTTCGAGTTTAGTCGAGATTTTTGTAAGGAGTGCTGTTGGTGCACTTTGTAAACACAGAAAGAATCAATAAAGTTGTAATCCACTTTAAGAGTTCTTCGATTTGTGTTTCATCAGATATCGGTGGTCCAACCGGTGGCAGATCGGCGGTCAGACCGGTGGTGTCAACAGGCAGAGGCAGGCGATCTCGGCGGTTCGACCGGAGTTTGATCTCGGTTAGACCGACGTGTACTAGGCAGTCAGACCGGCGCAATACTTTCGGTCAGACCGTGATCCGTCGAATTTGAGGGTAAGTTTTATTTCTGCTAAAACTTTTGGTTTTTGGGCATACCAACCATTCACCCCTCTTCTGGTTGGTTTAGTTCCTGCTGTTCGATCCTACAAAATCATCTCTAGCTCTCTCACGCCACCGCTGCCGCCATCGTCGCCTTCGATCTCCCGCACCGCCATCATCGTTGTCGTCGCCACCGTTGTTGCTGTTAACGCCGCCATCCCCGCCACCACTGTCATCACCTCGCCACCGCCACCGACGCTGATGTTGCCGCCATCGTCGCCTCACCGCCGCCGCCGCCGCCACCACCGCTGCTGCTGCTGCCGCTGCCTCACGAACGAACGTGGAAATGTGCGAACGAGCAAACCAATGAACTACTGAACGTCGTTTGTTCCCCGTTCGTTAGTTTACTCGGGGTTTCATGAAACAGATAGCTCTTACGAATGAGGAAGCGAATGACTGTGCGAACTTTTTATTTAAGATATATTTAGAACTTTTGAACAAAAGTGTAGCTCTTGGACGAGATGGCCAATCGTGATGATGAAACATTACAAATTAACAATGATTGTAATATATATACATACTCGTAATTATTTGTATATATTTACTTAGATTTCTGTATATATTAATCATATGTGTATGCGATAACTTATATATCTTTAGTTATCTATTTATATGTCTTACATAGATATATGCATGTACTTAATTATAAATATATATGTCTTTATATATGAAAACATATATATTTACAATTAAGTACATATAATGTTGAATATAGGTATGTACTTATAAATATATATGTATTTGTCTAATATAAACATGTATATATAATATATGAATGAATATATATAAATATGTATGTATTAGTATATATATAGATGAATAATATATATATGTATAATGTATATATATACAAATATCAAGCAGCACAAACAAAGTAAAAAAATAGAAAAAAAACTTTAGTGCCAGTTAGTAACACCAACTAGAACTAAAGATGGATTTTATTCCCGATTATTTGAACCGGGACTAAATATAAATATCTTTAGTCTCGTTTTCGTGGTCCCAGTTAGACAACCGAGATGAAAAGGGTTGCTAACCAGGACTAATGTGGGTATCCATAGTAGTGAGTCTCTATGCATTGTGCGGCCTTGATACATCACCACACGTTTACACGTGTTTTAAGAACTACACTTGATTTCAATCGTGATAAGGTGAATTTGTTTTCTCCAGTTAATATTAATTTAGATAAGGGCATGTTACTGCCTAATAAAAATACATGTTTTTGCGTAGCAGGATTAAAGATGCTAGTGTTGCTGATCTTGGAATAAAGTGGAAAAATAGAAGACGGAAGAACCAGTAGGTCCAGTTACGAACGTGTGGTTCCAAGAAAATTTGCACCAGCACTTCTCCAGTTGGATTGAAACAAAGATGGAGTATAGTTTCTGAGGGTCCACCTAATTAGTTTATCAAGTTATCCATGCTGGTCATGTCTGTATGCACGATGTGGAAATAGTTAGCGTCCAAGGAAGCACTTGGGCTCGGTTTGGTCTCTGTTCGGCCTGCTAGGCTTGTCAGCCTGGCAACTGGCAAGCATGCATGTGTACATATATATATTATTAGATGTATCGCTATCCAATGGTTTAACCTCGAACCTTTACTAATTTAAAAAGATTGTAATGATGGTCACTATTTATACAACTATTATTTCTTACCCTTCAATATGTGAGATTCAATGGATTACCCTTCAATATGTGAGATTCAATGGATGAGATTGCTCTAACAATCCTCTCACCCGCGATCCTTCCACTCAGCATGAAAAGACTACCTCCATTTTTCCTTGGCACGCCTTCCTCCGCATCCCCATCCCGGCATCTCCTCCACTGCATCGCTGCTGGCTCCAGGTCATCATCATCGCGCACCCGCCCCCACCCCGCGTTCCCTCTCCCCGCGCCTGTGGTCCTTCCGATCCCTTCTTTAACGCTCCCCATACGACTCCTCTCTCAAGCGCCACAACCATCGCATCGCTATCGTCTCAGGTGCCTCCACTTCACCACGGGTAGACAGGAATCGGACTCGTTGCCGCCGATGCCAACCCTCGGCTCTGCTGCGCTTCACCCACGGTGCCGCGGTGCCGCCCACCAAGATTTCTGCCTATCGTCAACAAGGGCTGACGGATAATCCCAAACTCCATCTGCTTCCACCGTGCTGCCTTGCGATCCACTCCGCCCACGCGAGGAAGGAGGAGGGAAGAGGAAGGGTGTGCAGCAACGGCAGCTGCAGCTGCACACCACCACCACATCGACACCCATGTCATGAGACAAGGGGCGCGTGAGGTGAGCCAGATGCCGATCCGGTTGCTCTGATTTTTTCTCTCTCAGCATGTAAGCTACACATGTGCACTGCTGCTGCGTTCCAGATGCACGAACTGGAGTACTGATTTTTTTTCTATTTTCAGTTTGCATTCAAATGTAAATGAAGCCTGATTTACATGGATTCTATGTGCATTGCTATGGTCTTATTTATGCACTGAATTGCTATTTTTCACCTTGGATAACCATGTTTTGCTTGGAAATTTTAGGTCTTTGCCGAACGAATTCATTGTCTAAACATGCCTTGCATCGTTTTCCATCCACAGCATGAGCATGTTAATGGTCATGTTCAGCACAGATTAGCTTTTTGTTGTGTGGCATACATTGCTCTGTATTTGTGCATTGAGCAATGTATCTACTTGAGCAATTAATAGTGCAATGAAATATTGAGAAATATATCATAGTACTATGAGTCATATTTCTAAATAATCTAGAAGCTTATAGAAATCCTCTCTATAAACAAGTACTGTAAAATTCTACATCTGCCAACCAACTGCTAAATGATAACAGGATATAAAGTAGTCGCATTTATATTAACTTTCACTAAGAATTCAGTACAGTTCATAAGGACCAAACAATATGAGGCACATCCACTACAACGGTAACCCACATCTGTGTCGGGCTGCAACCCACATGTGTATCAGGTATGGCACCCGACACAGCGTAGAGGTCAGTGATGTGAGAACTCATCTCAAACGGGCATAAATCCGTTACGGATGAAGTTATCTCAATCAGGCCTCAACTAATACCCGTCATCGATAGCTTTGACCCAGACGACTAGTCAAACAGAGCCCGTCACGGATAACCTATCTCAATCGGGCTACAACTAGCGCCCGTCACGGATGACTGCCTCTCTCAAACGGGCCTAAATAGAAGCCCGTCACAAATGACTATTATTCTCAATCAGGCCCCAACTATAGCCCATCACAGATAACTATATTCTCAATCGGGTCTTAAGTTACAGCCCGTCACGGTTGACTTTAAATCAATCAGGCTTTAACTTATAGCCCATCACCGATGAGTATGACCACAAAAAAAAATATTGTTTTTTGGCTCGCCTCAGGCCTGTGCTAGCCATGCCCGCTGCAAAATAACAGAAACAGATATGCCATTCACATATATACATCCCAGCATCCCCATTCACATATGCCATTCACATATATTTTACAGAAATAACATCCATATTCACACATTATATTGCTCAAGTGGTAATATAAGCATCATAACCTGCTATATTTATCTAGGAAGAATTTACATAGAGATAACAAATATAATAAACATCAATATTACATAATAACATGTGTGTGACAATTTAAATAGGAAGTTAAAAAATGTTCATCACTTAATCTTAACGCTAAACATTCCTTTAGGGTGAATAATTTCGCGGAGGATGAAGTTGGCAATCTCCTCACGAATATCCTCAAAGCTGCTACCCGGATCCTTTGAAAATTTGTCCTACATGTACATAATTCGAAATTAGTCGAACGATCTTTACATATATATATATGTACTTCAATTTAGTTAGAACATGTTACAAATGAGATCACAAACCTCCAATTTCAGCCAAAGTCTTCACCTTATCTTTGCACAGAAGGCGCATGTCACACCCTGATTTTCGTTTCAGGGGTTTATAAATTATTTAATAAATTATTCCTAGAATTTATATTGAATGTTCATTAATTTACAGGTGAAGTTAATGTGAAAAATAAAATTTCCTATGTAAACATGGCTGGATTTAATTTTTATTAAATTCTCCATGGTTAAGTCTACTCTCTGGAATTTTCTCGGATTTTTCAGAGCTCAATTACTAATTTTTAAACATACAAAGAACATTTCAGTAATTATTTAAATAACAAATTAATCATTAAATGGTCCAGTTATAATTTTGATAAATACTTTGATTGTTCAAGTATTTGCAGGATTTTTCTTGGAATTATTTGAGCATCGGAAGTATTTTTGAAAATTCAAAGATCATTTCAGTGATTAATTTAATTAGAAAAGTAATTAAAAATCATCTTTTCCAGCTTTGGGCCGAATCTGAAAAGTCTGCTTTCTGTCCCTTTGTTTTTCTCTCTGTGCAGCCTAATCTTTCCCTCCCCTAAGTTTGCTTTGCCTCCCTTTCTTCGTTTTCTTTTTCTTTTTTGGGACAGCCTTTTTCCAGAAGTCTGTTTTGCCTCTCTGCGCACTGTACATCTTCAACCTCCAGACACACAGCCGACAGCCCCCTGTGCACAGTAGAGCCTTCCTCTACCCAATCCGACTCCCCCGTTGCTCCCTTTCCAAAATTAGTTGCGGGAATGGAATCCCCTCGATCTCCTCCACCTTATCCCCAAGAAATCCCCATCAAATTCGTGCTAAATCCCACGAATTTCGGCCTCGTTCTTATCCGGTGAACTCGGAATAAATCCTATTTTCCATAGCCAAATCCCTTCGAATCCGTGCCGATCTCTCCCTCCTCCGCCTATATAAACGATGCCCGAGGTCTCCTCTTCCGTTTCCCCTCCTTTTCTTGCACCGCCGTGCCCTAGCCGCCTCTCCCCGCGCTCACCTTCTCTCTCCGCCGCCGGCCGCCGCTCCAGCCGCCGCTAGCCACCGCCTCGGCCGACGCCGTCCAGCGCCACCACCTTCCTCGGCTTTGCAAGACCGAGCTCTACCCTGGCCACCCCTTCTCCTCCACCGAAACCCACCGGAAGCCCCATCACTGTGTAGGCTGTGTTCGCCGTCTTTTTTGATCTTCGGCAAAGCCCTGCTGCTCGTCCCATCGTCGCCTTTGGTCGCCGCCACCTCCGTTGGATTCGTAGCTGCGAGGAGAACACCGTCCACCCCTCCGTTGCCGCCGAAGATCGCCGGAACGCTATCGTCACCGTCAACCCGACGTCGCCGCCGCATCTACCTCGCCGCCGGTCATCATCCGTCGTCGTCTATCGTCGCGTCGCCCCTTAGTGAGCTCCTCTCATCGTGCTCTCTCTCCCGGTGTCCCCTGTATCCATCGTCGCGTTGCCGTCCGCTCTAGGTCAAAATCCGGTCAACCGATCTCCGCCATCCAAATCAGTATAGATTATTTCCTCTCTCTTTTCAATGATATATTAGTCTTTCTACTATATATTATCTACCAAATTTGGTCCAATCCTTTTTACCGAAGGATGTTTTTAATCTTTTCTCTCAGTTATAAATCATTTGTAAATTGTTTAATTATTTGGAATAGTCTTTTCTTTAATAGGTTTAATTGGATTAAAACTTGTAAAATTCATAATTAATTTATTTGAAATCGGAATGAGGCCGTTCAAGTCTCTAAATTCATCTAAAATCATGATCTACGTGTTTGTTTAGTTTTTATGTACTGTTTATTTGGAGTTTCTTAGTCTTTTTTCTCGTTTTACGTGTTAGCTTGTCGTTTCCGTCGTTTCGGAGGTCCGTGAGTACGTCGGAAGTGTTCTAGAAGACTAATTGAAGACCGATTATTGCAAGGCAAGTCACACAGATCCCAAACACAATCCTTTGAGCATGTTGATCCTATATTTAAATTCTCTATTTATTTCAAATGTGCATTTATTTTCGAATATCATCGGGTGGTGTGAACCTATTCCTTTGTTATGGCCAATTTGCATTGATTACCCTATTTCTTGATACCTTGGGTTATTAATTTGACTAGTTGGATTTTATATATTGGCTCAACTAGATATTAGATATAATTGCTTAGTCATGCTGAGAAACTTTAGTATCATTTCATATGGGATAATTAATGTTTCACTTAAATCTTAATGATGGATATTTAATGGAAGCTCACGATGGTCAATCGTGATTGATAAATTAATTAATTGTCAACTAAAACTTTACTAATGGTGGGTTGTGAGCACATGGTTGGAGATGATATTTGGATGGTTGTGCTCATGACAATTAAGGACCGGTTCGTGAGCTACTGTTGTGAAACATTAACCGTACCAACCACAAGCCAGCGTGCGCAACGGCTTGACATTTGATGTAGCACGATTCAATGTGCAGTGCCAGACTGTGAAGTGGCGGAGATAAGCCCACGGGGGTTCGTTGGGGAGTCCATACCTTGGCTAAAAGGGGGTGACTATGATCCGAGAGCGGTGCACTGCATTGAGTTGGGTTATGTTGGGTGTCCTGTCACAGTCCCGTTTCGAGGTACCGTGGTGGTACTGAGGGCATGGTTACATGTTATGGGGCTGTGTCTTGTGGGTACAGTGGTACACCTCTGGCCAGAGTAAAACTATTCGAATAGCCGTGCCCACGGTTATGGGTGGGTCTAACAATGTTTTTCGTGATTAGTCTCACACTACTCATCACTGGTGATAATAATGTGATAATTAATTTGACTCCTGGTTTGGAATGGTTTATTCCTGGTTTGGAGGTTTGATCTGTACGATCGGGGTTGGTTGTTCAGGTTTGGTTGGGCCTGTGCAGCATTGGTGTGCTGTTCAGTGTTGATTAATATTGATGATTATAATTACTCTACTGTTTTACAATTCTCAAATGTTTGCTAAATGCTGCTTTTGCAAATGAGCCTATATATTATGTCAATCCTTTGGTATCCTTGTGCACTTGCATATTTGCTGTGCGGCTTGCTGAGTATTCCATGTACTCACCCTTGCAATAATCAATGAACCTCAGTTGAAGAAAGTTGCGAAGAAGAAGACGTTTGACTTATACCTCAGTTGAGCTGCCTCTGGGATTGGAGCTGAAGCCATCGCTAGATTTTGTTTTTCGCTGCAGTTTTCTTTATGGTGAGGACTAAGTTCCTTTTCTGTAAATATTTAACGTTATTATGATGATGGATTTGTATATTAAATTGTCGATTTGTGTACCTCGGCTGATTCCTGGACGAGGATTTAATGCACAAATTAGTTCGGAAATTATTAGTGAATTTCCGGGCGTGACAGCGCATGTTGTGGTCGCCTATTTGTTGTTTAACTGGGAAGTCCTTCTTGTGGATAAGTGTATCCTGCCCTGTCTTTTGAAGGCCTCCTTTTTTCATATATTGGCCCCACACTTCATCTATCGCAAGTTGAATCGGGGTCTAACCGTATGCTTTGTTGTCAATTCTGGAGTTTAAGTAGTGGCATGTACTCCACTTAGGTGTTATTACCAGTAGGATCCAATGTCCACTGCGGCATTAAAATAGTTAAAGTTAATACTAAAGCTAGACGTGTAATGCAATGTATTTAGGGAACACACTTACTATTGATTATAGGCGCACATGATGTACTCCTTGTCTTGTCGGGCCCAGAAGGTGTCAAACAAGTAGTTTACCATTCCTTGACGGTCCCCTTCAAGATTTGTGACATTGACTACCTGAGGATCAAGGAAGGCAACTTCCGGTGCATTCTTGAGACACCACTTCCAACTATACCTACACGCAAGACAAACTCTCTTATAAGCATGTTACATGAATTGAGATGACTAATTTCCATGAGCAAGAGTACTTGCAAGGAGTAGCACTTGAGGAGGGTTGTGTCCACCGAGCGGAGCCTGTAGAGGTCGAATAGATCTTTGAAATCTACCACGATATAGTTTTGTGGCCCAAGGAATGGCGCTCTGGTGTGTTCGCCTATTATATCAGTTTCTCTATTCTTCCTCCTCACGTTAGTTTTCTCTATGTAGTACATGTGAAGCTCCTTGCAGGTGGTGCCCATCGTTGCTAGCACGTCGTCTCGAACCAATGGCATGCCTAGTTGGAAGGACGATGGAGGTACGGGCTTTCTATGTACCAGCCCCTTGCTCATATCTAGCTTTGTTGGAGCAAGACGTGAGACCTGCAGTTTTCCTCTTCCTCGCCCCCTGACAGCAGGTTTTTCGATAGCTGTTCTCTGGGGGAAGAATGCGCCTTCTTTCTTTTCTTCATGGGTGGGAGTTTAATGATCGCCACGCTGTCAACCTCCATAGGCTTGTCCCCAAAGTCTATGTCGTACTGTAACTCGACATCATCAATATGTTCATGATGAGCGGGAGCTGGAGGGGCTGAAGGAGCAGGGGCAGGTTGTGTTGTCAGACGACCGCTTGGTGCAGTGGTTGGCCTCGGGATTACCCTTATCTTAATGAGGTCCTTCGGCCATTGGATGAAGGTTCCACGTGCATTTCCAAGGGTTAGGACCTCGTCGTTCGGTCGAAGCCTGAGTGGGAAATGATCGAATTCTGGCTTCACCGAGTCGACTTGCACTTCCGCACAATCAGCCCGTAGTTGCGCCCCATGCACTATAGTCTCCAGGGTCAGCTCGGAAGCTAGGCCTTCAGCTGCAGGAACCGAGAAGGTTAGCATCACCCTTACTGTCAGGGTGTAGCTAGTTGGTTCCTGCGATAGATTCATAAATATTTTTAGAATAGTACTTACCATATGGTTTCGTTAAGAATTCTATGCGTTGCGGATGAGAGATGTACCGTTATTTGGTCGATGGCGGCGGGGACCGATGGCGGATTTCCCCCCATCTCAGTTGATGCACAACTACTGCGCCTCTGCGTGGGACTAGCTAAATCATGTTGCGTAGTAGCAGCGATAGCCTCGGGGATATTTTGTTCTTCTCGAATCTCCTGCCTGATACGGGCCCTCATCGATTCAAGCTTCTCGTCGAATTTAGAGCTCAATTCGGCTCTGACCTGCTCCCGGATCTCTTGTCACGCCCAGAAATTCACTCACCCGAATACCAAGCAGAATGTGTATTAAGATTCCCTGTCCAGGACCAGCCAGGGTACACAACCGATAAAATTGATACATAGTTCCACGTCTTACAAACACCATAAAAATATGTTACATTAATGCAGCGGAAAAGATAAATAAACATAGACTAGATAACTAGACACTCGTAGCTTGGCAGCTCCAAACCACAGGCATCCTCGATGGCAGCGATAGGCCTACTCCTCCGAGAAACCATCCTCTGATACATACTCCAACTCTGGTGTGGGGAAAAATGAAGCAAGACTGAGTACTACCCACTGTACTCAACAAGTCATACTGGAATAGGAGAAAATGATGCAAGTAATTCCAAAGGAAGGCTAAAAGGCTGAATTGCATAAATCAAGCATTTAAAAACAATAGTTGAAAGTAGTAAGACAGTTGAGTAAATTAAGCAAAATTAAATCATAACTGTCCAATGCTACACCACGTTGCAATAGGCCCAAACCATTCCACGGCAATTCGAATAGTTTTACTCTGATCAGAGGTATACAACTGTACCCACAAGACACAGTCCCACAACACGTCAGCGTGCGCCAGCATACCACCACGGTATACCGGAAAGGAAACTGTGACAAGACCCTTCGTATAACCCTCGTTAACCAAGCACACCAAACCTCAGGTTTCGCCCCCACCTTTAACCAAAGGCAGGCAGCCCCCTCTCGTGCCTAAGTGAATCTGGCAGCTGCTCAACGGGTAAAGCCCCCACCGACCCAACTCCATCACGCCCACCCTTGCCTGGATGCGTCGGCTAAGAAAAGCTACACTACGAGTCCAGCTATTACCCACGCTAGCTTGTGGAAAGTACGATAATTCTTCCAGGGTTTCCCGCGAACCGGTCCTTAATTGGCATGAGTACGACCATCAAAAACCATGTACTCACAACCCACCATTTATCAGGTTTTAGTTGGACCAATTAATTAACCACTCACGAGTAACCATCATGAGCTACCATTAATCATTGAATAATAGTGGTACACAAGTTGTCCCATTAGTGTGCTAATGTTTCTAAGCAGGGCTAAGCATGTCCTAACCTAGCAACTAGTCATATTGATTCCCAAGCTATCAAAGGTACAAGGTAATCCAAATTATATGGCTGAGTACAGAAGATAAATAAGCCCATAAAATGACATTATAAAACAATGCAGTATTTGAGAATAAATAAGATATTTGCAAAGTAGGTACAACATGATCGAATGATGAGTATGACTTGCTCTTGCGCGGACGGAACTTCGGCGACCACTTCGTAATATTCCGGAGCGTCGGAACTATCGGATTCTACACGACATACAAAGCACACAACCAAAATAGGCTATAAGACTACTGAAACAGGAAACAAAACTATTTTTAATGGATTCTAGACATTTTTATGAATTTTCTGAGACTTGAACGAACCCAAACAGAGTCCGGATGAATTAGTTATGAATTTTAGAAGTTTACTGTGTTTTTAACTAAAACAGAAAAATACTAAATTATTTTATTCCTCAAAAATCCCCTAGGGCTGACGTCAGTAGTGCAAGGGCTGACGTCAGCAAGAGGTGACATCAGCGGGGCTACGGCTGACGTCAGTGGCTAGGGCAGACGCCAGCCGCGGCAACGGCGGCCAAGAGGTGGCCGCCCGGGTGGCGCGGTGGTGGCGGCCGCGGCAATGGCGGCCGAGAGGCGCGCGGCGCGGTAGCGGCGGCGGCGGTGACGCGAGGCGCGGCGCGCATGGCAGCGGTGCCCTAGAGGCGACCGGCCGGGCGGCGCGTGCGGCGGCACGAGGCGCGGCGGCGGCGGGGAGGCGGCGCGCGCGGCAGCGGTGTCCTAGAGGTGGCCGGGCGGGCGGCGCATGCGGCGGCAGCAAGCGGCGGTGCGAGGCGCGACGGCCGGAAGGGGGAAGGAGGGGTGGCGCGGCTCTTACCGGCGGTGAGGGAGGATGGCAGCGGCGGAAAGGAGGTCGGGAAAGGGCGGCGGCGCGGCCTTTATAGGGGCCGAGCGGAGGCGGTGGTTGCGGGCGCAGTGGAAACGGCGGCGGCGGTTCCGGGCGGCCGGTGGGGAGGGAAAGGAGGCCGGAGGAGGAAATGGGCTGGCGGCCCAGAAGAGAAAGAAAAAGAAGGAAAAAGAAAGAAAAAAAAAAGGAGGATTTAGGGTATTTTAAATATTGCTGTGGCGGTTTTTAATTGTTGAAAAATATTTCCAATGCTCTGAAAAATTCTCGAAAAATCCTGTTAGTGTATTTTAACAAGGGGGACTCTACAAAAATCCCACCTTGCCAATTCCAATTAATTAAATGCACTTTTTAATTAGAATTTGCTCTAGGTTAAATAGATAATTTCTTTTAGGCAATTTATTTTATGAATTTAGAGCTAAAAGGGGAAACTTCAGGGTGTGACAAACCTACCCCCTTAAACGGAATCTCGACCCCGAGATTCGGAAGAGCTGGCGAAGAGGTGCGGATGGGCGGCTTTCAACTCATTTTCTGTTTCCTAGGTGGCTTCTTCCTCAGAGTGATGACTCCAATGAACTCTGCAGAACCTGATGACCTTATTCATGGTTCTTCTCTCGCTGGTTTCAAGTATGCGAACAGGCTAATCCACATAGGTCAAGTCCTCTTGAATCTCAATCTGATCCGACCTGGCCTGTTCCTCGGGTACTCTCAAACACTTCTTTAGATGGGAGACGTGAAACGCATCATGGATCCCATGCATGTTGGAAGGGAGCTCAAGCTGGTAAGCAACTTCGCCTCTGCGCTCCAAAATTTTGTATGGTCCCACAAAGCATGGTGCCAAATTCCCTTTCGTTTGGAAACGGTGCACGCCTCGAAGTGACGTGACCCGAAGATACACATAATCCCCTGCTTCAAAAGCGAGTTCTCTGCGGCGGTTGTCGGCATAGCTTTTTTGCCGCAACTGTGCAATCCTCAACCTTTCTCTAACGGTTCTGACTTTCTCCTCCGCTTCACTTAAGACTTTAGTCCCAAACAATTGACGCTCCCCTGTTTGATCCCAAAAGAGCGGAGTTCGGCACTTCCAACCGTACAGTGCCTCGAAGGGTGCCATCTGTAGACTGGCCTGGTAACTGTTGTTGTACGAGAGCTCGGCATAAGGTAAACTCTTGTCCCAAGCTCCACCAAAATCAATCGTGCAAGCTCTTAACATATCCTCCAGTATTTAGTTCACTTGTTCCGTTTGACCATCGGTTTGCGGATGGTAAGCCGTACTGAAATTCAAGCGAGTTACCAATTCTTCTTGTACTGCCAAAACCTTGAAGTAAACTGGCTTCCTCGGTCAGAAACAATCTTCTTGGGTCTCTGTCCCGTTGATGTCCTTGGTAAACCTGTGATAAAGTCCATCCCGATCTCTTCCCACTTCCATTCCGGAATCTGCAACGGCTGCAATAACCCTGTGGGTCTCTGATGCTCTCCTTTTACTCGCTGGCATACGTCGCAAAGCGCGACGAATTCGGCGATTTCCCTTCTCATGCTAACCCACCAGAACTTCTCTTTGAGGTTTTGGTACATCTTGGTACTACCAGGGTGGATCGAGTATCAAGTCTTTTAAATCCTTATTTTCCGAACACATATTCTTTCTCCCATCCAGATCGTTCCATGCTCGTCCTCGGTGAAGCCTCGTGCTTCGCCGACTCTCATATTCTTCTTGAGTTGGGCTATCTCCGGGACATTGACCTGGGCTGCTCGAACTTGCTCCACGAGCGTGGGCTGTGCCTCAAGGGCTGCCACAAATCCATGTTTCACAACACCCAAGTTGCAATCTATCACATGTTCCCTCTGCACAGGTAACATTGCAGTAGCTTTTCCGGCTCAAAGCATCGGCCACCACATTGGCCTTACCTGGGTGGTAATATATCCCTATGTCATAATCCTTGATCAACTCTAACCATCGACGTTGTCGGAGATTTAGGTCCGGTTGAGTAAAAATATACTTCACAATACACTTGGAAATCTTTCGTCTGGTCGGGCAAAATTAAAACTGGTGCAGATGCCAATTTCCTCTTAAGTTCCTCGAAACTCCGGTTGCATTCTGCTGACCACTTGAATTTTCATCCTTCTTTAGCAACTGTGTCATTGGCTTGGCAATCTTGGAGAAATTCTCAATGAACCGGCGGTAATAACCCGCAAGTCCTAGAAAACTCTTGATTTGTGAAATAGTCTTCGGTGGGGTCCACTTGGTAACAGACTCCACATTTGACGGGTCTACGGCCACTCCTTGAGCGGTGATGATGTGGCCTAAGAACTGAACCTCTTTGAGCCAAAAGTCACACTTACTAAACTTGGCATACAGCTGGTGTTCCTTCAACTTCTCAAGTACTAGGCGGAGATGTTGCTCGTGCTCCTCCTCGGACTTGGAGTACACGAGTATGTCGTCGATGAACACCACAACAAACTTGTAGAAAAACTCCATGAACACCTTGTTCATCAGGTTCATGAAAAAGGCCGGTGCGTTGGTAAGTCCGAAGGACATGACCGTACATTCAAACAACCGATACCGAGTTACGAATGCGGTCTTCGGGATATCCTCTTCTTTGATCCTCAACTGGTGATAGCCTAATCGCAGGTCTATCTTTGAGAACACCGTTGCTCCTTTCAACTGATCAAACAAATCATCAATCCGGGGTAACGGGTATTTGTTCTTGATGGTCACGTCATTGAGGGCGCGATAGTCGATGCACATCCTCTTGATATTATCTTTCTTCTCCACAAAGATCACCGGAACACCCCAAGGTGACGTGCTCAGTTGAATGTATCCTTTCTGCAACTGCTCATCAACTTGCTTCTTGACTTCAGCCAACTGGTTGGCTCCTATCCGGTAGGTTCTCTTGTGTATCGGGGCAGTTCCCGGTACCAGATCAATCCGAAATTTCATCTCCCTCTTGGGTGGTATGGTGGTTACGTCGTCAGGGAAGACCTCAGGGTACTCATGGACTATGGGAATGTCCTCCAACTTCTTAGGGTCTTTCTCTGCTACTGCGGTGGTCTGTTCTGCCCCTTCGATCTGATTCAGGCACACTCTCTGTTTTTGGGGTGTCAGCGACTGGAATGTCACCACTTCGCCCTTCTCATTAACCAAGGTAATGGTGCGGCTTGCGCAGTCAATAACTCTCTTGTGCCTAGTTAACCAATCCATTCCAAGAATGATGTATAGGTCTTTGGATTCAAGAAGGATGAGATTGGCAAGAAATTTTGAGCTTTGAATTTCTATTGTCACAGAGGGGTAGTAGTGAGCTGTGGCCATCTCATTCCCAGGGGTGTGGACCCAAATGGGTGTTCTAAGTTCCCTTACTGACAACCCATGTGCCCCGGCAAAATGCTTGGATAAAAACGAATGCGTAGAACCAGAATCAAAAAGTACGGTGGCAGGAATTGAATTGACAGGAAACGTACCCAGTACCACTTCCAATGCAGTTTGCGCCTCCTCGGCGGACGCATGGTTGACACGGGCCTGGACGAACTTGGGTCCAGCACGCTTCGGCTTCGGACACTTGTCGGCGAAGTGACCGGGCTCGTTGCAGTTGAAGCAGACCAGCGGCTTTCCACCAAACTCCTTGGCCGAAGCTGGTTGAGAAAGGTTGAGCTGGTTGAGATGGGGCCATCAGCGGACGGGGTGCAGGATTGTGGCTGGACTGTCCACTGTTATAGTTGCGGTTGCCCGTGTTGTTGTTGCTGAAGTTGCCAGGGTTGTTGGGCGGTGTTGGCGCACAATCATGGTGGAAGGTCCACCCTGCTGTCCGGCGATGAGACGGGGCCTCTGCTGGTTCCCCTGGTGTGCTCGGAACTATGCTGCCTTCCTCTTACGATCCATCTTGTTGCGCTGATCCTCCTGGTGAATTGCCTTGTCGACCAACTTCTCGAAGTCGGCATAGTCCCCAGAGATCAACTGATTGGTCAGCTCATCATCTAGGCCGGAGAGGATTTTTTCCTGCCTCTCTGCATCAGTGCGCACGTCTTCTGGGGCGTAACGTGCGAGGCGGTTGAACTCATGGAGATACTCTGTCACTGTCCGGTTGCCCTTATGAAGCGCTCGAAATTCCCTCTTCTTCTATGCCACTATACCGTCAGGGATTTGGGCTTTCCTGAAGCTGCGGCAGAACTCCTCCCAAGTGACATCCGTCCCAGGTGGGCGAGTAACCAAGTAGTTCTCCCACCAAGCCGAAGCGGGACCCTGCAGCTGGTGGGTGGCAAAGGCGACCTTCTCTTGGTTGTTGCACTGCAGCAAATTAACCTTCTTCTGGATTGCATGAAGCCAATCATTTGCCTCCATGGGGTTGGTGGTGCTCGTGAAAGTTGGCGGGCGAACGCGAAGGAACTCCGGTAGCTTGGACTGAGGTGAAGGACCAAACTGTTGGTTCTGTTGACCCTGCTGCTGTTGCTGCGCCTGCTGCTGCATCTGTTGCATCTACTACATCATCTGCTGCTGCATCTGCTGGTGTTGTTGCTGCATCTGCTGGTGTTGTTGCTGCATCTGCTGCATCATGGCGGCCATCATTTGGGTCTGACTGGCCAACACTTGAGCAATAGTGGGGTTCTCAGGTGGTGGTGGAGGGCCGTTGTTGTTCTCCCCATTGGTTCGTGCCCCTATCGTCGGGTCCTCGTTGCCGTTGGTGTTGCCACTTGTCCTGGTGTTGACCATCTGGAGGGAAGGAACCCAAAGAAAGAGATGGAAAAGAAATAAAACAAATGCTCAGAAACTAAACTTCATTATATTGGAATTAAACTGTAATTGTTCTGATCTTAATTAAAACACTTAAAAACAACAACCAGTAACCTTAATTAGACAGCCATACCATAGGCACATGGTATCAACCATCAACTAACCCACAAAGCATCAAACCTAGCACATAGAATCTAACAAGGAAACAAACTAAGCATCACGATAAACTAAGGGTGGCGAGCCTAATGCTCGGAGCGGCTCCTGCGGTCGGTGGAGTCGTAGCTGGGCTCCTGCTCATCTCCCGGCTCCTCTGATCGGCTCCTGGAGTCAGCTATCTCTGTGTCACCGCTGGTAGGCTCGGAACTGGAACCACTACCGTTGCTGCCGTTGGGTGTAGCGCTCAACCAACCCCCACTGCCACTGGCGGGACCCTGGTATGCTAATGCTGGCACGAAGGTGAGGGTGAACACTGGTGACGGCGGCGCGACGGGTGCTAGAGCTGGGGCTGGTGCTGGAGCTGGAGGCGGGTTCCTTGGTGCAAGCCTGGTGCGCACCGGGGCCGGTGGTAGTCTTCCTTGTTGTCGTGCGGGACCTGGGTCCACTTGGCGCTGGACGCCCCTGCAGCTTGGCGTTCTCGGCCTTCAGACGGGCGATCTCATCCTCCAGGCGAGCGATCTTGATCAGCTTCTGGTCATTGAGGGCCTTGGACGCCTTGTGGAGATCAGCATGCATCTTGTCCAGTCCCTTAATCACCGTGCACATGTGCCCGAAAGTGGTGTCGTTCTCCGTAGTCGTCGGGCGGAAGGTGCTGACAGTACTGGTAGCGGAGCGGCGGAGATGGTAGCGGTACACTGTAGCGCAGAACTGGTAGGAGCGCCTATCGCCGATCCTGGTCATCATCTTGTAAGCGGCCTCCTAACAAGCGTGCACAACTGTGCCTCCTGAAGCTTCGAGTACCATATTGGGGAGGTTGGTGCCAACAAAGCCATGAACCTCCAAGCGAACTCGGCACGGGAACTCTCCACTGAGGGGCTGGATGGTAGTGTACTCTGGTGCTCCCGGATATCCAACAACTAAGGTCATGCGGGCGAGCTCGGCCACACGACCATCCATGTCCTTACCACGGTGCGTAGGGAGAAAGTCTGCCATCTACATAAGACAAGGGGTGGGAATCAATGCATGCTCAAATCCAAACTAAAGAAACAAGCAAAGGACTCGAATGAAAGAAAATGTTTAAACAGGTTATATTTTATATGTGAACCAAATAAACACTATCACTATATAAGAAAGTAGTGTGAAAATGAGTAATGTGAAAAATATCATAGTAGTATTAGTAGACGTAATAATAACAATCAGACTCAAAATTTCCGAACTCCGAAATTAATCATCCCAAATTTTCCAAAACACTAGACTAACATTAGACAAAGTAATCCCTATCAAACAAGTGACCCAAATTTTTCCCATAAACCCTAGGAACAGAAATCCCGAGTTTTCCCGAAACAACTCCAAATGAAAAGGCGAATGCATATGAAAGAGTTCAGAGGGCTCTTAAGGTTTCCAGTTGGCTTGTCCTACGGTCAAGGTCGGCTTTGATACCAACTTGTCACGCCCAGAAATTCGCTAACCCGAATTCCAAGCAGAATGTGTATTAAAATTCCTTCTCAAGGACCAGCAAGGGTACACAAACGACAAAATTGATACACAGTTCCACGTCTTGCAAACACCATTAAAATATCTGACATTAATGCAGCGGAAAAGATAAATAAATTAGACTAGATAACTAGACACTCGTAGCTTGGCAGCTCCAAACCACAGGCATCCTCGACGGCAGCGACAAGCCTACTCCTCCGAGAAACCATCCTCTGATACATACTCCAACTCTGGTGTGGGGAAAAATGAAGCAAGACTGAGTACTACCCACTGTACTCAACAAGTCATACCGGAATAGGAGAAAATGATGCAAGTAATTCCAAAGGAAGGCTAAAAGGCTGAATTGCATAAATCAAGCATTTAAAAAAAATAGTTGAAAGCAGTAAAACAGTTGAGTAAATTAAGCAAAATTAAATCATCACTGTCCAATGCTACACCACGTTGCAACAGGCCCAAACCATTCCACCTGAACTAAACCAGTTCCATTAGATCATATTATTAAGGTTATGATAAGCACGGTGAATCTGGTTGTCCGCCCATAACCACTGGCACGGCTATTCGAATAGTTTTACTCTGATCAGAGGTGTACAACTGTACCCACAAGACATAGTCCCATAACACGTCAGCGTGCGCCAGCATACCACCACGGTATACCGGAAAGGAAACTGTGACAAGACCCTTCGCATAACCCTCGTTAACCAAGCACACCAAACCTCAGGTTTCGCCCCCACCTTTAACCAAAGGCAGGCAGCCCCCTCTCGTGCCTAAGTGAATCTGGCAGCTGCTCAACGGGTAAAGCCCCCACCGACCCAACTCCATCACGCCCACCCTTGCCTGGATGCGTCGGCTAAGAAAAGCTACACTACGAGTCCAGCTATTACCCACGCTAGCTTGTGGAAAGTACGATAATTCTTCCAGGGTTTCCCGCGAACCGGTCCTTTATTGGCATGAGTACGACCATCAAAAACCATGTACTCACAACCCACCATTTATCAGGTTTTAGTTGGACCAATTAATTAACCACTCACGAGTAACCGTCATGAGCTACCATTAATCATTGAATAATAGTGGTACACAAGTTGTCCCATTAGTGTGCTAATGTTTCTAAGCAGGGCTAAGCATGTCCTAACCTATCAACTAGTCATATTGATTCCCAAGCTATCAAAGGTACAAGGTAATCCGAATTATATGGCTGAGTACAGAAGGTAAATAAGCCCATAAAATGACATTATAAAACAATGCAGTATTTGAGAATAAATAAGATATTTGCAAAGTAGGTACAACATGATCGAATGATGAGTATGACTTACCTTGCTCTTGCACGGACGGAACTTCGGTGACCACTTCGTAATATTCCGGAGCGTCGGAACTATCGGATTCTACACGACTGTTGACAACGAAATTTGGTAAGTCATGCATTGAATTTGGAGTTAAGATCGAAGCGGATTTGAAAGGAAATCGGTACCAGAAACAGAGTATAAATCGGCTTCGGAACTGCATCGGCTACGGTGTGCATCGGCTGATATTGAATCGGACAAGGAAGCCGATGTAGCCGATTCTGACAAGGGGATGTTGGAACCATTGTCGGGTTCGTTTAAAGTGCTTCATGAGGATTGCCATGTATGGATTGAGTCCGAAAAAGGCAATTGTATCTATTAATTAGGAATAGTTTGTTAGTTTCCTTTTATCTTTAGGAAAGTGTGTTTAGTGTCCGATAAGGACTTTATGTGTTTTCTTTTATCTTTAGGAAAGTTTGAGTCGTGTCCGATATGGACTAGTATCTACCCATGGGTATAAATATGTACACCCGGGGTCTATGTAAAATATCTCTCGATCAATACAACTACTCTCGGCGCATCGCCACCCTATTTTTGAGGTTTTTACTTATCAACCGGCGGTATTTGGTACCTGACGCGGGGCTGCATCGGCTTTCGATCTCCGGCGAAGGGGTAAGCCCTACGTTCCGTCGGGCCCTGGTGAATCTATCGGCTATATTGGTGTTGTTCAAGGCTGCATCGCTTTGATCTCTTGATCGCTCTGGTTTGGTTGATATATTTACCTGATATCTCAATTCTATCTTAATTGCATTATGTCTAGAGACGCATCGGTTTAGTTAGGACTGTCTCGGTTCAGTCCGATCTATCCCAATTGCTTGTTTCTAAAGTGATATTGATTTACTGATTATGTAATACTGATCTTTACAGCCGATATACCAATTTTAGGGTTAGTTCTAACATCAACTATACCTTACAGCCGATTCATGCTTTATTGCATCGGCTAGATCACATATGATATGAAATCCGCCCTATGGCCGGTTGTCTATCGTTTGCTGATATTCTTTGCATGTTTTTCTTGTTGATTGCAGGATCAAATCAACTGGCACGCCCTTGAACCTAAAACCCTAATTTTGGACCTGCACTAGAGTAAAGCAAATCTCTTAGGCCAGTGTGTGTTTTTTGCATCAACACGCTTTTGGCACGCCTAGTGGGACTCGTGTCATCATGTCTCCAAATATCACTGAAGTTTGTGAGGACAACATCTTCCCGGTTGCGGTCGAACAGCTGAGTGATGAGCAGAGAGAAGAGATGCAACAAATGTTGAACCAACTCCAAAGCCAGTATCTGCACTCATTCACAGTCACCCGACAAGGTACGGTTATCCAAAGAACTAAAGTCCAAGTGCCGACGATCGTGAAGTAGGACCCAAGTACTTCTGGATCAGGAGAGGAAAAAGATAAACAAGCCAAAGTCGAATCAAGTGATCAAGAACTCCACACATTACAAGATCGTATTGATTCGGCTGTACATCACGCTTTGGTCAACCAATCTGGAGTGCTCGTGAACACATTAACGAACATGATAAAGTTAGTTGTCGATGGAACGATAGCCGAGGAATAGGCTAAAGGACCCATATATTTGCCGGACGGCACGTTCCTAGGATACAGAACTGTGAAGATAGACATCGGCGGGAGTCAAGGAAATCAGCAAGTGCTTCAAAACCAGGCTCCATCGGCTCCTTACTCAAGTTCAAATATTCCATCAATTCTAACCAGATCACAGCCGATCACTGGGGGGGAAGCATCAACTCAGTTAACACCAGAGCAATTGATCAGTATCCTTCATCCGAAACCGCCAGCTGTTGACACATCTTACCAGATTCCTTCGGTTCCACAACAGCCGATTGGAATTACTCAGCCGATTGGCCAGCAGTACAGTACGGAGCAATCCCATATGTACCGCCTCAAGGCATATCGGCTGGTTTCAATCATCTTGTTCAGCCTCACTCACCACGACCTCAGCCGATCCAATATGGTCAGATGGATCCGCTTCAGTAGCAATATGGTGGAGCAACACCTCATCAACCCTGGGCCGATATGATCGCTGAAGTCATCAGGGAGCAATTCGGGCTTAAGCGAAAAGACAATGGCAACATGTATCGGCACCCATATCCAGAATACTTCGATTGGGTTCCACTGCCAAACCGATACAAGGTGCCAGATTTCTCCAAGTTTTCAGGACAAGACAATGTATTAACTTACGAGCATGTTAGCCGATTTTTAGCTCAATGTGGTGAAATTGTCTGGATCGGCGTTCACATGGTTCTCATCTCTGCCGTATAACTCAATCAGGAGTTGGGCCGATCTGGAGAAACAGTTTCACAAATACTTTTTCAGTGGAGTTCAAGAGATGAAGCTATCGGACCTCACGGCAATCAGGCAAAATCAGATGAGTCAGTTCCAGATTATATTCAACGATTTAGAGATGTGAGGAACATATGCTACAGCCTATCTTTGACAGATTCTTAGTTAGCTGATTTGGCCTTCCAAGGTTTGTTGGCGCCGATAAGGGAAAGATTTTCGGCTCAAGACTTCGAAAGTTTAGCACACCTAGCTCAGAAAGTATCAGCTCATGAGACAAGGTTCCAGGAAGCAAGGAAGTTTATCAAAAAGGCAAACAATGTCAACAATATCTATAGCTATGACTCTGACTCCGAAGACGATGATCCAGAGATCAATGCAGCCGAGTGGGCTAGGAACAAGAAGACGGTGGTCTGTGAATGGGCCAAAAATTCAGGAAAAGAAGAGAGATTTGACTTTGATATTACCAAAGCCGACAAGATTTTTGACCTTCTTCTCCAGGAAAAACAAATTCAACTGCCAGTAGGGCATGTCATTTCATCGGCTGAGGAGTTGAAAAAGAGGAAGTATTGCAAATGGCATAATACAGGATCTCATAGTACCAATGATTACAAGATTTTCAGGCGACAGATCCAGTCGGCTATCGAACAAGGAAAGATTAAGATTGATGATTCCAAGAGCCGATGAAGATAGATGGACACCCTTTTCCAGTCAACATGGTGCACCCTGGATATAATCGGAGTACAGCCGATGGAGATAAAAACTACACTAGGAGTATCAGATCGGCTGGCATTATCAGCAAATATCAAAACAGGCGCCAAAGGGAAGAAGAGTTATATTCTCAGGAAAGTGAAAGATATTTTGATCCTCATTGAAGTTGCGAATTTTTCAGATTTTGTTGGAATGAGAGTATGAGGTTGCCATCTATCCAAGATTGCTCTGGATGCAGCAGTCCCGATGCACAGTTCATCAGAAGCTCAAGCCGACAAGGTGCAGCTACACATCGGCCGAGTCAATTAAGGTTGCCAGTTCATGAGAGACTTGGGCCGATGCGACAAAATAATGACGAAGATGATTCACATGGGGAATCCAAGCCAATGTATCCTCAATGGTGCCCTTCTGGAATATTTACCAAAAATCAGAAAAGAGGAGTTCAAAGGATGAGAAATAGGGAACAGTTCTAGGAGGTTGAAGGGGAAATCGAGCATCGGCTCAGGCAAAAAACAAAGAAAGTCTGGCGCGTGAAGAGCAAAGTGGTGCCAGCCGATGAAGTCAGAGCTGATCATAGCAAGAAACAACAAAATAAAGGCAAGGAAGTGATATCATCTGAGATAAATATGGTTTTCATGTTGCCAGCCGAATATGCAGTAGAGCAAGTCGTCGAACAAGAAGAAAATTTGCCATCGGCCAAACTGATGTTATCTCCACAGCAAGCCGTTTTTGAGAAGCCCGAGGGAACTTATCATCGGCACCTCAAGCCACTTTATGTTAAGGGATTTGTCAATGGTAAGCCGATGTCAAAGATGCTAGTCGATGGAGAAGCAGCTGTTAATTTAATGCCTTACACGACATTCAGAAAGCTTGGGAAGAATTCAGAGGACTTGATCAAGACTAACATGGTTCTGAAAGATTTTGGCGGGAATCCATCTGAGACCAAGCGAGTTCTGAATGTGGAGCTCACCATCGGTAGTAAAATAATTCCAACCACATTCTTTGTTATTGACGGGAAGGGTTCCTACTGTCTATTGCTAGGAAGAGATTGGATCCATGCTAACTGTTGCATCCCTTCAACAATGCACCAATGTCTGATTCAATGGCAAGGATACCAAATTGAAATCGTGCCAGCCGACAGGTCAGTCAACGTAGCTTGTGCCGGTTTATCTATTTGGGAGATGGAAGGAATTGACTGTTTATCTGGAAAAGTTTGGCAAGGAGGTTACTTAAAGATTTCTGATGATGCCATACAGACAACAGGAGATGGACAGCCCCAATTCTTGTTTTGAGGGCGCCGTGGAGGGTTCCAACTTCTACACAGAGGATACTATTGATGATCTCGACGGCAAGCTTGGGCAAGGTTTTATGTCGGCCGATGAACTAGAGGAAATCGATATTGGACCAGGTGATAGGCCTAGGCCGACATATATTAGTACGGGTTTACCAAAAGAATTTAAATGTAAATTAATTGCACTCTTAAAGGAGTATAGAGATTGTTTTGCCTGGGAATACTATGAGATGCCACGACTTAGCCGATCGATAGTTGAACATCGACTCCCTATAAAACTAGGATATCGGCCATACAAGCAACCCCCAAGACGTTGTAAGGTTGCAATGTATGATGCTATCAAGGCCGAAATTACAAGACTTTATGATGCTAACTTCATCAGACCATGCCGATATGCTGAGTGGATTTCTAACATAGTACCAGTTATCAAGAAAAATGGCAAGCTCAGGGTTTGCATTTATTTCAGAGACCTAAACAAAGCTACACCGAAAGATGAATACCCAATGCCGGTAGCCGATCAACTCGTAGATGCAACATCTGGACATAAAATCATCAGTTTCATGGATGGCAATGCTGGTTACCATCAAATCTTTATGGCTGAGGAGGATATTCATAAGACTGCCTTTAGATGCCCTGGTTCTATTGGTTTGTATGAGTGGGTAGTTATGACTTCCGGCTTAAGAAGTGCTGGTGCTACATATCAAAGAGCCATGAACTATATTTTTCATGATCTGATCGGCAGATTGGTCGAGATATATATTGATGACGTGGTGGTTAAATCTAAGGAAGTTGATGATCATATAGCCGATTTGAAAGAGGTCTTGGAAAGAGCAAGGAAATATGGGTTAAAGATGAATCCTACCAAGTGTGATTTTGGTGTATCGGCTGGATAATTTCTTGGGTTTTTGGTTGATGAGAGAGGGATTGAAATTCCTCAGAGGAGTATTGAGGCAATTAAGGATATCAGACCCCCAGAAGACAAAACCAAGCTACAATCATTGATCGGCAAGATAAATTTTGTTCGGCGTTTCATATCAAATTTGTCCGGCCGAATAGAACCATTTACTCCTTTATTAAGGTTGAAAGCCGATCAAGGATTTGTTTGGGGAGAAAAGCAGCAGCAGGCTCTGGATAATATCAAGGAATATTTGAGTACTCCTCCAGTTCTTATACCACCGCAGAAAGGGATTCCGTTCAAGTTATACTTGTCAGCCGATCAAAACTCCATCGGCTCAGTCTTGATCCAGGAGGTTGAGGGGAAAGAGAGAATTATATTTTATCTCAGCAGACGCTTGTTAGATGCAGAAACAAGATATTCACCAGTTGAGAAATTATGCCTGTGTTTGTATTTTTCCTGCACGAAGTTGAGGCATTATCTACTCTCCAATGAGTGTGTGATAGTATGCAAAGCCGATGTGGTACGATATATGCTATCGGCTCCAGTTTTGAAAGGACGAATTGGGAAGTGGATCTTTGCTTTGTCAGAATTTGATCTCAGATATGAATCGGCTAAGGCAGTTAAAGGGTAGGCGATAGCCGATTTTATAGTTGAACACAGGGATACTAGCGTTGATAACATTGATATTATGCCATGGACTTTATTCTTCGATGGATCTGTTTGCACTCATGGTTGTGGTATCGGCTTGGTAATCATATCGCCTAGGGGGCAAGTTTTCAGTTTGCTTTTACTATTAAACCATACTCTACAAATAATCAAGCAGAATATGAAGCTGTTCTCAAGGGATTACAATTATTGAGGGAGGTTGAAGCCGATGCCGTTGAAATTATGGGTGATTCATTATTGGTGATAAGTCAGTTATCTGGGGAATATGAATGCAAAAATGACACCCTGACGATCTATAATGAGAAATGCCAAGAGCTGATGAAGACATTCAAGATGGTCACTTTACAGCATATTCCTAGGGAGCAAAATTCTAAAGCCAATGATTTAGCTCAAGGTGCATCAGGCTACAAGCCGATGTTACAAGGGGTTGAAGTAGAAGTGGCCTGTATTCCAGCTGATGATTGGAGGTTTGATGTTTTTGAGTATTTAAAGAACCCTTCCAGATCGGTTTCAAGGAAATTACGATATAAAGCTCTTAAGTATGTTCTTTTGGATGATGTGTTATACTATCAGACGATTGATGGAGTTCTTTTGAAATGTCTAAGTATGGAAGAGGCCAAAGTTGTCATGTGTGATGTTCACGAGGGAATTTGTGGGACACATCAATTGGCACACAAAATGAAGTGGTTAATTCGAAGAGTTGGATATTTTTGGCCGACAATGCTGGAGGATAGTTTCAGATATTACAAGGGTTGTCAAGATTGTCAGAAATTTGGAGCAATACAAAGAGCACCAGCATCGGCTATGAACCCTATTATCAAGCCATGGCCGTTCAGAGGTTGGGGTATTGATATGATCGGCCAGATCAATCCACCATCAAGCAAAGGACATAAGTTCATATTGGTTGCAACTGATTATTTCACTAAGTGGGTTGAGGCGATTCCTTTGAAGAAGGTTGATAGCAAAGATGCCATTGATTTTGTCCAGGAACATATTATCTATCGGTTTGGTTTGCCATAGACGATTACAACTGATCAAGGTTCTATATTTATATCTGATGAGTTTGTTCAGTTTGCTGATAGCATGGGAATTAAGTTATTAAATTCTTCACCATATTATGCACAAGCAAATGGACAGGCTGAAGCATCTGACAAGAGTTTGATTAAGTTGGTAAAGAGAAAGATAGCTGAATATCCCAAGAAGTGGCATACTATTTTGGCTGAAGCATTGTGGTCCTATCGGATGGCTTGTCATGGTGCAATTCAGGTACCTCCTTATCAACTGGTTTATGGGCATGAAGCTGTGTTGCCATGGGAGATCAACATCGGCTCTAGGAGGATTTCTTTACAAGATGAGTTAACAACCGATGATTATCATAATTTGATGGTTGATGAGTTAGAGGATTTGGTTCAAGCAAGATTGCGAGCTCTTGAGAAAGTTAGAAAAGACAAGGAGAGGGTTGCCAGACATTACAACAAGAAAGTTGTGCCCAAATCTTTTGAAGAAGGCGAGTTTGTTTGGAAGTTGGTATTACCGATAGGGGCCAGAGATAATAAATTCGGCAAGTGGTCACCAAATTGGGAGGGGCCATTCCAAATCCATAAATGTGTTTCTAAGGGGCCTACATGTTAAAAGGACTTGATGGAGAGATATTTGGAAGAGCACTTAATGGAAAATACTTGAAGAAATACTACCCAAGTGTTTGGATTGGTTCATAATCGGCTATGGTTTGCCGGTTTGTGGTTGATAGCCGATGTGTTTACATCGCCTTTAGATGGCCGATATTTTTATCGCCCTTAGACATATAAGTTTGCAGCATTGTGTTCCCTACTACAAACTTGGGGGGCATGAAGGACGAAAGTTGGAGATTTTTGAGCAAGTATTTATCTCAGAGTTTAGCTAAGTGTAAAATCGGCTCGATGGCCGATAACAATTTATCCAAATTGATTAAGTATGGAATCGGCTCGATGGCTGATACATTTATTACAGCAAAATATTGTTTGAGATAATTGTTGAAGTATTACATCAACCCAAGAAGTTTTGGATTGCCAGAATCGCACGCAGGCGAATTTGTTCAACCTCATTGATTGCTTTGGCATCTGCGGCATCGGTTCCTGGCACAGGCTTGAGAGATTTGTTAAGAGAAGCTAGATGTTTGATTGAATATTTCAACTTGGATTTTTGCTCTTCAATAGCTTGAGGTAGATCGGCTATTCTTTTTTCTACCTCAGATATCTTTACTCGGCACTGACGGAGTTGAACTAAGAGATCAGACTCTTCTTGCTTAAGTCTATTCAATTCTTGCCAAGTTGATTCTGGGCCAGCCGTCAATTTGTCTAGCTTTGAGTTCTCTTCATTTACTTGCTGTCGGCTGATTTGGATAGTTGCTTCAAGGGCTTTGTGTTCTAGCCGATGAGACATCCTTTGCTTTGCTCTCTCATGCTTGAATTTATATTGTTCCAAGAAGACAGCAGGTGAGACAGAGTCAATCAGATCTTCTGGGAGTTGGTCTTGAATTTCTTGGAACCTAGATCTGATTGAGCCACAATCTGCAACTAGGCTATCTAGTGATGCATTCAGTCGATCTGCAATATCGGCTAATCTTGTTCTTAGCTCATCAGCCACTGGAGATTTTGCTTTGCTTGCTGTTTCTTCTTCTTCTTCATCCATGAATTGCCTTATATCAAAGGAGAACATATCAGCTAAAGCCTAAAGAAAAGAAATGTGAGTAAGATTCATAAAGTTGGCCGATATAAGTTGTAGTTGATAGTGATCTTATAGGAATTGGAGGAGAAGGGATTATAGCAGTTGCATCCTCTAGGTGACTTCCTGCAGCCAATGCTGTGTGCTCACTTGAGGCTTGTTGAGGAGGTGATATTGCTCGGTGTAACGCCCTGAAAATTCGACCGTCGAAATAGAAACCCTAAAAAAAAAAAAACAAAACGTGTAAAACCTTAAAATTTAATTTGCATCATGCCATATTTTACGACTTGTTTATTTGAATCTTTATTTTACGAGAGTTTAATTTATCGAAATTATTTCGGTGCAAATCCTAGAACGGGAATCGACGGGCGGAATAGTTGTAAAATCGAGTTTATTTCATTCGTGCGAGAAAGCTATAAATTTGGGGAAATACAATACAATGTTAATAATAATAATTACAATAATAAAAATAATAAAAAAATATATATATATATTTATAAAAAAAAAAAAGAGGATGCCACTGTTCATCTTCCCCGATGAACTGCGGCTAGACCTAACCCTAGGTCTGTGACGCACCGCGCGCCGCAGGCGCTTGGAGCCCCACTCCCTCTCTCCTCGAGCTCCACCCGCCGGTCGCCGTCGCCTACACCACCCTCGAGCCCCGGCCGCTGGCCGCCGTCCCATCGTCGCTGTCCGCCGTCGCCATCACCGTCGAGCCCCGCGTCGCCGGCGCCCTCGGCCGCTGCGCCGACCGGCCAGCCTATAAATTTCTCCCCCCGGCCGAGCATTTCTCACCCACCTCCTCCCCTCCATTTTCCCCTTCCTCCTCTCCCCTGCCTACAGCTGACGCCCGCCGCCCTCTCTGCCGCGTCGCCGCTTTGGAGCTGCGCCGCCGCGCCGCCGGGTTGCCGCCGTCGCGTCGCCCTACCGCCGGTCGCCGCCGCCGTCGCCGTCCTCAGCCGCCGCCGCCGCAGGCAAGCTCCCCCTCCTCTCTTCCCTTCCCGTGCCGGCATACTGTAAAAGAGAGAGAGAGAGAACGCAACAGAGAAGCAAGGAAGAAGATGATACAGAGAAGGAGAGACAATAAGAGAAAAAGAGAAAGAAAAGAGAGGGGAAAAAGAAAAAAAATAAAAAAAAAAATAGAGGGAGATAAAAATTGGGGTTGGGAGTTTAATTATTTTTTTTTTCCTATCTCGAACATATGTGCTAGATTAATATAAAATATTAGTTTAATTAAATAATAAGATAGACCGACATCGGTTATTTTGGAAACGTGGGTAGAATTATATCGGACATTTAATTACGATTTAAAATGTTCACCTAACTAGATTATTATTTAATGGTTAATACTTAGCAATGTACTTAGCCGATTATGTAGATTTTATTAGTTAAATTTCGCTAGTTGTTTATATGTAGATATAATCGGAAGATTAATTACCGGTCGTTTTTAAATGGCTATCGTATGTATGCGATCGTTCGATATCTATTTAAAAATTTATTTAGTCAGTATTTAGTTAGTTCTCACTCAATAGTTAGGTTATCGCTAAAATAACCGTCGCGATTATTTTAGCCGACTACTCACCGGATAGGGTTACCTTTTATTATCGGTATCTAATTTATTCGAGACGCGTAAATCAAATCGGATTAATGGTTTAAATTGGCTAGCGCTAATATTTTAGGACAACGGTATTAAAAATCAAAATAGTATTGTTTTCAAATAAAATGGAATCGACGTCGCCGTTCAAACGCTCGCGCTCGATCTTTTCTTTAAACTGAATTTGTTGGAGTTTAAATTGAATTCTAAATGAATTAAATTCCTTTCGCACGTAATTATAGACCCCGAGGGAGCTGTGAGTCCGACCGAAGACCAAGAACCGCCGGACTTCGAGCAAGGCAAGTCATCACTATTCCTTGAACATATTGATCCCAAATTGCGAAATTATTTTGTTTGCAAATAAAGTTGCATGCAATGATGAACATCCTACTTGTTATGCCATGCCTTGAATATTGTTTACCCCATATCCCCTTGTAACCATGTTTACGTATGAGTCCCTAGTCAATTATGACAAATGCTTAGTAATGCTATTCTAGAATCATGCATACTCATATTTATAAAAATGCTATATGCTTGGGCAATTACCTTTGGGAAGGTAATTGAGATGCGGCATGTGGAGACATGAGCGCCACATTGCCATGATATGATGACATAATTTGTGAAAGGAGAAATGAAACAAAACAACTGTTTTCGACCGGGGCGGATGGTGGATTTGGGTGGTATCCGGAAAAGGCTAGTACCGTCCCCGGTCAGTTAAGGAGCGAGCCACGAAGTTAAGCATGAAACGACCCTCGTACAACCGCACTTCTCGGATGGGTATAGACCTAGCGGACTAGATAGCCGAGCAGAGGCAGTATCCTTGCATAGATGGTTCACCCCCGTGTGTGAGGCAGGTGCGCTACGGTGGGGCAGCCGTTGAGGTAGGGCCGCGATGCGTGCCCTACGTCGGTGTCACCATTTGTAGGACTGCCACGTGTGTGAGAGTAAGAATCTAAACTTAAACTATAAACTTTACGTGCGTGTGAGACTTCCCTTCCCGGGAGCGCCAGAACTCCTCTCACTGCTAGAAACAGATACGCCTAGAGTGCATGAGGATGATAGTTCATGGAGCGGGTACTGCCAATGCAAGGTTATCGAAAGGCTTTGCCGTGACGCGTCTCATGTGTTGGGACGAGGCTCATGTGTTGGGCAGTTGCGGAGTGCGGGTAAAGTGTACATCCACTGCAGTGTGAGTAAACCAAATCTATTCGAATAGCCGTGCTCGCGGATATTGAGCACCGGGACGTGCATTACACTTGGCTAGACTCTAAATTCCGAACCTGTGTGGGATGGGATATTGCATGATGAATTTGATGCTGTTGGAGCCACTCCCTGAGAGCAGGGAAGGTGGACGTCCACAGAAAACCATGATGACCAGTGACGGAAAGCCATCCTTGGGATCACAATGGATGGTAGACAGAACCGTCGTTGTTTAAATTGAACTCTGGTATTAAAACTTGATCAGATATGCTAGGTCTTAGGTTTGTGAAAATGATTGCAAAACTAGCTTTATGCAACAGAGCCTATGCCTTACCTTGAATGAAACCCTTCATACGCATTGTTGCCGTGGTGACTTGCTGAGTACGGTTGGTACTCACCCTTGCAATTATAAACTTCATCAGAAGCCGAAGATGACACCGCAGAAGATCCATACGCCTACTACGAAGAGGATGCGGAAGATGAGGGTGCTCACTAGGTCTAGATACGGTCGTTGCCTGTGGCAATGGCGATGCCTCTGCCTTCGCTCCGCTACTTATCTATACTCTGCTTTTGGACTGTATTCCGGACCGATTGGTCCTTTGTTCTAAAACTATGCCTTCGGGCCTATGATGTAATAATTCGTACACGACGCAAATGTAAGCGCTTTTGGTAATCCAACCATGTATCGTGCGTGCCAAACTACTTGATCCAGGGAAATGACACGGAATACACGAGTGATTCCTGTTGCAAAACGGGGGTCCTTACAGAGTTGGTATCAGAGCCATACGACTGTAGGAAAGACCAAACGGCGTCCCACCCCAAAAGTAGATGGTCAAGGGAGAGATTCCCCAAATAGGAATATTTTCACAAAATCTACTTTCGCAAAACCAAATGCATTTTTTCTTAATTCATATCTACTTCTTTGCAAAATGAGTTTTACCTTTACCAATCTTAAATTTTCTTAAAAATAGATGGCGGATTCGAGTGCACCTTGGGAGATGGACCTGCCCCACTCAGAGGGATATGTCGTGGAGTTACACAGGATGATGAGGTGTTTGAGGTACCCGAGGATCCCTACCTACCAGGTGAGGCAGATTGGACCAGCCTGGGAGGCTAGAGTGGTGGTTGAGTCCCGAGTTCCTTCAGAGGCGGGCCACTGGTTCAGGACACGCTATTGTCGCTACACGCCAGAGACCGCGATGCAGGATGCTGCCCGGGAGGCCTTTCTTCGACTCAGCTCGATCCACCGATCTGAGTTGGCGACCACAGAGTTTGCCCATCACCCGTTCCGAGAGGAGGACAGCTCCGTGTGCACCGTCCGGGACACCCCCTGTTGTTACAACCCAATGGTGACCCGACTGTCCCAATGGGCGGAGGCTGTCGACGACTGCTACGAGACGGCTCTGTTGGAGATCGACGAGCAGCACAGGCGTCTGATTGAGCTGGAGACCGATGTGACTGACCTCACAGCTCAGCACCTACAACTTGAGGAGGAGCACCAGACCCGGGGCGGTGAGATAGACTCACTGAAAACACAGCTCCAGGCCCGCAGCGACCAGTTGCAGCAGTTGTCAGGTCAGCATGACGAGCGTAGCAGGAAGATGGATACACTCGAGGAGCAGCTGAGGGTGAGTCAGGAGCACGTTAGTCAGCTTACAGAGCAGCTCAGAGCCACCACAGTCAGTGCCACTGGAGCTTCCACTTCGGCAGCAGTTGGGCGGGATCGCTACTTCTTCCTCACCCCACCATACCCGCCAGCGTTCCACTCACTGGTGGATGCCCTAGCCACCGAATCGGGACCCTACCTGATAGACCCTACAGCGATACAGTCGCCAGTTGGAAAGCCGGCCCCTGCTACTTCCCCACCACCTGGGTCCTGCATAGAGACCCCGATTCAGGTTGACCCCAGGACAGAGGACGAGGATGACCCAGAGGAGATAGAGCCGCACATCACCGACCCCTCTAAGGACGAGACCCCTGCCTACCGCATCACCTTCGCCAGTGGCCCTCGCACCCGCAGCACGGCTCGCAAGAGCACACGACCACCGCACAAGAGGACCAAGCCAGATCCAGAGGCTACTACCTCCGAGCCGGAAGAGCTCCGGTTCGCATCTGCCAGCGACTACCCACTACCTGCGCCAGGATCCTGCGGGTGGCTGGACGACTAGACTGGAGATCCACTATGGCTCCGATCTCGCTAGGACGGTTTTTTTTTTTTGGAGAGCGAGACACCTTTACCCCTCCCTCTATGTATGTTGACGAGTAGTTTGATGTCTTAGTTCGATGGTTGTAATGTTTGAACTTCATTTGGGCTGCACACATATGCAGCCACTTGTGTCTGGATTTGTGAACTCTATGATGTTCTTTATGAAATGTTGTTGTTGTGCTGCAAATGAGTTTATTCCACCATGCTTACTAAACAAAGTCACATCAAAAACAACTCCCTAATCGGGATAGAACTATAAGGGTTGGTTCGAGAAACAGAAGTACTGACCCAACTAATCCACACAGATGGCCAGCCGACGCCGGACAACAAATGACAATGAGGGAGCCCCCGAATCCGACCTAAACACCTTGACCGGAATTATGGCCGCCCAGACCCAACTCCTGCAAGCCATCGTAAACAATCAAGGCAATCATGGGGGATCAAGCTTTGGGGAATTTATGAGGACCAAGCCACCCACATTCGCCACAGCAGAAGAGCCCATGGATGCCAAGGATTGGCTGCGTATCATCGAGAAGAAGCTGACCCTCGTGCGAGTGCGAGAAGCCGACAAAGTAATTTTTGCAGTAAACAAACTAGAAGGACCAGCCGGAGACTGGTGGGATACTTATAAGGAGGCCCGAGAAGAAGATGCTGGTGAACCCACCTGGGAGGAATTCGCCACCGCTTTCCGAGACAACTTCGTGCTCGCCGCAGTGATGCGCATGAAGAAAAATGAGTTCAGAAGACTGCGTCAAGGAAATACCACAGTACAGGAATACCTGAACCGTTTCACTCAGCTGGCCCGCTACGCAACTGGAGATCTTGCGGACGAGGAAGAAAAGGTTGACAAGTTCATTGAAGGGTTAAACGATGAGCTGCGTGGACCCATGATAGGGCAAGATCATGACAGTTTCCAGAGTCTCATCAACAAGGTGGTTAGATTGGAAAACGATCGGAAGATCGTGGAGCACAACCGCAAAAGAAGACTCGCTATGAACCGTCCGCCTCAAGTTGCATCTCAGCGACCCAAAGGAGCTACCTCGTCAGGATGGAAACCCGCGATAGTGACGGTCAATCGCTCTGCTACACCTAGCACTTACAACAGGCCGGTTGCTACCCAGACCCGCACACCTGCGCCAAACCAGGCTACTACAGGGATAAAAAGGCCGGGAAGCTGTTTTAACTGCGGAGAGTATGGGCACTTCACCAACAAGTGCCCGCATCCCAACAAGACGCCTGTACGCACCGGAGCTAATGCCACGACAGTCCAAGGAACTGCTACCCCAACGGCCGGGAGAGGACTGTTCAGGACACCGCAGACAGGCAGGATCGCGACCGGATTTGGACGCGGGCAGGTGAACCACGTGCGAGCAGAAGAAGCCCAGGAGGATCAGGGCGTGCTAATGGGTACGTTCTCTATAAATTCTACTCCAGTTAAAGTTCTCTTCGACTCAGGCGCATCGCATTCATTTATATCCTTAAAGACTAGCCAACAACACAACCTAACCCGAGTAGAACTGCGGAAACCCATGATAGTACATTCACCGGGAGGGGAGATAAATGTGAACCAAGCCTGTGTCGACGTGCCCGTCCGTCTTAGGGATGTGGTGTTTCCCTCAAATCTTATGGTCCTAGTGCCGCAAACCCTCGATGTCATACTAGGCATGGATTGGTTAACAAGAAACGGAGGAATCATAGATTGCAGCCGTAGGGAAGTCACGTTGACCACACCCTGGGGATCAGTGATGAGAGCAACTATGGATCAGGACCCCAGATTACCTGAACGTGCCGGTGGCATATTCACCATGCTACCCCTGAAAGGAATGCCGGTCGTTCAGAAGTTCCCCGATGTGTTTCCTGAAGATCTACCGGGAATGCCACCAGATCGTGACATTGAATTCGTCATCGATTTGATGCCCGGAACTGCCCCCATATCCAAGAGGCCATACCGGATGCCAGTTAATGAGTTGGAAGAGCTCAAGAAGCAAATTAGAGAACTACAAGAGAAGGGATTCGTACGCCCCAGCTCATCACCCTGGGGAGCCCCAGTATTGTTTGTCAAGAAGAAGGATGGTAGCATGAGGATGTGTGTGGACTACCGCTCATTGAATGAGGTGACTATCAAGAACAAATATCCATTACCGCGAATAGATGACCTCTTCGATCAACTTAAGGGAGCCAAGATATTCTCTAAGATCGATCTTCGATCCGGATACCACCAACTGAAGATCAGGGCTGGAGACATTCCCAAGACTGCGTTCTCGACACGCTACGGGTTATACGAATTTACCGTGATGTCTTTTGGATTGACCAATGCTCCGGCTTATTTCATGAATCTTATGAATAAGGTATTCATGGAATATTTGGATAAGTTCGTGGTAGTATTTATCGATGATATCCTCATCTACTCCAAGGATGAAGATGAACATGCCGAACACCTACGCTTGGTACTAAAGAAACTCCGGGAACATCAGCTCTATGCAAAGTTCAGCAAGTGCGAATTCTGGTTGAAGGATGTTGCGTTTTTAGGTCATGTGATATCAGCCGGTGGCGTAGCAGTAGACCCTGCTAAGGTTGAGGCGGTTACTGAATGGAAAGCACCCAAGTCTGTAACGGAGATCCGAAGCTTTTTGGGATTGGCCGGGTACTACCGAAGGTTCATCGAAGGGTTCTCTAAGATAGCCCGACCCATGACCCAGCTACTAAAGAAAGAAAAGGAGTTTAAGTGGACTGAGCAATGTCAGGAGAGTTTCAAACGATTGAAAGAAAAGTTAACCACTGCCCCTATCCTAGTCCTCCCTGATAACCGGAAGGATTTTGTGGTATACTGCGATGCCTCGAGACAAGGGCTGGGAGGAGTGTTAATGCAAGAAGGAAAGGTCGTGGCTTATGCTTCGCGACAACTGCGACCGCATGAGGAAAATTATCCTACTCATGACCTTGAATTGGCCGCAGTGGTGCATATGCTGAAGATTTGGAGGCATTATTTGATTGGAAATCATTGCGATATCTACACAGATCACAAGAGCCTGAAATATATCTTCACGCAACCCGACCTGAACCTAAGACAGAGGCGGTGGTTAGAATTGATCAAGGATTACGACTTGGAAGTTCACTACCATCCCGGGAAGGCAAACGTCGTCGCGGACGCACTAAGCCGCAAAAGCCATTGCAATCACCTGAGCATGGAAGGCATGGCCCCCGAGCTTAGAAAGGAGATAGCCCACCTGAACTTGCACCTAATCCCACAAGGGCAGATAAATACTCTAGAAATACAGCCCCTACTGAAGGAACAGATAGAAGAAGCCCAGAAGGATAACGAAGAGATTCGGGATGTAAAGAAGCGCATGGCCGCAGGACATGCGAAGGAGTTCTCGGTTAACGAGGAGGGAATATTACGATATAAAAAGAGGATCTACGTGCCGGGGCAAGGAGGATTGAGGAAGTTAATACTAAAGGAAGCACATGAATCGGCTTACTCCCTACACCCGGGAGGTACGAAAATGTACCAGGATTTGAAGGAGGAATACTGGTGGCCCAACATGAAACGAGATGTGGCAGAGTACGTGGCGCTCTGCAACGTATGCCGGAAAGTGAAGGCCGAACACCAGCGACCGGCAGGTTTACTACAACCTCTCAAAATTCCCGAATGGAAATGGGATGAGATCGGTATGGATTTTATTGTTGGATTACCTAAAACTGCAACAGGTTATGATTCCATTTGGGTAATCGTGGATCGACTCACAAAGACTGCGAGGTTTATCCCTGTGAAGACAAACTATAGCAGTGCCAAGTTAGCCGAGCTATACATGTCCAGGATCGTGTGCCTTCACGGCGTGCCTAAAAGAATTATATCCGACCGAGGTACCCAGTTTACCTCACACTTCTGGAATAAAGTGCATGAGGCCCTCGGAAGCTACCTCGCATTTAGCACGGCATATCACCCCCAGACCGATGGCCAAACTGAAAGGACAAACCAAGTCTTAGAAGACATGTTGAGAGCATGTGCACTGGACTTTAGCAAGGACTGGGAAAGGTGTCTACCGTATGCTGAGTTCTCCTACAACAACAGTTACCAAGCTAGCCTAAAAATGTTGCCAAATGAAGCGTTGTTTGGACGACGATGCCGTACCCTGTTAATGTGGTCCGAAACCGGAGAGCGTGCTGTATTCGGACCGGATATAATCAAAGAGGCTGAAGAGAAGGTCCGCCTAATCCGTGACCGACTAAAGGTGGCACAGTCACGCCAAAAGAGTTACGCTGACACTCGAAGAAGGGATCTAGAATTTAAGGAAGGAGATTACGTATACCTAAAGGTCTCCCCGCTGAGAGGTACAAAAAGGTTTAAAATCAAAGGAAAGCTAGCACCAAGGTACGTAGGACCGTTCCAAATAATTGCTAGACGAGGAGAAGTAGCTTACCAGCTCCAACTACCAGAAAGCATTTCCGACGTACACCCGGTTTTTCACATATCCCAGTTAAAGAAGTGCTTGAGGGTACCAGAAGAGCAAGCCCCGTTGGAGGAAATCCACATCGCAAACGACCTCACTTATCCGGAACACCCTGTGAAGATTTTGGATGAGGCCGAAAAAGGAACCCGAACCAAAGTGTGGCGTATGTACAAAGTACAGTGGAGTAATCACACGGAGGATGAAGCTACATGGGAAAGCGAGGAGTTCTTGCAGACTGAGTACCCGCATCTATTCGACAACCGGTAAGAAATCTCGGGACGAGATTTATTTAAGGGGGTAGGTTTGTAACGCCCTGAAAATTCGACCGTCGAAATAGAAACCCTAAAAAAAAAAAAAAACGTGTAAAACCTTAAAATTTAATTTGCATCATGCCATATTTTACGACTTGTTTATTTGAATCTTTATTTTACGAGAGTTTAATTTATCGAAATTATTTCGGTGCAAATCCTAGAACGGGAATCGACGGGCGGAATAGTTGTAAAATCGAGTTTATTTCATTCGTGCGAGAAAGCTATAAATTTGGGGAAATACAATACAATGTTAATAATAATAATTACAATAATAAAAATAATAAAAAATATATATATATATTTATAAAAAAAAAAAAGAGGATGCCACTGTTCATCTTCCCCGATGAACTGCGGCTAGACCTAACCCTAGGTCTGTGACGCACCGCGCGCCGCAGGCGCTTGGAGCCCCACTCCCTCTCTCCTCGAGCTCCACCCGCCGGTCGCCGTCGCCTACACCACCCTCGAGCCCCGCCCGCTGGCCGCCGTCCCATCGTCGCTGTCCGCCGTCGCCATCACCGTCGAGCCCCGCGTCGCCGGCGCCCTCGGCCGCTGCGCCGACCGGCCGGCCTATAAATTTCTCCCCCCGGCCGAGCATTTCTCACCCACCTCCTCCCCTCCATTTCCCCTTCCTCCTCTCCCCTGCCTACAGCTGACGCCCGCCGCCCTCTCTGCCGCGTCGCCGCTTTGGAGCTGCGCCGCCGCGCCGCCGGGTTGCCGCCGTCGCGTCGCCCTACCGCCGGTCGCCGCCGCCGTCGCCGTCCTCAGCCGCCGCCGCCGCAGGCAAGCTCCCCCTCCTCTCTTCCCTTCCCGTGCCGGCATACTGTAAAAGAGAGAGAGAGAGAACGCAACAGAGAAGCAAGGAAGAAGATGATACAGAGAAGGAGAGACAATAAGAGAAAAAGAGAAAGAAAAGAGAGGGGAAAAAGAAAAAAAATAAAAAAAAAAATAGAGGGAGATAAAAATTGGGGTTGGGAGTTTAATTATTTTTTTTTTCCTATCTCGAACATATGTGCTAGATTAATATAAAATATTAGTTTAATTAAATAATAAGATAGACCGACATCGGTTATTTTGGAAACGTGGGTAGAATTATATCGGACATTTAATTACGATTTAAAATGTTCACCTAACTAGATTATTATTTAATGGTTAATACTTAGCAATGTACTTAGCCGATTATGTAGATTTTATTAGTTAAATTTCGCTAGTTGTTTATATGTAGATATAATCGGAAGATTAATTACCGGTCGTTTTTAAATGGCTATCGTATGTATGCGATCGTTCGATATCTATTTAAAAATTTATTTAGTCAGTATTTAGTTAGTTCTCACTCAATAGTTAGGTTATCGCTAAAATAACCGTCGCGATTATTTTAGCCGACTACTCACCGGATAGGGTTACCTTTTATTATCGGTATCTAATTTATTCGAGACGCGTAAATCAAATCGGATTAATGGTTTAAATTGGCTAGCGCTAATATTTTAGGACAACGGTATTAAAAATCAAAATAGTATTGTTTTCAAATAAAATGGAATCGACGTCGCCGTTCAAACGCTCGCGCTCGATCTTTTCTTTAAACTGAATTTGTTGGAGTTTAAATTGAATTCTAAATGAATTAAATTCCTTTCGCACGTAATTATAGACCCCGAGGGAGCTGTGAGTCCGACCGAAGACCAAGAACCGCCGGACTTCGAGCAAGGCAAGTCATCACTATTCCTTGAACATATTGATCCCAAATTGCGAAATTATTTTGTTTGCAAATAAAGTTGCATGCAATGATGAACATCCTACTTGTTATGCCATGCCTTGAATATTGTTTACCCCATATCCCCTTGTAACCATGTTTACGTATGAGTCCCTAGTCAATTATGACAAATGCTTAGTAATGCTATTCTAGAATCATGCATACTCATATTTATAAAAATGCTATATGCTTGGGCAATTACCTTTGGGAAGGTAATTGAGATGCGGCATGTGGAGACATGAGCGCCACATTGCCATGATATGATGACATAATTTGTGAAAGGAGAAATGAAACAAAACAACTGTTTTCGACCGGGGCGGATGGTGGATTTGGGTGGTATCCGGAAAAGGCTAGTACCGTCCCCGGTCAGTTAAGGAGCGAGCCACGAAGTTAAGCATGAAACGACCCTCGTACAACCGCACTTCTCGGATGGGTATAGACCTAGCGGACTAGATAGCCGAGCAGAGGCAGTATCCTTGCATAGATGGTTCACCCCCGTGTGTGAGGCAGGTGCGCTACGGTGGGGCAGCCGTTGAGGTAGGGCCGCGATGCGTGCCCTACGTCGGTGTCACCATTTGTAGGACTGCCACGTGTGTGAGAGTAAGAATCTAAACTTAAACTATAAACTTTACGTGCGTGTGAGACTTCCCTTCCCGGGAGCGCCAGAACTCCTCTCACTGCTAGAAACAGATACGCCTAGAGTGCATGAGGATGATAGTTCATGGAGCGGGTACTGCCAATGCAAGGTTATCGAAAGGCTTTGCCGTGACGCGTCTCATGTGTTGGGACGAGGCTCATGTGTTGGGCAGTTGCGGAGTGCGGGTAAAGTGTACATCCACTGCAGTGTGAGTAAACCAAATCTATTCGAATAGCCGTGCTCGCGGATATTGAGCACCGGGACGTGCATTACACTTGGCTAGACTCTAAATTCCGAACCTGTGTGGGATGGGATATTGCATGATGAATTTGATGCTGTTGGAGCCACTCCCTGAGAGCAGGGAAGGTGGACGTCCACAGAAAACCATGACGACCAGTGACGGAAAGCCATCCTTGGGATCACAATGGATGGTAGACAGAACCGTCGTTGTTTAAATTGAACTCTGGTATTAAAACTTGATCAGATATGCTAGGTCTTAGGTTTGTGAAAATGATTGCAAAACTAGCTTTATGCAACAGAGCCTATGCCTTACCTTGAATGAAACCCTTCATACGCATTGTTGCCGTGGTAACTTGCTGAGTACGGTTGGTACTCACCCTTGCAATTATAAACTTCATCAGAAGCCGAAGATGACACCGCAAAAGATCCATACGCCTACTACGAAGAGGATGCGGAAGATGAGGGTGCTCACTAGGTCTAGATACGGTCGTTGCCTGTGGCAATGGCGATGCCGCTGCCTTCGCTCCGCTACTTATCTATACTCTGCTTTTGGACTGTATTCCGGACCGATTGGTCCTTTGTTCTAAAACTATGCCTTCAGGCCTATGATGTAATAATTCGTACACGACGCATATGTAAGCGCTTTTGGTAATCCAACCATGTATCGTGCGTGCCAAACTACTTGATCCAGGGAAATGGCACGGAATACACGAGTGATTCCTGTTGCAAAACGGGGGTCCTTACACTCGGGTAGGCTGAAAATTTTACAAGTATTATAGACAGCAGATAAAAGTTGAGATATACAAAGTTGAAGAGAGTTTGTGCACCTGGGTTTTTCGAGGTTGACGTCTGGGAGTTGGGGTTTTAGCTGGACTTAAAGGGTTGACTTGGGGTGAATCGGCTCGAGAGGTTGGACTGGAGATATGGCTGGATTCACTAAGTTCAGCAGCAGCTTCATCTACCTCTTCCTCGATAATTGCTTCATCAAGGAATTCCTCTACAGATGGGTCAAGTGGAGTATCATCGGCTGAGGGTTTTTGCTTTTTGGTGGGCATCTTTTTCTTTGGTGCAGTTGGCTTGACGGTAGGTTTCTTGGTTCTTTTCCTTTTGCCAGCTGTAGCAATTGGCTTCCTAGTTTGACCTTGGAGTAGATCTTTGATGGCTGGGGCATTAAAGCCGATTGAAGAAGGAATCAAATCCTTGCTAGACGACATCTTGACAGCAGCATAGCTAATGCCTTTGCCACTGTTGCTTTTTAATTGGAGGACGGGAGCCAAGACTCTGAAAAATGCAAAAGAGGATATTAAAAAGATAAAGAGAAATAATAATAAGGAATGTAATAAGGGGTGTAGAAATTTACCTGCAGACTGATGGATGGATTCATGATGGTCAAGTAGAAACCGGTTGGCATGGACAGGAATAGATGTGTTTTTCATTCACCCCACCATTTGTCAAATAGTTGGCTTCTTTGTATGATCAAAGATATTCGATTGATGGATCCTAGAGAGGGAATTTCAAGGCTTAGAAGTCTATCCATTACTAGAGCCGATGGAACAATGCCCCTTGTTTGGATTTTGTCTGAGAAATATAGACCAATAGGCAGTTGTCCCATGCCAAGTTGCCTGGCAGCAATCATAGGATGATAAAACTCATAAGAGGACTGTATGTATCGGCCTTGAGATACACCTATTAGCAGTATACAAGGAGTGATGGCTGATACAAAGATATCTCTGAAGCCTGGGAAATCCTCATTGTTCAGTTCATCAAGTCTGAGGTTGGTTGGCAGTTCATAGTTGCTGTAATCTTCATAAGGAAACCAAACTCGAGACTCGTGTGGGAATCCATCGTAGAATCTCGAGAACCATTCACAAAATTGATCACCCGAGGTGCCCATGTCAGGGTAGGATGATGCTGCCTCTCCGAAAGATAAGCATCGGCATGATGATTCATCATCGTCTAAAGATAGAAAGGATAGATCGTCTAGTGGGGTTCTATCGGCAACCTTGATGGTATACATATTGAGCCATATTTGAACAAACCACCAGGGGCCTCCATAGTTGGTAGAAGTATCCATGAGGAGTTTGGCCGATGTATGACTTAGGGTCTGGTATACTGCTCCTAAAAGATATTTGCCCAATGGGATGGATTTTTTGGATACTAAGGCCTCTGCTAGGTGTTGCCAGTTCGCTGTTGGTCCATAGGTTGAGCCGCAAAACAGGAACTTGTCTAGCCACATCATTAGAAAGGCTGTGTGTTCCCTGGGAGAGACATATCCTGTACCCATGTTTTCAGTTATAAAGCCAGACCATCCTCCGATGTTTTTAGTTTGGAATTTGTGGTCACACTTGACTTTAAAGCTAAAGGGGTTGGCTGATGAGGAGGTATCTAGCCTTGTCAGCATTTGGATATCTAATAGTGTGGGGGTCATAGGACCATGGCTGAACAGGAAGGCGTTCAAAGTATCGGACCAGAAATAGGGAGCAGCCGATAGCATGGGTTCATCCTTCTTTATATCGGCTAGAGAGAGTGAGAGGCATTGAGAAATACCTATCTTGTCCTAATGAGATTGCTTGCTAGCCGATATCCTCTTATACCAGGCTTTCCATCCGTCCACGGCTGATGGCCAAGATCTAAAGATGTTGGGCCAATGTGTGGAGCTGAGCTTGGATTCTTTGAATGGGATGCAGTTGGTCTCGGAGTTGATGAATGCAGTAGGGTCTTCATCGCCCATCGGCCCAAGGAAATAATGGCCTGGTTCCTTTTCAATGGGGATTGCAATCAAGTTCCTCAGGTGCTGAAAATGGAGAAAGGGAGAAAGAAAATTGAGGTAAAAGATGATTTAAGTTCAAACATTGGATGGAAAAGGTGATGGCTAATATAAACGGGGACCAAGAAGAGTGGAGTACCTGGGGGATGCTTGCGGTGGTCGCCATTGGAGCTGAGAGCTGGTGTCGCCGCTGGAGAAGGTGGTTGCCGGTGAGGTCACCAGAGTGGAGAGAGAAAGTATTCGCCAGAGTTCACGGGGAGATTTGGTGGTTGAAGCGGTGAAAATGGAGTTAACGCCCTAAATTATCCAAGAGAGCGGTTGGTATTTAAAGAATTAGGTGTGTAACGGTCACAGGGGTAACCCTAGATTTTTGCGGTTTTGAGGAGATAATTCCGTTGCATTATATAATACTTCGGAATTGGGGGGCATGTGTTAACGATGAAATTTCGTAAGCAAATCTAATCTATAAGGATCGGAAGTACAACCTAGTCCGAAGTGGATTTGAAAATATGCAAGGATATCGGAAGCAGAGTGCGCATCGGCTGGAGTCCGAATCGGCTGTGAACTGGATCGGCAGAGTCAAAGTTGGACAAGGTTAGCCGATGAAGCCGATTTCGATGATATGACTCGGTATACGTCATCGAGTGGTGTTAGCGTGTTTCAGATGGATTGCCATGCACGGATAAAGTCCTGAGGAGGCAACTGTATCTATTAACTAGGATATTTTATGTAATTTTCTTATAGATATTCCCGGTAAGAGTCCGCCTAAGGGACTTGTTCGCTAGTTGGATTTGTATTAGGTTAATATGAGTCGTGTCCGTAGTGGACAATGTTTGTATTTTCGGGAATAAATGTAATCCCGAGGTCTTGTAAATAATAACAACACACGTTCAATCAATCTCGGCGCATCGCCAACCTTTGTTTTCTATTCTCGACAAGTTTGTGCTTTCAAGTCGTGCTGCATCAATTTGATCTTCGGCAAAAAGGTATATCTTGTCATGGCGAGTTACATCATTAGGGCTAGTGCTTACATCTTTATGACACTCTAGTTCTTTGTTGTGATTCTCCGAGTTATCATATACGTTATATAACTTAGATCAACAATGCAATCTACTTATATCGGCCAGATTCTTTTAGGGTTTTGTCGATATCGGCTAGATCACTTTGTTAATCTAGGTTATACAATGTATCTACCATCCCGAAAAGGCAACCATCGGCTTGATTCATTAGATCTCATGCTTCTATCTATACTTAATGCTTCATGGTTGTCATTAAGGATAGTATCAGGGTTTCAGCAGATCTTACCTTATATAGATGTTTTACATTGTTTTATGCTTTGTTTAATGTTCTATATCTGCCCCTTATATCAGGACCTAATCTAATATAAATATATTAAGCTTGATATCAATCTAATTGATCATAGTTTAATATATTTATTACTAGAAAATATCCTGGTATAAGGTTGTATCGGAGCTATAGCCGATACATACTTAAACCTAGATATCGGCTATGACATCAATCTGCATAATCATTATTTCATGTTATCTTTAGACTCGGGCAATTTATACTGTCTCGGTTCAGTCCGATCTATCCCAATTGCTTGTTTCTAAAGTGATATTGATTTACTGATTATGTAATACTGATCTTTACAGCTGATATACCAGTTTTAGGGTTAGTTCTATCATCAACTATACCTTACAGCCGATTCATGCTTTATTGCATCGGCTAGATCACATACGATATGAAATCGGCCCTATGGCCGATTGTCTATCATTTGCTGATATTCTTTTAATTTTTTTCTTGTTGATTGCAGGATCAAATTAACTGGCACGCCCTTGAACCTAAAACCCTAATTTTGTACCTGCACTAGAGTAAAGCACAAATCTCTCAGGCCAGTGTGTGTTTTTTGCATCAACAACGACATACAAAGCACACAACCAAAACAGGCTATAAGACTACTGAAAAAGGAAACAAAACTATTTTAAATGGATTCTAACAATTTTTATGAATTTTTTGAGACTTGAACGGACCCAAACGGAGTCTGGATGAATTAGTTATGAATTTTACAAGGTTACTGTGTTTTTAACTAAAACAGAAAAATCCTAAATTATTTTATTGCTCAAAAATCCCCTAGGGCTGACGTCAGCTGCGCAAGGCTGACGTCAGCAAGGGCTGACGTTAGCGGGGCTAGGGCTGACGTCAGCGGCTAGGGCTGACGTCAGCCCAGCTAGGGCTGACGTCAGCCGCGGCACGAGCGGTGACAGCGGCGGCGCGACGGCGGTGGCAGGCGCGCGGCAACAGCGACCGAGAGGTGTCAGCCGTGCTGCGTACGGCGCAGTGGTGGCGGCAGCGGCGGCGCGAAGCACGGCAGCAGTGCCCTAGAGGCGGCTGCCGGGCAGCGTGAGCAGCGGCGCACGGCCCTGGCGAGCGGCAGCGCGAGGCGCGGCGGTCGGAAGGGGGAAGGAGGGGCGACGCGGCTCTTACCGGCGGCGAGGGAGGATGGCGGTGGTGGAAAGCAGGCCGGGGAAGGGCGGCGGCACGGCCTTTATAGGGGCTGGGCGGCCGGGTAGGGCGGAGGCGGTGGTTGCGGGTGTGGTGGAAACGGCGGCGGCGGTTGCGGGCGGCCGGCGGCGGAGGGGTTGGGGCCGACAGGTGGGCCCCACCTGTCGGTGCCCCGGGAGAGAGGGGGAGGCGAGGTTGACTTGGCGCGCGGGCGGCCTCGGGCCGGCCCAAGAGGAGGAAGGGGTGGCGGCCCAGGGAAAAAAAGGCAGCGGCCCAGGAGAAAGCGAGAGAGAGAGGGCGGCCCGGGAGGGAGAGTGGGCCGGCGGTGAGGGAAAGGAGGCCGGAGGAGGAAATGGGCCAGCGGCCCAGAAGAGAATGAAATAGAAGGAATATTGCTGTGGGGGTTTTTAATTTTTTAAAATTATTTCCGGTGCTCTGAAAAATTCTCTAAAAATCCTTTTAGTGTATTTTAACAAGGGGACTCCAGAAAAATCCCACCTTGGTAATTCTAATTAATTAAATGCACTTTTTAATTAGAATTTGCTCTAGGTTAAATAGACAATTTCTTTTAGGCAATTTATTTTATGAATTTAGAACTAAAAGGGGGAACTCCTAGGTGTGACATCTGGGCAGCAAGGCGGACATCTTTCTGCGCCTTCGTGATTGTCCGCTTCTTGTACTGCCACGCGTAGTCCGGGAATCCAACTTTCCACGACACGTTGGCGCCAAGTCCCCTTGTCCGTCCACGGTGTTCCTTGTTCCCCAAAGCTTTACTAACGATGTCGTCCTCGCGTCTTTGAGAGCTGCCCTCTTGCGAGGCTTCTTGGGAGGCAACCAACTCCTTCTGCAGTACAATTGAGTTCGGATTCAATGAAAAGTTCATTGGAAACAATGCGAACAAACATTGAGATTAGGCACTTACTATATTATCGTACAATTGTTGATCTTGGGGATTTGGATGCAAAACTGTCCCATCTTCGTTCTTCTGGTACCTCGGCCGGGCCCAGTTCCTTACCCGTGGGTGTGGGATACCGGCAAACACCGGCGGTGTGTTCGCTGCCGCCGCCGCTTCATCCTCCTCCTGCCATTCCTCCAGCTACCCGACATATCCTGCGGTGCCTAGCCGGTGCGGGTGCACGTTCCTGGCCTGCAGTGCTCGATAAGCTTCGCTTCTGGCCCGGGATTCGGGGGTCGACTTCTTCTCGTAGAATTGCCCCCAAGAGTCAGCCGTTATGAAGGGCCATTGCTCTGTTGGATCAGGGGTCATCGGATTTAAGACAAACTCCGTGATCAGACTGCTCTTGAAGTTCTTCCAAGCATTGCCCGTAACCTTGAAAGCAGCCTGCTTGAGCCTAGCCTCGTCGGCTGCAGGATACTCGAAGCTTTCCTTGAAGTTGAGCCAAGCAGCGTTCTTCTCCGCTTCGGGCACATGCTTGATGTCATCCACGAGGATTGTGAAGTTTTCCCTCGCTACGACACCGCAGGTCGACCTAAACTTGGCCAGGACATTCCGAGGACGCGTCGGCAGTCCAACCTGGTTCACCTCTGCTATGGTGTACCGTTCCTTAGGGATTATGTTCCCTGTCCTACGACCCCGTGCCCTTGAGGACCCACTAGTTGTCGTCGACACTGGTTCACCTTGCTGAGACGTCGTCTAAATAACTTATAAAACAACAAAGTTAATTAATTTTGTAAACAAATTACGTATGTACGTACTAACTTCGATATTACAGACCGTTGGCACTGGAAGCACATAAGTACGTACTAACTTAACTATTCCACTTTACTTGACTCCTGCCTCGACCTCACTTCTTTTTACACGTTTCTAAATAATCAAAAAATGACAGATTCTGAAATGTGCTGATTGCCAAGATGTCTTGGATGGTTCTTTACATGTACTGACCCAATCAAACCAACTTGGCACCCGGAACACTTCGTATTCTATGATGATTTAAAAATCTAGGAACAAAGTCCTTACATAAATGAGTAATTATCAAAAAATTACAGAAACCGAGGTGCACTGCGATCTGAAAGTGTCTTAATCGGTTTTGTGAATGCACTAACTGGATCGAACTACCTTCAGACCCTAGGCACCTCGGATTCTGCGATGATTTGATAACGTTCGTACTATCTACACTACAATCAGTCCGCCATTACGAACTTCACATATATTTCACATATTACGTATGTACGTACTAACTTTAATATTACAGATGAGTAATTATCAAAAAATGACAGAAACCGAGGTGCACTAGGGTCTGAAGGTTTCTAAATCGGTGTTGTGAGTGCACTAACTCGACCGAACTAACTTCAGACCCTAGACACCTCGGATTCTGCGATGATTTGATAACTTTAATATTACAGATGACTATTTACCAAAAAATGACAGAAACCGAGATGCACTGGGGTCGGACGGTGTCTTAATCGGTTTTGTGAATTCACATATAACTCGATCAAAGCAACGTCAGACCCTAGGCACCTCGGATTCTACGATAATTTGGTAACGTATATATCTAACATTGTAGCTATGCACTAAATTCACTAAAGTTCACTAAAATAACCTCACTAACCCTAAAATCACTAAAATAACCTACATTTCACTAATTTCAGTGAAGTTCACTAAAATAACCTCACTGACCCTAAAATCACTAAAATAACCTATATTTCACTAAATTCACTAAGTCCTAATATCACCAAGACCAAGAACAGGGAGTCCTAAAATCACTAAGTTCCATCCATCCATCCACATATCATCCATCACTAAAATCTGTTAAAACCTATTCATCCACATATCACTAAATCACTAATTAAATCCACATATCACTAAATCACTAAATCACTAATTAAATCCACATATCATACATCCATCCACATATCATCAATCACTAGAATCTACTAAAACCTATTCATCCACATATCACTAAAACCAATAATTAAATCCACATATCATACATCCATCCACATATCATCCATCACTAAAATCTACTAAAACCTATTCATCCACGTATCACTAAATTCACTTATGAAATCCACATATCATACATCCATCCACAAATCATCCATTAATCCACATATCATTAATTCATCCACACATCACTAAAATCTACTAAAATCTACTAAAATCCCCGAGCTCGGTGGACTTACCTAGAGCACAGGGAGCAGAGAGCGGCGGTGCCGGGCTCGGGAGGGAGCGATGGAGGATGGCGGCAACAGTGGTGGTGCAGAGGACGGAGGGGACGGTGTGGAGGAGGTCAGTGGAGGACGGCGGCGCTCGGTGGCCGGGCTCGGGGACGGCGACCGACAGCGGCGGCGAGCTCCCAAAGGGCGGCGGTGCTAGGGTTCTTGGAGTGGCGGGACTTAGAAATTTTTTCGATCCAGATCCAGATCCAGCGTATACTTAGTACGAGCATTAATCATCTCAATCGGGCGTAAACTAGAGATTATCACGGATGGCTCATCTGTGACGGGCCCTAGTGTAGGCCCGATAGAGATGACATCATCTCTTTCGGGCATTAAAATAAGGCCCGTCACGGATGTAGTCATCCGTGACGGGCCCTATTTTAATACCCGATAGAGATGATGTCATCTGTATCGGGCTGTAAACCATATAAGTGTATCTTAATTACATTGAATACCCATATAAGTGTCCCTTTCATAAGGGTGACCATGTAAATTCCCCTGTAAAAGACCTAAACCCTAATAGGGGACCAGTAATAGGATTATAAATAGCCCCTAGGGCCATGTAAAGGGGGGATCCCAAGAAAATCCTGAATTTAATACACTTTACTTTTCCCAACAACTGTTGAGTAACCACGTCCTTCGACGTATGCAGTTGTTTCAAGCCATCCAGACGGGCCCGCATAGTTCGTTCCGTCGAAGGTCGAGAGGCCCAGGCTTCGATCGGCGGGTGAAGTAGGCGTCTCATCCGAGGACTCATCATCGCTGAATAGGCAAGTGATGTCGACGAGCCCCTTTTTCCGGGGGGTCTTCTTAATGGACTCCCCCTTCGCTGTCTTGGCCACGGCGCGACCAGGGCTTTCGCCCCCTCCACATCTTTCCGGCGAAGAGGGGAGGAGTTCGACTCTGCCCCGGTCTCAACGCGCTCGGGGCTTGGAGTCGGTGTGTAGCCGCGTGTCCCGGAGCGGTTGTCGGCGGCCTCATCCACTGCCATTTCGACTGTGACCTCCATCTCCCCCATGTCCTCCTACTCTTTGACACCGTCCTCGTCGTCGGCGTCGGAATCGGTGGAGGCGGGGGCCCTTCGCTTGCGGGGGGCCAACTTCACCTGCCCCCGCAACCGCTTCCTGGAGGGACCCTTTTCGCCATCGGCTTTAAAGGGCTTCGCCTGGGGGGAGCTCGTCGACATGCACCCGGTTAGCCCGACCAGCCACTTGCCGCGTTAGCAGTTGGCTATACTCCATGACCGACACATCACCGATCATCTTTCGGGCTTCGGTGTCGGCTTGGGCGAGAGTCAACACTGAAAAAAAAGACATGTCATTATATCATGCGCCGAACAAAAGAAAAACAAAGAGCGAAACACATACAAGAGAGAAAAGGATAGACTAACCGTTCGCCCCAGCGGGCATGACAAGCTTCGGCAGGCCGTCGACCTCTTCGTCTTCGTCGGCAAGCGTCTGCCACGACTGGGAGAGGGGGAATATGCGAAGCATACAGAACTCCTCTAACAGATCGCGGCAGCTCAAGCGAGAGCAGACCTTGCGAAGCAAGGCGAACCGCGCCTCCATAGCGCCGCTGACGGCAACCTTGGGCTTCCGGTTCGGTGCGATCGCCTTGCGCCGCCACCGGAGGGCCTTCACCGCTTCGGACCCGGCCTCGAAGGGGATCGAGTGGTAAAACCACTTCTCCATCCAGTGGCGATCCCAGTTCAACATGGCGGCATTCACTGGCCATATATCGGAGCGCTCGGGGCGAACGTTGAAGTTCACACTCCCGAACGCTATCTTCTTCGTCCCGGCCGGGGTGACCACAGTCTTCGAGTTTACGGTGGCTGAGAAAACGGCGCCGAAGAGCTCGGCGCTTGGTTCAAACCCGGCGGTTCAGCATGCCCAGTCGAAGATGGCAATGCGGACAAGCGCTGAAGGGCTCAATTGGGGGAGCTCCACCTGAAAAAGGCGAAGGATCTCCAGCAACAATACGTTGCACGGAAATCGAAGCCCTGCCTCAAAAAAGACGGCGAACACAACCGTCTGGTTATCGCCCGGCTTCGGCACTGCAGCATCCCCCGGGGCGAAGGCCCGTCCTTCCGCCACCACGCCAGAGCTGACCATCTTCGCCAGCTCGTCCTCATGTATAAGCGATGCCCCTAGGAAGGCGGTGGTGTCATCATCAATCCGGCCGGGGTCGGGACCTGTTGCGGAGATAGGGTTCGGCTTACGTGGGGCCATGGCGAAGAGCGTGTGTACTAGCGAAAGGGGTCAGCAGGCGAAAGGGTTCGGTAACTCAAAGCGTCGTGAGTAAAAAGTTGAAGAAAGAGAGCACCTGTGGTGAGAATGACGGGGGTAAGGGCGGTGGGAAGGGGGAAGGAGAAATATATAGCCCACCAGGCGACGTTTCACCTTCCCAACAAATCACGAACTTCCACGTGTCGCAAGGGTAGGCGAAACGGTAAAATCCCATGGACCAGGCCGCATAGTGGCGGGCCCTCAGGGAAAAAGCCCATCACTGTTCACTTCGGCCCAGTGAAACAGTAAAGAAAGCTTCGCCGATCGTGGAAGGCGAAAAGCCCACCACTGTTCATTTTGGCCCAGTGAAACAGTAAAGATAGGCTCACCGTTCGCGGAAGGCGAAAGCTGTAAAAAAAAAGAGAAATTTTTTAATCACAACAATACACATACAATGCATACATTCTTCGCAGGAGCACAAGATAGGTTTCGGCAGGAACACCGGCCGAAAGGGGGCGCCTCATACCATACTACATGGTTTGCATGGTCTCGGCCGAAGCTCCTACCTCACCCTTGCCCGTTAGGGGCTTGTTGGCAGTATGACATGAGACCTTTCGACCAGACCTGCCGAAACCAAGCAAACAGCGAGCACTCAGACTCGAGGCGCCTAAGATCCATCGGGGCGAAGCCCTATGGCAAAGACCACGAGGCGAAGGTAGCGAAGGGCGAAGAGTCGCATTGGGTCCTGGCAAGTCTAAACGTGCCCTGGGCGAAGGCTGCATGGCGAAGGGCATACGCCGAAGGAGGGTGACTTCGCCATATTGGGCCCGATCCAAGAAGGCCTAGTGGGTTGGCCCAACAGCTCCGGCCCACTGCCTGATGGGCCAGTAATCGCCAGGTGGCCCATTAAAGGCCCATGTATCTTAATTATATTGAATACCCATATAAGTGTCCTTTTCATAAGGGTGACCATGTAAATTCCCCTGTAAAAGACCTAAACCCTAATAGGGGGACCTGTAATAGGATTATAAATAGGATTATAAATAGCCCCCTAGGGCCATGTAAAGGGGGATCCCAAGAAAATCCTGAATTTAATACACTTTACTTTTCCCAACAACTGTTGAGTAACCACGTCCTTCGACGTATGCAGTTGTCGTTTCGGCAACAGACATGTAATCCACGCAGAACTCAATGACCTCCTCGGTCGTGTATCCTTCAATGATGCTCCCTTCCGGTTTTGCTCTATTTCGAACGTATGCCTTGAGAACTCCCATGTACCTCTCAAACGGGTACATTTCTCTTAGAAAAGCTGGGCCACATAGTTTTGTTTGCTTCACAAGATGAACAAGGAGATGAACCATGATATCAAAGAAAGACAGTGGAAAAAACATCCCCATGTGGCAGAGGGTATTGACAATATCGGTCTGCAACCCATCTCCATGTGTTCCCCTTAGGCAGCAAGGCCTTCAAAACTCCCAAAAGCTCTGTGAAACTCTTGTCTGTCCATCCACTACTTGCCTTCAGTTTCATTAGGTCCAAGGTAGTTGATAATTTGGTGTACTTTGCTTTGCTTCTGGCGTACAGAGGCGTCTGCGAGTCATTGACCAACCTGCTGAACTTTATGAAATCTCTCTCGTTGTAAGCTGGATCCTCAACGTCACGTAACATGTCTTGCATCAAATCATGATCAACATCAACCATTTCACCGCCTAGTGGAGAAGGTACAAACATGTCATGCTCATCTTCATATTCCTGATTTTGCGCACCAGTACTGTCTACAGCTGCACCACTTCCTGATTCTTGCTCTCCATGCTTGACCCAGCATGTGTAGCCCTCCATGAATCCTTGTTGTATCAGATGAGCGTGTACGTCCAGTCGGCTATCAAACATATTGTCATTCTTGCAATCTGCACATGGACAACACATGTAATCGCTATTATTCTTTTCCTATCCTCCTCCGCGGCGTTTATAAAATTTAATACCCCATTTCTATACTCTTGACTATGACATTTCACATACATCCAACTTCGATCCATCACTATAGAAATGAAAAAAGAATCAGAGAAACATCTTATTAGATAAATACTACTAAATTAATGAGAATTGATGAATTGTCTAAAGTACTGATTACTATTTGTCACTTACCTTTATGAATTTACTGTTTTCTTTTGGAAAAAAATTAAAATTTCGCCCTCTCCAGCCTCCCACCAAAATTGTGAATAGCGAGATACAGTTACACTGGCAGTTGCGGCTATTTATAGTGTACAATAACTATCTGTAACGGTCCAAAAAATGACTTCTCTATCGGGCATATAAGTTATCTTTATCGGGCCTAAAAAATGCCCGTCACAGAGGAGTGCCATTTGTGATGGGCTTTATTGTTATCTCAAACGAGCCTCAAGGTAGTGCCCGTCACAGATGATTATCATCTGTGATGGGCTCCAATTACGGCCCGATTGAGATACCTTAAATATCTCAAACAGGCTAAATATCTCAAACGGGCCTCAAGTTGGGGCCCGTCAGAGATGATTGTCATCTGTGATGGGCCCCAACTTGAGGCCCGTTTGAGATATTTAAGGTTATCTCAATCAGGCCCTAGCTTAGGTCCGTCAAAGATATGTGTCATCCGTGACGGGCTTCAGTTCTATGCACATTTAACATGGCTCTCCGACCATATCTCAACCGGCCTCTTTTTAGGCCCGTTTGAGATGTATTCTTTGTGACGGCTCGCAAAATCCAGTTACGTTACAGCCCGTCACAGATGAGAGGATCTGCACTAGTGATCAGACATGTGACAAAAAAACTGGTCCTGCCTCTTAGCATGTACCTTGTTTCAGAAGTTATAGAGATTTGCGTATGAAAAATCAAGCGCGCAAAAAATCATGATGAGCTCTGCATGAAAAAGATAATTATAGGCAAGCATGTGAAAATACACTGTTCTTTTTGATCAACAATCAATATGCATGCATATAAATAACGAGATCTCATAGTCATAAGCAAGGTACAAACGTTGACAATAATGTTTGAAACTCTCTTCATGGTTCGGTCATGTGACTGAAAAAAGGTTTGCTCTTGACAGGTATGAATTTCAAATGCAATATGGATCGATTGGTTGGTTGGTAGGTGCAACTCTGGGATATGCATCGGAGATCTAAGCTTTTTAGCTAAAAAAATTCAGAACAATTCCATGTTGTGTGATTCCTTATTTATTTTCCTGCAACAGTGATAATTGTTAATGGGGAAATATCTTTAGTTTATTTTAACCGTGAAAGAAACTATGCCCTGTTTATTTTGCTGTCAGAAAAAAAGAACCAACTATTTGTGAAGTAGAAAGTTAATTTGGACTCTTTGTGCAGATGAAGATAGCATGCATATAATGTTAAGGATTAATTTGATTCTAATTTATTTATCCGGCGGTTTCTTGGACCTGAGTTAGTAACTCTCATTACATACATGTTTGTGTTATTACATCTATGCCCTATGGGCAGCAGTTATTATTGGGGGCTGGTGCAATTTCATTTTTTTCATAAACATCGTCAACAGGAAGAGGATGCTAATTGAGCGTCTTTGGTGATAATATTACTACATTGAATGCACACCAACAAATTGCAAATCAGGTCTCTTACACTCTGTATAAGATGTGCTCTGTAAATGAACTCATTTTTTTTAGAGTGCACGTGCAATGCATGTTTTAGCAATTTATATGCGAAAGGAATTTATATGCAAATGTAAAACAATAAATGAGACTATTTTCATGCAGTGCACTTCATACAAATCCTTCAGGTAAAAAATAGAGTTTCCTACCATGGTATGATGGTAATTTGGATGATGTTTACAAAACCTGCACTGTGTATACCTAGAGTGACAGTATAAGATACAATGCGCCATCTGCATTCATTAACATAAATTCCAAAGCTCCATATGAATGCCCTACAGGACAACTACACAGAAAAATGTGCATAAATATCTCATTAGTAAAAAAAAAACAGATTTGCAGCATTTCTGGCTGAGAAGTTAATTTGAAATATGTCACTATGCTCACTGTTTATGTGATAAAAAATGTCATCAGCTAGTATCTCATATTCTCATTGGTATAATTGCATTACAGAGAGGTTAGCAGTCTCATCGCGGTTGACCGCAAACATACGAAAACCTAAGTTAAAGCGCAAAAGGAAAAGAGAAACTACGATATTCTGCCACCAAGCCACCAATGTTGTAAAATCCAAAGCATGAGAAATCTTTCTACATTCTGTATAAAATAGTGTCCATTTCAAACCTCAAGATCCATTACTTTCTGAAAAAAAGAGTTGTAGCGAAAGCAAGACAAACAACAAAAGTGTTTTATTATGAACTAGTGTGCAGTGCTTCCCATAAATAAAGGCCACTGTCCACCACAAGCAGAGTAAGCTGACACATTCATATCGTCTTGAACACAAACAACTCTACCTTCCCGCTGATGAAAAAAATGGAAACAAATAGACTAGTTGAAAGATGCGACCTAGCTATATGACGAATGTTATTTATAACAATCCTAATGGAATCATAAATTCAAAACATTCAATATACTACGTTTTAAAACTGCCATTATGTTTATGTTTATCCTCAATGCAACAGGGTTAATAGCCACAAGATTATTCTATTCGTGATGATTAGGTGATGTGCTTGAGTTACATTTGTGTGTGGGCTGTGATTAGGATTAGGTTTTTCTCAAAGAAAATCTATGGAGCAGCAACATCAATTCACTTCGACAAGAATTCTTCCTGCCAGCCTATGAACAGAACATGGAAAATACGAATTTTGAGAAAATGACTAAATTTGATTACCACAATAATTAATGAATAAGCATAACGAAAAAAAGGGGTATTTGTCAACGTTTCTTTGTAGGAGTAACATAATCATCCACTGAAACTTTTGCTTCAGTGTTACCTAATTTAAAAGTTGGGTCAGATTTAGCTGCATTGAATTGGGTTAGATTTAGCTATGTTAAACGATTCATGGAAAACTCTTCAGTCAAACAACTTGATGTGAAAACAGGAACAGGAAAAATAAACCAGTGCCACAGAATCAGTTTTATCCAAAAAAGCGTTTGACAACTATGTAATCAATTCTGAAAATTATCATAGAGTTTTCATGTAGATACCTCGAAATACCAGGACCTAGTCATACTCATTGGTTGAACTATCCTTCGCCTTCCCATCTGTACCTGCCAGTAAAAGATAAAAACACTTAAATTTTTTGTGCTTCTCAATCTGATCCTATCTAGCAAAGCTTGATTCGTCCACAAAGTGGAGTTCCATGAGGACATATGGTGACTTGTGTGAAAGAGCACATATGGCACATATGCAAAATCCAGAATAATAGAAAGTCAGAAAAGAAAACACCTATAACTTTCCTGTTTTGGGAAGAAGATACCACTGAGCCGAAAGTATTTGCAAAATCCAGAAGGCCAAGAGCCTTAGACCCATACGGCATACTTGTAAATTAAGTACAAGATATTCCCAAGATAAGATATAAATCCCGAGGATCATGCATATCTTTTATATATAGATAGAATAGGAAGATCTATTAGCAATCAATGAGATACTTTTCTAGTAACCCTCCCTCCTTATCCTATATAAGAGGGGGTAGGTGTAACGTCCCGCCTCTCCAAGGCCGGGCCCACTTACTTCTGGCAGCTTTCCTAGGATATAGACTGCCCTCACAGACCAACACAAGTCTTTTCTGCACACTTTGTCCTCACTCGTGCGTACCCGGGAAGAATTTCCCGGTCGGTCACCCATCCCAAATTGCTCCAGGCCAAGCACGCTTAACCTCAAAGTTCTTTGGAGATTGGCTTCCGGAAAAGAAGTTGCAACTTGTTGATATGAGTATTCTATTAATCCTATTAAGCCCTGGGACAGGTGTCACATCAAGCTCTGTAGACCCCCATTTTCATAACAGGAGTCACTCGTGTTCATAGTACCATTTCCCTGGATCAAGTAGTCTGGTACCCACGAATACATTGCCAATAATCAAGAGTGCATACATAATTATCTTACGCAAAATATTACAATAATAGGCCCGAAGGCAATAGTCTAGAACAAAGGACCAACCGGTCCGGAATACAACCAAAAGCAGAAATTAGGTAAGGCAGCGGAGATAAGGCGGCGGCACGCCATTGCCACAGGCAACGACCGAATCTAAGACCTACTGGGCTCCATCGTCTTCCGTACCCTCCTGGTAGTACTCATACGGATCTTCGGGAACCTCATCGCCCACATCTGAATGTTTTATTTATAGCAAGGGTGAGTACCAACCGTACCCAGCAAGCCACCACAGCAACAATGCATATGATAGGGGAAATATCAAGGGCGGCTGTGGCACTTTTGCATAAAGCCAGTTTTGCAATTCCTTTCACAAGCCTAAGACCTAGCTTATACTGATCAAATTTTAATACCATAGTTCATTATTCAACGGTGGTTCTGTCCACCATCCATTGTCCTCCAAGGATAGCTTCCCGCCATTGAGTCGTCATGATTTTCTGGGGTCTACCCCTTCTCACTTCTCGAGAAGTTGAACCACCAGCACCTAAAAGTCATTATGCATACCCATCCCATTCGGTTTAAGAATTTAGAGTCTAGCCAAGTGTAATACATGTCCCGGTGCTCAATATCCGCGAGCACGGCTATTCGAATAGATTTGGTTACTCACACTGCAGTGGATGTACACTTTACCCGTACTCCGTAACTTGCCCAACAAATGAGCCGAAGTCCCAACGAATGAGACGCGTCACGGCAAAGCCTTTCAATAACCTCACATTGGCAGTACCCGCTCCATGAACTTACATCCTCATGCACTCTAGGCGTACACGGTTTCTAGCAGTGAGAGGAGTTCTGGCGCTCCCGGGAAGGGAAAAAAACTCACACATGCATTAAGTTATATTAAAATTTAGGTTCACACGTGGCGGTCCTACCGGTGGCTACCCCACCGTAGGCCCCGCCCCTCATCCACACTAAGAAAACCACTATGCAGGGATACTGCCTCCGCTCGGCTATTTACTCCGCTAGGTCTATACCCATCCGAGAAGTACGGTTGTACGAGGGTCGTTTCATGCTTAGCTTCATGGCTCGGTCCTTAATTGACCGGGGACGGTGCTAGCCTTTTCCAGATATCACCCAAGTCCACCATCCGCCCCAGTCGAAAACAATTGTTTAATTTTTATTTTCCTTTCACAAATCATGTCATCAATGTCATGGCAATGTGGCGCTCATGTCTCCACATGCCGCATCTCAATTACCTTCCCAAGGTAATTGCCCAAGCATATAGCATTTTGATAGATATGAGTATGCAAAGTTCTAAGATAGCATTACTAAGCATCTGTCATAATTGAGATGGTTACAAGGGGATATGGGGTAAACAACATTCAAGGCATGGCATAACAACAAGTAGGATGTTTATCATTGCATGCATCTTTATTTGTAAACAAAGCAATTTCGCAATTGGGATCAACATGTTCAAGGGATAGTGATGACTTGCCTTGCTCGTAGTCTTGCGGGTCTTGATCCTCAGTCGGACTCGCTACTCCCTCGGTGTCTAACATTACGTGCGAAAGAAATTGAATTCATTTAGAATTCAATTAAAATCCAACAAAATCCGATTACGAAAAGATCGAGCGCGAGCGTTTGAATGTTGCTATCGAATTCTATTTTATTTATGAAGTAGACCTATTTGATTTTTAATACCGTTGTCTTAAAATATTAGCGCTAGCCGATCAAAAATATTAACCCGATTTAATTTACGCGTCTCGAATAAATTAGATACCGATAATGAAAGGTAACCCTATCCGGTGATTAGCCGGCTAAAAATAATCGCGACGGCTAATTTAGCGGATAACTTAATTATTGAGTCGGAACTAACTAAATACCGGCTAAATAGATATTTAAATGGATAGCGAACGGTTGCATACATACGATGGCAATTTAAAAATGACCGGTAATTAATCTTCCGATTATATCTACATATAAACGACTAGCGAAATTTAACTAATAAAATCTACGTAATTGGCTAAGTACATTGCTAAAGATTGATAATTTAAATGAACAATCGATTAGGTGAAAAATTTAAATTTTAATTAAATATCCGTTTTAATTTACTCGTGTTTCTAAAAAAAAATTGACGGCGACGACTATATCGATTTCTTAAACTTAGTATTTTATATTAATCTAGCACGTGCTCATATATTCAAGATAAACAAGAATAAGTAAATTCCTAACCCAAATTTTATCTCTCTTTATTTTTATCTTTATTTTTATTTTATTTTTTTTCTTTTTTTTTTCTTTTCTTTTCTTTTCTCTCTCCCTTTTTTTTTCCCTCTGCATCTTCTTCCTCTGTATCTTCTTCTTCCTTCTGTCTGTTTCTCTCCTCTCTCTCTCTTTGTGTACAGCCGGCAGGGAGGGGGGGAAGAGGGAGGAAGGGGGGGGCGGCACCTACCTGCGGCGGCGGCGGCGGCGGAGGGCGGTGACGCGGTGGCGACCGGCGGCGGCAGCCGGCGGCAGGGCGGCAGCCCGGCGGCGGCGGCCAGCGGCGGCGACGGCCAAGCGGCGACGGCGGCGCACGGCGATGGGGCGGTGGCAGCGAGGGGGAAGGGGGGAAGGGGAGGGGCGGTGTGGGGGAGAAGGGGCTCGGCCGGGGGCTTTATAGCCGGCCGGGGAGGGAGGGGAGGTGGCCGGCGCGGGGCTCCACGACGGCGACGGCGACGGCGAGGTGACGGCGACGCGGCGCGGGTGGGGCTCGAGGGCGGTGCAGGCGACGGCGACAGGCGCGGCGCGGTGGGGCTCGAGGCGCGGCAGGGCTAGGCGCCTGCGGCGCGCGGCGCACGGCAGTGCTAGCTAGCTAGGGTTAGGTCTAGCTGTTCATCGGGGAAGATGAACAGTAGCATTTTTTTTTTATTGTAATCATTATTATTAGCATTGTATTGTATTTGTCCAAATTTATAACTCTCTCGCATGAATGAAATAAACTCAATATTAGAATTATTCCGCCCTAAATCTTGCCCGAAATTTTAATTTGTCTACATTCGTTACGCCCATCTATATGTGCGGATAGTTATAAAATTTTTATTATCTAAATAAATTCATGACATTAAGGAAAAATATTTTATTCGCCCAAATTCTATCTAGAACTTTATTTTATTCTATGTACCGTAATCATTCCTCCTGTCGACTTCCGTTCTAGGGTCCGCGCCGAAATAATTTCGATAAATCAAACACCCGCAAAATAAAGATGCAATTAAACAAGTCATAAAATGCGGCATGATGCAAATTAAAATTTTTAATGTTTTAAACTTCGTATTTTTAGGGTTTCAATTTCGGCGGTCGAATTTTCAGGGTGTTACAGTAGGGGTCCCGAGATCGGGGTGACTACCATGACCCGGCATACCATGCCGCGGGACTTACGCAATCATTCCCAAATACGCACCATCAGCTATTTCATTACTGATGTGCACACCGATACAGATCCAATCTACACATAACTGAACTATGCTATTACCTCAGGCTGAGGGCATGAACCAACACAAACATCTGTGTCACCAGTCCTCCTTAATATTATGCACCTTATAAGTTTGATCATTTGAATATTTTATGGTTGTTTCGATGGCATGCAAATAGCTATAATAGAACTTTGAGATAACATATTTTTACAAGTTAACATGGGTATTAAATTATGAATTTTTTATCTCATCTAACCAAGAAGGGATAAAAATAAAAAAAGGGTACGTACGTGTCTACGTGCACATCCACGGGAGATGTGTGGCTGTATCTACATGTGGTTTTTTAGATAAATCTAATTAGAAAATCTTAAGATAAATCTAAGTGTTAGCTAGAGAATAGAAAAAGCTAGCTAGAAAATAGAAGATGAGGGGAGAGTTGAAGGGTGGCGGGAGGGTGGGAGTACGTAATTGCGCAACCAGATTGTTTTTTTCGCGAGAGATCTAATGGTTAAAATTAATAGGTCCACCAATATTATGGAAAATCAATGGTTAAATGTTTATCAATTTTTTGTGATTTTCTCTAGTTTATTTGAAAGCTATGTGATGGTTTAGGATAGTTTGTATGAGGCCACGTGGTGGCTTGAGAGCGGTTGTTGAAAGTTTAATGGACTTTTAGCATAGAATAGATAGAAATAGATAGATTAATCCATGCAATTAATCATACAAAGTATCTTTAGCCCCACTTTATCAGTAACTAAAGTATCACAATACACACATAGTACAAGAAGAATTCCACCCCAACCATTCCATGAAAAAAAAACTAAAAGGAAATTCCACTTCCAAAACAAGGTACACTACTAACTGCAAAGTCTACAAAGAATCTCACAAAAAAATGCAAAGAATCACTCTACATGCAGTTTTCAGCTTCTACCTCTTTTTAGATAATGGAATAAAACATTCCAACCTTTGCTCAACGAGCTACAACCCAATATTACATCCTAACACTCAAAATGAGTGTATTTCAGAGAACCATGTAAAGACAAAACCAATCATGCAGAAGAAAACAAACCAAAGACTATCAACCCAAGACAAAGATTACACAATTATTGAATTCTATTTGTGAACCTCCATCCGAAATTAGTAAACAATTCCATAACCGTTGTCTCAAGATTACAACATGCAACTCTTAAAAGCTCACCATCTTCATCACACTTTTGTAGTTGTGCCTAGTACCGGAACCAATGTGTTGCCCTGAAAATTACCTGCATATATAAAATAGATGATGATTTGTCAAAAATCATGTCATTCCTACTCAACCATAGAGCCCAACATATAGCAGATGCTCCTACAAATATAAGTTTTCTACTTTTTGTATCAACCTCCAGAAGCCAATCTTCAAAAATACGAGATATGCTACTAGGATGGTATACACCAAAAGCAAACTGAATTACTCTCCGTAAAAACTTTGCATAATGACACTCCACATTGAATAGACTCATTTTTCATACAGAAACATCTCAAACTACCATTTCAATTCCTCTTTGCCAAATTATCCTTACTTAACACCACCCCTTTCAGCCAGTACCACAAAAAGATCTTAATCTTAAGAGGTATCTTAAGCTTCCAAATAATCTTATTCTCTCAATAAAACCATTATTTATTAAAGCTAAATACATTAACCGAACAAAAAATTGGCCATTCAGATGATAGTTCCATCTAAAGCAATCACTTCTGTTGATTTAATTGAACATGCACAATAGAAGCACACAATTCATGCCAAGATGCTAGATTTTGACCAACTAAAGCTCTTCTAAAAGAAACATTTAGCGGAACAGATCTCATGACATTAGAAACTGAAGCACTTCTCCTTTGAACAATAGCAAATAAAGATGGATACTTATCTCTAAAAGCCAAGTTACCTAACCATTTATCTTCCCAAAATCTGATTTGTTCCCCATTATTCACAATCCAGGAACCCATGTTTAAGAAAGTATTATTGACTTTCATAAGACCGGACCAAAACTGAGAATCCCCTTGTTTCCTATCAACCTAGCTTATAGACTGGTTAGAAAGATATTTCCTTTTCAATAAGTCCTGCCAATCCCCTTGCTCATTTATTGACTTAAACAACCTTTTACTCAAGAGACATTTATTTTGGATTTCCAAATTATGACATCGAAACCTCCGTGACCTTTGGGTTGGCAAATAATATCCCATCTCTGTACTTTTTATTATGATCATCTCCTTGCCAAAAGAAACGTGATCTATAATAATCAATTTTTTGAAGAACCCCTTTTGGAAATCTCAAAAAAGATATCATAAACATAGCTAAACTTGAAAGTACAGAGTTAATCAAAACCAGCCTTCCCCCAACAGACATATGTTCAATAAGTTTCCAATCATTATTACCAAGCTTTCTGTTGGCGATATGCCATGAGGTCTTTCGACCAAGACTGCCGAAACTGGCTGGGCGACAAGGATCCGAACTCCAGGCGCCCAAGGCTCTTGAGGCGAAGCCCAGTGGCGAAGACATCGGAGCGAAAGAGGCGATGGGTGAAGGGCGAAAGGTCATACTAGGCACCCATCGGCCTGGGCGAAGGCTGCATGGCGAAGGCATGCCGAAAGGAGGTGACTTCGCAAGGACGGGCCTGGTTCAAATGAGCTCCGCCCTTGTTTCAAAGTCCCCGGGGGCGAAGTGGGGCGGCCCCTGAGAGTACTCAGAGCCGGACCCATCGGCCGCCTTCTTGCCCTTGTCGAGGACGAGTGGCGAAACGGGCTGGCAAATCGGGCTGTCGAAGATCCTGGCGGCCGCCCGCCGCCTTCATCACCAATTCGGCCGAAGCCGAAGCCCCAGCCCCACCAGTTGCCCCAGGGAAGGTGGAGGGCCCCTGGCTATGCCCCGCGGGTGAAGTGGGAGTGCCGCCCGACGATTCCTCGTCGCTGAACGCGCTGGCGATGGCAACAACCCCTTTCTTCCGGGCGGTAGGCTTCGCAGCGCCGCCCTTCGCCGCCTTAACAGCGGTGATAGCGACTAGGGCCTTGGCGCCCTCCACATCCTTTCGGCGCAGGGGCGAAGAGGCTGATTCCGCCCCAGTTTCGACGCGCTCTGGGCTGGGAGTTGGCGTATAACCCCGCGTCCCAGAGCGTCTATCGCTCGCCTCGTTGCCGGCCTCTTCGGCGTAGCATCGGCCTCCCCCGTTTCCTCCTCTTCGACGTCGGAATCCGCTAGGACAGGGGCCTTCTGTTTGCGGGGGGCGAACCTCACCTGCCCCCGCGGACTTTTACGAGAAGGGCCGGCTTCGCCATCAGCCTTAAAGGGCTTCGCCCTTGGGGGAGCTCGCCGGTGTAGACGCGGTTCACCCTGCCAGCCGCTTGCCGAGTCAGCAGCTGGCTATATTCGGTCAACGACACATCGCCAATAAGCCTTCTGGCTTCGGTGTTGGCCTGGGCTAGCGTCAGGGCTGGTAAATGACGAAACACTATGTCAGGGCCGAAGCAAGAACATAGCGAAAAGGCAAGGTGAAGAAGTGGGAGAAAAATAAGAACTCACCATTAGCCCCAGGGGGTAGAATAAGCCTAGGCAGGCCGTCGACCATTTCACCTTGGTCGACCTCAACTTGCCATGCCTGCGAAAGCGAACAAATCCGCAGCATGCAGAACTCCTCCACTAAGTCCTGGCAACTCAGCCGGGAACACACCCTACGGAGCAGGGTGAAGCGAGACTCCAGGGTGCCGGTAACGGCAACCCTGGGCTTCCGCGCCGGTGAAATCGCGCGGCGTCGCCAGCGCAGGGCCCTCGCCGCATCGGAACCCGCCTCGAAAGGGATGGAGTGGTAAAACCACTTCGCCATCCAATGGCGATCCCATTTCGACATCGCGGCGTTAACCGGCCACAAGTCGGCGCGTTCGGAGCGAACATTGAAGTTCACACTCCCGAACGCGGTCTTCCGGGTCCCGGCGGGGGTGATCACCGTCTTCGTGTTGACGGCGGCGGAGAATATGGCACCGAAGAGGTCAGCACTGGGCTCGAACCCCGCGGTCCGGCACGCCCAGTCGAAGATAGCAATGAGCACCAGGGCCGAAGGGCTCAGCTGGGGCAATTCGACTTGGAAAAGGCGGAGGATTTCCGGCAACAGAATGTTGCACGGAAAGCGGAGGTCGGCCTCAAAGAAGACGGCGAACACCACCGTTTGGTGTTCGCCAGGCTGCGGCACTTCGGCTTCTCCAGGGGCGAACGCCTGCCCCTCCGCCACCAGGCCGGCGTCAACCACCCTGGCCAACTCGTCGTCATCAATAAGCGAAGCCCCCAGGAAGGCTGTAGTGTCTTCATCGATCTGGCTGGGGTCGGGGCCGGTCGCGGTGACTGGGTTTGGCTTACGGGGAGCCATGGTGAAAAAGGGGTGTGTTGGCGAAAAGTGTCGACTGGGTGAAGCAGATCGTTCAAAGTTAGCTGAGAGCAGATGGAAAGGAAAGTGACTGCGGTGAAAATTAGAGGGGTAGCGGCGGTGAAACCGGGGGGGTCAAAATATATAACCTACCAAACGACGCTTCGCCTTCCCGTTCAATCAGGAACGGCCACGTGTCTCAAGGAGGGCAAAATGGTAAAATCCCATGGACCAGGCCGTACAGTGAAAGTCCCCAGAGGAAAGGGCCCATCACTATTCGCCACGATCCCATGGCCCATTACTGTTCGTTACGGCCCAACAAAACAACATGGGCCACTTTGCTGTCCATAATGGGCGAAGGCCCAACGTTGCCCATGTTAGCACCAGTCAAGAATAACACAACTGCTCACGGCGGGCGAAGCCCACACGTCAAAATCCTTTTTTCTTGAATGCCGCAAATTTTTTTCAGGTCCCAGGGAGATAGGTTTCGGTAGGAGCATCGGTCGAAAGGGGGCGCCTCATACCATACCACATGGTTTGCACGGTCTCGGCCGAAGCTCCTTTCTCACCCTTGCCCGTGAGGGGCTTGTTGGCGATATGCCATGAGGCCTTTCGACCAAGACTGCCGAAACTGGCTGGGCGACAAGGATCCGCACTCTAGGCGCCCAAGGCTCTTGAGGCGAAGCCCAGTGGCGAAGACATCGGAGCGAAAGAGGCGATGGGTGAAGGGCGAAAGGTCATACTAGGCACCCATCGGCCTAGGCGAAGGCTGCATGGCGAAGGAATGCCGAAATAAGGTGACTTCGCCAGGACGGGCCTGGTTCAAGGGGGTCCAGTGGGCCGGCCCAATCACCCTGGCCCATGGACTAAAGAGGCAGTAACCACCAAACGGCCCATTGAGGGCCCGCACGCCTTAATTACATTGAATACCCATATAAGGGCCGCTTTATGAGGGTGACTATGTAAATTCCCCTATAATAGCCCTAAAACGCTAAAAGGGGGATTTGTAATGGGGTTATAAATAGCCCCTCGGGCCATGTAAAAGGTGATCCAAGTTTAATACAAAATTTATTACACTTTACTTTCCCAACAACCGTTGAGTGTCCACGTCCTTCGACGTATGCAGTTGTCGTTTCGACAACACTTTCTAAAATGCATTAGAATACCAAGATATCTAACAGGAAAGGTACCTAGCTTACAACCAAAGAGATTAGAATATTGTTCATAATAATCCTTTGCCTGACCAAAACAAAATAATTTACTTTTGTGAAAATTTCTTTTTCAAGCCAAATAGCTTTTCAAATACAGATAAAATCAATTTCAGATTCTTGACTTGTTGTAAATCATGCTCCAAAAAATATGATAGCATCATCTGCATATTGCAAAAATAGATAAACCATCATCCACCAAATGTGCAATTACCCCACTAATATAACCAACATCTTTAGCCCTCTTAATTAGTAAAGCGACATATCAACCACAATATTAAAGATAATTGGAGACAAAGGGTCCCCTTGCCTAAGCCCTTTATAAGTTTGAAAATTATTGCCAACCTGATCATTTACTTTTATCCCAACATGAGCACCTTGAAGGAAAGAGGCTATCTATTGACACCATTTAGGTGAAAAGCCTTTCATCCTCGATGTTTGTTGTAAAAAAGACAATTTAACCTTGTCATGAGCTTTCCCAAAGTCAATCTTAAAGATTATAGTACTTTTATATTTACGATGCAATTCATGTATAGTCTCATGAAAAATAACAACCCCTTCCATAATATTTCTCCTAGGTATAAAAGCAGATTGAGTAGTACTAATTACCTTTTGAGCTACTCGAATAATTCTATTAGTAGCAACTTTGGTAAACATTTTGAAACTAACATTAAGTAAAAAGATAGGCCTATATTGTTGAATTTTCATGGCCTCCACACACTTAGGCAAAAGAATAATAGTACCAAAGTTAAGAAAGAATAAAGGAAAAGTACCATTATGAAAATCTTTAAAAAGATCTAACAAGTTAGATTTAATAATATTCCAAAAAACATGGTAGAATTCAGCAGGATATCCATTAGGACCCGGAGCCTTATTGTGTTCCATTTGAAATATTGCCTCTTTAATCTCATTCTCGGTAAATTCTTGTGTTGAAGCTTCATTCTCCAATTGGGATACTTGAGGAATATCATCAATTTTTTCCTCATCAAGCTGAAGAACCAGAATCATTAGGAGGACGAAATAAACCTTTATAATAAGTGATAATATGCGATTTTAAATATGCATCACCATTTATTAAATGATCACCATCTTGTAATTGAAACATTCTTGTTTTTCTGTGCTTACCATTCGCAACTAACTGAAAATACTTAGTATTAGAATCTCCCTCCAAAATATTTTTAGACTTAGCCCTCTGATACCACTTAATTTCCTCTTCTCTCAGAAGCAAAGATAATCTATTCCTATAAAACCATCTAATATCAATTTCCTCCCGAGTTAAAAGCATGGTTTCCGCTTTTTTATCAAGAAAATCCAATTTATCTAACAAATCTTTTTTCTCTTTTTTGCAGATGCCACTTGTGTGTTTAGCCCACACCCTCAAATGTTGTCTCAAACGATGAATTTTTGCCAACCAATGCTCCATAGGAAACTACCTCCATCAACACTAGAGCCAAAACTCCTTCACCGTATCAACAAAACCATCCCGTAGAAGCCAACCTAATTCAAACTTAAAACTATGTTGAGCATTACTCGTAGATGAAGAGTTTGTATTTAAAAATATAAGAGTATGATCCGAAATATCTCTAGTAAGAGCAAACACCGAGGATAGTGGGAATTTATGTTCCCACTTCGTCAACATTAAAACCCCATCAGGTTTCTCATAAGTTGGATTTGCTAAATTATTTGCCCAAGTAAAATTCCTACCAGAAATTACTAACTCCATTAGACTCAACCCATCAATAATAGCATTAAAAGAAAGGGCCATCTATCATCATAATTATCATTGTTTTCTCATCAGGGCTACGTAAAATGTTAAAATCAACACCAATAAGAATTGGTAGGGTTTCATGACTGCACAAATTAACTAATTCAGCAAGAAATTGATCCTTACACTCATTTTGTGGCGGCCCATATACCAAAACTAAAGCCCATTTAAATTTATCAACTTTGTTACATAAATGAAACTTAATATAAAAATCACCCTCGTCAATCAAACCAATATCAACATTTAGTAAACTGATACCTAAGAGTAAACCACCAGACCTCCCTCTAGGAGGTTTGCAATGTCATAAAAACTCTTTACCAACACAAAGATTTTTTAAGTGTAGCAAGAGTAAAATCTTTCTTAACAGTCTTAGATAACGCAATAAATTCAAGTTGATGTTCTTTGATAAGGTCAGAAATAAACTTATGTTTTTTTGTCCTTAAACCCGTCACAATTCCAAAAGACACCCTTCATTAAAAACTAATTTTTGATTACCTTCTTATTCTTCTTTTTTTACCATTTTTCTTTGTATTAAGCGATGATATCATAGAATTCAAAGTGGTTTGAAGATTATTATCATAATCACCACTAGTATCCATCACCTCCTCCATAATTTCACTACACAAATGTTGTAGTAAAAAAATATCTTCCAATTGATCATCTATTAACTCATTCTCTACACATGAAGTAGAAGCTTGATTATTAGAAAGAAATACATGATCACTTAACCTAGTTTTCTCCACACTCCTTAAATCATTAATAACATCATCTAAAACAACATCACTACTTGATGTAATCACACCAAGATTTTCAATAGAAGCAGAAATTTGATCATTTGTAAATTGTAAAAAAGAGTCATTATCATGTAAATTAACATTAGCCTTATGACTCTCCAAGTTCCTCTCAGCCTTTAGCTTCTCTGCTCTATCAAGAACAAGCTGCTCACTGTCACTTGACCTTCGCTTACTCTTCGTGGATGGAGATATTACCGCCTCTGGAATAGCAAACAATTTTGCCACAAGAATGTCCTATGACTGAGCCTTCTCCACCATCAAGGTATCTTCCACTAAACCAACATACTCTTCATCAGACACAGTCAAGCCATTTGATTCAGGTATCTGATTTGTCTGAGAAGTAGGCATTGAAGAGTCACCCCTCCCACTGAACTGGCCACTAGTATCCAACTTAGAACTATTAACAGAGTTAACAAAATCTGACTCTTTTCCCATATCATGCATCTTATTCCCCTCATCTTTTTTATCCATAACCCCATCATCATTGTTCTCCATGTCCATTGGTACAGGCTCATCAGGCCCATTTTCAGGTTCCATTCTAAAAGACAGCTCATACAAATGATCACCAATGACCACATCAACCAAATCCGGAACCAAAGATGGATCTAGTACCAACACTTGTAAACGAGCTATGTCATACCTCCTAGTAAAAAGCATATCAACCGCTTTTGTGATGCCAAGAATAGAACCAACAACCTAGATGATTAAATACTACCTTAACTCAAAAGGCACTCCTGCAGCGTATGCCCTTTAGTGTAACATCTGTAACAATAAGGATTTTTGCTCGAACCTTTAATTTCTACCTTTGCTTTACCTTTGTTCACATCAATTGGGCATACCGTCAAACCATGTTGATCACACCCTTGAGATATGAGCAAAGCTATTGCTAACCCAGATGACCCAGATGATGCTATTGCACTACCAAAACGAGCAATAGATTGCACATTGTCATTTGTACTACCTGGCACAAGAGGCAAAACAGAAACAAATGAAGCAGAAGAGACCAAAGTAGCTCCAACCAAAGCACCGGTAGTTCCAACTACCGAAACACCATTCAAACCTTCACCAAACACCAGCCCACGAGCTCCAGCACGAGTAGATGTGGCACCAACAAAGTGTGGCACCCACACCCACCGCCGACCGACCTCCTGCCGCCGTACCTGCTCCTCCACTCGCTGGTAAGTCACCAGCAGCAGCAGTGGCAAACCACGCGCTTGTGCCACCTGCCACCGGGAAGGCACCAGTTCCACCTACCGCTAGGACAGCACCAGCCCCCAGGCCACTTCTTGTCGCCGGAGTACAAACACGAGCGCCAACAACAAAACAAGCCGCAGCTCCCCTACCTCCAATAATTGAGGTATGCACCACAAATAAATCAGCACCAGCCGGGAAGACAGCACGTCGTCCAGCCACTAGACGAGGCAGATCTCCAGCCGGCATACCAGAAGAAGCAGCCCCGAACAATGGTGGTCCTGCCGGTCCTCTACCAAATGGCGCCGGCGCAAGGCCACTGGACGAACCACCGCTCAAACCAAAAGCCGATGGAAACCCTAGATTAGGGTTTTGGTTACCTCGGCTAGGTCCAGCATATCAACCGAAACCATTATTCCAGCGATGATCAAAACGGCCTCCACCCTGGGCTCCATCTCCAACTCTCGAACCCCCATTACCATACAATCTTCCACCTTGACCATGGCGGCCACCAGACCAGCCACCAAATCTTCCCCTTCCACCAAATTGTCCTCTTCCTCCTTGCTGATTTCCACCACCAAAACCAGGATGGAACCCACGAGTTTCAAAACCACCCTGCTCGCCGGCACCTTTTTCTTGAAACCTGTGGTTCCTCTCTATCGGCAAGCGAGAAGGCGAAGACACAGATCGATCTCATCCTCTATTCTTGCGTCATGTAGTTCCTGTTTTCGCAAAGGGTATTTTCCGGAGATCCGTTTTTTTCTGGAGTGAGGGATGGTGGCGATTGCCATCGATTGGCGGGCTAACCGCCGACGGGGTGGTGGCTTGTCGGTAGTGAATCATCTGCTGAAGAGTTGATTGCTTTCGTTGGCTGACTGCGGGTGAGGTGGTTCCTTGTCGACAGTGAAACATCTGTAAAAGTTGTTACTGTGTTCGAACTGTTCATATCGACATTCTCTTCCATCTCTGCATGGTGGCACAATGACGAGCCAAGGCGGCAATGGTCGTCGGAGGCTCACTATGGCTCCGGGGTGGGCAGCGTCGTCTTCTCCAGCTAGGACATCATTGGTAGATCGGTCTCCCAATGAGTCTCGGGAGGCTTTTGACACGCTTGCCTGAGCTAAGTTGTCAAGAATGGTGGAGCCTGCTGCGGCTACGGCATCTCAGCCGAAGATGGTCCATGGAGTGGTAGACGTTTCGCCTAATGCTCTTGGTACCTTGTAGAGGTCTCGTTTCTGTGTTTTCCAGCATATCCAAGATGATGATGTCAGTCCGGAGCGGTGTCATTTGAAGCCTTCGAGAGGACCTTTACCGGCATCAAGGAGGTCACCACTGAGAACGATGGAGGCAATTATCTCGCCAGCATTATTGGGTAAAGTAAAGACAATTTTTCCTTCAACGATTCAAAGCAAAAGTTTTTCTCCTGTGTCATCTTCCGTTCCAGCGAGGTCTCGATATCCTCCGGCGGCGGTGATGGTTCCTTCTAGTTCCGACTTTGGTGTGTTTCCAAAACTTCTGGGGATTTCAAACATTGAATCAAATAAAAGGGTGTCAACGCCTTTTTCTGTCAAATGCATAGGCACCTAGGCCCAATGTTCCTTTTCAGCCCATCTCCGGTTTGGTTTCTCTCTTCAGCTTTTACCTAAGACCTCTTTATACTCCTGATTGGTCTCCCAAGTGAATTGTGGAGATTATGGATGCCCCATATCTATAGATTAAGATATCCGACTGGATTATAGGGGATATATAATGTATATAAAATATGTATGAAACTAAGACTCGGGCATTATGTTGGCTTGTGTATCAATTTGAGGCTTGTGGTCCTGGTTGGTTAAAGATTATAAATTTGTTATAAGAGATTTAAACTGTAAGGGGTTAAATCTCTATCTATAAAAAACTGTGCCCTCCGGCTATATAAGGAGGGTGGGGGTGCCATTCACGGGCATGAGTTAACCTATATTGAAAAATCAATACACAACTCGGAGACTCAAATCCCCAAAACAGGAGTAGGGTATTACTTCTTCGTGAAGGCCTAAACCTATCTAAATCTTTTGTCTCATAACCCATCCACTTTTCCTTCTTGTTCGCTACCCCCTTTTCATATTGTCGAATTCTAGTTTCGATAGTTGGCACGCCAGGGAGGGGCAGCGACAAGTTCACTGCCGATCAAGTGAGATGGGATCGTCATCAGGCATCGATGACTTCGCCTTTCCTCCAGGGCAGGCATACCGCTTCGGTAGCCTCGACTTCATCACGGACAACTTCGGCAAGATCTCTCTTCTCGACCTTGGCCAGTCAGGGGGAGACGACGTCTCTTGGCCTCTAGGTTTTCCTAATGCAGCCAAGACCAGCGCCAAGATATTTTCCCAAAAGATGGCTTTAAACCAATCAAGGGAAACGTCTATATCAACTTCTCTTCCTACGCCAAGCCCGCCTCAAGATGAGCAAGTGTACCCGACGATCACCATGCAGTTACCGCCAGATCTAGTCACGGTTTTTGGGTCAGAGTCGCCATCCCCCCGTGGGTTCAGATCCGATCCGAACACAGTCAAGATTGGATCTGGCTTCAGAGAGGTCAATGTCGTGCTTCCAACACTGGGATCCTGTTCCACCACCGAACTCGCTGCCTACGCTAGTTCTTCAGAATAAACCATCCAGGATATGCTCCTGACGCCGAGGCTGGAGATGACTCCGACTTCGACGATGACTAAACCCCGGTCTTCAACTGACTCTTCATGGCAAATAACGAGACCGACGTTGAAGTAGCCGCAAGGCTGCAAGCTGAGGAAGCGTCCCGAGCTAGAGTCGAGCAGGAATGGGCTAGATTGGAGCAAGACAGGATAAGATTAGATCAAGACAGGGCTAGACTGGAGCAGGAACGACAATCACAAGCAGGGCAAGACCGCCTACGCCGGGAAGACGAAGAGAGGAGATGCAAGCAAGAGGAAGATCGCAGAAACAGAGATCTGGCCGTGGCAGGGCGCAAGGCATGAAACGTCATCGAGCAAACCGTTGCCGACAACACCAATGTGTTCGTTACACCACAACAAAACGCTGTCAGGGCAGTCACTCTCCTCGACGCGCTACTCGGCATAGGTCCGCCTCACGTCACACCGCTGATCAATCAAATGAAAACCCTTGTTGCGGCAACCGTCCCGACTGCCGGTGCAAGCCGACGACCCAGCGAATCCGCATCGAGAACTCCAGCTGCCAGTCGTCAACCGTCCTCAAGAATAAGAGACAGTAGAAGCAAGACTAATTCCCGCGCCGACCACAACAGTGGAGCACGCCGAGAGCAGTTGGCCAAATCACCTATCGGCCACTTCGCCCGCCCATCGCCTCATGCCAGAGATTGCAGAATTCACTCCAATTACCACAATCCCCAAGGGCTTCAATCGACCTGAGGGACACCCTCAACCAGCGACGCAAAGAAAGAGGCATTATAATCCAAGACGACGAAGATTGTGAAGGAATCCCGGCTTTCACCAGTGACCTACGTTGAGTGAATTGGCCGACCGGCTTTAAGCCAACTGGCATAGAGAAGTACGATGGCAAAACCGACCCTGAGTCTTAGTTAACCATCTACACACTCCCAATTCACGCAGCAGGAGGAGACAGCAAGGCCATGGTAAACTATTTGCCGGTGGCGTTGACCGACTCAGCCAGAAACTGGCTCGCTGGGTTACCGTGAGGCACCATCGGTTCATGCAGCGAACTTCGTGACCACTTCATCGCCAAGTTCTAGGGCACTTTCGAGCACCGTGGGACACACTTCGAGCTATACAACATCATGTAGAAGCTGGACGAAACCCTGCACGAGTACATACAACGTTTCTCCGAGAAGCGCAACAAGATTTCTGATGTCACCGAAGACAACATCATCACCGCATTTACATGAGGGCTCCGCAACGACCTACTCATTGGAAAATTCAGCCGCAAACCTCCGAAGATAGTCAAGCAGATGTTTGAAAAGGCAAATGAGTACGCCAAGTCAGACGATGCTGTCAAGGCTTCAAAGCAGTCAGTAGGAGGCTGCAGCTCCAAGAAGAAGGACAATGACGGTGCGATGGGAGCTAGCGGGACCAGCGGGAAGCACAAGGATTGCAAGCGTAAGCCCGAAGATCTGGTTGCTACAACTTCAAACCACCAGAACCAACGACCCCGAGTCACTACCTACAACAGAATAATGAATGGCCCCTGCACGCACCATCCTAATAAGGGACACGCGGCCAAAGATTGCTTCATCTACAAACATTTCGCAGAAAGGTATGCTGCTGTTGATGCAAAAAACACACACTGGACTGAGAGATTTGCTTTACTCTAGTGCAGGTCCAAAATTTGTTCTTAGGTTCGAGGGCGTGCCAGTTGATTTGATCCTGCAATCAACAAGAAGAAAAATGCAGGTTTATTAGTAAACAATAGTCAATCGGCCAGCTAGCTGATATCGTATCGTAATGTAACCTTGCCGATGCAATAAAGCATGAATCGACTGTAAGGTATTTATCCATGATAAAGCTAACCCTAAAACTAGTACATCGGCTGAAAAGATCAGAATTACATAATCAATATATCAATATTACTTTAGAAATAAGCAATTGGGATAGATCGCACTGAATCAAGATAGTATAAATTGCCCAAGTCTAATAACGATTGTAAATACTCATGACATAGCCGAAGTTCAGATTTAAGCATGTATTGGCTATAGCTCCAATACAACCTTATGCTAGGATATTCTCTTGCAACAAATATATTCAACTATTACCAATTAGATTGATAGTAAGTCCAATATATTTGTTTTAGATTAGATCCTAATATAAGGGGCATATACAAAATATTAAACAAAGCATAAAACTATGTAAAATATCTATATCAGGTAAGATCGGCTGAAACCCCGATACTATCCTCTTTAACAACCATAAAATAGGCTAGAGATTATGAATCAGAACACGACTTAGTGGATCAAACTTAACTGATGCAACACTAAGTATGAGGAGAAGCATAATATCTAGACAATCAAGCCGATGGTTGCTTTTTCGGGATGGTGGATACATTATATAATTCAAACCAATAAGACAATCTATTTGTTACCAGCAAAACCCTAGATAGAGGTCAGCCGATACGAATAGATTGCATTGTCAACCTAAATTATATAACGTATATGATAACTCGGAAGTTTACAAAATAGAACTAGAGTGTCATAAAAATGTAAGCACTAGTTCCGATGATGCAAACCGCCATAACAAGACCTACCTCTTTGTTGAAGATCAGATTGATGCAGCTCAACTTGAAAACATGAACTTGTCGAAAAAGTAGAAAACAAAAGGTTGGCGATGAGCCGAGATTGATTGAACTTGGTTGTTGTTTTTTTACAAGACCTCGGGTCTATATTTATACCCGAAAATACAAACATTGTCCATCACGGACACGACTCATATTAACCTAATACAAATCCAACTAGCGAACAAGTCCCTTAGGCGGACTCTTACCGAGATTATCTATAAGTAAATTATACATATTCCTAATTAATAGATACAATTGCCAATCTTGGACTCTATCCTTGCCTGGCAATACCATCGTAAGGTCTCTGTCGAATCTGATATTGACTTCACATGCGATAACGGCTACATCGGCTATCTCGATCGGACTCGATTTCCAGCCGATACAGACTCCAGCCGATGCGCACTCTCTTTCTGAGATTTCTGCATATCTTCGAATCCGCTTCGGATTGGATCTTGTTTCTGGTTCACAAGCTTGCTAAATCTCATCGTCAAGAGCTGCTCAAGTCAAGAAGCCGGCCGAAGGAGAAGGAACCTCTAGGCAAAAGAAGAAAGACGACGAACCAAGTCAAGGGGTTTTCCAAGATCCTAGAAGCGAGCTAAATCACATCTTCGGAGGTCCACTCGCATACGAATCGAAGAGAAAGCAGAAGCTCACCGACAAAGAGGTCAACGGGACGCCACCAGGAGTCCCCCAGTACTTGCGATGGTCAGAGGTGCCAATCAAGTTCGACCGGTCGGATCATCTCGACCGACTGGTCCATCCGGGACGGTACCCCCTGGTACTAGACCCAGTCATCCGCAACGTCAAGCTTAAGTGCACGCTTATCGATGGAGGCAGCGCACTCGACATCCTCTTCACCAAAACCGTCGATGAGATGCAGATCCCATGTTCCGAGATGAAACCGAGCACCGCTCCTTTCCACGGAGTCATTCTAGGATTGTCTTCAACACCACTCGGCCAGATCACTCTCCCGGTCACCTTTGGCACGAAAGAGAACTTCCGTACGGAGAAGATCAGCTTCGAGGTTGCCGACTTTGAAACTGCCTATCACGCCATCCTCGGTCGCTCAGCATTAGCCAAGTTCATGGCTATACCTCACTACACCTACATGACGATGAAGATGCCCGGACCACGTGGAGTCATATCCCTGCGCAGCGAGGTTAGGCAGGCTCTCACCTGCGACAAGGAGAGCTGCGAGTTGGCACAGTCTCGTGAGAGGTCACTCAGCCAATAGGAAATCCGGCTGGTTGCGTCAACATCTCAAGAAGGCGAGATGCCCGCTAAGAATGCGGCCAAAACTGGAGAGAGCGACGCCAAGACTAAGAAAATTCTGTTAGATTCCTCTGATCCCTCTAAAACTGTTGTAATAGGCACCGAGTTAGATAGCAAATAGGAAAGCGTGCTCATCACCTTTGTTCAAGATAATAAAGATATTTTTGCGTGGAAACCATCTGATATGCCTGGTATTCCTAGAGAGGTGATTGAGTACTCTTTAAATGTTAAAGAAGACACCAAACAACGACTCCGCCAATTTGCACAGGACAGAAAGGACGCTATCAAGGAGGTCTATCATCCTGACTGGTTTGCAAACCCGGTCCTGGTTTGAAAGAAGACAGGCGAATGGCGGATGTGCGTTGACTACACATATCTTAACAAGGCTTGACCTAAAGACCCCTTCGGCTTACCCCGCATAGACCAAGAGGTGGATTCAACAGCCGAATGCGAGTTGCTTAGCTTCCTGGATTGTTACTCGGGTATGTTGATGCAAAAAACACACACTGGCCTGAGAGGTTTGCTTTACTCTAGTGCAGGTCCAAAATTAGGGTTTTAGATTCAAGGACGTGCCAGTTGATTTGATCCTGCAATCAACAAGAAAAACATGCAAAGAATATCAATAAACGATAGACAATCGGCCATAGGGCCGATTTCATATCGTATGTGACTTAGCCGATGCAATAAAACATGAATCGGCTGTAAGGTATAGTCAATGATAAAACTAACCCTAAAACTAGTATATCGGCTGAAAAGATCAACGTTACATGATCAATAAATCAATATTACTTTAGAAATAAGCAATTGGGATAGATCGGACTGAACCGAGACAGTATAAATTGCCCAAGTCTAAAGATAACATGAAACAATGATTATGTAGACTGATGTCATAGCCGATATCTAGGTTCAAGTATGTATCGGCTATAGCTCCGATACAACCTTATGCTAGGATATTCTCTAGTAATAAATATATTAAACTATAATCAATCAGATTGATATCAAGCTTAATATATTTATATTAGATTAGATCCTGATATAAGGGGCAGATATAGAATATTAAGCAAAGCATAGCACGATGTAAAACATCTATATCAGGTAAGATCGGCTGAAACCCCGATACTATCCTTATTAACAACCATGAAGCAGGTTAGATACCATGATTCTAAATACGACTTAATAGGTTGGACTGAACCAATGCAGCATTAAGTATAAATAGAAGAATGAGATCTAAAGAATCAAGCCGATGGTTGCCTTTTCGGGATGGTGGATATATTATATAACCTAGATTAACAAAGTAATCTAGTTGATATCGATGAAACCCTAGAAAGGATCTAGTCGATATAGGTAGATTGCATTGTCGATCTAAGTTATATAACATATATGATAACTTGGAGAATCACAACAAAAAACTAGAGTGTCAAAAAGATGTAAGCACTAACTCTAATGATGTAACTCGCCATGACAAGAAATACCATTTTGCCGAAGATCAAATGGATGCAGCACGACTCGAAAGCACAAACTTGTCGAAAATAAGAAACAAAGGTTTGGCGATGCGCCGAGATTGATTGAACGTGTGTCATTATTATTTACAAGACCTCGGGAATATATTTATACCCGAAATTACAGACATTGTCCATCACGGACACGACTCATATTATCCTAATACAAATCCAACTAACCAACAAATCCCTTAGGCGGACTCTTACCGAGAATATCTATAAGGAAATTACATAAAATATCCTAATTAATAGATACAATTGCCTCCTCAGGACTCTATCCGTGCATGGCAATCCATATGAAGCACGCTAACACAACCTGATGACGTATACCGAGTCACATTACCGAAATCGGCTCAATCGGCAAACCCAGTCCGACTCTAACTCTGCCGATCCAGTCCATAGCCGATTCGGACCACAGCCGATTCTCACTCTGCTTTCTGATACGATCTTATCTCTTCAATCCTCTTCGATTCCATCTTGATTTCCGATATTTGAATTACCAAATTTGGTCGTCAACACATGCCCCCCAAGTCCGGAATATTTGGTAATGTTTCGGATTTGCCAAATCTTATCTCCGAGATAATCTCGCCCTTTCCGTTTTTACCGTTACCACATCACTTTAAATACCTAACGGACTGCCCCGAAAAACTTCACACCGTTATTACCACTGCCACCACTTTCGCAATCTCCGTCTCTCCCAACTCCGGCGATCCCCTCAGCGCAAGCAGTCAACTCCAAGCCATCCTTCACACATTCAACCTCCGCCGGCGAGAAGATGTCTTCGTCATCCGCTCCATCCACTGCCCCATCAGCCGAATACGCTGAGGTAAGCCCCATCGGCTAGATCTCTTTTTTGTTCATCTAAGTTCACTTTCCACAATCTTAGTCCGCTTCTTTTCTCTTCTGCTTTGTTGATGTAGCACCTCGCAAACTTAGTTGCTGTCCCTAGTCTGAACCATGAGAATAATTACTTTCTTGGACCAATCGGCAATTTGGACCCAACTGAATTTATCACCGCCGAAACAAATAGGATTCCCTTCAGACTAATAAATCCAAACCTAGGGCATTGGAAGAATACTTTTAAGTCTTGGCCATCCATAGAGAAAAGCTGGCCTACATGGTATAAGCGCATATCGGCTAGCAAGCAGAACCACTGGGATGAACTCGGAATCGGCCAAGCCCTAGCCCTTACTTTGGCTAATTCGGTTAAAGACGAACCACTGATAGCCTCTGCTAGCTACTTCTGGTCCAACACCATTAATGCTTTCATGTTCAATCAAGGACCGATGACCCCAACACTTTTGGACATAACCATGTTAACTGGACTGGATATTACCTCATCTGTCAACCCAATGATCTTCAACTCCAAGAATAGATTTGACTTTAAAACCAAGAGCATAGGAGGATGGTCTGCCTTTATTTCAGCTAACATGGGTCAGGGCTCAGTTTCCCCTAGAGAACATACTGCCTTCTTGCTGATGTGGTTGGAGAAGTTTTTGTTCTATGGATCCAGTTGTGGCCCAACCTCAAACTGGCAACATATAGCCGAAGCACTTGAAGAAAAAAGGCAATTCCCTTTAGGAAAGATTCTACTTGGCTATTTATATCAAACTCTGAATAATGCATCAGCCAAACTAGCTGTCGGCTCAACAATCAGTACAGGTGGTCCATGGTGGTTACTCCAATCTTGGCTAAACTTAGTTGCAATGAAGGCTGTCAATCGGCCACCCCTAACTGAAGCAGAATTTCCAAGACTAGAGCCGATCACTGATGATGATGAAGAAGAAACCACCCATCGGAGATGTATGTCCTTTGGAGAATATTCCAGCACTCCAGCCGATGCAGGAGCAAAATTATCAACAGAACTGCTCAAGGACTGGTTTTTCAGCTTCTATGACGGCTTTCACAAGGATGCTAGAATCTGGTTCTTCTACGATGAATCAGTCAACTTTGAGCTGCCATTGGACTTCAGATTTGAAGAAATAAACCATGAAAAATTCCAGAAGTCCAGAGAAGTATATACCACAGCCATCAGCCCATGCATCCTTCCTGTCGGCATCCATCAAGGCAGGAACATAAAGGTTTCATATGAATTCTATCACCCAATGAGTTCAGCAAGACAGTTTGGCATGGGACAACTCCCAATCGGCTTGTGGTTTGCTGACAAAATTGAATGCCGAGGAGAAATAACTTCAAGCTTGATGATGGATCGGCTACTAAACATTCCAGGCCCCTCTCTTGGCAGTATAAATGATATTGAACTAGCCATGTTCAGGAGCAAAATCTTCACTTCATGGTGGGCTGAATGGAAACAACACCTTTTTCAACAATCAGCTACCATTTACATGACAGACCTCTTCCCTTACATGATCCCTCAGGTAATTTCTCTTTCTTTATTTCATTCCTGTTTTAGACATACCAGCCGATTCTATTTATAACTTACGAACTATCTTTGCTCTTTCAGACCACAGACTCATCTCCTCCCCATACCAGCAAAAGTGGCAAAGAAATTGAATATGCTGCAGGGCTTTTTCCTAACAGATCCGGCATGACTCCTCCTGTCATCGGCTATCATGCCCCCAAGACATCAAGCCTGCTCCAAGGACAAATGAGGGAACCAGCCGATGCAGGCAAGAAAAGGAGAACCAGAGCATCAACTGCTGTGCCACCAGCCACGAAGAAAAAGGCCAAGAAACAACCACCTCCAACAGCCGATGATTCAGATGAAGCCCTAAAAGAAGCATTCATTGAACGGGCAATAGATGAAGCTACAGCCGAATCAAGTGATGCAAGAGAAGAAACAACTCCAGCCTCTCCAAAGCAAACCCCCACAACCCCTTCTGTTCCAGCTGTCTTCACTCGGCATCCCAGGGTAAATTCATCTTCCTTGATACAATTTTCCTTACTCACCCTCAACTTAATCCTCCAACTCTTGCATTTTGTAGAAGAAAACACCAGCTGAAAGAAAGAAACCAGCACAAGTATCGGCTAAACCATCCATTCAAGCTCCTTTGGTAAGTTTCAACCTTCTAATCCTCCAAATACTTCATTAGCTGATACTATCTAACACTTGCATGAATATGTTCAGCCTCCTTCCCCTCCATCTCCTGTAGCACAACCGGTTTCAAGTGATCATACCGCATCGGCTGTAGGCAGCCATCATGTTGAAGAAGAAGAAATCGCTGCTTCTGCAATCCCTGTAAGTTTCATCCTTAAAATTCTTCAAATCGGCTATATAAAAATATCCTCTTACTTGTACTCCTTTAATCTTTCCTACTTGCAGGTCTTAGCCGGTTTATTTTCTTTTGACATAAAGGACTACCTTGATGAAGAAACAGAAGAAGAAGCAACAAGCAAGTCCTTAGCTCCTCTAGCCGATGACGTAAAGAGGAATCTTGAAGACATTGCACATCGGCTAGAAGCATCTCTGGACAGCCTGGTAGTTGACTGCAGCACTCTCCGGACAAGATTCCAAGAAATCCAAGCTCTTCTACCAGATGAATTGTCCAACATAGTTACCCCAGCTATGTATCTTGAGCAGCACCAATTTAAGCTAGAGAAAGCAAGACAAAGGATAGCCGATAAACGAGAAAAAGGATATCGAGGCCACCATTCAAGCCAATCGGTAGTTAGTTCATGATGAGAAAACCAAGCTCGATCAATTAGCCGAAGAGCCAATTAAAGCTTCGATAAATCAACTAGAGGCTGAAAGAATAGATCTGTTAGCCAAGCTTGAAGAATGTAATGCCAAAATTGCATTGGAAAAGCAAAAATTAGCCGATCTCCCTAAAGCCATTGGAGAACAGAAAGCAAAACTGAAATCGGCTATAAAGAATGTGGCCACCATGACTAAGTCCCTGAAGGTAATTTCTGGAACTGACGCCCAAGATGCCCAAGCCATTGCAGAAGTTGAAGAAATCCGTCAACGGGCATTGTCAGCAATCCAGAAATATCTTGCTCAATGATTTCCTGTAATAGGAATTAGAAGAATTTTGTAATTAATTCTGTAATCGGCTAAAACATTTGTCTTGTAACGTAACCTCTTAACTTCCTTATGCCGATTGATACTGTTGCTTTCATATAAACCAATTTTATACCTGGCGGACTTGGCTATATTCCAACTTATACTAAATTTTGCTCAAAAATCTCCAACTTTTCATCTTCCATGCCCCCCAAGTTTGTAGTAGGGAACACAATGCTGCAAACTTACATGTCTAAGGGCGATAAAAATATCGGTCATCTAAAGGCGATGTAAACACATCGGCTATCAACTGCAAACCGGCAAACCATAGCCGATTATGAACTAATCCAAACACTTGGGTAGTATTTCTTCAAATATTTTCCATTAAGCGCTCTTCCAAATACTTCTCCATCAAGTCCTTTTAACATATAAGCCCCTTTAAAAACACATTTATGAACATGAAATGGTCCTTCCCAATTCGGTGACCACTTGCCGAATTTATTATCTCTGGCCCCTATCGGCAGCACTAATTTCCAAACCAGCTCACCTTCCTCAAAAGATTTGCGTACAACCTTCTTGTTATAATGCCTGGCAACTCTCTCCTTATCTTTCCTAACTTTCTCAAGAGCTCGCAATCTTGCTTGAACCAAATCTTCTGACTCATCAACCATCAAATTGTGATAATCATCGGCTGTTAACTCATCCTGTAAAGAAATCCTCCTAGAGCCGATGTTGGTTTCCCATGGTAATATAGCTTCATGCCTATAAACCAGTTGATAAGGAGGTACCTGAATTGCACCATGGCAAGCCATCCGATAGGACCATAATGACTCTGCCAGAATAGTATGCCACTTCTTGAGATGTTCGGCTATCTTTCTTTTGACCAACTTAACCAAACTCTTATTAGATGCTTCAGCTTGTCCATTGGCTTGTGCATAATATGGTGATGAATTCAACAACTTAATTCCCATGCTATCAGCAAACTGAACAAACTCGTCCGATACAAATATAGAACCCTGATCAGTTGTAATTGTTTGTGGCAAACCAAATCTATATATAATATGCTCTTTAACAAAATTGATCGCATCTTGACTGTCAACTTTCTTCAAAGGAATGGCCTCAACCCACTTAGTAAAATAATCAGTTGCAACCAATATGAACTTATGTCCTTTGCTTGATGGTGGATTGATCTGGCCGATCATATCAATACGCCAACCTCTGAACGGCCACGGCTTGATAATACGGTTCATAGCCGATGCTGGTGCTCGCTGAATTACTCCAAACTTCTGACAATCTTGACAACCCTTGTAGTATCTGAAACAATCCTCCAGCATTGTCGGCCAAAAATATCCAACCCTTCGAAGTAACCACTTCATTTTATGAGCCGATTGATGTGTCCCACAAATACCTTCATGAACCTCACACATGACAACTTTAGCTTCTTCCATACTCAAGCACTTCAACAGAACTCCATCAATCGTCCGATAATATAATGAATCATCCAACAAAACATACTTAGGAGCTTTATACCTTAATCTCCTTGAAACTGGACTTGAAGGATTCTTTAGATACTCAAAAACATCAAACCTCCAATCATCGACTGGAATACAGGCCACTTCTACTTCAAACCCTTGTAACATCGGCCTATATCCTGATGCGCCCTGAGCTAAATCGTTGGCTTCAACGTTTTGCTCCCTAGGAATATGCTTCAAAGTAACCATCTTGAATGTCTTCATCAGCTCCTGGCATTTCTCATTATAGATTATTAAGGTATCATTCTTGCATTCATATTCCCCGGATAATTGACTTATCACCAACAATGAGTCACCCATGATCTCAATAGCATCGGCTTCGACTTCTTTTAATAACTGCAACCCTTTGAGAACAGCTTGATACTCCGCTTGATTATTTGTTGAGTATGGTTTAATAGTAAAAGCAAACTGAAAACTTGCCCCCCTAGGCGATATTATCACCAAGCCGATACCACGACCATGAGTACAAACTGATCCATCAAAGAATAAAGTCCATGGCATAATGTCGATTTTATCAACACTGGTATCCCTGTGTTCAACTATGAAATCGGCTATTGCCTGCCCTTTAACTGCATTAGCCGATTCATATATGAGATCAAATTCTGACAAAGCAAAGATCCACTTCCCAATTCGTCCCTTTAACACTGGAGCCGATAGCATGTATCTTACTACATCGGCCTTGCAAACTATAATGCATTCATTGGATAATAGGTAATGCCTCAACTTTGTGCAAGAAAAATATAAGCATAAGCATAACTTCTCCACGGGTGAATACCTTGTTTCTGCATCCAACAGGCGTCTACTGAGATATAATATAACTCTTTATTTTCCTTCAATCTCTTGAATCAAGACTGAGCCGATAGAATTTTGATCGGCTGATAGATAAAGTTTAAATCGAATCCCTTTCTGTGGTGGTATAAGTACTGGAGGGGTACTCAGATATTCCTTGATATTATCCAGAGCTTGCTGCTGCTTCTCTCCCTAGACAAATTCTTGATCGGCTTTCAACCTTAGCAAAGGAGTAAATGGTTCTATTTGGCCAGACAGATTTGATATAAAACGCCGAACAAAATTAATCTTGTCGATCAATGATTGTAGCTTGGTTTTATCTTCCGGGGGTTTGATATCCTTAATTGCTTCAATGCTCCTCTGAGGAATTTCAATCCCCTCTCATGAACCAGAAATCCCAGAAACTGACCAGCCGATACACCAAAAGCACACTTGGTAGGATTCATTTTCAACCCATACTTCCTTGCTCGTTCTAAGACCTGCTTCAAATCGGCTATGTGATCATCAATTTCCTTGGATTTAACCACCACATCATCTATATATATCTCCACCAACGCGCCGATGAGATCATGAAAAATATAATTCATGGCTCTCTGATATGTGGCACCAGCACTCCTCAAGCCGAAAGTCATAACTACCCACTCATACAAGCCGATAGCACCAGGACACCTAAAAGCAGTCTTGTGAATATCCTCCTCGGCCATAAAAATCTGATTATAACCTGCATTGCCGTCCATGAAGCTGATAATCTTATATCCAGATGCTGCATCTACAAGTTGATCGGCTACCGGCATTGGGTATTCATCTTTCAGTGTAGCTTTGTTCAGATCTCTGAAATCAATACAAACCCTGAGCTTGCCGTTTTTCTTGATAACCGGTACTATATTGGAAATCCACTCAGCATATCGGCATGGTCTGATGAAGCCAGCATCATAGAGTCTTGTAATTTCGGCCTTAATAGCATCATACATCGTAGCTTTACAACGTCTTGGGGGTTGCTTGTACGGCCGATAGCCTGGTTTGATAGGGAGCCGATGTTCAACTATCGATCGGCTAAGTCCTGCCATCTCATAGTATTCCCAGGCAAAACAATCTCTATACTCCTTTAAGAGTGCAATTAATTTACATTTAAATTCTTTTGGTAAACCTTTACTAATATATGTCGGCCTAGGCCTATCACCTGGTCCAATGTCAATTTCCTCTAATTCATCGGCCGACATAAAACCTTGCCCAAGCTTACCATCGAGATCATCAATAGTGTCTTCTGTGTATAGGTTGGAACCCTCCACGGCGCCCTCAAAACAAGAATTGGGGCTCTCCATCTCCTGTTGTCTGTATGGCATCATCAGAAATCTTGAAGTAATCTCCTCGCCAAACTTTGCCAGATAAACAATCAATTCCTTCCATCTCCCAAATAGATAAATCGGCACAAGCTACATTGACTGACCTGTCGGCTGACACGATTTCGATTTGGTCTCCTTGCCATTGAATCAAGCTTTGATGCATTGTTGAAGGGATGCAACAGTTGGCATGGATCCAATCTTTTCCCAACAACAGTCTGTAGGAACCCTTCCCGTGAACAACAAAGAACGTGGTTGGAATTGATTTACTGCCGATGGTTAGCTCCACATTCAAAACTCCCTTGGTCTCAGATGGGTTCCCGCCAAAATCCTTCAGAACCATGTTGGTTTTGATCAAGTCCTCTGAGTTCTTCCCAAGCTTTCTGAATGTTGTATAAGGCATTAGATTAACAGCTGCCCCTCCATCGACTAGCATTTTCGACATCGGCTTACCATTGACAAATCCCTTAACATAGAGTGGCTTGAGGTGCCGATGATCTGTTCCTTCGGGCTTCTCAAAAACAGCTTGTTGTAGAGATAACACCAATTTAGCCGATGGCATATCTTCTTCTTGCTCAACAACTTGCTCTACTGCATATTCGGCTGGCAACATAAAAACCATATTTATCTCAGATGATGTCACTTCCTTGCCCTTGTTGCGATCGACTCTGGCTTCATCGGCTAGCACCACCTTGCTCTTCACGCGCCATACTTTCTTCGTTTTCTGCCGCAGCCGATGCTCAATTGCACCCTCAACCTCCTGGAATTGCTCTCTATTCCTCATCCTTTGAACTCTTCTCTTTTGATTTTTGGTGAATATCCCAGAAGGACACCATTGGGGATGCATTGGCTTGGATTCGCTACGTGAGTCATCTTCATCATCGTCTTGGTGCATCGGCCCAAGTCTTTCGTGTACTGATAGCCTTGATTGTCTTGGCCGATGTGTAATTGCATGTCGTCGGCTTGGTTCTTGGATAAATTGGACATCAGGATCACTGCAGCCAGGGCAATTTTCGATAGATGGTAGCCTCATACCTTCGTTCCAACAGAACCTGAAAAATTCACAACTCCAATGGGGATCAAAATATCTCTCTTCTTCATTAAGATATGACTCCTCCTTTTGGCGCCTGTTTTGATACTTGCCGATCATACCAGCCAATCTGATACTTCCAGTATAGTTTTTATTTCCATCGGCTGTATTCCTGTTGTATCCAGGATGCACCATGTTAACTGGAAAAGGGTGTCCATCTATCTTCATCGGCCTCTTTGCCATGTTGGATCCATCAATCTTAATTTTTCCTTGTTCGATAGCCGACTGGATCTGTTGTCTGAAAATTTTGCAATCATTAGTATGATTAGACCCTGTGTTGTGCCATTTGCAGTACTTCCTTTTCTTCAACTCTTCAGCCGATGGGATGACATGTCCTGCCGGCAGTTGAATCTGTTTTTCCTAAAGAAGGAGATCGAAGATCCTATCGGCCTTGGTAATGTCAAAGTCAAACCTTTCCTCTGTAGCCGATTTCTTAGCCCACTGACAGACCACCGTCTTCTTGTTCCTAGCCCATTCGGCTGCATTGATATCTGGGTCTTCATCTTCAGAGTCAGAATCATAATTGTAGACATTGTTTACATTATTAGCCTTTTTGATGCACTTCCTAGCCTCTTGAAATCTTGTTTCATGAGCTGATACTTTCTGAGCTAAGTGTGCTAAACTGTCAAAGTCCTGAGCCGAGAACCTCTCTCTGATCGGTGCCAGCAAACCTTGAAAGGCTAAATCGGCTAGTTGAGAATCCGATAAAGATAGGCTGTAACATCTATTTCTTATGTCTCTGAATCGTTGAATATAATCTGGAACCGATTCGTCTGATTTCTGTCTAATAGCTGTGAGGTCCGATAGCTTCATCTCTTGAACTCCACTGAAAAAGTACTTGTGGAATTGTTTCTCCAAATCGGCCCAGCTCCTGATTGAATTATATGGCAACGATGAAAACCATGTGAATGCTGATCCAGATAACGAGAGTGGGAATAAGCGAACTCTGAGAGCTTCTGTAGCCGATGCCTCACCACACTGAGCTAGAAATCGACTAATGTGCTCGTAGGTTGATATATTGTCTTGTCCTAAGAACTGAGAGAAGTCTGGCACCTTGTATCGGTTTGGTAACGGAACCCGATCAAAGTATTCTGGATATGGATGCCGATACATGTTGCCATTATCTTTCGGTTTAAGTCCAAATTTGTCACGCTCGGAATTTCTATCCAAAACTCCAAACGCTTACATGTGTGTAAACCCTCGTCTAGGAATCAACCGAGGCACACAATAACAAATTGATAATAGAGTGCAATATTTATCTAATTAATCAACGAATATAAAGTCATTACAGAGGTAGATAGTTCCTCTCAAACAATAAAGATCTAAGCAGCGGAATATAAAATAAATAGCGCAGGTGACTCCAATCCACAAGCATCTTGACTAGGGCTACGCCTAATCCTCCACACCTTCAGCATCACTGTAGAACTCCTCCTCTGATGAATGATTGCAAGGTGAGTATATGGTATACTTAGCAAGCCACATAACAAATATGCAAGTGCAAGGGATAACAAAGGACGGCATAGTATAGTCTCATTTGCGTAAATGGCATTTAATAAATACTACAGAATTTAGCAAAACAGTAAAGTATTTAATTAAACAATATTAATCCAACGCTATGCAACACACCCGTTGCACAGGCCCAACCATTCTGAACAACCATCCCCAGCTGTACAGACCTATCTCCAAACCAGGAATATGCCATTCCAAACCAGGAGCTAAACAAATTATTACCAATTACAGAATCATTTATTATGGTGAGAAGTGTGAGACTAATCACGAAAGACATTGTTAGACTCACCCATAACCGCGGGCACGGCTATTCGAATAGTTTTACTCTGGCCAGAGGCGTACCACTGTACCCACAAGACACAACCTCAACATCATGTCAACCATGCGTCGCGATACTTATCAAGTACCCGAATAGAGATTGTGACATTACCCTCCGCATAACGCAATTCAAAGCAGTGCAACGTTCCTGGATCATAATCACCCCCTTATAAAATAAGGCATGGACTCCCCAGCGACCCCCGTGGGCTTATCTCCGCCACTTCTCAACCCGGTGCCCCACAATGAACCTCACTACACAAAAGGTAAAGTCGTTGCCCACGCTGGCTTGTGGTTGGCACGGTTAATGTTTCACAACCGAAACTCGTGAACCGGTCCTTAACTATCATGAGCACGACCATCCAAACCATGTGCTCACAACCCACCATTATCAAGTTTTAGTTGGCATATTTATTAATCACCCTATCATGATTAACCATCATAATCTACCATTAATCCATGATCAAATAATAGTGAAGCATTAATTATCCCATTCATGTGAGCTAGTGTCTCTAAGCATGGCTAAGCATCCTAATTAATTTAGCTAAAACCATATAATGTTCTAGCTAATCCAATTATCAACCATGTGAGAAAGTATAGGTAATCAAAACAAAGGGGCTTTAGCAAAGACAATAGGTTGTTCCCACCCCGATGATATTCAAAAATAAATGCAGTAGTTGAATACAAACAAATAGATTAAATGGGATCAACATGCTCAAAGGTGTATTTAAGATCTGGGTGACTTGCCTTGAGCTTCGTGAAACACTTCGGAATCTTCCTCCACGTAAACGCTTTCCTCCGGAACGTCGGAAACTAAAGCGAATGAACAAAAATCAATAAAACAGTACAAAAACAAGCACAAACAATACATGTGGATATTTTTAACATGTAGATCTCGATTTTAGACGAATTTAGCAACTTGAACCACTCAAATCCGAGTTACTATGATTTAGTTATGAATTTCCGAAGATTAACAAAAATTTCACCTAAAACAACAGAAACGCCGGCGACGAACCAACAGCGCAGCAGCAGCTAGGGTTGGCGGTGGTGGCGACTTCCGACGACTTTTGGCGGAGATGAGTGGGTGGCCGGGCTTCCTCTCGTTGCTGCGAACCCAACAGTGGTCCTCCCGAGCGACGGCGACGACCGGAATGACGGCAAAGCTCGACTGAAAACTCCTCCCGGCGACAACGGCGCACAAATTGCAGCGGCTAGGGCTCCACGGTCGACGGGAGTTTGGGGCGAAGGCAGTGGCGGATAGAGGAGGTCCAGGGGGTTCCATTTTATAGGGGCAGGGGTGGTGGCTCGGTGCAAGGCAACCGGAATTGGAGAAGGAAAAACTAGGGTTAGGAAGGAAAGAAATGAGTCCGAATCAATCTCCAAATCCGGCGATTTCCAAACAAATTAGATGAAACTTTCTATAGAGAAGAGATAGAGGAGATCAAGGGGATTATTTCCCCTCTATCAATTTAATCAAATCGGGCAAAAATCGGAGAGATTTTGGAAGGGGGCCGCAGCTGTAGCACTCGGTCACGGCTTGGCGGCTGCTCGGCTGGAGGAAGAAGACGATGCCGACAGGTGGGGCCCACCTGGAGGCGCCAAAGAGAGAGAGAGGGAGGGAGGGGCGGCTGGGGGCTGGTGGGCTGGTGGGCTGCAGCCCAGGCCGAAGAGAGGAGGGGAAAAAGGAAAGAAAATGGGCTTTTGGCCCAAAACCTAAAGAGAGAGGCTTAAACCATTTTTCTTTTTATGTGTTGCACGAAATGTAATTCCATTGATTAAAAGAATACTTTCTTCGCTCAAATAAATCCCAGAAAAAATCTAGGAACAATTGAAACAAAGAAGTATTTATTAAAATTATATCTAGCCCCCTTTTATATTGGAATTTATTAACTAAAATTAGATCTTTTCTTCTAGGCTTTTAAAATCATTTCTTCTAATTCCATTTAAACAACAATTTATAATTTAGAGATTTTTAGGGTGCGACAAACCTACCCCCCTTAAACAGAATCTTGTCCACGAGATTCGGAAGAGCTGGCGAAAAGATGTGGATGAGCTGACTTTAATTCATCTTCTCATTCCCAGGTAGCTTCTTCTTCCGAGTGGTTACTCCATTGGACCTTGCAGAAACGAATAACTCGATTCCTGGTTCTTCTCTCATCTGTCTCCAAGATACGAATTGGTTTCTCGATATAGGTCATATCCTCATGGATTTCTATCTGCTCAGGATTAGTTTCTTCAGTGCGTACCCTTAAACACTTTTTCAGCTGCGACACATGGAACACATTATGAACACCTGCCAAAGACTGAGGTAACTCCAACTGATAAGCGACCTCTCCTCTTCTACTGACAATCTTATAAGGTCCGACAAAACGCGGCGCCAATTTCCCTTTGGTGTGAAAACGATGAACTCCCCGAAGAGGCGTGACACGAAGGTACACACGATCCCCTTCCTCGAAACTCAGGTCCCTGCGACGATTGTCAGCATAGCTCTTATGACGAGACTGGGCTATACGCAATCTTTCTTGAATGATCTTTACTTTCTCTTCTGCTTCCCTAAGAATATCAGTTCCGAAAACCTGACGTTCCCCTGTTTGATCCCACAAAAGTGGAGTACGACACTTCCGACCATACAATGCTTCATACGGGGCCATTTGAAGACTAGCTTGGTAACTGTTGTTGTATGAGAACTCTGCGTAAGGCAAATTCTTATCCCAACTTCCACCGAAGTCTAAAACACAAGCTCTCAACATGTCTTCCAAAATCTGATTCACCCTTTCAGTTTGTCCGTCTGTCTGCGGATGATATGTTGTACTGAAATTCAGCTTAGAACCCATCTCTTCCTGAAGTTTCTGCCAGAACTTTGAAGTAAACTGGCTACCTCGATCGGATACTATTTTTTTAGGAACACCATGTAAACACACAATCCTTGCCATATACAATTCCGCCAAACGATTTCCGGAATATGTTGTCCTCACAGGGATGAAATGAGCAACTTTGGTAAGCCTGTCGACTATCACCCAAATAGAATCATGGCTAGACGATGTTCTGGGCAGACCAGTGATGAAGTCCATCCCAATTTCCTCCCACTTCCATTCTGGTATCTTCAAGGGTTGCAGCAAACCTGCGGGTTTCTGATGTTCTGCCTTGACTCGTTGACATACATCACACACAGCTACATACTCTGCTATCTCGTGCTTCATACTTGCCCACCAAAACTTCTCCCTGAGATCTTGGTACATCTTGGTACTACCAGGGTGAATGGAGTATAGAGTGTCGTGAGCTTCTTTCAGGATTGTATCTTTTAATTCTTTGTTGTTAGGGACACAAATTCTTTCACCCAACCACACAGTTCCTTTCTCATCTTGTATGTAACCGATGGCCTTTCCTCTCCTCATATTCTTCTTGATTTCTTGAATATCAGAGTCGTTGATTTGAGCTTCTCTAATTTGATCCATGAGAGTGGGCTTTACTTCTAAAGCTGCAACAAAACCTCTACTGACGATTCCCAAATTCAGTCTTTCAAATTCCTTGCATAACTCCCACGGCAACTGTCGTCCTTCTGTAGCATGGCAATAGCCTTTCCTGCTGAGGGCATCTGCTACAACATTAGCCTTCCCCGGGTGATAATTTATTCCCATGTCATAATCTTTGATCAGTTCCAACCATCTCCGTTGTCGCATATTCAGATCCGGCTGGGTAAAGATATACTTCAAACTCTTGTGATCCGTATACACCTCCGTACGAGTACCAAAGAGGTAGTGGCGCCAAATCTTCAAGGCATGAACCACTGCAGCTAACTCAAGATCATGGGTAGGGTAATTCTTCTCATGGGGACGTAATTGACGAGATGCATAGGCAACCACCTTCCCATCTTGCATCAAAACACAACCTAACCCAAGCTTAGATGCATCACAATACACTTGAAAACCCTTCTTTGGATCAGGCAAGATCAAAATGAGTGCTGATATAAGGCGGTTTTTCAACTCTTGGAAACTCTGCTCACATTCTTCTGACCACTTGAACTTCACGTCCTTCTGAAGCAGACGAGTCATTGGCTTAGCAATCTTAGAAAAATTCTCTATGAACCTCCGGTAGTAGCCTGCAAGACCCAGGAAACTACGAATCTCTGAAACTGTCTTTGGCTGTTTCCAATTAGTTACGGATTCCACATTACTAGGATCAACGGCAACTCCTCCGGCTGAAATGACGTGCCCAAGAAACTTTACTTCAGACAGCCAAAATTCACATTTGCTAAACTTGGCATACAGCTGATGTTCTCGTAGCTTCTCTAGTGCAAGGCGAAGATGTTCTTCATGCTCTTCTCTGGTTCGAGAGTAGATGAGAATGTCATCAATGAAAACCACCACAAACTTATCCAGATATTCCATAAACACCTTATTCATCAGGTTCATGAACAAAGCAGGGGCATTGGTAAGTCCGAAAGACATAACAGTACATTCAAACAACCCATACCGAGTGGTAAAGGCCGTCTTAGGTGTATCTTCCTCTTTGATTCTCAACTGATGATACCCTGATCGAAGGTCGATCTTGGAGAAAACGGTGGCACCTTTAAGCTGGTCAAACAAATCATCAATTCTAGGCAGAGGGTACTTATTCTTGATGGTCACATCATTCAATGCACGATAATCCACACACATCCTCTGAGTATGATCCTTATTTTCCACAAAACTGATCGGAGCTCCCCATGGAGACGAGCTTGGTCTAATGTATCCTTTCTGAAGCATGTCATCTATTTGTCTCTTCACCTCTGCTAATTCATTGGCTGCCATTCTGTAAGGCCTCTTATGAATTGGGGTTGTCCCTGGTACCAGATCTATTCTGAATTCTATATCTCTCTTAGGCGGCATACCAGGTAAATCATCCGGGAACACCTCAGGATAGTCCCGTACTATGGGAATCTCTTGCAAAGTTATTTGGTTCCAGCTCGACCTTAAAGGTTCGGAAGGCAAAGCGTGAACAGTTACAACTTGACCATCACTACTGGTGAGAGTTACCTTTCTATTGGCACAGTCTATCACACCTTTATATCTAGCTAACCAGTCCATCCCTAGGATGACATCAAGGTCTTTGGACTCTAACAAAATAAGGTTGGCCAGAAATGGAACACCTTGAATCTCTATTCTGACAGAAGGGCTACGTTGTGATGGGAGGGCTTGATTACTGGGAGTACTAACCATCAAAGGACGTCTAAGATCTTCTATTTCCATCCCATGATTTCCCGCAAAACTCATAGACAAAAAGGAATGTGTAGCACCAGAATCGAAAAGCACTGTTGCAGGAACTGAGTTAACAGGGAACGTACCCAAAATCACATCTGGAGCACCCTGGGCTTCTGCAGCAGCAACATGGTTGACACGAGCCTTTGGTGCTGGTGCTGTGGAGTTATTCTGCGCAGAAACAATCTTCACACGTCGAGGCTTCGGACACTTGTCGGAATAATGACCTGGTTCGCCACAGTTGAAGCACACTACTGGCTTGTTTCCTTGCTCCCTCCTGACAGGCTGGTGCTGGACTGGGGTTGCGGTAGGACGTGGAGCTTGGTTACGGTTGTTATTGCCAGCATTGTTGTTGTAGAACTGGCGCTGTGGGCGAACAACCGATGAAGATCCTCCCGGCGGTGCTGCCTGAGGTCCCGTAGTAAGACGTGGCCTCTGACTATTCCCTTGCTGAGCCTTAAAGTGAGCAATCCTGCGTTTCTTCTGCTCCATACGGTTGTACTTATCTTCCTAGCGAATGGCCTTATCCACCAACTTCTGGAAATCAGAATAATCCCCAGTCATCAGTGGGTAAGATAGCTCATCATTCAGCCCTTCCAAGAACTTCTCTTGACGCTCTTCATCAGTGCGGACATCCTCTGGAGCATACCGGGCCAAACGATTGAACTCATGCAGATACTCGGTGACGGAACGAGATCCCTGAGTGAGCGCCCTGAACTCCTTCTTCTTGAGAGACACCACTCCTGATGGTACATGAGTCTTCTTGAAAGCAGCAGTAAACTCAAGCCAAGTGATTGGTTCAGCAGTAACTCTGTTGAGACGGAAATGATCCCACCACTCAGAGGCAGGGCCATGAAGCTGATGCGAAGCAAAGGAAAGTTTTTCTTGGTCAGTGCACTGAAGCAGGTCCAACTTCTTTTCTATGGCGTGCAGCCAATCACTAGCCTCAACCGGATTGGTAGTGCTGGAAAAAGTGGGCGGCCTCACACGAAGAAAATCTGCTAACTTGTTCTGGGGAGGAGCATGATTGTTCCCTTGGTTCTGTTGGTTCTGGAGTTGTTGCATCATCATGTTCATAAGTTGAGCTTGTTGAGCAAGGACTTGGGCAAGTGTGGGATTCTCGCCATTGTTGTTGTTGTTAGACCCACTTCCATTGCTGCGAGTGTTCACCATCTGGCAGAGATAAGAGCATAAGGAGGGAAGTAAGGGGGAAAAACCACTTAGGACATGGAACTAATTTCTTCTTGACTTTTATTGATCTGAACTGAGTTGTCATTATTACATATAACTGAAAACTCTCACACCACTTAACTCACCAACTTCCTAACACTCAAAAGCAAGCAAATACATGCCTTTACATCCCACCAACGATGTAAACCACATGCAAAACCCACACACACAACCAAACTTAAGCAAGCAAACTAACACAACGAACTAAGGCAACGACTTAATCTAAACATCTAGGTCTTCCTGGCATCGGAGTTGACTGAAGGCTCGTTCGGCTCCTCCTCGTCGTCTTGAGTAGCACCCCACTCGACCTCTGAATGAGTGCATGCTTGGCCTTCTTCCTCATCATCACTCAAAATGATGACTGGTGGATCCGCTGGGACTGGGACAGCTTCACTTGACACCACACGAACCTTGGGCGCCAGCTGGTAGCGGGGAACAAAAAGGGCTCTCTTCCTTGCAGTAAGACGAACCCTGGCCCTCTGGGGTGGCGCTACTCCCTTCAATTCCGCCAGTTCCTTTTCCAGACGATCAATCTTGTCCTGCAGCTTACATATCTTGCCACGGTTCCGGTCTTCACGAGCTTGAGCAGCCAACACGATGTCAGCGCGAGTCTCATCCATGGCCCAAAGCATCACGACCAAATGTCTTGTGGTAGCATCATTCTCAAGTCCTTCAGGATCAACGTAGCTGGCACGGTCTCTTCCCTGGGGCTGACAGGGATGGTAGCGATACTCCGTGGCGGCCAACTGCTCATCGTAGCGGTCTCGAAGTTCTCCTATGGCAATCCTTGCCACCTCCTGACAAGCGTGAGGATAGCTTGTCCCTCCAGCTTCAAACATCACCGATGGGATATCTTCACGATCACTGTTCAAGGTGACCCTGACGCAACACTTCTCTTCATCACGATCATGGGGAATCTGGGCATACAGAGGGGCACACACGAATCCTATGGCGAAGGACATTGTACGCAGCTCCCGAACAAAACCCTCAAAACCGAACAAGTATTCCGGCTTGAAGAGCGGCATCTAAAGGCAAATGAAAGGAGAGAGTTAAGACATTTATCCAATTAATAGCACAAGTTTTTGGATTAATTTAGATAGAGTTAGAAAATCAAAGCGAAATATAAATAAAGTAAACTAGCCTTGCAGATAAGATGAGAAAGTTGAAACAGGATTATAAACTTTTCACTTTTGAATGACAGATTTTCAAAATAAAAGAAAAGAAAGTTATAAATCTAGCATACTAATTGCAACATAATTAGATAAATAAAAAAAATAATATTCTAAAACTTTTGCTGGTAAATGGGCCATTAGTACAGTAATTTATGTACAGTACTAACAACACAGGAATAAATAAATTTTGAATGAGAACAATTAAAGAGACTATAATCTGCATGTGCCATTAGCTTGGTTTGATTAAAAGAGAAAGAGAGGAGAACAGTCCTATTTTTTTCAATATTTTTAGAGGGCTTCTATGGGTAACCATTTGGCATAACCTAGGGTCAAGGAGGCCCTGATACCAACTTGTCACGCTCGGAATTTCTATCCAAAACTCCAAACGCTTACATGTGTGTAAACCCTCGTCCAGGAATCAGCCGAGGCACACAATAACAAATTGATAATAGAGTACAATATTTATCTAATTAATCGACGAATATAAAGTCATTACAGAGGTAGATAGTTCCTCTCAAACAATAAAGATCTAAGCAGCGGAATATAAAATAAATAGCGCAGGTGACTCCAATCCACAAGCATCTTGACTAGGGCTACGCCTAATCGTCCACACCTTCAGCATCACTGTAGAACTCCTCCTCTGATGAATGATTGCAAGGTGAGTATATGGTATACTCAGCAAGCCACATAACAAATATGCAAGTGCAAGGGATAACAAAGGACGGCATAGTATAGTCTCATTTGCGTAAATGGCATTTAATAAATACTACAGAATTTAGCAAAACAGTAAAGTATTTAATTAAACAATATTAATCCAACGCTATGCAACACACCGTTGCACAGGGCCAACCATTCTGAACAACCATCCCCAGCTGTACAGACCTATCTCCAAACCAGGAATATGCCATTCCAAACCAGGAGCTAAACAAATTATTACCAATTACAGAATCATTTATTATGGTGAGAAGTGTGAGACTAATCACGAAAGACATTGTTAGACTCGCCCATAACCGCGGACACGGCTATTCGAATAGTTTTACTCTGGCCAGAGGCGTACCACTGTACCCACAAGACACAACCTCAACATCATGTCAACCATGCGTCGCGATACTTCGCAAGTACCCGAATAGAGATTGTGACATTACCCTCCGCATAACGCAATTCAAAGCAGTGCACCGTTCCTGGATCATAATCACCCCCTTATAAAATAAGGCATGGACTCCCCAGCGACCCCCGTGGGCTTATCTCCGCCACTTCTCAACCCGGTGCCCCACAATGAACCTCACTACACAAATGGTAAAGTCGTTGCCCACGCTGGCTTGTGGTTGGCACGGTTAATGTTTCACAACCGAAACTCGTGAACCGGTCCTTAACTATCATGAGCACGACCATCCAAACCATGTGCTCACAACCCACCATTATCAAGTTTTAGTTGACATATTTATTAATCACCCTATCATGATTAACCATCATAATCTACCATTAATCCATGATCAAATAATAGTGAAGCATTAATTATCCCATTGATGTGAGCTAGTGTCTCTAAGCATGGCTAAGCATCCTAATTAATTTAGCTAAAACCATATAATGTTCTAGCTAATCCAATTATCAACCATGTGAGAAAGTATAGGTAATCAAAACAAAGGGGCTTTAGCAAAGACAATATGTTGTTCCCACCCCGATGACATTCAAAAATAAATGCAGTAGTTGAATACAAACAAATAGATTAAATGGGATCAACATGCTCAAAGGTGTATTTAGGATCTGGGTGACTTGCCTTGAGCTTCGTGAAACACTTCGGAATCTTCCTCCACGTAAACGCTTTCCTCCGGAACGTTGGAAACTAAAGCGAATGAACAAAAATCAATAAAACAGTACAAAAACAAGCACAAACAGTACATGTGGATATTTTTAACATGTAGATCTCGATTTTAGACGAATTTAGCAACTTGAACCACTCAAATCCGAGTTACTATGATTTAGTTATGAATTTCCGAAGATTAACAAAAATTTCACCTAAAACAACAGAAACGCCGGCGACGAACCAACAGCGCAGCAGCAGCTAGGGTTGGCGGTGGTGGCGACTTCCGATGACTTTTGGCGGAGATGAGTGGGTGGCCGGGCTTCCCCTCGTTGCTGCGAACCCAACGTTGGTCCTCCCGAGCGACGGCGACGACCGGAATGACGGCAAAGCTCGACTGAAAACTCCTCCCGGCGACAACGGCGCACAAATTGCAGTGGCTAGGGCTCCACGGTCGACGGGAGTTTGGGGTGAAGGCAGTGGCGGATAGAGGAGGTCCAGGGGGTTCCATTTTATAGGGGCAGGGGCGGTGGCTCGGTGCAAGGCAACCGGAATCGGAGAAGGAAAAACTAGGGTTAGGAAGGAAAGAAATGAGTCCGAATCAATCTCCAAATCCGGCGATTTCCAAACAAATTAGATGAAACTTTCTATAGAGAAGAGATAGAGGAGATCAAGGGGATTATTTCCCCTCTATCAATTTAATCAAATCGGGCAAAAATCGGAGAGATTTTGGAAGGGGGCCGCAGCTGTAGCACTCGGTCACGGCTTGGCGGCTGCTCGGCTGGAGGAAGAAGACGATGCCGACAGGTGGGGCCCACTTGGAGGCGCCAAAGAGAGAGAGAGAGGGAGGGAGGGGCGGCTGGGGGCTGGTGGGCTGGTGGGCTGCAGCCCAGGCCGAAGAGAGGAGGGGGAAAAAGGAAAGAAAATGGGCTTTTGGCCCAAAACCTAAAGAGAGAGGCTTAAACCATTTTTCTTTTTATGTGTTGCATGTAATGTAATTCCATTGATTAAAAGAATACTTTCTTGCCTCAAATAAATCCCAGAAAAAATCTAGGAACAATTGAAACAAGAGAAGTATTTATTAAAATTTTATCTAGCCCACTTTTATATTGGAATTTATTAACTAAAATTAGATCTTTTGTTCTAGGCTTTTAAAATCATTTCTTCTAATTCCATTTAAACAACAATTTATAATTTAGAGATTTTTAGGGTGTGACAAAATTGCTCCCTCATGACGTCAGCGATCATATCGGCCCAGGGTTGATGAGGTGTTGCTTCACCATACTGCTGTTGTACTGGATCCATCTGGCCGTATTGGATCGGCTGAGATCGTGGTGAGTGAGGCTGATAAAGATTATTGAAGCCAGCCGATATGCCTTGTGGTGGCACGTAAGGAAGTCGTTCTATACTGTATCGCTGGCTTATCGGCTGAGTAATTCCAATCGGCTGTTGTGGAACCGAAGGGATTTGGTAAGATGTGTGAACAGCTGGCGGTTTTGGGTGAAGAATACTCATCAATTGTTCTGGTGTTAGTTGAGTTGATGCTTGCCCCCCAGTGATCGGCTGTGATCTGGTTAGAATTGATGGAATATTTGAACTTGAGAAAGGAGCCGATGAAGCCTGGGTTTGAAGCATTTGTTGATTTCCTTGATTTCCGCCGATCTTTGTCTTCATGGTTCTATATGCTGGGAACGTGCCGTCTGGTAGATAAATAGGTCCTTTAGCCTTTTCCTCAGCTATCGTTCCATCGACTACCGACTTGATCATGTTTGTCAGAGTATTGACAAGTACTCCGGACTGGTTGACTTGGGCATAATGTACAGCCGAATCGATGCGATCTTGCAATGTGTGCAATTCTTCGTTGCTTGATTCGGTTTTTACCTGTTTATCCTTCTCTTGCTCGGATCCAGAAGTACTTGGGTCTTGCTTCACGATCGTCGGTACTTGGATTTTGGTCCTTTGGATGACCGTGCCTTGCCGGGTGACTGTGAACGAGTGCAAATATTGATTTTGGAGTTGGTTCAGCATTTGTTGCAATTCTTCTTTCTGTTCGTCACTCAGTTGTTCGGGTGTAACCGCGACGATGTTCTTCCGCAACTTCAGTGATGTTTGGAGACATGATGACACGAGTCCCATTGGGCGTGCCAAAAGCGTGTTGATGCAAAAAACACACACTGGCCTGAGAGGTTTGCTTTACTCTAGTGCAGGTCCAAAATTAGGGTTTTAGATTCAAGGGCGTGCCAGTTGATTTGATCCTGCAATCAACAAGAAAAACATGCAAAGAATATCAATAAACGATAGACAATCGGCCATAGGGCCGATTTCATATCGTATGTGACTTAGCCGATGCAATAAAACATGAATCGGCTGTAAGGTATAGTCAATGATAAAACTAACCCTAAAACTAGTATATCGGCTGAAAAGATCAACGTTACATGATCAATAAATCAATATTACTTTAGAAATAAGCAATTGGGATAGATCGGACTGAACCGAGACAGTATAAATTGCCCAAGTCTAAAGATAACATGAAACAATGATTATGTAGACTGATGTCATAGCCGATATCTAGGTTCAAGTATGTATCGGCTATAGCTCCGATACAACCTTATGCTAGGATATTCTCTAGTAATAAATATATTAAACTATAATCAATCAGATTGATATCAAGCTTAATATATTTATATTAGATTATATCCTGATATAAGGGGCAGATATAGAATATTAAGCAAAGCATAGCACGATGTAAAACATCTATATCAGGTAAGATCGGCTGAAACCCCGATACTATCCTTATTAACAACCATGAAGCAGGTTAGATACCATGATTCTAAATACGACTTAATAGGTTGGACTGAACCAATGCAGCATTAAGTATAAATAGAAGAATGAGATCTAAAGAATCAAGCCGATGGTTGCCTTTTCGGGATGGTGGATATATTATATAACCTACATTAACAAAGTAATCTAGTTGATATCGATGAAACCCTAGAAAGGATCTAGTCAATATAGGTAGATTGCATTGTCGATCTAAGTTATATAACATATATGATAACTTGGAGAATCACAACAAAAAACTAGAGTGTCAAAAAGATGTAAGCACTAACTCTAATGATGTAACTCGCCATGACAAGAAATACCATTTTGCCGAAGATCAAATGGATGCAACACGACTCGAAAGCACAAACTTGTCGAAAATAAGAAACAAAGGTTTGGCGATGCGCCGAGATTGATTGAACGTGTGTCATTATTATTTACAAGACCTCGGGAATATATTTATACCCGAAATTACAGACATTGTCCATCACGGACACGACTCATATTATCCTAATACAAATCCAACTAACCAACAAATCCCTTAGGCGGACTCTTACCGAGAATATCTATAAGGAAATTACATAAAATATCCTAATTAATAGATACAATTGCCTCCTCAGGACTCTATCCGTGCATGGCAATCCATATGAAGCACGCTAACACAACCTGATGACGTATACCGAGTCACATTACCGAAATCGGCTCAATCGGCAACCCAGTCCGACTCTAACTCTGCCGATCCAGTCCATAGCCGATTCGGACCACAGCCGATTCTCACTCTGCTTTCCGATACGATCTTATCTCTTCAATCCTCTTCGATTCCATCTTGATTTCCGATATTTGAATTACCAAATTTGGTCGTCAACAGGATAGCACCAAATCAGCCTAAAGGAATCCGACTGCTTGAAGACTTCATGAATCACCCCGTTCGGAGCATACTGCTACATCACCATGCCCTTCGGACTGAAGAACGCAGGGGCTACCTATGAACGCATGATCCAACGATGCCTCCGAACACAGCTCGGATGCAATGTGGAGGCTTATGTCGATGACATCGCCATTAAGACGAAGCAAAGGGACAATTTGACAGAAGACTTGCAGGAGACTTTCACCAACATTGGCGCTATCAGGATGAAGCTAAATCCTGAGAAATGCACCTTCGGAGTACCGTCAGGGAAACTGCTTGGCTTGATGGTGTCTCATAGGGCATCGAAGCTAACCTGGAGAAAATTAACGCCATCTTAAATATGGAGTCCCCAAGTTCCCAGAAAGATGTCCAAAAACTTACCGGGTGCATGGCTGCACTCAGTAGGTTTGTTTCAAGGCTTCGAGAGCGAGGGATGCCTTTCTTTAAGTTGCTCAAGAAGAACGACGATTTTCAGTGGACTCTCGAAGCCCAAAAAGCGTTCGAAGATTTCAAAACCTTTCTAACAACTCGGCCGGTGCTAGCTTCACCATTTCCACAGGAGCCGCTGCTACTTCATGTATCAACGACTTCAAAAGTAGTGAGCATGGTCCTGGTCGTCGAGCTTGAGGAAGAAGATCGCACTCAGAAGGTTCAGCGACCAATCTACTCCTTAAGCAAAGTTCATGCCCACTCCAAAACGCGCAATCCCTAGGTACAAAAGTTGTTGTATGGAGTCCTAATCATTGTTAGGAAGCTGGCCCACTATTTCCAGAGCCACCCGGTCACGGTGGTCACATCGTTTCCACTCGGTGATATTCTTCGCAATCGGGAAGTTACAGGGCACATCGCCAAATGGGCCCTAGAGATGATGGCTTTAGACATCACCTTCAAGCCCCGGGTTTATGTAAAGTCACAGGTGTTGGCCGACTTTGTCACCGGGTGGACCGAGTGACAAGAAGAGGTACCTGCAGAGAAGATGGAATACTGGACGATGCACTTCGATGGATCCAAGAGGATTTCAGGAGCTGGGGCAGGAGTTGTCCTGATCTCCCCGATAGGAGAACACTTGAGCTATGTGCTCTGGATTCACTTTTCAGCCTCGCATAATGTTGCTGAGTATGAAGCCCTCCTGCACGGTATGCGGCTTGCTGTGTCCCTAGGAATACGGTACTTGGTCATACGAGGAGATTCTCAACTAGTAGTCAATCAAGTGATGAAAGACTGGTCATGCCTTGACGACTACACATGGCCGCTTACCGATAGGAGGTCCGCAAATTGGAAGATAAATTTGACGGGTTGGAGCTAACTCACGTTCTCCGACAAACAATGAGGCGGCGAACTGACTGGCTAACTTCAGATTCAAAAGGAAAGCAACCCCTTCAGACGTCTTCGTGGAACACCTTTACCAGCCAACCGTTTCAAATAAGTTAACTTCAGAAAAGGAAGCTAGAGAACAAGTTTTACTGCTCAATGTCGATTGGAGGACACCCTTCGTCAACTACTTGAAGCACCAGGAGTTGCCCCCAACAAGAACGAGGCCGAACGAGTTCATCACCGTAGCAAAACTTATGTCCTTGTAGAGGAGGAATTGTATAAGAGAAGTCCCTCTGGTGTGCTGCAAAGATGTGGTTCCCTCGAGGAAGGCCTACAGCTCCTAAAGGATATCCACTCGGGAGTGTGCGGCAACCATGCGGCAGCACGAACACTGGTTGGAAAGGCGTACCGATAGGGTTTCTTCTGGCCCACAGCAGTCGGCGATGCAGAGAACATTGTCCGTACTTGTGAAGGTTGTCAATTTTTTTCTAGACCGACCCACCTGCCAGCTCAAGAATTGCAAACTATCCCCCTTTCTTGGCCTTTTGCGGTCTGGGGTTTGGACATGGTAGGTCCTTTCAAAAGGGCACAAGGCGGATACACAAATCTCTTCGTTGTGGTGGACAAATTTTCCAAGTGGATTGAGGCGAAACCAGTCGCGACTATCACTACGGACAAAGCACGAGATTTTTTCATCAATATCATATATCGCTTTGGTGTAGCTAATAGAATCATTACTGATAATGGAACCCAGTTCACAGGAGGTGTGTTCAAAGATTTTTGCGAAGAGTTTGGCATCAAGATTTGTTATGCTTCAGTAGCGCATCCCATGAGCAACGGCCAAGTCGAGCACGCAAACGGGATGGTACTGCAAGGGATTGAAGCCCAAGTTTTCGACAAGCTGCGTTCGTACGCCGGTCGGTGGACCAAAGAGTTACCTTCAGTTTTGTGGTCATTGCATACCACTCCAAGTCGAGCTACAGGCCAGTCACCTTTCTTTTTGGTATATGGGGCAGAAGCCATGTTGCCAAGTGAAATGGAGTTTGAGTCTCTTCGTGTTCGCAATTTCAATGATGAGCGCCAGGAGCATGACAGGGTAGATGATTTGAACCGACTAAAGGAGGCCCGAGAGGCAGCACTCATCTAGTTGGCTAAATATTTGCAAGGTCTTCAGCGTTACCATAATCGCAATGTCAGATCACGTGCTTTCATAGTTGGGGGCATGGTTCTTCGGAAGATTCAGACGACCAAGGATAGGCACAAATTATCACCATTATGGGAAGGGCCATTCATAATTGCGGAAGTCACTCGGCCGGGAGCCTACCGACTAAAGCACGAAGATGGAACTATCGTAGACAACTCATGGAATATAGAACATCTTCATCATTTTTACACTTAGAGATTTCATTGTAATCCTTCCCTTGTGACTGCCGACTCAAGAATTTCTTCTGAGTAGTCAGTCGGGGATATCAATAATAACGGAGTACGATATCAATTTGTCTATATGATTTGTCATTGACCTTGTTTAAGTTTAGATCTAGTGGATGAGGACTAAAATTTTTTCAATGGCTATGACGAGCTTTAGGCTTGAAGAAGTCAGAGAGAAATTTTAAGAAATTTGAAACTAGATGTACAACTTAAGACATGGCATAAATAGGTCACTGTACAATGAATTGAGTATTTCATGGACACCATACATACAGGAACAAGTGTTTAAGATTGAAAGTTATCTAACACATCAGAAGTAATTTTGTTGGCTAGGTCTTGGGCCTGATTGATCAATTCAATGGCCTCTTCATCGGTGGTACCATTAGCAAAACCATCCCCAGCAGCTTCTATGTCGACTCGAGGATATAAAGACTTAACTATAGCTAAAGCCTAGCTTGCACCCATGGTAGCTGCATCTTTAATGTTTCTGAAGTATTTTGCTGGAGCAGTGCGGTGCCCCTCAAAGATTTGTACAATGTCTTAATGGCTGGATGCTCTCCACCCTCTTCACTCCTTCGGCGAAGACATTGAACTGAGCTTTGGTTTTCAGTTTGTGATCTGCGTTTTTGGAAGTTAAAGTGAATGCCCGAGTAAATACAACGAGGATATTTGCAAGCAAGAGAGATTGAGCTCTACCTTCAAGATCTAACTCGGCTTTGGCTTTGTCAGCTGCTAACTGGGCATTGGATTCTTCAAGTCTTTTTCGCTGAGCGGTCAGGGATTCGATTTTTGTCGCTTGAACTGAAAGAAGTCAGATGAGCTTGCCAGGCTTGCCATGTGCGTGAAAAATATAGGATGATGATTACCTCCAATTGTACCCTGGTGGTCGAAGCTAATGTCCATGATTTGTTTTTCTTGAGCTTGCCTTAACTCGGCCTTGACCTTTTCGAGGGTTTCGAGGTGTGGGACGAGTTTCTCCAGTGCCCAGGTCTTGGCTTCACTTCGAAGATGGATTCTCCGAGGAATGATTTAATTTAGCAAGCAATTGAGGCAGATGACAAAGATAAAGGGAGAAATACTCACGTGGACTAGTTGGGTGGATTCGTTTAAGCTCTTGATCAGCATGTGGAGCTCTTCATCCTCCTTCTGTTTCTTTATCACCACGCTTTGTGAAATGCCATCTCTATCCCTCCACTGAAGTAGTTTGGTTGGTGGAAGAGAGTTTTCAGCCGACTTGATCCTGAGAATTTCTTCTTCTTCCTCACTGATTAAAGGGCCTGATTTGCAAAACTTCAAGCTATTGATACGCAGTGTAAAGATGGGCTTGAAGCACAGTAAGGAATTCACCTGATATGATCTTGTGATGTCTAGAAGGTGGGTCTTGTGCATGATCAGTTGGCTGGCCGACAGGATTTGCCTCTTCGACATTTGGTGGTAGGGAACCGGCTGGTCGTTCTTCGTTGTCCTCTTGGTGATCCCCTGGAGGTGGGTCTTGATCAGCAGCTTTCGGATCTTCTTCGCCCGACTGGTTCTTGAATGGGGGTTTAGCTTTTGGAACTGGCTCAGTTGTTTCCGACTGATTTCCAGTCGGGGGCTCTGATTTTAATTCAGATGAAGTGCTGGTAGGTGGAGCTTCAGCCTTGCCAGTCGGGTCAATGTCTTGCGGTTTCCTGCATTAAGAAATAGAAGAAGATGGTTGTACGAAAGTTCTAACATTCCAGGAAGCAGCAGCTTTCTAGCTGGCGACGAAATAATAAAAGTATGAAAAAAATCAAAGATTGTATAGTACCTAGAAGATCTGCGGAATCTTGGAGCTGGTCGAGTGGTAGGAGATTTGGTTGGAGCCGTTGTAGTGCTAGTCTGCTGTTTGCTTGGTTCGTCATCTTCGGAGTCCCTGGAGACTAGTTTCACCGCTTCATTTTTTGCTTTGCATTGTCATCTTGGGCTACCCGTTTGCTCTTTGCAGTCGGATTGATGGTGGGGCCGCTAGAAGGCTAAGTGTTCTTGAGGAGTGAATATAGGAGATCTGGAAGAGAAGCACAGATTTTCCTGGTGAAGAAATTTTGAGAGAATTATTAGAGCATTTGAGTTGAGGCTAATTATTTAAAGAAAGATCGAGGTCTGCTTATCATCGGAGGTGGGCGCATCAAGCTGCATGGGGGGACTGGGAGCTTGTGCCCGTAGTCGATAGCTATGCTAGATGAGAAGACCTTGTACATACGGCTGCACATGACCTTGTAATCGATGGAGTTTGGGTCTTTGCAGTTTGGGTCAGATTGGCCTTCATACTCGTACACTGGCTTGCTTCTCTCTTTCATTAAAGCCAGTCGGCATTTGATGAAATGCCGAGTGACTTGTTCTCCTTGAAGGCCTTGTTTGATTTCCACCAGGCGAAGAAGTAATTCATTGGCCTGGGTGAGTTCGTCGCCGATTGGAAGATTCTTCCAATGTTCTCAGGGATGGGTGGAAGACCGACGAAATCAGGAAGACATGGGGCTAGGTTGGATATATAAAACCAATTGGAGAGCCAGCCCTTGTTGGATGTTTTGAATGGAAGAGAGAAGTACTTTTGTGTAAGAATTCTGTGCAACTGAAATCCAGATCCGCCAACGACACAGGGATTATTCTTGTCGGGCTGAGGCTTGAGATAAAAGATGCGGCGGAACAACACAAAATGAGGTTGGATGCCAAGGAAGGCTTTGCAAAGGTGGATAAAGTTTGTTAATGTGTGATATGGAGTTTGGAGATTCTGCAAAATGCAAGAAGAGCACGGAAGAAAGAAGAAGTTGAAAGAGCGAAGCCGAAATGAAAGAAAGGGGTGATACCACGATCTCGCCGGTGTCTCGAGTTGGGAAGTCCTCGCCGTAAGAAGGGGGCCACCTAATGATTTCTTTGGGTGGAAGAACGCCATCCTTCACCATTTCTAGAAGGGTTGATTCCTTGATATCGGATCTCGCCCATTGCACGAAGGGGATTTTTCTCTCTCCAGCCATGTATGGGGATGGGGAACCGAAATGATTAAGGAGTTTTCTTGGGAGCAAATGAGGCGGAAAAGCAGATGGAGGTTATCCGATATAGGATCTGATGGAGGTGGTGAAGATTTGGAGTTTGTGAGTGTAAAGTTTTGGAACCCTAGTTGGAGCACTGTGCACATTGGTGAATTTTTTTGAGGAAGACGAAGGGGGCGAGACAGGCAACGGTTACCTTGGTTTCATTAATTGGTAATTGGGCCAAGGATTATTCGATGTTTTCAGCCCATGATACTGGAAGAAGTCTGAGATATATCCATAGGGGCTTAAGCTTTTTTGTGAGCTTTTTTGTGATGAGAAAAAAAGTATATGTCGCCGAAGCTTGATATTTTAAAATTTTTCTACTAGTGTGATTCAACTTTTTAGGAGTGGGGGAAGTGAGTTTTTTGCCATGTAAGTGTGTATTTTTCTTGACCAATATTATGGCTTAGGCTGATTATATATTTTGGTCATTTTCTTGGCAGTTGGTAAATCTTTTATGAGTTTATTAACTCGGATTATACCACATATGCTGTATAATTTTAGATGAGGCGAAGCCATGGGTCTTTTAGGGGCTCGAACACATTTGTTAAAGCAGTGTGTACATGGTGTATACTTGGTACTTTGGAAATTTCTTTATTCAGGGTATACAAGCTTTTTTATAGCTTTTTTTGTTATGTGAATTTCCAAAGATGCGGTGATTTTAGGTTGCATCCATCATATTTTATAAAGCAGTCAGTCTGTGACTTGAGTTTTATTTGCTCGGGGATTTATACTGGATGTGCTATCGGTGTGCTATTTAGGTAGTTTAAAACTATTCGGGTGGTTGATATTATTAACCTTGCCTATATAGTTAGTTTGTTCAACTAATCACATAGTCAGGGGCTATACCTAATTAGGTGCATCTAGTCGATGCACCTAGGTATATTTTTTAAGCTTTTGTACAGCCCTTCAGAGCCTTATGTTTGGTAAAAGCACTCGGGAGACAATGGCAGGGATGATTGAAGCACTCGGTTGTATATATTTTAACTCGGGAAGAAGATTATCTCGTCGACTTGTGAAGATCTTAGGTGCTACTGTGAAGATTATGGATACCACATATATATAGATTAAGATATCGGCTGGTTTATAGGTTATATATAATATATATAAAATATGTATGAAACTAGGACTCGGGATTATGTTGGCTTGTGTATCAAGTTGAGGCCCGTGGTCCTGGTTGGTTAAAGATTGTAAATTAGTTATAAGAGATTTAAATTGTAAGGGGTTAAATCTCTATCCGTAAAAACCGTGCCCTCCGGCTATATAAGGAGGGTGGGGGTGCCATTCACGGGTATGAGTTAGCCTAGATTGAGAAATCAATACACAACTCGGATACTCAAATCCCCGAAACAGGAGTAGGGTATTACTTCTTCGTGAAGGCCTGAACCTGTCTAAATCCTATCTCATAACCCATCCACTTTTTCTTCTTGTTCGCTACCCCCTTTTCATATTGCCGAATTCTAGTTTCGACATGAATCGACACCACCATTTATTATTCCTCGTATTATCGTATACACTATCCAATATCCATCGAGAAGAATGCAACCCCATCATCAGACAACTGCCTGTTAAATTTCAACAGAAAGAAAGTTCACATCTCTGCTTTGCTTTCCAATATGCATAGTGAGTGCCACCCTTAACAGTATCGACCCAAGGATTGATTGAACATATGGAGCACGTTGTACTCTCCGATGGAGGCAACATTGTAAAATGAAAATGAGGTGGAAGATCTGGTACACATACTCATCTGATGGACTCACGACAAGTTTCAGACAGCTCAAGTCAAGTGGCTGAGATTAAGCACATAGCAGTTGCTCCTTTCTGTGGTCATGCAAATAAAAGACGTGAGCACAACACCCCGTTGCCACCCAGGATGCCTATCCGTTAATCACATTACCTGACAAATACATGAGATGGAACTATGGACGTGCATCTCACCGTCATCTCTGAAGCTTGAAAGAATTCCATACTCAGTATCAGGAGCGGAGAACATGTGGATAGAATTAACCAACGTGAATCTTTTATTTTACTTCTGCTTGAGATCATAGGAAAGACGATCTTTTGCCACACAATCTATGTTTCATCGTTTGCCATCAGAAAACTATTTGCCGCTGTGCACAGCTCGAACCCTCACTTCGAGTGGCTCAAGCTCAACTACTTCAGGAATATCGGAGATGCAGCCAGAGCCAGTCATCATTGTCGCGGTCAATCAGACCCAATCCGCATGCTGGGCGGGAGCATTCCCTCGTAGTATATTAACGATCCATCCATCTGCGTCGTTGTCGTCTTCTTCTTCTTCGCCTCCATTCCTCGCAGAACGCGCTAGAGACGCCACACTGCTACTAGCTAGTACCCATCAAATTAATGAGTTTCGATTACAAGATTGAATAAAAAGGAAAAGAGAACAGAGCTGCTGATGCTTTGTCTACAATACAGTACTCAGATCAATTATCTGCTGTCACTATGGTAGTTCCCCAGTGGATCACTCAAGTCTCTGACAGCTATATCACTGATGAAAAATGTATCAATCTGTTGATCAAATTGAGGATTGCAGGGCAGGCTCAACCACCTTAGGGGGCATTATTCGTTAAAAAACAGGATCTATAGTGGCACAGCTACCGACCTTCAGCAGCAACTGAAAGAGCCTTTCCATGCTTCAGCATTAGGAGGGCATTCTGGAGAAAGAGCTAATTATCAGAGAATAAAACTGCTATTCTATTGGCCAGGTATGAAGCAAGACATCACTAAATTCATCAAGGAATGCGCCATCTGTCAGAAAAACAAGGGTGAAAACAAGCTCCTTCCTGGCTTACTCCAACCCTTACCCATCCCTGATTCTGCTTGGTCTCATGTTACCATGGACTTCATTGAAGGGTTGTCAACTTATGTCCATAAAAAAGTGATTTGAGTAAATGTTGATCGTCTCACAAAGTATACTCTTTTCATTGCCTAGAGTCATCCTTTCACAGCTGAACACATCCTGCAGCTATTCAAGAACATCTTTTATAAGTTACATGGCCTTCCTGCAGTTATCATCAGTGATAAAGATCGCATATTCACCAGCCACCTTTGGAAGCGAGTTTTCGAGGATGCAGGAGTGAAGTTACAGTTCAGAACTGCTTATCATCTCAAAACAGATGGCCAAACTGAACGTGCAAATCAATGTCTTGAAACATACCTTCGTTGCTTGACATTCACCAAACCCAAGAAGTGGGCTTCCTTGCTATCCCAGGCTGAGTGGTGGTACAACACAAATTTTCACACGTCCTTGAAAATGTCTGAATCTGAAGATGGGAGATGGAAGATGACGGCAACAGGAAAAGAAAAAAGATGAACGGCTGTGATTCGATGTTACCAGTCCACTAATGAAGATCGTGTGGCTCATGTTTCTTCCAGTAATCACTGTTTATGTAATTTTGTTGCCTTTTCACTTATGTAATCGCGCACGCGCGCCTCGGCGTCTGAACTCACAGTTGTGGCGAACTCTATATAAGCCGAGCTGTTTCCCTTGCGAAGAATATAAATGAAAAGATAAAACCCTAGCTCTACTTTTTGTCTTGCGGCGCCCTTTATTTTCCCAATTTCCTTATCAATTTCTCTTTATTTCTTTCCTGTAGGATTCCGTTAGGTAGACACTTAGCCCAAATTCGCTGAGTTTCTGCGGGATCCAGTTAAGTTTGGCCCTGGCTCCTGACACATCCCCGACAGGTTACCATCGCATCCAGAGCTAGCTGCAACCCATCCATCAGAAGCAAGAAGCTTGGAGACCTAACCAATCGTTTCGATCTGCCTGTTCCTCCTTGCGCTCGCCGCAATAGCGCCGGCGCGTGCGACGATTAGGAGCCGGAGGAATGCGCTAGCCCGATCATCATCGAGGCTGCGTGCCACGGCACCTCCGGGACGCCCCACGCCGTCGCCGACCACTGCGTCACGTCGCTGAACGCCGACCCACGCAGCAACGAGGCCCGCAGCATCCACGGCGCATGCCTAGCCCTATCCAGTAACTTCTTCATTGTTGCCTAATTTAAGCAAACATAGCATATACGCTCAAAGGGCAAGATTAGCTCGTACTATAGATAAGGCTTACGACCTCTATATTTTCTCCTCACCATTGATATTATAGGCAAGCTGTCTCATATAAAAAGCAATCCACCAATTGATCCATGACATACGAGAAACAAACAAAGCTAGCTGCTCCTAAAATCTCGGGTGACCTAATTTGCAAGGAGAAGATGAGCATGAGGGTAGGCTTGGTGGCACTGGTGTTAGTGGGTGTCATGCTGGCGGCGAGCCAGCAAGCCGTCGATGCATCCAGCCCCACCCCAACGATAAGCTTTGAAGGCATTTCCAGGAATCCTGGGGACAGACCCAAGAAAGGTGACCCCATCATGAAAGCGCGTGGTTGCAGAGCTTCTGACAGATGCAATAGCTGACCAACACGTGCACATTACTTCACTTTGTATTTTAAGTTCTTGGTTACTTGCTGGTAACGGCAGCAGCAATGCACTGCATTGCTAATTTCTTTTGCTTCATCAAATGATTTACAATTTAGAAAAGAATATGAATAAAAATGCAATGCTTCTTAGAGTCCATCTGGAGAACTCTATTGTATGTACTCGATCCACTTGCCACTCAAGAAACCGTGTCAGTTTGCATGGAGACATGATTCAAAATGTAACTTTGGCTACTGCTTTCCGTTGCCATATATGTAATATCCAACAATTTTATGATAATGTTTTTCGAGTCAGAATCTCCTGTTATGATGTAATGTGTGAAAGGACATCATGAATTTTGATATCAACTAGAGCGTGCAGCCGGCGCAGGTACATGAGACCGCCTGGAGCCCATCACCAGTTCAGGTGTCCATACCTGTCGAAGGTGCACAGCCATCTATCCACCACCAGCTTGCCTCCCGCCTGATTTTGCCATCGTCGCTGCTCCATACAGTCGCGGCCTGATAAGGATAAAGGAGTTTGTGGGGGAGGCAGGGATGGGCGGTGTCGCTGAGTAAAAGAAGAGCGAGAGGGGGAGGAGGTTGGCGGGAGATCTTTTGGTGCGGCTAGGATTTGGGGGAAGGCAGCGGAGGGCAGTCATATCTGTACCGTACACTCTCAAATGATGGACGGCTGAAAAACGCTGAGGCTGATGAACGAGCGAGAGGTGAGTCGGCCAACGTGTTAGCGCACCGTCGTTGATTGGCCCCTGCCATGATGGGGCAAAGGAGCAGATACCCAAGCACACACCGCTGCAGCGCTACCACACGTACCGTGACGAGCGTGGGAGAAGGGGTGTCAAAAACGCGGGAAACAGCCGCAACCGGGCCCACAGCTACCCAAGCGACATGCGTGGGAAAAAGCCAGGGCGATGTGGATATCTGGGAGGATCAATTCGCCCTCATCTTTAATTTACACTGATTTCAATTAGATTTTTCTTCCAAAATGACACATATTTTGTATAATAAAGTATAGACAATTAATGATGGACGTGAGTACGTGACATAATATATGTTATCCAATATTTAAAATTTATGACCAAATATTACATAATTGTACAGATCTCTCTGTGGAACTTCACATAAAAGATTGTACTGCACTCCTCGCAATAGCCTACACTCCCATACGCGTGTCTCACTTGAGCACCGACATTGCATCTACAATTTACATGCCCTAGTGTGCCTATTCTTTATCCCCATGACACATATGCACCTCCTGCTCCAAGAATCAACATATTGTCTATCCCTCCATTCCAAAATTTCTGGTATGAAAAAAGTATAACAAAATAAACACTAGCACTATTTAGAATACTACGAGTCTCATCAATCTCCTCTCACTAAATGTGCTCTTATCTTGCAAACCAATCCTTCGATGGGCTCTTCCCGAATACGGTATTTTCTTGACAAAACGGTATTGGTAGAGTATGAGGGTCGTTAGTACCAAGGTATACACGAGATTATAGTAAGAAGATGTGGGGACAAGTATTTTTATACTGGTTCAGACACCCCGTTGATAAACTTGATAAGATGTTTGGCTTTGATTTCCCGTGTTGGCTCTGCTTCAACCCACTTAGTGAATTATCGATAATGATGAACGAGAATTTGTAGCTGTGTTGTCCACGAGGGAAAGGTCCAAGAATATCAAGCCCCCAGCTCAAGAACAACTAGGAGAAAGGTATAGTTTGAATGGCTTGTGCTAGTAACTTGCTGTGCTTGCAGTGGAACTGATAAGCTTCACACCGTCGTACCATATCATTGGTGTCTTCTAGGGCTATCTACCAGTGAAACCTCATTGGAAGGCTTTACCTACCAAGGGGCGGTCTCCGGCATGAGATCCGCCGATTCCTTTGTGGATATCGAGTAGGAGCTCCGTGCCGTCTTCACAAGAGACACACTTTAGCATAATTCCGTTTTGGGCTTTTTTTATAGGTCCTTCCCAATCATAAAATAGACCTTCGCCTAACATATGATTTTTTATGCCTCCGTGCCATCTTCCCTTATTTTTTCCAAGACCAAAAATTGTATTAGTGGTATTCACCAATCTGGATATGTCTCAGTTGTAGCAACAACATTGTGGTCAGTAACCCCTGAGCCAACATCAGTGGAGTTGACGGCTTAAACCTCGAGTGTGTTGCTGATGGATGGATTATTTGTCAGAACTTTCAAGAAATGTCCCCGGCTCCAGCGGTTCTCATCTGGAAGCTTGTTGGGCTAGGTTGCCTTCACTAAAGATGTCTTTACATTAGATGTGGTAGGCTTCGAATCCATGGACCTTCGCTCCAACTTTCTAACTTTTGCAAGGTACTTGGTAACTCTAGGGTTAGAGAATTTATAATCTTTGTGCACTTGGTTGGCAACAAATTCTGAGTCCCCTTTCACAAATAGCCATTTGATGCCTCGTGCTAAGAGTGTGCCCCCCAGTTTTGTACACCGGAAACCCCATGTGATTATAATACTATTACCTGGATCAGTAGATGGTACGTACATAGTAAAATTGTATATCACAAATCTGACATCGTTATATAAGTTTTAAAATACATTAATAAGGGTTGCCCGAATGGTACTGACAAGACCAAGCATGGTCAATTACATTACTATGAACCAAAAGAAGTACATGAGGTAGCGGAAGCGAAGGAGCAGCAGTGCATCTTATTCCACAGGTAGTGATTGGTGAACCTAGTTACCTACCCACCGTCTTCGACACCTCTTCATCAGCATAACACACGTACGGTTCGCCCCCAACTTGTTCTTCGAAAAGATTTAATTAAGCAATGGTGTGTAACAACCGTACTTAGCAAGCGACCACTACAAAATGCATTTAGTGCACACAGGGGTTCAACTATGACTTTGTTTATTTGCATAAAGCTGGATTTCACAATTCATTAAGCAAACCTATGACTTAGAATTTTTAAATAAAAATAACGTTAAGTTGAAGTCGTTGTATATCAATGAGGGTGCATCCACCGTCCCCAAGCCTCGCTTGGTTCAGTTTACCCTCGCATCAGTTTTTTGGACAGGTTTACCCATGCACCCAACACATGACACTTGTCTTGGCCAGGTTTTTTGGTCACCCTAGCATTGCGGCACCCTCTCCAAATACTATGGATCCCCACTGCTGTAACATCCTGATCTTCAAAAAAAAAGAGAAAGTCACCACCGCCGTGCCGGCCGCTCTCGCGCCTCGCACCGCGCCCGCGCCTTGGGCCTTGCGCGCTTCTCGCGCTCCGCGTACGCGTCGACACCGTCCCGACGCCGCTGCCCCGCCTACCGCCTCGCACCGCACCGCCAGTCGCGTCGCCGCTGCCGCCCCATGCGTGTTGCCGTCGCCGCCTGTCACGTCGCTGCGATGCGCCCGCCTCGAGCCCCACGCCACCGCGCGCATCCCATCCGCCTCGGCGTCGGCCACCTCACCCTCCCCCGACCCTATAAAACCCCTCCCCTTCCCTCCTTCTCCCCGCTCCACCCCCACTCCATCCCCTCCCTTCTCCGCCGACCACCACCGCGCCACTCGTCGCGGCCGCTGTGCACCCGCCGTCGTCGTGCGCCCGCGCCGCCGCTGGTGAGCCCCCTTCCCCCTCCCCCGCCTGCGCCACTAGGGCCGGCTCGGTCGAGAGAGAGGAGAGGTAGAAGGAGTGGAGCCAGGAGGAGCCGGGAGGAAGAAGGAGAAGGAGAGGGGAAGGAGGAAGAAGAAGAGAAGGAGAAGAAAAAAAAAGAAAAGAAAAGAGAGAAAAAGAAAAAGAAGAGAGAGGTGACATGTGGGACCCACATGTTAGTCCTTAGCGTTTGGGATAAAAATAAATTACTTATGAACAGTAACTAGCATAACTTATTCGTTTTAACTCGGATTAGAGCGAAATTTGCAACTAAATTCACCTAAAATCGAGACCTAGCTATTGGTACCACTTTTGCAATCTATTTTGTATTGCATGAATTTTAGGTGATTTTGTTTGAATTCTAATCGAATTCAAATCAAATCTTTCGCTTGTAACTTTAGATACCGAGGGAGTTATTGAGCTGAATGATGATCCGGGTCAATAAGACTATGAGCAAGGCAAGTCATCACTAATCTGTGAGCATGTTGAACCTATTGCGAACTGATTTTTATTTAAAATAAAGCTTGCATGCTATATGGATATATGTGAATACCCTATCTTGCTATATGCTATGCCTTAAATATTGATTATCCATGCAATCTTTGTAATCCATGATATCGTGTGTCTTTATTCAATACTTGACAAATGCTTAGCCATGCTACTCTAGAATCATGCATATTCATATTTATCAAAATACTTTATACTCGGGCAACTACCTTCGGGAAGGTAGTTGAGATGCGGCATGTGGAGACATGAGCGCCACATTGCCATGCCATTGATGACATGATTTGTGAAAGGAAAAATAAAGCTAAATAATTGTTTTCGATTGGGGCGGCTGGAGGACTTGGGTGGTGTTCGGTAAAAGCTAGTGTCGTCCCTGGTCAGTTAAGGACCGACCATGAAGCTAAGCATGAAACAACCCCCGTACAACCGTACTTCTCGAATGGGTATAGACCAAGCAGAGTAAATTGCTGAGCGGAGGTAGTATCCATGCATAGTGGATTTTATGAAGTGTGTGAGAGGCGGGGGCCTACGGTGGGGATAGCCACCGGTAGGACCGCCACGTGTAAACCTAAACTTAATTATAAATTAATGCATGCGTGAGTCTTCCCTCTCCGGGAGCGCCAGAACTCCTCTCACTGCTAGAAACTTGTGACGCCTATAGTGCATGAGGATGTAGGTTTATGGAGCGGGTACTGCCAATGTGAGGTTATTGAAAAACTTTGCCGTGATGTGTCTCATGTGTTGGGGCGAGGCTCATGTGTTGGGCATGTCGCGGAGTGCGGGTAAAGTGTACATCCACTGCAGTGTGAGTGAATCAAATCTATTCGAATAGCCGTGCTCGCGGTTAAGTTTATAATTAATTTTATGTTTACACTTGGTGGTCCTACCGGTGGCGACCCCACCATAGGCCCCCACCTCTCACACACTTCATGAAACGCACTATGCAAGGATACTACCTCCGCTCGGCTATTTACTCCGCTAGGTCTATACCCATTCGAGAAGTACGGTTATACGAGGGTTGATTCATGCTTAACTTCATGGCTCGGTCCTTAACTGACCAGGGACGGCACTAGCCTTTACCGGACACCACCCAAGTCATCCAGCCACCCCAGTCGAAAACATTTGTTTAGTTTAATTTTTGTTTCGCAAATCATCTCATCAATATCATAGCAATGTGGCGCTGATGTCTCCAAATGCCCTGTGTCAATTACCTTCCGTAAGGTAATTGCCCAAGCATATAGCATTTAATAAATATGCGGATGCATGAATCTGAATTAGCATTACTAAGCATTTGTCATAAGTGACAAGGGACTTATACGAAATTATGGGTACAAGGAAATATAATGAGATAAGCAATAAACAAAGGCATGGCTTAGTAACAAGTAGCATATTCATCATTGCATGCAACTTTATTTGTAAATAAAATAATTTCGTAAATGGGATCAACATGCTCAAGGAAGAGGTGATGACTTGCCAACTTAGGATAATCCTTACTCTTGATATAATTGTCGATCAACCTTCACCTCTAGGAAGTTGCACACGTTGCCTCACGACTAACCGATACACAAATTCTATAATACGTGAGAAAGACCAATATTCAACCAACAATCAAACATGCGCAAACAAATATAAATGTTGGAGTCATACCTAGGGTTGCTCATACTACTTGTGCTTCTATCTAAATACAATGGTCATAATATAAACGTCGGATCAATGAACCATTTCGGTGAAGTATTTTGATTACCTTATCAATAGAGCCATTATTTTAATTATGGATAGGTTTTACCCGACATTATATTATAAAAGGTTAATAATTATCAATGCTCTATAGGTTAGATTTGTGAGGTTGTTAATATTAGATGCGCAGATTATCTTATTACATAATTTTACAATGAAGAATCCTAATTCACAATTGTGTTACTATTATATGAGGTCAAGATTTATAACCAGTATTTACCTAACATTCATGATTTGTCACATAATCCTTAGTCTAGTATACTGAATAAGTCAGGTTACTATTCTACAGTATGGGTAAAATGGGGTGTATTGTACCAGTTAAATAGACGTATTACATATGTGAGTCCAAGGAATGTGTTAGTGGGGAAATCATTTATTGAACAATGTGCGAATCACAACAAGCTATACAATACAAGTGATCTAAGTGGATTTGATGAGTTGGTACTGTTTAATAACTTAAGGGTTGATTACCAACCTAAACATATAGTATGGCATAGGGAACGTAGTTAATTAACTTCGTGTAGGTGATTTAGTCAAGCTAACCCTGATATTATATCTCGTAAACAAACCATGGTTTTATCCATGAGTATCCCTATTTTAGTTTCAATACTGATAGGGTTAGACTTCATGTAAATAATTTATGTCATGGATGAAACCTGGACGTATATTAATAAATGGCACTAGTATTTCTTTATGCTTCAACAAATTTGAAAAAATGCGTATAATTAGTTTACATGGGTTTTACGGTGATAAAGCATGTTAGAAACAATCATCCTCGGACCTACTCTACTGTACAATATTAATTTTATTTATTAGCACATTTTTAAGTTAACCATTATTCATCACTTTGATATTACTTATTTTATAAATATAAATATATTTTATTAAATAGTGAATTATATACCATTGGAAAGCTTATGAATTTAAACGAATTTAGGTTCAAGTTTCACTCGAGTCGGAGCTAAAATGAATAAGTTACGCTCGTTAAAAAATTCAAATTCGAATTAATTCGAGAAATTATGAAAATGTACTGTTCATAATTGATTTATTTTGAATCCGAAATATTATCTACAACTCCCGTGGCTGACAGGTGGGACCCACCTCCCCTTTCTTCTTCCCTCTCTGCTTCTTCTCTTTTCTCTCTTCTTCTCTCTCTTCTTTCTCCTCACCTCTCTGCTTCTTCTTCTCTCCCCCGGCCAAGCGGCTCCCAGCGACGCAGCGGCGAATGGAGAAGAGGCGGGTGTGGCGGTGGACAGGCGCGGTGACGGACGGGCGGGGCGGCGGGTGCACGGCGCGACGATGGCGTGAAAATGGGGAGGGGAGAAAGAGCATGTGGGGATCTTTTTATAGGGGGTGGCGGAAGGTGGCCGGCACGCGGCGCGGGCAGGCGTGGGGCGCGAGGGTGATGGACGGGACGTGCGCGTGGCACGCGTGCGCGGAGCAGATGGCGACGGTGTGGTGCTTGGAGAGGGTGCGCGGAGAAGGGATGCGATGCGGCGTGGCAGGGGGGCACGGGGCGAGAGGCGCGCGAGTGGGGCGACCGCGACGCAGGCGCAGTGCGACGGTGATGGCTGGTGACGCGACGCATGGTGCACGGTGAGTGCAGGGGCAATGACGACGTGGGCGGCGCTGGCAGCAGCGATGGGATGGCAGCCAGGCACACATCGAGCACGTGGTGTGTAGTGAATAGTGCTAGCCTATTATTTGTGATTTTGATTGATTTTTCAACCTAGAAAATGGATTATCTCCACATATGTTGTCACACAAAATCTAAGTTTCTCAAATGGGAATCTTTATTCAGATTTAATATTGCCCACATTTTAATCTTTAATATATATTTTTATAATTTTTCTATTTTCCCCTTTTAGGGTTTTAGTCGATTTAAAAATTGAGAGAAAATGCAATTCAAGTTTGTATTTTCTCCTAAGCATTTGAGTGACAATTTTAAGTATCCAAATGTGATTTTGCTCGAAATTTATAATGACCAATATTAAAATTTACAATAGGTTTTATAATTTCCTACGTTTTGGGGTTTTAGGGTTTAGAAAGGAATTTAAATAGGAAAAGGAGGAGAGTTTAATCCGTAAATTTTCTAGGCAACCAGTTTTCATATTTAATGTCCAAAAGTCTAAATTTTACCTAAAAGTCGTGATGGAACCAATATATTTTCATTGCATTATTCAAATGAGGTTAAATCCCAAAATTAATCTAGATAATTTGGAGGCTCTTTATATTTCTAAAACTAATCAAAATATTCTAAGGTGACCTTTGTTAATGTAATAGCACATTGGTTGACTTACTTGTATAGCAATGTATTTTACACGAACTGCCAAAATCTATTTATTCCATGGAAGTAATTTGAGACATGGTGTAACATTGATCTAATTATTTAATTAAACACACATATAGACCTATTTCATGTATAAAGCTCAATTTTTTTACATGACCTATTTATATGAGTGAATTTTATGCCATGAGAGGCTTGATAAAGCATTTTAAATATTAATTTTAATATTCTAGTGGAACGCTCCTTTATTTAATGGATCATTATAGTGGTGACCAATATTTCATGTATAATTATATTTCATGGCGCACCGCCGAAAGGGCTATCATTTCATGTGATACCTTTCAAATGACCATCATCTCATGTGGTGAGTTTTGAAGTTAATCTGGGTATTCTCATGAGATCAGACTATTAACATGGTTCAGTTGTTTAATATTTGATCAGCAATTTATACTATAGATGCTTAATATTTAACTTGTACTTTATTTGGCTTTGCTTTCTCCTGCATAAATATTTGTTGGGTTAATAACAAATAATGTATTCTGGTAAATTGTATTTATTATTTAGATGTGCATCTTTAATTTGATTTTCCATTGTGGTAATTTACGGTTGGCCAAGCAATAACAACCATAATAACCAGCATGATGCAAAAGTTTTAAAAAGTTCGAAATTTTAGTGATTTTTATTATTATTACGAATTTTCAGTATGTTACACAAACTCAACCAGATGTCGGCGATGATGCTTCGAAGGACCCGTATGCTTACTAATAGGAGGATGCTGATGATGATGGTGCTTAGTAGGTCTTAGTTACGATCGTTGCCTGTGGCAATGGCGATGCCGCCGCCTTAAATCCGTTGCCTTATCTCATTCTGCTTTTGGGTGTATTTCGGACCATTTGGTCCCTTGTCCTAAGATTATTCCTTTGGGCTTATTGATGTAATAATTCGCACTGAACACATATGTATGCACACTTGGTATTTCAACTATGAATTCGTGTTTACCAGACTACTTGATCCAGGGAAATGGTACAGTTTACAGGAATGATTCCTGTTACAAAAACAGGGGTCGACAGAGTTGGTATCAGAGCTATACGACTGTAGGAAAAAAGACCAAATGGTGCCCCACCCCACTGTAGTTGGCCAAGGGAGAAATTCCCAGTTAAGATTACTTTTAAAAGTAAAAACATTATGTTCATAAAATTAAATGTGTTTCTCACCTTACTCTTGTCTACTTTCTCTATAAAATGAGTTTTACTTTTTACTTGACTTTAATTTTGTTCTGAAAAATAGATGTCCGATTGAGGTTCCCCGTGCAAACGGGTATGTCTTACAGCTGCACCGCATGATGAGATGCCTGAGATACCCGAGGTTTCCTATCTACCGGGTGAAGAGGATAGGAGTTGGATGGGAGGCTGGTGCAGTGGTAGAGTCACGCGTCGCTTCAGAGCCAGACTTCCACTTGAGGACATGTTACCGTCACGACTCCTCTGAGGCTGCGATGCAGGACGTCGTTTCCTCGACTTTGCTCCGTCCACCGAGCAGAGTAGACGAGTACTAAGTTCGCTCACCACCCGTACCGGGAGGAGGGTAACTCCGTCTGCACAGTTCAGGACACCCCTTGCTGCTACAACCCTATGGTGACTCGACTGTCCTGGTGGGTCGAAGCAGTAGACAACTGCTATGAGGATGCACTACTAGAGATCGACGAGCAATAGAGACGTCTGAGCGAGTTGGAGATTGAGGTCACCGATCTCACCGTGCACCAGCTGGAGCTTGAGGAGGAGTATCAGGCTTGGGGGAGCGAGATCGACTCGCTGAAGGCTCAGCTCCAGGTCCACAGTGAGCAGTACGAGCAGCTCTCAGATCAGTGCAACGCCCATGGCGAGGTGATGGCCTCATATGAGGAGCAGTTGAGGCGGAGCCAACACCAGGTCAGCCAACTTGAGGAGCAGCTTCGTGCCACTTCGATTGCTACTGCAGGCGCCTCCACTACCAGAGCAGCAGTGCACGACCGCTACTTCGTCCTCACTCCGCCGTACCGGCCAGTGTTCCACGCCCTACTGGAGGAGGTTGATATGTGGGGCACTGAGTCGGGACCCTACCTGGTGGATCCTATTGCACCACAGCCGATAGCGATGGAGGCTGTGCACACTGCACTGATCCCAGTTCCTTCACCTGAGCCAGGTTCCAGTGTGGACTCCGATCCAGGTCGACTCTGGAGTAGAGGACGAGATCGAGCCAGAGGAGATAGAGCCAGACATCACCGACCCTTCAGAGGATGATGCTCCTACCTACCGCATCACCTCCGCAGGATGTCCTCGCACCCTCAGCACTACCCGCAGGCGTACACGACCCCCGGGCAAGAAGCCCAAGCCAGCCACGGAGGCTACCACTTCTGAGCCGTGGGAACTCATGTTTGCACCCGCTAGCGACTACCCACTCCCTGCACCAGGTTCCTGTGGATGGCTGGACGACTAGACAGGAGGTCTACCGCAGCTTCACTCTCGCCTTGGATGGTTTTTGGACAGCGAGACACACCCCCCTTTATGTAGTTGACGAGTAGGATGGCATTAGTTCGGTGTTAGCTTTTGGATTGTACTCTATTTGGACTGCGTATATGTGCAGTCGATTGCATTATGGTTTATGTAACATTTGTGAAAACTTCTGCTATTTTTATGACATTATTAATGTAGTGTTATAAATGAGTTTATTCCACCATGCTTGCCGTACAAAGATCACATCAAACAAACCCAACAAATTGGATAAACTATAAGGCTCGTTAGGTATTGGGGTACCTACCCACATGTTCTACGTAGATGGCTAGCAAATGTCAGGCATCGACTAACAATGTGGAACCCCCAGAACCCAATTTAACCACCCTGGCCGGAGTTATGGCTGCACAAATTCAACTCCTCCAGGCCATTGCCAATAACCAAGGAGGTCGTGGTGGCTCAAGCTTTGGAGAATTCATGAGTACAAAGCCACCCACTTTTGCTACAGCGGATGAACCTATGGAGGCGGAAGATTGGCTACGCATCATAGAGAGGAAACTGACCCTTGTTCGAGTGCGCGAAGCTGACAAAGTGATCTTCGTGGTAAACCAACTGGAAGGACCAGCAGGTGACTGGTGGGATACGTACAAGGAAGCTCGTGAAGAGGATGCCGGAGAACCTACCTGGGAAGAGTTCACCACCGCCTTTCGTGATAACTTCGTGCCTGCAGCCGTAATGCGCATGAAGAAGAACGAGTTCAGAAGGCTACGCCAGAGGAATACAACGGTACAGGAATACTTGAATTGGTTCACCCAACTGGCCCGTTACGCAACCGGGGACCTTGCTGACGAAGAAGAAAAGATTGACAAATTCATCGAGGGATTGAATGACGAGTTGCATGGACCCATGATTGGACAGGACCATGATAACTTCCAGAGCCTAATCAACAAGGTCGTTAGGTTGTAGAACGAGCAAGAGATTGTGGAGCATAACCGTAAGAGCAGGCTTGCCATGAACCACGCACCTCAAGTGGCGTCCCAGCGACCCAAGGGAGCTACTTCGTCAGGATGGAAGCCCACAGTTGTGATGACCAACCATCCCACCACGCCTGGCAACTTCAGTAGGCCGGATTTGACCCAGACCCGCACACCCACGCTAACCCAGGCCACTCCTGGAACAATGAAGAGTGGGAACTGCTTCAACTGCGGAGAACACGGACACTTTGCCAACAACTACCCGCGTCCACGCAAAACTCCTATCCGTACTGGAGCCAATGCAATGGTTGTCCACAGAACTACTACCCTACAGCTGGGCGAGGTTTATTCAGGACGCCGCAGACCAACAAGACCGCTACCGGATTTGGACACGGACAAGTGAAACACATGCGAGCTGAAGAGGCCCAGGGAGACCAGGGCGTACTAATGGGTATGTTCTCTATCAATTCTACCCCTGTTAAAGTTCTGTTCGATTCGGGTGCATCGCATTCATTCATATCTTTGAAAGCAAGTCAACAAACAACTTAACCCTGGTAGGACTAAGGAAACTAATGCTAGTACACTCACCTAGGGGTGAGATAACAGTAAGCCATACTTGTATCGATGTGCCTATCCATCTTAGGGATATGGTGTTTCCCTCAAACCTCATGGTCTTGATACCCCAAACCCTTGATGTCATATTCGGCATGGATTTGTTAGCAAAGAACAAAGGAGTCATCGATTGTGGCCATAGAGAGGTCACCCTAACCACACCCTGGGGATCAGTAATGAGAGCAACAAAGGATCAGTACCCTAAGTTTTTTAAACGCGCTGGAGGTGTATTTACCATGCTTCCTATGTGTGGAATGCCTGTGGTTCAGAACTTTCCTGATGTATTTCCGGAAGAACTACCTAGGATGCCACCAGACCGAGATGTAGAGTTTGTCATTGACCTAATGCTTGGTACTGCCCCCATATCCAAGAGACCTTATAGAATGCCAGCAAACGAGTTGGAAGAACTCAAGAAACATATTAGGGAGTTACAGGAGAAAGGTTTTGTACACCCCAGTTCATCTTCTTGGGGAGCCCCAGTGCTGTTTGTCAAAAAGAAGGATGGCACTATGAGAATATGCGTAGATTTCCGCTCATTGAATGAAGTGACCATCAAGAATAAGTACCCACTACCTCGGATTGATGACCTTTTCGATGAACTCAAGGGAGCTAGGTTATTCTCTAAGATTGACCTTAGATCTGGATACCATCAATTGAAGATTAGGATCGGAGATATCCCTAAAACCGCATTCTCGATGTGCTACGAATTGTATGAGTTCACAGTAATGTCCTTCGGATTGACCAACGCCCCGGCATATTTCATGAATCTCATGAACAAGGTGTTCATGGAGTACTTGGACATATTTGTGGTAGTATTCATTGATGATATTCTTATCTACTCTAAAGATCAGGAAGAACATGTGGAACATTTGCGCCTAGTGCTAGAAAAGCTTCGAGAGCATCAACTTTATGCGAAGTTTAGCAAATGTGAGTTCTGGTTAAAGGAAATTGCCTTTCTCGGCCATGTAATCTCAGCCGGAGGAGTAGCAGTGGACCCTGCTAAGGTCGAGGCTATTACGGAATGGAAAGCGCCCAAGTCGGTAACTGAAATCCGGAGTTTTCTAGGATTAGCCGGATACTACCGAAGGTTTATTGAAGGGTTTTCTAAAATAGCCAGGCCCATGACTCAACTACTGAAGAAGGAAAAGGAGCTCGCATGGTCAGAACAGTGCTAGGAAAGCTTTGAGCACCTCAAGGTATCATTGACCTCTACACCTATTCTAGTCCTTCCCGACAACCGGATAGATTTTGTCGTATATTGTGATGTGTCCAGGCTAGACTGGGAGGTGTATTAATGCAAGACAGAAAGGTTGTGGCATATGCCTCACGATAGCTGCTACCTCATGAGGAAAATTACCCTACCCACGATTTTGAGTTGGCAGTAGTCCATGTATTAAAGATGTGGAGACATTATCTGATTGGGAATCACTGCGACATCTACGCCGACCATAAGAGCCTGAAGTATATCTTCACTCAGCCGATCTCAACCTAAGGCAAAGGCGGTGGTTAGAATTGAGCAAGGATTACAATCTGGAGATCCATTATCACCCCGGAAAGGCAAATGTCGTGGCTGACACCCTGAGTCGCAAAAACCATTACAACCATTTGAGACTTGAAAGTATGGCCGCTGAGCTGCAGGAAGAGATGGCCCGACTCAACCTACATTTAGTCTCTTGTGGTGAAATGAACACCCTAGAGATTCAGCCTCTTTTGAGGAGCAGATGGAGGAGGCTCAGAAGGATAATGAAGAGATTCGAGAAGTAAAGGAGCGCATGGCCGTAGGACGTGCAAAAGAATTCTCGATCAATGAGAAAGGGATTTTATGGTATAAGAAGAGGATTTGTGTTCCGGAACAAGGCGGTCTCAGAGGATTAATTCTTAAGGAAGCTCTTGAGTTTGCCTATTCACTGCACCCTGGGTACGAAGATGTACCAAGACTTAAAGGGAGAATATTGGTGGCCCAACATGAAGCGGGATGTAGCTGAATACGTAGCACTTTGCGACGTATGCCAGACGGTAAAAATCGAGCATCAACGACCAGTAGGCTTGCTGCAACCCCTTAGGATTCCAGAATGGAAATGGGATGAGATAGGTATGGATTTTATTATGGGATTGCCCAAGACCGCTACTGGGTATGACTCCATCAGGGTGACCGTGGACCGACTCACCAAAATTGCAAGATTTTTTCCTGTCAAAACAAATTGCAGTGGTGCCAAACTAGCGGAGCTATACATGTCCAGAATTGTATGTCTCCACGGCGTACCTAAGAGGATTATATCCGATCGTGGCACACAATTTACATCGCATTTCTGGAATAAAGTACACGAGGCACTCGGAAGTTACCTCGCTTTTAGCACAGCATATCATCCACAAACCGATGGCCAGACCAAAAGAACAAATCAAGATTTGGAAGACATGCTGAGGCCTTGTGCATTGGACTTCACTAAGGATTGGGAGAAATGCCTACCTTACGCTGAGTTTTCCTATAACAACAGTTACCAAGCTAGTTTGAAGATGTCACCGAATGAAGCATTTTTGGTCGACGGTGTCGGACTCCATTAATGTGGTCTGAGACTGAACGTGCCGTGTTTGGACCGGATATAATCAAATAAACCGAAGAAAAGGTTCGTCTGATCCGTGACCGCCTGAAGGAGGCACAGTCTCGACAAAAGAGTTATGCGGACACTCGGAGAAGAGATTTGGAGTTTAACGTAGGAGATTACGTATATCTGAAGGTCTCTCCACTGAGAGGTACCAAAAGGTTTAAAGTCAAAGGAAAACTTGCTTCAATATACGTGGGACTGTTTCCAATAACTATCAGATGTGGAGAAGTGGCCTACCAAATAGAGCTACCAGAAAATATATCCAATGTACGCCCGATGTTTCACGTGTCACAGCTGAAGAAGAGCAAGCTCCATTGGAGATTGTCCACATTGGTAGTGATCTTACTTATCGTGAGCATCCGGCGAAGATACTCGACGAAGCAGAAAAGAGGACACGAACCAAGACATGACGCACGTACAAAGTACAGTGGAGCAATCACACCGAATGGGAGGCCACATGGGAGAGCGAGGAGTTCTTAAAGACTTAGTGCCCGCACCTGTTCGACAACCGATAAGAAACATCGGGACGAGATTTATTTAAGGGGGTAGGTTCGTAACATCCTGATCTTTAAAATAAAAAGAGAGAAGGTCGCTACTGCCATGCCGACCATCACCGTCGCCGAACGCGCTCAGGTCTCGCGCCGCGCCCATGCCTTGGGCCCCGTGCGTGCCTCGCGCCCAGCGTGCGCGTCACCGCCATCCCGTCGCCGCTGCCACACCTGCCGTCTAGCATCGCGCGCCGCCTCGTGCCACACCGTCCGTCACGTCGCCGCATGCGCCGCCGTCGCCCGTTGTGTCGCCGTGCCGCGCCCGTGTCACACCCGAAGTTTTCCCCCTTTTCCGTAGTTTCTAAATCATCCGCAAATGGTCTATAGAAAATACTTTGTTTAACCAGGAGGAAACCCTAAATTAACAATGTGCAAAATAATCGGAATTGTCAGAGAGAATTTTTTTCGAATTCTCTTTGCTTCAAATCGTTAACAGGACTTTCAACAGAATATTCAGAGCAGAGGAGGTAATAATGCTAATTTAAAATGTCAGTTTTTGAATTAGTAATTCCTTTCTTGCCCTCCTTTGGTTGTGAACCATTCCCGGTTCACTCTCCCTGTTCGCGGTTCGTTGTATCCACCGACCCCTTTTGCCGCCGTGGTTTCGTTTTGTATGATGAGCCAAGTCCTACTCCTATTCCGGTTCAGTTTCTTTTTCCTTTCCCGAAAAGGCACCGCATTTGTTTCCCCCACCTTTCCTTTTTAGGTTTCCCTTCCTCTCGTATTCTTTTCCCCCCTATACGAAGCGCCACCTTCCCTCTCTCTGTCGTGCGGCACCCCCTCCCCTAGGTCAGCCTACCTAAAATCTAGCCCCTCCCCCTATTTAAGCAGCCTTACCCCTCTTTTCTTTTTGTTTTTCCCTGCCCCTAGCCCTAGCTGCCACCTGCGCCCTAGCCGCCGCTGCCCTCGCTCGCTGCCACCACTAGCCGCCGCCCCTTGTCACCGTCGTCTACTCCGGTGAGCTCTCCCCTTACCCGTGGTGTTCACCGGTGTAGTTTACCCCTAGAGTTCCATCTAATCTATCCGCGCCGCCGCTGCCGTGTCGGCCCTTCCGTGCGGTGCCGTGCCGCTGTCGCTGCCCTTGCACCACACACCGTCGCTGCCCCGTCTGCCGGCTGCCGCGGTGCTATTTTGCCGCAGCCAAGCCGCTGCCGCCGCTTTGTCGCACACGGTAGCTGTGCTGCTGACCAGTTACCGTGTCGCTGCCGCTTTGCCATGTCGGTTGCCATGCCGTTAGCCGCCTAAAACCCTAGCTACCTAGCAGCCGCCTAGCCGTTGTCAGTTTACCGACCTCGCTAGCGCCGCAGCTAGCCATAGCCGCATCCGTGCCCTCGCCGTGGTGCGTATGTATTCACTAGCCGCTCGTTGCTTACGCTCGCACGTAGTGTGGTGTAGTGTCATGTCAGTTTGGTCGTACCAAATTGTTCTAAAACCCTAGGGCCATTCTGAGCCGCCAGTTCTGTTCGCCGGTTCGGTTGACCATTTGCGTGGTCCCGTGCCACGGTAGGTAGACTCGTCGAGTCGCTGACCCGTGAGGATCATTAACCAGAGTTTGTTTGCCGTTAACCTTGTCCGTTCGCGGGCGTTAAAACATATCCATTAATTAAGGTTTTTCGGTTAATAGTAATTACATAGTTCATATTTTAAAATCCATATCTTAATTAACCGAGCTCCATTTTAATCCATTCAAGTTTCTGTGGATTCATTAAAATGTCTAGAATTCATTAAAATTGGTTTGTTTTGCTGTTTCAGTAGACTTATTGCTTGTATTTCTTGTGTGCTTTGTTTGTCATATAGAATCCGGCAGTTCCGACGCTCCGGAGTATTTTGAAGTGGTCGCTGAAGTTCCGTCAGTTCAAGAGCAAGGCAAGTCATGCTTATTCACTTGAACATATTGTACCTAAATTGCGAAGGTCTTATTTTTCTCTTAATATCGGATTGTTTTATAATGCCATCTATGGGCTTAATTACCCGTTGTACTCAGTTGTATTTTCTAAATACCTTGTTCCTTTGATAGCTTGGGAAGTAATTTGAGTAGTGGCTAGGTTAGAACATGCTTAGCCCTGCTTAGAAATATTAGCACACTATTGGGATGACTAATGTACCACTATTATTTAATGATGGATATTTAATGGTAGCTCATGATGGTTAATCGTAAATGACCAATTATTTGGTCCAACTAAAACCTGATTAATGGTAGGTTGTGAACACATGGTTTTGATGGTCGTACTGATGATGATTAAGGACCGGTTCATGGGAAACCCTGGAAGAATTATCGTACTTTCCACAAGCCAGCATGGGCAATGGCTGGGCTTGTAGTGTGGCTTTTTCCTAGCCGGCATATCCAGGCAAGGGTGAGCGTGATGGAGTTGGGGCGGCGGGGGTTTACTCGTTGATCAGCTATCAGATTCATCTAGGCATGAGAGGGGGCTGCCTGCCTTGGTTTAAAGGTAGGGTGAAACCTGTGGTGTGGTGCGCTTGGTTAGGAAGGGTTGTGCGAAGGGTCCTGTCACAGTCTCTTTCCGTAGTACCATGGTGATATGCTAGCACGCGGTAACGTGTCGTGGGGCTATGTCTTGTGGGTACAGTTGTACATCTCTGATCAGAGTAAAACTATTCGAATAGCCGTGCCCGCGGTTATGGGCTATCAACCGGATTCACCGTGATTAGTCATATCTCTAATAACTTGATCTAATGGAACTGGTGTAGCTCAGGTGGTGGTTTGGGCCTATCGTAACGTGGTGCAGCGTTGGGCAGTGGTGATTTAATCTTGCTTAATTAACTCAATTATTTTACCGCATTCAACTATTGTTTTTAAATGCTTATTTTAGGCAATTCAACTCTTTAGCCTCCTTTGGAATTACTTGCATCATTTTTCCCATTCCGGTATGACTTGTTGAGTACAGTGGGTAGTACTTAGTCTTGCTTTTTCATTTCCCCACATCAGAATTGGAGCATGTGTCAGATGATGGTTACTAAGAGGATTAGGTTTGTTGCTGCCGTCAAGGATGCCTGTGGATTGGAGTCGCCGCGCTACGAGCGTCTAGTAATTTGGAATAGCTTGTTTATCTTTCCCGCTGTATTTTTGTAAGATATTTTTATGGTGTTTGTAAGACGTGGATCCGTATGTCAACTTTATCGTTTGTGTACCCTGGCCGGTCCTGGACAGGGGCTTAATGCACGTTCTGCTTGGGATTGGGGTTTTCGAATCTCTGGGTGTGACAAGTTGGAATCAGAGCCAGGTTGATGGTAGGACAAGCCACCTGGAAACCCTAAGAGCCCTCTGAACTCTTCCATGTGCATTTGCCCTTCAATTGGAGTTGTTTCGGGAAAATTCGGGATTTTTGTTCGTTGGGTTTACGGGAAAATGTGGGTCTTTTATTCGATGGGATTTCCTTGACTAAAGCTAGTCGGAAGTTTTAGAAATTCTGGGGTAGTAATTTCAGAATTCGTTTAGAATCGACTTGGAAAGTGGTTGGGAAAAATTTGGTGGGAAAATGTATTAGGTCCTAGCTAAGGCAAGTGGGATGCAAAACCTATTTACTTCGGTTCTTAATATTATTACTATTTACAATAATATTATTACTATAATATTTTCCCATCATTTTCAGTATGGTAATGGCGTGTATTTGATTCAGGAAAAATGTTCCATGCACAAAAGTCTTCTTCTACTCGTTTGTTTCCTTGAGTCCTTTGATTGATTTCTTTAATTTGGGTTTGAGCATGCATTGATTCCCACCCCTTGCCTTGTGTAGATGGCAGATTTTCCCCCAACGCACCGTGGTGAGGATATGGACGGTTGCATGGTAGAGCTTGTTGCATGACTTTAGTAGTGGGGTACCCTGAAGCACCGGAGTACACTACGATCGAGCCTCTCAGTTGCGAGTTTTCGCACAGAGTCCACTTAGAGGTCCATGGCTTTGTGGGCACCAGTCTGCTCAATATGGTGCTTCAGGCTTCTGGAGGCACCGTCATGCACGGTTGTCAGGAGGCCATTTAAAGGATGATGACCAGGATCAGCGACAGACACTCCTACATCTTCTGCGCCATTGCGTACCGCTACCATCCTCGTCGTTCTGCCAACAGCGATGTCAGCACCTTTCGCCCGACGACTGCGGAGAATGACACTACCTTTGGACGGATGTGCACGGTGATGAAGGGATTGGACAAGATGCACGCCGACCTCCATAAGGCGTCCAAGGCCCTCAACGACCAGAAGTTGATCAAGATAGCCCGCTTGGAGGACGAGATCGCCCGTCTTAAGGCCGAGAATGCTAGTCTGCAGGAGCGTCCAGCGCCAAGTGGCCTCAGGATTCGCACTACGCCCCGGAAGACGTCTCCAGCTCCCGAGCCGCTTCCCCTCTTCCACCCTTTTTCACCAGCACCAGCTCCAGCACCAGCTTCGCCGCCCTCACCAGTCGCGTCGCTAGCAAGCACCAGCGTTCACCATCACCTTCATCCCGGCGTCTGCGTACCAGGGTCCAGCCAGTGGAAGTGGTGGTTGGTTGCGTTCCTCACCCAGCGGTAGCAACGGCAGTGGTTCTAGCTCAGAGCCAACTAGCGGCGACACCATCATGGCCGACTCCAGGAGCCGTTCAGAGGAGCCAGGAGACGAGCAGGAGCCCAGCTATGACTCCACCGACTGCAGGAGCTGTTCCGAGCATTAGGCTCGCTACCCTTAGCTTTATCGTTTACTGCAGGAGCCGTTCCTTGCTAGTTTCTATGTGTTAGGTATGATGCTTGTGGGTTAGTCGATGGTCGATATCATGTACCTATGGTATGGCTATCTTAATAAGGATTCTGCTTGCTGTTTTGAAGTGTTTTAAATCAGATCAGAACAACTACAGTTTAATTCTAATATAATAAAGCTTAGTTTCTGAGCAGTCTGTTTTTTTCCTTTTCCATCTCTTTGTGCTGGTCCTTTCCCTCCAGATGGTCAACACTAGGATAAGTAGTAACACCCGCGGCAACGAAGACCCGTCTACTGGAGCACAAGCCAACGGAGCAAACAACAACGGTCCCCCACCTCCACCACCTGAGAATCCCACTATCGCTCAGGTGTTGGCCAGCCAGACCCAGATGATGACAGCAATGACGCAACAGCAGCACCAGCAGATGCAACAACAGATGATGCAGCAGATGCAGCAACAGGCGTAGCAGCAGCAGCAAGCTCAACAGAACCAGCAGTTTGGTCCTCCACACCAATCCAAGCTACCGAAGTTCCTTCGTGTTCGGCCGCCCACTTTCTCAAGCACCACTAACCCTATGGAGGCAACTGACTGGCTCCATGCCATTGAGAAGAAACTCAACTTACTACAATGCAACAATCAAGAGAAGGTCGCTTTCGCTACCCACCAACTGTAGGGTCCCGCTTCAGCTTGGTGGGATAATTATTTGGTCACTCGTCCACCCGGGACAGAAGTCACATGGGCGGAGTTCTGTCGCAGCTTCAGGAAGGCCCACATTCCCGATGGCATCGTGGCACAGAAGAAGAGGGAATTCAGAGTACTCCACAAGGGCAATCGGACGGTAACGGAGTATCTCCATGAGTTTAATCGTCTCGTGCATTACGCCCCGAGGACGTTCGCACTGATGCAGAAAGGCAGGAAAGGTTTCTCTCCGGCCTGGATGATGAATTGACAAACCAGCTAATCTCGGGAGATTATGCTGACTTCGAGAAACTGGTCGATAAGGCAATCCATCAGGAGGACCAACGCAACAAGATGGACCGAGTGAGGAAGGTAGCTCAACTCAGAACGCACCAGGGGAGTCAACAGAAACCCTGGTTCATCACCAGACAGTAGGGTGGACCTTCCACCATGATTGCCCGCCAACACCGGCCCTACCACCCTGGCAACTTCAACACCAACAACACGAGAAATCGCAACAACAATGGTGGGTAGCCCAACCGCAACCCAGCTCCACGCCCACCGATGTCACCAGCTCAGCCAGCTCAACCAGCTCAACCCAAGGAGTTTGGTGGAAAGCCATTGGTCTGCTACAACTACAACGAGCCCGTTCACTTCGCCGACAAGTGCCCTAAGCCAAGGCGTGCTAGACCCAAGTTCGTCCAGGCCCGTGTCAACCATGCGTTCGCAAAGGAGGCGCAAACTGCACTGGAAGTTGTACTGGGTACGTTTCCTATCAACTCAATTCCTGCCACCGTACTTTTTGATTATGGTGCTACGCATTCGTTTTTGTCGAAGTGTTTTGCCGGGGAACATGGGTTGTCAGTAATGGAACTTAGAACGTCCATAGAAATGGGTCCATAGAAATGGGTTCTCCTAGGAATGAGATTGTCACAGCTCACTACTGCCCCTCTGTGACAATAGAAATCCAAAGTTCAAAATTTCTAGCCAATCTCATCCTTCTTGAATCCAAAGACCTATACGTCATCCTTGGAATGAATTGGTTAACAAGGCACGAGGGAGTGATTGATTGCGCAAGCCACACCATCACCCTAGTTAATGGTAAAGGAGAAGTGGTGACATTCCAGTCGCCGACTCCCCAGAAGCGGAGAGTGTGTTTGAATCAGGTCGAAGGGGTGGAACAGACCGCAGTAGTAGGCAAAAACCTTTAGAAGTTGGAGGATATTCCCATAGTCCGTGAGTACCCTGAGGTCTTCCCAGATGACCTAACCACAATGCCACCGAAGAGAGAAATCGAATTTTGGATTGACCTAGTACCGGGAACCGCCCCGATATACAAGAGGCCCTATAGGTTGGCAGCCAATGAATTGGCAGGAGTCAAGAAGCAAGTCGACGATGAAACAATACATCAGCCCGAGCACGTCACCTTGGGGTGCTCCAGTGATCTTCGTAGAGAAAAAAGATAAGACCAAGAGGATGTGCGTCGACTATCACGCCCTCAACGATGTGACCATCAAGAACAAATATCCGCTACCCCGGATTGATGATCTGTTTGATCAGTTGAAAGGAGCAACAGTATTCTCCAAGATAGACCTGCGATTAGGCTATCACCAGTTGAGGATCAAAGCGGAGAACATACCAAAGATGGCATTCATCACTCGATATGTATTGTTTGAGTGTACCATCATGTCTTTCGGACTTACCAATGCACCGGCCTTTTTCATGAACCTGATGAACAAGGTGTTCATGGAGTTTTTGGACAAGTTCATTGTGGTATTCATCGATGACGTACTTGTCTACTCCAAGTCCGAGGAGGAGCACAAGCAACACCTCCGTCTGGTACTCGAGAAGTTGAAGGAGCACCAGCTGTATGCCAAGTTCATTAAGTGTGATTTTTGGCTCAAAGAGGTACAGTTCCTAGGCCACATCATCACCGCTCAAGGAGTGGCTGTAGACCCATCAAATGTGGAGTCGGTTACCAAGTGGTCCCCACCGAGTACAGTCCCGCAAATCAGGAGTTTTCTGGGACTCGCGAGGTACTACCGCCGGTTCATTGAGAATTTCTCCAAGATTACCAAGCCAATGACACAGTTGCTAAGGAAGGATGAAAATTTTAAGTGGTCAGCAGAATGCAATAGATGTTTTGAGGAGCTTAAGAGGAAATTGGTGTCTGCACCAGTTTTAAATTTGCCTAACCAGACAAAGGATTTCCAGGTGTACTGTGATGCATCTCGGCAAGGGTTGGGATCTGTCTTGATGCAAGACGGCAGGATGGTCGCATACGCTTCACGTCAACTACGTCCACACGAGCGCAACTACCCCACTCATGACTTGGAATTAGCAGCAGTGGTTCACGCTTTGAAAATTTGGCTGCACTACCTCATTGGTAACCGTTGTGAAGTCTATACAGACCACAAGAGTTTGAAGTATATTTTCACTCAGCTCGATTTTAACCTCCGACAGCGCCGATGGTTGGAGTTGATCAAGGATTTTGATTTGGGAATACATTATCACCCCGGTAAGGCCAATGTGGTGGCCGATGCTTTGAGCAGGAAAAGCTACTGCAACGCTGTACAGAGGGAATGTGTGGCAGGCTGCAGCGAGAGTTCGAACCACTAACCTGAGTATTGTAGAACACGGATTCGTGGCTACTCTTGAGGCACAGCCCACGCTCATGGAGCAAGTTCGAGCAGCCCAGGTCAATGAGCCCGAGATAGCTGAACTCAAGAAGAATATGAGAGTCGGCAAAGCACGGGACTTCACTGAATACGAACATGGGACAATCTGGATGGGAGAGAGAATATGCGTTCCGGAGAAAAAGGATCTAAAAGGCCTAATACTTACAGAAGCTCATCAGACCCAATACTCAATTCACCCTGGCAGTACCAAGATGTATTAAGACCCAATACTCAATTCACCCTGGTGGGTTAGCATGAGAAGGGAAATTGCCGAATACGTCGTGCTCTGCGACGTATGTCAGCGAGTGAAGGTGCAGCATCAGATACTAGCAGGGTTACTACAACCTCTACAGATTCCGGAATGGAAATGGGAAGAGATTAGGATAGATTTTATCACGGGTTTGCCAAGAACAACAATGGGGCATGACTCCTTTTGGGTGATCGTGCACCGACTCACCAAGGTCGCTCACTTCATCCCAGTACACACCACCTACTTAGGAAAAAAATTGGCAGAGCTCTATTTGGCAAGGATAGTGAGTTTGCATGGGGTACCTAAGAATATTGTGTCCGACCGAGGGAGCCAGTTTACTTCCAGATTTTGAAAAAAACTACAAGAAGAGTTGGAAACTCGTCTGAACTTCAGTACCGCTTACCACCCTCAACCTGATGGTCAAACCGAGCGAGTCAACCAGATCTTGGAAGACATGCTGAGAGCTTGCACACTGGATTTTGGTGGGGCTTGGGACAGAAGCCTGCCGTACGCCGAGTTCTCCTACAACAACAGTTACCAGGCCAGCTTGCAGATGGCGCCTTTTGAAGCATTGTATGGCCGGAAGTGCCGCACCATGCTCTTTTGGGACCAGACCGGGGAACGTCAGTTGTTTGGGACTGAAGTTCTAAACGATGCAAAGGAAAAAGTTAGAACCATTCGGGAAAGGCTGAGTTTCGCACAGTCTCGGCAGAAGAGCTTCACAGACAACCGTCGAAGGGAGCTCATCTTTTACGTTGGGGACCATGTGTACCTTCGGGTCATGCCACTTCGTGGTGTGCACCATTTCCAAACCAAGGGAAAGCTTGCACCACGTTTTGTGGGGCCATACAAAATTTTGGAACGCCGAGGTTAAGTCGCCTACCGGCTTGAACTCCCCTCCAACATGCTCGGCATTCATGATGTTTTCCACGTATTCTCAATTAAAGAAATGTCTGAGGGTATGAGAGGAACAGGCAAGTTCGGAACAGATTGAAATCCAAGAGGACTTAACTTATGTGGAAAAGCCAACCCGCATCCTCGAGGCCAGCGAAAGATGGACATGGAGTAAGGTAACTTGATTTATCCTAGTCTAATGGAGCCATCACTCAGAGGAAGAAGCCACTTGGGAAAGAGAAGACGAGTTGAAAGCCGCCCATCCGCTCCTCTTCACCGAATCTTGGGGTCGAGATTCCGTTTAAGGGGGTAGGTTTGTCACACCCGGAGTTTTCCCCCTGTTCCGTAGTTTCTAAATCGTCCGCAAATGGTCTATAGAAAATACTTTGTTCAACCAGGAGCAAACCCTAAATTAACAATGTGCGTAGTAATCAGAATTGTCAGGGAGAATCTTTTTTCGAATTCTCTTTGCTTCAAATCGTTAACAGAACTTTCAGCAGAATATTCAGAGCAGAGAAAGTAATAGTGCTAATTTAAAATGTCAAGTTTTGAATTAGTAATTCCTTTCTTCCCCTCCTTTAGTCGTGATCCGTTCCCGGTTCACTCTCCCTGTTCGCGGTTTGTTGTATCCGCCGACCCCTATTGCCGCCGCTATTTCGTTTTGAATGACGAGCCAAGTCCTACTCCTATTTCGGTTCAGTGTCTTTTTCCTTTCCCGAAAAGGCACCACATTTGTTTCCCCGACCTTTCCTTTTTAGGTTTCCCTTCCTCTTGTATTCTTTTCCCCCTCTGCCGAGCGCCACCTCCCCTCTCTCTGCCGTGCACCACCCCCTCCCCTGGGTCGGCCCACCTAAAATCCTGCCCCTCCCCCTATATAAGCCCCCTTACCCCCTCTTTTCTTTTTGTTTTTCCCTGCCCCTAGCCCTAGCCGCCACCTGCGCCCTAGCTGCCACCTGCACCCTAGCCGCTGCTGCCATCGCTCGCCGCCACCACTAGCCACCGCCCCTCATCACCGTCATCTTCTCCGGTGAGCTCTTCCCTTCTCCGTGGTGTTCACCGGTATAGTTTTGTAACGCCCTAAAATGTGAAATTTCGAAAACCTTTAAATTGAATTACATCATGCCGCGTTTAATTGCCCGTATACGGAAATCTTTATTTGCTGAGTTTAGATTTATCCAAATCTATTTAAGTGCAAACCCTAAAACGGAAAGTCAACTAAATGAACAATTAAGAAAAATAAATTAAAATAAAGTTTTGGACAAAATTGTAGTAAAGAAAACATTTTATATAAAGGTCATCCATTCACTTGGGAAGTATAAATTTAAATGGAAAATGTTATATATATAAATATAAAATTATCTACACCTATGCATCTAAATATATATATACAAATGTATATATTGTGTATGAACATAAAGTTTGGTGACATGAAATGTTAGGCCATTCTTTAGGTTATGGTGATATAAATTCAAATGAGTATTTTACATACATATAAATATATATATATAGTGGCATAAATATAAATCCTAGGCATAAATATATATAGACATACATATATATGTGTGTACATAATGTATATAAAATAAATTATGAAAACATGGAAATTTGGAGTAAAATCGTTAGGAACACTAAAAATATTGAGCAACATTCATTTAGGTAAAATTATGAATTTTTGGATAAATTATAAATCAAAAATCACTCAAAATTGTCAAAAATCGGGATCGGCACTATTCATTGCCCGCCACCTGTTCGACCTAGTCCCTACCCACCGGTAGCCGCCACCACCGATTGCCACTGTCGCCGTGCGCCACGCTGTCACCGTCACCAGCCGCCTCGCGCCTCGCGCCCCGTGCCGCCCCGCGCCATCCCCTCCCCCTGCCAGGTCGCGCGCGTCACATCTCCGCTTCCCGCCTTCCCGCCCCGCGCCACCGCGCGTCAAGTCGCCGCTGCACGCCGCGCGCCGTCACCATCCGCCGCGTCGCGTCGTCGTACCGCCGTAGCCAACTCGCACCCCGCGCGCCACGCACGACCCGTCAGCCACGCCACGCCGACCACATCCTTGCCCCTATAAAGACCCCCAAACCTTCCGTCCTTCCCTGCCCACCCCCACTCCCTCTCCCCCTTTTCTCCACCCAAGTCACTGTCGCGCCACGCTCGGAGCTCACCACCGTCGCGCCTCGGGCATGCCGTCGCGCCGCCGACCGCCGCTGGCCTCGGGTAAGCACCGCCCCCCTTGTCGTCCGAGCACCGCCGCCTAGGCTCCGTAGAGAATGGAGTCGGGAGGAGGTAGAAGAAAGAGAGAAGGAAGAAGAAAGAGAAAAGGAAGAAGATGGCCGAGAGAGAAGAGGGAGCTGGAAGAGAGAGAAAAGAAAACGAGAGAAAATAAAAGGAGAGAAAAGAAAAGAGAGAGGAGAGAAAAAGAAAAATAAGAAAGGAAAGAAAAAGGAAGAGAAGAAAAAGGAGAAAAATGAAAATAAAATATAGGAAAGAAAATTTAGGAGATTAGCAAGGGAAAGATTTAGTATATATCTCTACTAGTCAGCGAATTCATCGTAGAACATTTTTTTAGGACTTCTAGAAAATAAACCGTGATTATTTAATAACTGGCGATTCATGCGTTTAATTGGTTATTTCTTTTGCGGATATTTTCCTAGCTTTTTATCTAGATATTTATTTATCGAGTTAAATATATATGCATATCAATCGGAAGCTTAATCGTCGGTCTTTTATAAAACTTCTACAAAATAAATAGCGGCTATATGTTATTTATTTAGATATCTATTTAGTTGGTTAGTTAGTTAGTTTTTACCCATTAATCAGGCTATCCACTTAGTTATTCGTTGCGATTATTTAGTCACTTATTTATCGATTAAGGTTAATTATTATGAATTGGGATCTAATTTATTCGAAATCGCGTAAATTAAATGAGTTAATACTTTAATCGGCTAACACAAATATTTTAGGACTAATGGATTAAAGTCGGAATTGAACTATTTCATAAAATAATGGAATCAATACCGAAACTCGACGCTCCCGCTCGATCTTTTCTTTAATCGGATTTTATTGGATTTTAAATTAATTCCAACCAAATTCAAATCAATTTCTTTCGCACGTAGTTATAGACCCTGATGGAGTTGTGAGTCCGACTGAGGATCAAGACCCGCAGGGCTTCGAGCAAGGCAATTCATCACCATTCCTTAAACATGTTGATCCGAAGTTGCGAAATTATTTTGTTCACAAATAAAGTTGCATGCAATGATGAATATCGTACTTGTTATTATGCCATGCCATATTCCCTTGTAACCATGTTTACGTATGAGTCCCTAGTCAATTATGACAAATGCTTAGAAATGCTATTCTAGAATCATGCATACTCATATTTATCAAAATGTTATATGCTTGGGAAATTACCTTTGGGAAGGTAATTGAGATGCGGCATGTGGAGACATGAGCGCCACATAGGCATGACATTGATGACATGATTTGTGAAAGGAGAAATAAAACTAAACAACTGTTTTCAACTGGGGCAGACGGTGGATTTGGGTGGTATCTGGAAAAGGCTAGTACCGTCCCCGGTCAGTTAAGGACCAAGCCATGGAGTTAAGCATGAAACGACCCCCGTAAAACCGTACTTCTCGAATGGGTATAGACCTAGCGGATTAGATAGCTGAGCGGAGGTAGTATCCTTGCATAGATGATTCACCCCCGTGAGTGAGGCAGGTACGCTACGGTGGGGCAGCCTTGAGGTAGGGCCGCGAGGCGTGCTCCTACATCGGTGTTGCCATTGGTAGGAGTGCCACGTGTGTGAGAGTGAGAACCTAAATTTAAACTATAAGTTTAACGTGCGTGTGAGACTTCCCTTCCCTGGAGCACCAGAACTCGTCTTACTGCTAGAAACATATATGCCTACAGTGCATTATATGCCTACAGTGCATGAGGATGAAAGTTCATGGAGCGGGTTTGCCAATGCAAGGTTATCGAAAGGCTTTGTCGTGATGCGTCTCATGTGTTGGGGCGAGGCTCATGTGTTGGGTAATCGCGGAGTGTGGGTAAAGTGTACACCCACTGCAGTGTGAGTAAACCAAATCTATTCGAATAGCCGTGCTCGCGGTTATTGAGCACCGGGACATGTATTACACTTGGCTAGACTCTAAATTCTTAACTTGTGTGGGATGGGATGATGCATGATGAATTTATGCTGATGGAGCCACTTCCTGAGAGGAGGGAAGGTGGATGTCCTCAGAAAACCATGATGACCCAATGACGGGAAGCTATCCTTGGGATCACAATGGATGGTGGATAGAACCGTCGTTGTTTAATTTGAACTTTGGTATTAAAACTTGATCAGTCTATGCTAGGTCTTAGGTTTGTTAAAAGAATTGCAAAACTAGCTTTATGCAAAAGAACCTATGCCTTGCCTTGGATAAACCTTGTCATATGCATTGTTACTGTGGTGACTTGCTGAGTACGGTTGGTACAAACCCTTGTAATTATACACTCAATCAGAAGCCGAAGATAACAACGCGGAGGATCCATACGCCTAGTATGAGGGGGACGCTGAAGACGAGGGTGCCCACTAGGTCTAGTTACGGTCGTTGCTTGTGGCAATGGCAATGCCGCTGCCTTCATTCCGCTGCTTACCTATATTCTATTTTTGAAGTGTGTTCCGGACCGTTTGGTCCTCTGTTCTAAGACTATGTCTTCGGGCCTATTATGTAATAATTCGTACTCGACGCATGTGTATGCGCTTTTGGTAATTCAACTATGTAATCGTGTGTGCCAGACTACTTGATCCAGGGAAATGGAATAGAAAACACGAGTGATTCCTGTTCAAAAACAGGGGTCCTTACAAAGTTTGTATGAGAGCCATACGACTGTAGGAAATACCAAATGGTGCCCCACCCCAATGTAGATGGCCAAGGGAGAAATTCCCAGCTAGAAATACTTTCATAAAACTCTACTTTGATAAAACCGAACATGCTTTTTACCTTATCCTTACCTACTTTCTTTATAAAATAAGTTTTACTTTCACTGATTGTAAGTTTTCTTAAAAATAGATGGCAGATTCGAATGCATCATGGGAGATGGACATACCACGTTCAGAGGGATATGTTATGGAGTTGCACAATATGGTGAGGTGTCTGAGATACCCAAGGATCCCTATCTACCTAGTGAGGCAGTGTGGACTAGCGTGGGAGGCTAGAGTTGTGGTTCAGTCCCGAGTCCCTTCAGAGGCAGACTATCGGTTCAGGACACGCTATCATCGCGATTGACCCGAGACCGTGATGCAGGACACCGCTCGGGAGGCTTTTCTCCGACTCAGCTCGATCCACCGATCTGAGTTGGTGACTATTGAGTTTGCTCATCACCTGTACTGGGAGGAGGGCAACTCCGTTTGCACTATCCAGGACACACCATGCTGCTACAACCTGATGGTGACCCAATTGTCCTGATGGGCAGAGGCTATTGACGACTGCTATGAGTTAGCTCTGTTGGAGATCGACGAGCAGCATAGGCATCTGGTAGGATTGGAGACCGAGGTGACCGGACTCACAGTGCAGCAGCTACAACTTGAGGACGAGCACCAGGCCTGGGGCAGTGAGATAGACTCACTGAAGGCACAACTCCAGGACCATGGCGACCAGTTCCAGCATTTATCAGACCAGTACAACGAGCGCCGCGGGATGATGGATACACTCGAGGAGCAGCTGAGAGAGAACCAGGAGGATGTCAGCCAGCTTGCGGAGCAGCTTCGAGCCGCCATAGTCAATACCACTGGAGCTTCCACTTCTGCAGCCGTTGGGCATGACCGCTACTTTTTCCTTACTCCACTGTACCCGCCGGCGTTTCACACTCTGTTGGAGGAGGTCAATATGCTAGCCCCTGAATCAGGACCCTACCAGGTGGACCTGACAGTGACACAACCGCCAGCTACAGAGCTGACCCCTATTCCTTCACCACAGCCAGGTTCATAATTGCATGGAAATAAGAAATATCTACCGTTACTGCAGATGCAACGATCATATATCGGTCTTGCTTGGTCTAAGTGAACTTTTAGGTTCGTGGATTCTCAACCCAAGAAATTTACAGGGTCCAATAATATCAGATTAGGAAGAACTTAAAAGCGTAGAAACTAATGTGCAGATATACCTAATGAGGAGTAATGCAGATATAGTACTAGGTGCAGACACCCTAATGAGTAGCAAGTTCTTGATCGATGATAATCTCTGTCCAACGCTCCGAAAGCATTCCGATTTACACTGGCAGTGATCTCCCTGCAAAGACAGCAATAATAAGGATTCTTTGATTTCCTCGTATCTCTATCCCAACTACTTAAAAAATTGAAAACGTTTCCGTCGTCTGTAAAAAACAAAAAAGGTGAAAAAAACATAAACACAAAAAGAAAAAGAAAGTCCGATTCAATTTGACGCTTAATGGGAGTCCGCATCAAATTTGGACCCAGATCCTAAAGAAAACACTACTATTCATCAACAACAAACGACAACACGAGAACATCACAAGCACAAAAACACCGACGCCGGAAGGGGAGGGTGCCGCCATCACCGCCGTACCACCAGCACCGTCGCAGGGACGCCGGGTCGCTGACAGCTCCCCTCCCGATGGATCCGGTGGAGGGGAGGGCGCCGCCGCCGCTGGGACACTAGGCCACCACCGCCTTCCCTTCCCTCCCGCTGGATCCGGGATGTAGCTGCCTCCCCTCCCACTGGATCTGGCGAAGGAGAGGGCACCAGCCCTGACCGCTGCCTCCTCTCCCACCGAAAGGGACGACGCCGTCACCTGCCGCTGCCCGCCACTGTGGAAGGGGCAGGGGGAGCAACGCCGCCGCCGATGGGGTGGAGGAGGGGGAGCGGCACCACCGCCGGTGGGGGAGGGAGAAGGGGAGCGGCGTTGCCGCGATGGAGGGGAGAGGCGCCGCCCGGGTGGGGTTGGGGAGGGGGAGCGGCACTGCCGCCGGTGGGATAGGGGGAAGGGGAGCGGCGCCGCCGCAGTGGAGGGGGAGAGCCGCCGGCACTATTGTTTTGAGAGAGAGAGAGGGAGGAGAGGAAATGATTTTAAGGTTAGGGTTGCCGAACTTTTATATAGGTCCGGATCAATCAGGACCGTCGATCAGATCGGACGGCTGCGGCTTCTCCCGCGTCGGCTTGCCATTCCCAGGCCACCACACCATTGGGCCGCCGCATGGGCCACGTGTACGCTCCACACGGAATAAGTTCAGTTTAGGTCCCTTAAGGCTAAGTTCTTTCCTTCTCAAGCTACTAAACGGTGCATTTTTCGCAAAAATTATCTATACAAAAGTTGCTTTAGAAACATATTAATCTATTTTTCAAATTATTTTTTGCTAATACTTAATTATCTATATATTAGTAAACTACCACGTTTTCTGTGCGAGGAGGTGGAGTTCCAAAATCCACCTCCCGAACACAACATGAGTTGTCCCCGAATCTGAAATTCGTCCCTAAACCACAATACCAGATATGACACGTCCCTCAACTCCAAAAACCTTTAAAAAGAAGATTCTAATGTGGTTTGGATGGTGGTTTTGACTAATGTTCGGTTTAAGTACGGATGGCATGAATCCATTTGGTGAGATGAGCAGCGGCCATAGCGCTTCTCATGTGACCATGTGTATCTACAACCTCCCCCCTTGGCTATGCATGAAGCGAAAGTACATCGTGATGTCAATTATCATTCAATGCCCAAAGCAACCTGGTAATGACATTGATGTGTACCTAAGACCATTGGTTGAGGGTTTGATTCTGCTGTGGAATAAAAAAGGTGATCCCGTGTGGAATGAGGACAAACAGGAATAATTTAACATACGAGCGTTGTTGTTCGTGACCATTAATGATTGGCCTACACTTAGCAACCTATCCGGATAGTCAAACAAGGGGTACAAGGCTTGCCCCCATTATATGGATGAAACTGAAAGTACGTATCTGAAACACTGCAGGAAGGTTGTGTATATGGGTCGTCGTCGATTCCTTATTGCAACCCATCCTGTACGGAAGAAAGGCAAGGATTTCGAACAGAAGGCAGACCACCGTACTAAGCCTAAGCATCGCAATGGAAAAGCCATGCTTGCTAGGGTTAAAGATCTAAAAGTAGTATTTGGAAAGGGAACTGGTAGCCAACCAATAGAGAGCGAAGATGGTCACACGGTGATGTGGAAGAAGAAGTCTATTTTTTGGGAGTTCTCCTATTGGGAAGTCCTAGACATCCGGCATGCAATCGGCGTGATGCAGCTTAGTAAGAACCTTTGCGTCAACCTGTTTGGCTTCCTAGGTGTATATGGGAAGACGAAAGATACACTTGAAGTACGTAATGATCTCAAGCATATGCAACAACGCGAGGACCTTCACCCGGAACCGAAGGATAAAGGAAGCCATTACTTGAGTCCCGCAAGCTACACCCTGAGCAAGGATGAGAAGGAAAGTATGTTTGAATGCCTGGAGAGCATTAAGGTACCGTCTGGATACTCCTCGAATATAAAGAGAATAATAAGCATGAAGGAGAAGAAGTTCACAAACCTAAAGTCTCATGACGGTCATGTGTTGATGACACAACTGCTTCCTCTTATAATTCGTGGTATCCTTCCTGATAATGTCCGGGGAACAATAACAAAGCTATGTGCTTTCATGAACGCGATTTCGCAAATGATCATCGATACAGACAGTTTTGAGATGATCTTTCCACCGTCATTCTTCAATATAATGACGCATCTTCTATGTCACCTTGTGAAAGAGATCGGTATTCTCGGTCATGTGTACCTACACAACATGTTTCCTTCCGAGAGGTATAAGGGCGTTCTAAAGAAATACCTTCGTCACCATTCTCGTCCGGAAGCAGGCATCGCCATGGGTTATGGAACAGAGGAGTTCATTGAGTTCTGCGTAGAATTTATTGAAGACCTTCATCCAATCGGGATACCCGAATCAAGCCATGAGGGGAGACTACGGGGAAAGGGGACTCTTGGAAGGAAAGCAATAATGACTGTGGACAACAATTTATTCCGCAAAGCATATTTCACGGTTTTACAACAATCTTCATTGGTGGCTCCTTACATCGAGGAGCACCTAACGATTGTTCGCTCAAAAAAACATCGGCAAGTCCGATGCATGGATTACACACCATCACATTGATATTTTCCCCGCTTGGTTACGACAACATCTAATGGGTAACGAATCCATTGACCGACAACTAGCCTTCTTGGCGAGGGGGCTTCTTGCTCGATATCGACATTCCAAGGATATGATATCAATGGGTATATATTTTACATAAGAGCCCAAGACAGAAGGAGCAGAAACCAGAACTATGCTATTCGTATCGATGTCATGGCATACGATGGTCCAACTAGCACGTATTACGGTGTCATCGAGGACATATGGGAACTAGACTATGGACCCCCGAAGGTCCCTCTTTTTCTGTGCCAATGGGTTAGGCTTACTGGTGGAGGCGTAATGATTGATGACAGTGGGATGACAATGATTGACCTAACCAAGGTTGGATACTCTGACGAACCATTTGTCCTAGCCAATGATGTAACATAAGTTTTCTACATGAAGGACATGTCTAGCAAACCAAAGAAGGGTAAAAGACCCAACGAGCCAAAGCGCCACGTGGTTCTCCCAGGCAAAAGGAAAATCATCGGAGTCGAGGGTAAGACTGATGAAGATTATGATCAGTTTCACGGGCAACTTCCGTTCGAAGTGACGGTTGACCAGAGCATCCTCCTATCAAAGGAGGACACCCCTTACTCACGCAACGATTATAGTGAAGGAACATTAGGTTGTTGTATGGATGATGCAAATTATTTATAATGTATTGAACGTCATGCACTGTTTTTGTTTTTCACTAATACAATTATATATGATTATTCATCTATACTAGCAATTTTAAACTATTTACATAGGTCATATGTTATTTACATATGATTATTACTATTTAAATAGTATTAAATATGTCATATGTTAATTATATATTATTACTAGTTAAATAGTATTTAAATAGGTCATATGTTAATTATATATCATTATTCAAATGTAAAAGCAGATTTAAACAATTCAAATAGCTTATATGTTAATTATATACGATTTTTGAAATGTAATAGCAATTTTAAACTATTTAGATTGGTCATATGTTAATTATATACGATTTTTGATATGTAATAGCAATTGTAAACTATTTAAATAGGTCATATGTTAGTTATATATCATTATTGAAATGTAATAGCAGATTTAAACTATTTGAATTGTTCATATGTTAATTATATACTATTTTTGACATGTAATAGCAATTTTAAACTATTTAAATCAGTCATATGTTAATTTTTTTCTTGAAATGTAATAGCAATTTTAAACTATTTAAATAGGTCATATGTTAATGACATATGATTATTACTATTTAAATAGTATTTAAATAGGTTATATTTTAATTATATATCATTATTGAAATGTAATTGCAGATTTAAACATTTTAAATAGGTCATATGTTAATTATATACGATTTTTGATATGTAGTAGCAATTTTAAACTATTTAAATAGGTCATATGTTAATTATATACGATTTTTGAAATGTAGTAGCAATTGTAAACTATTTAAATAGGTCTCATGTTAAATATATTTTTTAAATGTAATAGCAATTTTAAACTATTTAAATAGGTCATATGTTAATTATATGTGATTATTTATACTTAATAATAATTTTAAGCTATTTAAATCGGGCTTATGTCATTTAAATGTTTTAATCTTTAGTCCCGGTTGTTAACACTAGCTGGGACAAAAAGAAAATTTGGAAACAACGGAAAATTATCTTTAGTCCCGGTTGTGGCCCGAACCGAGACAAAATATAAGATCTTTAGTCTCAGTTGTTGCCACCAACCGGAACTAAAGATTCTGACTATAAATAAGTGTGCGCATCATCATATCCCCTGCTCCACACTTAGCCGTTTCTCAACGCCGATCGTCTCTCAACACCGCCTCTGCCGCCATCATCTTCATCATCTCCGCCACCATACGTCGTCGCCGACCTCACTGCCTCGCCACCCTCAAGGTTTGGCCATCATCCTCTCTCCTGTCACTCTCTCCCTCGATCTCTCTCGCGATCCCCGACCGCCGCCGCCACGCACTGCCGCCGCAACCCCGCATCGCTGCCAGCACACTGCGGCGCCGTCGCCACTCCCTGCGCCACCCCGTGGCGCCACCGGCACCCTGTGGCACCGCTTGCACCCCGCGACGCCGGCCGTACCCCGCGGCGTCCCCGGCACCCCGCGCAGCCGCCGTCACGCCGAAAGTGGAATGAACGCAAACGAACGCGAACGAACGAATGTGAACAAGCGTGAACGATAGAACGAACGAACGCCAACGAACGTGAACGAACGCGAATGAACATGAACGATAGAACATACGTGACCACGAACAATAGAACGTGATCGAATGAACGTGAACGATAGAACGAACGTGACCACGAACGATAGAACGTGACCGAACGAATGAGAACATGGTATATATATGTATATGTTTCCAATGTAGATATGCAAGCATGATGTGTAGATTAATCATAAATGAACCAAATAAAATCATAGTATTCATGTTTTCACGTGGATACACTGAATATTATATTGCACATCTTTTTTTGTTTTTTCAATAGTGATTCAATTTTTTTTCTAAATTCCATCTTAAAAAAGGGCTGAATTATACTAATTCCATCATGTCCAAGCAAATGTTTTCACTTAGGACTGTTGTACATGTTTTAACTAATTTTTTTCTTTGTTAGACGTGGTGCAGCTGCTGACTGCCGCCGTCGCTCAAGCTTAAGTGGTCCCAATAACTCCAAGCAAAACTAAGGTAAGTTACATTAATTCCCTGGCATATATATGTACATGTAGGTGTCATACTTCTTAATTAACTAGCTAGGTGAAATTTTACTATATGTATATATATATATATATATATCTATATATATAGACATACTATACCACACACTGGGTGTGTTATAGCTCAAACAAGCATGGTGAAATTTTTACTATGAGTGCAATCATCATCAAATATATTTATTAATTCTATTAGTAAATTTTTTACCATGAGATACCTATGGTGTCTATTAGTAAAATTTTTACTACAAGTTATCTTAGAACAATATCTCATAGTAAAAATTTAACTATGCGAGGGGTGTGTTTATTTATAACAAGCACTAGGTTTGTTTTAGCGTATCCGTATATATATATGATATATGGGCGTAGGTTCCACGTATAACCATTAATTAACTGGTCATCATACGTATTCCTCAACAATGTCAATACATGTATAACAATATACTCTTAGTTGATGTGTACTACTTAATGTTACGAACAGATGGAAGATCACGATGATGAATAGATCCTCATGGACCAGATCGCAGAGGGCAGCAGGCAATATTGGGCAGACGAGGAGCAAGAGGACCCCAACCAATACCTAAACGAGGAGGGAAACTAGGGCACAAACCAGGAAAAAAGTGAAAGACAACCGGGCGTTGGAGAGAAGAGGGAACGCGGACAACGTGGCACCGCGAGGAAGCTAGAAGGCAGGCACATTAATAGTGAAGTGGCCCCAGACGGTGCACTAGTAACCCCATCCGGTATACTACGGAAGTTTGTGGGACACAGTGGTTGGGTTGTGAGGGATCACGTGCCCATTAGCACAGTGCACTGGCGTCAATCAAGGTCAAGCGGGGATGACCAAAGTTATCACCTAGATACGGAGAAAGATATGCTATGGACCACCATGCTCGGGACGTTCACGGTCCCTAAGGCAGATTAGTGGAAGATTGTAAGAAGTACAAGTCAGATCTTTACAAGAAACACGTCCTGAAGGGTCCGATACCTAATTTCAATAGATTAACCAAGTGGAGGGATCATTGAGATGCGTTTGTCACATACAAGACCTCCCAGCACGGGCAAGCGCAGATAGAAAAGAATAAAAGCAGTGCCGCTAAGAAGCAGTACCATCACCGGCTAGGGTCAGGTGGCTATATATGTAGGCAATCCCCAAGTGGGATAAACTGGAAGCCGGGTTGATAGAAAAGGGTAATGAGCCGGCCACAACAAACTGGCCTGAACGTTCTAGAACTTGGTACTATGCTCACGGTGGAACGATCGATCCCACTGATGGCTCCGTTGTATTCGGCGATGCGATACGCGAACCAGCTAACCGACTTACGGAAGCACTGGAGGCATCTGCTCAGGGAACATTCAAGCTTGACAGAGAGAAGGAAGAGCTTACGCTCGCACTACAGAATCTCGAGCATTCAGGACGAACACGAGGAAAAGGCGTGGTTTCTTGGAAATATGGATTTCAAGAGGACAGCCACTCTTACAAGAGTTGCATGAGGAGCAAGAGGGATACCGAGGCGAAATTAAGATATCTCGAGGATAGGGTCGCGCTGCAGGACATAAGGATGCAAAACAAGGTGGAATGACGGGTGGACAAATGCCTGAAGGAACGATAGAGCCAGCAGACGGTGCAGCCGTATGTCCCTCCAATCATGGTGAGCCCCTCAGGCAATTGCAATAGCTGCGCTTCTACAGGGCAAGTAGGAGAACAGGGCATAGAAGCTGCAATAGGGCCAGCTCACGACGACCCATCGTACCCCGTAGATGAAATCATGCGGCGGACACGTTGTGAGATGCATAGTCCCTTCAAAATCATATCACTCAAGGTATGCTCGTATTTTTATGATATATGTCTTGTAAATTTCGAAAGGTGGTGCATACGTTAATTACTAAGTAACCTTGATTCTTGTGAAGGTGACGTCGGGCATGGCCATACTAGTGGACCCTTCAAGGACATACCATTGCAGGCCGATTCCACCTGGGTACTCAAGGGACGAAGTTGAAATGGTGGAACAGGGTTCGAGGATCTCAAGCTTGACATCCCCGGAGGAGATGGGGAGATGAAACTAGGAGACACAACTCACGCCATTATACTATGGTGTAAGCGGTACATCATGTTTCCCGGGCGAACAGCGGCGTCTTCTCCTCCGCCTCCTCCGCCACCTCCACCTCCTCCACCTGCACCGTCTCCTCCGCCTTCACTCTCTCCTTCGTCTGCACCGGCTCCTCCACCTCCGTCTCCTCCACCTACACCCTCTCCTTCGCCTGCACAGGCTCCTCCACCCTCGCCTCCTCCGCCTACACCATCATCGTCTGCTCTGCCTTCACGAGCTAAAATGTAGTGCCCACTTCGTCTCGTGCTGTCAAAGTCCACAGAACAAACGAAGAAGCCAAGACTTGACGAGCCAAAACTCCCCGCTCTCAAGAAAAAGGTGTACGACTTAACTCCCGAGGAGACTGATGAGGTCGTAAGAGCGGAAATGAAGGTGTTCTTCAAGCAACGGAGCCCACAAAAGAAGATTCCTATAGATCCGGCTGCTAAGAAGTTCTTTCAAAAGATGAGCGAACTGGTCAAGTGGGCTTTACTTTCGGATGATGACCAAGCGATGACGAAGTCGTTTATGAAGCAAAGCAGAAAGACCAAAGAAGTGCATCAGCTCGGAAAGCAACCAAAACGATCGGTTAAGCCGTTGCTACAACCCGATGAATAGGAACTAAGGCACTGGATGAAAGAGATGGGTCTGAAGAGGGAGTAATTGGTGGGAAACTCACCAATAACTGTAGCGATAGAAGCCGTGTTGAAATACAAATTTAAACTGGGTGAACCGCTTGTCAAGCCTATTCAGGTGAACACCCTGTCTACACAAATGTCAAGCCTGTTCAGGTGAACACCCTGTCTACACAAATGTACTGATTCCATTAATGGTGCATGGAACGTTCATCCAAAGGCAGAATGATGTTTGGAGCGTGGATAAGAAACACGTATTACTATCAAGGAGATGATGTTCTCTGGATCCACTTCAACGATTTATTCGGTGTATACCAACTAGACGCCCTCGACATCTCCATTCTCAACTGCTGGGTTTGTAAGTATCATTTAAGCAAAATTTATTTTGTTCCTTAGCTCGTTCTAGGTACCATCGAATGATTACACTGTGCGGATAGTTGATGAAAATTCCTTTTATCCTTTGTAGAATGTAGTCAATTGTGCCATAGGCAGGGGATTTAAAATATTATATTCATGGACCCCCGCAAATTCAATGTCGAAATGATACAAGTCTTTGGGGAAGCTACAGAGGACAATATTGTTCATTTCCTGGTACTGCAACATTATAAGACCTCCATACTATTTCCCTACAACACAGAATAAGTTTTAACTGTCTTTCGAATTTGTACCAACTTCCTCCTCGTACTCATGCCGTGACATATATATCATCTCACGCAATTTTCAGATTCCACTGAGTACTTTTCCTCTTCGACCTTTCACCATGCAAAGTCCATGTCTATGACTCAATGGATAAGTCGGAGTCTACTTTCGAAAAGATTTTTGAAGTGAGACAGGTAATGTCATCTATTTAACTGTCATTAATTATGAATACTGCTATTGCTACTATGCGGATCTCCGATATTTAATCATATGTTCCAACTGTAGATAGGGCATGGGCAGAGTTCCGTACATTGGTCCGCGGGGTTTGCAAAGAAAAACTTGGTTGGAGGTTTAATTTTCCGGTGAGTATATGCTCCAAAAAATATTGAATCATTAATTTGTTCTAGAAAAAATTAGTACATTAAATCTCTTATCTTTTCTCCTTAAGTGTGCAAAACAGGAGCATGGGAATAACTTGTGCGGCTACTATGTCTGCGAATATACTCACTGCATTGTAAATCAACAATGACAAGAATCTGGAAGTACGTAAAAATCTTTCATACATTATGTCTCGATTTCTTATTGACTTCATACACTTATATCTCAATTTTTTGGAATGATATATTATTTACAACGAAGAATTTATAAAGGTTGTTCAACGAAGAATTTATAAAGGTTGTTCAAGAACAATTGGTGGGATTTATCAATGAATAAATAATTGATCCCACGGAAGAATTCCACTACGATGGAAGAACTATTGATCATCATTATATAAAACATGTCATAGGTTTCTTCGTAATATACAATAGAATATTATAATTTATGAAGGATTGTAATATATGTATGTATTTAGGTGTGTATATATTTACTTATGTGTGTGAGTATATTTTGGTAATATATGTATGTATTAACTTGAGTGCATATATTTAGGAAATATATATGTGTGTAAAATATGTATTTATACATATACATATGTGTATAAATTCATATATTAGATATATACACATATTATATATACATGTATTATGCATATATATGTATTTATACATATATATATGTATAATATATAAACAAGCAGCTAGCAGAACCAGTAATTTACAAAAAAAAAATCTTTCGTTTTGATTGATGTTACTAGTTGGGACTAAAGATGGTTGTTTAGTCCTGGTTATTTCACCCGGATTCATGGTTCCGGTTACATAACCGGGACTAGATAAGGTTATGAACCGGGGTTAAAAACCACTTATCCACTAGTGATTTATGCTTATAATTCAAATTTTAAAATATATAACTTAACTTTGAGTTGATCTTGTCGTTCTTTTATTGTACTTCATTTTACAGAATTTTCTTTCTAAATCGCTAAGAACACTTAAATAAAAGTTTTATTTATAAATTATGTTAAGCTACCGGTATGTTGTATGGATAAATATATAAAAGAAACAATGAGACTATAAACTCGTAGAGAAAACACAGCAACCTCTACCCCAGCATCATTTGCAGCCATCCACAGGTGCCGATTTTTCCTCCGTTAGAATCTTCTTGTGCTGTATACATTCACCAAGCAATAAGGAAAAATAAATGATGAAGAAGAAAACAAGTGCTCTTGACTTATTAGTGAAATGACCTACCACGCTGAAGTCCGGACAACTTAATTTACTGGCTGTCTAATTTAGTTAGACATACTGTCGTCCTGTTTGGGCCAAAGTACCTAGCTGAACCAGCAGAGTTTCTCTGATCTTTCCTTTGCAGCTAAGGAAAAACGTTTCATGCTTTAGTATCTTCCACGGAAAGGAAAATATTCTCACCTTTTAGTTTGTCAAAATAATAATTGGGATTCTTTAGCCAGCCAAGGTCCACGTGTTGCTTCATCTTCTCTAGGAATTATACGCATGCTATTCTTTATTTAGACCGTATAAATACTCAGGTACAGTTAAATTGTTATAAATAAACTTCTAGTCTTATTATTTGAGGCATTGTTTTCAACATTGCGGGTTATTGGCCTGCCATCAAATCGAGATTCCATAGCTAAATCTTAACTAGGAGTAGATATTCTATGGGTACATTTGAAATAGTTCACATAATAAATCTATTCCAAAATATAAGGCGTAACTACTTTTTTCCGATATTTTATAACATAAGACATGCATACAATTAATTAGCATCCCTCCAAATTTATCTTTTTTTTTCCAAATCATTCACCTCGAAATATCTAATTCTATTCGATTAGGGTGATCAAAATAAAGAGATGATAATACATATTTCTTAGTCTCTGTGTTAGTGGTTATTGCGTCTTATGTTTTGGAAAGGAGGGAGTGTTATTTATCAACCGTTGGTGATAAATAGAAAGACCATATTTAGCTGTTTTATCCCGGGCACTTCTTTTACTCTACTTGAACATTTAACTTTGCCAAGAAGCAAAACGAACGCTAGGTCGTAAGCAGAAGGAAAATATTACTTGAAACAATAAAACAACTTCGTTGATTCAGTGGCATATTACAACTCGATATTGTTTTTTGACGCTGAACATGATATTCTCCAAGAGGCTTTTTCTTACAGTTGCATCTTCTTTGTTGATTACATGAGCAGTTTCTGAGTTGCATAACTTGCATCTTTGAGAGTGGCAGGTATCCAATTTTCTCTTTTCATTATTCTAATATTATGGCCAGTAGTGCTTTCTCGTTTGCAAAACAAAACATAGGAGTGCTCCTGAATCCAGTAGCTACTGTACACATTGGGCAACATGAGAAATGAACAAACTATATTCCCTCTACTTTTATAAAGAGTGGTCCGTAGGAAATAAGCAAGGCAAAGAATCAAGTGATTTTGACTCGAGAATAACTTAGCCTGCGCACGAGAGGAAAGGAACGGACCTTGGCCACCACCATCGCATTATAAATAGGCCACCCGGTATGTCCAATTCACTCATTGGGTTCTTGTGCTCTCATGCATATGTATGGTCTTCTCCTGGTACCAGCGAAACCAAGCCATCACCACCACGTTTCCTTACAGCAAAAACCGCCATGGAAGGAAGTTCTGCAAGGCAGGCCCAGGTCTTGTTCAAAGCCACACTTCTTAGCCTGGCCATCATATCCATGGTAACTTGGGTGCCACACATGTATTCCTGCATTAAGATCTTCTTGGTTTCAGTCCCTTCCGCGGCATCCACCCTCACAACGCCGAGGTGCCTATTCATCTTCTCCAACATCATCGTCATCTTCCTCACCAACGAGTTAAAACTATCTGAGGGGGAGAGCTTCAGCGAGTCTCCGAATCTGCCCAATCATGGCGCTGATGATGCCATCGGATATAGGTTTGAAGCTTTCACACCAACTTCCAAGTCAAACGATGTGATTCTTAACCATGTTGTTGAAGGGAACATTAGTGAAGAACAAGTTAGCATGGTAATTGTACATGACGACAGCCTACAACAGCTAGATCAATGTGAACAAGTGGATGCTTCATCAACCATGTCCGTGGGCAAGGAATCGAGAGGAGACAACAGTAATAACTTAGCAATTGATGTTAATGTTGGCAATGGAGAAAGTGAGGAAGTGGAAGAACAGGGAGGAGCAATATCACAAGGCGAGATGATTGAGGAGGAAATGATTGAAGGGGAAGATGTCGGGTTACCAACTGATGAGCTGAACCGTAGAGTGGAGGACTTCATTGCAAGGTTCAACATGGAGAGGCAACTTGAGGCAAGGATGCTTGTTTGCTGCTACTAAATACATGTTTTGAGGCAAGGATCCATTTACAGACCATGCTCCTGCAATAGAATTAGAGCAAGTGTAAGGAGACTTGATGTGCTGCCTCTAAGATTGTGAAATAGGATTATGTGATGAGTTTGAGGAGAGAAGTGAGGAAAGGGAGAGAAGATGAGGCATCTCTCATGCAAGAGGTAGTCTCTACACAGATTATAACAAATATGATAGCGTTAGGGGTTTGTGTATTAGAGGTAACATGTTGTATATGTTATCTATTAGTTTATGAGTATATGCAATAGATAAAATTAGAGGGAATAGCCACCTCTATTATCATGCTCTCATTGTCTCTTAATCACTGTATGAATGGATGGAATACATGTTTTTATGAAATTTCACGACTTTTAATTTATAGTGTATTTAAATTGCATAAGGTATTTGTGTATGTTATATGTAGTTAGATGATTTATCAAAAATCATGATGTCTTCATTCTAAGTTAAACTTACAAGCCAATCTGGAATTTAAATATTGAACAGATTATTACCAACCAATTTTCAAGTAAAATAAAACAACCAGTCGGAAAATTCATTCTAGGTTAAATTATCTATAGCATTATCTAAATATAGATAATTTAAATTTACAAGCCAATCTGAAATTTAAATATTGAACAGATTATTACCAACCAATTTTGAAGTAAAATAAAACAACCAGTCCGAAAATTCATTCCAGGTTAAATTAAATTGTCTACAATGACTTGCATATATTAACCCATCAGGGATTTGGCACAATAGTGCTAATTAACCTCATATCATGTTTAGTAGATGATGAAGCAGATTGTGCTTACCTTCTCCATTTGTATGAAAATTTTATGAGCCTCACTCCGGTGCTCTCTACTGGTAGTAGAAAACAATCTGAACCGTTGATCTTATTTGATCAAAGGATTCAGATTGCTTTCTAGTACCACTTAGCGGTAGTAGAAATGTGGAAGGGTATTATTACCAAAAAATAGGGTTATAATTGATATTTAGCAGTGACTAAACATTTTTTTCCTTCTATTTTAGCTTTTTATGGAATATGAGCAATACCAACATAGTGGGTAACCACATATTGATCTAGCCGGGAAAAACATAAATGACAAAGTTACTCATAATCATTACATTCATAAAATACTAATTTACCCTTAATATTACTAGTAATATTGTCGGATGGAAAACTCCGCAGCGGGGGACTGTGCGGACCCCCTTTTTGAGTTCGGCCCAGGGTGCGTGAAAGAGGCCTCCTTAGGCCCGGCTCCGGTAAGGCCGGCGAGAATCGAGGTCGCCTGATAGAGGACGGTGACACACGAGCAATTATACAGGTTCGGGCCGCCGATGAGGCATAATACCCTACTCCTGTGTGGTGGTTTATATGTATGAGGAATCAACTCTCAGGGCTTGGCCTTAGCTAGCCGCAACCCAGGGAGAAGAGATGGAGGGAAGAAACCAACCGAACCCCCTTCCTCAGGCCTGGCCTCCATTTATACCTCAAGGGGACACCACAGGGGCCAGACAGGTGGTTTCTAGAGAGAAAGGAGCGAAATATTTTACAAGTGAAGCTTATGTCGTGGCTTGGAGTGGAAGTCTTCCGCTCCTGTAGATCCGGCATGGCACCGGTCAGACCGCTCATCATGGCGGTCGGCCCGGCACGTCATTCTTCATTAAACGGATGGAATCCGGCAGTCTAACGTAAGCCATGCGATGCGCTAGGTGATTAGACCTAACGCACCAACCTTGACATGGCGCAGGAACCGGATCGGCCCCTACGATCTTGACGCAGCTTCATTGGGAAGCGTATCATACCTACCGCGCGTGCACCGGCACGCGCGGCATTGTACGCCATCCCATCGGTCATTCCATCGGTCTCACGCCGGTCAGCCGACGGTGAACAGTGCCAGACGTACGCGCGTCGCTTCGCAATAGATGCGGCACGCACACGGCGCAGTTGCACTACGCCTGCTCTGCCATTTAATGCGGGTAGGTGAGCACTGGGGGCGCTCACCCACTTTGCTGCACGTGGCGCCAGCCCGAGGGGGTAGGGGGAGCCCGACCCTCGCTGGACCTCCCCCCAAGGGGGGAAGCGCACCATGAGAGGGCGGCCGCCACATCACCCTCGGGCCTTCTCCACCTTGGGGAGGGCCATGTGGACGGACGGGGCCGCCGCAAGCCCATAGTCAACATACCCCTGGCCCAGGACACCGACAGTAGCCCCGGCGTAAAGCCTGTGTGGGGCCCCGCTGCAGGTCGACCAGTTTTTACGCGAACCTCATCGGACCAGTGCGGAGTGGGCCCAGGTTCCTAAGGGAGTCAGATGGCCACTGGTTCCGCGTGTTGGGAAAAACCACCTCTCAGCAATAACGGGACTCTGTTCCGTAACGGCCTCATTATCCGGGGCGTAACCCAAGTCGCCTCTCAACGGAAACGGGCCATTACCGCATAACGGCCCTGTTTCCGGGGGCGGCACGCAAAACGGGGCATGTCCGCTCACCTGCCCTGGATGATAAGGGTGGCTTATCTCTCGGTGGTCGCGCGCGCCCTCAAGGCAGGCGCGACTCGTCTCTTCGTCTCCGGGATGGTTGAGATGTCCCGTACGCGCGCTGGAAACGGAGTAGTGGGAATAATGGGGAAAGTGCGCGCGAGAATCAAGGGGGCAAGATAGTGGACGCGGTGGCGGCTAGGCTATAAAAAGGCATCGAGAAGTGGGCCTCCCCCTTCTTCACCACTCTTGCCCAACACAACCCTTCCAGTGCTCTCACCTTTATTGCTTCCCCAGCACCCTTCTCGCCGCACGCTTTCGATTCTCGCAACTCACACCGCCCAAAGCGATGGCGCGGGGATCTTCCCCAGTCGAGGGCAGTGTGCTTCCGCCGTCGCGGATCACCAACGACCACATGGATGGCCTACCGCGCAAATTCATGTCGGTGGTGGCCGGCCGGGAGGCGGTGGTGCTGGGCGAGGCGCGCCTGGCACCGCAGTTCCCAGGGCGGGCCGTCTTCTTCCTCCCCTTTGCCATGGTGGGGCTCATTCCACCTTTCTTTAGTCTCTTGCTAAACTACTACAACCTCCATATGGGCCATCTCACTCCCAATGCTGTGATGACATTGGCCATCTTCGTACACCTGTGCGAGATGTTCGTGGGGGTGAGGCCCACGCTCCGACTGTTCCGGTGGTTCTACACCGTTCAGTCGGTGTCGCCACCGACAGTGATCGGCGGCTGCTACTTTCAGCCGCGGGCGTAGACGTCCCTCCAGTACATCCCCTACGTCTTGCGGAAGAAGTGGGACGACTGGAAGAGCGACTGGTTCTACACCAACCTCCAGGACGAGCGCCGCCTCCGTCTCCCATCCCAACCGCCGCAGCAGGTGCCAACATGGCGGTCAGTCGTGACCCTCAGGGAGGGGTACGATGACGTCTTCGACCGCCTGATCAGCCTACGCACCCAAGGCCTCACCGGCGCCATGGTGTTCGGAGATTACACCCGCCGCCGCATTGCCCCGCTTCAAGAACGCCGGCGGGGCGCTTAGGCGTTCTCGGACCCCGAAGACTCCATCCGAACACACCCGGGCCGTGACTGGGAATGGAATCCGAAAGACCTCCGGTTGGTGGTTCAACGTGTGCTGAACCTCAGCACCGTGGAACCGTCCCTGATCCCCGCAGGCATGCTCCCCTTGTGTAGTAACCTGGACCGCGAGAGCATCCGAGCCGTGATGGTTACAGTTGGGTCCTCGGGGGATCGGGGCCGCGATGGTGCAGGGGGCAGCCGCAGCGGGGGAGGACAGCCCTCTTCTAGCGGGGGCCGCCCGCCGGCTCCTCACGGGAGCAGTTCCGGGGGCAGCCGACCCAAAGATGTCAAGGGGAAGAGGAAACATGGGGAGTGTCCTCCTCCCCCTCCCCACCCCGAGGGGGTGGCACCGAGGGTACCCCGGGGGGGCGACCCGCGCGAGGTTCGCCTACACCGCCCGGGGGAGAGAAGAAGAGGAAACGGCTTCACAAGCTGGGGGAAGCCGCACACCGACAGGCGTCAGGACCCAGCAAGGGGGGTTTTATAGAGCCCCCCAAATGGATGTTCAAACGCCCATCGGCCAGGTACAACCTCGTCCCCTGCTGAGGGCCACCTTCCCTGCTCTCTCTGCTCTCTTATGTATGTTTTGCTTTGCTCTTGGTCTCCATCACTCAGCAACCTCCCGCCCCGAGGAATCCCTCGCCAAACCAAGACCGGCCGGTCCGCTGGAGCCAAGGCCACGGGGCGATCGGGCAAGGAGGCGGCCTACCAGGCGGCCGACCTGCAGGTAGCCGAGGCGCACCTGTGGGAAGCCGAAGAGGCCGCCCGCGAGGTGGCCCGTGACCGGGAGGCCGAAGCTGCCGCCCGAGGGGCAGAGGAGGCACACGCGCGGGAAAGGGCGGAGGCCCGCAACCAGGAAAAAACGGAAGCGGTCCGGCTCGGGCAGCTGGTGCTGGCCGTCAGGGATGGCCGCGACGCCACGGACCTCGAAGCCGGCCGCACCCTTGAAGCCGAGCGAGCCCCCGAGCTCGGCCAAGCACCTGAGGCCGAGCCCGTGTCCTCACAGGGATGAAATGAGCAACTTTGGTAAGCCTGTCGACTATCACCCAAATAGAATCATGGCCAGACGATGTTCTGGGCAGACCAGTGATGAAATCCATCCCAATTTCCTCCCACTTCCATTCTGGTATCTTCAAGGGTTGTAGCAAACCTGCGGGTTTCTGATGTTCTGCCTTGACTCGTTGACATACATCACACACAGCTACATACTCTGCTATCTCGCGCTTCATACTTGCCCACCAAAATTTCTCCGTGAGATCTTGGTACATCTTGGTACTACCAGGGTGAATGGAGTATAGAGTGTCGTGAGCTTCCTTCAGGATTGTATCTTTTAATTCCTTATTGTCAGGGACATAAATTCTTTCACCCAACCACACAGTTCCTTGCTCATCTTCTAAGTAACCGATGGCCTTTCCTCTCCTCATATTCTTCTTGATTTCTTGAATATCAGAGTCGTTGATTTGAGCTTCTCTAACTTGATCCATGAGAGTGGGCTTCACTTCAAAAGCTGCAACAAAACCTCTACTGACGATTCCCAAATTCAGTCTTCCAAATTCCTTGTATAACTCCCACGGCAACTGTCGTCCTTCTATAGCATGGCAATAGCCTTTCCTGCTGAGGGCATCTGCTACAACATTAGCCTTCCCCGGCTGATAATGTATTCCCATGTCATAATCCTTGATTAGTTCCAACCATCTCCGCTGTCGCATATTCAGATCGGGCTGGGTAAAGATATACTTCAAACTCTTGTGATCCGTGTACACCTCCTTACGAGTACCAAAGAGGTAGTGACGCCAAACCTTCAAGGCATGAACCACTGTAGCTAACTCAAGATCATGGGTAGGGTAATTCTTCTCCTGGGGATGTAACTGACGAGATGCATAGGCAACCACCTTCCCATCTTGCATCAAAAATCAACCTAACCCAAGCTTAGATGCATCACAATACACTTGGAAACCCTTCTTTGGATCAGGCAAAATCAAAATGGGTGCTGATATTAAGCAATTTTTCAACTCTTGGAAACTCTGCTCACATTCTCCTGACCACTTGTACTTCACGTCCTTCTGAAGTAGACGAGTCATTGGCTTAGCAATCTTGGAGAAATTCTCTATGAACCTCCGGTAGTAGCCTGCAAGACCCAGGAAACTACGAATCTCTGAAACTGTCTTTGGTTGTTTCCAATTAGTTACAGATTCCACATTACTAGGATCGACGGCAACTCCTGCAGCTGAAATGACGTGCCCAAGAAGCTTTACTTCAGACAACCAAAACTCACATTTGCTAAACTTGGCATATAGCTGATGTTCTCGTAGTTTCTCTAGTGCAAGGCGAAAATGTTCTTCATGCTCTTCTCTGGTTTGGGAGTAGATGAGAATGTCATCAATGAAGACCACCACAAACTTGTCCAGATATTCCATAAACACCTTATTCATCAAGTTCATGAAGAAAGCATGGGCATTGGTAAGTCCGAAAGACATAACAGTACATTCAAACAACCCATACCGAGTGGTAAAGGCCGTCTTAGGTATGTCTTCCTCTTTGATCCTCAACTGATGATACCCTGATCGAAGGTCGATCTTGGAGAAAACGGTGGCACCTTTAAGCTGACTAAACAAATCATCAACTCTAGGCAGAGGGTACTTATTCTTGATGGTCACATCATTCAATGCACGATAATCCACACACATCCTCTGTGTATGATCCTTCTTTTCCACAAAAATGATCGGAGCTCCCCATGGAGATGAGCTTGGTCTAATTTATCCTTTCTGAAGCAGATCATCTATTTGTCTCTTCACCTCTTCTAATTCATTGGTTGCCATTCTGTAAGGCCTCTTATGAATTGGGGTTGTCCCTAGTACCAGATCTATTCTGAATTCCATATCTCTCTTAGGCGGCATACCAGGTAAATCATCCGGGAACACCTATGGATAGTCCCGTACTATGGGAATCTCTTGCAACGTTATTTGGTTCCAGCTCGACCTTAAAGGTTCGAAAGGCAAAGCGTGAACAGTTACAACTTGACCATCATTGCTGGTAAATGCGCCATTAGTACAGTAATAGATGTACAGTACTAACAACACAGGAATAAATAAATTTTGAATGAGAACAATTAAAGAGACTATAATCTGCATGTGCCATTAGCTTGGTTTAATTAAAAGAGAAAGAGAGGAGAACAGTCCTATTTTTTCAATATTTTTAGAGGGCTTCTATGGGTAACCATTTGGCATAACCTAGGGTCAACCTGGCTCTCATACCAACTTGTCACGCCCGGAATTTCTATCCAAAACTCCAAACGCTTACATGTCTGTAATCCCTCGTCCAGGAATCAGCCGAGGCACACAATAACAAATTGATAATAGAGTGCAATATTTATCTAATTAATCGATGAATATAAAGTCATTACACACAATAATAAATTGATAATAGAGTGCAATATTTATCTAATTAATCGACGAATATAAAGTCATTACAGAGGTAGATAGTTCCTCTCAAACAATAAAGATCTATGCAGCGGAATATAAAATAAATAACGCAGGTGACTCCAATCCACAAGCAGCTTGACCAGGGCTACATCTAATCCTCCACACCTTCAGCATCACTGTAGAACTCCTCATCTGATGAATGATTGCAAGGTGAGTATATGGTATACTCAGCAAGCCACGCAGCAAATATGCAAGTGCAAGGGAGAACAAAGGATGGCATAATATAGTCTCATTTGCGTAAATAGCATTTAATAAATACTATAGAATTTAGCAAAACAGTAAAGTATTTAATTAAACGATATTAATCCAACGCTATGCAACACACCCGTTGCACAGGCCCAACCATTCTGAACAACCATTCCCGGCTGTACAGACCTATCTCCAAACCAGGAATATGCCATTCCAAACCAAGAGCTAAACAAATTATTACCAATTACAGAATCATTTATTATGGTGAGAAGTGTGAGACTAATCACGAAAGACATTGTTAGACCCGCCCATGACCGCGGGCACGGCTATTCGAATAGTTCTACTCTGGCCAGAGGCATACCACTGTACCCACAAGCCACAACCTCAACATCATGTCAACCATGCGTCGTGATACTTAGCAAGTACCCGAATAGAGATTATGACAATACCCTCTGCATAATGCAATTCAAAACAGTGCACCATTCCTGGATCATAATCACCCCCTTATAAAACAAGGCATGGACTCCCCAGCGACCCCCGTGGGCTTATCTCCACCACTTCTCAGTCTGGTGCCCCACAATGAACCTCACTATACAAAAGAGTAAAGTTGTTGCCCACGCTGGCTTGTGGTTGGCACGGTTAATGTTTCACAACCGAAACTCGTGAACCGGTCCTTAACTGTCATGAGCACGACCATCCAAACCATGTGCTCACAACCCACCATTATCAAGTTTTAGTTGGTATATTTATTAATCACCCTATCATGATTAACCACCATAATCTACCATAAATCCATCATCAAGTAATGGTGAAGCATTAATTACCCCATTCATGTGAGCTAATGTCTCTAAGCATGACTAAGCATCCTAATTAATTTAGCTAAAACCATATAATATTCTAGCTAATACAAATTTTAACCAAGTGACAAAGTAAAGGTAACCAATACAAAGGGCTATAACAAAGGCAATAGGTTGTTCCCACCCGATGACGTTCAAAAATAAATGCAGTAGTTGAATAAAGACAATAGCTTTAAATGGGATCAACATGCTCAAAGGGGTATTTAGGATCTGGGTGACTTGCCTTGCTGGCCTTGAAACTCTTCAAAGTCTTCTCCTGCAAAATCGGACACTCTGGGAACATCGGAATCTAAGCATAAAAGATCAAAATCACTAAACCAGTACATAAACAATCATAAAGTTAACATGTAGATCTCAATTTTAGAAAAATTTAGAAACTTGAACCAACTAAATCCGAGCTAGGATGAATTAATTATGAATTTTTAAAGTTTAAATCGGATTAAAGCATTTAGATGGATTATGACGCAATAAAGAATTATTATTTTTTTGAAGAGGGAACAGATTTTATTGCGTCCGTGGGCTGAGGTTTGCGACGGACAGGGTGCACAGAGACGGTCTACAGAAACGGACGACCGACGTTAGAGATGACATCATCGCCGGCGACGACGACGAACTCACCGAGAGCACGGACGACGTCGGACGGCAACGGACGACGGTCTTTGGTGACACGGAGGACCGGACGAGGATGGCGACGACTTGGCGAACCCGACGGTGGTGTTCCTGAGCGCCGGCGGCGACAGGAACGACGACAGCGCGCGGTTGGACTTCTCTCGGCGGCGGCGACGCACAGGCAGCAGTGGCTAGGGCGCCACGGTCGACGAGAAGCTGGGGCGAAGGCAGTGGCGGAAAGAGGAGGTCCAGGGAGGTCCGCTTTATAGGGACAGGGGCGGCGGCTAGGCCCAAGGCAGCTGGCATCGGGGATGGAAATTTTAGGGTTAAAGAAGAAAAAACGAGTCCGAATCGATCTCAAATTCGGTGATTTCCAAACGAATTAGGCTAAACTTTCTATAGAGAAAAGATAGAGGAGATAAAGGGGATCATTTCCGCTCTATCAATTTGATCGAATCGGGCAAGAAGCGATGAAATTTGGAAGGGGGCGGCGGCCTGTGGCGCTCAGACTCGGCTCGGCTGCAGGCGGCGCGAGGAAGAAGACGACCGACAGGAGGCCCCCGCCTGTCAGCGGTAGAGAGAGATGGAGGGGCGGCGGCCTGTGGGCTGGCTGGGCCGCACGCGTGGAGGCCGAAGAGAGGAGGGGCGAGGGAAAAGAAAATTTGCTTTTGGCCGGAAACCAAAAGAGAGGGGGTTTAAACTTTTTTTTCTTTTTAAGTGATCCATGAAATGCAATTCCATTGGTAAAAAAAATACTTTCTTGGCTCAAATAAATCCCAAAAAAATCTAGGAATAATTGAAAGAAGAGAAGTATTTATTTAAATTTTATCTAGCCCACTTTTATATTGGAATTTATTAACTTAAACTTAGATCTTTTCTTCTAGGCTTTTTAAAATCATTTCTAATAATTCCATTTAAACAACAATTTGTAATTTAGAGATTTTTAGGGTGTGACAGTTGTCCGCGGAGCTGCGCGTCCGCGAGGAGCGTGCGGCCTACATCCTTGGCCTCGAAGCGGAGATCTCCCGCCGCGAGGGGGCTGTGATGGGGCGGGAGGTCATGCAGGTGGAGAACACCCGCGCTGAGCGGGCCGCCGTCGATAACCACGCTGCCGAGCTCGACGTTCGCGCCACCAAGCTCGAGGCGCGCGCCAAGGGGGCCGCGGAAACGGCCCGGGACGCCCAGGCGGCCGAGGGGCAGAGTGATCTCGCCGGCCACTTCGCTACGACCGAGGGGCATGCCCCCGCCCTCCAGGAACTACTAACGGCCCGTAATGCGGAGGTCGAGGTGCTCCAGATGGCGCAGGCCTTGGCTCCCGGCATGCTCCAGGATGTCGTCGGGAAACTGGAGCACGCCGCACGCGAGGCCAAAATCTCAGTGGGCGAGGCCAACAAACTTGGCAACACGCTGTCCGAAATCTCCCATCGTGTAGCCACTGTGGCCGCGAACCTTGAGGGGCTCGCGGACGAGGTCGAGGAGACCATCAAGGCCTCCTCGAAGGGCCTTGCCGAGGGGGCCGTGGAGCTAGTGCTGGCCAGCTGCCAGGCCCGCGACCCGGGGTTCAACCCGTGGGCAGTTTTTGACGACTTTCCACCGGGAACCGAGGAGACGGCCCGCGCCCAAGTCTGGGAGGTCGCCCGGGAAGTCGTCCATGGCTTCGAGGGGACGACCCCTCGGTTCTCCATGCCGCCTGCCTCCGACGACGACACCGACGACGACGACGAGGCCAAGGATGGCAGCAGCAATAGCAGCGAGGCGTAACCCCACAAGCCAAAGCCTGCGGACATCGCCCCCTCACCCTTTTCTTCTTCTCCAATGTAGTTGTTCATGTTCGGCCCCCGGGGGGGTCTTGTAATTAATGACATCTTGCTTTGAATTTGGTTTCGATTTCCTGCAGTGAAGTATGCCATGGTTTGAATGTTAGTTTGATATTTTGCATGTGTGATCCAAGTATTTTTGTCCTTGCCGGTCTGTTGGGTGTTTCGTCTTGAGCGGGGGCTCGGGTTCGGGCTGTAGCCCTAAGTGATAGGAACCGGGACTAGAGCACTTGGGGAGTTCCACATGTCGAGGCTGGCCAGGCTGAGAGCATGATGACCGGGGTAAACGCGGACCCGATTGTGGGCCATTGGCGAGTTCCCCCGGAGTTCAACATGTCTTGGGGCACGGCTTGCTCTGGGCCCCGTTGGCGTCTTGACGGTGCAAACCACTTAGGAGCGACACGAACGCGACTGCCCCGGGCAAGGCGAGCACACCCAACAAAATCCTTAAGGGGAAAACTTTGTTGTTGTGAAGTGGATATGAAAGAAATATATTAATAGTGGGAGCCCCCGGCCAACTTTGTCGTGCCCGAGGGGGGCACGCGGGGTTGGCCCGAGCGCGAGGTACAACGCTGCGACTCCTCTATGGATAGAAGCAACGAAGGTGTTCGATCTTCCATGGATTGGGCAGCTTTGTGCCGTCTTCCATGGCCAGCCTGATTGAACCCGGCCGGGGGACACCGATCACTTTAAACGGCCCCTCCCACATGGGTGAGAGTTTGCTTAGTCCGGCGCGCGTTTGCATGCGGCGTAGGACGAGATCGTTTATGTGAAGCGATCGGGCCCGGACATGGCACTGATGATAGCACCTTAGGCTCTGTTGGTAGCGCGCGGCCCGGAGGGCGTCGCGCCGCCTTCGTTCTTCGAGGTAGTCGAGGTGGTCCCGTCGGAGGAGTTCTTGATCTACCTCGTTGTACAGGGCTACTCGCGGAGACCCCAGGGTGAGCTCAGATGGGAGGACCGCCTCCGCGCTGTAAACGAGGAAGAAAGGTATTTCTCCTGTGGCGCGGCTCGGGGTCGTTCGGTTAGCCCATAGCACCGCTGGTAGCTCGTCGATCCATGAGTCACCGTTTTTCTGGAGGATGTTGTATGTCTTGGTCTTGAGGCCTTTAAGGATTTCCGTGTTGGCGCGCTCCACTTGACCATTGCTTTTTGGGTGCGCGGGGGAGGTGAAGCAGAGCTTGATGCCCATGTCCTCGCAGTAGTCGGTAAACAGTTCACTAGTGAACTGGGTGACGTTGTCCGTAATGATACGGTTAGGCACCCCGAAGCGAGCAGTGATGCCCTTGATAAATTTGAGCGTCGAGTGCTTGTTGATCTTGATGACCGGGTAAGCCTCGGGCCATTTGGTGAACTTGTCGATGGCACTCATATCCTCCCAACGCCTTCTTCAATGGACCCAAGATATCCAGCCCCCAGACCGCAAAGGGCCATGAGAGTGAGATGGTCTGGAGGGCCTGGGCCGGCAGATGCATTTTCTTGGCATGGATTTGGCACGCTCGGCATCGCCTGACCATATCAGCTGCATCCTGGAGCGCTGTTGGCCAGTAGAAACCCTGTCGGAAAGTCTTGCCGACCAAGGTGCGCGAAGCGGAGTGAGCTCCGCACTCGCCTTCATGGACATCGGCGAGGAGCTCGATGCCATGGTCCCGAGGGATGCATTTGAGGAGGACTCCGTTGGCGCCACGCCGGTAGAGGGCCCTCTCTACCAGCACGTATCTCTTGGAGATGCGAATGACGTGTTCGCTCCCTTCGCGATCCTCGGGGAGAGTCTCATCTTTGAGGAAGGCCTGGATCTCAGTCATCCAGGCAATTTGTCTTGGGGGGTTGGGATCGACCCCATCGGGCACCGAGACCCGGACTCCCTCGGGCCCCGGGGTAGGCGTGCCAGCGTTGAGTCCCCCAGGGGATCAGGGCGCGCCGACGGCTAGGTGAGCCTTTCTTCAAAGGCACCCGGGGGGTAGTGGCGCGCGACGAGGCGAGGCGCGACAGCTCGTCAGCGAGCGTGTTGTGTCACCTGGGCACGTGCCGTAATTCTAACCCGTCAAAGTGACGCTCCATACGCTGCACTTCGCGGACGTAGGCTTCCATTTGCTGGTCGGAGCAGCGGTACTCCTTGGAGACTTGGTTCATGACCAACTAAGAGTCACCTAGAATCAGGAGGAGGAGGAGGAGGAGGTGGAGCCGCTCGGAGTCCCGCAAGGAGTCCCTCGTACTCCACCATATTGTTGGTTGCCCGAAAATCTAGGCGAACCAAGTATTTGAGGGTGTCCCTGCTTGGTGAGGTGAAGGTGACCCCGGTGCCAGCTCCTTGGAGGGCGAGTGAGCCATCGAATTGCATGACCCAATATGGGTTGGCAGTATGCTGCGCGGGATCCGCTCCGATCTCGGGCTCGGGGAACCCGGGATCGGGTTCGGGGGACGGGCTCCATTCCGCCACAAAATCGGCGAGGGCCTGACTCTTGATCGCGTGGTATGGTTCAAACTAGAGATCGTACTCCGAGAGCTCGATTGACCATTTAACCACTCGTCTTGTCCCCTCTTGGTTCTGAAGAATTTGCCGAAGAGGTTAGGAGGTTACCACCGTGACCCGGTGCGCTTGGAAATGGTGGCGCAATTTCCTCGAGGCCACCAAGATTGCGTAAAGAAATTTCTGGGCCAGAGGATACCGAGTCTTTGCATCCCGTAGTGCCTCGCTAACGAAGTAAACCGGCCGCTGCACCTCTCGGCAGGGCCTAGTTTCATTGTCGCAGGCATCGGGTCCCGCGTGGGAATGTTGGGAGGGGCTGCGCTGGGCCCTCTTCCCCTCCACGCTGGTAGCCTCGGGGTAAGGGGTCGTTGGGCCACTCCTTCCCCCAGTGGCCTCGGGGCCCTCCTAGGGTCTGGGGGCCATTAACGATGCCTGGCGAGGGATCGTAGGGCCATCGTCAGTCTGGGGGGCCCGAGGGCCTTCGCCCGACTGAAGGGCTCCCACGTCGTCCTCTGTCCCGGGCTGTGCCATCGTGGGTCGGTGGGGCACGGGCTGAGGGCATTCCTCAGCGCACTCCACCACCAGCGCTACGCTGACTACTTGCGGGGTCACCGCCAAGTAGAGCAGCAGCGGCTCCCCCGGCTCAGGGGCAACCAGGACTGAAGGGGAGCTGAGGTATGCCTTCAACTGGTCGAGAGCTTGCTCAGCTTCCTCCGTCCACCGGAATGGCCCAGAGCGCTTCAGGAGCTTAAATAGGGGCAGCGCCTTCTCTCTCAGCCTCGATATGAATCGGCTAAGGGCGACCATGCATCCAGTGACGCACTGGACATCCCTAAGCTTGCTGGGGGGCACATGATATTTATCGCGCTAATTTTCCCTAAGTTTGGCCTTTCGCCAGGTGGGGGCTAGACATCATTGGCCCATTCCTTGTGGTGCGAAATGGATACAAGTTTGCAATTGTAGCCATTGAATACTTCTCCCATTGGATTGAGGCCGAACCACTCGGCACGATCACTTCGCCAGCAGTACAGAAGTTCGTTTGGAAAAACATTGTTTGTCGTTTCGGAGTGCCAAAAGAGTTCATCACGGACAACGGCAAACAGTTCGACTTTGATAAATTCAGAGAAATGTGCAAAGGACTAAACCTGGAAATCAGGTTCGCTTCAGTCGTGCACCGACAGTCAAATGGGGCGGCCGAACGCACAAATGGTAAGATCTTGGAGGCGCTCAAGAAAACGCTTGTGGCGGCGGTGAAGGGTAGATGGCCAGATGAAATACTATATTTTCTTTGGGCCCTTCGGACAACCCCCACAAGGCCAACCAAGTTTAGCCCGTTCATGCTTCTCTATGGGGACGAAGCAATGACCCCAACAGAGCTAGGGGCTAATTCACCAAGGGTGATGTTCTTTGGAGGAGAAGATAGGCGCGAAGTGTCGCTCGAGCTCCTCGAGGGAGTAAAAGTCGAAGCACTAGAACACATGCGCAAATACACCACAAGCACTTCGGCAACTTACAACAAAAAAGTTCGACCGACAGAGCTATTGCCCGGCCATCTCGTCCTAAGTAAGAAGGCGAACCCGGTAGCAGTCGGGAAGCTTGAACCGAAGTGGGAAGGGTCGTACCTCATCAAGCACAAGTCAAGGACAGGTTCCTTTCGCCTAGCAACATTGGAAGGCAAAGAGTTCGACCATTCGTGGAACGCTGCTTCTCTTAAGCGTTTCTATGTTTAGGAAGGGTGGCGCCCTATTCGCCAAAGTGTAAAAATGTACATACTGCTACATAGCCCTTTCAGCATCTTCCATTATGTAAGCCTTTCGGCACAAAAATACAAAATAAAGGAGAAAATGAAAAAATAAAAAAAAAAGGAGGTAGGGCTATTATCCACCCTGGAGGCCCGAACCAGTATAAAATCTTTCTGTCTTTCGCCTTTTTTATTTGTGTACATGATAATTCGTGGAAAAAACCTCAAGGCAAACGCCTGATCAGCGAAAATGCCAGGGGGCGAAACGAATCGGCCGAAGCATCGCTCGCCGAACGTTGAAACCGCGACAACTTGTTTCGCGAAGTAACTAAACGAACACCGTTATACTCGATCTACACAAAAACGTGAGTGCTTCTCCCAGCGCGGAGTATCACAGATCGAAAACGGAAGACGAAAGCTGAAAAGTCAGGAGACCTATTTCGCTAATACACGCAAAGGGGACGACACATTCCGACCCAACGAAAGCATGAAAGGTGACAATGCGAAAAATAGCGAAAAGGGAACAAAAACACATCTTTATTAACTTCGAAAAAAATAATCGAAGAATACATGTCGTACAACATGGTACAGGTGAAAAAGAATACAACAGGCTTTACAGCTTAGTTTACAAATAAATTACATCTTCGCCCCAAAATAACTACCACTTCCTAAGGAATGATCCCGTGAACTAGGTTCGTCATCACTGCTAATGTTATAAACTACCCTAAGGGGAGAAGGGGGTGAAGCACAAGCTAGACTGTAACGGCACTGGGCGATCGCTTCCTGCCGATCGGTCCTCGGATGATTTCGCCAGAAGCGAACCATGCCCTCTAGGCGTGCCGAGTGAACACGGTCGTAGTCTTCCAGGGTTCGCCCGGGGTGCGTTTGCATCCAGCTAGCAACATTCACGACCTTGTAACTGTTGTCGTTTATTATCATCTCGCGGTAAATAGGTCGAAGCAGATACCGGACCTTCGGCAAATTCTTTACCGCAACAAACTTCTCGTTCTTGCTTCGCCAATCTCCAAAGGGGGGGCGAACACATAGTTTTCAGCGTAGACCCTGATAAAACACTGGAAAATCAAATGGCGAAACACAAAAACGAAGCTAAAGCAAAACACGTAGGTTGGGCGAAAAGAGTAAGTATTCTTTCATGTGTGAAGCGATGCGAACACAAGTGCAAAAGGCATCAAACGCAATAATTGGCGAAACTTGTCATATATTTCATATGTTAAAAAAGGCTAGACGCTATATTTACATCCTTCGCCCTCTACGGCAAATGCCAAAAAAGTAAAACTATCAAAATCTACAAAAGCGGGCAGAGGGCCTCACACCTCTGGGTGGTCTTGGGCATCGCCTCCACCCCTTCCGGCTGGCTCTCCGCCTTCGCCAGCTGCTCGAATTGTCGGTGGATCGGCTGTCCTTCTGCCAGAATTGTTTACGCCAGGCACGAAGCGCGGGCGAAACGTCCTGGGCGCTGACCTCCCAGTCCCCCTTCACATAGTCGGGGAACTTGGCGATGTGCTCGCACCCGGACTGCTGCAGCAGGCCCATGGCGAAGGCGGCCGACACGCGCGCACAGCAATCGCCGTACGCGGTGGCATAGTCCGAGATCGCACCGCTAGCCTACTGAGTCCATTCTGAGAACTCAAAGGCGGAAGCATTTTCGCCCGGCACACCCCGCACCTTCGCCCCCATGTCAGTAAGGGCGAGATGAAGAGTGCGGCATGCGGTCTTGGCAGATTCGGTGGCTTTCGCCACCTCACGCGCAAGTCGCTGCGACTTCGCCTCCGCCTTGCTGGCTTCCAGGCGAAGAGCCTCCATCTTCGGCTCTGTGAGGTTGTAGTAGTCTGTCAAGGCGGCGGAGTGTCCCTGCTTCTCCTTGAGCTCGGCCCTGAGGCGCTCAATCTCCGCCTTCGCCTCGCTGCCCTTGTCCAGCTCGGCCTGGAGCCGCTTATTTTCAGCCTTCGCTTCCAGGAGGGATCGGGCGAGGCCTTCTAGCTCTAGGCCCTTGCGGACCAGTTCATCGTCCTCGGCCCGAAGACGGTTCTTCAAGCCGTCAAGATGGGCCCGCATAGTTCGCTCCATCGAACAGTGCGCCGCGAGAATCTAGTTAAGAAAAGGCGAACGTTAGGACAGGTTGTCAAAAACAGGCGAGATATAAATAAAAAGACAATCAATCAACATACCCGGACTGCCAGGCTCTTGACGGCGGAACAGCCCTCGTCGAACTCGTTCAGTTCGGCGAACAGGCTCGGGCCGCCAGCCGGAGCGACGATGTTGCTCACCCCCTCGACGAAGGGGATGAGCTCCGCCCGGATCTCGAAATCGCCGGGGGCGAAGTGGAGCGGTGCTAGGGAGCAGTCCGAAGCAGATGTCTCGGCCGCCTTCTTACCCTTACCAAGGGCAAGCGGCGAAACGAGCGGCCGGCGAACAGGGCTGCCGAAGACCCTGGCCGCTATCTTCACAACCCGCTCAGCTGAAGCCGAAGCCCCAGCGATGCTTCCTCCCGCCCCGTCCGCAGCGCCAGGGGCAGTTGGGAGGCCCAGGCTTCAACCAGCGGGCGAAGTGGGCTTCTCGTCCGAGGACTCATCGTCGCTGAAGACACAAGCGATGTCGATGAGCCCCTTTTTCTAGGGGGTCTTCTTGGCGGACTCCCCATTCGCCATATTGGCCACGGCGATCGCGACCAACGCTTTCGACCCCTCCACATCCTTCCGGCGGATAGGGAAGCTATTCGACTCCACCCCGGTCTCGACGCGCTCGGGGCTTGGAGTTGGGATATAGCCGCGCGTGCTGGAGCGGCTGTCTGCGGCCTCATCCGTGGCCCTTTCGACCGCGACCTCTGTCTCCCCCACATCCTCCTGCTCTTTGACGCCATCTTCGTCATCGGCGTCAGAATCGGTGGAGGCAGGGGCCCTTCGCTTGCGGGGGGCCAGTTTCACCTGCCCACGCAACCGCTTCCGAGATGTACCCTCATCGCCGTCGGCCTTGAAGGGCTTCGCCCGGGGAGGGAGCTCGCCGAAGTGCACCCGGTTCGCCCGGCTAGGTGCTTGCCACGTTAGCAGCTGGCTAAACTCCGTGACCGACACATCGCCGATCATTTTTCGGGCTTCGGTGTTGGCTTGGGCGAGAGTCAACACTGAAAAAGAGAAATGTCATTATATCTGGCGTCGAACAAAAGAAAAAACAAAGAGCGAAACACATACAAGTGAGAAGAGAATAGACTAACCGTTCGCCCCCGCGGGCATGATGAGCTTTGGCAAGGCGTTGACCTCTTCGTCTTGGTCAACTTCGACCTACCACGACTGGGAGAGGGGAAGATGCGAAGCATACAAAAATCCTCCACCAGATCGCGGCAGCTCAAGCGGGAGCAGACCTTGCGAAGCAAGGCGAACCGTGCCTCCATAGCCCCGCGACGGCAACCTTGGGCTTCCGGTTCGGCGCAATCACCGTGCGCTGCCACCGGAGGGTCTTCGCTACCTCGGATCCGGCCTCGAAGGGGATAGAGTGGTAGAACCACTTCGCCATCCAGTGGCGATCCCACTTCGACATGGCGGTATTCACCGGCTATAGATCGGAGCGCTCGGGACGAACGTTGAAGTTCACGCTCCCGAACACTGTCTTCTTCGTCCCGGTCGGGGTGACCACCGTCTACGAGTCCACGGTGGTGAAGAGAACGGCGCCGAAGAGCTCGGCGCTCGGTTCAAACCCAGCGGTCCGGCATACCCAGTCGAAAATGGCGATGCGGACAAGCACCGAAGGGCTCAACTAGGGGAGCTCCACCTAAAAAAGGCGAAGGATATCCGGAAACAATACGTTGCATGGAAATCGAAGCCCCGCCTCGAAAAAGACGGTGAATACTACCGTCTGGTTGTCGCCCGGGTTCGGCACTACAGCCTCTCCTGGGGCGAAGGCCTGCCCTTCCGCCACCGCGCCAGAGCTGACCATCTTCGCCAGCTCGTCGCCATCCATGAGCGATGCCCCTAAGAAGGCGGTGGTGTCATCATTGATTCGGCCGGGGTCGGGACCCGTCGCGGAGGCAGGGTTCAGCTTGCGAGGGGCCATGGCGAAGAACGTCTGTAGTGGCGAAAGGGGTCAACGGGCGAAAGGGTTCAATGACTCAGGGTGCTGCGAGTAAAGGATGAAAGGGAGTGCTTGCGGTGAAAATGACGGGAGTAAAGGTGGTGAAAAGGGGGAACCGGGAATATATAGCCCACCAGGCGACGTTTCGCCTTCCCACCCAATCACGAGCTGCCACGTGTCGCAAGGGTAGGCAAAACGGTAAATTCCCATGGACCAAGCCGCATAGTGACGAGCCCCGGGAAAAAAGCCCATCACTATTCATTGCGGCCCAGTGAAACAGTAATGACAGCTTCGTCGTTCGCGGAAGGCGAAAGCTGTAAATATATATATATATATATATCGTTAACCACAACGATACACATACGCACAATGCATACATTCTTTGCAGGAGCACAAGATAGGTTTCGGCAGGAGCATCGATCGAAAGGGAGCGCCTCATACCATACCACATGGTTTGCACGGTCTCGGCCGAAGCTCCTATCTCACCCATGCCCGTGAGGGGCTTGTTGGCATTATGTCATGAGACCTTTCGACCAGACCTGCCGAAACCAAGCAAGCAGCGAGGATTCAGACTCGAGACGCCTAAGGTCCACTGTGCGAAATTTTGGGACAGCTTCACTCTTCGTGGCCCTATAATCTTTTACAGGATTGGAATTTTTGAACTTAACTTTAGGATTAATCATTGAGTTGGTAAATGCGTCGCCGTGTATTAATTTCTCTTTCAGATTTTAGATCAAGAATTCGTTCTTTGATCAGCTGTTACTGAATTATAATATAATCCGGCAAACGTATATGTATTGATAATTGTGCTGCTCCCATTCATGACGTCATCGCCAGTCCCCCATGAAGACTCTACCAGGTGCTGTGTATTGCCATCAGTTTCATGAAACATCATTCTTTCTAATATGTGCTCTGTATTGCTTGAGTTAATCAATGAATTATCATCCAAAACATAAGAATTTATTTGCTACAAAGTGTTATATTGTTCCATTTAGCTATTGAAATTAAATTGTTATTATTTATATATTGCAGTTGAATATTGTTTATAAGAAATAAATATGGAATTCGCAAATCTTGTCAATTGATAATTATAGACTGTAACTGTACTAAAGTATTTTGCTTCTCAGTATCCTTCTTTTTATTTAGATAATATAATCAACTGAACTAACATATATTAGGTTATCAGAACAACATCACATGAGGTAAATTTTGCTCTCATATTACATGTCGAATAGAATGTGTTGGCAGTATGTCATGAGACCTTTCAACCAGACCTGCCGAAACCAAGCAAGCAGTGAGGATTCAGACTCGAGGCGCCTAAGTCCCATCAGGCGAAGCCTTATGGTGAAGACCACGAGGCGAAGGCGGCGAAGGGTGAAGAGTTGCGTTGGGTCCCTGCGAGTCTAAACGTGCCCTAGGCGAAGACTGCATGGCGAAGGGCGTACGCTGAAGGAGGATAACTTCGCCATATCGGACCCCATCCAAGAAGACCCAAGGGGCTAGCCCAACCGCTCCGGCTCGTTAGCCGGTGGGCCAGCAGTCGTCAGGCGGCCCGTTAAAGACCCACGTATCTTAATTACATTGTATAACCATACAAGTATCCCTTTCATAAGGGTGACCATGTAAATTACCCTGTAAAACCTTAACCCTAATAGGGGGATCTGTAATAGGATTATAAATAGCCCCCTAGGACCAAGAAAAATCCTTAATTTAATACACTTTACTTTTCCTAACAACTGTTGAGTAACACATCCTTCGACGTATGCAGTTGTCACTTCGATAACATAATGTATATTAACTTGTATAATCCTTGTCAGTGGTAGGATTTTTGATGAAACGGATGAGGAAGGTGCAATCGAAGGCATATTGAAGGGTTGTTAATTTCTCTGTATAATGATCAGCGGTTCTATCCGTAACACCTCCAGATCGAAGAATATATTTTTTTATCAAATGTAACATTGAAACTTGGGTGTTCCAGTTAGATTAGGTAGGGATGAAAACGGTTCGGAAAGCCAGATTCTAAATGTGTTTTCGGAAACGGAAAGTGTTGATCGGAATTTTTTCGGAAATTTTTGGAAGCGGAAATGAATTCGGAATTTTTTTCTCAGAAACGGAAACGAACATGACAAGGCTACTATCCGTTGAAAACCGAAATCCGTCGGAAACTTTCCGGAAATGAATTCAGGTTTTCTCGAAATCGGAAACGGAAAATTTCACATACATAACTCATTAGCTTCAGCCTTCTCTACTCTAAATATTTAGATTTATACTATGTATTGAGGTGCTAAATTAAATAGAGATATTTTTTATCCAGTACTTTAGATTTTATTTTCCTAATGGCTATATTTTAGTTTTTATTAGCCCATGCCATACTTAGTTATAGATAAATATAGTTCTTTCTCTTGAAGAAAGTAAAGTGTACAACTAGGTGTATTATTATTAATTGATGAAATATAGAAATATCGATTTATTGTTTTAGAATCAAATATTTAGCTACATCTTTTCGTTGATTTGAGAAGTTCAGTTTAAGGGTTTTTATATTCCGATAAATATCCATTACCATATTCGCTCCAATTTATATTCGCTCCGTTTTCGTATTCGATAATATTTTGATTTCTTTTTTGTATCCTCGGTTTTCGATTTCGATTCCGATTCCCGAAAAAAATAGAAACAAAAACAGTAAAGGTGGTTTCCGTCTGTTTCAAAACGAAAACAGTAAAAGTGGTTTCCATCTGTTTCCGAACCCTTTTTATTGCTAAGATTAGATATCACAATGTAGATGTTCCCTGAATATTTTATTACAATCGTTTCAAGAATGATATCATTATTCTTGTACTAATTCTTTAGAAATATTGGTATGCTGTGCAGTAATATATGAGATTGTTAACTCCAAAATGTGGACTTGCAATTATTTCCACGGGAGGAATGCATCTTATTGTGAATTAATAATGGCACTAATGATGTATTCTGACATTTCCTAATATTTGTAAATATGAAATTAGATGTGTTCGTTAATACTCCCTTCATCCCATTATATATGACGTAACTGCATTTTACTCAAATCCCACGATATAAGGTGGCACCTCCTCGGTAGTCGTTTATATGCATGCAACCATTGAAGTTTTCCTTGTTCCCATTCATATGCATGCAAGCATTCAAGACGTTACCTCCTCGACTCCTGTTTACACGCATGTAGCATTTGCTGATCAGACTCCTGTTTACACGCATGTAGCATTTGCTGATCAGTTTGGTTACGCCTGAAAATAGAGCATGGAATGGGATATGCACTGTGAAGGCCGAGGGCTGCGTGTGAAGTGAAGCGTTGCGCGTCAGGACGAGTAAAACGGTTACGCATCATTGATCTCCGCGTACAGAGCAGGTACGCCCTATATTATGTTAACAACCGCACATAACCATGGTCATTAATAAATTAACGATGGTATATTGTTCAACGATGGGAAAAATTACGTGGTCGTTAATACTATTAACAACGGAGCCTTTTAACAACCACAACTCTATAGTCGTTAATGAGTATTAACGACAACACTTGGACCTTTCACGACCCCATTTCCATTGTTAATAATTGTTTCTGTAGTAGCGAAGTGCCGACGAAGCCGCCAGAGCTTCTCGGAGGCCACGAGCTAGCTGGGCCACCATGAGAAGTCTTCTGACAGTTGCCATTGCCGCGGCGGTGTCGACTCCTGTTGTTGTTTCCACTGCCTTGATTACCAGCGCCATAACCGGTTGCATGAGCCAAGTTGGAGCCGGCGGGCTTGCTGGAAGTGGTGGTGGCGGCAAGAACAGTTCGTGGACATGTTTTGGCTCATCGTCGTCCCTTCGTGAGTTCCTCAAGGATGAGCTGCGACCGAACGACAGAGAACAACAGGAGTGGGTGGTGCAAGGTAATGATGGTCTGAAGGTGATCAAACTTTCACTCAAACCTTGGAGAGTGGCGAGGATGAGGGCACGGACGGTAACGGGTTCGCCAAGGTCCGCAAGGCGGTCGGCCATCCTCTTGTGGTGGCAGCAATAGTCCCTGATGGAGAGGTTGCCTTGAGAGTAGTTGTGGAACTCTGCTGTCAGGATGATGGGGCGGTATTCTTGATTGCCGAGAAACATGTGCTCCAAGCCGCGGTAGACGAGGCACGCGGAGGTGTTGGGCATCAAGGCGTCAACGAGGAGGTTGGCCGAGATGTGCCATAGAGCAATGTAAGGACGATGCAATCCATCCGAAGCCAATCGTCACAATCGTGGCTCGCCACCACTACCGCCACCTCTACCTTCGCCAGCGCCGCTTTGCTCCACCGTGGCCGCCTGCTCCACCTGCGCCTACTCCACCGTGCCGCCTCCTCCTCCTCCGTCATAGTGTCACCTTGCCGCTCCCGCCGCCGCCTCCTCCTCCTTCACCACCTACTCCCCAATTTTTCTCCTGATTGTACCCCTCTGGAATTGAACGGTTTGATTTGTTTTGGTACCTACAGGTACCAGTACCAGGAGGTACAATTTGCTACCAGTATCAGGAGGTACAATTTGCTGGACTGTAACAATGCTCTTAAAAATTACACCGTTTAGTAATTATGTACGCGTGAAAAATGAGAAAATAGAAATTGGGAAAGTGTTCAAAATAACACAGCCTTAAGGGCACCGTGCGAGAGGATGGATAAGAAAGAATTAAATTTTAGTCGGGCACTCGGGCTAGATTTTTTCAATAGAGGACGTAATACTTGTTGGAAGCGATAGAGCTGTAGTCAATATAATATCCGATGAAAGTAATGGAGCTAAAGAGTGGAAATGGAGATTTTGGTGGTCATCACTCACGCACGTCATGGCAGCACTCACCAATAGCTTGGTAAACTTTTTATGGGCTGCAGGAGGCCGGGCAGACCGCCAACCGTCCATGCCAGCATCGCTGCTTGAAAACCAAGTAAGACAGCCGTTTCACGAAGCGGAATATCGCTGATTTCAACTGCTCGACAGTGCGAAGCCCGGGCAGCCGCCCGTGCTGCCGGGAGGTAAATCCCCCACTAGCAGCGATGATTTCGTGGCGGATGTCGGAGCTGCGAGCGAGAGCACGGGAGGAGTTGTAGACGTGCTCAGGGCCGCTGAAGAAGTCCTGAACACGGCGGGTAGCTCCAGAGAGGAGTGGGGGTCGATGATCTCGGAGGAGGCCAGAGGAGTGGAAACTGGTCGGCGAGGGCAATGGATAATGCAGTCCGTGCCGCCTTGGGCGCACAATTAGCAGTGGCGTCAGCGACTGCCGTCGCTGTGGCCGGGTCGATGTTGAGGCCGGGAGACGGCAAAAATGACTTGCGGACTGCATTGGCAATGACCTTGATGGCGGCGCCGAGGACATCGTCAGGGGACAATGGGGCGCCATGAGGTCAGCGGCGTGGTGGCGACGCAGCAGAGTGGCGTCGGCACGGTAGTAAAGCGGAAGCGAGATTAATGTGATACCATCTAAGACAGAATAGATTGAACGCAATAATCTATTCATCGAGTGCGCGAGTACATATATATAGTAGTGATCCTCCTTATCTCCCACCAACTTATAGATAGAATCGGGAGATTAGGGACATACCGAACCTTGTGTAGGATCGTACAACGATAACTGAGCCAATCAAAGGAGGGTGAATGGTTGCAGTACACAAAAATCAAACTTTTAGCGGAATTAAAAGTTACCCTTGAATTCGATGGTGATCGGTCTGAACGGAATAGATGTGCCGATCTGACCGCTCGATGACCTCCGGTCTGACCGGCGTAGGTGCTCCGATCTGACCACCTGATCGTTGAAATAAACCTCCTCCCGTCGCTGTGATTGTCACTGGCCTAACTGTCGTGAAGCCGTCGGTCTGACCGGGCAGACGCCGCTAGTCTGACCGCTGGTAACCTATCGGTTGGACTGGCACACCCGGGAAAACACAAATTGAAGAACTCTCAAAGAATTGTTCGAATCTCAAAGAACACAAATTCACCTCCACATGAATTGTTCTCTAGCCTGAGCATCCCGCGTGATACCGTTGACTGTCTAGACCTCAACTTCTCCCAATTCTAGTCCCGATCCATCACCGGCTACGCTCCCATAGCCTCAAGCAACACCTGCACGTGAACAAAAAAACCTCTATATCTGAGTACAAGTTCGCACTAATTTGACTCACATCAGCACACATTAGTATCACATACAAATAGGAATCATCTAGAAGTCATATCCTTGAAGCAATCTATAAATTCCACGAAAACAACCCGAAACCGACAAGCTCCCAGAGTCTTCCGGTCTGACCATCGGGCAATCCGGTTAGACCGCCCATTCACTAGCGGTCTGACCGGTGACACCCGCCAGATCTTGAGCCGACAACCGAAAATACTATTCACTGTATTTTCAACAAAAACTCACCTTTGATATATGTTCATTGCCAAGATTAATGATCACATGATTCTACAATCTCCCCCTTCGTGAACACATTAGCAACATCTCAAAATGCAAATTGGTGTTTGTGAAAGACAAAAAACAAAATTATAAAAAACTCTCACATGGATTGAATCACAAGAACCAAGCCAACCAGAAGGGGGTGAATGGTTGTAACACCAAAAACCAATAAATTTTAGCGGAAATAAAAGTTACTCTCAAATCGATGAAGTCGGCATAGCCGGTCTGACCATCAGATCAACTCCATTCTGACCGCAATGCCACCGCCGGTCTGACCGTGCACACACCGTCGGTCTGACCGCCTCCTTGTCTCCTACTGCTCGCCGCCGTCGGTCTAATCAGTTCCATACCTCCGGTTAGACCGCTGCTATGTTATCGGTTAAACCACCGTAGTACTCCGGTCAAACGATCACGATCCAGAAAAACATCGGTAGATGAACACTCATAGATGTAGATTAATCTATATCAACTTTGTTGCATCTAACAATGTTTACTAAGTGCACCAACAACACTCCTCACCAAAATCTCGAACTAAATTCGAAACCCTAACTTTTCTCTCACAAATCTCTCTAAATCGATACCGAGAGGACACATCCTCCCTCTCTATTTATACCCATAACATGGCTGCCACCTAGCCACGAATCCATCTCATACAAGAAGTCCTAATCCCCTAGGAAACCTTCCCGTATAAGAAAGAAACTTTACAAACTCCAATCTTCCCAAACTTGGACTCCAATCCAAATTTGACTCTGCTTTCCATATGCACACAACACCACGTGTATGCCATATGGAAACCTTCACCTCCACATGCATTGTTCTCTAACCCAAGCATCCCACGTGATATCCTCAACTTCTCCCAAGCCTAGTCCCGATTCCATTGCCTCAAGCAACACCTGTACATGAACAGTAAAGAAACTCTATATCCGAATACAAGTTCGCACCAACTTAACTCACATCAGCACACAATAGTATCACATACGAATAGAAATCATTTAAAAGTCATATCCATAAGGCAAGAAATTCTAAAAAAAACCCGAAACCGACTCCCTCCCAAAGCCCGCCGGTCTGATCGTCGGGCTACCCGGTCAGACCACCCAATCACCTCTAGTCTAACCGGCGTACTCTACTCCGTCGGACCTGCACCCAAAGCCGAACACACTGTTCACCAACAGAAAACACATCACACTGTATTTTCATAAACACTCACCTTTGATAATTGTTCATCACCAAGATTGATTCTACATTTGTACATATGGGAAATAATATCAAACTGAAACGGAAAGCTGGTATGTGTAAATTCATAGCAAAGTTGCCACGTTCCATAATACAGGAAATATATTAAAATATTTTTCCTTGGACACAAATATGGCGTAATACAGATCTTGTTGCAGACATGAAAAAAATCAACAATTTATTCCAGGTGATGACGGTCTTGATCCAAACAATTTTGCTATATCCAAAGTTTAGCCACTATTTTTTCTTAAAGTTAACCACTTTTTAGTATCTAATGAAAATGTACAGGGATAATATTCTTACTATCATATTCTCCAACAATGAAAAAGCAGAAAAAGATTGACTATGAAGTATACAGAGAATACCCAAGCAGTAGATGTCCCTTTATCCCTTTACTTTAGTCATACATAATTATGCACTACGCTCTGAGAATTTCCCTTTTTTACGCCTCGCAGACGTGTCGCTTGGACAGCGCTTTGATTTTGATTGGAATACATAAACTATTATTCCAGGCATTTCAAATCGGATTAGTTTGGACATATATTAACTATTATTCCAGATTTCTAACGTAGACAATTAATATACTATATCTCCATTCCATATTATAAGATGTTTTGGATTTATCATAAGTCTAGGTTTTTTAAGTTCAACAAGTTATAGAGAAACATAGGAGATCTAAAATACCAAATAAGTGTCACTAGCCGCTAACGCGTGCGTTGTATGGGCTCTTTATTTATATCATCATAAATATTAAAATTTTAGTTATATATGAATATGTGGTCTTTTGTAATTGCAACTACTCTTAGATTGTATTATATTAAAAGAAGAGTTTTTATGAATTATACCTTGATAATTATTGATTGCTAATTAATAGAATACTTAATGGATAAAATTCATGTTTTTAATTCATTTTGAGTATGAATTCCAATGGCATGTTTTCTTAATACAATGTCTCAAAATATTATTATTGGAATTATAAATAAAACAATTTTAGTCATGTTTATCCCTCCACATTGATAAAAGAAAAGTAGTTCAACTGAATTTATTGCAGGAATCATGTATTTCCGGAAGCAATGAATATTAATAAAAACATAAATTGTTCAACTGGATGAAGCATGGAACAGATTATAGTGATATGGGATGAGACATCTATACTTATATAACGTGAAAAGTTGACATAAAGGATCAAAATCAAATAGCATTTAAGCATTAACATATAGTAAAAGGACACCATGAACTGCCTATAAATGGAGTAGTTGTAGGAGTCAAGTCAATAACTCTTCTGTACTGTCCTACTCTAATGCATATGAAACCAGTTAATAGGATTCGTTGTTTCGGCCCATAATTACAATATCGCTTAAAATTTAAAATTATAAAAAAGTAGGATACATTAGTTTTTTCTTTGATCATCATTGGGGAGTTGTCATTAATTATCTATTAACTTGGAAAATCTGTTATTTGAAACAAAAAAAATATATAATCATCCAATGATTTTTCTTCATGTGTGCCATGTTAGGACAGTAGGATCGACAAAATGCATGGGATTATTCTTTCTTCCGTGGTCTTGGGAAATAGGAACAAAAATTAGCCAGGTTTCACCACACACCATTTATCTTTTTGCATGCATCATTATCGAAGAAAACTGCACATGCATACTTATTTATTTTTTCCTTGCCATTTGCCTTGCATGACCACCTGTATAATGCAAAATTTATGGTTCATCAACTAAATACTATACGGATAGTTTAAAAAAAGTCTGAACATAAATATGAAAAGTTTTAACAAAATAATAATAAGGGTAGTAAATTCATATAACTTGGAAAAAAATACATTGCAATATAAATATACTCCCTTCATCCACAAATACAATTGATCCTAGACTTCAAATTTTATCCACACATATAAGAGATTTAAGAGTAGAACTTCCGTCACCCAACCACCTCTCATTTAATATTTTTCGATCAATCTTATCCCTAACCATTGTTCCACTGCCCCTACAACCCTTGTCTAAATTTATCTTCATTTTGCCTTCATTCCTGATCTTAAAAATGAACTTGAAATCCCTTATATCTCATGACAGTGTGAATATCAGAAGAATAATAAAAGTAGATCAAATACAGATAAAAAGTCAGACTATGCAAAACGATGGAATACTTACTTGAATTGTAGATGCGGCGACCACTATGGATCTTCCTAAATGCCAATGAAATTTGTCAAAGCAAATAGATGGAACAATTTTATGAATTATTATGGGTACGATGAACACGGATTGGCTTCTTAATTAGATGCAAGCGAAAATTGTTGATTTTGAATCAAGATCTGAACATGAAAAATATATACAGTATGGTGATGACCACGGGTATGCCTAACACGCGAGTGATCGTCTGCGTCGAGGACGGGCGATCGGAACGAGAAAAGATGGCTCGTACTATCCACGTGCTTGTTTTCGCTTTTTTCTGTTTTATATACTAATGATTTATTGGTATCCTAATAAAACGTACATAATTTTTACTAAGTACTTCACATAATTTTCAGCAATTTGGGATGATCTAAATCCTAGTATAATTAGGATGTAGTTATGGGCCATAATATGTTACTTCCTACATTCACTTTTGACATATAAACTTATTAATATGTATAAACTTTGTACATAAAAATTTTTGATATAGAATATTTATACACATAAACTTTTAATAAAGAAACATTATACGTGTAAACTTTAGATATACAAAGTTTCTCACTAGTATGGAAACGATTTTCCTGGAGAATCACCTAATAAGTTGCAGACTAGCCATAAGTATCCACGTCCCTCATTTCCATATACAGGACCCGCACGCAAAAATCACTTTTTCCAAACGGACCACTTAAAACGTTTGCACCTGTAAATAAGGGTATTTTCGCATGTGATCCGCTTAACTCACCCACACGAGAAAATACTCCTCCTATTCCCACTCCATTTTTTATTCTCCCCTCCCCTTTCTCTCTCTCCCACCTCACTCTCTCCACTCCTGTCCTCTCTCTCTCCCGGCCTCACTCATCTCCTGTCCTCTCTTCCCCTCTCCTCCCTCCCGGCGGCGACAACGTTGGCGGCGGGCGTAGGCGACAGCGACAGTAGGCGAGGGAAGGGTGGCCCCCTCCCGATGGCGGCGTGTGTGGCCACTCCCCTCTCTCTCCAGCTCCCCTCCCCTCCCCTTCCTTCCCTCCCCTCCTAGATCTGGCGGAGGGGAGGGGCGTCGGCAGTGGCGGAGGGGAAGGTGGCGGCCGTCGCCTGCCACCGAGGGGAGGGCGGATCCGTCACCGGCGACCGCGGGGACGATGGCGACGGGCCTCGGTTAGGGCGCGACGATGACAACGGTGGTGGCGGCGGTCTCCCAGCAACGGTAGTGTCGGATCCGCCGCCGCCGGGCCTCGGGTGGTTGAACCCGTTCCCGATGACCGTGGGGACGATGGCGGGGAGCCTCGGGCAGGACGGCGTCGGCAGCGACTGGATTAGAGTTCCAGGGCTAGGGTTTTGATTTTCTTTTTTTTACGATTTTTTATTCTCTCGTGCGGATGGCTTAAGCGCCCGCACGTAAAAATTGGATTTTCCCTTGTGGGTGCGTTACCCGCACGAAAAAAATCGGATTTTTACAGATACTTCAGTACAGGTAGACAGGAGAAGCGCACGCGACAATCCCTTTTTGACCACATGGAAAAATTTCCGCTAGCCTTTGCCGCTAGGTCCAATCACGACGATATTCTCGTAGACCTATTAGGTAACATAGATGTTTCTGTAACGTACGTTCGTTGTAATCCATGCTTAATATTAGTTGTTTTGGAAAAAAAAGGAGATATCATCAATATCGCAGTAGATATAGATGGACTCTGGATCACCACCAATTTGGACTGCTCGATCGGTTTAGAAAAAGAAGATAATATGCACGTCCGAAAGAGAAAGAAAAAAAAGAATATGTACGTGAATGGATCGGATCGATGGGCTTGACAATAGGTACATGAGCTTTAAAAGAACCACCACGTGGAACGTGGATTAGATTGTGATCAACGGTTGACATATTACAATCTGTTTAATCAATGGCTAAGTCTTTCTAATTAACATGAGAGCTCCTAAAAGTACCCAATTAGTATAGGTATAGATTCATCCACCATTGAATATATTTAATTCACCATTGAATATATTTTATAGTACATTTCTCAGATCATTGAATATATTTTTAAAGTATATTTTGCCAGTGTTAATTTATATTATATTTACTGGATTTCTGAATAATATAGATCAACATTCATAGAAGTTTGGAATTAATTGTTACATTTCTATATGACATTGTATTTTATAAAAAATCAGCCGTTGTATATGTATTGCAACATTTAGTACCTAATTGTATGAGTGCGTTTCCCCTGGAAACTACCTCAACAATTGTGTAAGAGTAGAAAACTTCTCACTGCAAACTATCAATCATACACACAGCTATTCACATCGAAAACATTTTCCAAATAGACAAAAAGAAGGATCCAATCACATCAAAGTCATTTTCCAAAGAGAAAGAATGCAGACAAACAGAATATATACCAAAAAGAAATCAAGATATTGTTGCTTGGAATGCCTTAACCAGTGAGGAAACCATAGAGAAGTTTGACTATAAATACCGCATGTCTGCACCATAGCATCCTGCATATTGTGTTTTGATGTTTCTTCTTCTCTGACGGGCTTCTGTAAGGCTTTCATTTCCTAAGCCTGCCTCACCTGAATTAAACATGGAAATAATCTTCCTACTCCAAACCTGTCTTTTTGCCCCACATGCCCTAACCCTCCTCCAAATGGTGTCTTGGATGCCCAACTTGTTCTCCATCCTAAGGATCTTCTTCTTGGTTCCTGCTCTTACTCCCTTCCGTTGTCCCACTAAGGTGCCTCTTCCTTTTCTCCTATATGAGTGTCCTCTTCCTTGCTGGCGAGTTGAAGTTCGCGTCGAGCAGAACTACTAATCAGCTGTGTAACGATGCTAACAACAAGATCATCAAAGCTTCTAATACATTCTTATCGGATGTTGCGGAAACGAATGAGATAGTATATGCAGCCAAAATGAATAATGGAGAACAGGATATCCTTGTAGTAACAAATGACATGCTCCAGGTTCACCAGTGCTCTAAAGATACTAATGAAATTTTCGCTATTATTGATGATGAAAATACAAAAGAAGCATGTCATACTATTGAGATCAGTAGGGAGAGTCAATAATGTAAAGAATATTGATTAATTGAAAATCAAGAGGACTACGATGAGTTAAACACGAGCCAACCTACTGATGAACTGCACAGGACAGTAGAAGACTTCATCGCCACATTCAACATGGAAAGGCAGCTACAAGCAAGGATGCTTGTGTTCTGCTAGTGACTATCATGTTTCTTCTATATACTAGGACAATTTTGTTGTTGACCACAATTTTCTATAAAAGATTGAATTGAAGGAAACATACTATGATGTATATTACATATATAACACTTGTATTTGGAAACATGAGCACTATTAATCCCTCGTTAAGCTCTATCACACTTAAACAACGAGCTCTTCCGTCGCCCTCCCCATGGGTGGCTCGAGAGGTGACGACACCTCCGCTATCAACCCTCTTGATCCCCTCCTTCCTTCTCCGCCTCGCCGCCTCCTGAGCGGGCGTAAACAAAGCCGCGCATCCACAAGGATGGTGGTGGCGGGGCTTCGCCCACCTCACGCTCGGAAGGCCGGGGGAGCTGCCCGGGGCGTCGGTGGTGGCAACCACCGTGCTGCTTCGGCCGCATTTAGCCATGTGGTGGTTGGTGGTGGGGCTCACTTGTGGTAGTGACGATGGCATATGTTGGCGGTGGCGGTGGCCCTGCCCAGATCCGTGTCGCTTCGGCCAGATCTGACAGGGTGGGGGCTGGCGACGGTGGCTATCTGCGGCGGGGTTGAGTGGTAGTGGTGGCGGTGACCGGTGGTGGTGGTGACGGCGGCGGAGCCCGGGCCACGTGTGCCGGGGAGCGAGGTTGGCTGGAATAGTGCCGGCGTCGAGGCCGGCACGTCGACAATGGCGGCAGGCGGAGGTGGAGGCGGGCAAGGAGGAGATCGGTGACCGTGTGCGGGTGTGGCGTTAGTGGCGGGATGCAGGCAACAGCGACGGCGCTTAGAGGCACAGGTGGCTGCAGCAAGAGACACGGGCGGCTGGCCGGCATGAGGTGCTGGTGCAGTGGTGCCACACGCTGGTGGAGGTTTGACGTCAGCTATGGGCTCACAGGCGGTGGGTGAAAACATTGGCATGCCTTGGCCAGGCCGGCAACAACGATGTTTTCGAGCGTGTCTTCCCCTATCGAGGGTGTTGTCGTGCATCTTGTCCAGTGGGGCTGCCGGGTGAAAACCCAGTCTCGGCTCTCTTTGAAACCTTCGCGGATGGCGGTGGCGGTGTCTTCATTGCTCCTCTCCCTGGAGACATCATTTAGGCTGCCCCTTGCCGAATCCTCCCAAACAACTGGAGCAAGCTCGTTCTCTAGATGCATGTCCTCTTGTGTCTGTGCCCTAGCTTATGCAAGTTGGCCACGTCGGAGGGCCTAGAGGGAAGAGGGGTTCCATTCCTCCCTCTCTCCCTCAATCCCGAAGAGGTGGCTAGAGCGGGGCTTGGTGTCGGTTGTTTTTTTTCAAAGCATTTACTGCTAGGGCTTTACCTCACAGTCTATTTTTCATTAAAAACAGTATTTACAAAATATAATTACAAAGGAACCACTAAAAAATCACAGAGGTTGTAACCAATCAAAAACTAATTGTTTTATAGGGTCCTCTATTCTACACATATGCAGAAGAACATCCTTCTTGAACAAAACTCTCCAAGCTTGAAAGGACGGTTGCTCATTCCGAAAGATCAATCCATTTCTTTGCTTCCAAATCCACCAAGCAGCAATGAAGAAAATTTTCAAAAAGCCCTTTTGACCAAAGCGAAAACGAGCTAACACAATCATTTGGAAGAAGTTAAGGTCAGAGTTCCAAAAAATACCCAAATGTTACCAGCACCTCTGACTGAAAGAACAAGTAAAGACCAGATGGCTCCTTGCTTCCCTAACCCCACTTGTGCAAAGTACATATGTAAGATCCTCATTCTCCCTTGCACAATATCGTCTATCAAGCATGTCCCTCGTTTTTAATCTGTCACTGAAAAGAGTAGCCACACAAAGACCTTAATTTTCATTACACATCGTTTTTTCCACATCCAAACATATGGTCTTGGCAGCTGTATAGACATAAAAATGAGTTTATAAAAGCGCTTGGCAGTGTATCTATCAGAATTCCATATATAACTCCATTCATCTCCCTTGCCCACCTACAAAATAAGGTGAGAAATTTCCTCTTCCAGTTTAAGATACTCATCATATGCTTGACTAGTAGGAGGCAAGTAGAAGGAATCCTCCAAAGGGCAAGAACACAGCTTTTGCACCGACTCCTTGTATAAGGCCAAACTATACAAACTGGGAATTTATACTCCTAACTTCACCATTCTAATGATCCTCCCAAAAAAAGCATTGATGTACCTGATTTTATAGAGCATCCTGCAATGCCCCTAAAAATATCAAATAGGACAATTATATCCCTCCACCAAAAGTATCCTTTGTTGAAAATCATATGGGGTGCCATAGTGACATAATATGAATTCTAGATTAGCTGAACCCAAGGAAGGTATGCTCCATTATAAAATTTAACCAGATCCTTTATCAGTAAAGTTGTGTTCTGTGTTCTCAGATTAACTATGCCCAATCCACCTTTTTCCTTTAACTATGCCCAATCCACCTTTTTCCTTTGGTCTATAAACCATTTCCCATGAAGCAAGAGATTTCCTGGTGGAACTAGGCTTATTGTCTCTCCACAGACAATTCTTTATCACAGTATCAATTGCTTTGATAATAGTAACAGGCAATTGCAATGAGCACATATATTATGTCGGGAGAGAGGATAAGACAGAGTTAGTCAAGGTTAACCTTCTTTCTTGTGGCAGAAAAAGAGAGCTGGCTGTCAAGCTTCTCTCAACTAAGTAAAAGGCATTGCTCCAATGGCACATCCAAGCAAACTAGTAAGAAGCTCTGCTTTATCATGTGAAGCATTAATAGGGTAAAGGCTTGACTTATGAAAGTTTACATTGAGGCTAGTTGACCGAGCAAAAGTGTTCATGAGAGCTTTGAAACAAAAAATTTCTCTTTGTGAAGCTTTAAGAAGGAACAGTGTGTTCTCTGCATATTGAATCACTGGGAAAACCCTGCCATCATTTTCATTGATTGGTTTAGATAATAAACCCAGAGAAAGACTTGTCTATCACTCTTTACAACAATTCCACACCAAGTACGAAAAGTAATAGAGATAAAGGGACTCCATTGAGCAAGACAGAAGTGTAAGCAGAGGAAAAGATCATCTGATAAAGCTATACTGATTCTCATGGACAAGCTTCAACATGACCCCTGCAGACGATCTGGCCCAGGAGCTTAATCTGAGAGGATTATCTTAATTAAGTTATCAATTTCCTGGGTAGAGAAAGGATACACAAGACTATCCAAATTTATTGGGTCTGGGAACAAGTCCAATAAGTCAAATCCCATTGTGGGATAAGTAGAAATTCCCATTCTGTTCTTGAATCTGTGGGGAAAAAAAGACTTTGTGTTCATGCAAGGAAACAACCTGTCCAGACTGATCACAGATGTGTGAGATTGTATTTGATCTAAACCTTTCTGTAGCAATGGACTTCTCCAACTAACATCGACCTGTTTGTGCATCTCTTCTTCCAGTAAAGATTCTTGAATTCTAGAAGCTTTACATTTGCAGCCTGATAATTTCTCTAAAATTCCACTCTAGTGTGATTTAAGGCCTGGCTTCTTTAATCAAGTCCAAAAAATTAAGGACTTTATTACAATTAACAATCAGAGCAGCTAACTTAGACATGTGCTTGCTCCAATTCAACAGTTGTTTCCTCAAGATTTTGAGCTTGTAACTGATACACTTAGCAGGGTCTTCAAAACCTGGATCCAGACCCCAAACCCTCCTAACAAGATCATAAAAGCCATCCATGTCCACCCAATAACTTTCAAATCTGAAGAGATTTTGGGATTTTAGTATCAATTTTAACCACACATGGGACATCATCAGAAATATTTCGAGCCATAGGAAGTACAGTAGTATTTGGAAAAGCCAATTTCTAAGATGGACTTGTAAACACCTAGTCCAGTTTTCCAGTAGAGGATTGTGCTGCATATTACTCCATGTAAATACTCCATGTAAAGGACCTACCCTTTAAAGGAATTTCCATTAAACCAGAGAACTGATAATGTCATTAAAGATGAAAATGTCATTCATATATGCCCCTGGCTTATTTCTGTTTTCCACAGATATGTAAAAATGGAAGTCCCCTAAAAACAACCCGTTAACAAGCGACCCAATAGTGAGATCTTTAAGCCAGGATACAAAGCTTGAGAGTTCTGGGCCACTACATGGGCCATATACACATGACAAGGTCCAAACATCAGAAGAATATCTAGCAACAAAATTCACAGTAACAGAGAAAGGATTAATTTCTCCAGGAGTACCAATGAAGACTCTGGAAACCCAAACCACTAGAATTCCCCCTGAAGCACCTCTGGATGGAGACAAGGCAAAAGCATCAAAACACTTAGGAGCAAAATTCTTGATATCAAAAAGAGTGAAATTTTGCTTTTTGGTCTCCTGTATAAAAAAATCTGACAACCACACTCATTAATCTTCTGCCTTAAAGATAGCAGCTTTGGATCAACATTCATTACTCTGATATTCCAACACATACCATTTCAAGACCTATAGCTATTACTCATTCGGAATCAAACAAGATAACAAAGCTGCAGAGCTAACAAAATTAGCCTGCTCAACCACACAAAGCATTGTCCAGCCATACACTAAAAGCAAAAGACAGTTGAACTGTCCCACATCCAGTAACAGCTAACAAAATACATGTTCATAAGACTAAACATGTTTATTCTTCAAGATCTGGCCGAGTGAGCTTCTTCCTTCGCTCTCCTCCCAGGCTGAACTCGACCACCTCCTCAGGAGCTAGGCCACATATTTCCACACCTAGCTTTTGCAAAAGAGACACAGAACAATCAGAAGGGGATAAATCAGAATGAATATCATCCTCAATAGCAGCAGGAAAATCAGAATGAGTCATTGATTTTACTTCCAGGTGCAAGAATATTTGCTGTACCCTGCAAATTCCTTTAGTTTTTTAGCAGATTTTCCCCTTGGCTTGCCAATTCCCATTCTAGGGTCAGCCTGGAGCTCCTCTTTGGATGACTGAAGCCTGGAACTCTGTCCGCGGTTAGGGTTAAAGAGTATTGTTTTTCCATTTCTTTTCTTAACAGGTGCCCTAGGAGGGAAACAGAGAAGTTGAAGTAACCACATCTGGGCTGGTGGGTTGGGCTTGTAAAGGGAGCACATCATCCAGAACCTCCTGATTTAGGGACTTATCCACAGACTCAGCTGGAATGATGGCCCAATTGGAGAGAGCAGCACGTTTGATAACAGGAGGAAAACAATAAAATTTAGCTTTCCTCTCTGGCAGAACCAAGTTTATAAAAGGACCAACGGATGACAAAACTGCAGGGGCACGAACAGAACAAAGCATACTCTGCATGGTGCTTTTGGCTTTAGAAAGAGTATCCATCCTCTCAGTGATACCTGCCATAGGAAGAAAATATGGGTGCAGGCATAACAACCAGATCATTAGTCACTAATTCCTGCAGGTGTGGGTTCTCCTAAACTTGACCCAATGGGTGCTCCTGTCCCCAAGTATCCTCCACCTCTGCATCCGCTGCTTGTTGCTGCTGCACCAAATTATCCCATGGGCCACCCCCTGATGACCATGTTCCGCAAAATGCCATATGTTATCATCATCTGGGTCATTATCATCATTATTTGGCCCCGGCTGTGGTCCCGAGGCAAATCCTCCTCAACAGGCATATTAATAAAATCCCCTTCCAGCAAAAAGACAAAAATCATCCAAGATTCACCACCACCTCGAGCAGCAAGAGGGCCATGCAGCACGATTATCCTATGAACAGAATCATTGTCTCGAAACTTGGATCTTATAAAAACCCTCCCCATCATCTGGTCTCAATCTAGCCAGTAAGTGAGTTGCCCAAAAGAAGCAATAGCTAGATTCAGATAATGGCGGTTGATAAAATCAAGAGGAAAATCGAAAAGCAAGAACCATCCCTCTCTTTGATAGTGCGTCGCTCTCCAGTTTGGTCCTCGATCATTATTAACAAAAGTAACGTGTGAACCTCATCATAGAAAGAAGGTGGACTAAGGACTAGAGCATCTCTATGCATAACTGATCGCAGCTGTAACAGACCTACTGCAGAAGCATGGTGATAACTATTATGAACCTCATACATGTGGACGTCCAGGATGTAATGAACAATGAGGGGCCCGATGCTGATCCCAATCTTGCTCCAGAAGTGCGGGCTCAACAATAGTCACACAAAAGTCTTCATGACAGCGAGGAGGTTGTTTGGGCATAGTGAGATCAACTGGAGGAACACGAAGATTACCACCCAAGTGAACCACCTGACCTTGACAGAGGAAGTGTTGTGGATTAGGGTTCAGGTCAGCCATCGCCAACAATGGTGAGTTCTGGAGATTAGGAGTTGTTGGCGGTATGTCATGAGACCCTTCGACCAGACCTGCCGAAACCATGCAACCAGCGAGGATTCAGACTCGAGACGTCAAAGTTCATCGGGGCGGAGCCTCATGGCGAAGACTATGGGGCGAAGGCGGCGAAGGGTGAACAGTCGCGTCGGGCCCCCGCAAGTCCAAATGCGTCCTAGGCGAAGGGTGCACGCCGAAGGAGGGTGACTTCGCCATACCGAGCCCAGCTCCAAGGAGGCCCAAGGGGCCATCCCAATCGCTCTGGCCCGTTGGCCAGTGGGCCAGCAGTCGCCAATTGTCCCGTTAGAGGCCCATGTATCTCAATTACACTGTATACCCATACAAGTATCCCTTTCATAAGGGTGACCATGTAAATTCCCCTGTAAAACCTAAACCCTAATAGGCGGATCTGTAATAGGACTACAAATAGACCCCTAGGGCCATGTAAAGGGGAATCCCCAAGAAAAATTGTTAAATTAATACACTTTACTTTTCCCAACAACTGTTGAGTAATCACGTCCTTCGATGTATGCGGTTGTCACTTCGACAACAGTTGGCGCTGACCGTGGGACCTCCGAGCGAAACCACTGAGAGCGAATGCCACCGAAGAAGGTCGTGAAGGAGAAGGTTGCTAAGCCAAAGAAGAGTGCAGCAGGAGAGACGATGGCCGCCGAAGAGGGAGCAGAACCTTCGCCGCCCATCGTCGAAACTGGGGTGGCGCCATCGGCTTCAGCACCCGCGCCGCAACCACCACCTTCGGCTCCAGTCGCTTTGGCGGGGCAGGTGCCGGAGATCCTTTCGACAAGTCAACTGGTGGCGTCCCAAGCCACTTCATCACAACCAGCTACGACTTCGACTGTGCTTGCCGCCGCGCAAGCCAACCCTAACCTTGATGCACAAGCCGAAGCTGGCATGGAAGCCATGCGCTAGAACATGACGCGACTTCAAGACATGCTTCGCCAAATGCAAGAGCAACAGCAGGCATATGAAGCAGCACGTCAGGCCAAGGTCACTTCGGCCCCAGTTCTCCAGTATTCGGCGGGCTACATCCCACCCCAAGTCTACCCGCAAGCACCGATTCAGGCCCTTCCGTCACAAGCCACGCAAACAACGCAAACACCGGTGTACTTCGCCGGGCAGCCTTCGGCCGAAACAACACACCCGACCCTTGGTGTACAGCCGCAGGTTCGGCCGGTTGCTGCCCAAGTACACCCATCACCACCCGGTCAAATGTCACAAGCTATGGCGGAGGGAGCTTCGGCCTTGCAGGCACAGCTTCAAGCTTTCCTTCAACAACTCAACCAACCCCACAACATCTCAAGTACAACCCCTTCGGCCTGGCCGGAGGGGAACTCAAGTCAGGGTGCACTCGGTTGGCTGCTGTTGAACCAGCCTAGTCCGGGGGCTTCGCCATGGAGTCAAGAACCACAGTTCGACTTCAGCAACGCCACTCAAGAACCAACCATTTGACCACAAGCACCGACACCAGGCTTCGGAACAAATCAGTCGCCGAACCAGGCCCCCATGGCTTGGACCCAGCCCTTGTTTAACCCATCCGTGGCGGCACACCAAGCGCCCACCGTTCGGGGCCGGGCAGCCGAACACTGTGGCCCAGCCAGACGTGCAAGTCATGACTTCGCCCTTTGCCACGCCATATCCACAGCCGAACGGGCCCTCGCAGCAAGGTGCCGTGGGCAAGACAGGGGGTGAAAAGGGGCTGCCGCTGAGTGGGGGAATCAAGATTCACCCAATCCCACCCCAGTTCAAGTTCCCACCCGTTCCACACTAGTTTCTGTCCATCTACGAGTCCGCGATCGAAGCCGCTCACGGCGACGAAAATACCAAGGCAAAGGTAATCCATCTCGCTCTAGACGGCATCGCCCATTCTTGGTACTTCAATTTACCAGTTAACAGCATTTACTCATGGGAGTAATTGCGTGATGTCTTTGTCCTTAACTTTCGAGGCACCTATGAGGAGCTGAAGACGCAGCAGCATCTACTCGGCATTCGCCAGAGGCCGGGGGAATCAATACGGGAGTACATGCATCGTTTCTCGCAAGCCTGATGCCAAATTCAAGATATAACCGAAGCGTCTGTCACCAACGCCGCTTTGGCCGGGCTGCTTGAAGACGAACTCACAAGAAAAATCACCAACAAGGAACCACAGACTCTCGAGCACCTGCTTCGCATCATTGATGGGTACGCAAGAGGTGAAGAGGATTCTAAGCGAAGGCAATCAATCCAAGCCGAGTACGATAATGCCTCCATCGCCGCTGCCCAAGCCCAAGTACAAGCACAGCCCGCTGAACCAGCTCCTCTCACCGTTCGTCAACCTCAGCCAGCGAACGAGGACTACCGCCAAGACCGAGCCAAGCTCCCATGACTTGGAGAAAATTCAAAACTGACCGCACGAGCAAGGCTGTGATGGCTGTCGAAGAGGTCCAAGCCCTCCGCAAAGAGTTCGACGCCCAGCAAGGAGGCAGCCATCAGCAGCCTATACGCAAGAAGGTCGGGAAAGACCTCTATTGCGCCTATCACGGATGATCTTCGCACACCACCGAGCAATTCCGAAACATCCGTCAGCGGGGCAATGCTCAAGAAACAAGGCCACAACAAGGGGCTGCTATCGAAACACCTCACGAAGCTGCTCAAGAACAAGCACCCCCGGCCGAACAGCGCCAAGACGTGCAGCGCAGAGTAATCCAAGTGATTACAAGGGCCGATCTGCCGGTCCAACCGTCGAAGCGGCAGAAGAAGATGCGGCTGCGAATGGTGCACAACATGACCGCGGCGGGCGAAGGGGCTCCGAAGTACTTGAATCAGCAAATCTCTTTCGGGACAGAAGATGCCGAAGGAGTGCTGTTCGCACATCAAGACCCCCCTGGTGATCTCAGCCGAGGTAGCTGGCTTCGAAGTCCGGTGGATCCTAGTTGACGGAGGAAGTTCGGCCAATGTCATCTTCGCTGAAGCATATGCTAGGATGGGGCTGCCAACCCTAGCCCTCACCCAAGCCCCGGCCTCGCTTCGCGGTTTTGGCGGTGAAGCAGTTCAAGTCCTAGGCCAAGTACAATTGGTGGTAGCCTTCGGCACAAGTGAAAATAGGCGCGAAGAGCAAATACTGTTCGACGCTGTCGACATCCCATACAACTATAACGCCATCTTCAGCCTCACACCTCTGGGTGATCTTGGGCATCACCTCCACCCCCTTCGGCCACCGGCTCTTCGTCCTAGTCCGCCGCCTCCGCCTTCACCAATTGCTCAAGCAGACGTGCCTTGCGCAGGAGAAACGTACTGAGCGCTGACCTCCCAGTCCCCCTTCGCAAAGTTGGGGAACTCGGCGATGTGCTCACATCCGGACTGCTGCAGCAGCCCCATGGTGAAGGCCACCGACACACGCGCACAGCAATCACCGTATGCGGTGGCACAATCCGAGACCACACCGCCAGCCTGCTGAGTCCACTCCGAGAACTCGAAGACTGAAGCATCTTCGCCTGGGACACCTCGCACCCTTGCCCCCATGTCGGTAATGGCAAGGCGAAGTGTGCGGCACGCCGTCTTAGCAGACTCGGTGGCCTTCGCCACCTCCCGTGCGAACTGCTGCGACTTCGCCTCCGCCTTGCTGACCTCCAGGCGAAGGGCCTCCATCTTCGGCTCGGTGAAGTTGTAGTAGTCGGTCAGAGCGGCGGAACGAGTTTGCTCCTTTTTAAGCTCAGCCTTCAGGCGCTCGATCTCGGCATTCGCCTCACTCCCCTTCTCCAGCTCAGCCTGGAGCCGCTTGTTTTCGGCCTTCGCCTCTTTGAGGGAGCGGGCGAGGCCTTCCATCTCCAGGCCCTTGCGGCCTAGTTCGTCATCTTTGGCTCGAAGACGGTTCTTCAAACCGTCAAGATGAGCCCGCATAGTTCGCTCGGTCGAACAGTGGGCCGCGAGGATCTAGTTCAAAAAAAAGAAGAAAAGGTGAACGTTAAGAGAAGTTGTCGAAAAACGACGATGAATAGAAAAGACAAACAAACAACATACCTGGACCGCCAGGCTCTTGACGGCAGAACAGCCCTCGTCGAACTCGTTCAACTTGGCGAATAAGCTCGGGCTGTCAGCCGGAGCGACAATGTTGCTTACCCCCTCGACGAAGGGGATAAGCTCCGCCCGAGTCTCAAAATCGTTAGGGGTGAAGCGGGGCACCGCAAGAGAGCAGTCCGAAGCAGAAGTTTCGGCCGCCTTCTTCCCCTTACCAAGGGCAAGCGGCGAAACGAGCGGTTGTTGGACCGGGCTGCCGAAGACCCCAGCTACTGTCTTAACAACCCGGTCAGCTGAAGCCGAGGTCCCGGCGATGCTTCCTCTCGCCCCGCCCGCGTCGACCACGGCACCAGGAGCGCTCGAGAGACCCAGGCTTCGACTAGCGGGCGAAGTGGGGGTTTCGTATGAGGACTCGTCATCGCTGAAGATGCGAGCGACATCGACGAGCCCTTTCTTCTGGGGGTCTTCTTGACTGGCCCCCCTTCACCATCTTGGCTGCTGCGATCGTGACCAGCGTCGTCGCCCCATCCACATCCTTTCGGCGGAGGGGGGAGCAGTTCGACTCCCCCCCGGTCTCGACGCGCTCGGGGCTTAGGGTTGGAGTGTAGCCGCGTGTCTGGGAGCAGTTGTCAGTGGCCTCATCCGTGGCCTTTTCGGCCACAACCTCCGTCTCCCCCACATCCTCCCCCTCCTCTCCACCGTCATGGTCTTCGACGGTGTCTTCGTCGTCAGCGTCGGAGTCGGTGGAGGCAGGGGCCCTTCGCTTCAGTGTCTTCGTCAGCTTGTAAGGACCCCCGTTTTTCAACAGGGATCACTCGTGTACGCTGTGCCATTTCCCTGGATCAAGTAGTTTGGCACACACGAAACATAGTTGAATTACCAAAAGTGCATACATATGCGTCGAGTATGAATCATTAAATCATAGGCCCGAAGGAATTGTCTTGGAATAGAGGACCAAACGGTCCGGAATACATTCCAAAAACAGAATATAGATGAGCAGCAGAACGAAGGCAGCGGCATCGCCATTGCCACAGGCAACGACCGTGTCTAGACCTAGTGGGCACCCTCTTCTTCTGCATCCTCCTTGTAGTAGTCGTATGGATCCTCCACGGCGTCATCTTCAACTTCTGATTGAGTTTATAATTGCAAGGATGAGTACCAACCGTACTCAGCAAGTCACCACGGCAACAATGCATATGACAGGTTTTATCCAAGGCAAGGCATAGGTTCTTTTGCATAAAGCTAGTTTTGCAATCCTTTTCACAAACCCAAGACCTAGCATAACTGATCAAGTTTTATTACCAGAGTTTATTTTAAACAACGACGGTTCTGTCCACCATCCATCATTATTCCAAGGATGGCTTCCCGTCGTTGGATTGTCATGGTTTCCTGTGGACGTCCATCTTCCTCTCTGCTCAGGAAGTGGCTTCAACAGCATAAAATTTATGATGCATTATCCCGTCCCACACAAGTTAAGAATTGAGAGTCTAGCTAAGTGTAATGCATGTCCCAGTGCTCAATATCCGCGAGCACGGCTATTCGAATAGTTTGGTTTACTCACACTGCAGTGGATGTACACTTTACCCGTACTCGGGAACTGCCCAACACATGAGCCTCGTCCCAACACATGAGATGCGTCACGACAAAGCCTTTCGATAACCTTGCATTGGCAGTACCCGCTCCATGAACTATCATCCTCATACACTCTAGGCGTATTTGTTTCTAGCAGTGAGAGGAGTTTTGGCGCTCCCGGGAAGGGAAATCCCACACGCACGTAAAGTTTATTGTTTAAATTTAGATTCTCATTCTCACACACGTGGCAGTCCTACCAACGGCGACACCGATGTAGGGTACGCATCGCGTCCCCACCTCAACAGCTGCCTCATCGTAGCGAACCTGCCTCACACACGGGGGTGAACCATCTATGCAAGGATACTGTCTCTGCTCGGCTATCTAGTCCGCTAGGTCTATACCCATCCGAGAAGTACGGTTGTACTAGGGTCGTTTCATGCTTAACTTCATGGCTCGGTCCTTAACTGACTAGGGACGGTGCTAGCCTTTTCTGGATACCACCCAAATCCACCATCCACCCCAGTCGAAGACACTTGTTTGGTTTTATTTCTCTTTCCACAATTCATGTAATCACATCATGGCAATGTGGCGCTCATGTCTCCACATGCCGCATTTCAATTACCTTCCCCAAGGTAATTGCCCAAGCATAAAGCATTTGATAAATATGAGTATGCAAGGTTTTAGAGCAGCATTACTAAGCATTTGTCATAATAGACTAGGGACTCATACGTAAGTATGGTTACAAGGGGATATGGGATAAATAATAATCAAGGCATGGCATAATAACAAGTAGGATATTTATCATTGCATGCAATTTTATTTGTAAACAAAGTGATTTCGAAATTGGGATCAATATGTTCAAGGAATAGTGATGAGTTGCCTTGCTCGAATTCCTGCGGGTCTTGATCCTCGGTCGGACTCACAACCCCTTCGGTGTCTAGAATTACGTGCGCAAGAAATTGAATTCGCTTAGAATTCAATTAAAATCCGACAAAATCCAATTAAAGAAATAGATCGAACGTGAGCGTTGAATGTTGATATAGATTCCATTATTATTTATAAAATGGTTCTATTCCGATTTCTTTTTAATGCTCTCGCCCTAAAATATTAGGTTAGCCAATTAGAATATTTATCCGATTTAATTTACGCGACTCGGATAAATTAGATCCCGATAGTAATGTTTAACTTTAGGTGATAAATAGTTGACCAATTAATCGCAACGGCTACTTACGGATAGCCCATTCAACGAGTAGAATTAAATAGCGATTTAGTGGACATTTTAATAAATATTAAATAGCGGCGATTAATTCGGAGGTTCTAGAAATAAATGGGCGAATAAATCCCCCACGATTAATATATACGTGAGTTAGCCAGACCTAACGAATAAAACCTAAACAATCCACTACACATTCCGCGAAAGAATAATTATAAAAATAAATAATCTAATTCCACGAATATTTGCAATTAACTAATCCGATTAAATTTCACAAGTTTTCATTTTATTTTCTCTTTTCTATTTCCTATTTTCTCCCCTTTTTCTCTTTGTTTTTCTTTCTCTTTCCTTCTTTCTTTCTTTTTTTTCTTTTTCCTCTCTTTTCTTTTCTCTCTCTTTCCTCTCCTTCTCTCTCTGCTTCTTCTTCTTCCCTCTCTTTTTTCTCTATGCTTGCTCCCTCACCGATCCCTCTCTTTCTCTCTCTCTCTTTTGCGGTCGACAGAAGGGGAGGAGGGGGGAAAGAAGGGGCTCATCGGCGGCGGTTGACGAGGCGCGCGGCGGCGCCGAGGGGGATTTGGGGAGGAAGAGGTGAGGGAAGGGGGGGTTGCCGGTGGTGTGGGGGGAAAGTGACGGAGGTGTGGGGCGGCTTTTATAGAGCGGGGGAGGGCTCGGGGGTGGCCGGCGCGGTGACGGGACGGGCGGCGTGGGCGGCCGGCGACGTGCGGCGCGGGGCGCGAGTGCGAGGTACGGCGGCGTGGCGTGGTACGGCGTGCGTGCGGCGGCGACGTGGGCGCGGTGGCATGGGCGCGTACGGCGGCGTGGGCGCGGCGGCATGGGCGCGGCGGCGTGGGCGCATACGGCGGTGTGGGCGGCGACGTGCGTGCGGCGCGGCGCGCGCGCGGGGCGCGAGGGCGCGGCGGAGGCGGGCGGCGGCGTGCGTGCGGCGCGGGGCGCGCGCGGCGGAACCCGGCCGAACACCTGGCGCACAATGAACAGTGCCGCCAGGTTTTTTTTGAAATTTTAGGTAGTTTTCCACTTTAAAACCATCTAAAATTTTGTAATTCAAACTAAATAAATTTTGACCAATATTTTTAGTGTTCCTAATTACTTTACTCCAAACTTTCACGTTTTGATAATTTATTATATATTTTTATATGAAATATTTAAACGTTTTTTTATGTAGGTCTATATATATTCATACCTAGGGTTTATACCTACGCCCTCATGCATACACATCTATATATAGGCAAGGATACCCATTTGGGTTTATGTCACCCTATTTTATACCTATTCACATTATATACATATATTTGCGCATGCTTATATATATGTGCAAGGGTGTAGATATTTGTATATATATACGTGAAATCTCCCATTTAAATTCATTTCACCCAAATATATTCGCGACGTTTAGTTAAAATGTTTTTCCTCACTACAATCTTGCCTCACCACATATTTTATTTTATTCTTCTTAATTGTGTACCTAGTTGATTTTCGTTTTAGGGTTCACGCTTAAATCGACTTGATAAATATGAGTCTCGCAATTAAAGATCGTATAAACGAGCAATTAATCGCGGCATGATGCAACTTAATTTAAAAGTTTTTGAAGGTTCGTATTTTAGGGTTTTGTACTCGATGGTCGAATTTTCAGGGTGTTACATGCACCCGGTTCGCCCGGCCGACCGCCTGCCGCGTTAGCAGCTGGCTAAATTCGGTGACTTACACGTCATCTATCATTTTTCGGGCTTCAGTGTCGGCTTGAGTGAGAGTCAACACTGTGAAAAAGAGAAGTGTCACCCCATCAGGCGTCGAACGGGGAAAAAGAGCGAAACACTGATCCACTTGAGAAGAGCATAGACTCACCGTTCGCCCCCGCAGGCATGACGAGCTTCGGCAAGCCGTCGACCTCCTCGTCTCGATCGACTTTGACCTGCCACGACTAGGAGAGGGGGGAAATGCGAAGCAGGCAGAATTCATCCACCAGGTCGCAGCAGCTAAGGTGGGAGCAGACCTTGCACATCAGGGTGAACCGAGCTTCCATGATACCGTTGACGGTGACCTTGGGCTTCCTGTTCGGCACAATCGCCCTGCGCCACCACCGGAGGGCCTTTGCTGCCACGGATCCAGCCTCGAAGGGGATGGAGTGGTAGAACCACTTCGCCATCCAATGGCGATCCCACTTCAACATGGCGGCGTTCACCGACTAGAGATCGGAGTGCTCAGGGCGAACGTTAAAGTTCACGCTCCCGAACACCGTTTTCTTCGTCCCGGCCGGGGTAACCACCGTCTTCGAGTTCACGGTGGAGTAGAACAGAGCGCCGAAAAGCTCGGCGCTCAGTTCGAATCCGGCGGTCCGACACACCCAGTCAAAGATGGCGATCCTGACAAGCGCCGACGGGCTCAGCTGGGGGAGCTCCACCTGGAAAAGTTGAAGGATCTCCGGCAACAATACGTTGCACGGAAATCGAAGCCCCGCCTCAAAGAAGACAGCGAACACCACCGTCCGGTTGTCGCCCGGTTTCGGCACCATGGCCTCTCCCGAGGCGAAGGCCTGCCCCTCCACCACCGCGCCTAAGCTGACCAACTTTGCCAGCTCATCGTCGTCTACTAGCGAAGCCCCTAAAAAGGCGGTGGTGTCATCGTCGATCCGGTCGGGATCGGAACCCGTCGCGGAGGCTGTGTTCGGCTTACAAGGGGCCATGGCGAAGAAAATAAGCAGTGGCGAAAAGGGACAACGGGCGAAAGGTCTAGTAGTCCAAAGGGCGCCTCGAAAGGAAAAGACGGAGAAAGAGAGAGCGCTCACGGTGAAAATGACAGGGTAAGGTGGTGAAAAACGGGAAGGGGGAATATATAACCCACCCAGGCGACGGTTCACCTTCCCACCCCATCACGAGCCGCCACGTGTCACAAGGGTAGGCGAAACGGTAAATTCCCATGGAAAGCCCATCACTGTTCATTTTGGCCCAGTGAAAGAATAAGGACAGCTTCGCCGTTCGCAGAAGGCGTAAGCTGCAAAAAATTACTAACCACAAGAATACATGTACACGCAATGCATATATTCTTTGCAGGAATACAAAATAGGTTTCGGCAGGAGCGTCGGTCGAGAGGGGGCGCCTCATACCATACCACATGGTTTGCATGGTCTCGGCCGAAGCTCCTATCTCACCCTTGCCCGTGAGGGGCTTGTTGGTGTTATGTCACGAGACTCTTCGACCAGACCTACCGAAACCATGCAACCAGCGAGGATTCAGACTCGAGGCGTCAAAGTTCATCGGGGCGGAGCCTCATGGCGAAGACTATGGGGCGAAGGCGGCGAAGGGTGAAGAGTCGCGTCGGGCCCTCGCAAGTCCAAATGCGTCCTGGGCGAAGGGTGCACGCCGAAGGAGGGTGACTTCGCCGTATCGAGCCCAGCTCCAAGGAGGCCCAAGGGGCCATCCCAACCGCTCTGGCCCATTGGCCAGTGGGCCAGCAGTCGCCAATTGTCCCGTTAGAAGCCCATACAAGTGTCCCTTTCATAAAGGTGACCATGTAAATTCCCCTGTAAAACCTAAACCCTAATAGGGGGATCTGTAATAGGACTATAAATATACCCCAAGGGCCATGTAAAGGGGGATCCCCAAGAAAAATGCTTAAATTAATACACTTTACTTTTCCCAACAACTGTTGAGTAATCATGTCCTTCGACGTATGCAGTTGTCACTTCGACAACAGGAGTAGATTGCACGGTAACTTTCGGAGAGGAAGGCATACAAGGAGAAACAACTATATTATCAGCCGGATTTGTTTTAACTCTCTAAACCAGATTATTTCGAGAAGAGTGGACTTTTGAAACTACCGTCGAAAGGTGGTGGGCCTTAGCGGGCTTATCGCCAGGACAGACATGGGCCAAGTGACCACGTCCCATACAAGAATGACAACGAAAAGGCCCAGTACAATTCAAAGAGCGATGACCTTTTCCCAAACAGCTCCCACAAAAAAGATTAAAATTGGGCGTCAAAATAGGATCCCGCGTACCTTTCACAATCGCCTTAACTGCAGCTGTCGCAGGAGAAGACACCGGAGCAACATCGACAACTATCTTCTCTTGTGAAGGTTGTTGCAGACGATGAAAGACTGAAACTTTCTCCTCGAGAGGAAGTTTAAGCTGCTGAAAAACTGAGGTCAACAGAATATCCTGACTTTGAACAATCGCCGCATAAGATTTTGCCCCTCGATCAGTAGGGCTGATTTTTTAGGGCCGCCGTTTAGAAGCAACCAGAGTCCACTCATTAGCCTGATCACTACTCTAGGAATCAAATTCCAATTGCCAATTGGGGCCTCCATTTCTCCAAAGAAAGAACTACGACATAAAATCTTTACAGGAATAAGATTTGAGACGATAAATCCAAAGACCAACTTGCTTAGAGCAAACATCGAAAGAAAAACTTCTATCAAACAAAAGTTGGATATTGAGATCTGTCGGAGAACCACCAATAGCAGCTCTTAGAGCAAAAGCCACAGAAGAAGTAAAGCGAAATTCGCCCGTGGGAGATCCATCACTAACTGGAAAGGAGAGGAGCTGAATTTTGAAGAAAAATGCACTAGCATCTGAAAACGATACCAGGCTTCATCCGGATAGCATCGCCGGGGGCAAATTCCATTCCCCCGGCGGTGCCGGTGGCACCATGCCAGAACGAGCAGTCATAGGAAATCGCCCATCTGTAAAAACCAGATCTCCCCTCCTAGTTTGGTTTCGGTTGTTAGGGTTAGGTTTTGAGTGAACTCGGTTGTAGTTCCTTTGTTGGCCTAACAGCGGCCGGTCACGCTTAGTGGCGGCTGGTTCGGTGCTAGCCTTCTCTCACATATGTGTGTTGGTGTTGTTGGTGCGTGGGTGGAGGTCATTTTTTTGTTTTCCTGTTTACGATCTCCGAGGGTTGTAATCTTGTTCTTTTTTCCCTATTCTATCAATATGAACTTTGTATTGTCCGTTGTGAGTCGTTCAAAAAGAAAAACATTCTTATTTTGTAAATGCTCACTACAAGTGCTTCAGTTTGGTACATGCCTGCATAAGTAGCTTCTTTGATTAGCTGACGCTTTCCATGTGCATAAAATTGTTGGTCAAGTGCCGCTGAGAGCTAGAATATTTTGGAAACTTGTGATGCAGCCATTCGAGAAGCAATAGGTATCTACAGAGTTGGTGACTAGGGGACTCTATTTCGCATGAAGTTCGGGTTCACATCCTCTACCATAATAGCACTACCGTTACAGGCACTGACGTGTGGGGTAATAGGAGGTTGGGACCCGCATACTAGTGACTGTAATGGTAGTAGTGACATTATGGTAGAGGATTCTCACCCATGAAGTTCTCAGTGGCAAGCCAACACCAGTGGACATGCATTTGCATTTATGCAACATTTTTAACTTAAGTATTTTATATATTTGATGCGGAAGTCGAGAAGTGTTGGAGGCATGTAACTAGGACCCACAACTGCTTGGGCAAATCACAGGCAGCAAAGGCCCAATGGCAACGAAGACGAATTCACCAGGGCAAAGTGCTAGGCGAATCCAAGGACCTTCGACCTGGAGGCGATAACCAAGGCTCGGTGGCCATAAAGACAGCTATCGGGGTGATGCAATGGGCGAAGCCAACAACCTTCACCCCGGGGCTAGAGGTCTTCACCCTCAGGACATTAAGACCGAACCTCAAGCAGGCCTTATGGCCCTTGGAGGCCCACATGGTGGCCCACAGAGAGGCCCAAGGCCATATTATCTGGAATTACCCTGAAATGTCACTATCATGAGGGTAGTCGTGTAAATTCCTTTGTACTTAGTAAACCTACGGTGCATGGGTTTGTATTAAGCCTATAAATAGGCCCCACAGGGCATGTATGGGGGATCCCAAGAATTGAAAACAAATATTAATATATTGTTTTACTTTTCTCAAGAGTGTTCCTGCCTTTCGGTAGACATAATTATGTTTTGACAACAACAGGCGCAGAGCATGGGGTCCCCACGTCAAAAACACTAGATGCCACCAAAAAGTTGGTGCGTGACAGAGTGGTGACAAAGAGGATGGAAGACGAAGTAGAGGTCGAAGGAGCGAGCGAAGCCGAAGACGCACCAAGGAGCGAACCCGGGATGGAGTCGTCAAGAGCCGGTGGTGATGCCTCAGCATCCGCAGGGGGCGAAGCAGTGCACCACGACCGAGCCACAACTCAAGTTCAAGCTTCGACCGATGCCGTGGTAGCAGTGGGCACGGAGGTCGGCGCATCATCAGAGCAAAGGGCGGAGATGGAAGCTATGCGGCAGGACATGACAATGCTGCGGGACACGCTTCGCCAGATGCAAGAGCAACATCAAGTATATGAAGCTGCCATGCAGACCAAGTCATCAGCTTCAGCCAACCAAGCTGTCGCTTCGGTGGCAACAACAACAACCACACCAGCTATGCCAACTGTGCAAGCTTTGACTCAACTGGTACAATCATCTTCGACAGCCCAAGCATAACCTACGTCTCAGGCAACTGTTACCCAAGCATTAACCGCTACTGTGCGTGCTGCTCCGACTAAACCAGTGTGGCCGATCCATGCACTCGTCATCTAGCCTCCGACGGACGTCGCTTCGGCTCTTCAAGCTTAGTTTCAAGCCTTTCTCGAGCAATTGAACTAACCCCACACTATACCGTATACAATCCCTTCAGCTCATTTTATCGGATGGTCAAGTCAAGGCATCGTGGCGTGGCAACCGTCGAACCAGCATGACCGGCGTTCGCTGGTTAAAACGTAATTGGACCCGGGGGAGTCATAAAAATGCCTTAGCCAAATGCCCCCGTTCAATCTCAAGCCCCTCAAGCTACAGGGATGGTTTCCGGTTTGCCCCACCATATCTAGGATTTTCGCCTTAGTACCATCAAGATCAGCATTAAGGGCAAGTGGTGAAAAGAAACTACCTCTAAGCTAGGGTTTGCGGAATCCCCCAATCCCCCCCCCCACACAGTTCAAGTATCCGGCAGTCGCAAGATATTAGGGGGAAACCGACCCAACTGAATTCCTGTTGATCTACAAGTGGGTGATCAAAACAGCTCATGGAAATGAAAATACCAAGTTCAAGGTGATACATCACGCCCTCGATGGCTTTGCCAAGTCATGGTACTTCAATCTTCCACCAAGCAGCATCTATTCATGGGAGCACCTGCATGACATCTTCCTCATGAATTTCCGAGGCACTTATGAAGATCCAAAGATCCAGCAAGATCTTTTCGTGATTTGGCAAAAGCTAGGCGAATCCAAAAGGGAATATGCAAGGCGATTCTCCCAGCAAGATGCCAAGTGCAAGACATCACCGAAGCATCAATCATCAACACTACTTCGGCAGGCCTCCTCACAAGCGACCTAAGAAGAAACATTGCAAGAAAAGAACCACAAACAGTTGATCATCTCTTTCACATCATCGATGGTTTTGCTCGAGGCGAAGAGGACACCAAGTGGCGGCTCGAGATCCAAGCTGATTACGAAAAGGCGGCTGCCCAAGCAAGCTTATAAGAGCCAATCGCCCCACCAACGGCGAACCAAGCCTCCCAGCCCATCTCCCAAGACAAGGACCAGCTCCCATGACGTGGAAAAAATTCAGAACTAAAAGGGGGAAGTTGTTATGGCGGTCGAAGAGGATCAAAACCTTCGCAAGGACTTCGACATGGCTCAAGGGGGTGGCCAAGGTCAACCGATGAAAAGAAGTGTAAGAAATGTAGGTATTACGTGTACCATGGCAAGTCATTGCACACAACTGAACAATTTCGAAACATCCAACATCAAGGCCATCATCAATAGCCGAAGACAAAGTCTATTAATGTCGAAGAAGCAATACGAGGGACGGATCAAGAAAGGCTATCGCAAGGCGATCAACATCGTGATTAAAACAAGAAGGGTGATTCAAGTTATCACAATAACAGATCCAGTGCCACGACTGTCAAAACGCCAAAAAAAGCAGAAGCTCGCATAGTCCACAACCTCATGGCAACATCGGCAGGCGAAATGGCGTCGTAGTATCTGGGCACCGAGATGTCCTTCGGTGTGGAAGGAGTGTTTTTTCCTCATCAAGATCCCCTCGTGGTTTGTGCGGTGATCTCGGGATTTGATGTTCGGCGCATCCCGATCGATGGAGGAAGTTCGGCAAATGTCATCTTCACCGACGCCTATAAGCAAATGGGCCTACTGATCCAGATTTTGTATAAGGCTCCTGCTTCGCTCTAGGGCTTCTATTGACGATGAAATTTCGCAAGCATGTGAATCGGAGTTAAGATCCAATCCGAAGTGGATTTGATGGTATGCGGGAATCTCGGAAACAGAGTGCGCATCCGCTGGAAGCCTGTATCGGCCGATACCGAGTTTGATGATGCTAGCCGATACAACCGATATTGACGAGTTTGGTTATGTAATCAATGTCAGATTCAAATAAAGAGATTCAATGATATTACCATACAATGATAGAGTTCGAGATATACAGTTGTATCTATTAATTAGGATATTATGTAATTTTCTTATAGATATTTTTGGTAAGAGTCCACCTAAGGGACTTGTTCGTCAGTTAGAGTTGTATTAGGGAAGTATGAGTCGTATCGGTTATGGACAGAGTTTGTATGTTCCGGTATAAGTATAAGCCCGAGGTCTTGTAAATAATTAACGCAAGTTGAATATAATCTCAATGCATCGCCACCCTTTCGCTATTCTGTTATTTTGATGAGTTCTAGCTATCGAGTTGGGCTGCATCAGTCTACGACAACAGGTAAAACTTGTTATGGCGGTTCGTATTATTGGGATTAGAGCTTACATCTTTATGACACTAATCTCATTATCATAAATTGCCGAGTTATAATATACGTTTTATATTCTAGATTGACAATGTCTTTTACTCGTATCGGCTCACCTCTATTTATGGTTTTGTCGGTAACGATTAGATCATCTTGTTGATTTAGATTATTTAATGTATCTACCACCCTGAAAAGATAACCATTGGCTTGATTGTTTAGATATTATGTTTCCATTCATACTTAGTGTTGCATTAATTAAATTTGACATACTAAGTCATGTTTAGAACCATAATCTCTAGCCTGCTTCATGGTTGTTAATAAGGATAGTGTTGAGGTTTCAGCCGAGCTTACCTGATATGGTTGTTTTACCTAGTTTTGTATCTTGTTTAATATATTGTATCTGCCCCTTATGTCAGGATCTCAACTAATGTAAATATATTAAGCTTGATATCAACCTGCTTGATATTAGTTTAATATATTTATTACAAGATGATATCCTAGTATAAAGTAGTATCGGAGATATAGCTGATACATGATTAAATTTGAACATCGGCTATGATATGAACACATATAATCCTTATTTCATATCTTTTTGGATCTAAGCAATTTATACCATCTTCGTTAATTCCGATAGATCCCAATTGCTGATTCCTAAAGTAATATTGGTTTACAGATTATATAATATTGATCGTTACAGCCGATGGACCAAGTTTAGGGTTTACTTATCTTTATGAATACGCCTTACAACCGATTCACCTCACATTGCATGGGCTAGATTATATTACGATACGACATCGGCTTTCTAGCTGATTAGCTATCGTTTATTAACAATATTTGCATGTTTCATCTTGTTGATTGCAGGATCAAATCAACTGGCATGCCCTAGAACCCAAAGGCAAGCTTTGGACCTACACTAGAGTAAAGCAAATCTCTCAGGCCATCATGTTTTGCATCAACACGCTTTTGGCACACCCGGCGGTACTTCATCTACATGATGCCAACTATTACCGATGTCTCGGAAGAAAATATGATTCCCATAAGAGTCGAGCATTTGAACGAAGAGCAAAAAGAAGAGATGAAGAAACGTTTGGATCAACTTCAAACGCAATATTTGCATTCATTCACAATGACTCGGTACGGCATGGTCATACAAAAAAGTAAAGTTGAGTTTCCACCTATCGGAAACATGGATCCAAGTACATCTAGAGGAGGTGAAAATAAGGGCAAAGGTGTGAAAGCCGAGTCGAAGGATGAAGAACTTCACACATTCGAAGACCGCATCGACTCGGTTATTCATCATGGTTTGATCAACTAATCCAGTGTTCTTGTCAACCTCTGACTAACATGATCAAGATAGTGGTGGATGGTACTATAGCAGAGGAAAAGGCAAAAGGACCAATTTATCTTCCACATGACATGTTACCAGGCTATAGGGCGGTGAAAACAGAAATAGACGGGAAGCAACAAACGGCTTCAGCATCAATCGAGATCGCATTGGCTGATATACCCAGCGGACCTATTTCGACAATATTGACAAGAAAGCAGCCGATGCATGGAGGACAGAACTCAACTCAACTCAATTCGGAGCAATTGATCAACATGTTGAAGATAAAGCCAGTAGCTACCGAGCCGATTCCTCTAATACCTTCAGCACCAAACCCGTGGCACCACAACCACCATTGCAACAGACGACGGGAGTAACTCAACCAATCGGCTCAAAGTACATACCAGAGTCGCGTTTCAACAACCAGCATCATCTACCCCAACAAGGTCTAGGGGTAATTATAATTATCAATATCAACCTCACTCTCCACGGATCCGGTATCGGCCAGAAGGATCATCACAGTTCCAATATCCACCTCAGCTCAATCAATATGAACAGTTGCAGCAGCAGTATGGAGGAGGAGCACAGCAAACACCTTGGGCCGATATGATTGCTGATGTGATGAGAGAATAGTTTGGGCTTAAACCTAAGGATAATGGTAACATGTGTCGGCATCCATATCCCGAATACTTTGATCGAGTGCCACTGCCAAACCGATACAAGGTACCAAACTTCTCAAAATTTTTAGGACAAGACAATGTATCGTCCTACGAGCATATTAGCCGATTCCTAGTACAATGTGGGGAGGCATCGACTACAGAAGCATTAAGAGTTGGGTTGTTCCCATTGTCATTATCTGGATCGGTATTTACATGGTTCTCTTCTCTACCTTACAATGCCATCAGGAGTTGGGTTGATCTAGAGAAATAGTTCCATAAATGGTTTTTTCAGTGGGATCCTAGAGATGAAGTTGTCAGATTTAACATCTATCAAGCAAAAATTGGATGAATCGGTTCTAGATTATATCCAAAGGTTCATAGATACAAGGAATAGGTGTTATAGTTTGCCCTTAACCGATTCACAGCTAGCCGATTAGGCTTTATAGGGATTATTGGCGCCGATAAGGGAAAGATTTTCTGCCCAAGATTCTGAGAGCCTGGCACATTTGGCTTAGAAGGTATCGGCTCATGAAACACGATTCCAGGAGGCCAGAAAATTTGTTAAGAAGGCTAACAATGTCGATAATGTCTACAACTATACTTCCGACTCCGAAGATGAAGACCTAGAAATCAATGCGGTGGAGTGGCCCAGAAATAAGAAAACAGTGGTATGCCAATGGGTTAGAAAATTCTGGAATGGAGGAGAGATATGACTTTGATATTACCAAAGCCAACAGGATATTTGACTTACTTATTCAAGAGAAACAGAATCAACTACTGATAGGAGATATCATACCATCGGCTGGAGAATGGAAGAGGAGGAAGTATTGCAAGTGGCACAACACAGGATCACATATCACTAATGACTGCAAATTATTCAGGCAACAGATTGAATCGGCCATAAAGCAAGGCAATATCAAGTTTGATGAAACAAAGAAGCCGTTGAAAATTGATGGGCATCCTTTCCCAGTGAACATGGTACATACCGGAACCAACAGGGATGAAGCCAATAAAAGGAGATATTAGGCAAGAAGATTCAACTCGGCCAACATGATCAACAAATACCAAACCAGATGCCAGAGGGAGGAAAAGTTGTATCAATATAGTGATGAAGATTGTTTTGATCCCCATTGGAGTTGTGAATTCTTCAGATTCTGCTAGAATGAAGGAATTAGGTTACCATCCATTGAAAGCTGCCCTAGCTGTAGTGATCCTGATCTGAGATACATCGTGGGACCAAGCAGACGAACTAACAACAAGCATCAGCCAATTCAGAGGAAGTTACCAGTTCATCAGAGACTTGGGCCGATCCATCAAGATTATTCCGAAGACGAGTCGGGAGGAGAATCAAGTACCATGAAACCATAATGATGTCCATCTGGTATCTTTACTAAAAACCAGAAGAGACGTGTTCAGAGAATGAGAACAAGGAGCAAATACAAGAAGTGGAGAGGAGATCGAGCACCGGCTGAAACGCACCAGGAAAGAGTGGCATGTCAAGAGCAAGTTCGTGCTAGCCGATAAGGTCAAAGCTAACAAGAAAAAAAGTCTTGCAGCAGACAAAGGAAAAGCGATTGCCGAATCTTCAATCAACATGGTATAGAGGAAATATGTGTGGAACCATCGACTAATTTGATCGTGTCACCACAACAAGCTATCTTTGAAAAGCAAGAGGAGACTGGACATTGGCACCTCAAACCATTATACGTTAAGGGATTTGTCAATGGTAAGCCGATGTCAAAGATGTTAGTCAATGGAGGGGCGGCCGTAAATCTAATGCCATATGCTACCTTTAGAAAATTGGGCTAAACGACAGAAGACCTGATCAAAACAAACCTGGTTCTGAAGGATTTTGGAGGGAACCCATCAGAAACTAAAGGAGTGCTAAATGTAGAGTTAATCATCAGCAGTAAAACAATTCCTACCACATTCTTTGAAAATGATGGGAAGGGCTCCTACAGTCTGTTGCTGGGAAGAGATTGGATTCATGCCAACTATTGTATTCCTTCAACTATGCATCAAAGCGTGATCCAGTGGCAGGGAGACCAAATAGAAATTGTGCCAGCCGACAGGTCAATCAACGTTGCTAATGTCGATTTGTCTATTTGGGAGATGGAAGGAGTTGATTGTTTGTCTGGCAAAATTTGGGAAGGCGATTATCTAAAAGTATCTGATTGTCACATACAGCCAACAGGAGATAGAGAGCCTCGATTATTTCTTTGAAGGCACCGTGGAGGGTTCAAATTTCTACGCCAAGGACACTATAGATGATCTCGATGGTAAGCTAGGACAAGGATTCATGTCGGTCGATGAGTTGCAAAAAGTAGATATTGGACCAGGCAATAGACCTAGGCCAACATATATTAGTAACGATTTATCAGATGAATTCTAGTATAGATTAGTGGAGTTATTAAAGGAATATAGAGATTGTTTTGCCTAGGAATATTATAAGATGCTAGGGCTTAGCCGATCGATTATTGAACATCGGCTTCCTATTAAACCAGGCTATCGGCCATACATGCAACCTCCAAGATGATATAAAGCTGAAATGCATGATGCTATTAAGACCGAAATTACAAGACTCTATGATGCTAATTTTATTAGACCATGTCGGTATGCTGAATGGATTTCAAACATAGTACCGGTTATCAAGAAAAACGATAAGCTTAGAGTTTGCATTAATTACATAGATTTGAATAAAGCTACTCCTAAAGATGAATACCCTATGCCGATTGTTGATTTGTTAGTGGATGCAGCATCTGGATATAAGATTATCAGTTTCATGAATGGCAATGTAGGATACAATCAAATTTTCATGGCAGAAGAAGACATCCACAGGTCCTGTTACAATCGACTTGTTTGAGTGCATGGTTATAACTTTTGGATTAAGAAGACCTGATGCTACTTATCAAAGAGCGATTAATTATATCTTTCATGATCTTATCGTCTTGTTGGTTGAAATTTATATTAACGATGTGGTTATCAAATCAAAGGAGGTCGATGAGCGAGAATACTCTATCCCTTCTTATACCTTGTGCCTCTACTTTTAAAGTTATGCAACCCTTTTAGTTTGTTGTACGTAGCAGAGGGGTTGCGTAATAAGAATATTCGATTGCTTCCAAAACAAAAGAAAAAAGTTTACTGGAACATTCATTCAGTAATGTACAATAAAGGAGAACTCCAACTTTAATGGTATGATAGGACATGGAATCAGGGTACTTGGGGCTCTCCAAGTTCGTTTGTACGGGCACCATTACATTGTTGCTTTCCTTCGTGTATGTTGAGGTTTTTTTATGGCCGGAGAATAAAGTTGTCAGGCAGGTGTCACAAAAGTAAATATTCCTTGTCGTGAGTGTGTGCACCATGACTTACCCACTTAGTTTTCAAGGACATATACAACTTGAGTAATGTTCTCTAAAAAATTCCAAACAATCGATTATCTTCCTAAGGATCCAGTTTAGTCAGAGCTGGGGATCCATATTCAAATTTTTTGAGTAGTACCGAAATCCAATGTATAATATTTGGAGCACCTTTATATTGTTTATTTTTCCCACTGATAATCTTTGAATTAATAATTACGTATATATGTTTTCAATTACATATGGAAACACAGAAAGATGTTAGTGTAAGAACAGACATGATACATGTAAGTGCAGAAAAGGAGATGTGGTTATTAGGCTACAAATATGAATTTGGCAAGAAATTAAAAAAATTCTTCATCGACAAAATATCTACTAAAAACGCGTGGTAACCAATCAGGTCATTTTGTATTAAGTTCAGACATGGTCCCAACAACATTACTATCGATCAGAAATAGGTGAGTCAATAATCGGCAAAAGTAACAGCAGATACTCATTGTTACTTGTCCTTTTCAGTACTTATTCAATCCAATCTCTTATACATAACGATACTTTGCTCTCCCAAGACCTTACACAAATTACACAACTATAATACATTTTTGACAGCACAGGAGTCTTGCTATATAGTATTTTGCTGTACATCCATGACTACATCGAATTTTCTAAACTCCTCTTTACAGTGCAAGTACTGTCACTTCTACAAAACTCCTCACAGATATCGACTCATAGATACTAGTTAATTTAATACCGGCACCTATGCACCTTTTCACACCTCCGCAGGATGGAAAAATACATAACCGGCACATTTGGGCAACTAGAGGTGCCGGTGCTAGAGTAAAAACCAGCACCAATATTTTAGGTATAGGTACCGGTTCTTTTAAAAAAATCGGCACCCATAAAATCCAAGATGAGCAGGAGCGGGAGCCGGAGAGCACATCCTTATCCACAATCTCCAACGCCAACCCATCACTCACCCACTCCCTTCTCTTTCTTCTCTCCCCTTTCTCCCGCAATCTCCACCGCCACCACTCGATCCTCTCCCTCCCCGCGCCTCCCCTCTCCCTCCCCCACTCCCTCGCCGCTTCCGTCTCCCTTTCCCATCCTTCCCTTCTCCCTTTTCCCACCCATCGATGGTGTCCACGGTTGTGGCCAAGGGTAGCGCGGGCTAACGATGCTAGTGGCGGTGGTGGTGGTGGTGGTGGTGGAGGTCGTCCTCCCTCTGCATCCGCCTCCCCCTTCTCCTCCGCCAGATCCAACAGCAGCAGTGGTGGTGGAGGTGGCCCGCCCTCTTCATCCGCTTCTCCCCTTCTCCTTTAGAGGTGGAAAACGGCAGTGGCAGGGATGGCAGCGGTGGAGAAAGCCAGCATGGAGGGCGAGGTGGCAGCTAGCAGGTGGCGGATCCGATGATGGCGGCTCCATCGCGCTTTTTTTATTAAATTAAATACTATAGGTGTCGATTGTGGGGAAGAACCGGCACCTGTAACTTTTATAGGTCCCGGTTTCAGAATCGACACCGAGCAAAGGTGCCAACAAATTGGTGCCGGCGGGAAAATCGGCACCTATTACCTGTTCCCAATGGCACCTATGAGAATCTATGTACTAGTGTGTGTTGTTTAGTATTATCCTCTTCTTTTCTATGCACCTGTGTTTGACAAAAAAGTGTGTGCTGTAAAATCAAAGTATGCTTGATTATTATTTTGTGACGAACAATTAGTATCTGAGATTATTTGGTTTTTATATTTAGAGATTATTTGCGAAGCGGTTTTTTGAGATGATGTCTTTTAGCTGGTGATCAGGGAATTGATTGTTAGTTTGGAGCAGTTAGACCGGGCTATAGTTCCTGGATAGACTGGCATGTGTTGCACGGTCAGACCGGCCAGCCCAACGGTCTGACCGGCCGACACAATATCTATTTCAATTTCAGGTTGTTTCTTTGGATATTTGTGATTAATTCATATTTATGGCTTCTAGATGGATATTATGGGTATGTAATACTGTTGTCTACTAATGTTGAGTCAAGTTGAAGAGAACTTGTTATTGGATATGGTTTCTTTGTTGGTTCATGTGTAGGTGAGTCTTGATGCCTCGCGAGAGCGTTGTCGATGATGTATCGGGAGTCAACTTGGGGGAAGATGATGTATGTACGATTAGGATATCATGCAGGATGCTTAGGCTAAAGATCAATGCACGTTGTTGGTGAAGATTTCATCTGGCATACGATGGAGATATTGTGTGCGTATGGGATGAGGAATCGAATTTGGAAGGAGACCAATTTTGGTACAATTGGAGTTTGTAAAGTTTATTTCCTGTACGGGAAGGTTTCCTAGGTGATTAGGACCTCTTGTACAAGGTTGGTTCGTGGCTTTAGCCTACCTATCTTCGATATAAATATAGAGGGAGGGTGTGACCTCTCGGTATCGATTTTGAGAGAGTTGAATTGAGAGAAAACTTAGGGTTTTGAGTTTACTCGAGATTTTTGTAAGGTGTGCTTTTTGTGAGGAGTGTTGTTGTTGCACTTATAAAGACGAATAGGAGGAATAAAATTTCAATCTACTCTTAAATATCTTCAATTTGTGTTTGCTTGGGTTCGGAGGTCCAACTGGCAGGATATCTTCAATTTTTGGGTAGGAACATGACGGTTAGACCGGCGGTGGCAACAACTGATAGCGGCGCTTCAAGGCAGTTAGACTGGGCGATCTACACCAGTTAGACCGGTGGCATAGACGCAGTCAGACCGGTGCACGACTTGCGGTCAAACTGATCTCCATCGAATTCAAAGGTAACTTTTAGTTTTGCTAAAAGTTTTGTGTTTTTGGGTACCACAACCAATCACCCCTCTGGTTGGCTTAGTTCTTACTGTTCAATCCTACATGTTCCATGAGTACATACTACGTGTTTTATGAGAACTAGGATGGAAGCCCTATCTCATTATATTCACTATAAGAAATAAGAAATAGAGTATATAATTTTATATACTAAATGATAGGAATGTCTATCATATCGAACAACAAATTACTTTATTCCGGTTATATATAAATTCACCAATCACCACAACTTGATAAAACCCTAAGCTCCATTCGATGTGCTCAAGGCTATGATTGGCCCGATCTTTCGGTGAGTTGAGATAGATACGATTTGGGAGACACGTTGACGATCAGACTAAAAACATAGGAGACGTGTTGCGCCTTAGCGATCGATACACCTCTCCGTGGGTTGTTGATCTTGTGGTGTAGATCAACCTTATTCCTACAAGCAACTCGAAGAAACAAGATAAAAGCAATCTGATAATACAAATAGGAATTGAATATACATGATAAGTTGGGGTTCCAAAGACAATCAGACGAGCGGTCCAGCCATTTTTTACACGGGCACTGCAAGCATGTAGCGATGGCTAAACTTTAATCTAACAAAACCCCAGAAACCCACAAGGGGTACCTAGCTATTTAAGGGGGTGGGAGGGAGGACAACGAAGGGGTCCCTAGGGTCGTGCTCCACCTGGTTGGGGCACACCCGACATGGCCCGGGGTCCCAGACGAAGTTACAAGCCCATAGACCCATTATTGGTGGTGCAACACCTTATTTCTTCAAGTGTAGCCAACAGAGATGGGTTTGGCAATGAGGTTGGATCCATTGGAAAAAGGATTCCGAGAGCTTTCCATCAAGTACTCATGTACCCAAAATGGAGCTCGTATGCAGATTTGGTGGCCGTTTGAATTGAGCACTGTAGCAGGTGGCCGAATTGGATTCCAGTACTTGGGCAACTAGATCTTGATGTGAGCAATGGTTGTATCAATGGTAGCAATGGTCACATCTTCCTCCCCTTATTTACGGAAAACCGTCCTCGGTTTTTCCATAAGGTGCTCTTCGCGTAGTCCATTTAAAACAACATGTTTCTTCCAATCAAAATAAGATAAACTCGAGATAACATGATTAGCCGTTGTAGTACTCTCTAGCCTTGCATAACTACAGGAGGTTCAAAATCTGAATATATATAAACTCTATGCACCAAATATATTCCTCTATCAGTATATCCACCAAATATATGGAAAATAGCATTAACTGGACATCTCAAATCAGACTTAACAAATAATTTCTCCTTCAAATTATCGAGCTCACAAAAAACATTAAACTGAACATAAACCAAAGTATTTAAAGAAGATACCAATTCACGTTCATCTACTTCATTAGCAATGTGAACAACATGCTTAAAATCAGCACATAAAGAACTAACACTAGAAATATCATATTCATTCACTAGTTGTGGCTTGGGTATAAGGGAAGCATTATAACAAGGAACAGCAAATAAATCAACTTGTGACAAAGAAATTTCAGCAAATTATTCCACTAATGGTTGCTCAACTATAGCATGAAAAGTGAACAAATTCAATTCATTAATAGTACACTCACCTTGATTAATTTCAAAACCATTTAGTTTACCTTTATTGATCTCTTCAGATGATGGAGATGTATTGAATTTGAGTATTAACAATGGGAAAGACGGCTCATTCATGTCTCTCTCCTTCTTTTCATAGTTATGCACTTCCTGCAAATGATTAGTAATAGGTGGCAAAAACATAGCACATTGCATTTTTATGTCACCTCTATCTTACTTTCAACATTGCAAGCAAGTTGTAACAAAGGAGAAAGAGATCTATATTTTTGACAAGCAAGCATGTCCTGAATTTCTTTGTTAAGCCCACGTAAAAATCTCAATTATGTAGCTTCTTCGCATTCATCTAAACCACAACGTAATAAACAAGCAGGCATATCAGGATAGTATGAAATAACAATTCCAATATCTTGTTTTAAACATTGTAGTTTATTGAGCAGAGTATCAGCATAATACATCGGAACATAAACATCTCTCAAATATCTTTTCAGGTCTGTCCAAGATTGAGGTATTTTGTTATGACTACAAAGATGTTTCCAATCATAAGAAGTATTTTTAATTAGAAAACTAGTGGCACACATAATCATATGTTTCTCAGACAAGTTATGCTTTTTAAATTCTCTATCAGTCGCTAGCCCCCATTTAATGTAAGCATGAGGATCGTAATTTCCTTCAAAATAAGATGGTAGTGCAGATTCGATCTTACCTAGAACAACATCACTTACTTCATAATGGTCATGTTGACACTTCTGTTGTCTCGACGAAGATATCGATGTTGAGCATCATTGTCTTGTATTCCCTTGCTTAATCCTGCTATGGTTAGTTGAAAACAAAAAACATACACAAGAATATGCATGCTCCTATCAATTACTAGGGTAGTGGTAACTCAAATATCACACACACTGAAGCTTCTAACCGAGCTCTTACAAGTTCTTACCAATGCAAGCGGAATGGTGATATACAACAACTCAACCAAGCACCCCAATGGAGGTTGGATGTATCGATGTCTTGGCAAACACTTGTTGTACGGTTACAATCAAATCTATGGAGCTCTGGGTAGGCTTAAATATGTAGCAACGGAATAGCAAATGTGCAAATCAGATAATACAAAGTTGAATAATTGTTCAAAGTCAAGTACCATGCTGGTCCTAGACTACAACGTACTAGAGATGTGAGCCTAGATACAAAGGGTACCGCAAGATTGCACAACTCAGGCACAACTATGATACACGAAAGCGGTCTCAAAAATAACAAGTGCTTTTCTCTTTACTTTCCTTCTTTTTCTTTCTTTCTTTTTTTTGCTCTTTTCTTCTCTTTTTTTTGTGCGACTTTTCTTTTCTTTTTTAAGCACCTTTCTGCCTTTTTTCGTTTTATTTATTTTGTTCAGCAAAAACCAACTTAAGGACCTCAATGCAAAATTACAGGGACTCAAATATAAATAAGAAAATTACAAGGACTCGAATGTAAAAGTGCAAACCCTGAAAGTTAAAATTATACAAAAGTGGAATGTTGTCATCCCGTACGTTCCGTTTTTGCAAATGGATCTCCAATCTGACACTCGAAAATTTTTCACCAAGATGTATGAATGCCACGGTGTAGGTTTGGAACCGAGAGAAGAGGAAAGGAGAGGAGAGGGAGTCGGACTTGTAGGTCTCCGTGGTGGTGGGTGAGAAGTGGAAGAGATACGGCACCACCTAGGAGTTCGGATCTGGTGCAAGGAAAAGGGAAACAAATTTTTATCCTGTCCAATATTTCTTTCCGAAACAAACCAAACCAATCCAAGCTAATCTCTTCCTCTCTCGCACGACACAAGAACAACCAAAGCTATTTTCTTGTGCCAACCACAAACTCTGGATGCAACTCCAAAATTGACTGATAAAAACTTTTGAAAACTAGAAAAACGGAAACATGGCGGCAAGACGATTCCGTTTGTAGTTCCCGACGACAACAAACACACAGTGGCGACGATGGCGATGTTGCTACTAAACGTGACCAGAACTCGAAACTCTAAACGGACTAAATACTAAGACCAACAAATCAACGCGACGATGCAACGCAAAACTCAACAAAGAAAAAATTGAAAAGAACAATGCAATGGCACAAATATGGCTAGGTCATAGATGCAATTTTTTTTGGCTTTTTCTGGTTATACGTAGATAAAACTCACCGAGCAACGAAAGCTCTGATACCACTTGATAAAACCCTGAGCTCCACTCGATGTGCTCAAGGCTACGATTGGCCCAATCTTTCAGTGAGCTGAGATAGGTACGATTTGGGAGACACATTGACAATCCGAGAACAACCGTACGAGACATTGTGTTGCGCCTTAGCGATTGATACACCTCTCTGTGGGTTGTTGATCTTGTGGTGTAGATCAATCATATTTCTGCAGCAAATCGAAGAAACAAGCAACAATATGATAAAAGCAATCTGATATTGCAAACAGGAATTGAATCTACACGATAGATAGGGGTTCCGAAGACAAGCAGACGGGCGGTCTAGCCGATACACACGCTATAAGCAAGCAAGTAGCAATGGCTAAACTTTAATCTAACAAAATCCGAGAAACCCTGAAGGGGTACCTAGCTTTTTAAGGGGGTGGGAGGACAACCAAGGGGTCCCTAGGGTCGTGCTCCACCTGGTTGGGGTGCACCCCACATGGGCCAGGGTCCCACACAAAGTTACAAGCCTATAGACCCATTACTGGTGACGCAACACCTTGTTTCTTTAATTGCGGCTAACTGAGATGGAGTTTGGAGATGAGGCTAGATCCATTGGAAAGAGGATTCCGAGAGCTTTCCATCAAGTACTCATATTCAGATTTGGTGATCGTTTGAATTCAGCACTGTAGCAGGTGGTCGAATTGGATTCCGGTACTTGGGCAACTTAAACTTGATGTGAGCAATGGTTGTATCAATGGTAGTCGTCATCACATCACACCTTATTATCATTGTCTTGAAATATGAAATATGAGTGTCTTTTTAATAGATGGAATTGCAGCTGTATCCAAAAATAAACCTAATACATCATTAATACCAGAAAAAGTTAATCTCCACATCATACCCAAATGCCCATATCTCACAGTTATCCAAATCCATATATAAATACTTAATAATACTGCTACTACCAATTAATAGGATAAAACCATTAAACTTATATATGAATCCCCCCTAACAATCGGGTGAAGCCGACTATAGCCACTAAGGCTTTTTCTCTAACGGCTTGATTCATGGGTCCCGCATTGATATGGTCATGCTCCTCCAGACGAGAGTGGAGCATAATTTTATCGGTAAGTAGACCAGTTAAGCTTTATTGTCAACGGTAACCTCTTACTCGGACCATCTCAACTGAATAATGCATCCTGTATAACTACTACAACGTTGCCAGTTGACATCCATCCATGGCATCCTTTAGGGAATGAGCGAAACAAAGATGGAGGTAATAAAAAAAGTTTTTTTTGTCTTGAGTTGATTTATTCTATAGAGTAGACATAATTTGTTTATGGTGTTAATCAATAGTACTAAAATTTAGTAGTATAGATATATATTATTTTATAAAAGAATTAGCAGGGTTGATCATTCGACCACGTAAAAAATATTTCCTCACGCATTGATCCTTTGATAAATTTGATTTTTTTTCTTGTATTATACATCTAATTCACCTATGCATGTGCACGGGGTTCATATGCATTGGAATTTGTGCTAATTTGTTAACACTATTTGGATTAGAACGACATAAAAATAGATATAATGTAATTACATGTATGTCTTTTTTTTTGGCGAATAATAGTCTCTAGTACTTACATTTGTTTTTTCCTTTTTCTGAATGAACATTTGTTCTAACATAGGATATGATGCACATATGTGTATCCAAAGTGTGCATCTGCACATATTTATATGAGCTCATATGATGGTCTCTTTTACATTATTAGTAAGTGTCGAAACTAGATTTCGGTAATAGAAAAAGGGGTGGCAATCAAGCTAGAAAAGTAGATGGGTTATGAGACAAAAGATTTAGATAGGTTCAGGCCTTCACGAAGAAGTAATACCCTACTCCTGCTTCGGGGTTTTGCCTCCGAGTTGTGTATTGATCTTACGAAAAGCTTATGTCCCCAAGGGGTCCCCTATCCTCCTTATATACCCGGAAGATAGAGGTTTACAAGATGAGATCTAGTCCGACACGATCTAGATCTCCATAATCGATATACAATCTTACCAAACTAGGTATCCGGGTTCTAACTTGCCGCACAAGATAATACCATACCCGAATCCTAATATATATCATATTTTGTTTACACAATATACCCCTATTATCCAGTCGGATATTCTATGTCTGTGGGTATATGGGTACCATAATATCCACAGTAGCCCCTGAGACCTTTACAGTCGACGAGATAATTTTTACTTAAATAATAAATCATCAACTTCAAGTACTTCAATTATCCCTGCCATAATCTCCTGGGCGCCAAATCCAAATCACGCGACTGTGAAGGGCTGAAAATTTCGAAGAATATCTCCAGGTGCATCGACTAGATGCACCTAATTAGGTGTAGCCCCCGACTATGTGCTTAGTTGGAAAAACTAAACATATAGTCAGAATTAATAAAAATATACCACCAAATGGTTTATTAGCCACCTAAGCAGCAAAGATGATAAATAATCCTTTATCTGGAAAATATAAAGCATATGTGGTATATAATCGGAGTAAATAAAACTTATGAAGGATTTACCAACTGCTCAAAATGACCATAATATATCATCAGCCTAAGCCAAAACATAGGTCAAAGAATATTCACTTACGTGACAAATTGTACACTTACGTGCACATTTTTAAAGAAAATAAGGCATATGTGGTAAAAAAAATCTTTTACAAGATTCTCCAATCACCTTTTAATGATTATAAACCAAAGCAAATAATACTTAGTTAATTTAATATGCTCACTGACGTGGCAATGTCTGCACTGTTTGCTCTCCAAAGAGATTAAATTGCAACAGTATTAATATTGCTGATATATTCTTCCCTGCTCAGCACATGGAAAGATTAAGCCCCTAAGGACATATATCAGACTTTCCAAACCTCACGGCTACAGTCAATCCCAAATTCACGGCCCGTTTAGCGCACCAAACGCCATCCGACCGTTATAGGAAACGCTGCTTCACCTTCTTCGTCTTCTCCGCTCAAATTCCCCAAACCGCGCACAGTTCTGGCGATTTAGGGTTTCCAATCCACACGCGCTCAAGCTCCAATCCTCGATCCCTCGCATCAAGCTTTCCTGCGGTTCACCTCCAACACAAACTCCATTCCATCACTCTCCCAAAAACCCTAGAACTCTACCCAAATTCAATTTGTCCTCATGGCCGAAGAGAGAGAAATCCCTTTTGAGCAGTGGGCTAGATCTGATGTGAAGGAGTCACATTTGCTGGAACTGGTGAAGGACGGAGTCCTGCCCACGAAAGAAATCATTGGATGGCGCCCAGCAAACGGCGAGGAGTTTCCAACTCCCGACACTGGTGAAATCGTGGTATTCACTTCGTTCTTCTACTCTGACTTTGCTCTTCCAGCATCTTCTCTCTTCCGCGGTCTCCTTGCATTTTATAAAATCCAAATCTACCACTTGAATCCCAATTCTATTCTCCACATTGCCAATTTTATCCACCTTTGTGAAGCCTTCCTTGGTATCCAGCCGCATTTTGCTTTGTTCCGCCGCATCTTCTACCTCAAACCACAGCCCGATAAAAACAATCCTTGCATAGTCGGCGGGTCCGGGTTCCAGGTGCGTGGAACTCTAACACAGAAATACTTCTCTCTTCCCTTCAAAACCTCTAACAAAGGATGGCACTCGAATTGGTTTTATATTTCGAATCCCTCACCCAGCCTTCCCGAGTTCGTTGGTCTTCCACCCGTTCCCCAAGAAAACTGGAAAAATTTCCCAGACAGCGCTGAGTTGGCCCAAGCCAATGAATTGCTTCTCCGACTGGTTGAAATCAAACAACAGGGCTTGCAAGGGGAACAAATCACTCGACACTTTATCAAGTGCCGACTGGCCCCAATCAGGGAGAGGAGCAAACCGGCTTTCGAGTATGAGGGTCAGTCGGATCCCAATTGTGAAGTCCCGGATTCCATTGATTACAAAATCATGTGCAACCGGATGTATAAAATGTTTTCATCAGGGATTTCGATCGACTACAGCCATAAGCTGCCCGTAACTCCATATGGCCTGGTACGGCCCCCTCCTGAGGTAAAAATCTGCCACGCTACTATTTGTCTATTTCCAATCTTTCTGCAACTCTATCTTCACTGATTCGTCCCGTTGAATAAGACAACAAACGATTTTCCTCAAATCCTCCAGCTCCTGTGCATGAAGAAACTGCTCCAAAAAAGCCTCACCCGACCGGTGGCCCAAAAGTCAGCCCAGTCGGAAAAAGTAAACGAGCTGCTGAAGAGAACATTCCCAAGCCAAAGCTGAAGAAGAGGAAACTCGTGTGCAGCGACTCTGAAGGTGAACAACCCGAGTCGCAATCGAGCGACAAGCCAGCTCAAACCAAGTCTCCAGCTGGCCGGCCCGCTCCTAAAATCCGAAGATCAACAAGGTAACACTTTTGCAATAATTGCATCATTGCTGACTTCTCAAGAAATACTTACATAATTGAGATCTGTCATTCTTCAGAAAGCCCCAAGACATTGATTTGGGTAAGAAAGGTGATGTGCCGCCTGTTGATACGCCAAGCGAGCCACAACCTGAACCCCGAGTATATAGTCAGTCGGGAAAACTAGTAGACACTGCCAAAATCCAGCCCCCGACTGACTCCCAGCCAGAGCAAAATACCAACACCCTTGAAGTCGAAGCTCCAGCAGAGAACCAACAAGGAGAGACTGATATCCCAACTGGTATGCAAGCAGCTCCTGCTGAGTCAGCCAAGGCGGATCCAGAAATCCATGTCCAAGACTTGGCAGCTGCAGAAACGAATATTCCAGCTGATCCGGTTGGGAAATCAATTGAGACTCCAAAGAAAAATTCCAAAATCATCTCAAGTACGTCATCCGACTGAATTTAATTTGATCCATCCATTATGTTTTTGTCTTCTGACAATCTGTAAACCAGGCCCACTGACTGACGATAAAGAAGAAGAAATTCCAAGGATTAAAGCTGTCGAAGATTCCCTTCCTCCAATCAAACTTCTATGGAGAGATAGAGACGGCGCTCTTCAAGGTATCATCGTTAGTCGTCAGGGCAAGAACGAGGAACTCGAATTATTGAAGAAACATCTAACCGAGTCCACCCGTCTCATGAACGTAAGTATAAGTTATTCTCATCCGTCATATGCCAACTGTATTGCTTATGCGATTTGTTATCCAGAGAATCCATATGAGGAATGAGGCAAAGACAGACGGCTTAGAAAAACTTGTACCTCACCTCGAGAGCCTCAAGCAAGTTCAAGCAGAGCTGGCCAAAACACGTGAAGATGCTCAAACCAAGGAGCGGAAGTTGAAAAATCAAATCAATGAGTTAATGGAAGCCAGCTTCAACCACAGGGGTACAATCGGAGGTATAAATCCTTCCATCATATTTTTGCTGTGAATCCACGCTGTATACTTGACCAACTGTCTTTTATTTTATAGCCCAAGCTACTATGATAGAATCCCTGGCTGCCCGAGTAAAAGAACTTGAGAAAACCAATACTCGGTTAGAGGCTAACAAACTTGAAGCTGAAAACGCCCTCGAAGATATGATGGCGACTTTGAGATTAGCATGAAATAATGCCATATTACTTAGAAATTGTTCTATCTTGCTTAAATGCAGAGCACAAGGTCAAAACCAAGGCCCAATTTGAGGTGTTCGCCGAGAAGGTTAAAAAGGCTGAAACCGTCTGGGATGATATTGCTAATGCTGCTGCCCCAGTGCTAGATGCGATTTTCCAGAATGGACTCGGAAGCAGTCAAAAGGGTGCGGTCCAGATCTTTGAAGGTCTTCGTACGGCCCCGGCAAAATACTTCAATAACATCAAGGATGTTGCGATGATGGGTGCCAGTCAAGCTATGGCAATTATGAAGTCCCTGTATCCCCGAATTGAAATCGATGCAATCGGGGATGGCTTCGCAGATGGGATATCTGACGAGCAAGCGATGGAACTGATCAATCAGGCTCAGGATTCAGCCGAGAAGCTTGCCGCAGATGTTGTAGAAAATTTCCAGACTTAGACTGTGTAAATAGTCTGTATTGAACAGTGTACAGTATTCTTAAGTAATGTATAATGACTTATTTATGCCATGAAGTAAACCTAAGATCCAGTTTCAAATTTCTTAAAATTTTTGTCTGACTGCCTCAAGCCTAGAACTTGTTACAATCATCGAAAAAATTTTAGTCCTTATCCACTGGGCCTAGATCTAAACAGGGTCAATGACAAGTCATAAACAAGACGAAAGAAATACTATATTATTATCAGTAGCCCCCGACTAACCACTCGGCCAACATAGGTGAGTGGGTAGTCTAAGGGAGAGATGTACAAAATAGCTCTGAAGCATAAAATCTTCGAAGATGCTCTATATTCCATGAGTTATCCACCATGGATCCGTCTTCACGCTTGAGTCGGTAGGCTCCTGGACGAGTGACTTCTGCTATTATAAACGGCCCTTCCCATAAGGGAGATAACTTGTGCCTATCCTTAGTCGTTTGAATCTTCCGTAGAACCATGTCGCCGACTATGAAGGCGCGTGATGTGACGTTGCGATTGTGATAGCGTCGCAGGCCTTGAAGATATCTGGCCGACTGAATTAGTGTTGTTTCCCATGCTTCTTCCAGTCGGGTAAGATCATCAATCCTATCAGAGTCGTGACGTTCTTCGTTGAAATTGCGGACTCGCAAGAACTCGAACTCCATCTCCCTCGGCAACATGGCTTCTGCACCATATACCAAGAAGAAAGGTGACTGGCCCGTGGCCTAACTCGGGGTTGTACGTATTGACCACAAAACTGAAGGTAACTCTTCTGTCCACCGGCTAGCATACGGACGCAGTCTGTCAAAAACTCGAGCCTTGATCCCTTGAAGTACCATGCCGTTTGCACGCTCAACTTGACCATTGCTCATTGGGTGAGCGACTGATGCATAGCAAATTTTGATACCAAAGTCTTCGCAAAAATCCTTGAAAACGCCACCAGTGAACTGGGTTCCGTTGTCCGTGATAATTCGGTTCGGCACGCCAAAGCGATGAACAATGTTGATGAAGAAGTCGCGCGCCTTATCCGCAGTGATAGTCGCCACCGGTTTTGCTTCGATCCATTTGGAGAATTTGTCCACTGCAACAAACAGATGGGTGTATCCGCCTTGCGCCCTTTTGAATGGACACACCATGTCCAGTCCCCAAACCGCGAAAGGCCAAGAAAGGGGAATAGTTTGTAACTCCTGTGCTGGCAAGTGGGTTTGTTTCGCAAAGAATTGACAACCTTCACATGTGCGAACAATTTTGTCGGTGTCGCTGACTGCTGTAGGCCAGAAAAAGCCTTGTCGATATGCTTTCCCGACTAAGGTTCTTGCTGCCGCATGATTCCCGCATACTCCCGAGTGAATGTCGTTTAGAAGTTGTACGCCGTCTTCAATGGAGATGCATCTCTGCAATATTCCCGAAGGGCTTTTCTTGTATAAGTCATCCTCCACGAGGGCATAAGTCTTGGAGCGGCGATGAATTCGTTCGGCTTCGTTCTTGTCGGGGGGCAGTTCTTGATTCTTGAGATACTTGATGAAAGGCGCCCTCCAGTCGGCGTCAAGCATTAGAACTTGTTCTCCAGCTTCATCTTTAGCAGTTGATTGATTTGAAACCGTGGGTTGGTGGAGATGCTCGATGAAAACATCCGATGGAGCTGCTTCTCGTTTTGAACCGAAATTAGCCAGTCGGTCGGCTGCTTCATTGTTGTGTCCGAGGACATGGGTTAACTCCAAACCATCAAATTTATCTTCGAGCTTGCGCACTTCCTGTCGGTAGGCCGCCATGTTGTCGTCGAGGCATGTCCAGTCTTTCATCACTTGGTTAACCACAAGTTGAGAATCTCCTCGAACTATCAGCCTGCGAATCCCTAGGGATATGGCGATTCGTAATCCATGCAGGAGTGCTTCATATTCCGCCACATTGTGGGATGCTGGAAAGTGAATCCATAAAACGTAGCTGAGGCGTTCTCCAGTCGGGGAAATCAGGACAACCCCTGCTCCACACCCTGAAATTCTTTTTGATCCGTCAAAGTGCATTGTCGAGTATTCAATTTTTTCTGCAGGGACGTCTTCTTGGCACTCGGTCCACTCAGTAACGAAGTCGGTAGCACCTGGGATTTGATAGAAACTCGAGGCTTGAAAGTTATGTCCCAAGGCATTAACTCTAGGGCCCACTTTGCTATGCGGCCGGTAACTTCCTTGTTGCGGAGGATTTCGCCGAGTGGAAAAGATGTAACCACTGTGACCGGATGACTTTGGAAATAATGAGCCAGCTTTCGGACTGTGATCAGAACTCCATATAGCAGCATCTGCACTTGAGGATATCTTGTTTTCGAATCAACAAGGACTTCGCTAACGAAGTAGATTGGTCGCTAAACTTTCTGGGTGCGGTCGTCTTCTTCACGTTCAACGACTAAAACTGTGCTCACCACCTTTGCAGTTACAGATACATAAAGCAGTAGCGGTTCTTGCGGCATTGGAGAGGCTAGCACCAGCTGAGTTGTCAAGAAGGTCTTGAAGTCGTCGAATGCTTTTTGCGCTTCTGGTGTCCATTGGAAGTCGTCGGTCTTCTTGAGCAACTTGAAAAAGGGCATTCCACGCTCTCCAAGTCTTGAAACGAACCTGCTAAGAGCAGCCATGCATCCTGTAAGCTTCTGGACATCCTTCTGTGAACTCGGCGGCTTCATATTTAATATGGCGTTGATTTTCTCTGGGTTGGCTTCAATTCCTCTGCGAGACACCATGAATCCGAGTAGTTTTCCTGACGGTACTCCAAAGTTGCACTTTTCAGGGTTTAACTTCATCCTGAAGGCGCGTATGTTAGCAAATGTTTCCTCCAGATCTTGAATCAAATCGTTTTTCCGCTTAGTCTTGATGACAACATCATCGACATATGCTTCCACGTTCCGTCCGAGTTGTGTTGCTAGGCATCGCTGAATCATGCGTTGATATGTAGCCCCTGCGTTCTTCAGCCCAAAAGGCATGGTGATATAGCAGTAGGCGCCGAACGGGGTGATGAATGAAGTCTTTAAGCAGTCGGACTCCTTAAGGCTGATTTGGTGGTAACCCGAGTAACAGTCAAGAAAACTCAGTAGCTCGCAGCCGGCTGTTGAATCCACCATTTGATCTATCCTGGGTAAACCGAAGGGATCTTTGGGGCAAGCCTTGTTTAAGTCTGTGTAGTCGACGCACATACGCCATTGTCCAGTCTTCTTGCGAACCAATACCGGGTTGGCTAGCCAGTCGGGATGATAAACTTCCTTGATAAACCCTGCTGCTAAAAGCTTGGTGAGTTCCTCCTTGATAGCTTCTCTTCTGTCCTGTGCGAATCGGCGGAGTCGTTGTTTGATAGGTTTTGCGTCTTCTCTTACATTTAAAGAGTGCTCAATCACCTCTCTAGGAATACCAGGCATATCAGATGGTTTCCAGGCAAAGATATCTTTATTAGCTTGAAGAAAGGTGATGAGCGCGCTTTCCTATTTGCTATCTAACTCAGCGCCTATTACAGCACTTTTGGTAGGATCAGAAGGATCTAGGGGAATCTTTTTTGTCTTGGCATCGCCTTCTCCGGTTTTAGCCACCTTGCCGACTGGGATTTCACCGTCTTCTGATGTTGATGCAGCTAGTCGGACTTCCTGCTGGCCGAGTGATCTCTCACGAGATTGGGCCAACTCGCAGCTGTCCTTGTCGCATGTGAGGGCTGGTTTGACGTCGCTCCGTAAGGATATGACTCCACGCGGCCCTGGCATCTTCATCATCATCTAGGTGTAGTGGGGAATCGCCATGAACTTGGCTAACACCGGGCGACCGAGAATGGCGTGGTACGCGGTCTCGAAGTTGGCCACCTCGAAGCTAATGCTCTCTGTCCGGAAATTCTCCTTGGTCCCGAAGGTCACTGGGAGAGTGATTTGGCCGAGTGGTGTTGAAGATAGCCCCGGGATGACTCCGTGAAAGGGGGCGTTACTCGGCTTCATCTCGGATCGGGGAATCTGCATCTCGTCGAGAGTCTTGGCGAAGAGGATGTTGAGTGCGCTGCCACCGTCGATGAGGGTGCGCTTGAGCTTGACGTTGCGGACAACTGGGTCTAGTACCAGGGGGTACCGCCTCGGGTGGACGACTCGGTCGGGATGATCCGAGCGGTCAAACTTGATTGGAACCTCCGACCATCGCAAGTACTGGGGGTTGGGGGTTGCGCCGCGTTGACCTCTCTGTCGGTGATCTTCTGCTTCCTCTTGGACTCGTAGGCGAGTGGGCCGCCAAAAATGTGGATGAGCTCACTCCTGGGATCTTGATATGCTCCTTGGCTTGGCTCCTCGTCATCTTTTTTCTTCTGTGCGGAAGTGTCCTCTCCTTCGGTTGGTTTCTTGACTTGGGCGGCATATTTCTCCGCAAATTGTTTGTAGATGAAGCAATCCTTGGCCGCATGTCCCTTGCTAGCGTGATGCATGCACGGACCGTTCATTATCTTGTCGTAGGAGTTGACTCGAGGGCGCTGGTTCTGGTAGTTCTGATTCGAAGTTGTGGCGACTAGATCCTTAGGCTTGCGCTTGCGTTCTCTGTGCTTTGTATTGCTCCCACTGGGCCCTAGTGTGGCGTCATGCTCCTTCTTCTTCCAGGTTCCCGCCGACTGCTTTGATGCTTTAACGGCGTCGTCGGACTTGGCGTACTCGGTTGCCTTCTCAAACATCTGCTTGACTGTCCTTGGAGGTTTGTGGCTGAATTTTCCAATCAGGAGATCATTGCGTAGTCCCCGTGTGAATGCGGTGATGACATCGTCGTCGGTGATATCGGAGATCTTGTTGCGTTTCTCGGAGAAACGCCGTATGTACTCGTTAAGAGTTTCGTCCGGCTTCTGGACGATGTTGTATAGCTCGAAGTGGGTCCCAGGACGCTCGAAAGTACCCTGGAAGTTGGCGACGAAGTGGTCGCGGAGTTTGCTCCAAGTGTCGATCGTGCCTCTTGGGAGTCCAGCGAGCCAATTTCTGGCTGAGTCGGTCAGCGCGACCGGTAGGTAGTTTGCCATGACTTTGCTGTCTCCTCCTGCTGCGCGAATTGCGAGTGTGTAGATGGTTAACCATGATTCTGGATCGGTTTTACCATCATACTTCTCGATGCCGGTCGGCTTGAAGCCAGTCGGCCAATTCACTCGACGCAGATCTCTGGTGAAAGCTGGAACCCCGTCGCAATTGTCGTCATCTTGGATTGTGATACCCCTCTCTCGTCGTCTTTGATTGAGGGTGTCCCTCAGGTCGATTGAAGCCCTGGGAGGACTGTGGTAGTCGGATTGAATCCGCCGATCTCTGGCATAGTGTGGCGGTCGGGCTAGGTTAGCTGGAGGCGAGTGGACCGACTGATCTCGGTGTGCTCCGCTGTGGTGGTCAGCGCGTGAGTTGGCCTTGCTTCTGCTGTCTCTGACTCTTGACGGAGGGGCGCGACTGCCACTCGGCGCTTTTGAAGTTGATTGACTAGGCCGCCGGCTGGATTCGGCGCGTGGCACTGTTGCCGTCACCAAGGTCTTGACTTGATTTATCAATGGAGTGATATGAGGTGGTGCAACGGCGACTAACGTGTCAAGGAGTGTAACTGCGCCGACTGCATTCTGTTGCGGTGTAAGGAAAACGTTGGTATTGTCGACTACTGTCTGCCCGATTGAGTCCCTTGCCCTACGACCCGCTGCAGCCAGATCTCGGTTTCTTCGTTCTTCGTCTTCTCGGCATCTTGCTTCTTCAACTTCGTTGCGTTGTCGCTCTTGGTCTGCTTGGGCTTGGCGCTCTTGTTCGAGTTTTGCTCTGTCTTCTTGAAGTCGGGCACGTTCTTGCTCCAGTTGAATTCTTTCTTGTCCGACTCGGGCTGCTTCTTCCGCTTGTAACCTTGCAGCTACCTCAGCATCGGTCTCGTTGTTGGCCATGAAAACGCCGTTGAAAACCGGTGTGTAGTTGTCATCTGAAGTGGCGTCGTCTGCAGCATCAGCGTCGGGTGGGCTGCCGTGTACGCTTTCCTCCGAGGAGCTGGCGTAGGCGGCGAGTTCGGTAGAGGAACAAGATCCAAGCTTTGGTAGAACGACGTTGACGTCCCTGAAGCCGGACCCATTGACCGGATCCGCTGGTAACTCCATGGTGATAGCGGGGTAGATTTGATCGTCTCGAGGTGTGTTTGCCGGAGAAAACGATGTCGATGTAGTCGTACTTCCGAATTGGATTGACGTCGTGCAGTGGGAATAGATCTTGATGCTAATCTCAGCTACGTTCGGTAACCCGAGCGGCAGAGAGATGCGATCTGCTCCCGACTGTGTCTTGGTGCTAATCTTGGCCATATTCGGTAATCCGAGTGGCCAAGAGATGTGATCTACCTCCAACTGGTTTGAAACCGAGTCAGAGAGAGATATCTTGCCGAAGTCGTCGGTGACGAAGTCGAGGCTGCCGAAGCGGTATGCCTCCCCCGGGGGAAAGGCGAAGTCGTCGATACCTGATGAAGATCCCATCCTACTTGATCGGCGATGAACTTGACGCACCCCTATCTGGCGCGCCAATTATCGAAACTAGATTTCGGCAATAGAAAAAGGGGTGGCAATCAAGCTAAAAAAGTAGATGGGTTATGAGACAAAAGATTTAGATAGGTTCAGGCCTTCACGAAGAAGTAATACCCTACTCCTGTTTCGGAGTTTTGCCTCCGAGTTATGTATTGATCTTACGAAAAGCTTATGTCCCCAAGGGGTCCCCTATCCTTCTTATATACCCGGAAGATAGAGGTTTACAAGATGAGATCTAGTCCGACACGATCTAGATCTCCATAATCGGTATACAATCTTACCAAACTAGGTATCCGGGTTCTAACTTGGTGCACAAGATAATACCATACCCGAATCCTAATATATCATATTTTGTTTACACAATATACCCCTATTATCCAGTCGGATATTCTATGTCTGTGGGTATATGGGTACCATAATATCCACAGTAAGAAAATCCTTTCAAATAAATTGACGGGATGAGAGTGGAGCAATGGGTGGCGTGAGATAGCGTTGCGGCATGGCTTGTTTTACCACCTCGCGAATGCTCGTTACGTTTATATATCCGCAATTTAGGAAAAATCTTAGAGCTGGAAAGAAAGAGAAAACTACCAGATGGGACGGATCATATACACACACTCTTCCATTTTTTTTCTTTTTATGTCTCCTGTGTACGTACTTATATACTTGTGTACGTATATAGATGGATTATATGGTTTGTAGGACAAGGGGATTATTTTAATATATCTAATTTAGTTTAACGGTTAAAAATAATGCATCATTGATTTAAGTGTAACTTAACGGATAAATGTTTTACCTTTTTATAATATTTTTCATAGATTCTCTGTAATTTATTAAAGCATCACGTGATATCTTATTACCGCTCGTCGAAGTGTAGGAATGGTATTGCTCATAGTTGTAATCAACTTGTAGTGAACTACTGTTTGCATCTTCTAGTTACCTATAATTTGTTGATGGTTGCGCACCTAGTATCTTCATTTATCTTTGGTGCTGGATGCCGCGCGTGCTCTTTGGATATCAGCTCATTGTTAGGTGCATTGTGCATGGATACCTCATAAATAATATTATTTAGCGATTACTGTACAGTGACTTGTAGATGAAAATATTTATCTGGACATATCTAAATTAATATTATTGTGGCAATTGATATTTAAACTTGAGGTAATATTTTTTGAATGCTAATCATAGATTTGTATTTTAGTTTGGGATACCGTAGACTGCTTTAAATATTAAAGACATGATGCGATGTCAAAATATTTTTCATGAAAGATTTAAGTGAAATTATTTTGTTTTGTCAAAAAAATATTATTTTAACATATTGATATTTTACAATGGAGGTATTATTTTTTGGCAGTGCTAATCACAACTAATTAGATAATTTTATTTTGTGATGTTATAGAACTAATCTAATTTAATTATGTATGATTGTGAAGTGATATATGATGATGTGATCTACATTATCTATTTTCTTCACAATATTTTTTCTTGTTGGGATGGCATGCAAAAGGTCAGGCTATGATTTAAAATAATAGAGGGGGAATATTTTTTGTGATGCAAGTGTTTTTATTTTTGTCATATCTATCACATTTAATTTATTTATGCATGTTTTGTAAAGTGATATATAATTATACAAGATACATTGCATCTTCTTTCTATTTTTATTTAATGGATTCAATTCCATGCTAATGTTAGGATATGATAAAAATGAAATATGTCTTATGAGTTAAAGAATGTAGTAACTTATATTGGTATTTGAATGGTTAATTAAGCACCGTGAACACGATAATAAAAAATGATAAAATGATTTATGTGTGATTTAATGACTATGATTATTTCTCTATACAAATATTATTTTTAATTGTATGAACTTGAAAGAAAGAAAGAAGGAGAGGAGTTGACTGGAGAGGAGGGGGAGGGATAAGCAATGTACGTACGTACGTACAGTTGGGGAGGAGGGTGGGCTGGTGAGGGAGAGGAGAGGGAGGTGGATTGTGTGTTCTTTTTTTTCTAAAAGTAAATCTAATAGATAAAAATAGTAGGCCTACTAATTTATTAGAGTCACATGGTAACTTAAGAGCGTTTTAAGAAATCTCGCATAGCGGCTTGAGAGCGTTTAACAAAATTTTAATGGATTTTTAAATATATAATAGATAGATTGAGATCTAGCTTATTATGTATTGAGTGTAATTGTGGTCCACGCAAGTGTGTACATGAGTACATAGTTAGATAATACCACTTAATTATAGCTTGTTCGCTGTTGAGCAAGAGTTACGATAATGTAAATACACGGCTAGTCCTTGACGTTTGATTGAGTGTCGTTGAAGCCCATTAACTTGTGAAATCCGCACACATATACGGTTCCCTAATATTATGTTTTATGTATTATCCGAGGTCCAAATTGTGGGTGACAAATATCATAAGCCGACATGGTCCTCGGTGACGAGAATTTTACAGTTAGACCATACCCCTCCACTGAAGTATTGTCAGGTTCAGAGATTTCAGAGTTAACTGAAGTTCTGAAGTTTCTGAAGAAGTGAGTTCTGAACTGAAGCTGGGGGAGAAGAAATCGATTCGCTAGTCTATTACACAAATCCGTCGGTGGAGATGGAAGGCAGATGCAACCGAATGGATGACAAGTAAAAGGGACCACTATTTACTTTCATTTTTTCGTTTTCATGATAGGTTGAACCTTTGTTACCTTTTCTCTTTTATATTACTTTCAGTTTAAAACCTTCGATGTAACAGCTGTTAAAGTGATGACTTGGGGGAGACATAACCCGAGTCCTGGAAGGAGAAAAGTAATTAAGAAGGAAAGATCACTAATTAGCTGTCTCTAGTTAGAACCTGATCTTGTAGTTTTGTCTTGCGGCGGCCACAAATCCGGTGTGAGAGAGGGAGATCGCTCCATTTCCAGACTGAGGCTGCTTTGGCAGCAACGAGTTCCCAGCCTGCACCCAGTAAACACGAAAAAGGGAACGATCCATTAGCGCGTGATTAATTTGATTTTTTAAATAACTTTTGTATAATTTTTTGTAAAACACACACAATTTAGCAGTTTGAAAAACGTGCGCACGAAAAACGAAAGAGGTGAGTTGGGAAAAGGGGGAAAGAACACAGCCTGAATCCATTTCAGTCTTGACAAGTATGCCTTCAAATCAATCCCCGCCATACCCAAATTTTTTGGTGCATGACTTAAACTATAAATTTCCACGATGTTGACAAATACTTATACGTTGGTTTGGAGGTGGTGGTAGTCGATTTGGGGAATAAGTAAGAGAAGCAGGCTAAATACAAAAGTCTACGTGATGTGGACAGCCCACATCAGCACCGTAACAGAGCTGCCACATCTGCATTCTGAATCCAATCTCGGGTGATATAGTAAAGTAATATTAGAATCTAGATGTACAGTTTAGATGTTTATCGACGTAGATAACACCTCAATCTAAATTTAAAGACCCACAGTGTATTTTAGTCTATAGTATATTTTTCCATGTACCATATATGATCACTTCAATCCATGTTGATCAAATATGAGAAAAATGTAATACTCCTTAGGCATATCCACAACTTATCGTCAATTTAACATGAAATAGTAACACAGCTTTTGCACCATGCAGTTACTGCATTTTTCAGAACATAAAATAAAATTTTAAAAGAAAACCAGCCAATTAAATATATAATATCAGAAAGGGGAAACTATTTTCCAACAAAATTAAGGACAAAAATAATTCACATGTTCCATCTTCATGTAAATTACATGATAGTAGAACGAGGCATATGCAAAGTGGAAACATATCCTATGCACACAAGTTTCCCGTGCACACCAACTAATAAATGTCACAAAAAATTCTGAAAAAAATTGGACACATACTTTCGATAGTATTACACCTACATGTGAAATCTTATCTTCAAATTCATTATATTTTAGCCGTAATAAAAAAGACAAAATTCTGATGGTTTTGAGGGCAAAAATCTGTTAGAATTTTTTTTTATTACGGCTAAAATATAATGAATTTGAAGATAAGATTTCACATGTACGTGTAATGCTATTGGAAGTATGTGTTCAATTTTTTTCAGAATTTTTTATAATATTTGTTAGTTGGTGTGCACGGAATGTGCACGGGAAGTTTGTGTGTATAGGATATGTTCCATATGCAAAGTACTATTATTTAAGCTTTAATGTTGCGCAGCTGAACTATATTTGCGCTCCATTTTTCATTAGGAAAATCCGGCATTTCTATTATCCACGGTTTTCAGCTGATGTATACGACACTGTATTTTATACAAGGTAGTGTAACAAAAGCTTCCAATAAATGGATCGCTGATTTCAACACAAAGGGATAAGCATGCGTCCGTGCCGCTTCTGTTTGTCCCCTAGAAAAATTAGGGAGCTGATCCTGATCATGATGTATGCGATTGCGCACAAAAGGACATTCCAGAGCAGTGCGAACCAAGATAGGATAAGTTAAATAATGGAACACGGCACATGCGTGGCGAGGATTAGGGCCTCAAGCTACGCACCTTTTGCACGCTGGAAATATCTGCGTGTGTTGCAACAGTGGTTAGATGTCATGGCGCTTGTACTAATGGTCCTTGCTTAAGTCGATAAATCATAAATGTATGGATTATTATTAGACTTATATATTTGGTCGGTTTGGTTTTAGCAGGATCATGTTAATTAGTTGATTTTACGGTCATCTCCATGCTTTTTCCTAGATATAAATATGTTTCAAACATCCTCTTAATTATACTATATACTATCACTACCAGAGAACCGATCTTTACTCGGTTCACAAACACCGTAATAGTCCCGATTCGAATAGGAACCGGGACTAAAGATTTTTAGTTCCGGTTAAACAGTGTAACGGGTCCCGATAATTTTTAGTCCCGGTTGGTAACACCATGATCTTTATTCCTGGTTCACACCTTCCCCGACCATATCAAAACGCATGTTAGGGGACCGGTGATCTTTAGTCCTGTTTGGTGTTATCGACCGGTACTAAAGATCCTCACTTTAGTCCCGGTTGGTAACACCAACCAAGCCTAAAGATGATTTAGATCTTTAGTCCCGGTGGTGTTACCAACCGGGACTAAAGTGATCTACCTTTTTATACTTTTTCTTCCTCCTTAAGCCTAAGCCATTGCTGCCGAGAGGAGGAGGAAGTAGGGAGGTGCTGCCGAAGTTTTTGATAAAATTGTTTTGGTGATAATATAGAAATCGGAGAGATCGAAAAGGTTAGCAACTCCATTCTCGAATAATATATGCTTAGCATATTACATTTATGGTTTTGTTTCTATATAATATTATCTCCAACAAGGTTTATGCAAATGATGAGAGGGAAAATATGTGTAGGTAAAATTAGGTTGATTTTGAAATTAGAAAAATTTGGATAAATATGTTAAAAAAGAGATGATAGAAGAAAAATATAGAAAACTAAGATAAAAGAATAGAAAACTAAGTTAGTTTAATAAAATAGTTACAAAAATATGATACATTAAAGATTAAAGATATGTTTACAGCTTTACAAAGAATGAAAAAAGTATAATATGTGGGACTATTGTAAATTTATTGTATGATTATTTATAAAAAAGAGTAGAAAACTAAGGTAATTGAAAAATATGTAATATAGCTAGAAATAATTAAGTACAATAAAATATATGTTTAGTACTTTAATAAAAATTTAAAAATAATTGTAAACTTCTCTTCCTTCTCGTCACCATCTTCGTAGCTCTACTGTAGAAATTGGTTTCACTTTTAATTATGATGTTTTAAATTATTATATGATTATTTAATTAGTTTCAATGTTATGGATTTCGTTAGTAACATTAGATTATTAGATGTATAGAACGATCAGCAATAGATGTACACCGTGGACCGACGGACCGACCGCTCAAGCGTTTGTTCAAGAACAAAGAGCATGCTAGAATGATACGCTGGCCAGCAGAAAAACATCAACAAGACGGGATGCTGAGACACCCTGCCGATAGGTCGCAATGGCGAAATATCGATAGAACATTTCCAGACTTTGGAGATGATGCCCGAAACGTAAGGTTTTGTTTAAATACGGATGACACGAATCCATTTTGAGAGATGAGCAGTGGCCATAGCACTTGGCCTATGACCATGTGTATCTACAACCTCCCCCTTAGCTATGCATGAAGCGGAAGTACATCATAATGCCAATTATTATTCAAGGCCCAATGCAATCTGGTAACAATATTGATCTGTACCTAAAACCATTGGTTGAAGATCTGGTTCTGCTGTGGAAGAAATAAGGTATCCCATGCGCGATAAGAACAAACAGGAACAATTTAACTTCTGAGCATTGCTATCATTACCATTAACGATTGACCTGTACATAGCAACCTATCCGAACAGTCAAACAAGGGTTAGAAGGCTTGCACTCACTATATGGATGAAACTAAAAGTATGTATCTGAAACACTGTAGAAAGGTTGTGTACATGGGCCATCGTCGATTCCTTGTTGCAACCCACCCTGTACGGAAGAAATACAAGCATTTCGAACAGAAGGCAGATCATCGTACTAAGTGTAAACATCGCAATGGAAAAATCGTATTTGCTATGGTGAAAGATCTGGAAGTAGTATTTGAAAAGGGACCTGGCAGCCATCCTATAGAGAGCAAAGATGGTCACGTGGCGATGTGGAAGAAGTCTACTTTTTGGGAGTTACCCTATTGGGAAGTCTTAGATGTTCGGCACGCAATCGACGTGATGCACCTCAATAAGAACCTTTGCATCAACCTCAGTCGAAATATACACTAGCAGCATGTAATGATATCAAGCATATGCAACAACACAAGGACCTTCATCCAGAACCGACGGATAAAGGAAGCCATTACTTGATTCTAGCAAGCTATACCCTAAGCAAGGAACGGAAAGAAAGTATGTTTGAATGCCTGAAGACCATCAAGGTACCATCTGGATACTCCTCGAATATAAAGAGAATAATAAGTATGAAGGAGAAGAAGTTCATAAAACTAAAGTCTCATGACTATCACGTGTTGATGACACAGCTGCTTCCTGTTATAATTCGTGGTATCCTTCTTGATAATGTCCGAGGAACAATAACAAAGCTATGTGCTTTCATGAACGTGATTTCACAAAAGATCATCGATCCAGACAGTTTAACAGCCCTTCAAGATGACGTGGTCCAATATCTTGTCTGCTTTGAGATGATCTTTCCACCGTCATTCTTTAATATAATGACGCATCTTCTATGTCACCTTGTGAAAGAGATCGGTATTCTCGGTCCTGTCTACCTACACAATATGTTTTCTTCCGAGAGGTACATGGGCGTTCTAAAGAAATATGTTTGTAACCGTTCTCGTCCGGAAGCAAGCATCGCCAAGGGTTACGGAACAGAGGAGGTCATTGAGTTCTGCATAGAATTTATTGAAGATATTCGTCCAATCGGGGTGCCCGAATCAAGCCATGAGGGGAGACTACGGGGAAAGGAGACTCTTGGAAGGAAAGCAATAATGACTATGGACTATGGACCCCTGAAGGTCCATCACTCTCTATTTCTGCACTAATGTTCAGAGCAGCTTCTCGCAAGGTAGTACAAGTCTTTGCACCTCGCAAGGTAGTACAAGTCTTTGCACCGAGGAGCAATGGAGCCTCATGTACTAGAGCAAGTATGCAATAGGAAGGTCCCACTATTTGTATGTTAATTATATATGATTATAAAAATATACTAGCAATTTTAAACTATTCAAATAGGTTATATATTAATTATATATCATTATTGAAATGTAATAATAGATTTAAACTATTTAAATAGGTCATATATTATATACATATGATTATTACTATTTAAATAGGTCATCTGTTAATTACATATGATTTTTGAAATGCTTAATTATGTATGAGTTAATTATATGTAATTATTTATATTTAATAATAATTTTAAACTATTTAAATCAGGCATATGTTATTTAAATGATTTAATCTTTAGTCCCGGTTGGTGATTATCTATAGTCCCGGTTGTTGCCACCAGCCGGGACTAAAACTCACGGGGTATATGTATGAGCGTGCATCGTATTTTCTCCCGATCCACACTTAGTCGTTTCTCGTCCCATGTCAACATCACCACCGTTGTTACCGCTGCCGCCGCCGTCATCTTCATCGTCTCCGCCGCACCGCCCTCAAGGTTTGGCCACCGTCCTCACTGCCACCGCATCCTCCCTCATCTCTCCCTCTCCCTCGTGATCTCTCTCGATCTGCGGCTGTTGGTGTCGCGCCACCCCGGTCCACCGCCGCCATGCCCTGCCACGCCACCCCGTGCCACGCCCTGCGCCACCCCGCGCCACTGGCGGCACCCCGTGCTGCCACCACCCCGCCGCCGCGGCCACGCCGTACGTGAACAAAGGCCACTACGTGAACGAACATGAATGAACGTGACCGAACGCGAATGAACTTGAACGAATGCCGCTACGTGAACGAACGTGAACCAGCGTGAATGAGAGAACGAACGTGACCACGAATGATAGAACATGAACGAACGATAGAACTAACGTGACAGAACAAACAAGAATGAGGTATATAAATGTATATGTTTTCAATTTAGACTTAGGACTGTTGTACATGTTTTAACTAATTTTTTTCCTTTGTCAGACGTGGTGCAGCTGCTGACCACCGCCTGTTGCTCAAGCTTAAGTGGTCCCAAGAACTCCAAGCAAAACTAGGGAAATTTACATGAATACATATAGATGTCATACTTCTTAACTAGCCAGGTGAAATTTGATTAGATGTTCTTAATTAGCTAGGTGAAAATTTATTATATATATATATATGACAATATGCACGTAGGTTGCATGTATCACAATTAATTACCTGGTCATGCTACGTATTCCTCAACAATATCAATATATGTATAACATTATACTCATAGTTGATGTGTACTACTTAATATTACGAACAGATGGCAAATTGCGATAACGAACAGATCCTCATAGACCAGATCGCAGAGGGCAGCTACCAATAGTGGGCGGTTAAGGAGGGGATCGAGAACCCCAACCAATACCTAAACGAGGAGGGCAACGATGGCACAAACGAGGAGGAAAGTGAAAGGCAACCAGCCGTCAGAGAGAAGAGGGCATGCGGACAACGAGGTGCTGCGAGGAAGCTAGAGGGCAGATACATTGGCCCCAGACGGTGAACCAGTAGCCCCGGCCGGTATACTAAGGAAGTTTGTGGGACACAGTGGTTGGCTTGTGAGGGATCACGTGCCCATCAGCACAGTGAACTGGCGTCAATCAAGGTAAGGCGGGGATGACCAAAGTTATCTCTCAGATACGGAGAAAGACATGTTGTGGACTACCATGCTCGAGACCTTCACGGCCCCTGAGGCAGATCAACCAAGATTGAAGGAATGGACTCTGAAGAAAAATGGCTGAATAGTTCCAGAACTACAAGTCAGATCTGTACAAGAAATATGTCCTGAAGGGTCTAACACCAGATTTCGACAAATTAACCAAGTTAAGGGATCATTGGGATGCGTTTTTCGCATACAAGACCTCCCAACGCGGGCAAGCGCAGATAGAAAAGAATAAAGCCAATGCCGCTATGAAGGAGTACCATCACCGGCTAGGGTCAGGTGGCTATAAGAAGGCAATCCCCAAGTGGGATAAACTGGAAGCCGGGTTGATAGAAAAGGGTATCGAGCCGGCCGCAACGAACTAGCCTGAACGTTTCAGAAATTGGTACTATGCTTACGGTGGAACACTCAATCCCACTGATGGCTCCCAAGTAATTGGTGATTCGCGAAGCAGCAAGTTGATTTACAGAAGAAGTGGAGGTGTCTACTCAGGGAACATTCAAGCCTGATAGAGAGAAGGACAAGCTTACGCTCGCACTGCAGAATCCTGAGCATCCAGGACGAACGCGAGGAAATATGGACTTCAAGAAGACAACCACACTTACAGGAGTCGCATGAGGAGCAAGAGGTTTACCGAGGCAAAATTAAGATATCTCAAGGAGGGGGTCGCCCTGCAGGACATAAGGATGAAAGAGGAGGTGGAACGACGGGTGGACCAATGCCTGGTGGAACGACAGAGCCAGTAGGCGGTGCAGCCGTCTGTCCCTCCAATCATGGTGAGCCCCTCACGCTATCGCAGCAGTTGTGCTTCTACAGGGCAAGTAGGAGAACAAGGCATAAAAGCTGCAGCAGGGCCAGCTCACGATGAGGCATCGTAACCTATTGATGAAATCACCTAGCGGATACCTTGTGAGCTACCTAGTCCCTTCAAGAACATATCACTCAAGGTATGCTCGTAGTTTTATAATACATGTCTTATAAATTGCGAAAGGTGGTGCATATGTTAATTACTAAGTAACCTCGATTCTCGTGAAGGTGGCGTCGGGCATGGCCGTACCAGTGGACCCTTCAGGGACATACCATTGCAGGACGATTCCAAATGGGTACTCAAGGGTCGAAGTTGAAATGGTGGAACGAGGGTTCGAGGATGTCGAGCTGGACATCCCGGGAGGACACGGGGAGACGAAACTAGGAGACACAATCCACGCCATTATACTATGGTGCAAGCGGTACATCGTGTTTCCCGGGCGAGAAGTGGCGTCTTCTCCTCCGCCTCCTCCGCCACCTCCACCTCCTCCGCCTGTACCGTCATTCTCTGCTCCGCTTTCAAGTGCTAAAAAGTCGTGCCCACTTCGTCCCGTGCCATCAAAGTCCACAAAACAAACGAAGAAGCTAGGACTTGATGAGCCAAAACTCCCCGCTTCAAGAAAAGTGCGTACGACTTAACTCCTGAGAATACTGACGTGGTCATTGGAGCGGAAGTGAAGGCGTTCTTCAAGCCACGGAGCCCACAAAAGAAGATTCCTTTAGACCCGACTACTAAGAAGTTCTTTCAGAAGATGAGCGAACCGGTCAAGAGGGTTTTACTTTCGAGCTATGACTGATTGATGACGAAGTCTTTTAAGAAGCAAAGAGGAAAGACCAAAGATGTGCATCAGCTCGGAAAGCAACCAAAACAATCAGTTGAGCCGTTGCTACCACCCGGTGAAGAGGAATTAAGGCAATGAATGAAAGAGACGGGTCTAAACAAGGAGCAACTGGTGGGAAACGCACTAATAAAAATAGCGACAGAAGCGGATTTGAAATACAAATTTAAACTTGGTGAACAGCTTGTCAAGCCTGTTCAGGTGAACACCCTCTCTACACAGATGTATCGATTCCATCAATGGTACATCGAACGTTCATCCAAAGGTAGAACGATGTTTGGAGCGAGGATAAAAACACATATTACTATCAAGGAGATGATGTTTTGTGGATCCACTTTGAGGATGTATTCGATGTATACCAACTAAACGCCCTCGACGTCTCCATTCTCAGCTTCTGGGTTTTGTAAGTATCGTTTAGGTAAAATTTCTTTGGTTCCTTAGCTCCTTCTATGTACCATTAAATGATTACACTGCACGGATAGTTGATGAAAATTCCTTTTATCCTTTGTAGAATGGAGATTCAATTGTGCCGTTGGCAGGGGACTTACAATATGGATTCATGGACCCCCGCAAAGTTAGTGTTGACATGTTACGGGACTTTGAGGATGCTACAGTGGACAATATTGTTCATTTCGAGGTGCAGCAGCATTATAAGACCTACATACTGTTGGCCTACAACACAGAACGAGTTTTTACGGACTTTTGAATTCATACCAACTTCCTCCTTGCACTCATACCGTGACATATATATATCATCTCACGTAATTTGCAGATTCCACTGGGTTCTTTTCCTCTTCGACTTTTCATTATGCAAAGTCCATGTATATGACTCAATGAATAAATCGAAGTCTACTTTCGCCATGATTTTTGAAGTGATAGGCAGGAAATGCCATCTATTCAACTTGTTGGCAGTATGCCATGAGACCTTTCGACCGGACTTGCCGAAACTAACCAAGCAGCGAGGATTCGGACTCAAGGCACCCAAGACCCATCGGGGCGAAGCCCCATGGTGAAGAGTACGGGGTGAAGGGGATAAAGGGCGAAGAGTCCACCAGGTCCCTGCTAGTCTGGGCGAAGGCTGCATGGCGAAGGCGTACGCCGAAGGGGGATGACTTCGCCAGGCTGGGCCCGATTCAAGAAGGCCCAGTAGGCTAGCCCAATCGCCCTGGCCTACTGGCCGGTGGGCCAGCGGTTACCAGACGACCCATGGAAGGCCCATGTATCTTAATTACGTTGAATACCCATATGGGTGTCCCTTTCATAAGGGTGACCATGTAAATTCCCCTATAAAAGGCCTAAACCCTAACAGGGAGACCTGTAATGGGGTTATAAATAGCTCCCTAGGGCCATGTAAAGGGGGATCCCAAGAAAATCCTGAATTTAATACATTTTACTTTCCCAACAACCGTTGAGTATCCACGTCCTTCGACGTATGCAGTTGTCGTTTCGACAACAGCTGGCGCCGACCGTGGGGACCTCCGAGCGAAACCACTGAGAGCGAATGCCACCGAAGAAGGTCTGAAAGGAGAGGGTTGCTAACCCAAAGGAAAGTGTAGCAGAAGAGGCGATGGACGCCGAAGAAGGGGCGGAACCTTCGGTGCCCACCGCCGAAGCTGGGGGGGCGCCGTCGGCTTCGGTGCCCGCGCCACAACCACCACTTTCGGCCCCAGCCACTTCGACAGAGCAAGTTCCGGAGATCCCTTCGGTAAGTCAGGTGACTTCGACCACACTCGCTGCTGGGCAAGCCGACCCCAACCTTGAGGCGCAAGCCGAAGCCAGCATGAAAGCCATGCGGTAGAGCATGACGCGACTCCAAGACATGCTTCGCCAGATGCAAGAACAACAGCAAGCGTACGAAGCAGCACGGCAAGCGAAAGTTGCTTCGGCCCCGGTCCTCCAATACTCGGTAGGCAACATCCCGCCTCAAGCCTACCAGCAAGTGCCGATGCAAGCCCCTCCATCACAAGCCGCCTAAAGACCGACGTACTTCCCCGGGCAACCTTCGGCTGCAGCAGCGCACCCGCTTCAAGGCATGCGGCCGCAGGTTCGACCGGCTGCGGTCCAGGTGCACCCCTCACCACCCGGTCAAATGTCACAAGTGATGGTGGAGGGGGCTTCGGCCCTGCAAGCACAGCTTCAAGCTTTCCTTCAGCAACTCAATCAACCCCACAACATCTCAAGCACAACCTCTTCGGCACAACCGAAGGGGGGCACCGGCCATGGCGCACCCGGGTGGCTGCCGTCGAACCAACCCGGGCCGGGGGCTTCGCCTTGGAGTCAAGGGCCGCAGTTCGACTTCTACAACACCACCCAGGCGCCACTGTTCTGAACCGGGCCACCGAACGCTATAGCCCAGCCACAAGCGCAGGCCATGACTTCGTCTTTCGCCACGCCGTACCCGTAGCCGAGTGGGCCCTCGCTGCAGGGCGTCATGAGTAAGGCGGGGGGCGAAAAGGGGCTGCCGCTGAGCGGGGGAATCAAAACCCGTCCAATCCCACCCCAGTTCAAGTTCCCACCCGTTCCGTGGTACTCGGGCGAAACAGACCCAATAGAGTTTCTCTCGATCTACGTGTCCACGATCGAAGCAGCTCACGGCGACGAAAATACCAAGGCGAAGGTAATCCATCTCGCTCTAGACGGCATCGCCCATTCTTGGTATTTGAATTTGCCATCTAATAGCATTTACTCATGGGAGCAATTGCGCGATGTCTTTATCCTTAATTTTCGAGGCACCTATGAGGAGCCGAAGACGCAGCAACATTTGCTCGGCATTCGCCAGAGGCCGGTCGAATCAATACAGGAGTACATGCGTCGCTTCTCGCAAGCCCGATGCTAAGTTCAAGATATAACGGAAGCATCCGTCATCAATGCCGCTTCGGCCGGGCTGCTAGAGGGCGAACTTACAAGGAAAATCACCAACAAGGAGTCGCAAACTCTCGAACACCTGCTTCGCATCATCGACGGGTACGTAAGGGGCGAAGAGGACTCCAAGCGAGGGCAGGCAATTCAAGCAGAGTACGACAAAGCCTCCATCGCCGCCGCCCAGGCCCAGATGCAAGCGCAGGTCCCCGAACCAGCTCCCCCCTCCGTTCGCCAACCCCAACCAGCGAACCAGGGGCAGCCGCCGAGACAAGGCCAAGCTCCCATGACCTGGAGGAAATTTAGGACTGACCGTACAGGCAAGGCTGTGATGGCTGTCGAAGAAGTACAAGCCCTCCACAAGGAGTTCGATGCCCAGCAGGGTGGCAGCCACCATCAGCCTGTTCGCAAGAAGGTCAAAAAGGACCTCTACTACGCCTATCATGGGCGATCTTCGCACACCACGGAACAGTGCCGAAACATTCGTCAACAAAGCAACGCTCAAGAATCAAGGCCGCATCAAGGCACCGCTGTCGAAGCGCCTCGCGAGGCGGCCCGAGAGCAGTCACCTCCAGCCGAACAGCGCCAAGACATGCAGCGCAGAATCATCCAGGTGATTACAAGGGCTGATCCACCAGTTCAGCCGTCGAAGCGGTAGAGAAAGTTGCAGATGCGAACGGTGAATAACATCACTACCACGGGCGAAGGGATCCCAAAGTACTTGAACCAGCAAATTTCTTTTGGGCCGGAAGATGCCGAAGAAGATGCCGGAAGACCCCTTGGTAATTTCGGCCGAGGTGGCCGGCTTTGAAGTGCGGCGAATTCTGGTCGATGGAGGTAGCTCGGCCGATGTCATCTTCACTGAGGCATACACCAGGATGGGGCTGCCAACTTTGGCCCTCACCTAGGCGCCGACCTCGCTTCGCGGCTTCGGCGGTGAGGCGGTTCAAGTTCACGTCCAGGCACGGTTGATGGTTGCTTTCAGCACAGGCAAAAACAGGCGCGAAGAGCAGATACTGTTCGACGTGGTCGACATTCCATACAGCTACAACGCCATCTTCGGCCGTGCAACCTTGAACAAGTTCGAAGCCATCTCCCACCACAATTATCTCAAGCTCAAGATGCCCGGTCCGACGGGGGTAATCCTCGTCAAGGGGCTTCAACCTCCAGCCATGTCGAAAGGCGACTTAGCCGCGATTAACAGGGCAGTACACAATGTGGAGGCCGAACAGCAAGTCAAGCGCGTGCCGAAGCCAGCCCCTCACGGCAAGGTGGTCAAGGTGCGTAAGCGAGGCTGACCCGGCAAAGTTCGTTCAACTGGGGGCGATCTAGGTGAAGAGGAAGCTAGGAAAATCCTAGAAGTACTCAAGAAAAACAGTGACATCTTCGCCTGGAGCCCCAGCGAAGTGGGGGGTGTTTCGGCAGAACTCATCATGCATGACCTAGCGGTCAAGCCGGACTCCAAACCAAGAAAGCAGAAGCTGCGCAAGATGTCCGCTGATCGCCAAGAGGTAGCGAAGGCCGAAGTGCAGAAGCTACTCAAGGCCGGGTTGATCAAGGAGATCGACCACCCGGAGTGGCTGGCGAACCTGGTCTTGGTGAAAAAGTCGAACGGCAAGTGGCGCATGTGCGTCGACTTCACAGACCTCAACAAGGTGTGCCCAAAGGACGACTTCCCCTTGCCGCGGATCGACCAGCTTGTTGATTCGACGGCTGGCTGCAAGCTCATGAGCTTCCTGGATGCCTACTCCGGCTACCACCAGATCCACATGAATCCAAACGACATCGCCAAGACAGCCTGAATCACACCATTCGGCACTTTTTGCCACCTCAGTATGCCTTTCGGCCTGAGGAACGCCGGAGCAACGTTCGCCAGGCTGGTGTACAAGCTGCTTCGCAAGCAGCTGGGGCGAAATGTGGAGGCCTATGTCGACGACATCGTCGTAAAGAGCCGCAAGGCTTTCGACCATGCGTCCGATTTACAAGAGACCTTCGACAACTTGCGCGCGGCGGGTATGAAACTAAACCCCGAGAAGTGTGTTTTTGGAGTTCACGCGGGCAAGTTGTTGGGTTTTCTTGTCTCTGAAAGGGGTATCGAGGCGAACCCCGAGAAAATTGACGCTATTTAGCAAATGAGGCCACCGTCGAGCGTACGCGAAGTACAAAAGCTCGCGGGCCGAATTGCGACACTCAGTCGTTTTCTCTCGAAAGCAGCCGAAAGGAGCCTGCCATTTTTCAAGACCCTCCGGGGCGCAGGAAAGTTTAGCTGGACCCCCGAATGCCAGGCCGCATTCGACGAGTTGAAGCAGTATCTGCAAAGCCCACCTGCCCTGGTCAGCCCAACCCCAGGAAGCGAAATGTTGCTGTATCTAGCGGCTTTGCCAGTGGCAGTCAGTGCAGTCCTTGTCCAAGAGACAGAGTCAGGACAGAAACCAGTATACTTCGTCTCCGAAGCCTTACAAGGGGCGAAGACAAGGTACATTGAGATGGAAAAGCTCGCTTACGCCCTAGTGATGGCTTCGCGCAAACTCAAGCACTACTTTCAGGCACACAAAATTACTGTGCCATCACAATATCCTCTAGGCGAAGTACTCCGGGGCAAGGAAATCTCTGGTAGACTCAGCAAGTGGGCAGCAGAGTTATCCCCCTTCGAGCTGCATTTTGTTGCACGCACCGCTATCAAATCCCAAGTCCTAGCCGATTTTGTGGCCGAATGGACACCGGCGTCCGCCCCTGAACCTCAGCCCGTCGAACAGCCTTGGATAATGCACTCTGATGGCTCGTGGTCGCACAGGGGGGCGGGCGCCGCGGCCGTGCTCACTTCGCCAGGGGGCGTGCCGATTCGGTATGCCGCAAGGCTGCAGTTCGACACAACCAACAACACGGCAGAGTACGAAGCGGTGCTGCTGGGGTTAAGAAAGGCGTAAGCATTGGGGGTTCGGCGCTTGCTCATCCGAACAGACTCCAAGCTGGTGGCGTGTCATGTTGATAAGTGTTTTAAAGCAAAAGAGGAAGGGATGAAAAGATATTTGGAGGCCGTTCGATCTATGGAAAAGTGCTTCGCCGGGATAACGGTCGAACACTTACCTAGAGGCCAGAATGAGGAAGCAGACAACCTGGCGAAATCTACCGCCTGCGGGGGCCGCATTCGCCAGGCATCTTTTTCGAGATCCTGTATGCACCAAGCGTGCCAGCAGAAACTATGGATATCATGGTCATTGACCAGACAGATCCGGGCGAAGACCCAGAGGACTGGCAAACTCCGTTCGTAAAGTACCTCAAGGAGGGCTGGCTTTCAGAGGATGAAGCAGAGGCGAAGCGCTTGCAAATTAGAGCCAGACAATACAAGCTGGTCTCAGGGCAGTTATATCGCTCTGGGGTACTCCAACCTTTGCTTCGATGCATCTCCTTCGCCAAGGGCGAGGACATGGTGAAGGAAATACACCAGGGGCTCTACGGTGCACACCAAGCTACAAGAACAGTCGCCTCCAAGGTGTTTCGCCAGGGAGTATATTGGCCCACTGTGCTGAAAGTTTGCATCGATAAGGCCAAAAAGTGCGAAAGTTGCCAGTGACACGGCCGAGGCCAGACCGCACCACAATATGAGCTGCAGCCTATCGCACCAGTCTGGCCCTTCGCCAGGTGGGGGCTAGACATCATTGGCCCATTCCCTGTGGCGCGAAATAGGTACAAGTTTGCAATCGTGGCCATCGAATACTTCTCGCAGTGAATCGAGGCAGAACCACTCGGCGCGATCACTTCGGCGGAGATACCGAGGTTTGTCTGAAAAACATCGTTTGCCGCTTCGGAGTGCCGAAGGAGTTCATCACGGATAACGGCAAACAGTTTGACTCTGACAGATTTAGAGAGATGTGCGACGGACTAAACCTGGAAATCAGGTTCGCGTCGGTCGCACATCCGTAGTCGAACGGGGCGGCCGAACGCACAAATGGCAAAATCTTGGAGGCGCTCAAGAAAAGGCTTGAGGGGACAGCAAAGGGCAGTTGGCCAGATGAAATGCTGTCTGTTCTTTAGGCCCTCTGAACAACTCCCACAAGGCCAACCAAATTTAGCCCGTTCATGCTCCTCTACGGAGACGAAGCGATGACCCCAACAAAACTAGGGGCTAACTCACCAAGGGTGATGTTCTCGGGAGGCCAAGAAGGGCGCGAAGTGTCGCTCGAACTCCTTGAGGGGGTACGAGTCGAAGAACTAGAGCACATGCGCAAGTACGCCACAGGCACTTCGGCAACCTACAATAAAAAGGTTCACCCAACAGAGCTATTACCTGGTCATCTCGTCTTAAGGAAAAAGGCGAATCCAGTAGCAGTCAAGAAGCTTGAGTCAAAGTGGGAAGGGCCATATCTCATCAAGCACAGGTCAAGGACGGACTCTTTTCGCTTGGCAACACTAGAAGGCGAAGAGTACGATCATTCCTGGAACGCCGCTTCTCTTAAGCGTTTCTATGTTTAGAAAGGGTGGCACCCTGTTCGCCAAAATGTAAAAATGTACATACTGTTACATAGCTCTTTCGGCATCTGCCATTATATAAGCCTTCCGGCACAAAAATACAAAAAAAGGGAGAAAATGAGAAAAAAAACTGGACGTAGGGCTATTATCCACACCGGAGGCCCGAACCAGTATAAAATTCTTGTGTCTTTCGCCTTTTCTACTTGTGTGCATGATAATTCGTGGAAAAACCCCAAGGCAAACTCCTGATCAGCGAAAACGCCATGGGGGCGAAACAAATCGGTCGAAGCATCGCTCGCCAGGGGGTGAAACGAAACGCCTGATCAGCTTGTTTCGGAAAGCGACTAAACCGAACACCGTTATAGTCGATCCACACCAAAAACTTGCGCTGCTGTTAACGCTGGGTACCAAAGATCGATAACGGAAGTCGAAAGCTGAAAAGTCAGCGGACCTATTTCGCCAATATACTCAAAGGGGCCGATATACTCTGGCCCAACAAAAGCACGAAAGGTGATAATGCAGAAAATGGCGAAAAGGAACAAAACCACACCTTTATGAACTTTGAGGAAAAAATTGACGAGATATATATCGTACAACATAGTATAGGCGAAAGGAGTCACATCTTCGCTTACAAGTAAATTACATCTTCGCCTCCAAAACAACTACCACTTTCAAAGGAGTGATCGGGCGAACAGGGTTCGTCATCACTACTAATGTTGTAAACTACCTAAGGGGGGAAGAGGGTGAACAAGAGAAAGACTATAGTGGCGTCGGGCGATCGCCTCCTGCCGATCGGTCCGTCGATGATTTCGCCAGAAGCGAGCCATGCCCTCCAGGCGCACCATGTGGACACGATCGTAGTCCTCCAGCGTTCGCCCGCGATGGGTTCGCATCCAGTTAGCAACGTTCACAACTTTTTAGTTGTGACCGTGAATCATCATTTCACGGTAAAAAGGCCAAAGCGGGTAACGAGCCTTCGGCAAATTCTTAACAGCAACAAACTTCTCGTTCCTGCTTCGCCAATCCCCAAAGGGGGGCCGAACGCATAGCTTTCGGCATGAACCCTACAAACAGTAGGGGAAGTCAGATGGCGAAACGCAGAAGGCGAAACGGGAACGCATAAATCGGGCGAAATGACCATGTGGAACAGCATAGGCACAAAAAAAACAACGCACCGAACACGATTGGCGAAAAATAGTTATATATTCCAAACGTTAAGACATCCTACAATAAGGTGGGCCATTGGCCATATTTACACAGTTGGCCCTATACGGCAAACATCAAAAGTGAAAAACAAAAATCAACAAAAATCGGGCGGAGGGCCTCACACCTCTGGGTGGTCTTGGGCTCCACCTCCGCCCTCTTCCGCCGGCTCTTCGCATTGATTCGCCGCTTTGGTCTTCGCAAGCTGTTCGAGCAGGCGGGCCTTGGCAGCAGACTGGCCGTCTTTCTGCCAGAACTTCTTGCGCCACGCGCGGAGAGCGGGCGAAATGTCCTAGGCACTCACCTCCCAATCCCCCTTCGTGTAGTCGGGGAATTGGGAGACATGCTCGCACACGGATTGTTGCAGCAGACCCAAGGCGAAGGCTGCTGACACGCGCGCACAGCAATCACCGTACGCCATCGCACATTCCGAAACTGCGCAGCTAGCCTGTTGGGTCCACTCGCAGAAATCGAGGACGGAGGCATTTTCGCCCGAAACACCCCGCGCTTTCGGCCCCATATCAGTGAGCGCAAGGCGAAGAGTGCGGCAGGCAGTCTGCGCGGACTCGGTTGTCCTCGCCGCCTCCCGGGCAAGGCGTTAGGCCTTCGCTTCCGCCCTGTCCGCCTCCTAACGAAGAGCCTCCATCTTCGGCTTTGTCAAGTTGTAATAATCGGTGAGGACGGTGGAATGCCCTCGCTCTTTCGCCAGCTCGGCCTTGAGGCGATCGATTTCCGCCTTCGCCTCGCTGCCCTTATCCAGTTCGGCCTGGAGGCGTTTGTTTTCTGCCTTCGCCTCCCGGAAGGATCGGGCAAGGCCCTCCATCTCCAGGCTCTTACGGCCCAGCTCGTTGTCCTTGGCCCGAAGACGGTTCTTCAGGCCATTAAGGCGAGCCCGCATTGTTCGCTCCGTCGAACAGTGGGCCGCAAGGATCTAGCGAAACAAAAATGGGGCGGGGGACAAATGATAAGTCAGGATGTCGAAAACGACGATACAAAAGGAAAACAAAATAAAAGGAAGCTAACTTACCCAAAACGCCAGGCTCTTAACGGCGGAGCAGCCCTCGTCGAACTCATTAAGTTCGGCGAAGAGACTAGGGCCGCCAGCCGGAGCGACAATATTGCTCACCCCCTCAACAAAGGGGATGAGCTCTGCCCACGTCTCGAAGTCACCGGGGACGAAGCGGGGCGGCGCCTGGGAGTATTCGGAGCCAGACGTCTCCGCCATCTTCTTGCCCTTGCCAAGGGTAAGCGGCGAAATGATTGGCCGATGAACCGGGCTGTTAAAAACCTGGGCGGCCGCCTTCACCACTCGTTCGGCCCCGCCCATTGCCCCAAGGGAGGTCGTCTGACCCTGGCTTCGCCCCGCGGGCGAAGTGGGCGTCCCGTCGGATGACTCATCGTCGCTAAAAACATTGGCGATGGCGATGACCCCCTTTTTCCGGGAGGCCCTCTTAACAGGCTCCTCCTTCGCTGCCTTAGTCGCGACCAAGGCCTTCACGCCTTCCACATCCTTGCAGCGAAGGGGCGAGGAGACCGACTCCGCCCCAATCTCAACGCGATCTGGGCTGGGGGTTGGAGTATAGCCCTGGGTCTCGGAACGGATATCGCCAGCCCCGTCTGCGACCGCTTCGGCCGCGATCTCGGTCTCCTCCGCATCCTCCTGCTCTTCGACTTCGTCCTCCTCGTCAGCATCGGAGTCGGCGGAGGCGGGGGCCTTTCACTTACGGGGGGCAAACTTCACTTGCCCCTGCAAGCGTTTCCGAGAAGGGCCCGCTTCATCGTCGGCCTTGAAAGGCTTCGCCCTCGGGGGGAGATCGTCGACATCAACCCGGTTCGCCCGGCCAGCTGCTTGTCAGGTTAGCAACTGGCTGTACTCCATGACCGACACGTCGCCGATCAGCCTGTGGGCTTCGGTGTGGGCCTGGGCCAGGGTCAGCACTGAAAAAACGGCATATCATCATGTAAGGGGGTCGAACAAGGAAAAAGGGGCGAAGAGCGAAACATAAAGACAAGGGAAACAAAAACTCACCATTCGCCCCGGCAGGCAGGATGAGTTTCGGCAAGCCATTGACCTCTTCGCCTTGGTCAACTTCCACCTGCCACGACTGGGAGAGGGGGCATACACGAAGCATGCAAAACTCCTCAAACAAGTCGCGGCAACTTAGCAAGGAGCACACCCTGCGGAGCAGGGCGAACCGTGCCTCCAGAGCGCCATTGATGGCAACTCTCGGCTCCTGGACCGGCGAAATCGCACGATGCCGTCAGCGAAGGGCCTTCGCCACTTTGGATCCAGCCTCGAAGGGGATGGAGTGGTAAAACCACTTCGCCATCCAATGGCGATCGCACTTCGACATTGCGGCATTGACTGGCCACAAGTCGGAGTGCTCGGGGCGAACATTAAAGTTCACACTCCCGAACGCTGTCTTCCTAGTTCCGGCAGGGGTGACCACCATCTTCGAGTTGACGGTGGCCGAGAAGATGGCGCCGAAGAGCTCGGCGTAGGCTCAAACCACGCGGTCCGGCACGCCCAGTCGAAAATGGCGATGCGGACCAGAGCGGAAGGGCTCAGCTGAGGTAGCTCCACCTGAAAGAGGCGAAGAATTTCTGGCAACAATATGTTGCACGGAAACAGAAGACCAGCCTCGAAGAACACGGCGAACACAACCGTCTGGTGTTCGCCGGGCTTCGGCACTTCGGCATCCCCGGGGCCGAACGCCCGCCCCTTCGCCACCAGGCCCGAATCAACCATCCTCGCCAGCTCATCCTCGTCTATGAGCGATACCCCTAGAAATGCGGTGGTATCTTTGTCGATTTGGCCGGGGTCAGGACCTGTCGTGGAAATGGGGTTCGGCTTACGTGGGGCCATGGCGAAGCGAGCGTGTGCTAGCGAAGGGGGTTAGCTAGCGAAAGGGTTCGTTTGAGTCAGAACACCGCGGGTAAAAAGTTGAGAAGAGAGCGCCTGCGGTGAAGATGACGAGGGTAATGGCGGTGAAAAGGGGGGTAAGAATATATAGCCTACCAGGCGACGTTTCGCCTTCCCGGCCAATCGGGAACTGCCACGTGTCACGGGTAGGCGAAACGGTAAAATCCATGGACCGGGCCCTCGGGGGGAAAAAAGCCCATCACTGTTCACCCCCAGCCCAGTGGGACAGCACGGGATAGCTTCACTGTTTACCGAAGGAGAAGGCCCATCACTGTTCAGTTGGACCCAGAAAAACAGTAAAAATAGCTTCGTCATATGCGAAAAAAGGCGAAATCTATATGTTCATCATTGTTCATTCTTGGCATGGGCACAAGTCAGGTTTCGGCAGGAGCATCGGTCGAAAGGGGGCGCCTCATACCATACTACATTGTTTGCACGGTCTCGGCCGAAGCTCCTATCTCACCCTTGCCCGTCAGGGGCTTGTTGGTAGTATGCCATGAGACCTTTCGACCGGACCTGCCGAAACTAACCAAGCAGCGAGGATTCGGACTCAAGGCGCCCAAGACCCGTCGGGGCGAAGCCCCATGGTGAAGACTACGGGGCGAAGGGGATAAAGGGCGAAGAGTCGCACCAGGTCCCTACCAGTCTGGGCGAAGGCTGCATGGCGAAGGCGTACGCCGAAGGAGGATGACTTCGCTAGGCTGGGCCCGATCCAAGAAGGCCCAGTGGGCCAGCCCAATCGCCCTGGCCTACTGGCCGGTGGGCCAGCGGTTACCAGACGGCCCATGGAAGGCCCATGTATCTTAATTACGTTGAATACCCATATGGGTGTCCCTTTCATAAGGGTGACCATTAAATTCCCCTGTAAAAGGCCTAAACCCTAATACGGAGACCTGTAATGGGGTTATAAATAGCCCCCTAGGGCTATGTAAAGGGGGATCCCAAGAAAATCCTGAATTTAATACATTTTACTTTCCCAACAACCGTTGAGTATCCACGTCCTTCGACGTATGCAGTTATCGTTTCGACGACAACTGTCATTAATTATGAACATTTCTATTGCTACTATGTGGATCTAGCCTTCAACTGTACATAGGGTATGGGCAAAGTTCGGTACATTGGTCCGCGGGGTTCGAAAATAAAACTTTGTAGGAGGTGTAATTTCCCAGTGAGTACATCCTCCAAAAATATATTGAATCATTAATTTGTTCTAGAATAAATTAGTATATTAAATCTCTTGTCGTTTCTCCTTAAGTGTGCAAAATAGGAGCAGGGGAATAACTTGTGCGGCTACAACATCTGTGAATATACTCACTACATTGTACACCAAATCAACAGTGATAAGGATGTGGAAGTACGTAAAAATCATTCATACATTATATCTCGATTTCTTATTGACTTCATATACTTATATCTCAATTTTTTCAAATGATAGATTATTTAGATGGGGAAAAACTCTCCAACGAAGAATTTATAAAGGTTATTGAAGAACAATTGATGAGATTTATCAATAAACAAATTATTGATCCCGTGGGAGAATTCGACAATGATGGAATACCTATTGATTATCATTCCCATATACAGGTTTCTTCGTAATATACAATAGAATATTAGAATTGACGAAGGATTGTAATATATCTATATATTTAGATGTGAATACATTTATTTATGTTTGTGTATATTTTGGTAATATATGTATATATTTACTTAAGTGCATATATTTTGGTAATATATAAATCTGTATATATATCTGCATATTGCATATATATATATATAAATACATATATTACATATATACACATATTATATGAACATATATTATGCATATATATGTATTTATACATATATATATATATGCATAATATATAAACAAGTAGCAAGCAGAACCAGCAATTTAAAAAAATAGAAAAAATATTCCCGGTTAGTAACACCAACCGGGACTAAAACTACCCGAGACTAAGGGGTTGGAAACCGGGATTAAAACCCCTTCACCAGTGTTTGACACTACATAACCATTTTCACGGACCCCTCTCTCCTTAATTTCGCATGTAAATAAAAATACACAATACATGCTTAATGTTAATTACTTAGAGGGTAAAATACCCATTTATGTAAATAGAATACCGCAGACAGCTACTAATAATCGCCGTCCATATCAATTTACCCAGACTACTTATTGCCCGTAATAACAAGACGAGCACCTTAAGCTATGGCAGGAACGAAATGTGGATTTATAGAGGTGATGGTAATACTATCCACTGCCAGTATAAAATAGATTTAGCAGCCGGCGCGCTCTTAATTAATTATCTACCTGTATTGATGTCATTTTGTCTTGCTAATTTGAAGTCTTCAACTACCTCACTACCATCATTCGTGGCACCACTGGACGAACCGTTGGCCAGGACGCAGGATGCCGACCAGTTGGAAGAAGGTGACGGTGGCTTTGCTGCTGGAGGAGAAGGCGCGACATCAGCGGATCAGCCCTCAGCGCCTGTTTCGAGACGAGGCCGACCACCAGCGCCCCGGCAATGGCCTCCATCTCGTGCTCCGCCACAGGGCCAGCCCTCAGCACCTGCTCGATGGCGGTGGTGCAGTTGGTGGCCAAACGTTGGTGCCGTAATATATAGTTTTTCTAGTTTTTTTATTGACGTCTAGAGTATGACAAGTAAGCATAAGTAGTATTTTTATAGGGTTTTACTCTTGCTAAGTCTGAGAAGTGGGTCCAATTAGAATATTTGGTCCAATTTCAATACCTCAAAATTAATATATACTTAATATATTTTAGCTCACTAGCTAACATGTGGGTCTAAGTCAAAATTTCTTTAAGTGTGTGGAAAAACGAAGCAACATATCTATGGCTTCTTACTAACAAGTGGGCACTGGTTGCAGGTGGATTTTCACTTACATGTGGTCCAATATTATTTCGGATAGTTCAAATAAGTAACCGTGTTTGATGAGAATTTTTATATTATTGGAAATATTTGTAAAAATTCATTCCAAAGACGATTGAGAATTTTAAAGCTTCTCTGTGATCCTTACTACATTTTCTGAAGTTTGGTTAGGTAATTTCGTCCAAAACTATTCAAATTTATATGTATCCTCACTAATATCATGATATCAATAAGTCTAAGGTCAAATAGAAAGCAAGATAATAAATAGTGTGTAACCCTTGTTATGTAAAAATTTGAAGATCGAAGATATCTAGTCAAAAACTGAACTCTATAGTAAGGAAGGACCACATAGATATAGATATATTGTTTTATATAAACAACCAAATTAAGAAGCAGTAACGCAGATATACTGATGGGACAAATAGTAGTATGTCGATCCCAGCCGCAGATTTGCAATAAACCGGTTGGTAGTGTGCTGTGTTGTCAGATGGACCGTAAAGTGGAATGCATGTAAGTATCTATGCAACGGAGCAGAGAGCAAGTTTGGCAATATTCCATCTACCAACTCTCTCGAAAACGTGTGCCCTAAAAATAAAAATAAAATGTCTCCACAACGTGATACCCTTGACTAGCTGCTGAATTGATTGCTGTCATGCAAACATATTGAACTACATGCACTCTATTCTCTATAACTCTATGGATAGGATTCATATGCATAGCTTAGCTTGCATCCAGCAGCCATGAAACAACTGGTGCCGTGCTACAACATACTAGTTAGCTAAGCTATCTGTGGCCGACAAGACAAGGCAGGTGTCAATGCAATTCTTAGTGAGCTGTGAGCAGAGAAAAAACTAGACAGAGAACACATCTAGAAAATATGTTATTTTATTCTCTCCCTATATCCATGAGTCCCTGACGAGTGGGACCAATCACAAGGAAACTACGAAAGCTGGCCGTCTTAACAGCTTAGGCTTCTTGTTCTTCATTCATGTGTGTGTTGTGTGCACGGTAAATATTGGTAGTTGTAACCAAGCGATGCAGACAGCGTTTGCATGCTGTAGGGCTGTATATATAGCCACAGAAAAACAGACAACTTTGCAACGAATCTGGATGCACGGGGCAACAAGCCAGGCGATCACCATCCTACGATCCCCTACACACATCGCTTTTTTCAAAGGCATGGAGACAAGCATGCAGCTAGCACACGGAAAAAGAAGCCAATGATCTTATGCATAATCATATGGAGATGGAATAACTTAGCCTGCGAGAAACACCCCCCCCCCCCCCCCCCCAAAAAAAAAAAAAAATCAGGTTTTTCAGAGCCTTATATATACACCCATTCTGTCCATCTCGGCTCCATGTACCCTCATATGGTTCCAATCACATGCATTCTTTCAAAACCAACACATGCATAGAAAAGATCTCATCAAGCTCACGCAGCAACAGTACAAGCTAGCTTAATCGTCCTAAGGATGGGAATCCAGGAAATCGTCAAGATCTCTCTCCTTGCGCTAGGCCTCCTCTGCACGGCGACGTGGGTGCCTCACATATACTCCTTCGTGAGGACTTTGTTCATGGTGTACCTCCCCTTTTTCGCCTCGGCTGTGATCGCGCCCAAGTGCCTCTTTGTCTTCTCCAACATCATCGTCGTCATCCTCGTCGGCGAGTCTAAATTTGGGCATCCTAAGGTCAAAGAGAATGTTGCTTCAGTGGTAGAGGGTGACATGGTCCATGAGAAGGAAGGAGAAGTCGAGGTGGTGGTGGATTCAGTGATGCCGGCGATCACCGGAGATAATCGGTGCGAGCAACTGCAAGACGAAGATTTCGTCGTTCTAGAAGAACAAGTGGATGCATTGTTGAGATCCGATGGTGTAGAGATTGATCAAATCGGAGAGGAAGGTAATGATCTTGCTGTTGGTGTGGTGGAAGGAAGTGTTGATGAGTTATTAGACCTTGAAGAAGACGAGGTTCTGGCTGAGGAGGAAGGACGGCGCGAGGCCGAGGAGGCGGCGGAGGAGAGGGATGATCTTCCGCCGGCCGACGAGCTGAACCGGCGAGTGGAGGAATTCATCGCAAGGTTCAACATGGAGAGGCAGCTGGAGGCCAGGATGCTGGTCTGCTGCTGTTGAGGTGCATAACGCACTGTTGTTTTTGTGTCTTAATTACTGTATATTAACTTTGAGTTTCTGATGTATACAAGAGGATATAGTTAGTGCTCCCCTTACAGAAGATAAGTAGTTTTGAATCAAGCACCATCAATTTTGATACATTATTCAACCATGTTAATATATGTATTTAATTTTGCCAGGATTAATAATATTACCTCTAAGGTTATTCGTCTTTCTGAAAGCATAGAAAAGACGGAATATTCACAATTTCTGTTTTTCACTACAACAAAAAAAAATTGCCTAGAAAAAAATTTCTTCGAGGTGCATGTTTTCTGATTCCTCTCTACAGTAAAGAAATTGCATTGTCTTGAAAGGTGCTTTTTGCAGACACTTTAAATATTGTCAAAAATGGTTCTGTTCTACATCTTTTCCAGATGCCTTCTTTAACAGATCAATTCCTTTTAATACAAATATAATACAATAATACAAAACTCTTACTGTGAAGTAATAATATATATGTCATGTGAAGTTCGTTAGCATGTCAAATATTAGGAGCAGTTTACTATCACTTGGTCTTGAGCTCATGGCATATGAATTGATCATATATAGCAATGTCTTTTTATCCTTTTTCTTTAATTCCACTATGATAGCGCACTGCACAATTTTAAAATGCCTCTTAGGTGAAAAAAGAGAGGCATTCTATAAAACAACTCTTCACCAAAAAGGCACTTATATTCAGAACATAAAAAGTTTCCTCGACTCTGTAGATGTAGAAATTAAAAACTCTGGTAGTAACTATATATTATAAAGAAATGTACTTCCAAATGATGCTCCTCATGTAGTCTTTAGTTTTTCACATATATATAGTATGAATCCAAAATTTAGTTTATTCAAAAAGTTACAATTTGTTTCAAAACAGCGGGATGTATAGATATTTACAAATGTAAATGCATGGTGTGGTTTCTAGCTACAAGAGAAATGTCTATCAGAGGCTCAAAGCACCTTGTTTTGGATAACAGGAGCAACACCCAACCTAAGAAGTCATAATTACCATAGGGAAGAACCAAAATAGTAAAGTTGTTGGTGCACGTCCACCCAAGTACGGCTCAAATCATTGCAAGTGTAACCATGATATTCGTGATTGGAAGCAACCAAAGCAAATTATTGGTGACCCACTACTACCAAATAGGTTTTTGCAACCAGTCAACATACATTTTAGCAACCGGTTAGACGGGCTGCATAGAAAAAAAGATCTGCAAAAATCATGATTTTCACATGCGGGGGCTTAAGCCGATCGCATGAAAAAAAGAAAAATCGCGAAGAAACAAAAATTCCAAAAATTGAAAAATACACCGCTACCGCCACCGGCCCACCACTATCCTCATCCTCCAGTCGCCGATGTCGCCACCGTCATCCTCCAGTTGTCGCCGCCGTCGACGTAGTCCTCCTCCTTTCGCCGCCGCCCTCGTCGTCATCCTCCTCCCTTCTTAGCGGTGGATCGGGGTAGGGGAGGGTGCTGACCGCCAAATCATGGTGGGGGAGGCCGGCGGTAGGCAGATCGGGACGGGGGAGGGTCACCGCCGGCGGATCAGGGCAAGGGAGGGTGGCAGCCGGTGGATCCGGGCTGGGGAGGACGATGGCCACCAGATCGGGACGGGGGAGGGTCATCGCTGCCTGATCCGGGAGGGGGAGGGCCGCGGCCATCGCCCACATCCACCCCTGCCATCGCCCTCACCCGCCGCCACCGCCGCAGTCTGCGCCCACCAAGCCATGCGGGGCCCGCTCCTGGTGCCTCCTCGTCAGCTGTGCCGCCCGCCGCCCACCGCCCGGTGCCACTCGGAGAGAGATATAGAGAGAGAAGAGGATAGAGTGAGTGAGAGGGGAGAGGTGAATTGGAAAAAATTGAAATGTTGAGAGGGAAAAAGAGAGGTGGGGAGAAAATATCTATGGAGAAAAGGAGGCTATTTTCGTATGCGGACCACTTAAGAGACTGTATGCAAAAAGATTTGTTTTTGCATACGGCCTCATAAGAGGACCGCATGGGAAAATAACCTCATTTTTGCATGCGGCCCCTTAAGTGTTCTATCAACGAAAATAGATTTTAGCATACGAGCCTCTTACTGAGCCGTATGCGAAAATAGAGCTCGATTTTTGCAGACGCGACTAGTTACAGCCCACTTGCAATATATAAGGGTTCTGTATAGAAAAATCGTTTTCTAGTAGTGACCACTTGCACAAAGTTAAAATTAAAAGTGCATACCATGCGAAAATATAAGCAAGGGATAAATGTGAAATTAAATAGGAGGTGATTTTGATTGATTGAGAGTAGAAAAGATGTGGGAAAAAAAAAAGCTAGATGGGTATTACTGGTTGATCATGAATAGGAGAAAGGTAGGGAAGTTGTTATATTGGTAAAAAGATTTTGAAAGCTAGTAGGTGTTATATTTTGAGATGAACTGAGTATATTGCTGTAGTTGCTATATTTTAAAATATGTCAATTTGCAGCAGGGCAAGATGCTTAGACAGAGAAGAGCGAGCCAGATTCTCGTCATGTTGAGAACTAGTTATTTTTTCTCTGTTTATTTTTCCTTTCTTTTTGTGCAAATTCTCTAGTTAGATGAATATGGTTTTAGTAATATTGCCAATGCATGCATTATGTTTTTTAAAGATAATACCTACAAGTCGATATTAAGCATAGCTCTAGAATCCCCCAAAAAAAAACATAGCTCTAGAAGACCACAGCCATCTTTGTGCACAAGTCAATATTGAATTGAACAACCCATTATGCGCAGGATAAACATACACCCTGGTAAAACTTATTATTTTGCAAAAATGGTTGACACGAGACAGAGTAGATATACTGATGGGACAAATGATATTTTGTAAATGAGACGTACGTACGTAACGTACGTACCAACATGCATAACTGGATCATCCGCAGATTAATAAAACCAGTTAGTAGCTATACTTCCTAATAGATATGTGCTGTGGTATTCACCGGTAAATTAATATTTCATGGAGGCATGGAGCAGATCGATCAAGTTCGTCAATATTCCAGCCACCAACTCTGTCCATGATGTGATGACATCTCCTTAATTATATGATCGATCGGTTGCATTCATGCGTGCAGCATGCACTCTAGGGGCTCTACTGATGGGACTCTTAGGTAGCTTAATTATATTAGCTTGCACCTGCCGACCAAGATCAGAAAGCCACTTGCGTGCAAGCTGTGGCCGACTAGCACTAGCAGGTGATACGATGCTGCAGGTGTTAATTTGATCATGTAATTCTTGCACCGAGTGGATTTATCCTTCTTCGTCTTCCTTCTAGACTCTTTTTAAACATACGGAGTTCTTCGTCTTCCTTCTAGATTCTTTTTAAACATACGGAGTTCTTCGTCTTCCTTCTAGCGGTATATCACCACGCCCTACAGAACACCGTCTCGGTCCCTCCATTGGAGGTTGGTCGGAGGAAAGGAGTCTTCAGCTGACTTAATCCTCAAGATTTCCTCTTCCTCTTCGTTAATTAAAGGACCTAGTTCGCGAAGTTTCTAGTTATTGTAACCAAAGACTGGGAATGAGTTGGAATAAAGTAAGAAGGCATACTTGATATGATTTTGAAGCGTTTGGTGGATGGTTTCTTTGTCCGGTCAGTCGGTTGGTTAGAGACACCCGGCTTTTCAGTGCTTTGCGGTAGGGCCCCAGATGTTTCCTCCTTGTCTTCTCCTTCATGGCTTCTAGGAAGCGGGCCTTGGGCAGGTCCTTCGGGATCCCCCTGTCCGACTAAGTTTGTACTTCAGGTTCGTCCCTCGGAGTGGCAGTGGTTTTTCCCGACTGATCCTTGGTCAGGGGCTCGGCTTCAGGGGTGGCGGCGGTTTTCCCCGACTGGTTTCCAGTCGGTGGTTCATGCACTGACTCGGATGGAGCGATGATGGGAGAAGTCTTATTTTTGCTGCTCAGGTCGATGTCTTGTGGTTTCCTGCACTCCGCGTGTTGAATTTTTGATATTAGTGGTTTTCTAGCCAAAGATGAAATAGCACATAGTCGGGGGCTACACCTAATTAGGTGTAAGGCCGTTGGGGTAGACGCTAGCTTTTCCCGAGTGGTTCGAAGCCATCTTGCGGGAGAGTATCTTAGCGCTGGTCCTGGCCGCGTTAGATAAACCTAGCGGCCAAGAGGTGGTGTTTCCTCCCGACTGGTTTGACGCCGAGTCGAGGAGGGTGATTTTGCCAAAGCCGTTAGTGATGAAGTCGAGGCTGCCAAAACAGTACACCTGCCTAGGAGGAAAGGCGTAGTTGTCAATGCCTGATGACGATCCCATCTTACTTGGTCGGTGATGAACTTGACGCTTCCCTACCTGGCGCGCCAACTGTCGAAACTAGAATTCGTCAATATGAAAAGAGGGTAGTGAATAAGATGGAAAAGTAGATGGGTTATGAGACAAAGGATTTAGACAGGTTCAGGCCTTCACGAAGAAGTAATACCCTACTTCTGTTTGGGGATTGAATCCGCAGAGTTATCTATTAATCTGACGATCTAATTGTGCTTATGCCTGCAAGAGACACCCTGTCCTCCTTATATATCCGGAAGATGAGGGTTTACAAGATAAGATTTATCCCTTTACGGTTCAAATCTTATATAACTAAATTACAATCTTAACAAACCAGCACTACAAGCCGTGCCTTGATAAACAAGTTAACACAATACCCAAGTCCTAGTATTGTACATATTCTACATATATTACATATCCCCAATAACCAGTCGGATAATCTATACTTACGGGTATACGATACTCATAATATCCACACTTTGTAATTTGTCTGCATAGTAGTTGTGGTTCGCCGCACAGTAGGTCCAACCAAGCGGTAGAAAGTAGAAACAAACGAGGAAAATGCATATACATCCCCTTCGTCCCAAATAAATGCATTTGTAAGTTAAATTACATTAAGTTAAGTTTGTTCAAATCTTATCGATAAAATATTAACATCTACCATGCCAAACAAATAAACTATTAAATACTCCCTCCGTTTCAGATTATAAGTTGTTTTGATTTTAGTCAAACTATTCCAAATTTGACTAAGTTTATAGATAAATATAGTAATATTTACAAAATCAAATTAGTTTCATTAAATCTATAATTGAATATACTTTCATAATATATTTATCTTAGGTTGAAAATGTAATTACTTTTTTCAACAAACTTGGTAAAACTTGGAGCAGTTTGACTTTGATCAAAGTCAAAATGACTTATCATCTAAAACAGAGGGATTATGTTTTATAGTGGATCTAATAATGCTCATATTAATTTATTTTGTTCTATAAGCCTAGCCAAACTTGAAATAGTTTCACTTAGGAAGAAAAAGAAAAAAAATATATTCGCTATATTCCAAAATAAATAAACTCGGTATAGGACATGGCACGGTTCAGATTCAAAATATTGGAATACGTCGTGTCCTGTGATAAGTTGTTTATTTTAGAAGGATGGAGTAGCACTATTATGGACTGAGATGGTACTACAGATTGCATGCATTATATGTACTCCCTCTATTCTAAAATATAAAAATAAGACAAATTTTTCTTAAATTTTCATAATATATAATATAAGGTATGCATTCATGCAACTAATTAGCACATCTTCTCCACTAAATTATTATTTCTTTAACTCTTTCGCTCTCAAAATCTCTAATATTCTATTAGGTGTATTTATTAGGATAATTTAAATAATGAGGTGATAATAATTGTTTGTTTGAGGGAGTAATACGTTTGCTCGTGCTGATGGTAAATTAATGCAGTGGCAACAAGCAAACAAGACTGTGGCCACAGCTTGCGATCAATCTAGTGGTTAGGCTAGGCAAGCACAGGGATCAGCAATCATATCATATCCTAGGACGCTATACGTACACGTCGCTTATCCAAAGGAAGCAGACAGCAAACATATAGCACACGGTAAAGGGCTTACAGTAATCATTGAGGTGAGCAAATCACCCCCACAGTGATGTTTCCAACACTTCCGTTGTATGCCTTTTCTCTCCGTTCAGTCATGTAAAATTAACCCATAACAAGTCGATATGCATTATATTACAACCACAGCTACCACGGAAAACAATGGCAATAGGGGCACAACGTATGCGGCACTGATGAAGAAGTTTTATCAATGCTGGACTTGAAAACCGGAACTGATGGTTTTACAAGTGAAAGAAAAAGCTGGCTCGAACCGAGGTGAGCTTCAAGCCGAAGCACATATCAATACAGATCAACAGCATAGCAAATCGACAGCATCCAATATCATTGGATCAAGACCATCCACGGCACATCTGAAATAAAGTTCCGACGTTCTCACCACATCAAAAACACAGTTGTCCATGATGGATACATACCACCGGCATCACAAATCACAAGTTCTCAACACATCAACAATATAGTCGATCAAAAGTTTACACAAGAATGTATAAATTTATACATGGTTAAGTTATCCATGACACATATCATGACAGATAAAACAGAAACGCAAATCAAGAACTTAGCTCGCCGCATTTCTATATTGAGGGAAAGGGAGTACTGTGCCACCCGCGCCACCGCATCTGCATTGGGAAGACCGAGATAATAAAGGGGGAGAGGGGGATGAGTAGGGGTAGACTAGAACCGATAACATACACCACCACCGCTTTTTGTGAGTCTCCGCTGTCCGATCCACTTCACCCGTATGTAACGCCCCGGCACTCGTTAACCGATAACATCAGCTAACTCATGCCGAGGTGCTACGCATTACCTGTCATATAGTACCAGTCCCAGGATACACTAGCTGGTACACACAGAATAACCATGGAATCAAAGTAAATTAATTATTACACCATTGGGTTTAAGTCCTTACATAAGTTGCCATCCTGGACAGGCCCAAGGATGAGCAACGCAACAAATCAAAAGTCCATAAAGTAAAAGTCAAAAGCAGCGGTAGTTAAGCGTCTGGACGACCGTCTTGATCCACAGGCGAGGGCTTGGGGCTAGGCACGATCCTTCTAGAAGTCTTCGTACTCGGCTTGCTCCTGGAGGCACTCCTCGGTGGTCGGGTCGACGTCTTCATCTCCAACCTCTAAAGATATTATATATATAGCAAGGGTGAGTAATGTACGTACTCAGCAAGCCGGGAAAGAATGACATGCTTGGTTAAGACAAGGAGAGCTAGGGTTTTATTTGCGAAAGCAGCCTTTTTGGTGAAAGCGATTTAGTTCACAAAACTCTAGTGAGTCAAAATTTTAGTTGTCGGGAGGAGGCTCACGCCTCGACCCATTCCACAAGTTTCTTTGCAACAACTCGTCACGATTAACGAACAACAATTTATTTGTTTCCTCTATTAGTTTCTTCTCACTTTCACAACAACACATAGTCCACACAGTTATCTCAGCACTGCAACGCCATCATGGCCCTAACAACACCTCGGTGTCGGATGACACCCCAGGTCACACAGACCCGTTCCTAACCACAAAGGTTAGCCGTTTGCCACACAGGCAAACTCTGGTAACGAATCCCTTCCCACCAACCATTTTCATCAAACATTTGTCAAACAAATCTACGCTATGAGAAACACCTTACACTCGCCCTTGACCGTGGGCACGGCGGTTCAAACAGTTCATTAAACTCTGCAGAGGTTGTACGCTTTACCCACACGACACGAAACTGACACCGTGTACCCGTCGGCAACGGAAGTTCGTGACAAGGCCTTTCCAAAGCTAACCCATGAAAATCGCATGCCACCTAGTTGGACTAAGATCCATAGCCGAGTATCAGGCAAAGACAGCCGTCATCCACTCAGGAAATACCGAGGATGCCTCCTACTCCTACTGGTACCATGCCACAATAGAGGCAAAAAGACACCCATGATGGGCAATAAATGTGTAACACTTCATCTCCTCATCCTCGGCATTCCACAACCATTGGCACACCAACTCTCATGTGATAACAATTTACTTAGCCAGAGGCATCCCATAAATACCCGTGTGGTCGCACTATAACGTGTTCGGATGGACTTCCCAAAGGAATCGGTCCTTAACGATAATACGTGACCGAACCACAAAGGCATGGCCTCGCATCATCACCATTTTCACAACTCATTTTATTTCACAACACATCGGTACCACGTACCGGATTTTTAAGCATAAAGTTTGGAAAATACCCGAGTTTCCCACACGACAGCACAATGTAAGCATGGCTAAGCAAACTACCTCGGCAATCGTATCCAATGGATAGTGATACCGGTGTAAGTATGTGTAGCTAACAAGGATAAAGGGATTAACAACATCCTACGTAAAGTGAATGCAACTACTAGGTCGGTCCGTCGGTTGCATAAACAATCCGAGGCCTAAGCAAAATTATCGTGTACTCCTAGCAATACATTTTGCAAACAAAATAACTTGCACATATAGGAGCAATGTGGTCAAGGAGGCTTGCCTTGCACAAGATGAGGGTCTTCTTCTTCTAAACCGGCGTCCGGAGCTTTCTCGTACACGTGCTCTATACACAGAACGGAGAACAAATAAATAAAAGGCAATAAAACAAGCTCAAAACAAATAAACAAGTGTGCCACTGTGTAGATCTCAATTTTAGAAAAATTTAGAAACTTGAACGAGGTCAAACGGAGTTGCGGTTGAATTTCTATGATTTTTCAAAGGTAGAGGGATTTTTCTGAAATTTTGGGGATTTTTATTTAAAAGGTAACGGAATATTCCAACAGAATATTCCGTTCCGTTAGGGCTGACGTGGGGGGGCCACGTGTCAGGCCGAGAGAGAGGAGGGGCGTGGGGCCCGCATGGCAGCCAAGAGAGAGAGGGGGAGGGGGGCCCACCTGCGGGGGGTTCTTCCTCCTCAAGCTTCGGCTTGGGCCGGCAATGGCGCCGGGCGGTGAGGCGACCGGGGAGAGGGGGAAGGCCGGCGGCCGGGGGGGGAGAAAAAGCGGCAGCGAAGTGCGGTGGCGGCCGGGAGGGCAGAGGGGGAGGCGGCGGTGGCCAGTGAAGGGTGGCGGTGACCGGGAGGGGAGAGGGGGATGCGGCGGTGGCCGGAGAGGGTGGGGGCGCCGGTGAGAGAGAGAGGGAGGGAGGGAGGTCGCCGGCGAGGGGCGGGGTTCGGCCCCTTTTATAGGTGGCGCGCGACGGTCGGGAGGACGGTGACGCGACGGCGGCGCGGCGATGGGACGGCGACGTGGGCGCGGGGCGCGAGGTGGCGCGGCACGGCGTGGGCGACGTGGGCGCGGGGCGCGAGGGTGGCGATGGGACGGCGGCGTGGCGACGGGACAGCCGTGCGGCGCGGGCGGCGAGGGGACGCGCGCGCGGCGCAGGCGGGCGGCGGCCGTAGGCGCGGGGCGCGAGGCGGTGAGGCGCGCGGTGGGCGGCGCGGGCGGGTGGCCGGAGGTGGGAGACGACACGGGTGGGCCGGGCCGGCGCGGGAGGAAGGGCCCGTGGGCTGGGAGGGAGGAGGGGGAAGCTGGGCCGGGAGAGGGGAGGGAGAGGGAGGTGGAGTGGGCCGGCCCACTCGGGGGAGAAAGAGAGAGGGGGAGGGGAAGAGGGGTTGGGCCAGGGGAGAAGGGAGAGAAAAGGGCCCAAGAACAGTGGGATTTCTCAATTTCCCCGGGATTCTGTAAATGAATTTGAGGGGGATTTTTGGAGGGACTTTTTCGGGGAATTTGAATTTTGTTTTTACCCAAAAATTGAGAGGATGAACAAGGGGGAAATTTTAAGATCTAATTGGCACAAAACGGAAATCCAAAATTAAAATTAAAATTTTTAATTGAGAGAAAATTTTAAAACACATAAAATAAAAACTATGGGTGCTACACCGTACGTCCACGACACTGGATCTATTGTCCCTGAACTAGCATGCCCCTAAGGGTGTAAAGCTCGGGGCCTTCGCTATCATCAGTGCTCTCCTGCGTAAGCTCGACAATGGGTGGCAGGAGGCAATCCCTATGGTTGGTATGGGGGCAACCTTGGAGTTCTTGTTGGATGGATCTAGAAATCCCCCCACTTAGGGCACCTGAATCTAGGCCACTCCCAAGCTCTTGGCGGTTCAATCCAACAACCCCTATCCAGATGACGAGATGCGTGAGAGACGGAAATTAAGGATGCCACTACTACACAAGGGAGAGGAGGAGGTCACCACTACTTGCTGGGGAGAAGGGTGAAGATGCTTGCACCCAATGGGAAGAGAGGGGAGAGTGAGCGACCAAGAGATGGCCTATGTTAGCACAACATGGGTTTTTATGAAGGGTCATATAAAAAGCATCACTAAAGTATTTAGTGCTGTTTCAACTAGAAAACTGATAGTGATGTGGTCATCAGCTTTAGTTTTTGCCCTTCTAGTGGACATAGATCCTTAGGTAGCATACCGCTATATGTGCCGGTTTTGACCCAACTAGTACTAACATGACATTATTGATGAGGAGTTATGTGGTAGGAAATTATTGATTTGCCAAGGTGTGCAGATAGATGAAACCCTCTCTTGGAGATCAAAGGTGATGTAGATAGTCGTTGTAGATATATTACAGTTTACCCTCTTTTGAAAAATTATTTTCGATAGACACCCATAGAGTAACTGATTCTAGATATGGATCCTACGCTCGGCACTAGAATAGTTGGAGCTGATATACAACATGATGGCACCAAGGACCATGGTAGCGAGATCTTAGCCCCCATGGTCAAACAGTCATGCCAGCTAATGATGTGATCCATAGTCAGTGTCAATTTCACTTGAACTGAGGATCTGCACTAGAACCAGTTGCACTGACCTTTGATTGTACATAGGCCCCCTATCTCTGCCTTAGCGTGGTGCTGAGTTGTTGGAGGTGAAGGTGAGGTTGTGCCTTATAGTGAGCTTTCACGCCAAGGTGGTGATGGTGGGCATGAGGGTCCATGCCACTGACACCTTAAACCTCGGTGCGACTATACTAGTATTGAGCTAGGGGTCTATATCTACAATAAGTTTTGAGAAGGATATAGTTGGAAAACATTTTTTTCAGAGGGCTAAAATGAAAAATATCTAGGTGACTGATAGTAAATGTGGGGCTGGTGGAGATGAGTGGCCGGCAAACCTGTAGTCGTCAGCTTCCTATCGCCATTGACCCCTTCCCACCTTGTTGACAACAGTGGCAAGCTCTTCGAGGAGAGCTCGGCGCCGATCATGCCACCTCAAGATCAGGGCACTTGCCTCAACTCCTCATCGTCATCAGTCTCTTCACCGGCCGTTGGATCTAGAGTGGTTGAAGACGAGCTCATCATAGCTAGATCTAGAGCTAGTGACCACTCAAACTGGCTAGTGTGATGGTGGTGACCAAATGGGCCACAACAACAGTGAGAAGAGGTGCGAATCGATAAGAAGAGGACAGGTTGATGGCGCTGAACGGTGATGAGGGTGAGGTGCCGGGGGCTCTCTTCTTTTTTTTTTCTGTTCTATCATTCTAATGGCATTAATATGTGATCATGATCTGATTATTGTATGTATATGTCATAATTTACTCCCAGTTTATTACTCTATAGCTTTAATATGTGTCTAACTCTCTATGATCCATACATTTGTCCCTGATTTTATTTGTTTGTGGACAAGTGATCTTAAAACACAAATATCTTGGCTAGATTAAGAACCGGTACTAAAGATACTTTAGTACCGATTCTAAAAATTCAAGTCCCTATAAACGTCAACTTAAAAAAAAATATCTTTAGTACCGGTTGGTAATATCAACCGGGACTAAAGATCATCTAGGATTAATCCCGGTTAATGTTACCAACCGGTACTAATGATAGATTTTTAGTACCGATTAATAATACTAATCGGGAATAAAGATATTTTTAGTACCGGTATTAAAGATGTCTCTAGGGTATGTTCAAAAAGTAAGCTATATTTATCCTGTCGGATGTGTGGTAGGCCAGATGGTATAACGTGCGTGAGGGCTAAGGTTAAAAGTTTTGGGTTCGAAGCCCACATCATCGTATATTTTTTCATTTATATGTATATTTAGTACCGGTTCTTATGACCAATTAAGATATTTAGTCTTGGTTTATTGCTCTCGGTTCTTAAAACCGGTAAGATAGGGTTTCAGACCGGTAGTAAAGCTCATTTCTCGTATCTATCCTTGACCTTCCTCGCTTGACTGTTGTTAAGGGGACATTCTTTTTATGAAACAGTGGGATAGAGGTTATTGGACTTCTGTTAAGGGGACATTTTATTTTATGAAACAGTGGGACGGAGGTTATTGGGATCGAGCACATTTCTAGATGTCCGCATGTATATGGTGTAGGTATATGGCGGTTGCGTATGTCGGTATTTTGTGTAATGGGAAAAAACTTTTCTATGTCATGTACAAAGTCCAAGCCTTAATGCATCCAGGATTGTTTATAGATGAAGTGACCGGTTTGTCATATCTAAAAGTCTTTCAACCCATATTTAAATCAAATTTTATAGGCATGCACATGTTCTCTTCCAGTTTCTGATAGGCATGCTGTGTGCTTGTGCTAGCTAGTTGAGCAAAGAACATTTTCTAAGCTAGAAAGTTAAAAACAGGTACGGTACTACATTCTATACCTCCAAAATGTTCAAGGTCAAAGTAACATAAAAAAGGTTGTATCTCTCGGTACCCTATTAAGGTTGTGTTCTTTTCACCGGGTTTCCAACCCCTACTCTTCATTTTTCACGCGCACGCTTTTCAAACTACTAAACGGTATGTATTTTGCAAAAAGTTTCTATACAAAAGTTACTTAAAAAATCAAATTAATCCATTTTTTTAAAAAAATTAGCTAATACTTAATAATCGCACGCTAATGGATTGTTCCGTTTTTCGTGCGGAGGAGATGGGTTCCCAACCCATAAGAACGAAGACAGCCCAAGTACATAGAGTAAAATCACTCCAACCCTGCTAAATACAGTGGCAAAAGGATTTCTACCGAAGAAAAAAAAAAGTAAATCCATACAAAAATTAACCGATAAGAAAAGTAAAAAAAAATCATACTAATAATTTAACTAAATTCCATAAAATCACATACAACTTAATTAGTGTTGCAGATTTAGGTTGAAATTAATTTTCAATCTAAAGAGATGACAGAGGTGATGCATTTGGTGAAATAAATAGTTTGGGTCAAGATTAACACCGGTTGAGGCTCATTGATTACATGGAGAACGCACATACACACATCATTGTACACACCGTACTCGCACACATGTAAATACGTCTCATAACAGATGTTTAAAAGATATGAACGCTAAGGAAGAGCGGTAAATACGTAGTGTCACTAAAATTCCATTGAGAACACATCCCTATGTGTATGAATATCTATGGGCACCAAAAATTTTAAACCTGATAGGTGGAGTTTCCATTCACAACTCCCTCGTCAAATCAAGTGCCTCCTCAGTACAGCTCATTCTCTTCATTATCCATGAATTGTAGCTTTGACCAAGTACTTCCAAGTAGTAGGACGTTGTCCCACTAATTCAACCATCCAAGCTCCCATGCAATAGATTAATCAGTTCTACTCTTTGCTGCCAAACGTTAAAATATGAAACTTAAATAATCCATGGCACAGCATTGTGGTTAGGTTATTTAATGTGAAACCAGTCTACCTGGGTTTAGATCCTAGATTTAATACAGGTGCTCGTATTTTCGACTAATTATTCTTTTTCAGTGATAGGTGATGTACCCTAGTCTTCCGGAGATGCTCATAGGAGTAGGGTGTGCGTGTGCGCACGTTATAAGCGTCTGTGTTTATACTGTGTAGAAGTAGTGCACACAGTAATCTGACCTGAGGCGATATTAAAAAGAAAAAAAAGAAAGAAAACACAAGCTCACCTTTTACTTTGTAAGCATTCATAGAATATATGCTTTGTATCAACAGGACAGACCACTTTTACTAGTTATTCTTGCTGGGGTATTGGGCAATCAAGACCAGCCAGTGACTTAGTGAGGAAGGGGGGAGCGATAGCGACAACCGATCCAGGGCCGTAAGACAAGATCGACTTCCTTTTGCACCAGTTCCATTTGTTGAAGGAAAGAGCCCCTTCCTACGGTGACTCTCGCTTGCTACCTCTCAATGTACTATAGCACACCCAGTTGACCGCATCATAATTAAGCAACCTTTATAGAAAGTCACATTAATTTATTCCATGACGGCTAGAAATATATGTTAGGGATTGGGCTGGCTGCGCTATGAACCAACACAGTGAGTAGCCCAATCCTTGGCCCAAGCAAGCTCAGCGGAGAATTACAAAGGAAGGGATGCTGCACTCTCAGGGGGATCGAACAGATCAGGTAATGGCAGTGGTGGCGGCGGCTTGGTCCGGTTGAACCTTGTTGATCTCTATCCCTCTTTTACTCTCTCGTGTACCTCTTCACGGTCACTTCTAGAAGCTTCCTCTACTTCTTCTCATGTAATTCCTCTTCTATATTTCTGAGATTGTATTGAATTTGATTGTTCTTGAGATTACTGAGTTGGGAGAAGAGGGTTATTAACAATCTGGTACCAGAGCTGTTCGGTTCATGGGATCTCTTGTCGTGGAATTGTTGGAAAGGCAGGAGGGCAAGGTGATGGGAGATTCTGGCAAGGGAGGTGCTCGTGGCATTAGCGCCTGCAACTTGTTCGATGGATTGTCTAGCTAGTGTATGGTGTCCGAGGAAGAAATTCTTCTTGTCATGAATGAAGAGAAGGTAACTAAGGAAGAGGCGTTGCATCTGATACATGAGTTGAGGGATGCCAAGCATAGAATAGATGGGAAGCTAGATCGGTTGTTGGAGATGTTCGTTGTTAATGTAGACGGGGGAACCAATGGGGCTGAGGAATTCAATGCCTCCACCAAGAAGCTCACCCCCACCACCGAGGTTGCAACATCCTCATCACCCCATGTATCACGTACTCCGACACCTACCAAGTATTCGACGCTTTGCTCTGGCCACAACACCATGCCCGACATCACTGTGGCTATGGTGGTTGCATGTGCCACTGCTTCTATGTCATCCATGGAGTTGGTAGTTGGTGAGGACACAGTTTCTGACCCCTACATCAGCACCTCTAACCATTACAAGGAGATGCACGCCAAGTGTTCGATGGCGATCCTCAACATCAACAATGGCATTGTCCAGGCTGAGGGTGTGTTCCCATTCCTACTTGGCACACTGGACATCTTTGCAGCACCAGGGGAGTCCACACTAGTCATGGCATTGAAGGCACTAATGGAAGACTTCAAGAATTACCCAGGGCCACCTCCCATAATAGAATCGAGCGTTAGTAGATGTGAGCTACAACCATCACCCTGGCAAACAAATAGCTACTATTGGACTCGTACTAAGATGAAGTTGATGTCGCCAAGGCCACACCCCAAGAAAATGGACATTATTGTCAGCAATCTTGAACTTCGGACAATGCCATGGCCTTCATTCAATTTTTATTTGACCAAAGTTCATCAGGATTCCTTGGATGCAGTAGGAGAATCTTGTGATCTGTTCACTGTAAGGAACTGTGGAATTATTCTTTGCTTGAGAACTTATTGTGCAGGAGAATCAACACAAAGAACTTACAACCTGAAACAACAAGTATGTTACTAGAGCTTGTGTGGTTTCGAGGAGTAAACAGAAGTGCTGCAGTGATTATGTTCGACTAGAAGAAGTGGAAAATTGTGAACCTTGCACTACTACAGAAATCGTTTTTGCAGACGGGCAGAAACGTTCTTCGCATGCAGTTGGCCGGCCCGCATGCGCGAAATGGTCTGCGATGATCATCCTTTGCGCATGCGGCCGGCCCAGCCGCATGCCAAGATCGATCTTCGCATGCGGTCCATTAAGAGGGCCGCATGCGAAAATAGATCTTCGCATGCGGCCTATTTAAGCAGCCGCATGTGGTCCACTTAACTGGACCGCTTGGGAAAATCTATTTTCGCATGCAGCTGCTTAGGTGGACCGCATGGGGAAATCAAATTTAACAACAGCTAAATTAATATTATAGGTATTTTGTATGATCTATTACCGTAGTCTGGAATATATATCATATGAGATAATCGGATTTATTGTTAATATTGTAACAAACATGAAATGCATAACCAGAAATTCAAACATCATTTACATATGAATCTACAAATACAAATCCCACAGTTGTTTTGTTACATATATAAAAGTAGTGTTCATGTCATTGCATATGTTCTTTCTCCCACTCTCTTAGAGGTCGAAGTTTATCTTCCAATGCGAGTTCACTCTGGTTATCGTAGAAGAGACCTCTTGCGTTGCAGATATCACGACGGATGAATCGGCAGAGGTCAGCGCACACGTTCCAGATAGTTGTGTCGTCGAATCGTTGTGCAACGTAAGGGATTTCCGGGATCTGTGCACAGAAAAGATAATAGAAGGTTAGTAAGTGAAATGTGTTTTCAATTTGGGTTTATATGTTAAGCAGAACATGCTCACTTACTCGATCACTGGTTGTTTGGTACCTCCCGTTGACTCTGAGCATCTCACACACGTAATATCCGCACAAGTTGGTTCCCGGTGGTTGTTTATAAAACCGCGATATAGTAATAAGGGACCGATCATTACAAAGAATCCAGGGACTAATGTACTATAGGTTGTTATAGGTTGTTAGTATTGGTATATATATGTTCGTACCGGCCAGCCAGTCTTGACGGATAACTTCTTCTTGGCCGGATCATTGACTGGTCCACCTCTTTTGCAGTAGTACATGTGTGCTCTGTTTGAAGAATAGAATTGTTTCTTCAGTACGTAGAACACTGCAACTAGGAAAAATGGCTATTGAAATGTTTATCACTTACAAATTCAAAATAGTGAGGAATTCCATAAACGTTTCCTTGTCATAGTGTGCGGGATCCAACGATACAATCAATTAGTCTTTTGGATATACGAGGAATAGTATGTAGTGGTCGCTGCAATTAAGAAAGAATAATTACAGTCAGAAAATAAAAAAATTGAGTGATTGATTTAACACACAGAAGAGAAAGGTTACGTCAACGCGTATGGGACCATTAAGACATTTTTGTCGGCGTGCGCCAACATTGCTATTGCCAAGTATGTTGCTACTTCTAGCTTCTTGCCCTTGTGTAGTTTCTTTATATATTCATCCTTTTCGGCTGGGGTCTTGTCAACCAATTCCGCGCAGTCGGCCCTCATCTGAACGGTGTGCTGTGTTTTGCATATCCTTGTTGGATCGACATATCCAACCGGTGAATCAGTTCTATCAGCTTCGTGGAATTGCATCCTGTACAATGAAGATTGAAGTAATGAGAATTTTTTTTTGTTCGGATTGACACATGTAAGATATAAGAGTTTATACTTACAAGCAGAATGCGGCAATTAGATTCACGTCCATTTTATCTAGCTTGTAGATGGCGTACAGGTCCCGGAAAGAGATGAAGAATATCCCATTAGGTCCACTCATGAAAGCACCTTCCGGGACGGCGACGCTGATGAAACGGAGACCCTTCCTAGCTGCCTTGATGTACCATTCATGCATGGCTCTCATTTCCCACGGTAGCTTGTTCAGAAGATAGGTTGGTAAGAATGGTTTGCCATATTCGTATTGTTCAGGCACAATTTAGATCTCCCGTTTAGATCGGACTTCCACTTTCGCCATCGATCTCCCATCTTTTTCAATGCGTACTCTTTGCCCCTAACCTCCGCTCCAGGAGGGTACAAGAAAAACTTCTGCAGATCATTCCAGAGGAGTGTTTTAATGTTCTCGTCAACCTTTTCCCACATCTTGACATTGATTGGACAGCGTGTCCTAACCAGAGTGCCACAGGTGTTGCTAAACCTGGACCTCACAATTGGTGGCTCAACGGGCTTCCCATCCGCATCGAGAGCAATCACGTTATATATGTCCTTTGGTAATTTGTTCTTGCTACACTCACCACGTCTTCTTTTCCCACTCCCGCCTGCACTCGCAGATGTATCCGTACGGTCCGGGGCAGACGTAGCAGTGTCCATTTCAACCTCGTCCTCTCTGCTAGTCCTCTTGGCTTTACGCTTTGAGCGGCGTCTGACTACCATCTGCACAATATAAGTAAGTCCCTATACCATTAGGTGGATTTGCTATTTACGTACGGAATAGTATGTGACTAACGATGTTAAACACTTACGGCTTGTTTCATAGGAACGTAGTCTGGATCACGATCGCTAGGGTTGACTTGCGTTATTTCCATCGGAAACGGGTCACTTGGTGTGCACCACGTTTCTTCGCTAGATGCGGGAGCCCGATTGTTGCTACCGGAATTTTGAGGAGCCTTGCCTTCTTCAGGCGCTACTGGAGCGTTCGATAGAACCTTGTCGTTCGACATCTTACAAATTGATGTAAAAAGATGAGTATAGCACCGAATATTACTTCTCGTATCTAATCTAGTCTATATTTCCTATCTAAAATTGTAAAATGTAATCTAATATTTCATCTCGTCATTACCAAATTCAACATAAGGATCAAATTTATATTAAGTCCCAAATTGTAACATCATATCATCTCATAAGTCCCTATATTACATAAGTCCCCTAATTAACATTAGCCCCAATTTAACATAAGCCTCAATTTAACATAAGTGTCAATTTACCAATAGTTCAAAAATTCACATAACTCCAAATTTAACATAAGTCTCAAATTTATATTAAGTCCCTATATTACATAAGTCCCATAATTAACATAATCCACAATTTAACATAAGCCTCAATTTAACATAAGTGTCAATTTAACATTAGTCCAAAAATACATATAGTCACAATTTAACATAATCCACACTTTAACATAAGGCTCAATGTAACGTAAGTCACAAATTTAACGTAAGTCACAAATTAAAATATCATGTCATCTCTTGTGACTCAATAATACATATAGTTGAAATGTCAAATGATTTTTTCCTATAGTTAAGCTATTTTCTGGAATGCGGTATTTTTTATTATTTGCTACCATGATTTAATTAATTTTGAACTAAAATTTGTAATTAAACATTAGGAATTTATATATGCCAATTCAATCACTCTTTGTAATCAAATCACAAAGATGAATTTCGCAGTGGTTGCATCATTGAGTTATATGTAAAAAACACAAAATACCGGCGACGGCGGGGGGACGAGGAGCCGACGGCGAGGGGGCCCGGCGAGGGGGCCGGCGAGGGGGGAGGAGGAGGCGGTGGCGAGGGGGCTGGCAGCGAGGGGTCCCGGCGAGGGGGGAGGAGGAGCTAGCGGTGAGGGGTCCCGGCGAGGGGGCCGGCGGCGAGGGGGCCCGGCGAGGGGGTAGGAGGAGGCGGCGACGAGGGGTCCCGGTGAGGGGGCCGGCAGCGAGGGGGCTCGGCGAAGGGGTAGGAGGAGGCGGCGACGAGGGGGCCCGGCGAGGGGGGGTGGCGGCGAGGGGGCCCGACGAAGGGGGAGGAGGAGTCGGCGGCGAGGGGGAGGTCTTGGCGGCGGCAGTAGCAGTGTCGGCGGCGGTTGGTCTGAAATTCGGGTAGCCTGGCGGCGTGAAATGGCGCCTCTGGACTTAGAAATTTTCGGCAACCCCCGCCCTCCTTTATATAGGCCCAATCATCGCATGCGGCCAGCTTAAGCGGCCGCATGGAAAAATGATCTTTCCATGCGGCTCTCTTAACCGCCCGCATGCGAAAACGATTTTCCCATGCGGCCCGTTAAGTCGGCCGCATGGAAAGTTCATTTTTCCATGCGGCCGCTTAAGCTGGCCGCATGCGAAAACTATCTTTCCATGCGGCCGTCTTAATGGTCCGCATGTGAAAATCATTTTTCACATATATAATTACAAATTTTATTTTCACATATATCTCTGTACAGTTTATTTAGATGAGAACAAAAATAAACTGAAGAAAGTTGGAACAACATTCTATGGAGCTTAATTAATAAACAAATTTTACATTGTAATGAGTACGGAAGACATGTCAGTTTAATTCATTGCTATAAAGTTGGAACAACATGGCAACTAAACGTTACAAACGAACTAGGTCTTAATTATACTTGCAACACTGTCTGATCGAAGGTACGATATATTAGCTTCATCGATGGTTCGCTCTAACTTCTTAATTCGCATAGGAAGATCAGTAAACAAAGGTACATCGTCGAACTGGTTGTAATCAACGGGGTCTTCGATGTTGTTGATGCCTACAATCTATTGCTTTCCGGTGACGACAATATCCATCTTTTGATCCGAAGGGTCCTTCACGTAAAAAACTTGAGCCACACGCTCTGCTAAAACCCATGGATCATCCTTGTTGCCGGTTTTACTGCGATCGACTATCGTTAGCCCGTAGTCATCCACGGAAACCCCTGTTGTGTCTCTCACCCATTCACAACGGAGCACAGGGATCTGGATATTCAGGCCATAGTCGAGTTCCCATATTTCCTTTATGGTCCCGTCATACAACTTCTTTTCACCAGTCGTGTCAATCGCTTCGACACGAATCCCATTGTTTTGTGCTTTGCTTTTTCGGTCCTTCGTATTCGTGTACAAGGTAAATCCAATGATGTCGTACCCTTGCCATGAGTTGACAATGCTTGAAGGCCCACATGCCAATCTATGTAAAGTAAGTTGCTCCATGTCATCACCAACTGGCAGGTTTAGATCTTTGAACCATTGAGGAAATCGACGCTTGTGTTCTCTTGAAACCCAATCGGCGGATCGTCCTGGGAAGCAGCCTTTGATTTCTTCAATGTGTCGCTCAATAAATGGCTCGACGATAGCAAGCTGTTGTAGAACGCTGCTGTGTGCCACGGCCACCGTTTTGTAATCATTATCGAAGAACTGCTTCCTACCAACAGTACCCCTTCCAGATAATCTCCCTTCATGTCGATGCACAGGAATCCCAATGGCATTAGCATCCTTTATGTAATCCATACAACACTCGACTGCCTCTTCTGTTGTATATCCCTCTATCATTGATCCCTCGGGGTGAGCGCGATTGCGTACGTAGCCTTTGAGGATCGACATGTAACGCTCATACGCCCACATCTGATGTAAGTATAAAGGACCAAGTTCGATAATCTGAGGGACGATGTGAACGATCAAATACTCCATCATATCAAAATATGATGGTGGGAAATACATCTCAAGCTGGTATACAGTCTCGATAGCGAATGTCTGAAGTGGACCTAATTCGAGAGGATCAAAAACCTTTTGTGATATTCGGCTAAAAAAGTAACACAATTTTGTTATAACCACCTTGGTATGGATAGGTTTGACTGCCCTTATAGCAATTGGTAGAAATACCGTTACCATCCTATGGCAGTCATGTGCATTGTATTCAGAAATGGTCAAATCCTTCATTGAGACTAGCTTCCTGATGTTCGATGAGAAACCAGTAGGCACTCTCACGCCTTGCAAGTATTTGCAGAATGCTTTTTTCTCTTCAAGTGTCAACGAGTAACAAGCAGGAGGAATCTCCGTCTTTCCACTTGCCAGCTCTACTGGGTGAAGGTCATGCCTTATGTCCAAATTTACAAGATCGTTACGTGACTTCAATCCATCCTTCGTCTTGCTGGGAATGTCCAGCAAGGTGCCGATGGTGCTATCAAACACGTTCTTCTCGAGGTGCATAACATCAGTTGCATGACGAATCTCCAAGTCCTTCCAGTATTCTAAGTATCTAAAGAAAATTGAGTGCTTCTTGAATGGCAATGTAGCTTCGTCATCTTCAACTTTCTTCCTCTTTGCTGTCTTCTTCTTTCCCTTGCCAAATACAACCTTAATCTTCTTTGTTATCTCATACACGTAAGTACCACTACGTGTTTCTGGGGCAGTATCGTTCTCCATTGTCTTGTCGAACAATCTGGCCATCTTACGGTACTTGTGTCGTTGTGGTAGGAACCGTCGATGTCGCATGTACACTGTCTTCTTAGACGACGTAAGGTACTTGTACGAAGTTTTATCCAAACATATCAGACATCCAGTCTTCCCTTTAATCTGCCCCGATAATGAAAAGTTTGCAGGTAAATCATTGATGGTAACGAATATGATCGCACGTAGATTGAAGTGCTCCCGCTTAAACTCATCCCACAGTCGTAACCCCTCCTTCCATAGCTCCTCCATGTCTTCCATCAAAGGCTCTAGAAAAACATCTATATCGATTCCAGGTTGCTTCGGACCTTGTATGAGGATAGTGAGAAGAATATACTTTCGTTTCTGACATATCCACGTTGGAAGATTATACATTGTGAGAAAAACTGGCCATGTGTTGTGTGAGCTACTTAAATCACCAAACGGGTTCATTCCATCAGTGCTCAACGCGAACCTTACATTTCTTGGATCCTTAGCAAATTCTGGATGTTTTGCATCGAATGTCTTCCACTGGCGAGCGTCGGCAGGATGTCGAATCATACCATCTGTCTTCCGACTCTCTTGATGCCATCTCATCAACTCAGCATCACTCGGGTTTGAGTACAGACGCTTCAAGCGGTCCTTAATTGGTAGGTACCACATCACCATTGACGGAATCTTTCTTTGCTTACGCTCCGATGAATCTGGGTCGATACACTCTCTATCAACGGTCCCATTTCCTGTTTTATACCGACCTACGCCATATGTTGGGCAGCTCTCCAAGTCCGCATATTCTTTACGGTATAATATACAATGATTCTCACAAGCATGAATCTTTTCAACACCAAGAGTTACAGGACATATGAGTGTCTTCGCTTGATATGTGTTGGATGGTATAAAGTTAGGCTTAGGAAGCAACACACTCAACAAACTCATTAGATCATTAAAACTTGTGTCCGACCATTCGTGTTTAGCCTTCAATCTCAGAAGTTCAAGCACTGAGCGCAATACTGTGAAATCCTTATCACATCCCTTCGCTTCATCGTAAAGAAGATCCTTCGATGCCTTCTCTAATGCCTGCCAATGGTCTAACCCACGTGATCGGCCAGCTAGATCCTCTGGTTCAACATGGCGTAGCATATCCTCCAGATCAAAACCACCCTCAAAATCATCACCATTTGTGCAAACATCTACATTCATCCTTTCACGGGACATGTCTTCGATTACAAAATTCTCGGCCTCATTCATCTCGAAACTTGAATCTTCATCGCCATCTTGGGGATCAGCGATTTCCCCGTGATATGTCCAAACGTTGTAATTGGTGGTGAATCCATGTTGCATTATGTGTCCCAATATTTCACCAGGATCTACCACCAATTTCTGATTCTTACAGAGACGGCACGGACAAAATTTTTTTGTCATACTCTCTCTCAAAGCATGCGCCTTAGCCTTATTAATGAATTTAGATGCTTCCTTCACAAATAATGGGTGCGTTCTCTGCATCTCATATATCCATGACGACCGATCCATCTATATGTAAATACAAAAAGAATTACAAATACAAATAATAGACCGTAGCTATTTTATAAAAACGTGTAACTACATTTATATCGCTCCAAAAATACAACAGTACAAGTAACTAGTACGTACACAAATTTACATCCAAAATTTGCCCATCAAAAACTATATTTTAAAGCTAGATTTTCCTTAAACTAGCTAAAACAAACCTTGTCACAATTTTTAAAATATCTCCAATTTCCACCAACGAAATTTAATAAAAATGGAGCCAAATAAAGGAGGATAGAGAGTACTACACCTTTCATATAGACTTCAAGCAAAGATTTCGAGTTGAAAACCTCCCCCCTATTTGTTGCTTGCAATAGGAGAGAGAAAACTTCGGATTCAAATGCCCAATGTCGGGTCTATGTCGGGTCTAGCAAAGATATATGGCCCATCATCGCTTGCGGGCGCTTAAGACAGCCGCATGTGAAGATGTATTATCCAATGCGGCTGATTAAGATAGCCGCATGCGATAATAGCCATATTTTCGCATGCGGCCTTCTTACGGGACCGCATGGGATAATTCATGTGGTCTCGTAAGATGGCCGCATGCGAAAATATGGCTATTATCGCATGCGGCTGTCTTAATCAGCCGCATGCGATAATACATCTTCGCATGCGGCTGGTTGACGCGAACCCGGGGGTCGATTTTTGCAGGGGCGGCCACAAGTGGCCCGCATGTAACCTAAATCGCCCCTCGTACAGAAAAATGATTTCTGTAGTAGTGTTGGAGGATGTTAAATATGTGATCCAAATTTTAGGCCTACAATATATTCGGATTAGTTTCTTAATAGAACTCTGTATTATAAGATTAGTTTCCTACTAGGATTTCGTGTCTTTACCTTTTAGAACTTCTAGATTTCTCCTATATATATATCCATTGTAAACCGCACAGGGAGGGTGTGACAGTCCAATGTATCTCTTGCGTTTTGTATCCAACTCCTCTATACTGATCATTATCGGTTGGCACCCGTGGTTTTTTCTCGTAAGGGTTTTCCACGTTAAATTCGTGTCTCCCTTGTGCATCTACAAGTGGTATCACAGTATTGGAGAGATCCGTTCTGCAACCCGCCGCTGCCGTGTTTATCATCTTCGCCGAGTTCGTCGTTCCGCCCTATCGATCTGTCGGCGAGATCGTTTCCGAAGCGGAGTTGTGTCATCGATTTGGAGTTATCGTCACGTCCAGTGTAGGAGAAAAGAATCAGCCATCCTCTACAAGTTTGTAGAGGAGAAAGCAGGACCAACCAGGCAACCAATCAAGCGCATGCTACAGTGGAAAAGCAAGCACATGCTAATCCATCTATCAGTGCGGTTCCCGAGGTGGATTAGAAACTCGACAAAAGCCACCGAGAGGGCCTTCCTGTTCACGTGAATTAATTTTCACGATTGAAATTGCTACGTGCACAAGTCCTTGTACCAGTGAATCAATTAAATTGCAATGCTTCAGTTTTGTTCACGTGAATTCAAATTCACGTTCAATTGCTACAATCAATAGCCAAGTATACCAGGAGGTTCTATACGGAGATCAAATATTTCGTTTTATGCACCAAGAGTGTTTCGGGTTTCTGCTACGGTTCCACAAATTATACCAGCAGATTCAAGATTTTATTCCCGAGGCAAGTTTGAAGTATGATCTACCGCTTCTGAATTGAGTTGAAATATTATCGTTATGGCAAGTGAAGATGCAAGTTGGCTCATCTACCATGGAGGAGAAGCTATTACCATCATGCACCAGTCTATCAGTTGCGCATACATGTTTCAGGATATAAAAGCGAAGTCGTCGAGAATGTGCCTCAAGGTTCTTGTCTAGATCACATGGAAGTGGTCAAATTTCCGGCGGAATTGCAACGTTCGTTTGCCTAGCGTACCAGAAGATTAATCAGAAGATCTATGTACTTCGTTTTGAGCACAAGAGTTTCGTGTTTCTGCTACAACAGATTTAGAATCTTATTCCCATGGCGAGTTTGTAGTTTGTCCATCAGTTTCGCCTCTCTGTTTGGTTCACAGAAGTTTATACCAACAGATTCAGGATATATTCCCAACGGCGAGTTTGAAGTATGGTCTACCTCTTCTGAATTTTAGGTTTACAATATATTCGGATTAGTTTTCTAATAGAACTCTGTATTATAGGAATAGTTTCCTACTAGGACTACGTGTCTTTAGCTATTTACCTATTAGGACTCCTAGATTTCTCATGTATATATCTCTTGTAAGCCGCACGGGGAGGGTGCGACAGACTAATGTATCCCTTGCGTTTTTATCCAACTCCTTTATACTGATCATTGTCGGTTGGCGCCAATGTTTTTTTCTCGTAAGGGTTTTCCGCATTAAATTTATATCTCCATTGTACATCTACAAGTTGGTAGTGTAATTCCTATCATGCAAAAGTACGTTGCTAAGCAAAAACTGGATATACATGGGTCTTGGATTGCAGGTCATGAAAATAGTTCAATTGGTTTATTTTTGGATTGTTGGCCCCAACTTTTCTGCTTTCAATGGCAGCGAAATTGGATTAGTGGGCAAGTGTTCAATTTGGTATATCTTGAAGGTTCTCTACTCTTGGTCAATTTTATGCAAGATGGTAGCAAGGATGGCATTGCTAGTTTTACATTGATTTTTACCATGACTGCCTTCGATGACAAAACATATGATACATCAATTGAAGTCTTTTCACCAAGATTGTTCACTAAAGTGGATATGGCAACACTGCTCATAGAAATATTGGTCATAGTAAGGTATTGGGCTGAGTTGGTACCATGGCCTCCACCTCATGGAAGTAGCTCCATTCACTTCCTGAGATTTTTGAAAAAAAAAATTTGGTGGCAGCTAAGAAAGATAAGTTATTCTCAGCTGCTTTATTATTTGAGGTTTTCTCAGGATCTGTTGAGAGTGATGAGCAAAATATTCACAGTTGTTCCATCTGCTCGTGGGATTAGGAAAGAGAACATATTTCAGCAACCAGATAAAAATCAGTGCACTTCCTATATGCTACACGCTTCTATTTCTTGTGCTCATTATTTGTGCCTGCACTTCTCTGAGGTTGTCCAACATGCAATTTGTATTGGATGGATTATCAATTGGGTTGTTCATTTTTGGATAGAGCAAGTTGTATGTTCACATATTTTGCAAATGCCATAGGAACCAGGTGGTGGTAAGCTTTTTATAGCTTCAGACTGTCGGCTTAGGGACAAGCCGAATTCAAAGGAAAGGGTATTGTTAGGGATTGGGCCGGCTGCACTACGAACCAACACAGTGAAGAGCCCAATCCTTGACTCAAGCAAGTCCAACGGAGAACTATAAAGGAAGGGATGCTGCACTCTGAGGTGGATCGAGCAGATCAGGCAACGGCGGCGGCGGCTTGGTACGGTTGAACCTCGTCTATCTCTATCCCTCTCTTACTCTCTCGTGTTCCTCTTCATTGCCACTTCTAGAAGCTTCTTCTACTTCTCATTCAATTCCTCTTCTATTTTCCTAAGATTGAATTGAATTTGATTGTTCTTGAGATTACTTAGTTGGAAGAAGAGGGTTGTTAACAATATATTGTATAATTGTATACATATCTATAGGCCTGTCAGAAGATTTGTGGTTAACAATATATTGTATAATTGTATACATATCTGATTGCGTGGATTTGCGGTTTCTGATTACATCGCTCTTTGCTCGCAGGAAGCATGTGGATAAACTCAAGATGTAACAGAGAACCAAAGTTCTTTATTAATGGTTCTGCATTTTTAGAGATTAGGATGATTTGTTCTATGAAATATCGGACACAATTAAATTTTGCAGACTTCTATTATCCGTCCTTCACTTTTGACAGATTGTCTTCCATGACATCCTTTTCAAACAAAAATTGTAGAGCTTACAATGTGCAAATTGAATTGAGTTCTTATCCGTGACTTCTATCTATATTATGTTTCGGATGTGCTAAATTGCATTCACAAGAGAACCGAGGGGGTGAAATCTTACACATTCTCAAGTTGTGGTGGCATATCTATCGGCGAGAGGAGGAATTTTACGGTAAGCGGAGGAGCGGGGCGGGGGCACCTAGGCAGTTGGTGACGATATGCAGGCAGAGAAGCGCAGCGCGAATATCGTCAACGAGGTATTGAGTTCACATAAGAAGGCAGCAGTTGATGTGATCTAGGATTGCTTGATTTGGATCCGACTGCTCAAAAAACGAATGGTATCAGCCCTACAAAACTGTCGAAAATTACATAGACAGTCCCACTATGTTTTTCTCTCGGTCACATAGATCAGATGTCATTTCCTGGCAAAGGATGACCATGCGGCCGTTCTACAAATATGTCGTCCATCTTTTTTGCCCAAGGTTTTTATTTCTCTCCAATCATCATCGTTGCATTATTAACTGATGTGAAGGCTAGAATTTGTAATTCAAAAATCATCTTTAATATCAAGTTGGTATGATTGTCCTACCTGATTCGACCAGATGGGGCAAGAAAACTTTTGCCTGTAGGCGTCTCCCGCGCTTTGGCTCGGTTGAACGCGCTGCGTGTCGACTTGTCGAGCGTAAGCACGACTAGCACAGTAGTTCGTGGCCGTAGGAGGGTGGAAGTGCATGGCCCAGGCGTACTTTCCACGCTGGAATGGGCCAAGAAGGCAGCGCAAATGGGAAATATAAAGAGGGAGACTCAGAGGAATTTACTAGGCTAAAATGAATCTCCCTCAAGGATAATATTCAGAAATAATAAGTACATAAATTAAATGCGTAAAAAGGGTCGCTAGCGTGTACGAACATAGTCAAAACAGACAACTTTAGAAAAATATTTTGCCATTTATTAAAACTATTGTTACGTTGAAACATTAGCAAAAATAGTTTATCACTTTGTTCGTATATATGATATGTCCATGTCAAACACACTTGCAATAATACTACGTGTCACACATATAGGATTTAGGGTTGCAGTTTTAAGATAGCACTTTGTCTTCCAAAAAAAACTGGATTTAACAGGTAATTATTTTTACACTGGTAGACAACATACCCGTCACAACGAGATGTCCGTGGTGACTTCATCAATTTAAATATATGTTGGTCCAGTCTTCCAAAGATGCTCCTAGTGGGTGCGCCCATATGGGTGAATATACGCGTGTTGTGAGCACGTGTCCCTCAAAAATTAATACTGATCGCCAGCCCGTTGCACGAGTTATTATTGTTGATATTTTTCTAATTTTAATTACGTACTAAGTGTGTTGGCAGTTATTGTTTTAATAATAGCGGCTTAGATTCAGTCACATTTTATTTTTATATTGATTAGTTCTGAATTTTGAAATTACTAAATTTAGGGAAAAAAACCTATTAGGCACTAGTGGAAAACCGATCTTTGCTCAATCGGCCAAAATCAGAAATCTCTCGGTTTTCTTACGAACTAATACTAAAAATGGTTTTAAAAATGGTCTTTAGTACCGATTCATAAGCCCAACGGCTCATTATGATTATTTTTAGTGCCGGTTAACTTTATGTCAGGGGCCTTGTCAGGCTGCTTAGAATCTTTAGTACTATTTGGTGTTACCATCCGGTACTAAAGATCATATCTTTTATATAGTTTTCTTTCTCCTCCAGTCCGAGCCATTACTGCAAAAATTTGCAAGGAGGAGGAGGGGAGGTGCTTCCAAAATGTTTTTGTGAAACTATTTTGGTGATATTATACAAATTGAAGGGATCAAAAGGTTAGCAACTTCATGCTCTATTGATGTATGGGTCATATATTATATTTCTAGCTATATTTTTATACGTCATTCTATCTCAAATAGGTATATGGAAAAAGAATGAGAGAGAAAAATTTATGTAGAGAATTAAAATAAGGGTACTTCATAATATTAGAAACATTTGGATAAAAATATTAAAAAAAGATAACAAAGGAGAACTATAGAAAATGTGGACAAAATAAGAAAACTAAGTCCATTTAAAAACATTAAAATAGTTACAAATAGGTAGAAAGAATTAAAAATATGTTTAGAACTTTAAAAAACTTTTGAATATAATTAAAATAAGGATAATACATGGAGAAATATATTTGCAGGTTTTTTAAAAGTGATAGGATTTATATATAATTAACATGACTCTGGTTAAGTCCATTTAAAACTCATTAAAACCGTTAGAAATAAGAAAGATTCATTAAAAATGTGTTAGTTTAATTATGATGTTTTAAATTATTATATGATTATTTAATTTGTTTCAATTTTGTGGACTTCCTTTACATTTCTTTATTTCATGTAAATGGATCGGCAATGGATGTACACCGTGACCGATGATTGAAGGAGTTTATTGATGGCATGCACTGTTTTTTGAGTGTGGCCAATACCAACAAAAATAAGGGTTTTATATGTTGTCTATGCAAAAAGTGCAAAACCCAGAAGGAATATTTTACATCAAGAACTATTCATGCCCCCTTGCTAGAGTCGAGATTCTTGCCTAGCTATAATTGTTGGACCTCGCAGAGAGTTAGGGGTTGCAATGGAAGAAGATGAAGAAGAAGACGACAACATTCCGGACTAGGCGCAATATGGTGGATTTGACGAAAATACAACAGGCGTGGCGGATGAGGCTGTTCAAGATAAGGATGGTGCGAATGATCTTGGTCAGATGTTGTGCGATGTAAAGAAGGACTGCAAGAGTGAAACAGAGGTCTAGAATTTAGAGTGTATGTTAGCGGACCACAAAACCTCCTTGTACCTAGGTTGCGAACAGGGGCACAAAAAGTTAGGTACCATGCTGGAATTCTTGTAATGGAAGGCAAAAAATGGTGTGAGTGACAAGGCATTTGGCGAGTTATTGAAACTCGTAAAAATATTCTTCCGAAAGGAAACGAATTACCCGAAACAATGTATGAATCTAAGAAGGTAGTATGCTCTCTAGGACTAGAAGTACAGAAGATACATGCATAATGATTGTATCCTCTATCGCGGTGAGTAGTACGAGAACCTAGAAGGATGCCAGGTTTGTAAGGCACTACGATACAAGATTAGATGAGATGACCCAGGTGATGTTGATGGAGAACATTCAAAGAAGAGAGTTCCTGTCACGCCCCGATTTTCTTTCGTTATTAAAAATCGTCAAATAATGCATTTCTAGAATTTATGTTAAAATTTGAAGCAAATAAATCATGTGAAATTAATGTGGGAAATAAAATTTCCTTTAAAAATAACGGATGGAAATACTTTTGTATATTCTCCATGACCTAAAGGACTCTCTGAAATTTTCCGTGAATTTTCGGACCTCAAGAAGTAATTTTAATAAAAAAAGATCAATTAACCAATTAAATAAAATGAAAAACAATTTAAAATATCTCTCCTTCAACTTTGGGCCGCTTCCGGCCTAAAGTCCTCCCTCCCTCTTCGTGGCCCGCTCACCTTCCTTCCCCTCATCTCTACCTTGGCCCGGTCGCTCTCTTCTCCACCTCATCACCTCCCTTCCCTCTCCTCCCTCCTTCCTAGCCTGCCAGCCCATTTGCCTCCTCTCCTCCACAAGTCCGCCTTGACTCCCTCCTTTCCTCGACCCACCGATAGGTGGGACCCACCTGTCATCCCCAACCTCAAGCCATCCACCGAAATTGCCGGCCATGCCGCTACCTCCCACATCACCGAGTTGCTCTCCCCCGCCTCGCGAGTCAAGCCGCAGAGGCCGTGTCATCGCCTGCTCATCCCGCACCCGTTTCCCCCACTCGCCCCGCAGAAATCGACGACGAGCCACCGCCACTCCGCCTATGTCGCCAGCACCCACTCCCCCTTCAAATCAGGCCCGCTCGGTCACGATCCCCGCTCCGAGCCCTATAAAAATGCTCCCCGAGCTCTCCTCGTCAGTTTTCCCCAATTGCCCGAGCTTGCCGTGCCATCCCTCCTCTCCCCACGCTGCTCCCCACCCCCGCCGCTCGCCGGCGCTCTTCGCCGGATTTCACCGTCGCTTGGTCCACCGGCATCGCCTCGCCGCGCCGCACTCTGGTCCTCACTCCGCTCCTCCAAACCACCACTGAGCCACCCTCCCCACTGGCCGCCCAAGCTCCACTGCTCGTCGCCGTGTTCCTGCCGCGCGCTGCCATCGCTAGCACCGTCGTCGCACCACTCCCGACCCGTGGTCATCTGATCTCCCTTTCGGACGATCCAGGCCATCCATCTCGGTGCCAAGTCAGCACCACCTTCCCCAACGGTCCGCCGTGGCCGCCACGTGTGCGCCACGTGGTGCACCTGCGGATAGTATGCGCGTGGACCCGATCCACCATGCGCCCGCCTCCTTTGAGTCACCGATAGGTAGGGCCCACTTGCCAATGCCACCTCTCCGGTCGGCTGACGTCATAAATAAGTTTAACTGCGTAATAAATCACATTTAATTCAAGAAATTCATTTAAATGCTTCAAAATTTCTAAAATTCATAACTAATTCATATGGATTCTAAATTGAGCCGTTCAACTTGCAAAATTCATCTAAAATTGAGCTCTACATGTTTTTTTTACTTTTATGTACTATTTATTTGGTTTTTATTTGGGTTTTTCCTCGTTTTGCATGCTAGCGTGTAGTTTCTATCGTTTCGGAGGATTGCGTTCGTGAGAAAAAGAGTTCGGAAGATCATATTGAAGAATCAAGGCAAGTCACACATTCCCCTTGAGCATATTGAGCCCACTTTATAAAATGTTTTATCGTTTATAAATAAACTGCAAGTTTTCCTAATTACATGGGATTATGGAATTACCTAATTGCTCGCTTGTACCATATTTACTTGTTATCCATCCTTTGTCAACTTGGGTGATAATTTTACTAGCTTGTATTGCTAATGTGACCTAGCTAGAATCAGATATGCTTAGCCATGGTTAATTACAACTAGCTCACAATATGGGATAATCACATTATGTACATTTAGTATCTTGATGAACTGCGAGCTCGAGACATCTGGCCATATCCTGTTGGTCATAATTATCCAACTAAAATATGGCTTACTGATGGGTTGTGGGTGCAAGGTTTTGTTTGTCGCACCCATGGCAATTAAGGACTGGTTCATGGGAAACCTCCTGGAAGACTTACCGCGCTTATCACAAGCAAGAATGGACAACTGCTGGAATTGTGTATAGCTTTCCCCTTTCTGACGTACTGAGCCAAGGATGGGCATGATGGAGTTTGGATGGATCGGGGTTTAATGGTCTATGCTGCTTCCGGATTCATCTAGGCACGAGGGGGTTGCCCACCTTGGTTTTAAAGGTGGGGGTGAAACCTGAGGTGTGGTGCACTTGGTTAGAGAAAGTTATGCGAAGGGTCATGTCAGAATCACTCACATGGTGACGTGTCAGGCGTGGCACGATGACATATGGTGGATTGTGTCTTGTGGGTACAGTTGTGCACCTCTGATCAGAGTAAAACTATTTGAATAGCCGTGCCCGCGGTTATGGGCGATTGACCAGCTTCACCGTAGTCCCACTCTATTAATTAATTTGGCTTAAGGAAGTGGTATAGTTCGGGTGGTATGGTTATGCCTGTTCAACGTGGTGTAACGTTGTTCAGTGGACATTTAATCTTGCCTTAATTAATCAACTGTTTTACTGTTTTCTAAATATAAATGTTTACAACCGCCTTTATGCAAATAGCCACAAACCCTCTTATCTCTCCTTGCAATCTGCATCATTGGTGTGGCTTGCTGAGTATGGTGGTTGTACTCAGTCTTGTTATTATTCCCCCTTTTTAGAAGTGTAGTGCTTGTAAGCGAAAGATGAAGTTAGAGGACCAAGGCTTATACCCTAGTTGAGTTTTCCCTATGGAGTGGAGCTGAATCCTGGTTAGGATCATCCCCTTTTTCCGCTACTGCTGCTTTCTTTTCAGTTTGACTAAGTGCCTTTGCAGTAAGTATTTACGCTTTATTTACTTTCTGATATACTATTAATTTGTTGTTTTGTGTAACCTAGGTGATGCCTAGACAGGGGTTTTATACACAAAATAGTCTGGAAATTTAGGCTAAATTTCTGGGCGTGAGTTTGTTTAGGAACAAAGCGCATGCTAGAATGATGCGCTGGCACCCAGAAGAACGTCAATAGGACAGGATGTTGAGACACCCCGTCGATGGGTCGCAGTGGTGAAATATTTCAAGACTTCGGAGAGGATGCACAAAACATAAGGTTCAGTTTAAGTACGAATGGCATGAATCCATTTGGAGAAATCAACAGTGGTCATATCACTTGACTTGTGACCATGTGTATATACAATCTCCCCCCTTTGTTATGCATGGATGAACATCATGATACTGATTATTATTCATGGCCCAATGCAACCTAGTAACGACATTGATGTGTACCTAAGACCATTGGTTGAAGATCTAAACCTATTATGGAAGAAAGAAGGTGCCGTGTGGGATAAGGACAAACAGGAACAATTTAACCTATGAGCATTGCTGTTCGTAACCATTACCGATTGACCTGCACTTAGCAACCTATCCGGACAATCAAACCAGGGGTATAAGGCTTGCATCCACTATATGGATGATAAAGATAATACGTACTTGAAGCTTTGTAGGAATGTTGTGTACATGGGCCATCGTCAATTTATTGTTGCAAGCCACCCTTTCCGAAAGAAAGACAAACATTTTGAGGAAGATCACCGTATGAAGCCTAAACATCGTAACGGAAAAACCGTGTTTGCTATGGTGAAAGATATGAAAGTAGTATTTGGAAAGGTACTTGGAAGCCAACCTATAGCGAGTGAAGATGGTCATGCAGCGATGTGGAAGAAGAAGTCTATTTTTTTAGTTACCCTATTGGGAAGTCTTAGACGTCTACCACGCAATCGACGTGATGCACCGAACTAAGAACCTTTGCGTCAACCTGCTGGGCTTCCTTGATGTATATGGGAAGTCAAAATATACACTTGAAGCACGTAATGATCTCAAGCATATGAAACAACGCAACGGCCCTCATCCGGAACTGAGGGAGAAAGGAAGTCATTACTTGAATCCAGTCAGCTACACTGAGCAAGGCAGAGAAGAAAAGTATGCTTGAATGCTTGGACATTATCAAGGTACAATCTAGGTTCTCCTCGAATATAAATGGAATAATAAGCATGAAGGAGAAGAAGATCACAAACCTAAAGTCTCATGACTACCACATGTTGATGACAAAGTTGCTTGCTGTTATAATTCGGGGTATCCTTCTTGATAATGTCCGGGCAATAATAACAATGCTATGTGCTTTCCTGAATGCAATTTTGTAGAAGATCATTAATCCAGACATATTAACAGCCCTTCAAAATGGCATGGTGCAATGTCTTGTTAGCTTTGAGATGATCTTTCCGCCATCCTCTTCAATATAATGATGCATCTTCTATGTCACCTTGTTAATGAGATCAGTATTCTCGGACCTATGTACCTACACAACATGGTCCCTTTCGAGAGGTACATGGGCATTCTAAAGAAGTACGTTCGTAACTGTTCTTGTTCGGAACCAAGCATCGCCAAGGGGTGATTGGGTTCTGCGTAGAATTTATTGAAGACCTTCGTCTAATTGGGGTCCCTAAATCAAGCCATGTTGAGAGACAACGGGAAAAGTGTATTATTGGAAGAAAGCAATAATGACTGTAGACAATGATTTATTCCGTAAAGCACATTTCATGATTTTGCAAGAATCTTCGTTCGTGGCTCCTTACATTGAGAAGCACTTGGCGGTTGTTCGCTCCAAAAACATCGGCAAGTCTGATGCCTGGATTACATGCCATCACATTGATACTTTTCCTGCTTGGTTGCGATAACATCTCATGGGTCATGAGATGATTGACCAACAACTAGTCTTCTTGGCGAGGAGACCATCTTGCTCAATCTCGACATCCCAAGGATATGAGATCAATGGGTATACATTTTACACAAGAGCCCAAGATAGAAATAGCATGAACCAGAATAGTGTTGTTCGTATCGATGCCATGAGATACGATGAGACAACTAGCATGTATTACGATGCCATCGACGGGATACGAGAACTCGACTATAGACCTCTGAAGGTTCCTCTGTTTCAAAGCCAATGGGTTAGGCTGACTGGTGGAGGTGTAATGGTTTATGACTATGGGATGACAACGGTTGACCTTAACAAAGTTGGATACTCAGATGAACCATTCGTCCTAGCCAATGATGTATCACAAGTTTTCTACGTGAAGAACATGTCTAGCAAACCAAATAAGGGGAAAGGGCCCGACAAGCCAAAGCGCCACGTGGTTTTTCCAGGCAAAACGAAATTCATTGGGGTCAAGGAAAACACTGACGAAGATTACAATCAGTTTGATGGGCACCCTCCGTATGCGGTGACGGTTGACCCGAGCATCCTCCTATGAAATAAGGACACCCCTTACTCACGCAATGATCATAGCGAAGGAACATTCATTAGGAGAAAGTTCATGAGGTCAACCATCACACTGTAAATTATTTTTAATGTATTGAAGGTTCATCTATGTCAATGCATTTTTAATATATTCTCATTATTTTTGTGATTTTATTTCAGCTTTAATGCATTTACTCAGGCATGGGATAGTTATATAAGATTTTTAAATTTTAATCACAATTTTAAACTATTTTAAATGTTTTCTCATTATTTTTGTGATTTTTATTTCATCTTTAATGCACTGAATAGGACATGGGTTAATTATATATGATTTTTAAAATTTAATAACAATTTAAATTATTGTAAATGTTTTCTCATTATTTTTGTGATTTTATTTCATCTTTAATACACTTAATCGGGCATGGCTTAATTATATAGGATTTTTAAAATTTAATAACAAGTTTAAATGTTTTCTCATTATTTTTGTGATTTTATTTCATTTCTAATGCACTTAATCGGGGTTAATTATATAGGATTTTGAAAATTTAATAACAATTTTAGAAAATTTTAAATGTTTTCTCATAATTTTTGTGATTTTATTTCATTTGTAAAGTATTTAATCGGGCATGTTTTTATTATATATGATTTTTAAATTTTAATAACAATTTTAAACAATTTTAAATGTTTTCTCACTTTTTTGTGATTTTATTTCATGTTTAATGCTTTTTTAATGTAGTTTATTATTACTACTGTTTTAGACCTATTTTGAATGAAATTAATTTGGCCACGATTAAGTTTCTAAGTTTTAAACCTATATATATGTTCATTAATTTTTAGTCCCGGTTGGTATCCTGAGCCGGAAAAAAATTTTGGAAATAGTGGGAAATGAAATTTAGTCCCGGGTGGTAGCATCAACCGGGACAAAAGATATCTTTAGTCCCGGTTGAGAAAAACAACCAAAACTAGTTTTTTTGATCTCAACTACACTCATCACTGTGTGTCGATCTCGGTCTTCAATCTCCCGCCGCCACTGCCATCGTGGTCACCCTCACCGCCACCACCGCCATAGCCGCCACCATCTCCTTCAACGTTTGGCTGCCCCCGCCTGTTGTCACGCCCGGAATTTCTATCCAAAATTCCAAACACTTACATGTGTGTAAAATCCCCGTCGAGGAATCAGTCGAGGCACACAGTAACAAATTGATAAAATAGTACAGGTCTTTATCTAATTATTAAAGGAACGTATGAAATTATTACAGAGGTAGATAGTTCCTCTCAAACATTAAGATTTCTAAAGCGGCGGAAAAATAAGAAAACTAGCGTAGGCGACTCCAATCCACAAGCATCTTGACCATGCCACAGCCTAATCCTCCAAAGCATCACCTTTACTGTAGAACTCCTCGTATGATGATTATTGCAAGTACATGGAATACTCGACGAGCCACACAACAAGTACGCAAATGGATAGGGATACATAGAAAGTCATAATATAGGCTTAATTGCACAAATAGCATTTTATAAAAAACTTTTAGAATTTATACAAGCGATTATGTAACCTTAAATAGTATTAAATCAACACTATACAACATTCCCGTTGTATAGGCCCAACCATCACTAAACAATTATGCTCGATTGCACAGCTGTAACCTGCAAACCAGGAATAAACCATTCCAAACTAGGAGCTAAATCAATTATCACCATTTATCACATTATTATGATTAATGAATAGTGTCAGACTAATCACGAAAAACATTGTTCAATCCACCCATAACCGCAGGCATAGTTATTCGAATAGTTTTATTCTGGCCAGAGATGTTCCACTGTACCCACAAGACACAGCCCCATAACATGTTACCATGCTGTCAGTACCAACAAGGTACCTCGAAACGGGACTGTGACAATACCATCTGCATAACACAACTCACCACAGTGCACTATTCTCGGACCATAGTCACCTCATTTTAGCCAAGGTATACACTCCCTAGGGACCACTGTGGGCTTATCTCTGCCACTTCATAGTCTGGTGCCCCGCAATGAACCATGCTATACAAAAGGTAAAGTCATTGCACACGCTGGCTTGTGATTAGTACGGTTAATGTTTCACAACAATAGCTCACGAACCGGTCCTTAATTGTCATGAGCACGACCATCAAAACCATGTGCTCACAACCCACCATTATATAGTTTTAATTGGCAAATTAATTAATTAACCAAACACGATCGACCATCGTGAGCTAGCATTAATTATCCATCAATATGTGATAATGAAGTATAAGTTATCCCATTAGTGAGCTAGTGTTTCTAAGCATCACTAAGCATCCTAATAGCTTTAGATAAAACATATAATTTCCTAGCTAATCATATTTTTAACCCATTTACAAAGGACAAGTAATCAATATCAAAGGGGCTTAACAAACGATATAGGATAACCCTCCCGGTGACATTCGAAAATAATGCAATAGTTGAATTGAAACAACAACTTTAAATAGGTTCAACATGATCAGAGGTATGTTTGGGATCTGTGTGACTTGCCTTGCGGGTCTTCGTAAACTTCCAAACCTTCTTCAGCGCAAACGGTCTCTTTAGGAACGTCGGAAATTAAAGCAAATGAACAAAATCAACAAAACAGTACATAAACAAACATGAACAGTACATGTGGATATTTTTAATGTATATATCTTGATTTTAGATTAATTTAGCTACTTGAACCACCTAATTCCGAGTTACGGTGAATTAGTTACGAATTTTACAAGTTTAATCCGATTTAAACCATTAACAGAAAGTATTTAAGCATTATGACGCAACAAAAAATTATTTTTAGAAGAAAAAGGGAATTATTGCATCCACGGTAGACCAGGTTCACAGAAGCGGTCCATGGATCCGACGGTAGAGATCTAGTTGACCTAAGTTGACCGGATCGGATGGCTAAGATCGATCCGATCTACCACGTGGCGTGGCGGCTGACGTGGCGCTGATGTCAGCGACGACATCATCACCAGTGATGATGGCGGTGGCATGGGACCTTATGATCACGGGCGTTCTAGGTCATGGCGGCGGTAACCGAGGGCACCGACATGACAAGGGCGACGTGGGGAACTCACCGGTTTGTGGCACGATAGCGGACGGCGACGGTCCACGACAGTGGCGAGGGTGAAGCGGCGGTGCTCTAGCGGGTTGCGGTGGCGGCAACGGGGCGGTTGAGGTGCGTCTCCTCCTCGCGGTCCTGAAGGCGGTGGCTCTAGCGGTGGCACGGCACGGCCAGAGGAGCTTGTCAGCGGCGGCGCTAGAGTTGGTGGCGGCTAGGGTGCTAGGAGCGATAGCGGCGGACGGGACTTGCGGGGATCGGTAGAGGGCGACTAAGGGCATCTATTTATAGGCACGGGAAGGAGAATCCGGGCACAAAATGATCGCAGCGGCACCGGGAAAAACAAGGGTTCGGTTTGGAGAGATATGGTTGAACCTAAGCTCGCTTAGGATAAGCTATGCGGAGATAGATTCTGATTCTTATGGGAAAAGATTTCCCCTCACCGAATCGGGCATGGGAGGCAACGGTGGCGGCAGATTCGGTGAGGAGGTAGCGCCAAGTCAAATAGAGGCGGCGCCGAGAGGTTGAAGAAGAGACCAACATGCGGGGCCCACATATTGGTGGGAGAGAGAGAGGAGGGTGCCGGGTGGACCCGACCGGCGTGGGCCGCAAGGCCGGTGCGCCACGCGGGCGAGGAGAGGAAGGTTGGGCCGGAAACGGCCCAAGAGCCTAGGAAGGGATTTTAATTCCTTTTTAATTTAAATAATTCGTGAAATGCTTTTCGTTTATTAAAAATACATCCCTTGCTCAAATAATTCCCAGAAAATCCAGGAAATAGATAAACAAGAAAACTATTTAATAAAATTTTATCTAGCCCACTTCTATGTTGAAATTTGCTAAGATTTTATTAGGGCTTTCTCTTTTAGGCCTTTAAATATTTTCTAAAAATGCATTAAAGAATGTATTATTAAATTAAGTGATTTTCAGAGCGTGACAAAGCTACCCCCTTAAACGGAATCTCGTCCCCGAGATTTGGAAGAACTAGCGAAGAGATGAGGATGGGCTGACTTCAATTCATCTCCCACCCCAAGTAGCTTCCTCTCCCGAGTGATTGCTCCACTGAACCTTGCAGAAACGTATGACTCAATTCCTGGTGTTTGTCTCGCTTGTCTCCAAAATTTGAATTGGCTTGTTGTTAACAGAAAAATTTAGCATCAGACTCAGAGAAGAAGAAATAAATCAAAGCCAGAGCTTAAGCAAAGTGCTGATAGTTTGTGGTTGGGCCACAAGTTGATCCATAGAATACATCCCTTTCTAGCCACAAAGCTAGGAAGGCAACATGTTCTCTTGATGAAACTGGTCTAGTTTCCATGTGCTTTGGGATGTATCCAAACCAGCCTCCAATATTCTTGGTTTCTAACTTATGAGTGCATTTTATATCCAGGCTAAAAGGATTGGCCGACGTGAGGATGTCCAGACCAGTTAGCATCTTGATATCATGAAAAGTTCGAGTCATAGGTCCTTGCTTGAATAAGAAGGCATTTAGTGTATCGAACCAAAAGTAACTGGCTGTAGACAACATCGGCTCATTTTCCTTTATCTCAGCGAGGGACAGAAGACATTGGGCTATTCCCATCTCTTCCTAGTGGGTTTGTTTGGCAGATGCAATCCTTTTGTACCAAGTCCTGTATCCATTCAGCTTTGAGGGCCAAGATCTGAATGTTGATTTCCACTTGGCTAAATCAGGTTTGGTCTGCTTATATGGGATTTTGTTGGTCTCAGCATTGATAAACTCGATGGGGTCAGGATTGCCCATCGGACCGAGATAGTAGTGGTTGGGTTCATTAAGAAACGAGGTCAAGATTTGGCTTCTAAGATGCTGGTAAGATTAAGAGAAAGTAGGGTTGAGATCAAATCTGATGGATGAAGGGGATATGATACCCAAAGAGTTGATGTAGACCTAAAAGCCGATGAGAGGGGTTTGCTGAACTTACCTCAGGAACTTCACTTGTTTGCGCCATCGATTCAAGAGGAGATGTTTAGTGCAGGGGAGATCGCTACCGAGGGGATTACTGTTGCGGGGGTGGTGGTGAAAAGTTTGACGGAACTGAAGGTTTCAGAGGGGTTTGATACTATTTAAAAGATAACGGTCGAAACGGAAAGCAGAGGATTTTGCTAGAAGCTTGGAGATAATTCGGCCGCAATATAGAACATAGTGGAATTGGGGCATGTGTTAACAAAAAAATTTAGCATTAGACTCGGAGAAGAAGAAACAAATCGAAGCGGATTTGGTGCGGAATCGAGTCGGATTGGAAAAAGCAGATTGCGCATCGGCTGGAATCCTTATCGGCTAGAAACAGAGTTGAAATCGGTTTGAGCCGATAGGGAAAGTAGCCGATTAGGGTTAGCTTGGGCTCGGTATGGGCCAGGTTTGGAATAATCATTATTGCTGTTCAGAGATAGAGATCATTTAAGGCAATTGTATCTATTAATTAGGATATTAATGTCGGTTTGAATTATAGATATGGTAAGAGTCCGCCATGTGGACTTGTTCGTTTGTTTTTATCTTTAGGAAAGTTGGAGTCGTGTCTATTACAGATGAGCTTTGTACTCTAGGTATAAATATAAACCCAGGAGCATTGTAACCAGGAGCATTGTAATAAGGACGACAATTCAATCAATACAACTTTAGGCGCATCGCCACCTTTTCTTTTTTACTTTTCGATGAGTTCTTGCTTCAAGCTGGGGCATCGACCACAATCTCCCGATAAGAGGTAACTTGTCTAGATGGTTTGCATTATCGGGGCTTTTATATCATTTTAGATGTATTAATCTTGTTCTTGTGATCATCTTTATCATATATCTTAGCTAATCCAATACAATAACTCGATTATGTCGTATCGGCTGAGACTCCTTTTAGGGTCTATATCGATATCGGCTAAATCGTTCTACTAGATTAGATTTGTTAAGGTATCCACCATCCTGAAAAGTGGTCAATTACTTGGTTGTTTAGACTTTAGGTTTCTTTGCATACTTTGTGATGCATCATTCCTAGTCGTGTTTAAAACCTTAAAGTCTAACCTGGAATTAATGATAAATAAGGATAGTATCGGAGTTTCAGCCGATCTTACCTAATATGCATCAACCTGTATTTATGTATATTCGCCACTTATACGAATAGATCACCTTATATAAATACATCAAGTATTAGTCAATCTAAATTAGATTATCGCTTTAAGATTGATTATTATGTGATATATTTATCTAGATTGATTTACTTATATATGTTTATACTGGAGTAAAAGCCAGTAAATTATCCACTTTGCTCTAAATATTGGGACATCGGCTATTTCTATAATATTATCTAAAGAAGATTGATAAAGAACAAATGGATATATTACAGCCGATGGAACATGTTTTGCATTAGCACGCTGATGTGACCATGGCTACTATAGATAAAACCGTTGTTCACATCATGGATCAATGAGAAGACATCAAGATCAAGTCCTCCAAGTGCTGGAATCATATTCGGCCACCTGCAGCAGCGTTGACTTTAAAGGGTCGCCAAATCTGCATACGAGCTCTGTTTTCGGGCCGTGAGTACTTTATGGAAAGCTCTCGGAGTCCTCTTTCGAATGTATCCAGCCTCATCTCCAGATTCTATCTCAGTTGGCCGCAATTATAGAAACAAGGTGTAGCATCACCTATAATGGGTCTATGGGCCTGTAACTTCATCTGGGACCCCGGCCCATGAGGGGCCCATGTGGGGTGCGCCCCAATTAGGTGGAGCACGACCCTAGGGCTCCCTTGGTCATCCTCCCACCCCTTTAAATAGCTAGGTACCCCTTTAGGGTTTCTTGGGTTTTGTTAGATTAAAGTTTAGCCATTGCTACTTGCTTGCAGCGCGCGTGTCGACTAGACCGTCCGTCTGCTTGTTCTTCGGAACCCCAACTTATCATTTTGTATTCAATTCCTATTTGCAATTCAGATTGCTTTTATCTTGTTCTTGCTTGTTTCTTCGATTTGCTTGCAGGAATAAGGTTGATCTGCACCGGCAAGATCAACAACCCAAGGAGAGGTGTATCGATTGCTAAAGCGCAACACAACAACGTCTCGTACGGTTGTAGTCGGGTCGTCAATGTTTCTCCCAAATCGTAGTTATCTTCAACTCACCGAAAGATCGGGAAAATCATTGCCTTGAGCGCATCGAGTGGAGTTCAGGGTTTATCAAGTGTTATTAGAGCTTTCGTTGCTCGGTGAGTTTTTATCTACCTATAACCAGAAAATAGCCATAAAAAAATTTGCATCCTTTACCTAGCCATATTTGTGCCATTGCATTGTTCTTTTCAGTTTTTGCTTTGTTGAATTTTGCGTTGCATCGTCGAGTCGTGTTGCTGGTCTTAGCGTCTAGTCCGTTTAGAGTTTCGAGTTCTTATCACGGTTAGTACCACTGTCACCGTCGTCACTGTGTCTTCATTGTCGTTGGGATCTTCGACAACGGAATCGTGTCGCCTCTAGGGTTCCGTTTTTCTCTTTTCGAGCATTTTCTTTCAGTCGGTTTTGGAGTTGCTAAGTTGCATCTAGGTTTGCCAAGACTTAGCCGTGTTCTGGTTTAGCCGTGCTTGTGTAGAGAGAAAGGAGAAGATAGTAGATCTATTTCGGAAGAAATAGTAGATTGGATCGGCTAGAAATCAGTTTCCTTTTTTATCCAGCACCAAATCCGGACTCATGAGTGCTGCCGTATCCATCTACTCCATCTCCCCACCGTACCTCCATCTCCCCACAGTTGTACCCGAGTTGCTAGACAGTTTGGTGAAAATTTTTGGAGTGTCGGATTCGAGATCTGTTTGCAAAAACGGAACCTATGCGACGAGAGCATTCCATTTTTGTATAATTTTAATTTTAGGGTTTGCACTTTTGCATTTGAGTCCCTGTATTTTTTATATTTATATTTGAGTCCCTGTAATCTTGTATCCAGGTCCTTGAGTCGTTTTTGCTAAAAGAAGTCAAAAAAAGAGAGAGAAAAAGGCAGAAAGGTGCATAAAAAAAGAAAAGAAAAGCCGCACCAAAAAAAAGAAAGAAGGAAAAAGAAAAAGAAAGAAAGAAAAAAAGAAAGAGAAAATTAGTTATCTTCTTTGAGATTGCTTTCACGTATCAGAGTTGTGCTATCTTGTGGTACCGTTTGTGTCTAGGCTCGCGTCTCTACTACGTTCTAGCCTAGGACCAGCACGGTACTGACTTTGAACCATTATTCAATTTTGTATTCTCTGATTTGAGCATTTGCTATTCCTTTGCTACATATTTAAGCCTACCCAGAGCTCCACAGATTTGATTGCAGCTGTACAGCAAGTGTTTGCCAAGGCATCGATACATCCAACCTCCATTGGGTGCTAGGTTGAGTCGGTTTATGTCACCATTCCGCTTACATTGGTGAGAACTTGTAAGAGCTCGGTTAAAAGCTTGAGTGTGTGTGATATTTGAGCCTCCACTACCTAGTAGTTAATAGGAACATGCATAATTTTGTATGTTTCTTGTTTTCTACTAATAATGGTAGCGATACGGAAGACGATTGGGAATAACTATGCTCAACATCGACATCTTCGTCGAGACATGAGGAGTGATCAACATGACAATTATGAGGTGAGTGATGATGTTCTATCTAAGATCAAATCTGCACTACATTATTTCGAAGGAAATTATGATCCTCATGCTTACATTGATTGGGAGCTAGCTATTGACAGAGAATTTCAAAAATATAAATTGTCTGAGAAACATATGGTTATGTGCGCCTCTAGCGTTTTAGTTAAACATGCTTCTCCTGATTGGAAACATCTTCGTAGGCATAACAACATACCACAATCTTGGAAAGATTTGAAAAGATATTTGAGAGATGTTTATGTTCCTACATATTATGCTGATATTCTGTTCAACAAACTACAATGTTTAAAACAAGATACCAAAGTGTTATTTCATACTATGAAAATATGCGTACTTGTTTAATACGTTGTGGTTTAGATGAATGCGAAGAAGCTACAGAATTGAGGTTTTTACGTGGGCTTAATAGTGAAATTCAGGGCATGCTTGCATGTCAAGGTTATAATTCTTTTGCTCATTTGTTACAACTTGCTTGCGATGCGGACAAACAAATTGAGGTTGTAAAGAAGCAACAAGTTGTACACGTGTCTCCTATTGCTAATAATTTGCAGGAAGTAAACAATTGTCAAAAGGAGGAGAAAGACGTACTTGAGAAGAAAGAGGAGAAGCATGAAGCACCTGCGATGTCCGAAGAAAGTTTGGAAGCTAAATTAAATGGTGCTGAGATAAATGAATGTGAGTATTATCAAGATGAGCTACACATGTCCACTTTTCATGCTATAGTAGAGCAACCATTAGTGTAACCAATTGCTGATATTCCTGTGTCACAAGTAGATTTCTTTGTTGTTCCTTGTGATAAAGAAGAGTTGTGTGATAATCCTTCACTTATATCCATGACAGAACCAGTGAATGAACATGCTATTTCTACTGTTAGTTCTTTATGTGCTGATTTTCAGCATGTTATTCACATTGCTAATGAAGTAGAGGAACGTGAATTGATATCTTCTTTAAATACTTTGGGCTATGTTCAGTTTGATGAATTTTGTGAGCTTGATAATTTGAAGGAGAAATTATTTGTTAAGTCTGATTCGAGATGTCCAATTAATGCTATTTTTCATATATTTGGTGGATATACTAATAGAGGAATATATTTGGTGCATAGAGTTTATATATGTTCAGATTTGGAACCTCCTGTAGTTATGCAAGGCAACAGCAGGCTAGAGAGTACTGTAACGACTAATCATGTTATCTCGAGTCTATCTTGTTTTGATTTTATGAAACAGGTTGTTTTAAATGGACTACGTGAAGAGCACCGTATGGAAAAACCGAGGACGGTTTTCCGTGAAGAAGGGGAGGATAATGTGACCATGGCTATTATGGATACAACCGTTATTCACATCATGGATCAACGAGAAGACATCAAGATCAAGTTCTCCAAGTGCTGGAATCCAATTCGGCCACCTGTAGCAGCGTTGACTTCAAACGGCTGCCAAATCTGCATACGAGCTTCATTTTCAGGCCGTGAGTACTTGATGGAAAGCTCTCGGAGTCCTCTTTCCAATGTATCCAGCCTCATCTCCAGATTCCATCTCAGTTGGCCGCAATTAAAGAAACAAGGTGCAGCATCACCTATAATGGGTCTATAGGCTTGTAACTTAATCTGGGACCCCGACCCATGAGGGGCCCATGTGGGGTGCGCCCCAATTAGGTGGACCACGACCCTAGGGCTCCCTTGGTCGTCCTCCCACTGCTTTAAATAGCTAGGTACCCCTTTAGGGTCTCTTGGGTTTTGTTAGATTAAAGTTTAGCCATTGCTACTTGCTTGCAGCGCGTGTGTCGGCTAGACCGTCCGTCTGCTTGTTCTTCGGAACCCCAACTTATCATTTTGTATTCAATTCCTATTTGTAATTCAGATTGCTTTTATCTTGTTCTTGCTTGTTTCTTCGATTTGCTTGCAGGAATAAGGTTGATCTGCACCGGCAAGATCAACAACCCAAGGAGAGGTGTATCGATTGCTAAGGCACAACACAACAACGTCTCGTACGGTTGTAGTCGGGTCGTCAACGTTTCTCCCAAATCGTAGTTATCTTAAACTCACCGAATGATCGGGCCAATCATTGCCTTGAGCGCATTGAGTGGAGTTCAGGGTTTGTCAAGTGGAACTTCAACAGTTTCATCATGGTAGAGATCAAGGAAGATAACATTATGCCTGTGACGGTTGAACAACTAACGGATGACAAGAAAGCTGAGGTGGAACAACTCCTGAATCAACTGCAGACGCGTTACTTACATTCGTTCGTCATGACTCGGCAGGGCACCGTAATACAGAAAAACTAAAGAAGTGTTGCCTCCTACTGAGGATGCACGGCCGAGTACATCTGGGCTGACAAAGATAAAGACGTGAAAATTGAGTCGGAAAGCGAAGAACTCCATATGTTGCAAGATCACATTGACTCAGCGGTCCATCACGCGTTGATCAACCAATCTGTGGTGTTAGTTATTACGCTCACCGAGGTAATCAAGTCAGTTGTAGATGGAACGATCGCTGAAGAAAAGGCTAAGGGACTAACGTACTTGCCAAATCTTACATTCCTGCAATACAGCATTGTAAAAACAAAAATACGGGATGGATATCATCAAACAATACATGTATCGGCTCAAGCCACCAGGATTCTATCCTATATTGATGACGAAGCAATAGCCGGTATCAGGGGGCTGAAACACCAATACCATGACTACGGAACAGTTAGCTGAGTTGTTCAAGGCGAAGCAACCAATCGGTGAAACACAAATACCAGCAACTCAGCCTATTTCAAGTCAACAACCTCCAATTGCTCTACAAGCACCATAGTAGCCGATTGGGTCTTCGTAGCCGATCGGACCACAATATGTAAACGTGGAACCCCAGGGCTTCCAATTCCAACCTCATTTTACTACAGGGTTCAACTTTCATAATCAATTCCAACCTCTATCACCAATCCACTATCGGCAAGAAGGATCTCCTCAAGTTTAGTTTCTACCTCAGCAGATGTACAATCAGTATGAACAACAGTTTGCAGGTGTGGTTCAGCAGCAATCTTTACCGGATGTAATCGTTGACGTGATGAGGGAACAATTTGGATTAAAACCAAAACATAGTGGGACCATGTATCGGCACCCTTACCCCAAATATTTTGATAGGGTTCCTTTTCCAAGCCGATACAAAGTCCCTGACTTTTTAAAATTTTTAGGGTAGGACAATGTTTCAACTTATGAGCATATCAGCCGATTTCTGGCACAATGTGGTGAAGCATCCACTATTGAAGCCTTGAGAGTTAGATTTTTCCCCTTGTCCTTGTCGGATCAGACTTTACTTGGTTTCCTTCATTGCCGTATAATTCAGTTAAAGGATGAGTTGATCTAGAGAAGCAGTTTCATAAATATTTCTTTAATGGGGTTCAAGAAATGAAGCTGTTGGACTTAACTGCAATTCAGCAGAAGATTGACGAATCGGTGCCAGATTACATTCAAAGGTTCAGGGTTACAAGGAATAGATGTTATAGCCTGAGCTTGACTGATTCGCAAATAACCGATTTGGCTTTCCAACGATTACTTGGGCTGATAAGAGAGAGATTTTCATCACGAGATTTTGAGAGCTTGGCTGAGTTGGCTCAGAAAGTATCAGCTCACGAGCAAAGATTCCAGGAGGCAAGAAAAGCAGCATCAAAGAAGATTAACAACGTGTATAATTACACCTCTGATTCAGATGAAAACCAAGACCCAGAGATCAGTTTGGTTGAATGGTCAAGAAATAAGAAGACTACTATGTGCCAATGGGTTAAAGATGGTGAAAAAGAGGAGAGATATGATTTTGACATCAACAAAGCTGATAGAATATTTGACTTGTTGCTACAAGAAAAGCAGATTGTGCTACCTGTGGGACATGTGCTTCCATCGGCTGGAGAATTAAAGAAGAGATGATTTTGTAAGTGGCATAATACGGGATCTCATCATACTAATCAGCGCAATGTGTTCAGGCAACAGATCCAATCGGCTATTGAGCAAGGAAGAATTATATTCGATGATGGCAAGAAGTCGATGAAGATTGATGGCCATCCTTTTCCTGTCAACATGGTTCACACGAGGCTAGATGAACAAAGGGTCGATAGAAGCAATCATCGGACCGACCCCAATAGCCACTATAACAAGATGATTGACAGATATCAGAAGAAACTGGAGAGACAAGTCCAGAGGAATTATCAAGGTTATCAAGACAGGCATTATCAGTATGATTATCAAGATGATGACTTTATCAAGGTGATAAGGCTAATTTTGATCCTCACTGGAGTTGCAAATTCTTTAGGTTCTGCTAGAATGAAGGGATGAGGTTGCCATCAATCGAGGATTACCCTGGGTGCAGTTATTCTAGGCAATACAGCAATTCTTCTCGGGCTGGTAGTTTTGAACAGTTTGAGAATTGGCCAGAACGAAAGAGGTTTTCAGTTCATAAGAGATTGGGACCGATTCATCAAGATTACTTTGAGGACAAAGTTGAAGACCACCAAACTGAACAGACTCAAAACCCTCAATGGTGCCCAAGTGGTATTTTTACCAAAAATCAAAAGAGAAGATTTCAACGGATGAGGAATAGGGAGCAGGTGCAAGAGGTTGAAGAAGAGATCAGCCATCGGTTGAAACGTACAAGGAAGGAGTGGCGCGTTAAGTCCAAAGTCGTGTCGGTCGATTTGGATGAAGCTGATAAAGATAAAACTAGAATTCCAGCATCTGCAAAAGGAAAAGCTATAGCCTTGGCTTTAGTTAATATGGTGTTCATGCTACCTGTAGAATACAGTGTTTGTTCAGCTGATGAAGGTGTAATTGATCCATCGGCTAGTTTGATGTTATCACCAGAGCAAGTTGTATTTGATAAACCAGAAAATAGCCAACAACGGCATTTAAAGCCATTTTATATTAAGGGATTAGTTAATGGTAGACCGATGTCGAAGATGTTAGTTGATGGAGGGGCAGCTGTCAATTTGATGCCTTATACTACTTTTAGGAAACTCGGCAAGGTTACAAAAGATTTGATCAAGACTACTATGGTGTTAAAGTCTTTTGGAGGTAATTCTTCTGGGACCAAAGGAGTTTTTAACGGTTGGCAGTAAGATAATTCCTACCACATTCTTTGTCATTGATGGTAAGGGTTCATTGTTATGTTCCTTCAACAATACACCAATGCTTGATTCAGTGGCAAGGGGACCAAGTAGAAATCATGCAAGCCAATTGTAGACCCCCAATTTTGCAAATCAGAGTTCTTTGTGTTTATCCGTACCAATCCCTGGATCAGTAGTTGGTACACACGTACATAGCCGGATCACAACATATCACGGATGAATTCAGGATAAAAGGGTTAAGTACTTTACATTAGGGCCAGGCAAGCCAACAACTATCAGAGAACCACAGCGGAAGACAAAACAGTACAAGGGCTCGGTTGACATGCCACAGGCAACCGACTAGGGAAACGAGACCTAGAACGGGACCGCACTCCGATCATCCTGTTAAGTACGCAAGCGTACTAACAAGGGCTTCTCTTCAGGCACTCTGCTAAAAGATATATAGAGAGCAATAATGAGTACAAAAGTACTCAACAAGCCATCACACAAGAATGCATATGATAGAAGATATTTCAAGGAATGGCTTCCGGTTCTTTTGCGTAAAGCAAATTTTGTAAATCCTTTCACAAGCCTAAGACCTAGCTTAGACTGATCAAATTTTAATACCATAGTTCATTAATCAACGACGGTTCTGTCCACCATCCATTGTCATCCAAGGATAGCTTCCCGCCATTGTGTCGTCATGGTTTTCTGGGGTCTACCCCTTCTCGTTTCTCGAGAAGTTGAGCCACTACCACATAAAGGTCATCATGCATTCCGATCCCAATCAGTTTAAGAATTTAGAGTCTAGCCAAGTGTAATACATGTTCCGGTGCTCAATAACCGCGAGCACGGCTATTCGAATAGATTTGGTTACTCACACTGCAGTGGATGTACACTTTACCCGCACTCCGTGACTTGCCCAACAAATGAGATGCGTCACGGCAAAGCCTTTCAATAACCTCACATTGGCAGTACCCGCTCCATGAACTACATCCTCATGCACTCTAGGCGTACACGGTTTCTAGCAGTGGGAGGAGTTCTGGCGCTCCCGGGAAGGGAAAACTCACACATGCATTAAGTTATAATAAAATTTAGGTTCACACGTGGCGGTCCTACCGGTGGCTACACCACCGTAGGCCCCGCCCCTCATACACACTAAGAAAACCACTATGCAGGGATACTGCCTCCGCTCGGCTATTTACTCCGCTAGGTCTATACCCATCCGAGAAGTACGGTTGTACGAGGGTCGTTTCATGCTTAGCTTCATGGCTCGGTCCTTAATTGACCGGGGACAGTACTAGCCTTTTCCAGATACCACCAAAATCCACCATCCGCCCCAGTCGAAAGCACTTGTTTGGTTTTATTTCTCTTTTCACAAATCAAGTCATCATATCATGGCAATGTGGCGCTCATGTCTCCACATGCCGCATCTCAATTACCTTCCCAAAGGTAATTGCCCCAGCATATAGCATTTTGATAAATATGAGTATGCATAATTCTAGAATAGCATTACTAAGCATCTGTCATAATTGACTAGGGACTCGTACGTAACATGGTTACAAGGGAATATGGGGTAAACAATATCCAAGGCATGGCATAATAACAAGTAGGATATTCATCATTGCATGCAACTTTATTTGTAAACAAAATATTTTCGCAATTGGGATCAATATGTTCAAAGGATAGCGATGACTTGCCTGCTCAGGATAGTCCTTACTCTATAATCTTGATCAACCTTCACCTTCTGGAAGCTACACACGTTGCCTCACGACTAATCGATACACCAATACTATAATACGCGAGAAAAACCAATATTCAACCAACAATCAAACATGCGCAAACAAATATAAATGTTGAAGTCGCAACTAGGGCCGCTCATATTACTCGCTTCTATCTAAATATAATGGTCATAGTAACAAGGTCGAATTAATGAATCACTTTGGTGAATTGTTTGATTAGTTTATCAATCGAGCCATTATTTTTAATTATGGATAGATTTTACCCGACGTTATAATAGGTTAATAATTATCCAAACTTTATATGTTAGATTTGTGAGGTTGATAATATTAGATGTGCAGATCATCTTACTACACAATGTTATAATGGATAATCCTAATCCACAGTGGGGTTACCATTATATGAGGTCAAGATCTATAATTAGTATTTTGTCTATCTTAGATATTCTACCACATAATTTACATTTTAGTGGGTACAACCAAATTATATATACACTACTCTATACAATATGGCATTTATTAATTTCGTATAAGTGATTTAATCATATTAGCATTGTTATTATTATTTCTCGAAAATATGCTATGAACTGACCTAAGGGTACTCCTATTTTACCTACAAAATTACAAAGCTAAGCTTATTTAAATAACCTATAGGTCATGGGTTTAATCATATATATATATGGTTAGTGATAACAAATGGCACTGGTATTTTCCTACATGCTCTAGCAAGTTTTTGAAATAATACTTCCAATTAGTTAACATGATTTTCATAGTGAATAAACATGTTCGAGACAAATGTTATTATATCTACTTTACAGAACAATATCACTTTTATTTATTAGCACATTTTTAAGTTAGTTATTTATCTAATCATTTGATATTAATTATTTTATAGATACAAATATATTTTATTAAATAGTGAATTATATATTTATTGGAAAGTTCATGAATTTAGATGAATTTAGGTTCAAGTCTCACTCAAATCGGAGCTAAAATGAATAAGTTATGTTTGTTCAAAGATTCAAATTTGAATTATTTTGAGAATTGTGAAAATGTATCGTTCATAATTCATTTAGTCTTAATCCATTTTATCCTAATATTTTTGCGTTAGCCGATTAAGGTATTAGTTTATTTTAATTTACGCGATCCCGAATAAATTGGACTCGGATAACTAATAGTTAACCCTAGTCCGAAATAAGATACTCTGCATATGTAATACTTAGGTTCTGATAATAATCAACCCTAACGGAAGAAAAAATAACCATATTGAATAATTGGGTTGGTAGATAAATTAACGAGTGAGAAATGAATAGATAATTTAATAGACCAAATACCTAAATAAGTCACCGATTGAATAGGTAATCGCAATTTATCCCCTATGGATTTTTATAAATAGTCAACGACTAATCCTTCGATTAATATATGCGCTTTTATATAACCTAATGAATAAATGTCTAAATAGTTAGCTAAATAAATAACCCATTAAATAAATAACCAAATTAGCGAATAATCTCAATTTGCTAAATAATCCCGATTTAATTTCATGAGTTTCCAAAATAATCGATGTCGGTGGATTTTACTAATTTCTTAAACTAACATTTTATATTAATCTGGCATGTGTGCACATATATTTGAGATAGACAAAATTAAATTCCTAATCCCGTAATTTATCTCTCCCTATTTTATTTTTATTTTTCCCTCTCCTTTTCTTTTCTATTTTTTTCTTCTTTTTCTTTTTCTCTTTTTCCTTCTCTGTTTCTTCTTCCTCCTTCTACCTCTGTCTCCCTCTGCTCTGTTGTCCTCTCTCTCTCTGTTCTTGCAGCAGCCGGCAAGGGGAGGGGGACAGGGGGAGCACCTACCGGCGGCGGCGGCAGCGGCAGCGGCGACCGGGCGGCGGCGGCCGGCGGCAAGGCGGCAGCCCGACGGCGGCGACCAGCGGCGGCGACGGCCAAGCGGCGACGGCGGCGCACGGCGATGAGGCGGCGGCAGCGAGGGAGAAGGAGGGGAGTGGAGGGGTGGTGTGGGGGAGAAGGGGCTCGGCCGGGGGGGCTTTATAGCCGGCCGGGGAGGGAGGGGAGGTGGCCGGCATGGGGCTCCACGACGGCGACGGCGATGGCGAGGTGACGCACGGCAGGCGGCGATGGGACGGCGGCCAGCGGCGACGGGACTGCGAGCAGCGGGTGGGGCTCGAGGGAGGGGGAGCGGGGCTCCAGGCGGATGGGACGGCGCGCGGCGCAGCAGGCGCGGTAGGCAGCGGTAGGAGGTGGTAGGCTGTCGAGCCGAGGAAGATAAACAGTAGTTTATCTTTTTTTTTGTATTTGAAATATAGACCCACACCTTTAGATTTTGAGATTCCAAATATCTTATTTGGATATTTATTCATTTATTTATTTCTCCAACGAAGGAGTTTGCATTACATTGGATTATTCAAAAATTAACCTAAATAATTGGGAGGCCTTGACATCACCTAAAAATTGATTTAAATATTCCAATGAGACCGCTATTAATATAGTGACACATTGGTTCAATTTATTTACATATTAGTTTATTTTATATAGAGGGTGTTTAACCTATTTGGTTTTTATTTCATGAAGACACCCAGAGACTTGGTACAATATTGATCTTAATATTGAATCAAATACTCCCATGAGCCTATCTTACATATAGAGGTCAATTTAGTTATGTGACCAATTATTTTATATGAGCGAATTTTATGCGACGGGAGACTTGATAAATTGTTCTAAATATTCATTTAAATATTCCAACGAAATATTCATATATAATAAGGTCATTGTAGTGGTGACCATTATTTCATGCGTACTTATATTTTATATGACACTCATCACATGGTTAAAGTATTTGTCATTTGAGTTGTACTTTATATTACAGAAGTTAATAATAATTTTGCACTTCGTTTGGCTTGCTTTCTTGTGCAAAAATATTTATAGGGTTAATAATAAATTATGTATTCTGGTACATTATATTTATTACTCAAATATAAATCTTTATATGGTTTTGGCAAGCAATAGCACTCATAAAAACCAACATGATGCAAAAGTTTTAAAAAGTTCGAAATTTTAGTGATTTTTATTGCCGAAAATTTTCAGGGTGTTACACCAATAGGTCAGTAGGTGTTACTAGTGCTGATTTAACTATTTGGGAAATGAAATGAGTTGATTGTCTTTCTGGAAAGGTTTGGGAAGCTGAGTTTCTAAAAGTGACCGATTGTGATATGCAGTCAATCGGAGATGAGGGACCCCAATTTTTGCTTCGAGAACGTGGTTGATGGCCCAAATCCTTACAGTGAAGATGTTAATGAATTAGAAGGTAAGCTAGGCCAGGGTTTTATGTCGGCCGATGAGCTAGAAGAAGTTGATATTGGCATAGGAGAACAACCTAGGACAACATTTGTAAGCACTGATTTACCAGATATTACTAAACAAGAGTTAGTTGAGCTGTTAAAGGAGTATAGAGACTGTTTTGCTTGGGAATACTATGAAATGCCAGGACTTAGCCGATCTATGGTGGAACATCGGCTACCCATCAAATGAGGATATCGGCCGTTTAAGCAACCTCCAAGGAGATTCAAGGCAAATATGTATGAGGCTATTAAGGCTGAAATCACTAGATTACATGAAGCTAATTTCATAAGGCCTTGCAGATATGCTGAATTTGTATCAAATATAGTACCAGTAGTAAAAAAGAATGGGAAGCTTAGGGTATGTGTTGATTTCAGAGATTTGAACAAAGATACACCCAAAGATGAATACCCAGTGTCAGTTGCTGATCTGTTGGGGTATGCGGCTTCAGGACATAAAATTATTAGTTTTATGGATGGCAATGCAGGATATAATGAAATATTTATGGCAGAAGCAGATATACTTAAGACTGTATTTTAGATGTCCTGGTGCAATCGGCTTGTATGACTGGGTTGTGATGACTTTTGGTTTGAGGAGCACTGGTGCTACATATCAAAGAGCTATGAATTATATATTTCATGACCTTATTGCTTTGTTAATTGAGATTTACATTGATGATGTGGTTGTAAAGTCGAAAAAAGTAGATGGACATATAGCCGATTTACAAAAGGTGCTTGCGAGGGCAAGGAAGTATGGTCTGAAGATGAACCCTAATAAATGGGCCTTTGGAGTATCGGCTAGACAATTTTTGGGTTTCCTGGTTCATGAAAGGGGAATTGAGATTACACAGAAAAGTATAGATGCTATCAAGAAGATAGAGCCCCCAGCAAACAAGAATAAGTTGCAATCATTGATCGGCAAAATCAATTTTGTAAGGAGGTTTATATTGAATTTATCAGGAAGGATTGAGCTGCTCACCCCATTATTAAAACTTAAGAAGGATCAAGAGTTCATTTGGGGTGAAAAACAGCGAAAGGCTTTAGATAATATCAAAGAATATTTGAGTTCTCCGCCAATCTTAATACTACCACAAAAAGGGGTTCCATTTATATTGTATTTATCTGCCGATGAGAAGTCTATTGGCTTAGTTTTGGTCCAAGAGGTTGATGGGAAGAAGAGATAAATCTTTTATCTTAGTAGAAGACTTTTGGATGCCAAAACAAGATATACCCCTGTGAAAAATTTTTGTTTATGTTTATATTTTTCATGTACAAATTTGAGACATTATCTACTTTCAAATGAATGCATTGTGGTGAGCAAAGCCGATGTGGTCAAATACATGCTATCGGCTCCAGTGTTAAAAGGACCGACTAGGAAGTGGATTTTTGCCTTGACATGTTTTGATCTTAGATATGAATAACCCCAAGCAATCAAGGGGCATGTCTTAGCCGATTTTATCGTATAACATCGAGATGATTTAGTGGGATATGTCGAGTTAGAGCCTTGGACTTTGTTTTTTGATGGATCAGTTTGCAAGCATGGTTGTGTTATTGGCTTGGTCATTATATCGACTTTGGGGGCAAGTTTTGTGTTTGCTTTTACAATTAAGCCATATTATACTAACAATAAAGCAGAATATGATGCAATACTCAAAGGATTACAACTCTTGAAGGAGGTCGAAGCCGATGCTATCGAGATCATTGGTGATTCACAATCAGTTATAAATCAACGGTTTGGAGATTATGAGTGCAAAAATGATACCTTGAAGGTTTATAATGAGCAATGTCAAGAGTTGAAGAAAAACTTCAGAATAATTACAATGAGACAGATTCCTAGGAAACAAAATGTTGAAGCTAATGATTTGGCTAGGGGGCATCACGCTTCAAGCCGATGTTGAAAGATGTTGAGATAGAGGTTGCAAATATTGATGCCGATGATTGGATATATGAGATTTTTGAGTATTTAAAGAATCCTTCTCAATCAGCTTCAAGGAAATTGAAATATAAGGCTCTTAAGTATGATCTACTTGAGGATGATTTGTATTATCGGACGATTGATGGTGTTTTGCTCAAATGTTTAAATTTGGAGAAAGCCAAAGTTTTTATTACTGAAGGTCTGAAGGTATTTGTGGAACACATCGATCGGCTCATAAAATGAAGAGGCCACTCAGAAGAGCTAGATATTTTTGATCGATAATGTTGGAAGATTATTTTAAATATTATAAAGGTTTTCAAGATTGTTAGAAATTTTGAGCAATTTAGATAGCACCAACATCGGCTATAAATCCAATTGTCAAACCACACAGTAAGTGCACATAATAATATAAAGGATGGCTAATATAGGGGTCATTTGCAAAAGCAGCACTTAGCAAATATTTGAGAGTAGTAAAACAATATAGTAATTAATCATCAATATTAATCAACACTAAACAGCACACCAATGCTGCACAGACCCAACCATCTCTAAACAACCAATCCCAATTGCACAGATCTAAACTCCATAACAAGAGTAACAAATTATCATCACCATTTATTATCATTAATGAATAGTGTGACTAATCACCAAAAACATTGCTAGGCTCACCCATAACCGCGGGCACGGCTATTCTAATAGTTTTACTCTGGCTAGAGATGTACAAATTTACCCACAAGACACAACCTCGACATCATGTCAACCATCCGTCGCGATACCGGAAAAGTACCCGAATAAAAATTGTGACAAGACCCCGCATAACACGCCCAACAGAATGGACACCCGCCAAGTCCCTAGTAAAGGTGGTCGAACCTCCAGGATAGTTCCCATGGCTCCCAATATGGACTTATTGATATGGCCATTGTGGATTTAGTGACACTACCACCTATCAGCTAAATACCATGGCACCTCCTGCTGGGACATGCTACACTACAGATAAAGCTATTGCCCATTTCTGGCTTGTGGTTAGTACGATTAATGCTTCAAAACAGTAGCTCGCGAACCAGTCCTTAATAGTCATGAGCACGACTATCGAAACCTTGTGCTCACAACCCACCATTCCCCATGTTTTAGTTGGTAAATTAATTTATTAGTCAATCACGATTGACCATCGTGAGTTACCATTAAATAACCATCATTAAGCATTAGTGAAGCATTAGTTTTCCTAATAGTGTGCTAATGTTTCTAAGCATGGCTAACAATCCTAATGAATTTAGCTAAAACCATATAATGTTGTAGCTAGTAAAATTTATAACTGGGTTACAAAGGAATAAGTGATAAATACAAATAATATAGACGACAATAGGTCACTCCCACCCAGTGCCATTCGAACAGTTGAATAGAAACAATAGCCTTAAAGGGGTTCAACATGGGGTTCAACATGTGCACATAAATAAGCATCAACAGTACATGGGGATATTTTTAATGGATATATCTTGGTTTTAGATGAATTTAGCGACTTGAATCACCTAAATCCGAGTAATGATGAATTAGTTATGAATTTTCTAAGTTTAATCCGATTTAAACAATTCACAGAAAGTATTTTGGGATTATGACACAATAAGGAATTATTTTTCAACGGAAAAAGGGATTTATTGCGTCAACATGGATGGGTCCACAGTAAACCGGGTGCACAAAGTTGGTCTACGGATCCGACAGTTGAGTTTGGATTGATTTAAAAATGATGGCTCAGATTAGATCGGCGGCGGATGGAGGTTGCAGAAGGCCCAACATGTGGGGCCCACATATCGGTGGGAGAGAGAGGAGAGAGAGGGCACGGCTCGGCTGAACCGGCATGGGCCACAAGGCTTCCAGGGCGTGCAGGCTAGGAAAGAAGGACTCGGCCGGGATTCAGCCCAAGACCTAGGAAGGGGATTTTAAAACTTTCTCCATTAAAATAATTCGTGAAATGCAATTTAATTTTTTCTTTAAAATACTTCCCTTGCTCCCAGAACAATCCAGGACACAGATAAACAAGTAAAGTAATTAATAGAATTTTATCTGGCCCTCTTTTATATTGAAATTTATTAAGATTTTCTCTTTTAGGCTTTTAAATAAATTCTAAAAATACATTATAAATGAATTTTTAAATTAAGCGATTTTTGGTTCATGACAGTTCGCAACCTGCCGTCGAATCCACCAGCTGGTCGATCCTTGGGAGCGGCAAGTCGTCCTTAGGACAAGCCTTGTTCAGGTCGGTGAAGTTGATGCACATGTGCCACTTGTCGTTCGACTTCTTCACCAGCACAGGGTTCGCAAGCCATTTTGGGTGGTTGATATCTTCAATCACACCAGCCGTTAGCAACTTTTGCACTTCGGCCTTGGCCACTTCTTGGCGGTCCGTGGACATCTTGCCAAACGTCTGCTTTCGTAGTTTCGCATCTGGGTTGACCGCCAAATAGTGCATGATGAGATCTGGTGAAACACCCCCTACTTCGTCGGTTCCCCAGACGAAGATATCAAGATTTCTTGCGATCACCTTCAAGATGTTCCACACCTCCTCTTTTCCTAGGTCGCTCCCGATCAAAATGACCGTGCTTGGATCAGAATTGTCCACCTAGATCTTGTTCACCTTGCTGTGCGGGGATGGCTTCAACACGACCCGCACCCTTTCACCGTCTTGAGCTTGTAGTGTCTTAACCTCGTAATCATTTGCAACCGCTTCGCCGGTTGTTATAGCCGAAGGTTGCAGTCCTTTCTCCACGACCACACTAGCCGAGCCTAGCATCTTGAGATTGAGATAATTATGGTGGGCAATCGCTTCAAACTTGATCAACGTGGTGCGGCTGAAGATGGTGTTGTAGTGGTACGGGATGTCGATGACGTTGAACAAGATTAGCTCTTCACGCTTGTTACCTTCAAGGTCAAACGACACCCGTAGTTGGACTTGACCCAGCACTTGTATCATGGCTCCACCGAAGCCTTGGAGCGAAGCAGGGGCATGCAAAAAAACCTGTCCTTGCAAGCCCATTTTCGTGTAGGCGTCAGCGAAAATGATATCTGCCGAACATCCTCCGCCGACCAGTATGCGATGAACTTTATATCCCTCTGTTACCACGGAAACAATAGGGGGTTCATGATGAGGAAAAATAATTTCTTCTACATCTGCTGGGCCGAAGGAGATCTCAGCGGTAAGGAACTACGGCCCATCATCACCTATCAAAGTTGCTGCAATGTTGTGGATTGTACGAGCATGTACTTTCTTCTGGCGTTTCGACAGATGTGGTGTTGGGTTCACCCTTATAATGACTTGTATCACTCTTCTTCGCCCATCAGGATGCTAATCGTCTTGTGGTGACTTTCTTGCTCTACCCCCTGCATTGCGTCTTTGTCGACGACCGGGTTCGGCTTCGGCACTTGGGAATGGCCACGGTGTTGAATGTTTCGGCATTGCTCAGTAGTGTGTGATGACTTGCCGTGGTACACAGTACCTATCTTTCTTGTACTTTTTTTTCTGAGGTTGCCCTTGGTTGCCCCCTTGATTTCAGTCAAAGTCCTTGTGGAGATTCTGGACTTCTTCAATCGCCATCTTAGCCTTGCTCCTTTCGGTTCGAAATTTCTTCCATGTCATGGGTCCTAGGCCTTGTCTTGGGGGTGGGGCTTGATTTGCTGCTGGTAGGGCAACGGGTCCTTCCAAACTTGCTTGAGCCACCGCCTTGTCGTAGTCAGCTTGAATTTTGAGCCATCTCTTGGTGTCCTCTTCACCCTGAGCGAAGCCGTGTGAAAGAGATGTTCGATGGTTTGTGGCTCGTTTCTTGCAATCTTTCTTGTTAGCTCGCTAGGCTTCAATAATGTCTTGCACTTGGCATCTTGCTTGAGACAATCCCCTTGCATACTCCCTTGTGGATTCACCTGGATTCTATCAAATGCCAAACAAATCTTGCTGGGTTCTCGGCTCTTCATATGTTCCCCGAAAATTCATGATGAAGACATCACACAGTTGCTCCCATGAGTAGATGCTACTCGGTGGAAGATTGAAGTACCATGATCGGGCGATACCATCCAAAGCAAGATGTATAACTTTGGCCTTGGTGTTGTCATCGCCGTGAGTTGCTTCAATTGTCAATTCATGGATCGACAAAAGCTCACTTGGATCGGTTTCGCCCGAGTATCTTGTCAAGATGGATACTTGAACTAGGGGGGAATTGGGTGACTTTGCAGCCCCAGCTCAGAGGTAACTTCGTTTTACCAACTGGCCTTAACGTTCAACCTTGTTGGTACTATGACGAAAGCTCTGGTACAGCGGTGCGAAAGGTGATGCCATCCCCGGGGCCTGAAGTTGGGCTGGGACGTTCGGCTGAATCATCTACGTGATTCCACCGGGCCCAACCACAGTGTCTTGGGTGGTTGGCAAAGGCGTATGGGCCGGTAAACTCGAGTTGTGTTGATTCAGTGGTTGCCATGCTGTTGCGCCTTGTCTTGATCCACTAATGGTCTAAGACGAAGGGGTTAAAGTTGTTAGAATTGCGTGCGGCTGACTCAGCTGCTGATGAAAAGATTAGAATTGTGCCTGAAGGGCCACAGTAGCATCTGTCAAAGCTTGAGGCATGGACGCTTGGTTCGTCCACACTAGCTGGGTTGGGACGATAGTCATGTGCGCGGGAGCCACTGCCGCTTGGATTTTGGCCCCCTGGAGCACCGGAAGCACATGGTCACCGAAAGATGGTTGTGCCAACTGAGTCGAAGCTTGAATAGCTGACACAGTTAAGGCCGTTCTGGTCGCAACCGATAATGCATCAACTGGCCTGGCCGAAGCTGCAGACTTGGCTTGCATAGCTGGTTTGTATGCTTGATGCTACTCTTGCATTTGGTGAAATGTGTCCTGTAGCCTGGTCATGTCTTGCCGTATAGCCTCCATCTCTACCCTCTGGGTCGACGATGCATCAACCTCCAGTACCGTGATCGTCGTGGTTGTGGCCGAAGTCAGTGCTTGTGTTGCGGTAGCTTCAGCCCGAGCCTCGGCTTCGACCCTTGGGGGCTCCATCCTGGCTTCGACTCTTGACGACTCCACTTCGGCTTCGACCTTTGTGGGCCCTTCAGACTCACTATCCGCTTCGACTACACTTTCCCCCTCTCGCCTCCTCAACACCACTCTCTCATGTGTGGACTTCTTTGGTGGCATCAATAGCTTCGGCCAGGGTTCCCCATGGTCGGCGCCAGTTGTTGTCGAATGACAACTGCACCCGTCGAAGGATAGGGTCACTCTCTTTTCGAAAAGTAAAAACAATGTACTAGTGTTAAAATTTCTTGGGATACCCCTAATACATACCCCTTGGGGCCTACTTATAGGCTTAGTACAAGCTCATACCTCCTAGGGTTACTAAGTACTGGGGAATTTACATGACTACCCTTATGATAGGGACATTTATAAGGGTAATTGCAGACAATCTAGCCTGGGCTTCTTCTTGGGCCACCAAGTGGGCCTCTACGAGCTAGTTAACCCCTTCGGGCCTTGATCCCTTTTGTCTAAGGCGAAGGTCCTTGGCTTGGGGGACGAAGGTCTTCAGCTTCACCTGGTGATTCGCCCTGGACCTTCGTCTTGACTACAACTGGCATTTCACCGCCTCGCTTCGCTCATGCGATCATAGACTTGTTTCAGCAGGTTCGGTCGAAGGCCCTCATGTCATGCCTCCAACACTAGACAAATAGCGAGCAATCGCATGGAGCACTTTCGGAAAACCTTATTCACCCCTCCTGGTGCAAGAATTCATGAGGACAATGGTTATAGGGAAAAGTTTTCCGATCGCCGATGGATGTCAACAAACAGGATGGGTTAGACTATGTCCTATGGTATAGTATGGAGGAGAACTTAAAACCTAGATTGTTTCTCGTATGTATTGTATGGAAGTGGCGGCTCGCTATTTATAGAGATATCAGGACGTGTGGTCAGGATGCCTAAAATTATCTCCATAACGAGTAGCCAAATTAGATAAGTCACACTTGACTTATCCGGACTTTAAGCCACTCCATTCATTGGAGAACCTGTTGAGTTTCCAAACACCGAATTATGCAGCAAAACAAAATCACAAAAGCAAACCACATCTAAGCAAGCATGAGTAACAAACCATTAACACGAATGACGCATGTGTGATTTTAAGACAAGTGAGTGCGCATATGTTCCTATAGTTCTCTCATCATACATTGCTCTACTGGAGAGAGCACTCATCCTTTTAAGATGGTCACACTCTCTTAGAATCAATAAGGTGGTACTAAAGGTTCACATGTATACCTCTCCCGACATGAGATTTTTAATGTTTTCATAAGAATTATTCTCCAACACGATTACACAAATTACAGCCTTTGTCAGCAAATCATTTTGCAGTTCTAGTGGAACTAGTAATTGCGGTCCAATGTGAGAAATTTAGATTGAATTCAGGTAATGTGTTAAAGTTCAAACTTGAAATGGAATCTTGGACAAACTCTATTCTCATCCAGGAGAGGAAAAGAGACGGTCATTATTATGGATTTGGTTTTTGAATACGGCTGGCAGGCTGGCCAGCCACCTATAAAAGTAGCCATTATCACGGGAGGACATAAGACCGTAAGCAAAAACCGAATTTTTGCGCACGGCATGTTAAAATGGTTTTTGAATATGGCAGGCAGGCTGGCCAGCCACCAGTAAAAATAGCCATTATCACAGGAGGACATAAGACCGTAACCGATATTTTGCGTGAGCATGTTAAAGACTCACATTTGCAAAGATATTTTTCGAACTATAAAAAAAAGGGAAAATCGAGAAACCTTAACAATGCAGCCGCAACCTGCCGCTGCACCTAGCTGCCGGCCAGTCATGGTCGTCGTCATCGTCGCGGTGATGAAGCCACCTTCGTTGGTGAAGACGTTGCGGAGATGAAGCTGCAGCCAGCAGGTCGTCCCCGACCTCCCTGGTGGCAGATCACCCCACCTAAACCGCCGTTGGCAGATCCGTGAGGGAGGGGGAGAAGGGCGATGCTAGAGAGGAAGTGGGAGAGAGGGAGGGGCGGATCGTCACCAACAGATCCGCGTGGGAGAGGGAGAGGCGAGGGAGGGCTGGCTGCTCCCAAGGTCAGCGGAGGATCCAGTCCTCCCGAGGCCGCCGTCGCTAGATCCACGAGGGAGGCCGGCCGCTTCCAAGGCCGACAGCGCAAGATATGCGAGGGGGAGAGGCGAGGGAGGACGGCGGTGGCAGGTCCGCCCCTCCTGAGGCCGTCATCTCTGGATCCGTCAGGGGGGCTGGGTGCTCACGAGGCGGCATATTCGTCCTGAGGGGGTGCTTAAACCGCTCGTGCACCATGCCTCGTCTGCTGGCTGTTGTGACTGAGAGAGAGAAAGAGGAAAAGGAGGTGAGGAGTTGAGGAGAGTGAGTAAATGAGGAGCGGAGGGAGAGTAGAGGAGATAAGGATGAGGAGAGGATGGGTGTCCGGCTTCTCAGGTGACCTTATTGATAGGTCTGTTACAGGGAGACTAATTAAGACATCCGCCTGCGAAATTTCGTAGATGGGTTTTTACCAAATCAATTTACATATATGTATTTTTTTAGCTCGACTGTGATTAAATAGGGGATGTCCGCAAAAATCGTTTTGTAAGTAGGGAGTGTGTCATATACTCATGTACTAGTTGTACTCCTCTGTTCCGTTTATGCTGCCATGTGTAGCTTGGTATCACCGTTGAATTTGTCTGTACGCACCATGACGATTTGTTGTTTAGGATCGAACCAATTTTTTAATTGCGGTGCTCTTCATATTGCATTGGGGGAAGTGTACCAAATGTTGGAAAGTTCGTATTTGCTACTGAGTGTACCACTTGTTCTGGACCCGAGATACAAACTTGTCTATGTTGAGAGCTTTCTCGAGAATACTTCTCTCGGTGCAGATGCCATTTCTAAGGTAGGGGAAGTGTTTCGCCAGCTCTTCACTGAGTATACCAATCAGGTCACTGAGACAGAGAACGGTAATCAAAGCAATGGCATGGAGCAAACTAATCGTGTCAATGAAATGGATGTGGATACGTCGCGGCAAGAGAATGGTAATACTTGGCAGAAACTCATCGATCAATCAGGCTCACAGGAAAGCTCGACAGAACTCAACGCTTATCTGCAAGATGAGACGGTCCCTCTGGATCAAGAGGATTTTGATATTCTCAAGTGGTGGAAGGACAACTGTGACAGGTATCCAATAGTAGCAAGGATGGCAAGGGATTTCCTGGCCATTCCAGCTTGCACTATTCCATCTCCTCAGTTGATGATCGAGATAACAAACCACCTTCGCCGTTATGTATGATACTACTACGGTACGCATGGCTATGCATTTGCTATAGCTCGACAACCAGCTCTTATGTCAGCTGAGTTTGTTATGTATCCACTCATGTCATATTTTGTTCGTCTGTATTTCGTTTTTTTTTTATTTCTTAAAAATGTACCTTTTTATGCGCCCTTTGCGTCGCATCATATTCTTGCATGGCTGAAATGTGGATTTTAATCCCCTTATTATGTATGTTATATTCGCCTCTAAACTGTTATCACACAAGTATACTCTTCTCTCTTTATGTTGGGGACAATACGTGTCATGCCCGAAAATTCACCGGTAATTTCCAAACTAATTTGTGCATATAATCCTTGTCCAGAAATCAATCGAGATACACAAATCGAAAATTTAATATACATATACATCATAATAATAACATTAAATAATTACAAAATAAAAATAAAACAGCAGTGGACAAACGATCTAGCGATAGTTTCAGATTCACTTTCACAAGCAGCTCAATTGAGGTGTAAGCTAAACGTCTTCTCCTTTGGAATCCTTCTTCAACTGAGATTTGATGTTTATTGTAAGGTGAGTACACAGAGTACTCCACAAACCCCACATTAAATATGCAAGTTCACATAAATACAAAGGATGGCATGATAGGGTTCATTCGCAAAAGTACTCCCTACGTTTTCTAATAGATGACACCATTGAGTTTTGAACACATGTTTTTGATCATTCATCTTATTTAAAAATTTTATGCAAATTTATAACATGTAAATCATGCTTAAAGTATTTTGAGTAACAAAATAACTCATAACAAAATAAATTGTAATTACATAATTTTTTTAATAAGATGAATGGTTAAATTTGAGATAAAAAATTAACAGTGTATCTATTTAAAAATGGAGGTAGTATTATTTTGCAACATTTGAGAGTAATAAAACAGTAGAGTAATTAATTAACAATATTAACCAATCATTGAATAGCATACCAATACTGCACAGATCCAAACCATCTCTTAACAACAAAACTATCATATCCTTATTTTCTTTTCAAGATTTACAAATTATTTAATAAATTATTTCTTAGAATTTATATTAAATGTTTATTAATTTACAAGTGAAGTTAAATGTGGGAAATGAAATTTCCTAAATAAAACATGGTTGTATTTAATTTTTATTAAATTCTCCATGGCTAATTATAATCTCTGAAATTTTCTCGGATTTTTCAGAGCTCAATTACTAATTTTAATCATACAAGAACATTTAAGTAATTATTTACATAATAAATTAATCATTAAATGATCTGAGTATAATTTTTTTCAATACTTTGAGTGTCCAAGCATTTGAGCATTGAAGGTATTTTTAAAAATTCAAAGATCATTTGATTAATTTATTTGGAAAAGTAATTAAAAATCCTCTTTTCCTCTTAGGGCCGAAACAGGAAAAGTCCACTCCATCTCTCTCTCGGCCCATTCTTCCTTTTCTTTCGGCCAGTCCTTTTTTTCTCCCCGAAGTCCACTTTGCCTGCTCCTTCAGTTGGGCCTAAGGAAAAGAAGTGCAGCAGAAGTCTAGTTTTCCTCCCTATGACTACAGTGCTTCTTCAACCTCGGGACAGAGCTCCAGTCAAGCCCGTGCCACCGCTTCCCCTCCAAATCCGGCACATACGTTCATCCCCGCATCCAATTAGTTGAGGGAAAATATTTCCCTTATCCTCCTCTTCCGTTTTCCCCAAGGAATCGGATGTTATCCTTTTGAATCGAGTTCAAATCAACCGGATAAAACCTTATACCTAAACTGAAGAACCCTACTTTATCCCGGCGCGATTCCTTGCGTTCCAAGCACAATCTCTCCCTCCCATACCTATAAATAGAGCCCCTCCCTCTCCTCTTTCAGCCACCATCTCCCCCTTTTTTCTGCCATCGCTGGAAACCCTCTCCCCGCACTCGCCTTCTCTCTCCGCCGTCAGCGGATGCTCATGCCACATCTCCCCGCTGCCTCGGTCGCCTCCGCTCTGTGCCGCCACCACCACCGGGACCGCACCGATGAAAAGAAGACCGGCAACCACCTCCTCGAAGCCGCAAGGCCCGAAGCGCCGCTATCGACGCCGTGCCTCCAGCCGCGTCATCCGTCGTCGTCCCTCACTGCCTTCGGTCGCCACCACCGCCTTTGGATTCGCAAGGAGGAGAAGAAGCCCGCCACCGGTTCCCCTGCACCGAATCCCACCGGAAGGATGCCATTGTCGTGAAAGCCGAGCTCGCCACCGCATTTTGATCTCCGGCGAAGCCCTGCCGTTCCTCCTATCATAGCCCAGCTTCGTCACCGCCTTCGTTGGATTCGCAGCGCCAAGGAGCAGGCCATCCACCATCTCTCCTTCGCCGAAGATCGCTGGAACGCCATCATCACCGTCAACCCGACGCTGTCACTGCCTCTACCTTACCGCCGGTCATCTTTCATCGTCGCGCTATCCCTCGATGAGTTCCTCGTGTCGTGCTCCTCGTCCCGGTGCTCTCTGTTTCCACCGTCGCGCCGCTGTTCATCGTTGTTCCTCGTGCCACCGGTCGACGATCCCGCATGGAGTGTCCACGTCAGCACCGATAGTTGCCACGTCGTCGCCATGTCAGCGTTTGTTCTACGTGGCAGCCATCTCAAAACCCTAGATCAGATCAATCCGATCCATCTGATCTTGATCAACTCGGTCAAGATCAATCTCAGTCGTCCAAAATCAATATACATTATGTCTCTCTCTTTTAATGACATATTAGTCCTTTTTACTATATGTCATATCCTAAGTTTAATCCAATAATTTCGAAAGGATGTTTTTAATCTTTTCTCTCAATTATAAATTATTTGTAAATTGTTTAATTAATTTGGAATAGTCTTTTCTTTAATAGGCTTAAATGAATTAAATCTTGTAAAATTCATAACTAATTCGTATAAAGTCGGAATGAGGCTGTTCAAGTCTCATAATTTATCTAAAATCATGATCTACATGTTTGGTTGCTTTTCTGTATTGTTTATTTGGAGTTTCTTAGTATTTTCCTCGTTTTGTGTGTTAGCTTGTCATTTTGAAGGTTCGTGAGTGCGTCGGAAGTGTCCGAGAAGACTAATTGAAGACCGATTATTGCAAGACAAGTCACACAGATCCCAAACACAATCCCTTTGAGGATGTTGATCCAATATTTAAGTTCTCTATTTATTTAAAATGTGCATTTATTTTCGAATGTCACCGGGTGATGTGAACTTATTCCTTTGTTTATGGTCAATTTCAATTGATTACCCTATTCATTGATACCATGGGTTATAATTTGACTAGCTTGAGCTTTATATTTTGGTTCAGCTAGATATTAGATATAATTACTTAGCCATGCTTAGAAACATTAGTACACTAATGGGATAACTTATGCTTCATTATCACATATTGATGGATATTTAATGGTAGCTCACGATGGTCAACCGTGATTGGTAAAATAATTAACTTGCCAACTAAAACTTGATAATAGTGGGTTGTCAGCATATTGTTTTGATGGTCGTGCTCATAACAATTAAGGACCGGTTCGTGAGCTACTGTTGTGAAACATTAACTGTACCAACCACAAGCCAGCGTGGGCAACGACTTGACATTTGATGTAGCACGACTCAATGTGGAGTGCCAGATTGTGAAGTGGCGGAGATAAGCCCACGGGGGTTCGCTGGGGAGTCCATACCTTGGCTAAAAGGGGGTGACTATGATCCGGGAGCAGTGCACTGCATTGAGTTGGGTTATGTTGGGTGTCTTGTCACAGTCTCTATTCGGGTACTTTTCTGGTATCGCAACGCATGGTTGACATGATGTTGAGGCTGTGTCTTGTGGGTACAGTGGTACACCTCTAACCAGAGTAAAACTATTTGAATAGTCGTGCTCGCGGTTATAGGTGGGTGTAACAATGTTCTTTATGATTAGTCCCATACTATTCATTAATGATAATAAATGGTGCTCATAATTTATTAGCTCATGTTATGGAGTTTAGATATGTGAAACTGGGATTGATTATTTAGATATGGTTGGGCATGTGCAGCATTGGTGTGTTGTTCAGTGATTGGTTAATTTTGCTAACTAATTAATCTATTGTTTTACTACTCTTAAATGTTTTGCTAAATGTTGCTTTTGCAAATGAACCTTATTATTGCCATCCTTTGGTATCCTTGTGCACTTGCATACTTGCTGTATGGCTTGCTAAGTATTCCATGTACTCACCCCTGCAATAATCAATCAAACCTCGGTTGAAGAAAGTGGCGAAGAAGAAAACGTTTGGCTTATACATCAGTTGAGCTGCCGATGGGAGTGGAGCTGGAGCTATCACTAGATCGTTTGTCCGCTGCTATTTTCTTTTCTTTTATAAGTATGTGACATTATTATTATGATGGATTTATATATTAAATTATCAGTTTGTGTACCTCAGCTGATTCCTGGACGAGGATTGTATGCACAAATAAGTTCGGAAATTACTAGTGAATTTCCGGGCGTGACAATAACTCCCGTTGCATAGATCTAATTCTATTCCAGGACCTAACAAATTATCATCACCAAATTATTAACATTAATGAGTAGTGCGGGATAAATCACGAAAAACATTGTTAGGATCACCCATAACCGTGGGCATGGCTATTCCAATAATTTTTCTCTGGTTAGAGATGTACCAATGTACCACGTGACACAGCTTCCCATCATGTCACCATGCCCGACCAAACATGTCACCACGTGAGTAGTTGTGACAAGACCATTCGCATAACACGCCCAATAGAATGGTCACCCGCCAAGTCTCCAGTAGAGGTGGCCGAACCTCTAAGCTAGATCCCTTGGCTCCCAACCGAGACTTATTGGCATTGTTAGAATAATATGGGTTTATTTACACTACCACCTATCAACTACATATCACGACGCCTCCTTTTGGGACATGCTACACTACTAATCTTTGCCCACTCTAGCTTGTGATTACTACGGCTAATGCTTTCACAACAATAGCTCACAAATCGATCCTTAATTGTCATGAGCACAACCAACATAACCATATACTCACAAACCATCATTAGTCAAGTTTTTTCTTGACATATTATTAAACAACCACGACTAACCATCACGATATATCACTAATTAACCATCATTAATAATGAGTGAAGCATTAATTATTCCCACATATAATGATACTAAACTTTCTAAGAATGGCTAAGCAATTACACTAAATATCTAGCCGAACCATTATATATAGTTCAAGTTAGTCAAATTATAACCCATAGGATTTCTTTGGGGATTCAAGGGCATATCTAGAGGGGAAAGGAGAGGAGATCGAGGGGATTTCGTTTTTGCGATAATTTGGGAAGGGATGCAAAGGAAAAGCCGGATTTGGTGGAGGAAAGCAGTGGCTTTGGGCGGCATCGGGTGGAGCTAGGACTCCCGTCTGAGCTTGAAGATGACCCTGACATGTGGGGTCCAGGCCCATATGTTAGCGGGAGGATAGAGGTGGCGCGGGTAGCCTCGTGGGCTAACGGCTCGTGATGGCTTGGGCTGGCACGGAGGAGGGAAGCAAATTGGACTTTGCGAGAGAGGAACGAGAGGCAGATTTACGAGTGGGACTAGGCCGAGGTGGCCCAAGAGGGAGAGGAGGCATGCCAGAAAGAGAGGGAAAGGGAGATGGAAAAGGAGGAATGTGCCAAAATCGGTCTGATCTTAGAGAGAGGGTTTTTAATTACTTTTTCATTTAAATAATTTCTGAAATGATGTTTGTATTTTTAAAATTAGCAATTGAGCTTTAACAATTCCGAGCAAATTTCAAAGAATGTAATTAATCTTGGAGAATTTAATAAGAACTAAATCCATCCATGTTTTATTTAGGAAATTTTATTTCCCAAATTTACTTGTAAATTAATTGAACTTTAATATAAATTCTAGAAATAATTTATAAATCCATCAAACAAAAATTAGGGTGTGACTGATAGTCTCTGAGCATACAGTGTAATGTGATTAAAAAGCAAAGAAATTAGTAGTTAAGGTTGTTTCTACACAACACTAACTATTGCACCCGAAGTGGCTTCGTAAAACCATCGGCCGCTTGATCTTTGGAACACCCAAAACATACCTCAAGAAATTTCATTGCAACTTGGTTGTAATTAAAATCATAATCAATCTCAATGTGTTCGCTTCATGAATGAAAACTTGATTAGACGAAATATAAATCTACACCAATATAGCCCAATGGTCGGGAGGGGGTTCCCAGGCACCCGGGTCCAAAAACAAAAATAACCCTTACCACCCCAATTTGGTAGCCCAGAATGGCAACAAAGACAAAAATCGGCCCATGAGCAATGTCGTGCAACCAGGCCCATGCAGGGAATAGCAAAAACCTTTGCAAGCATGGACCAGGAGGGTTCTTTTTTACTCGATGCCGCACGACGGCAACTGGATGTTCGCATACTTTACCCTATTTTTCTCATGGTTTGACGTGCTTATTTGCCTTCAATCCTCCCGGTGAACCGGTGCCGACACCTCTGGCCATGAGTCCACGAATCGTGACCCTCGTCGCTGCCTCATCCGAGTGGTTCGTCTTCTTGATGTGCATAGGACCATCGCTCTCACCAGTCGTCGATCGTCGTGCCATTTATATCCAATCGTATTGCTTTTCCTTCAAGATTTTGAACACAATAGGCAAGACCTCAAAATCTTTCTTGTCTTCTTTTCTTAGCTGTAGTTTTTTTATCAATTTGGTCTTAATTTGCAAGCAAAGCTACTTGAATTAGAACATAAGATTTTAATTTCGCAGTTATTTTGGTTGCAAATTAAATTATGATGGTCTTTGTTGTAGGTGATTTGAGTATACTAAGCTTGTCTGATATCATCTCATTTCGCCACATTTTGGTAGCATTTTTTATCGCTTCTTTTTTTTTTGACATCACCATCACTTAAAGTTGAATTATTGCTGGTGAAACAATGTCATAAGTATCGCTATTTAGAACAATATTGCTTGAGCATTTTATATCTCACTATATACATAGTGAAGTGGTGACCCCCTCTATATTCCTCTCCAGCTCCGCCACTGAATATTATAACATCAAATTATTTGAGAAGCTCTTGTTTGAGACACTCCGAGATCATCAAGTAGTGTCCTTACCGCATAATCGTGGCAGCAACATTTACCAATACCTTATACTCTACTACTGTGCTCTAGATCTTGAAACTGTAGAATGATTTCTAACACTCCAAGAGATTAAGTTTGATCCCAAAACACAGCAAAATCACCTATAGATCTTCTATCATCGTGACAACCTACTCAATCTGCATCATGACAACCTACTCAATCTGCATCAGTATAAAAGCACTTAATACTTTGTTATGGCTGGAACTTATGGTATTCTATATGAGTGTCATAGGGATAAGGTTAAGTCAGGCACAGCAAGTCCTGCAACAGTTGCAGTTGGAGAATCGTAACTAAGAGATGTCTAAGTTTCCTAATTCTATCAATAGAATCAGGTTCAGCTCTCGATCTGATAGGATGGTCAAGAAGGGTAGACTCTACTAATATAGATGAGGTAAGATCTAACTGAAATTCTCAAACAGGGAACTCAACTTAGCCCTCAAATAATCCAATCTAAAATTCGTTCCTATGAAGATTTGAACTCAGGACCTTATGTGTTACTCAGGTCACTATAATCACTAGGCTACATCCAAAGTACTATCATGCGTATCTTACAAGTTAACTTAAATAATTTCTTAGAGAAAAGATACAAAGTGAACTCATGCAAGAAATGATCCCAACAAGGCAACAATGGCATCCAACCAATTCTGCCTTTTCTTTTCATTGATTAATGCTTCGTACAGTGTTGGTGACCGTGGATTTCATTCACTAGGATTAAAAGAGTCACAAAACTATGGTTAGAGTTATACTTTCATTATCTAAAAAGCTCATTCTGTGTACATATTGTAAATCGATCAGTGAAATTTATACTCCATCTTTTGCTAGTGTCAAACCGTAATATATTACCGTATAAAAAAGAAAAGAAAAAGAAAAACTTCATCAATGCAAGAAACATTACGTGTCGTGTTAAATTCTAAAAACCATAGGTTAACCAGTGCGGCTGTGCCATGAGCCAACTTGGTGTATTAGATTAGTATAATCCAAGTTTAAGCTATTGATATGTGACGGATTAAGGTGTCCTACCATCTATAAAGCCCAAATAGTTTGATCAGTAATGAGAAAAATAAATTGGAACCTCGTGACGGCCAGATAAAGAATACTCTGTGTTAACCACGAAATTCTGTATTAATAAATCCCTTCTTTATGGATTCTGTTGATGCGGACATTAATTGTGACAACTGATAATAACACCTAAAATCCCCGGGGAAAAAAAGAAGATAGTAACACCTAAAAACATATTCTTGAGAATCCAAAGAGCATATTCCCGACTATCCAACGGGGTAATCTGCAATTTGCAAATTTCACATTTGTAAAACGATTGTGGTAATTTGTAAATCTGACCAGAGTATAGTTTAAGAAATACTTTCATATTATAAGTCATTTGTTCTTTTTCTTAGTGAAATTTCTTTTAAGTTTGATTAAACTTGTAAAAAAATATGGTAAAATTTTCAATACAAAATGAACATATTAGAAATTAAGTTTGATTAAACTTGTAAAAAAATATGGTAAAATTTTCAATACAAAATGAACATATTATCAAAATATATTCAATGTTACTAATTTTAATTAACTTAATTTTAATTTAAATTTTAATAAAATTGATTTAGTTTTGTAAATATTACTAATTTTTTATTAACTTAGTTAAAAGAGAACTTACTAATAATAACGAAACGAAGGAGTAACGACGGATGCCGCTTCGAGGCGTTAGTTGTGTTTCGGAACGCGCTCCTGATGCTACTTCAGGAGCTTAGGCATTTTGACCCCCCACAAATTTCAGACAAGAAACAAATCAAACACAATGGCCAAAAATGCTAGCCAAACAAAACATCTTCAAAACACTTGATTTATTATTCTGACTGATACAGATCAACTTGAGTACATATAGGTCTTCTATACACAAATGCTTGCTGAGGTTACAAACAGAAATACAAACTTCACGATTTGTGAATAGACTTTTCGAGCTTACACAATACACAAGTTAGGTGTCAGATGAAAATCAACATATGATGTTCGTCATCTTCTTCGCTCAGACTGCTCCCTCAAGAATGGATGCCTAAGCGCCTCTTGTGCTGTTAGGCGGCTAGCTGGATCATACCTTAACAGACCTTGCAAAAGGTCAATGAACTCACCCCCAGAATGATCTACATTTTGCATCACCAGATTCTGCATGCAGAATAAAGCAATCAAATTCATGTATCAAACATAATATGATGAATGTATTAACTTGATATGGAAATCATACCTGAAGACGTGGCAGCTTCATAACAGCTTTCATGCTATCCCGTGACGCACAACCTTCAGGCCAGTTTAAACGGCCTTTTCTTACATATTTCTCGGAATGCCGGCTACATACAAGCAACAAATGAGCACAACACCTACTAATCCCCAATGCTGTGAATGCTTACGACAATGAGACGGATCAAGGACAGCAACATACTCTGCCCTTTTGAGCATGTGATATGGCAAAGGACCAAACACCCTCTCCATCATAGCAAGATGCTCCAAGTTTTCATGGGTCTGAAACAATGCTTCTCCCTGCGGTAGCTTTGGTAACTCAAAAATCCTGCTGTTGTTGTGATAGAATACAAACCAAATATTGCACCCAACAACATACCGTGCATAGTTCAACCAGTATACAACCAACACTCCAGATATCACAGGGGTAACTCCATCCAAGTCCTGAACAGAACAACAGCCATTCCAATCGTAAACATAAACCATAATCACGCTGACAGGGGAGGCTTTACACTAGGCAAGACAAATACCCAAGATAACTTCTGGAGCTCGATAATGCCTAGTAGAAACCACATAGGTCTGATCCTGCTGGTCATATGTTGTGCTGCCAAAATCAATCACCTTAATAGCACTGGACTTGGGCAGCCGCTTGAAATAGGAACCTTCCTTTGGGGAACGGGATGAAACCTAACAGAGATTATAGAAGTATTAGGAAGATAACATATATTGTTGAATCATCAGCAGCTAAACCGGGTAAAAAGAAGAGATTAAAAGGCTAAAAGGTCAAATAGGTAGAAGAACAAAGTATACTTTGTAATCGGGCACTTTAATGTACTCCGGAGAAACAAGAAGAATGTTCTCAGGCTTTAAATCAGTGTGAATGAGGCGCAATTCATGCATAACTGCAACACACATTACAGAGAAGATAAATATGTAAACAAACAAAGCCCGTTAGGTATTAGGTATTCCTAAAAGGATGAAGCAAAGAATAAGCATCAGCTATCAACTGATGACAGCCTGCAATTTATGGAAGAATAATCTACATCTGCTAATTAGTGTGGTAATAAGAGTAACAGAAGGAACTGTGCACACACATGCTATACATTCCAACAGTTGTTTGGCAACCTCCCGAACTAGGGCAATTGGGAATGAGCGGTAACTGTTTTTCCGCAGAAAATCATATAAGCTTGGTCCAAGCTTCTCACAGACCTGCCCACCATCCATTCAAATTCACCAATGTTTAAGCTTCATGGGGTTATCTCTTTTGGTTAGTTCATAATTGCCATAATCTAATGATGTACTTACAATACAGATATGGTTACGATAGTCAAACCAGTTCCGAATTTGAACACAACTGCAAAATAGACCAGCTTATATATACAAGCATTCTTGCGCAAGTAAAGCACACAGATAGATCAACAAGTTACTTAAGGGAAGTGGAAAAGTGAACCATAGGGACTCACCTGGATCTACTTTTTTCATATTTACCAAGCTGCTCGAGCATGCCAATTTCTATCATTGCAGCATCCCTGTACTTCTTAATGCCTCTGATGATCTTAATGGCCACCATTTCTTTCCTTTCCCTATCCCAACATTCCAATACCTGACCAAAGGTACCTGATGTATATCCAAAAAGTTTCAGTTTCAATATACTCTGCTCTGTCAACAAATTCGGCATGCAAGAAACATCTCAAGTTATCGATGTTCAATTCTAACAGAGGCAGCTCTCCCAACTGACCTTCACCCATTTTTGCATTAATCCTGTCTGCAAATATTAAAAAAGTATATGTCAAAAAAAAGTTCACACGGATATAGGAAAAACTATGCATGATACAGCTACTTGTTTTAAGTAAAAATGCATTCAGTAATTACATCGTGGTGTGAGGTTGTCTCCAACAGCAAAGACAAAATGTCCATCCTTGTCATCTTCTCTCAGAGGAGGGGAAGCAAAACGAGGGATTTCCTGGGACGAGAGCCCCAGCGTCACAGCACTGATGACATTTGCAACTTCTTGCCCACATAACCCAATCTGAACCTACAAATAGTGCGCAAAGTTTAATTAGATAAACTGCTGCACCTTATATTCTGCAATAAAATTGTGAATAATTGATTCAATGAACTTGTACAAGTATGTGTTGAAAAATATTGCATATACATAGATACAGATCGTTTCAGAAATCATTACCAAGCTGTGAAGTTTTAGAAATGAACAGATAGTACATACTATACTATATAATTAAACAACAAATAAATCTCAAAACAGAACATTCAATAAACAATAAGTAGTAGATATAACAAAAGCAAGATTAACTCATGTGATGATTTGACCTGAAACTCTCAAAATCTGTCCAATAACAAGCAGATTATATACAGATTATATATAACAAATCGATCCATAAATCTGTGGGCATAATCAACTCAAGAGCCCATCATGCATCCAAAAACCGATTAACCTCACCCATGCCAAAACTAGCAGGAAACTTGTTCAAGCAACCCCATAATCCTCCTAATCCTAGCACGTAACACAGAAATCTGGTCAAACCAACCACCCAAGCGAGAGCAGGTGGCTAATTTCCACCAGATCTATTTTCACCTCACCTACCGAGACGACCCAAATCGACAACCAGAAACACAACACAAACCGCCGTAATAACCGCACCAATCGACAGATCCGCGAGGGAGATGAGATGGACATGGGCGACCGAATCGGAGGCTATACCTGGTGGATCTCGGGGCCGACGTCCCACCCCAGCCGCTGCCGCTTCCGCGGCCGGCGGTCGGCCAGCGGCGCGCGTGGCATCTCGGCCAAGCACTCCATCCCTCTCGATGGATCGGCGAATCAAGCAACGGTGGCGGCGGCGATTGGAATTTTTCTCTCTGGATGTGATTTGGGGGCGGCTCGAGCGAACCCTAGCAGCCGCGTTGCTTTATTAGCGTGGGAGGTGGATGAGATTAGGTTTGGGGAATCGGAGACGGAGACACGGGCGCTGGCGTATGGGCGGTAACACAGCCTATGTCACCGACAGGTGGGCCCGGTGGGTTGTGGTAGAAACAGTGGCCCACGTGTCAGTGATTGGTACGTGAGGTGGTGGTGGTAGGAGTTTGGGTGAAGGTGGGATCGGAGACGGAGACACGGGCGCTGGCGTATGGGCGGTTACAGTTTGTGTCACCGACAGGTGGGCCCCAGTTGGTTGTTGGGAAGCTGTGGCCCGCGTGTCAGTGACGGGTACGGGAGGCGGTGGTAGGAGTTTGGGTGAAGGTGGGTTGGCGTGTTCCTTTTTCTCGGGTCGTGGGCCGCTCGTTTTGGGGGATTGCTTTTGGTGAGTGGATTCGAGGAGAGAACGCGGTTTTCGCCATCGGGTTGTGGTTCTCCGCTGCTTTGTGCTTTGCTCGTCTTTATTTTTCATTTTAGTGTGGTCGTATAAATATATAAAAATATATAAATAATTATATACTATATAGTTTGTATTCTATTAAATTCTCTCTTTCTAAACAAATTTTTGTATTTTATAAGGAAACAGTAATGTTTAATTAGTTAAAGTTATAAAAAACATATTACACCGTATTTAACTCTACGTCTCTCTGGTACACGTTAGTATCGTGAATAAATAAAAGATAATTGGTAAATTTGTTAACTTCTAATAACTCTAAAAGGTGCAATTGGTAATAACTCTAAAAAGGTGCAATTGGATCGCTTAGTAAGCATTCATTATATAAACAACTTGATATGCTCATCTTCCTTAAATATACATATACCAACTATACAATGTACAACATGTTCATCCGGATGATGTAATAACCAAGGACTCTGCCAAGCGCAAAAACAACTTTGCAAAATACTAGCTTTGGGTGCTTCATATTTATCTAGTTTTATGTTTTTCTTAAGGTTGACTATGTAAAAAGTGTGGACATTAAGAAACATATGGATGTAACAGTTATGAGGTAATATTAAAAAAGCATTTTTCATGACACCATCAATTTATTTTTACTGGCGGCTATGATAAATACACGCTTGTGAAATTACATTGAAGGGATTCAAGTCACGAACCGCTAGCGAAAATCGATTTTTTTGCTAGCGGTCACTTAAAAGGTCCGCTTATAAAAATGGTACTATTTTTACAAGCGGACCTCTTAAACAAAAGACACCCGACTGCAAGAATGAATCAAGGTATATATTAAATATTGAAGACTCGTGGCCAATCTCCTCCTCAGACTTTATTTCCTCCTCTCATCCTTTTCTTCTCTTCTCATCCTTTCCTCCTCTCCCCTCTCATCCCTCTCCTCCTAGCGTGACGGCGACGTTGACGGTGACGGGAGGCGTGCGAGCAGCGGTGGGAGGTGGATCCTGTGCCCCACATCTGGCTAGCGAGGAGAAGGCCGCTGGCGGCGGTTGCCCCACTCCCTTCCCCTCACCTCCCTCTTTCCGATTTGGTCAGAGGGGAGGAAGCCGACGGTGGCGCTGAAACAATTGAGGGGAGAGTGGAGGTGGCTCCTCCCAAATCTAGCGTGACAACAGCAAAGGGGAGCTTGAGGTGGGGGTGGCAAAGCAAAGGTGGAGGTGGCAGTGGTGACCGATGACGACAGAGGGGAGGTGCTGCACAGGTGGAGGCGTCGGATCCCGCCGTGGAGGTGGCGGATCCAACCATGGAGGTGGCAGCGAGTGGATCCAATCGGCGACTGCTGGTTCCACGATGAATGCTGTAAATTTGTGAATTGAAAAATTATGAATGCTCAAAATTTGTGCTCTATGGATTTGGCCAGTGCCCGTTAGTGAAAATGGTGTACTTTTACTAGCCATTGGTCACCGGGTGTAACATTGGCCGCTTGAGAAAACTCAAACTGGCTGCCAAGAAAACGAGAAAAAATCTATTTCGTAGTAGTGAATGATCAGTTGATGGGTAGCCTCAAAACGTTAAGTTCCATCCTCGCAACGTTCAGTCAGGAAAAGCAAGTTTGGCTGCATATGTATATTCCCTCCACCAAATTGTCATCATTCTTCAAGCAAGTTTGAAAGCGTACTAGAGTCGAACGCGCGCGTTGCCCGCCACACCAGTGGTGCCATTAGAGGGAATCGGTGATTACATCTGTAAGTTTAGGTACGCAGTTGAAACAATGTTTTTTGCAAGTACAGTGAAAGACAATAATAAGTATAACGACTTCATATATGCAGATTGTGGATAGTATATATATAGCAAAACTTGCCACATTTATAATAGCAGGAAAGACAGTACATAGTAGCTTTATATCTGTAGCATTGCAACAGTTCTGTTAGATGAGCACATATGACTACATTACAGTGGCTAAATTCTAATATGATTTAGATGCCTTCGCAGCAATTGCCTTTTTCCCCTTTGAGTTTAGAGGATTGCATTACTGGCTTACTGCAAGGGCCTTCTTGTTGATGTGCAAATGGAAGGCGCATTATTTTTTGCTACGATGAATTGCTTCCACTTATACATAGCTGCTCGAGAAGTGATGCAAAAATACTGTTTTAGTGTCAATACTGGGAGTCAACAATCTCGTGGCATTGAACTACTCAACAATATTAGTCCTTCCCTCCTAGATTTCTTTTTCTGCATGTGAATAAAAAAATAAGTTAATGGAGTAATTTTTGTGGCATGTGTTTCGACTGTAAGGATGAACACAATAGTGGTCAATGTCAAGTAATTTGTGAATAAATTAACAGAAGAAGCACCATTAGGTATAGTATCTGAATGATAGGGAAACAAAAAAGGTACCAACCAAAACCGAAGTCTACCTCCGGTTTTTTAATATATAACACCGTTGACTTTCCGAGATACATTTAACCATTTGTCTTATTCAAAAAAATTTATGCAATTATCATTTATTTTATTATGACTTGATTTATCATCAAGTATTCTTTAAGAATGACTTTAATCTTTTTATATTTACATAAAATTTTTTTAATAAGATAAATGGTCAAACGTTTGTTAAAAAGTCAACGGGATTATATATTAAAAGATGGAGGTAGTAATGATTTATCCGCACTAAAAAACACAACAGGTAAACAATCTAAACTGTTCTCTTGGTAGTTTTCTCATGATCAGGATAGTGAACCAAATAACTTATCCAGCAACATATTTATTCAGCAAAGAAAGTTGGAATGGACAGGATTGTAAATGTCGATCTGTCAAGTTAAACTATTGGTTTCTGGTTGTACATCATTTACATAGATTATAGGTATTAGGTTTTATACTTAAATCATTGCAAGCATAATATTTTTGTGAGTAGATACTATCAGTATGTTTAAATGAAGAGGATGAAAGTGCAAGCTAGTCAAATACATAACTTGGTTACACTCAACATCCTAAATTGAAGCTTTATGTTAGCATGGCAAGTTTGTTACCAGTTGTTGAGGACCTGAAATGAAGATGAGCAGAAACAAACCAACTCTGTTTCCACCAGTTCCTACACCTATAGAAAAAGTAAATTAGTCATCAAAAGATCACAACATTTAGTATGTGTCAAGCTTGACCAGCACACTATCACACAGCCTATAGTTGTCACTTACATAAGAGCAAAGCTACCCCGCTGAAAGCTCAGAATGAGAAATATCACTCAGCAGCAGCAGCGGCAAGAGAATGTTAAGAGTTGATATATAAGCAAAGGCCTAATCAAAGTGCAAATGTAGCCCACTTAGAAGCCTTCACAACAAACTGGATTTTTATCTATTCGCTGAACAAATATCTTGTACTATATAAAATATAAAATAAACAAGTATTTTGTTTCAAAAGGGGAAAAATGTTTTGCAAGCAACTGTGACTCTCTCCTAATCATCCTATAAACTCCATCATACACATGAGTATGTTTTCCATCTTCCAAATCATTGGGTGAATATTTAGATTTCAACTTAATTTGTAGAAAAGCAAGAACAGGTAAGGAAAACTTTTGCTTTAAGGTTGCAGTGCCCAGATTGATTAACTGTATACTTGTTTTACCAAAGAGAACCAATAGCTAATAATAGAGGTTATATCTTAAAAACATCATATAGCTAGCTTGTCTTTAAAATAATTACTATCTTTTTCCAAAATTCAGAGATACGTAGTGCAAAACTTGTGCGGCCATGTGTAGGATTCAAACGCCAAATACATATTTGACAAACTTTTGAATGATATTTTCAAGAGGTAGAGCTAAAAAGTAGTACTCAATAGTTTTTTTTTTTTTTTGGGGGGGGGGGGATAGCTTCCAGATGAAGGGCTATATTAATTTTTTGCAGATTGCCATTGTTCACTTTCCTCTAGGCTGCTCTTTGTCCTAAGATGTAATACAACAAACAGGTGGAGTGTAGCTTAAGTGATAGGGAAGTGATTTGCTGCCAAGAAATGGGAGAAGAATGCATGCCTGTATACCGCTTGTCATCAGCCATGTCCAAATCTGCTAGCTTGGCGATCTGTCCCTGCATCTCTTCAAGCAAGAACCACTCCTTTCCATCAAGGCTTTGGCCTTTTGCATGACTGAGACATTTCTCCCCTCACTGTCGAGCTGCCACCGAGCACAACATACCCAGCGGCGATCTGCCGCATCAAACTTGCCCATCAGCTGTTGATCTGGATCAAAGAGAGAGAAAGAGTGTGAACTATATATCTCATTGTCCTCGATCGTCTCAACAACCACTTCCCCTCCACTCCAGCATTATGGTCAATTAGTGAAGTAGGAGCAACCAATGCCTGCAAAATTAATATGATATTGTTAATTAAATATGATATTGTTAATTAAGGCTTGTTCTTCTGTTAACTGAAGCGTGGAGATATATAGTTCTAATAAGAACTCTAGTGCTATATGCAATGTCACAATTTGATTAATAATGTAGACATGCCACAATTAGCCCTCCTTTTACCCATGGAAAACGGAGGCCCGATGAAATACCTGGTGCTACTGCCATGGCAAGCAACCTTGAGGCTAGCTATGACAAAAAAAACATGAGGCCTTTGTAAACGAAGCCCGCATCATAAAAAATATATGCCATGTAGCACAACCCATCACTGTCAAACACCAAGGCACTACATATTACGGAATTTAGGTTTAACTTAACACTTAGTCAGGCCTTTAGAACACAAACATACTCGGAACTGCAAAAACTATAAAAGAAAGGAATAATCTTAGCAGAGCCCAATAGCCAAATCATATATCATCAAGTTTCTTCCCACGAAACAATTTTTGGGATGAAAAACTGAAGCAATCTAACATGATGGAAAAAAAGTGAAGCAATGTAACATGATGGGACATAGGAGAAAGCTCAAAATGTTGACGGCGACTTACTACCCATCCTGGAGGCACTACCACTGCCGGTTGCTACCCCTCCTGGAGGCAAAACAAATAAAAGGAAATAGTATGAGCCACATTGATAGATCACCACAAATTCTGATTGACTGTCACAAATTCCAAATTGTATCACAAACTACTCAAGAACATGTATTCACATCTATACACACAAAAATGCATATACATTCATATATCAAGATGCGCATCATACCATCCCCATGTTCATCAATTTGCACATCACACCATCACCGTATTCATTGGTCCACCAAGAACACCAAGAAGAACAGAAACTTACAAGGTCAGACGGAGTTGGGGAAGATCGGCTTCGGCCTCGGTCTCCTGCACGTGCGAGTGCATGCTCGGGGAGGATGGCGTGCCTGAGACGTTGCTGCCATTGTCACCGAGCTGTTGCCGTCACCGCCACCGAGCTCAACAGATCTGGCTGCACTGGATCTATCACATCAAACATCCCCACTGGCACTAGATCTGGATTAGACAGAGAGGGAGAGCGAGAAGAAAAAAGAGGTGGGGGAGCAAAATCTTTCCCCATGAGCCTCTTGTGCTAGACCAGCCCCGCCTCCGGGTGGCCGGATCCGCTGGCGAGGAGGTCGTGGCTGCTGGATCCGGCAGGCACGGCCTCCCCTCCACCGGAACTGGCCCCGCGGTGGCGAGAGGGAGGTGCGCCACGGTGGTGGCAGCGACAACGCGGCGTGGAGAGTGGGCCGCGCCGCGGAGCGGGAAGGGAGGGCGCGAGGAGGTGGCGTCGCTGGGCTAGGGGAGAGAGCGAGCGAGGGGAGAGGAGTAGGTGGAACGGTGCGGCTAGGGTTTTGAGGGCGGGGGAAGGGTGATAGGGATAAAATTGTTTTCATAAAAGCCCCTTAGTTTCATTTTTTCGAGCGCAATCCTATTTTGTGGTTTTTTTTCTTCTTTGTGCACAATATGTTGGTTCATGGAGGGCCTATCTGTAGTAAGTCAGAACGTGGAAACTAAAGGTTTGGGATGTAAAACAAATTATCCATAAAACAAAGGACCTTCTTGAGAAACGACCAACATCGACGCAGATGCACGAGAGCTCGCGAAATCCCACCGTTTTCCAGCGCAGGTTGACGTGTCGAGACGCAGCAGTGGCCACGCCAGCGCAAAACGCTGAGGAGCGAGCATTTCAGGGTTGGTTTGAAGTCTTTGGACTAGAACTGACGGCGCGCTTCGCGGCGCCATTGAATGTGTAAATCACGGAAAATATTAGGAGGATCTGAAGAGTCTATTCAGTGCATTGGTTATAGCATAGTCATTAAGACAACTCAGCTTGTGATTAGAAGCCGTAATGGGCTAAGCAAGCAAAAAATACATGCAGCAGATGTTAGCATTGTTTGCATATGACAACGCATAATTTTGATCATGCTATAATAGCATACAACATACACGGAGCTATTGCAACTAACATAGAGAAACCGGCAGGGAATCATGCGGAAGACTGCTGACGGCCACGCTTGCGAAACTCGAGAGGAAGACGACGTGGGAGTATTGCTGGTGAACCACCTTCGATTGGTCCATTGTCTAGGTCAATTTGACAGGATAGCCAGGTAAATGTTTTGACAATAGGTAGGCGTGGCCTTTGCTGCTCATATTGCCTAAGAAGCTCACCATCACTATCGCTTCCACTATCTTCGTCCGCGTAGTCAAATAGTTTTTCCATGTGTATCAGAATCAGAGAGTAAGCTGTGTTGTGATTCCAGCTGACATTGGTCGATGCTCGTGTGCCCTGTTTGGTCTCAATGTTCCAGCTAATCGCCTTGGGTATAAGGTTACAGTCCGTGGTCCAGGCAGCCAGCTTGAAAACAGATAGGTCGTGTATATGGTGCTCTCCATACAACTCTTCAACCATGTAACTGTTGTCCATTAGCTCTGTTATGGCTTGTTTATTCCACGATTCTGGTGGCACACCTTCAAGAGCAAGTATAACCCTCTGACGCAGTGGGTTTGTAACACTATGAAGATTCATCTTGAAAGGCTCAAACTTGAGGCGAGTTGTCTTGAACGTGAATGTTGTTTTGTTGCAAGCCTTTTCAGCCCTCTCTTGTTGTTTGTCAGCATCCATGAATAGAACAATATACATCTTTGGGCGAAAGGGCAGCAGAGCAAAATCATCAATTTCACAACTACATACAGCACTTACCATAGCTGATATCCTTGTGTTGTTTGGATCACCAGCTCCAAGGACCTTCACAACAACAGCCTGCTGGTAGATGATGTCAGCAAGCAGTTGTGATATCTCTCCACACCTTGAGAACTTTGTCGCAACCAATGGTCGCTGTGTTCCGTAGGAAGAAGGCCGGCGAGGCTGTGCTGCGCTTAGCTCACCACCATAGCCAAACTGCATCTTCAGTTGCTCCTTTTCCCAGCCCTGATGTAGCCCACCAGAAATCAATAGGCAGAAAAGTTTTCACAATGTGAGATAGTAAATAAGCAGTGAGCAAATGAATGGTGTTATAGACAATCTGTTTATTGGGGCCTTGTTTTTGTAAACATCGGATGTAGAGCGCCAATGCATATAAAGACACATGAAGAAGAAATGCATATAAAGACGCATGAAGAAGAGTTTCTGAAGGCGATTAATACCTGGATGAAGCGGCTGCTGTTTTATCCCCTTGAAAGGCTTCTTCTGAGCGTAGCTCTTGTTCGATGTGTGAGATCTATCCAGCAACAGTGTGTTCTGTGCGCAACAAAGGTAACTAGGGAAGAATATAAAGAAGAAATGTAGGATGTACTGTGCTAGTAGTCTGTGCTGTCTATTCGAAGTGAATAGGTAGGCGAATAACCTTTGTTTCATTGTTTGCATGCAGATGTCCTGGCAAGGTGGCATGCGGAGGCACACTTACACTGGACTGGTGGTGGTTGGGAGTCAGATACATGCCCTCTCATGAGCACTCTTGTACAGTGTGGTGTGGGAATGGGATATAACACGATGAAAGTGTATGCGAACAGTTGTTGTATGCGTACCGAATCAATATTTGTAGGTTGTGAATCGAACGCCGAGATAGGTTAAAAGCAGCAACAGGTGAAACGCACACTAAGCTGGAAATATCCCGAAACACAGAGTTACCACTGCCTAAGCAACATCATATCGGGTACAGTAGCAAGCATTCGTGTTTATCATGTGTTATGCATGATAACATAGAATCCTAGCTACATGATGCGCGGGGTCGCTGCTAAGTTTTTACAAAAGTAGGATGCCTGGATATAACCATGCTCAAAGGTCCATAATGAGCATCACAATAGCACAGTTTGTAAATGCATAGCACAATATCAACCAACACATCATTCTATAGTGGTTTTGAAGACGCTTGGTTAAGGGACCCATGCAAGCAGACCATGAGGCCGATGCCGAGCCTGATACAACTGTGCGCAACAAAAGAGAACACATTCTTTCGCTGCATCAAGCCTTGTTCTCGCCGCTGAATTGCAGATGAAATTGTATTAGTTATATAATCCAGCAACAATCAATTGCCATTTTACATATAAGAAAATGAATGTCACTGCTAATCACTATGAATCTGTAGTACCTACCATCAGCGGGATCGGCACCGCTTTCTTTGAACAACTTCTTAGCCGCGCCTGTGCCAGGAGATTGCCTCGCCCTATTTTCCAGCTGTAGTGAGTTAACAGAGCAAAGGTAGGATACTCTAACTATAAGCAAGGAATACTAAGAAGAGTTATAACCTTTTGTTGTGGGACTTGGATGTGGTTTTCTTAGTAGCAGAATGACCACCCATCTGGGAAAGGGGCAAATTGTCATCGTCCTATAGGAGTAGTTAGGTCCTTAGCTAGGACAGTTGTAACACAGAAAGACTTAGGAATAAAGGTTGTGTATGCTTGTTAAGCAGGCTAACCTCATCTTCCTCGTCAAGGACTTGAACTGGAGTCTTCGACTGGCACTCAATCTCAACACCTTTGTCCTTGGTTGCAACAACGGATGGACTGTTTAATCCGGCTGATGGAGTGGCAGGTGGATCACTGAATCCAATGGAGGGAGCAACTGCTGCTGTGGACTGGCCAACAGAAAGATCATGCGACACACTTGGCGATAGAGCCTGAGAAGGTACCATAGAGGACGCCTGAGATGCAGATGGAGATTGTGGGATAGCAGGATTCTGGCTGTTGCTGTTTCCTATGATCATATTCACTTGGAATGAGACATTGCCTGAGGACATGGTATTCTCGGTAATAGCAACTTTCCAGGTGAATTTTTCCTCAAGCAAATTTGTGATCTCTTTGGGTATGGTCTCTTTGCCAACAGTGTTGCCCTCTAACAGAATCTCAATTGATCGACCAATAAGGCGCTGTGCCAAGCGGCCAAAGAGCACGAACTTAGCATCAGCGGTGTCATCACCTGCCACCACGCTAAGCTTGAATCTACAGACATAGAGCAATGTTAGATTTGGCTAGTCTTCTTTGGTCTGTCATAAGCGCAGTTTGGGAAAGTAATGTTACTGACCTAGGTGATGCTCCCACAAGAGGAGGGCATGACTCATTCTGGCACTTGTATGCGTTTCCAAATGGCTTTGCTGTTCTCCTGCATATATCACAGGCAGTGTACCACCAAGAGTACTCCATGTCTATTTTCCTGATTACAACATTAACCAAGAATTCATGTTTCTGCACAAAACATATATAGCAAAATGGTTAGAGCTCGTTTCAGGGAACTTGCATAGCAGAAGCAGATAGGTCATAAAACATACCTTGAACTCGAAAGGATTCAGATCCTTGATCTGGATAATTGTTTTGGGCTCAGCATTGCTATGAGCAGCTGTTGCAGCAGGTAGATCAGTCCACTCTATAGGACTATAGTTTGCCTGGATGCTGTGTACATAATAAGAGTGTTAGGATGTACATATGAACCAAGCTACGTTTAAGAACAGGAGGTGTATATTGCTATAGAAACCCTAATACAAACCTGTTTCTCAGAAAGATGACTTCAGGTGTGCCTGGGTTAATGTACCACTTGCAGGCCGAGTTACCTGATAGGGAGACATCGCCTGGAGAACATATATTCTATTAAACATGGAACCACTGGGATTATGATGTAGAAATACTGATGCAATACTTGGAATACTCAGTACCATAGCCCTTCACAAGGGTGCCAACAAAGATTACTATCTGTGGCTCTTTCTGACCAGCAGCAAACACCTCATCTGCAGGAAAGCTTGTTGCACGTTCTCCCCAAAGCGCCACATTTAAGATTGCATTGCTATAGGAAATATGCAGTAAGAGATGCATGAAAATCAAAATGCAGGTGGCCAAATATATCTGGTGTATCTTTTGGATGTGTTAGAGCTATAATGATTGTAATGAGAATCTCTGTAAAGATAAGGGAAAAGGTGTATCTTTGTTTCCAATTGGTGAGCTCAGATAAAAGTTAATCATATAAACAAATCAAGATAAAGCTAGTCCAGACGAATCTATTTTATTTTAGGATGCAAAAGTCGGGGCTAACTCAGTGTTGCGGATGAAGACACTCCTTTTTAGGGTGCTCTGAAGAGGAGTCACAGGGGTGAGCTGAGTAATGACTCCAATGATATCTTTTTGGTGTTGACAATGAAAGGAAACAAAATCAGACATTTGTCAGCTAGAATAACATGAAGTACTCAGTAAAGCAAGAGTACCTGTGAATGAGTCTTTTTTGCCGACACGTGAACGAAGACCACCAAATGGTGTGAGCGAGTAAGTGCACAAAGGAAACTCAGCTGGTGGATCAACACGCTCCTCTAGTTTAGTCCACCTTGTGAAAAAGATGGATAGGCAGTTGTCGACTGGTCTGTACTGCCTATTACACTTCCTCACACGGAAGTACTTAATGTAGTACACCTTGCCTTCAGTGATGATGGGCTCGAATATCTCATGGCATGGTGGATAAATCTGAGCAGCAATGCTAGTCCCCTGTGGGAATAGCAAGGTCAAAAAAACGCTTTGTGTGAACTGAACAAACCAAGACAATTGCTCCACAGATCTAACCTTCTCATCGATTAGAACCAAGCCAAGGTGGATAACCTTGTTTTCATCCTTTTGATCACAGAAAGCCCAAAATCTTGAAACTCGTACACAGATGGGCTGGTTGTCATCACCAGTAACGATATCAGAGAGCAGCACGTGTCCCATCTGCAAGGAAAGTAACAAAGAATTTGTCAGCAGCCGGTTTGCTGTGGCTTTAAATTGGTGTAAGCAAAACAGCAAGGAAAACTTACACAAAATGGTATCCAAAATGAAAACAATATTGGCACAGCCAATAAGATATGAAGAAACGAAGAAAACAACCATGCAGAACATCAAACAACAGCAGTAGCAAACATGGGAGTCTCGAGGTTCAGCTAGGTATCAGCATCCTACGTAACAGAATCATAGTGGCGTGTTAGAGTCTTGATACTTAAGACATTCTTGGGTGGTGGGCATGAGATCGGGCAATATAGGGTGTACCATGAGATCCACTGCCTGCAGCACCTCATGATACACCACATTTCTAGTCTTTGAGCTACATGCCCCATCCTCATCGTCAATAAGAATCCTAAGACCATCTCTTGAGGTTGATCTAGACACCGCAACATACAACTGCCCGTGCGTGAAGACAGCTTTTTTAAGGTAGACACCAACCCTGTTAAGGGTTTGGCCCTGGCTTTTGTTGATCGTCATTGCATAGCACACACGCACAGGGAATTGCCTCCTTTGAAGAGTGAAAGGCCACTTAGAGCTCGTAGTACTAAGCGCAATTCTTGGTATGAATACCTTATCGCCAATGTTTGTTCCAGTCAAAATCTGACATTCTAGGAGCCGTTGCCCAAGAGAAAAGACTAACAACCTGGTCCCATTGCATAAACCCATTGATTGATTTAGGTTTCGTAGCAACATTACGGTGACACCTTTTTTTAGCGCAAGTTTATGTGCTGGGAAATTGTTGGCGCTAATGGAATTTAAGAATTCAGTTGGGTACAGAAGATCAAAATCTGGTATGTGCTCAGATGATTTTGAAATAGTGTCGCAGCTAAGGTATTCTTTTACCTCACCAGGTACCATATCAACAATGCAGTCGTTTATGTCGTCAACAATCGAGTAATTTGGGCAGACAATAGCACGTGATGCTAGGTAGGTAGGGTCTGTATACTTAGATGCAAAGTCTGGGAACACTTCGTTTACTATGGAATGTATTTTATCACCAGATGTTTTTATCAACAAATCATCAGGGATGTCAATCCAGGTTGCTTCAGATTCATCGTTTTTTGTTGACACAGGCAGCTTGCTATCACCAAGCGCCAAGACCCACTGAGCAAATTGTTCTAGTTCATGTTGTTGCTGTTCGCTAAGATTACATTGTAGACGCCTCATGTTAACAGTAAGTTTGAGAAGAACAGCATGACTCCAAAGCGGAGAATTCGTTATAGATGCATCGACTATAGAATCACGAGAACCTTTCCTTACGACTGGTAATATTTGCCTAAAATCGCCACCCAAGACAACAACCTTTCCACCAAAGGGCACCACACAGTTGGAAGGAGTGTGCTCAGAAAGTAGGTCTCGTAAAGTTCGATCTAGAGCTTCAAAGCATCGCCTATGAGTCATCGGAGCCTCATCCCATATGATTAGTGATGTTTTTTGGATAAGCTCAGCGAGCATTGTCCCTCTCTTGATAGTGCATAAACTATTTCATCTATATCAATCGGGATTTTAAACCTAGAATGAGCAGTGCGCCCTCTTGGAAGGAGGAGAGAAGCAACCCCAAAGGAAGCAACTGCTAGGACAATTTTTTTCTCGGACCTTACTTTAGAAATGAGCGCATTCCATAAAAATGTTTTACCAGTGCCACCATGCCCATAAACGAAGAAAAATCCAAGTTTTGATTCATTAACACGGCACATTATTGTGTCAAATACCTTTCTTTGGTCAGAGTTTAGTTTCGGTATAATGGAATCAGCATGGGCAGCAAGAGCAACACTATCAAGAGCTAGCTCTTCACTGACCATCCTATTCTCAAAATCATCATCTGAGCGTGCTGTCGATTGTGGCAGGTCGTAATCGTCTATATTACCTCCGTTGTTTGCAAAAACAGATTTTAATTCTTTAATCAAAAGTGAGAGAAGCCTGTCATGTGGGATAACGTAAGAAGGATTTGATAGTGCTTTTCTAAGACGGTGTTGTATATCATCTGTAAAGTATGTCCAATATTTATCGAAAAGAGATCGCACATTTCCAATGGAACAAAACATTACCACTGTTACAAACAGCTGCCTTAGTTGGTAGGCCGATGCAGACACAGTAGCCTCATCAAAGAGTAAGTGCCACTTGTTATCATTCTCAAGAAGCCCTCTTGCCTCACATGCCTGTCTAAAAGTCGGGTAAACAACACCCTCGTAGGTCCTCATATCGGCATAGCTAGTCGCACCCTTTACTATCATCAGCAACATCCGTAGGTAGTACAGTTCTTCAGCAGCTGGGCTAACATAGTACATTCTACCGATTTTTTCAACTGGTGCTCGTGGACGCCAGCAACGCGCGCTGTTGTCCCAGGTCCATTCTTTTGGAAAATCACAGTATGTGAGTTCTCGTGCTTTGGAATGTTTTTTATTAGCCTCAAACCACTCTGTCAACATGGTTTTTTTCGCAGCAGGGCTGTCAAGCAGTTTTTTGAGGTCAGTTCCTTTCTGATATCGCACAAAATTCATGTTTGGAAGATGCACAGCTAAACGCTCTATAGCAGGCACCCTATAGTGGATATCAAATTCTAGCGTACGCCATATTGATTCACAGGTGGATAGAAATCTAGCATTGATGTATTCGTCTATTTCATTTCGTGGTGCTGCATTACTGTCGGTGGGCTTGTTTGCTGTGTTGCCAGTAGTTTCAAAATACACCTTCGTTCTATCAGATCCTTTCGTCACATATTTGAAAAGATATTTTATCATGTTTGATTTATTGCAGCATTCAACATTAATGTGGGCCTGATATTTTTTCAAAAGTTTCAGGTTGTATGGAACAACCCATCTATTATCAAGTTTGATTCCATTTTTAACAACATATCGCCCATTGTTTCGGCACCTATATACAGTGAACCCAAACTCATCCATAGTTGTTTCATCCTAAAAAGACTTAGGGAAATGCTTAGAGCACTGATCGTTTTTCATACACACACACTTTTTATTTTTTTCACCGCAAGGACCATGTATCATAAACTCATCAACCAAAGCATAGCCTAAAGGGTCGGTAAATACGCCGGGAATCTCAGCAGAAACAAAACCATCAACAATAGCAGCACTGAAATCAGTGTTGCTTGCTGCAAGCCACACAAGGCAGTGAATGTGTGGTAGGCCACGTTTTTGGAACTCCACTGTGTACAGCACTACATATAACGATTTTAATTGTTAGAAACAGTCCACAATGCACCTAATTAGCTGCAAAACACCATAAGCATGACCCCTACCTGCAAGGATCGGCCCAAAAGTTTTTCCCTCCCTAATGTCAGCAATGAACTCGTTAACTTTCATGTTAAAGACTCGCACAATTATGTCGGAACGATCGCTTGGCACCTGCCCTGGTTCAAATAGGAGTGCATCGTATATCTCTTGCCATTTTGAATTGCACGTAAAAGTCACAAAAAGGTCAGGGGAACCAAACACACGGCAAACAGCCATTGCATCTTGGTAATTCTGCACCATGTAACGGCGTCCTCCAGTAAAACTGGAAGGCAATTCATATTTTTGGCCCATGGAATCACCAGATTCAAGACCATGGTCAATTGCATCTGCAATCCCCTGAACACATTCTGATCACAAGTCAGGCTGGTTATCAGTGATGAACTTCAGCCTCGAGCCCTCAACAGTCGAGTACATATCCACACATATTGCATCGCTAAGACGGCCGCAACATGTGTATGGGTTTGGTTTATTTAGCCTATAGTGGAGACGGTAACGATAGTACTCAAGCATTGTCACATACCGTCGTGATGTTCCAGTTATGCTTGGGAAATCAGTGTATTTTATACCTAAGTGGAACCCTCGTTCCCCATAGGGGAAAAGCAAAGGGTATTGCAGCGCCATATAGCATGGATGCAAAACTGATACTCGTCTTAGTCTACTATCAGAGGACTGGACAATGACATCGTATGTGTATTTATTTTCTGTAGAATCGCCAACAATTATCCCAGCTATTTCACCACTCGTTGGTAGGTAGGTTGTACTGGACTTCGTCTTTTGAGTTGCACCCAAGGAGCCTAAGCGCGATTTTTTCATCGCCATGATCCTTTAAACGGTCCTTAGCAAAGCGGAAAGACTTGACCAAGTCATTGTGTTCGTCGAGCATAGCACCTAACTCGGTAACAATAAATGGGTCAGGTTTATCAGTAGAGTTCTCTTTATCGAATACGCGCATCCTATTGCTGACCTCATTTTCAGTATCGTATATGTAGAGTTGAGAAAATTTTGGTGGGGCACCCTGCTGTGGTAGTAGGCTGCCAATTCGGTGGTGAACAACTCCATTGATTTTGAAAACACATGGTGCAGTTCCATTATTAATCGACTTGTCTACATCAGCTCCTAAGGAAGTAAACGCAAAAAGAGAGTTGTATGATCGGATTTGGCATAGGAAACGCTTTGACCGTCTATCGCCATCAAATCGCAAAAGCTTTGCTAACATAGCAGGTGGAAACCTTAACTCAGGCAGGCTGATCTTACCACCTCTGCAGCATAAGTTGTACACTATCCTTCTCTGAGTAACAGCGCTATCTCTTTTGACCCTTTCTTGGTACCAAAAGGCAGCACCACAATAAGGGCATTCATGGGATGGTCCACCGTAGTAGGATCGCTCGGGACACAACGCTGCATATTTGTAAGGTACTAAGCAAGAAGATAGCTGGAGGTAACAGTACCGAACGAACTAATTAACACTGAACAGACCTTGTAACGATGCAATATAGTCCTTTGGCAAAGGCAGGACATCATCAAGAGTAGGCACTGGACCTATGCAGTTGAAAGCGTAGCAGGAAGACCTTATTAAGCTATGGTGTCCATCAAACAACACACTTGCATGAAGGGGAAAAAAGAGTAAGCAAAAATGATTGTGTGGTAGGTTTACCATCCAGAATTTTCTGTACCAAGTGACCTGAGTCACCTCCTGCTCTCTTCAAATGGCGTTGTTCTCTATTTGCTGCAGCGGTATGCCGTGGCACGTCTAAGAGCGTTCTTTTTCCTAAACCCAAATGGTAGGATGGAAAGCCAACCATAAGCATCACTGGGGAGAACCATCGTGCACAATGCAGGAAATTTTGAACTTACTGCTAGGAGTGTGCTGTGTTTCATGCAGAGAACAGGCAGGGCTGCCAATCGTCGAGGTCTGAGATTCAACACCCATGGCTGAGATCGTAGGCAAGCTGAGAGTAGGCTCAGGCACACTCGGTCCAGCACCTGATAGACCTGTGAGGCTTGTGGTGAACCTAGGGGCTGTAGGGCTAACATTGTTGAACACAGGAGCCTGCAAGAATCCTAAAAAGGGGAAACCATGTTCTGGGTGAGACCCACCAACAAAACAGTAGATAGCACTCTAGGCAACGCAGGAAACGACGAACCCTGGCCTATAGAAGCGCGGCGGCGCATTCGACTCTCCCGTGCCCGTTGTACCCGCTGGGAAGGGCTACCCGACATTGTGCACAGGGAAAAGCAAAAACCATGAATGTTTTTCGACAGGTAGGTGGGCTGGTGCAAGACGAACAACAAAACAACAAAAACATTAGTAAGAAATTATGGGGCATTGATGAATGAGCACACACATGTAAATCCAAACAACGACTTATTTAGAAATAAACACACCGAAGAAAAGGTACCATTACACATAGTTTCACGAAACACAGTTCCTAAAAAACACAATTGTTTGGTGCAGCAGCTACTTCTATGGCCTATATGTGCTGCAGAAGAAGTGGTCTTCCTTAACGAAATTGGACCATAGTGCGATGCATTGTTGCAGTACACCCTCACATGATAGATCCATGGGAGCATAGCGCGCCCGAAACCTAGCAAGGTGCGTTGGGGCCGTAAGAGCTGCATCGACTGCGGAGGCTGCTATTTGTCGGTATGAAAGCAAAATCTGCAGGTTGTAGTCATGGACTGCGAACCCATATTTGGCCTGCAGAAATCTAACAGCTTGCTGTGCAACCATTTCATGGGAAACAACAGGTTGGTCAGATGCAGCGATCCAAAAGAACTTGCTTACGGTTTTGCTGGCGCTCTCGTCAGATGGTAGAGCAAGCTCAACACCTGCTAACAGGATGCCGTTGCCGTCTAGCTCCCAGAGGTATGAGACGGATGGCAGGCGACAATGCCATGCAGCGACATTCAACAAAGAAATAAAGGAAACTCCCACAGCCGCCATCTTGGAGATAGAGGTAGCACTGTGAGTCGCGGAGAAATATTTCAAAGGGCGTGTAGAGAAACAGAGCAGCTCTACCAGTATAAAGGAGTACTATGCAAAAGCACTAAGTGAGAAAAGGAAAGAACAGAAAGAGGCAGGCAGCAGCGTCTATTATGGTTCTATGGGCCCATATACAGTGCTTGGTAAGTTACTAAGCCACACAACACATAACGTGCTCTCAGTTATAACACACGGAACATACCAACCGTAGTAAAATCACAAATTAAAGGTAAAGGGCGATGGAAAGCAAAGCAGAAGAAGAAATGAGCATGAAAACTGTAGGACGACGGATATATACCTTGCTAGATCGGGGAGCGCGGGCGAGCGGAGAAGCCGAAGACCAGTCACCTCGGGCGAGCATCCTGGCTTACAGTGCGAATGCCACGGAAAACCTTCGAGCGAAGCGAAGAGGGCGTCGAGCAGCTCTAGCCGCACACTGGAAGGCAAGGACAACAGTCAAGATAGATGACAACAACGAAGTGCGCAGCTTCAGAGTTAATCAACACACCTAAATGAGCAGGGCAAATCCTAAGCAGCAATGACGACGCAGCATACACGATCTCCCCTGCACATGCAGACACTCAGAAGAGAAGACAGGGAGAACGAAAGGCATATGGGGCAGCACATCACCTGCTGGTCGCCATGGACGCAATAGCGAAAAGGGGAAAAACGGGAGCAGAGCACAGGAGCCAACCGAATCAGCGCAACAGTTTCAAGTAGAGCAAACGAAGCGGGTATGAAAAGCGGTAGAGAAGTTTAAGACCATTAGTCTATGACGTAGACATCGATGCTCGCGCGCACGTCGGTACGGTGTGTGTGGACGTTGATTGGATGGTGCCTGACGCAGCAGCGTAGCGCGCGGCGCTTAGCAAAAATATGGCATAATACAGCCACAGTTTCCTCGCTAGGCATAGTGCATGGTAGGTGGGGTAGCACACGGAACTGACCCCACCTGTCACTGACTGCAACAAATAGATACATGGGTTATGCGAGCCTATTCTGATCCAGAGGGAATCTCTCAAATATTAGACGTTCAATATAGTCCCACTGTAATGTGAAGTGCTAAGTGTAAATACATGTTCTTCAATCGCGTTTGTGGGGCTCTCAGAACCTGTATGCACCAGGTCTCTGATTTTCTTTGATTGCGAAATTGTAATCCTAGAAACTGGTGCGTGTGTTCATTTTCTGTGATTTGCAGATTATTATAGACAGCACACCGGAAACGAAAGAGATAAATATATATGACAAATACCTTTTTACAACACCTCACGGTGGAAACAATGTTGTCAAGACATGAATGAGAGGCACCCTCAATTTCCTCTACTAAAGTTGTTACATCTGTAAGCAACACTGCTGTTAGATGACCTGCTGTCAAATAGCTAGCCCAGTTAAGGGTGAAGACACTAAAATGCTTTTGCTGTCAAATAACTCCTAGAAGACACTGCAATGCTTTTGCACCTGAACACGCTGGATAAGTTGGACCAAAAAAATGCTAGCCCTACTTTCTTCCTATTACCCTTAAATATAGAAGGAAGGTTCTAGGTAGCAAAAATTCTACCTCACATATTAGGAAGAAACATGGCCTATAGTTATGGCATACATGAGCACCGTATATGGTGGGATCCAATTCTCATGCTCCCTCAGTCACAACAGCATACAAAGAATGTTTTTCAGAGTATTATCTTCTTAAACACCTACAACATGGTACATGGTCCCAAACATAAAAAAAACAGAGAACTTCCAATGTTCTGATTTGTAATCCTGGCTCCTGCAGCTGTTAAGTACAAATCCAAACACCAGGAAAAATAGTTTACATGTTGGCTTAATCCTGCTTAGCCTGACCTGAATTCTAAAGGTGCCATGAAATTTCACACTTTGCACCTGTGCAATTATGCCATAGCTGTTCTCGGCCAACACAAAAAAATTCCTGCAGGCCTAGTTCTGCTTAGCTTAACCTGAAATTTCACAGTTTGCACCTGTGCAATCATGCCATAGCTGTTCTTGGATAAAAAAAAAAATCCATCAGACCTAATTCTGCTTAGCCTAACCTGAATTCTAAAGAGGGCATGAATGTCTCGGCAGGAAAACAATGGTGAAACAAACATTTCAGATTTGTTTGTTCGGGCTATATACAAATACCATTCAAGCAAAATCTAAGCATCACAAATCAGAAATAGCATTGTTCCGACTATATGCAAACACAACCAGGGGAAAACATAGGCATCACAAATCAGCTTTTTTGTAGGCAGCCCACTATTTGCAAGCGAAGAACATGCCAACCATACATGAGTGAGCGTAGAAACGAACTGGCTATGGCTTAACTTACCAAAAGTGAACATGTGAGGCTAACCAATATCATCAGATCTGGAATCGGCAAATAGCGGTGGCGGTGCACAACGGCGGAGCTTGGTGCCGCACGACGGCAAAGCTTCAATTCTGAACAGAAGGGGAACCAACCCAATGCAGAACTGGAGTGCCATCATCACCATCCCAAGCTAAAGGCATGCCATCAGGACCGACATCAGGCAAATCGAGACCAGAACATCGATCCCCACACCATCGATCTGGCGCCACACCGTCCAATCGCTGGTCGACTTTGAAGAGGGAGGAAGAGAAGAGAGAAAAGGTGGGTAGGTGACGGCGGCGGGGACGGGTGGACGAAGAAAGGCGAGGATGGGTGGGGGAGAGCGTGAGCGATGCCACCTGCGGCGAAGAGAAGCGCGCGAGGGTAAGGGAAGACGATCGCGGCGAGGCGAAGCGAGGGAGAATGAACAGTGGCAGCAAGGGTTTCGGGCAAGGGAGGGGATAAGGATGCTTTCTTTTGTGTAAAAACCCATCTATTTCCTTTTTTCAGAGCGCCCTTTACGCAAGAGCACACAACACACAGACCATACGACGAGGGACCTAACAGCTATTATCAGATAAATCGAGGTTTTTTTTTGCAAAAATGCCACTTCCAGCGCGGGGTGACGTGGACATCACCAGAAGCGAACACGCCGGCCGAAAAACCCCCGGAGCGCTGTGGTGCGAGCACTTCGCGGTCCTCTTTAATCTCTCCGATTGGGCAGCAACAGCAATACACAGCAACAAGCCATTGTGCAACTGCTGAGCAGCCGAGAGGGTCTATAGTGTGCATTACAGCAGCACCTTATGGTCATAGTTATTAAATATTAAGACCGGATATGCAACCAAACCGGTATAAACTGGTTAGACCGTCCAGTTATGAGGAAAAACCGCAATAAAACCGGGGAAAAAACGTTGTTGAACCGGCATCTGGCTGCTATGTGCGGAAGTATGTGCATGCATGTAGGGATGAAAACGGCTGGGAAATGGATGGAAACCACCTTTTATCATTTTCGTTTCCATATTTTTAAGGGTTAAATATCCATGCCACTGCAAATTTGTCATATTAGAAAAATATCACTACTATTCACGATATAGGCTGGATGACTCTGCAATTTTGTAAACGCAAAATGTATTTCGAGAGGCATCTCGATTTAGACTTAACGAGCGACGCGGATAATTACGTGAGAAGTACTAGTAGCGTTACAGACACGCATGCAAGTAGTTTTTTGCTATTAGGTTATGCATATTTTTTTTCTTCTTATGAAATTCTCTTAAATTACTTATCCGATCTATAATCCGATTACACCATTGTGTTTGTAACAATTAAATCTTTACAACAAGATCTCACATGATTATATTTTGATGAAAAATCACAAATTACTTTTATGATATATCTAAATTACTTTTAGATTTCACTAAGTTACTTCTTAGACATACAAAAGTAAATTCAGTAAAGCCTAAAAGTAATTTACATATATTATAGAAGTAACTTAAAACAAAACGAATGTAACTTTGGCATATCATTTGAAGTAAATCCGTTGTAGAGATAAAAACATGACTCTATCTAGAAATTAAATTAATCAGCACAAATTATGGAATTAACTAAAAACAATATAAAAGTAATCACCACAGAGCATTATAAATGTATAGGAAGTATTTTAATCAAATCTAAAAGTAACTTATATATATGATAATTATATATATGATAATTTGTTCAATGAAAAAAGGTATTAATTAAAGTTACTTTCTTTTGGTTATAAGTTACTTATATAATCTATGTAAATTACTTTTAAGCTTTACTGAATTTACTTTTGTATGTCTAAGAAGTAACTTAGTGAAATCTAAAAGTAATTTAGACATATCATAAAAGTAATTTGTGATTTTTCATCAAAATATAATCATATGAGATCTTGTTGTAAAGATTTAATTGTTATGAACACAACGGTGAAATCGGATCGTAGATTGGATGAGTAGTTTAAGAGAAAATTGTATTTGAAGTATAGGTGGATGGTGTCTCTTATAGATTGAGTGGTAGCTGGTTTAGACAAACCAGCTACCACTAGTTGTGTAGTCACGTCCTTTTGTAAAATTGGATTCATGCCATCACCGTCACGTTTTTCATCTTCATATAGATCAAAATACCCTTAGACGTGGAACCCACATGTCAGTTTCATCTTCTTTCTTCATCCTCCCCTCTTTCCTCTTCCCTATCTCTCTCCTAGCTCAGATCCCCATGGCAGCGCTGCTTCAAGATCTTTGCGGCCGTCGACACCTTCGGCCAGCTACTCAAGGACGTTGTCGTCGCGCACCTCCACATCGTCAACCATGGCATCAACAAGTACTATGTCGCTGTCGCAGTCACCCGTGATGTCGCCACCTCCTCCTCCGATGCCGACCCCGTGCTGGAGGCCTGCAAGGGCGCAGGCGTCGCCATCCTCACGCTTGCAATGTCCTCACGCTCTCTAGCCTGGCCACCCCGCCTGGCTCGCCACTCCGTTCCGCGGCCCTTGCCCTACCTCCGGCGACGCCCTCTAGTCTTGAGGACATCTGACGCTTCGACTCCGCGCCCGCTGAGATGGCCGCCATCCCTGACGGCTCATCCGCCTCTGCCCCTGACTCCTCCTGCACCGTCTGTGGCAAGAGGATGGAGTTCGAGCTATTGGGGATCATGCCCGGCGGTGAGATACGATCGTGCGGGAGAGCCCCACGTCGGCGTATGTTTGGTTCAAGGCCGGGAGCGTGGTGCCGGTGCACCACCACATGTTCTAGATGCGGGGGAGGAGAATAGGGCGCGGCCGGCTAGCGGGGAAGAAGAAAACAAGAGAAGGAAGTTAGAAAGCATGATGGAAAACGTGACGGCGATGGCATGGATCAAATTTTACAAAATTCTAATGGCATCCAGCCGATATCGCGAATAGTAGTGGCATTTTTCTAATATGATAAATTTGTAGTGGCATGGATCCAATTAACCCTACTTTTTCCGGAATCAGAATCGGAAACCCTGATACGAAAACGGAATCGAATATTATCGAATACGAAAACGGAGCGAATACGAGTCAGATTTCTATTATCGAATCAACGAAGAGATGTAGCCGAATATTTGTTTCTAAAACAATGAATCAATATTTCTATATTTTATCAATTAATAATAATACAACTAGATATACACTTTACTTTTCTTCAAGAAAAAGAACTATATTTATCTATAACTAAGTATTGCGTGGGCTAATAAAAATTAAAAAATAGCCATTAGGTACATAAAATCTAAAGTACTGTACGTTTAAAGTAGAGAAGGCTTCAATCAAAAATTTCCCGCATTTTCGATGGATTCCAGAACCGTTTTCATCTCTACATGAAGAGGCTTGGGTGGGATTCGAACCCAGAAGCACGTGTGAGGAAGGAAGCTCACCAATCACCGAGCTATAATGCTTTTGTGTTTAAAAGAATGAGTAATATATTTAATACCTATTGAACCGGATTAGACCAATGGTTCAACCAGTTAAACCAGTGAAACATAGAATCAAACATAGAATCAAGAGCCTCACTGGCTCAATTACCGGTCTGGTCTTAATAATTATGCTTATATTTGGTAAACTACATAATAGCTTGATTCTATTTTGAATAGACCCAATGGTGGAGACAACCCAATGGTGGAGACAGCTTCCGGACAAGTCGGGTGACCGTTCAGGCTTCGCTGCTACCGTCTACACTATCAATTACCGTCGATACCTGTAACAGTTAGTCGATCACCGAAAATATTATTATTATTAGTCATCCGTACCTCTATTTTCAAAAATTAATTCATTGCACTATTGCATAGGTGTGAAGCTATGAATAACTCAATAATACTAGAAGTTGAGATGCTTGAGATTCGAGAAGACAACATGCGAGCAGCAGCAGTAGCAAAGCTGGCCTAACCCCAGTCACTCTCGCCGGCCTGCCACCGCCTGCTTGGCCTGCTGGCCACCCCGCGCTGTCCCCTGCCCTGTCGCCGCCCGACGCCCGCACCTATGTTGCCTGCGGCGGTGCGGCCGCTCCCATGGCCCTGCCCAGCCGCCCGCGTCGTGCCGCCGCAGACCGCTCAGCCTGCAGGCAACCGTCGCAACCTGCACATACCGTCACCCGGTCACCGCCAGTTCGCCACTCCCGTGCCACCACCATCCATGCCAGCAGCTCGCTGCCTCTGCTAGGGTTTTGGTACTTTATTCTTATTTTGTGGTGTTGGCGTGGTGGCTGGTGGGCCTGGCCGGCCTATTTAGCTCATTGGGAGTGGGGGGAAGTTGGACCTAGGCAACACATGGGCCAAAAGAAGGGAGAGGAGAGAGACGGCCCAGTTTCATGGTTTGTTCTTTTTTTATATCTTTTTCTATTTTCTGAATACATATACCAAATACATAGTATGTATGTCAATTTGTTTTTAAAAAATCTTGGGTATTGTTGAGCAAGCGATTCCCCAATAGCGGGGGTGCAAGCGCCGTCCCTCGTTTGAAGATCCGACCAGGGGGCTAGCTGTGAATGGTGATTGGTTATGTCGCGCGGGTGGTCAAGCTAGCTAAAACACAAAGAGACACAGAAAAATTATACAGGTTTAAGTCACCCGGAGGTGTAATACCCTACTCCTATTCTTGAATGGTTTTATTTGGATCAAGAAAAGTATAGGCTAGCTCTTTTTGCATAAGACAATCCGAAAGGATCAACCTTTTCTAAGTGGTGTGTTCCCTTTCTTTTATAGTCCAAGAAGGGGCTTACAAACCATGTATGAGCTATTTTGAAACTTGTTCCTTGTGTTGTTTTATCGTTGCCAGTTGGTTCCCTTCATCTTATCCCGAGAAATCTACCAAAATCCTACTGTTAGTCTGCCCCAGGCTCCTCGGGCACTGACCTGGCCCAACTGGGCCTTTACTTTGCCCATCACGTGTCACGTGGTGGGCCTGGAAAGACCCTGACCTCGCCAAGAGGGCGCCATGGCTCCCTTTTCACCCAGTTGGCAAAACTGGGTATCACTGGGCATGTGCGACGCGTGTCCAGACCCAGTGCTCGTCCCGCGTGACTCAGCGCTGCTGTCTTTTCGATATATTTTCAATCCCATTGGCTTGGAATCTTTCTCCTAAACCTATTTGATTCTGTGTTCGTTGGGTCACAACTGGCGGGGGACGGGACCTTGACTTTTACAAGTCTTCACCCGTGCCCCCGTGTCCCTTAACAAGGAATTTGGATGTTTTAGACAAGCTTCTCGAAAATGTCATTGATGAGGGAATATGTGAATTTTATAGGTCTCGACACTTCTTTCAAGCTGCTGTCTTTTCGATATATTTTCAATCCCATCGGCTTGGAATCTTTCTCCTAAACCTATTTTCAAGTGGGAGGAGTGGCAGCAAAAGTAGGTGTATATGAGCATCGATGCTCACAATCGCTTACTACTCCCCATGCGGGCCACCCCAAGCTGCGGAGCTGGATCGAGATGCTAGCATCCGAGCCCCGCCGGGGGCCGGTTTACACCCGCATCATCCATCTAGTTGATAGCGGGTTGACGACGTACATGGTAGCGACAGACTACCTCCGTCGCCGGATTGCACCCCTCAACCGCCGTAGTCAGGAGTGCTGGCTCTACACCAACCACCACGATGCAACAAGGACCCATCTGGACGACATCGAAGACGGCTCCGTCAAACATATGGTCATGGCCTCATTGCGCGACGGGGTCGATGCTGTGATCGACCTGCCCAACGGGGTCCTTTCGTTCTGCATGGACCCTAACCGGGTGGCAATCCAAAGCGCTATCCCGGTATTCGACACGGTCGGGATCGCCTCGCCACTGTTAACGACGAAATTTGGTAAGCCTCGAAGTCATCATCGGCCTAGAGTCAGTATCGGCTTCAGAGTCCTGGAATCGGCTGATGGGCATTGTCAATCGCCAACAGTTGTATTCTTGATGGATTCGGTTAAGGAAATTAATCACTTAAAGGAAGTTTATCCAGAAGAGTCCGAGTTCAAGGTGGATGCGGCATGACAGTTTATGTATTAATTGGGAAGAGTTTGTTGTTCCTTTTATCTTTAGGAAAGTTTATATCGTGTCCGATATGGACTAGTATCTACCCATGGGTATAAATATGTACACCCAGGGTTCCTGTAAATTATCTCTCGATCAATAAAACTACTCTCAACGCATCGCCACCCTCTTTCTGAGGTTTACTTATCAATCAACGGAATTTGGCACCTGACGCGGGGCTGCATCGGCTTTCGATCTCTTGTGAAGGGGTAAGCCCTATGTTTCGTCGGGCCCTGGTGAATCTATCGGCTACATTGGAGTTGTTCAAGGCTGCATCGCTTCGATCTCTTGGATCGCTCTGGTTCGGTTCATACATTTGCCTACTTGATATTTCAATTCTCTCTTTAATAGCATTGTGTTTAGAGACGCATCAGTTTAGTTGGGTCTGTCTTGGTTAGGTCCGATCTTCTATCTTAGCCGATATATCTCTACAATCAGAATGTTGTTTTAAATATATTTGTTATATCCATCACATTGGACAAATCTATCGATTCAGCAAGTATTAGATTATCATACACAATCTCATTCTGCATCGGTTAGGTTCGACCTACTAGATTGTTGATTGATAATATAAATCTTGTTAAGCCGATAGGTTCATGCTAATGTTTTATCTGGGTGCTAGCCGATGAGTTATCATATATGTTATATAATCTAGATTGACAATGTTTTATCGGGTGCTAGCCGATATCCATCTAGGATTTTGTCGATATCGGCTAGATTACTTTGTCGGCTTAAATTATATAATGTATCCACCACCCTGAAAATCAGTCAAATGCTTAATTATTTAGATATTATGTTTCTTTTTATACTTAGTGTTGCATCAGTTAAGTTTGATCTACTAAGTCATGCTTAGAACCGTAATCTCTAGCCTGCCTCTTGATTGCCAATAATGGTTTCATCGGGGTTTTTAGCCGATGAGTTGTCTGGATGTTGCATCGGCTTATAAGGATTACATATAAGTTGGATTTAGCCGATCGCATCAAAGGTTTTACTATTTATCTAATCATTTGGATTTATTGACATCGGACCTCCGGCCGATATATGCTTTAACCTTCGGATCAACGCTTATTCTACCATATCACTTATCGGATCAAACTGACTTGCACTCCCGCATTTCATCAATATTTTGGACCTGCACTGGAACTAAGCAGATCTCCCAAGCCATCGTGTTTTTATGTCAACAGCCGCATAGCGGGCCCCCTGTCTGTTATCCTATTGATGCCGCTGCTGACGCGGAGTTGGACGCCATCTTGATGTCGGTGGAGCGGGAGAGAAGCCCCTCGCCCCCTCCTGCCAAGCGTCTGACCCGACAGGAGGGGAAGAAAGACCACACCCTAGCTCCCAAACCGAAGCTACAAGCGACGCTGCAACTTACTCCTATCGTGTAGCGATGAGGAGGAGGAAGAAGCTAGGGAGACAACCCTCGTTGCGGAGGCCGGTCCCTCCAAGTCCTCCATTTTCTCTGCCACTACTTCAGCGGCACCGTGAACTGAGACGACAACAGTTACTCCTGCCCAAGGGGAAGGAGCCCCCACTAGCGTAGCGACCCCACCAACGCCCAGTGCCCCGGGGCACCAACCCGCTAAAAAGGCGAGGAAGGGTTCCCCCACAACACCAACACGCAGGCAGCCGTCGTGGAAGAAGCGGGTAGCCCCCAACCCTGAGAGGGTCTACCATTGCCTCCTTTAGAGAGGCCGGCCGGGGCACAGGGACCCGTCACCCCCCAAAACCGCCACTGTGTTGGGCGAAGAGTAGCAATCGAAAGCTACTCCAACCACTCCCCTACAGCGCCCGCTGTAGCAACCGCGACGGTAGTCTCATCTTCCACTCCGGTCCCCAAAATACCTCCGAAGACGGCCTCGAGGCCGATCCCGAACACCCTCCTCAGTAGAGGTAGGTTTTGGTACCCTGGCACATGCCATATTTTAATGCTTTCGTCTTATTTAGTGCATATCTTTTATATGCAGGCCACTACCGACGCTTAGCCCGCTCCATAAGGCTCGCTCGAAGGCTAGGTCGAGGCTGTTCTCTCCATAACAGAGGAGCAACTCATGGCCTCAGCACCCCCTCCTGAGTCCATCGTGGTGGACCTATTGAGCGATGACGATGAGGTGGGGTCGGTAATGGCCTAGGGCAACATCACCACCACCGCTTCCTCTACCGCCATTCCGTTCATCAGCTCGGACCCAGGTCCATCTCGTGCACCCTCAAACGAAGTGACACCGGAGACCTAGGCCCACCTACCACTGGTCCTGGTTGCCCGCCCCCAGTGCACCTTCCACGATGCACTGGGGCACGCCCAGTATGCTCTCTCCATGCTAGCCACGACGTCCCAAGCCGAGTGGGAGCAGGTGCACAGCAAGCGGTAGCGTGTTTGGGCTGCCATAAGGGTGCTATAGGAGTCCAAGGCGCAGCAGGTGGCTGAAGCCATTTTCTCCGCCACTGCTCTTCATGAGAGGGAGCAGTGGTTGGCTGCAGCCGAGAGGCCCATTGACGCCAACCATTGGCGAGCCAGCCACGAGCTGATGGCTTCGGCGAGCTTGGCGCAGGACCTCGTCACAGCCGAGGAGGAGTGGGGTGAATAAGTGGAGGCCCTAGCGGAGCGGCGCACGGTACTTGATGCCTGGGAAGCAAACCTGGCTCCTCGGGAAGAAAGTCTGCAAACCCGGGAGCTGTAGGCCGAAGCCCGGGAGGCTGAGTTGGTGAATCTCGAGCAAGCCTTGACCGCTTGGACCAACTCGCCGCCACCCGCGAGGAGGCCTCCTTGAGAATGATGACGATCGCTCGCCAGCGGATGGAAGGGATTTGGAGCATAGAGCAGTCCCTCACGAGCTGGGAAGCGTGACTCCGGGAGAAGGAAGACGAATACTACTCCCGGATGGAACAGCAAGAGCTGTGGTGGTCAGACCTGGAGCTCAAGGCGGAGTTGCTGGAGGAGCGGGAGAGACACATGGGAGAGTGGGAGTCTGCGGCCACCACCCGGGAGGAGACGGTCACCGCTCGGGAGCAAGTGGTTTCTGTCTTCGAGGAGGAGACCAGGGCCGCTCGCAAGCGGACTGCGAAGTTCGAGGTCGTGGTCCGGGGCGCCGCAATGTGCCTCAGGGGGCCCGGGGGCCCTTCCGAACTCCTGGACACCACCACGAGTTCCAGCGCCGCCTCTGTGAGCGACACGCCGACCATCGATCCGGTGCGGCTGCAGACTCGGTGCAACTTCCTCCGCAACACCATCAACCAGTGTCGTGCCATCGACAAGATGCTAGGTGATGACCTCACCGCCTCTGCAAGATCCTCGAGAACTGCCACCTGCCATTGACCGACACCCACAACCTCTCCGACGAACCCCTTACCCAAAGCGTGCGCGAGGTCAGCAAGATTGCTAGCGTACTAGAGGAGCTGCCGCGGCGTGCTCATGAGCATGCCTCACACGAGGGCTGTGAGCTGGCTACTGCGGTGGTAGAGTGGGTCCTTGCGAGATTTCGCTCTCGAGACCCGAACTTCTGCCTAGCCGTAACGCTCCAGGGTATTCCCCCGAGCACCAATGTCGAAGAAAGGGCCACGGTGGCCGACGTGGCCACCCGCATCGCCGCCCTGTTCAACCGCATGCAGTACGTGGACGGTGGAAGGGTATATACTAGAAGTACAGAAATAGACTTTTCTTATTTCTTCTCCACTTAGTCTATATATTTATTTAGAGAGAGTTAGCTTGATTGATTCTTCTGTGTGTCAACCTACCCTTATTCAACATTGATTAACCTCTGCATTAGGCTTTGATTAACATAAGTGCGATGAGCATTAATAACATAATACTCTCTTACCACATCTTCCCTTGGGATTAAATAAATACGATACCTTAGAAATACTTCCGGGTGAAATGCTACAGCGGTATATCCGTGCGCTTGCGGATTATATTTGTGATCTTAAGAAAATACCGACTAATATTTCTGGTGTCATTGCCTGGGATCTAATTCCTAGTAGTGTCGTTAAGAAATATCAACAATATGTACACAATCTAGGGTCTCTCGATAAATACAACTACTCTCGGTGCATCGCTGTTAACGTAAAAACACGATGGCCTGGGAGATCTGCTTAGCTCCAGTGCAGGTCCAAAATAATAATGAGATGCGGGCGTGCCAGTGTGGACCCCCGTTTTTGTAACAGGAATCACTCGTGTTCATAGTACCATTTCCATGGATCAAGTAGTCTGGTACCCACGATTACATTGCCGATTTATCAAGAGTGCATACACAACCGTCTTACGCAAAATATTACAATAATAGGCCCGAAAGCAATAGTCTAGAACAGGGGACCAACTGGTCCGGAATACAAGCAAAAGCAGAATTTAGATAAGGCAGCGGAGATAAGGCAGCGGCACGCCATTGCCACAGGCAACGACCGAGTCTAAGACCTACTGGGCACCATCATCATCCGTACCCTCCTGGTAGTACTCGTACGGGTCTTCGGGAACTTCATCGCCCACATCTGAATGTTTTGTATATAGCAAGGGTGAGTACCAACCGTACTCAGCAAGCCACCACAGCAATAATGCACATGATAGGGGAATGTCAAGAGTGGCTGTGGCACTTTTGCATAAAGCCAGTTTTGCAATTCCTATCACAAGCCTAAGACCTAGCATAGACTGATCAAGTTTTAATACCATAGTTTATTAATCAATAACGGTTCTGTCCACCATCCACTGTGATCCAAGGATAGCTTCCCGCCATTGTATCGTCATGGTTTTCTGGGGTCTACCCCTTCTCGTTCCTCGAGAAATTGAACCACCAGCACATAAAAAATCATTATGCATGCCCATCCCAATTAATTTAAGAACTTAGAGTCTAGCCAGGTGTAATGCATGTCCCGATGCTCAGTAACCGCGAGCATGGCTATTCGAATAGATTTGGTTACTCACACTGCAGTGGATGTACACTTTACCCGTACTCCGTGACTTGCCCAACACATGAGCCGAAGTCCCAACGAATGAGACGCGCCACGGCAAAGCCTTTCAATAACCTCACATTGGCAGTACCCGCTCCATGAACTTACATCCTCATGCACTCTAGGCGTACACGGTTTCTAGCAGTGAGAGGAGTTCTGGCGCTCCCGGGAAGGGAAAACTCACGCATACATTAAGTTATAATAAGGTTTAGGTTTACATGTGGCGGTCCTACCAGTGGCTACTCCACCGTAGGCCCCGCCCCTCATACACATTAAGAAAACCACTACGCAGGGATACTGCCTCCGCTCGGCTATTTACTCCGCTAGGTCTATGCCCATTCAAGAGGCACGGTTGTACGGGGGTCGTTTCATGCTTAGCTTCGTGGCTCGGTCCTTAATTGACCAGGGACGGCACTAGCCTTTTCCGGACACCACCCAAATCATCCAGCCGCCCCAGTCGAAAACAATTGTTTAGTTTTATTTTCCTTTCACGAATCATGTCATCATTATCATGGCAATGTGGCGCTCATGTCTCCACATGCCGTATCTCAACTACCTTCACCAAGGTAATTGCCCAAGCATAAAGCATTTGATAATATGAGTATGCATGATCCTAGAATAGCATCACTAAGCATTTGTCTTAATTGACTAGGGACGCATACGTAATTTATGGTTACAAAAGGGATATGGGATAAACAATAATCAAGGCATGGCATAATAGCAAGTGGGATAACCATCATTTCATGCAACTTTATTTGTAAACAAAATAATTTCGCAATGTGGGTTCAATATGTTCAAAGGGTAGTGATGACTTGCCCGAAGTCCTGCGGGTCTTGATCCTCAGTCGGACTCGTAACTCCCTCGGTGTCTAGAATTACGTGCGAAAGAAATTGAATTCACTTAGAATTCAATTAAAATCCAACAAAATCCAACTAAAGGAAAGATCGAGCGTGAGCGTTGAACATCGACATCGATTCCATTTTATTTATGAAGTAATTCTATTTTTATTTTTAATACCTTTGTCCTAAAATATTAGCGTCAGCTAATTTAGAATATTAATCCGATTTAATTTACGCGTCTCGAATAAATTAGACCCCGATAATATTACTTAACCTTAGGTGATTAATAATTGACTAAGTAGTCGCAGCGGTTAATTAGGCGGATAACCTAATCAACGAGTAAAAATCAACTAAGTAGCGATTAAATGGATATTTAATAAATGTTAAATGGCAACGGTTAATTTGGGAGTTTTAGGAATAACCGGCAACTAAAACCTCCGCTAAACATATATGAACAATCTAGTAAAGCTTAACGAATAAAAATATAATTAATCGGCTAAATACCCCGCTAAGGATTAATCATTTAAATGAATAATCTAGTTAAGTGAATAATTTAAGTTGCAATTAAATACTTCGATTTAATTTTACTTGTTTCTAAAATAATCGACGTCGATGGATTTACCGATTCCTTAAGTTTAGTATTTTGTACTAGTCTAACATCTGTACATATATATACTCTATGTAGATGAGATTAAGTTCCCAATTCTCTAAATTTCTCTCTCCCTATTTTATTCCCTATTTTGCCTTTCTTCTTCTTTTCTATTTCCTCTCTCCTTTCTTTTCTTTATTTTCTTTCTCCCCTTTTTTTATTTCTCTCTCTCTGTTTCTTCTTCTTCTTTCTCCCGTTACTCTTTTCCTCTGCTCTCTCTCTCTACTGCAGGTGGCAAGGGAGGGGGAAAAGGGCACTCACCGGCGGCGGCGGCGGCAGCGGAGGGCGGCGACGCAGCGGCTAGGGGCGGCGACGCGGCGGCAACCAAGCGGCGGCGGCCGGCAGCAAGGCGGCTGCAGGGCCGCGGCGACCGTTGCCGGCAGTGAAGGAGAGGGGGAGAGGTGGGGGTGGTGTGGGGAGGAGGGGAGGAATGGAGGGGGCTTTATAGGGCTGGGGGGAAGGGGAGGCGCGGGCAGCGGCGCGCGGGGATGGGACGATGTCGCGATGGCGACGCGCGGGGCTCGGGACGACGGCGACGCGCGCGCGGCGCGATGGGACGGCGCGGCAGCGGTGGCTCGGGGCGCAAGGCGGACGCGACGGCGACGCGCGGCAGAGGGGGGCGCGGTGCACGGGGCGCGAGGCGGCACCGGGATGGGACGGCGTGGCGCGCGCAGGCGGCGCGGGGTGCAAGGCGACGGCGATGCGCGCGCAGGCGGCACGGGGCGCAAGGCGGCGCAGGCGCGCGCAGGGGGGGCGGTAGGGCGGCGGTAGCGGCTAGGGGCACGACCGAGAGGGTTGGGGGGTTGGGGAAGATAAACAGTGTTCTTCCTTTTTTTTATTATTTTTTTTTGTAAATGTTGATTGATTCCTCATTTAGAATTTGCCCAAAATTTATAACTTTCTCACGAATGGAGTAGACTCGATATTTGGATTATTCTACCCTAAAATTTTGCCCGAAATTTTATGTCATCCATTAATTATATCTATTTTCGTTACGCCCATTTATATGTGTGGATAATGATAAAACTTATACTATCTAAATAAATTCGTGACATTTAGGTAAAATATTTTCTTCACAAAAATCTTGTCTAGAACCTTATTTTAATTTATGCACAGTAATTGTGCATCGAAATAGATTTCGATAAATTTAATTCCCGCAAAACAAAGATTCAAATAAACAAGCCATAAAATGCGGCATGATGCAAATTTAATTATAAGGTTTCTTTTTCTTCTTTTTCTTTAAACTTTGTATTTTAGGGTTTCGATTTCGACGGTCGAATTTTCAGGGTGTTACAAACCTACCCCCTTAAATAAATCTCGTCCTGAGATTTCTTACCGGTTGTTGAGCAGGTGCGGGCACTCGGCTTTCAGAAAGTCCTCGCTCTCCCAAGTGGTGTGATTGCTCCATTGCACCTTGTACATGCGCCATGTCTTGGTTCTGGTTTTCTTCTCTGCCTCGTCCAATTTTTTTACCAGATGTTCGGGATACGTGAGATCACTACTGAGGTGGATATTCTCTAGGGGAGCTTGCTCTTCTGGCACACGCAGACACCTCTTTAATTGTGACACGTGAAACATAGGATGTACGTCAGAGATATTTGCTGGTAGCTCTAGCTAATAGGCCACTTCGCCTCTTCTGGCAGTTATCGGGAATGGTCCCACGTATCTTGGCGCAAGCTTTCCTTTGTCCTTGAACCTCTTGGTACCCCGCAGCGGGGAGACTTTCAGGTACACATAATTGCCTACATTAAACTCCAAGTCCCTTCTGCGAGTATCCGCGTAGCTTTTCTGTCTAGACTAGGCTACCTTTAGTCGATCCCGGATCAGACGGACCTTTTTCTCGGCTTCCTGGATTATGTCGGGGTCCAAACACAGCTCGTTCACCGGTTTGAGACCACATCAATGGGGTTCGGCATCGCCGACCAAATAGTGCTTCATTCGGCGACATCTCCAAACTCGCTTGGTAGCTGTTGTTGTAAGAGAACTCGGCGTAGGGTAAGCATCTCTCCCAATCCTTGGTGAAATCCAATGCGCAAGCTCTCAGCATATCCTCAAGAACTTGATTTTTTTTTCCGTCTGCCCGTCGGTCTGCGGGTGGTAGGCGGTACTAAAAGCAAGGTGACTTCCAAGTGCCTCGTGAACCTTTCCCCAGAAATGAGACGTAAATTGAGTACCGCGATCCGATAGAATCCTTTTTGGTACCCCATGAAGGCACACGATCCTGGACATGTATAACTCCGCCAACTTAGCGCTGCTATAATTGGTCTTGATGGGAATAAACCTGGCAGTTTTGGTGAGTCGATCCACAATTACCCAAATAGAGTCGTATCCTGCGACAGTCTTGGGTAGCCCGACAATGAAATCCATGCCTATTTCATCCCATTTCCACTCAGGAATCTTGAGCAGTTGTAATAAACTTGCAAGTCGCTGATGTTCAGCTTTTACCCTTTGGCACACGTCGCACATGGCCACGTATTCAGCTACATCCCTTCTTATATTGGGCCACCAGTATTCCTCTTTCAAATCCTGGTACATCTTCATGCTACCAGGGTGTAGTGAGTATGCTGACTCGTGGGCCTCCTTCAAAATCAAACCTCTCAGACCTCCGTGCTCAGGCACATAAATCCTTTTCTTATACCACAAGATGCCTTTGTCATCCGTCGAGAACTCATTCGCATGCCCAGTGGCCATGCGCTTCTGAATGGTTTGGACTTCTTCATTATCCTTTTGAGCTTCTTCTATCTGGGCCTTCAGAAGAGGTTGAATTTCTAGCGTGTTTAGTTCCCCGCGAAGAATTAGGTGTAAGTTAAGTCGAGCCATTTCTTCTCGGAGCTCAACGGCCACGCCTTCTAGGTTCATATGGTTGCACTGGGCCTTGCGGCTCAAGGCGTCAGCCACGACATTTGCCTTACCGGGGTGGTAATGAATCCCCAGATCGTAATCCTTGATCAGTTCCAACCACCGTCTCTGTCGCAGGTTGAGGTTAGTCTGGGTGAAGATGTATTTCAAGCTCTTGTGATCAGTGTATACATCGCAGTGATTCCCAATCAAATAGTGTCTCCAAATTTTTAATGCATGAATAACTGCTGCCAATTCCAAATCATGCGTGGGGTAATTTTCCTCGTGGGGCCGCAGTTGCCTTGAGGCATATGCTACGACCTTTCTATCTTGCATCAGTAATCCTCCTAATCCTTGTCTGGACGCATCACAGTATATCACAAAGTCCTTCCGGTTATCCGGTAAGACTAAAATTGGGGCAGTGGTTAACTTTTCTTTCAACTGCTCAAAACTTCGCTGACACTGCTCGGTCCAAGCGAATTTCTTCGCTTTCTTTAGGAGTTGGGTCATTGGTCTAGCCAAGGTGGAAAATCCTTCAATAAACCTTCGGTAAAACCCGACCAATCCTAGAAAACTCCGGACCTCTGTTACCGACTTAGGTGCTTTCCATTCCGTCACGGCTTCGACCTTGGCAGGATCTACTGCTACTCCTCCGGCTGAGATTATATGGCCAAGAAATGCAACTTCCTTAAGCCAAAACTCACATTTGCTGAATTTTGCGTACAACTGGTGCTCCCGTAGCTTTTCCAATACCAAGCGTAGATGTTCGGCATGCTCTTCATCGTTTTTGGAAAAGATGAGAATGTCGTCGATAAACACTACTACGAACTTGTCCAGGTATTCCATAAACACTTTGTTCATCAGGTTCATAAAATATGCTAGGGCATTTGTCAATCCGAACGACATTATCGTGAACTCATACAATCCATAGCGTGTAGAAAATGCTGTCTTGGGAATGTCTTCGGCCCTAATCTTCAACTGGTGGTATCCTGACCGAAGATCAATCTTCGAAAATACCTTGGCACCTTTGAGCTGATCAAATAAATCGTCAATTCGGGGAAGTGGGTACTTGTTTTTGATGGTCACTTCATTCAAGGACCGATAGTCCATGCACATCCGCATACTTCCATCTTTCTTCTTGACGAACAATACCAGGGCTCCCCAAGGAGAGGAACTAGGGCGTACGAATCCCTTCTCTTGTAATTCCTTAATCTGCTTCTTGAGTTCCTCCAGCTCGTTAGCTGGCATCCTATACGGCCTCTTGGATATGGGGGTGGTACCGGGCATTAGATCAATGATGAATTCTATGTCACGATCAGGGGGCATCCCGGGCAAATCTTCGGGAAATACATCTGGGTACTCCTGTACTATTGGCATCCCACTCATGGGCAGCATGGTAAATACCCCCGCAGCACGTTCACATAACATCGGATCTCGATCCATGGCTATGTTCATTGGAGACCCCCATGGGGTGGACACAGTGACCTCCCTTCGAGCACAATCTATGACTCCCTTGTTCCTAGTATGACCTCCCTTCTTCTTCCTCCCGTTACTCTTTTCCTCTGCTCTCTCTCTCTACAGCAGGTGGCAAGGGAGGGGGAAAAGGGCACTCACCGGCGGCGGCGGCGGCAGCGGAGGGCGGCGACGCGGCGGCGACCAAGCAGCGGCGGCCGGCGGCAAGGCGGCTGCAGGGCGGCGGTGACCGTTGCCGGCAGTGAAGGAGAGGGGGAGAGGTGGGGGTGGTGTGGGGAGGAGGGGAGGAAGGGAGGGGGCTTTATAGGGCTGGGGGGAAGGTGAGGCGCGGGCAGCGGTGCGCGGGGATGGGACGACGTCGCGACGGCGACACGCGGGGCTCGGGATGACGGCGACGCGCGCGCGGCGCGATGGGATGGCGCGGCAGCGGCGGCTCGGGGCGCAAGGCGGACGCGACGCGACGGCGACGCGCGGCAGAGGGGGGGCGCGGCGCACGGGGCGGGAGGCGGCACCGGGTGGGACGGCGCGGCGCGCGCAGGCGGCGCGGGGCGCAAGGCGACAGCGACGCGCGCGCAGGCGGGAGCGGCGCGCGGGGCGCAAGGCGGCGCAGGCGTGCGCATGGGGGGGCGGTAGGGCGGCGGTAGCGGCTAGGGGCACGGCCGAGCGGGTTGGAGGGTTGGGGAAGATAAACAGTGTTTTTTTTGTAAATGTTGGTTGATTTCTCATTTAGAATTTGCCCAAAATTTATAACTTTATCACGAATGGAGTAGACTCGATATTTGGATTATTCTACCCTAAAATTTTGCCCGAAATTTTATGTCATCCATTAATTATATCTATTTTCGTTACGCCCATCTATATGTGTGGATAATTATAAAACTTATACTATCTAAATAAATTCGTGACATTTAGGTAAAATATTTTCTTCACAAAAATCTTGTCTAGAACCTTATTTTAATTTATGCACAGTAATTGTGCATCGAAATAGATTTCGATAAATTTAATTCCCGCAAAACAAAGATTCAAATAAACAAGCCATAAAATGCGTCATGATGCAAATTTAATTATAAGGTTTCTTTTTCTTCTTTTTCTTTAAACTTTGTATTTTAGGGTTTCGATTTCGACGGTCGAATTTTCAGGGTGTTACAGCCAGTCAGTTTGATCCTGCAACTGACAAGATATGTGGATAGCAGATAAAACAGCCAATCGGCTGACAAGCCGATGGAGTGATTCCAGCCGATGCCGATACCAGCCGATATCCAGTATAGATCTTGATACTTGAGTAAATAATGATATAAAGATAATCGCCTGATGATATTGTAATAAAACAATAATATAATCCAGTAGAAACCAATCGGCTAGTAATGATAGATTGAATAAGCACTGATCCGAAGGTTGAAGCATTCATCGGCTGGAGGTCCGACGTCAATAAATCCAAATGATTAGATAAATAGTGAACCCTTTATTTCGATCAGCTAAATCCAAATTATATGTAATCCTTATGAGCCGATACAACGTTCAGATAACTCATCGGCTGAAACCCCGATGAAACCCTTATTGACAATCATCGGCTGAAACCCCGATGAAACCCTTATTGGCAATCAAGAAGCAGGCTAGAGATTATGGTTCTAAGCACGACTTAGTAGATCAAACTTAACTGATGCAACACTAAGTATGAAAAGAAACATAATATCTAGACAATTAAGCTTTTGACTGATTTTCAGGGTGGTGGATACATTATATAATCTAAGCTAACAAAGTAATCTAGCCGATATCGACAAAACCCTAGATGGAGATCGGCCGATGCAAGTAGAAAACATTGTCAATCTAGATTATATAATGTATATGATAACTGGACGACTTAAATGAACAAGATTAGAGTGTCGAAGCGATGGAAGCACTAATCCCGATAACGCAAGCCGCCATAACAAGCCTTACCCCTCGTCGGAGATCGAAGTCGATGCAGCCCAACTTGAAACAAGAACTTGTCGAAAGTAAAAAGGTAAAAGGTGACGATGCGCCTAAGTTGTATTGATCGAGAGATAATTTACATGGACCCCGGGTGTACATATTTATACCCATGGGTAGATACTAGTCCATATCAGACACGACTCAAACTTTCCTAAAGATAAAACCAAAAGATAAAGTCCTTATTGGACACTAAACACACTTTCCTAACGGTAAAAGGAAACTAATAGACTCTTCCTAACTAATAGATAAACTTGCCATGCCGCATCCTTCTTGAACTCAGACTTTTCTAGATAAGCTTGATCTATCTCCTTAACCGAATCCATCAAAAACATAACTGCTGGCGATCTGATAATGCCCATCGGCCGATTCCAGAACTCTGAAACCGATACTAACTCTAGACCGATGATGACTTCGAGGCTTACCAAATTTCATCGTCAACAATCACCAGCCTCTTTTCCAAGATTTTTACATATCACCGGCGGAACATGGCACCTGACACAGGGCTATATCAGCTTTGATCTCCAGCGAAGGGGTAAGTCCTAAATTCCGCTGGCCCTGACAATCGTATCGGCTATGTTGGTGTTGTTCAAGGCTGCATCATCTCGATCTCTTGGATCACTCTGGTTCGGTTGGTATGTTTGTCTACCTATTTATCATATATCTTAGTTAATCTAAGTTGATTATTCAATTTACTTGTATCGGCTGGGATCTGCTTTAGGGTTTTTGCTGATATCGGCTAAATTGTTTTGTCGATCTAGGTTAGCTAAGATATCGACCACCCTAAAAATTAGTCAAAGAGTTATTTTTTAGACTTTATGCTTCTTTGTATACTTTGCCATGCATCATCCCTAGCCGTGCTTAGAATCATAAACAAAACCTTGAGCTGAAAGCAAAGCTCTTCTTTTGTGTTCTTTGAGATAGTCGATGTTTTCCTTCAAAAGATTTTCATTTTCAGGGCCTTGGCCATATCGCTCAACCCTCGGTGATACGTAGATCAGCTCTGAGGGGAGCACAAACTCGGCTCCATAAACCAGGAAAAACGGGGTTTTTGTTATTGTGCTGCTTGGGGTGGTCTGATTTGCCTATAAGACTGCATGGAGCTCATCTATCCACCCCATGCCATGTTTCTTGAGTTCGCTATATGATCTTGTCTTGAGGCATCTCAAGATTTCTGCTTTCGCCCTCCTAACCTGCTGTTGACGGTCCTTAAATCATAACATCTGACCGTCAATGCCTGCATATAATGAAATAAAATATCGTACCCAACTTAGTGGTAGGGATTATTACTAGTCATTTCCGCTAGTGTTGGTGAAATATGTGTATGCAGGTATTATAAGGAGAAAATAGACCTGTCATGCGATAAAACACACCTCTAGACAATCAGGACGTGATTACACGGATTGGAAGGTCCATATATCAATCAAAACCACTTAGAATTGAGCCCAACAATAGTACAAGTTGTTGGGGGCCCATCAAGCAACCTCCCAGCTAAAGGGGAAGCCGGGAGACGGCCCAGAAGTTCGACTGAACTCCCAGTTCGGTCAAACCAACATTGGAGCCTTTGATCGCCATTTTACACGTGTACACTCCTGATGACTCCTCAATGACAGTGGAGGGGTGTTTCCGACATTTCCAACCACCATAACTTTCATATGAAGGCTATAAAAGGAGGTCTCCATCCACACTTCAAGACACACAACTCTTTGAGCTGAATTAGAAGAGGCTCCGTTGTATCTTTTATACATTAGAAAATAGTTAGAGAGTGAGGGGAAGCTCTAGAGGAGTGCCCGGAAGTTTGGCGCTCTCTCCGACTTCTACCTCGGTGGATGTAAGCTTTCTAGGAGGAATTCTGGAGGAGTACCGGAGCTGTCGGTACACTCTGCTCGGGGTTCAAAGAACTTCTTCTATAAAGTAAGCATTCGAGATCTTTTCTTATGTTATTTAATTACTTAGTCTAAGTGAGATAGATTTCCATATCTGCGGTTTCATTGTTTAGTATTTGTACTAAGTGCTCTAGTACTAGAATTCTGGATAAATAAGGAGGTTCCTGCGTTAGTATTAGAGTAGTAATTAAAAACTTAGGTGTGGTGTCTAGGTTAGAGATTACATTTGTTTGTTGTGTATCCCACGGATTTGTCAGAGGTAGACGACAGGTGGTGATAGCCCTAAATCCCGTCCTAGTAATCCTCCACGTTCGGGTACATCATAGAGCTATAGCCGGAACTATGCTAGCAGACCAGCAGAGGTCGGTGCTCGAAGCAACAGATAGGAATTGCCCTCAACTAATTTTGGGAAATCTTCACGGATTTGAGAGGATTTTGTGGCTAGATTTTAAAATTGCTTCGGTTGGTACAGTGTCACGGCCTGGAGGTTGAAGAAAGGGTACTGTAGCGAGGGGGAAAAGAATTAGACTTCTGGATCTAACTTCTTTTCCTTGGCCCGATTGAAAGAGAGATCTAAGGCAGACATAGCAGAGGAAAAAGGCCGGCCGAGAGAGAACGGGGGAATGCGCCGAGGGCTAAAAGTGAACTTTTCCTGTTTCGGCCCGAAAAGGAAAAGGGAATGTTTAATTACTTTTCCATATAAATTAATCACTGAAATGATCTTTGAATTTTGAAAAATACTTATAATGTTCAAATAATTTTAAGCAAAATCCTAAAAATACTTGGACAATCAAAGTATCTAAAATAATTATACTCGAATCATTTAATTATTAAGTTATTATTTAAATAATTAGTGAAATTTTCTTTGTACTATTAAAATTAGGTTGAGCTCTAACAAATCCGAGAAAATTCTAGAGTATAATTTACCATGGAGAATTTAATAAAAATTAAATACAGCCATGCTTTAATTAGGAAATTTTATTTCCCAAAACTTCACTTGTAAATTAATGAATATTTAATATAAATTCTAGGAATAATTTATTAAATAATTTATAGATCCTGAAAAGAAAATCAGGGTGTGACATGCTTCCTTTCGCTGAGAGGCTCACCATGATGGGATGAATGGATGGCTGTGTCTGCTGGCATAACTCACTTAAACGTTCATCAACCCATCGTCCCACCTCTTGTTACATCCGTGCGTGGTAGGCCTTGACCTTCAATTCGAGATCTATCAACTTCGCATCTTGATCTCTCTTGCTTCTCATGTGACTCCAGTACATTTGGATGACCTCTTTAAACCCAAACTTCCAAGGAACCACGTATTTTTCACGTGTTCATCCTGGGTGCTCAGGATTCTGCAATGCGAGCGTTAGCTCGTCCTTCTCTCTGTCGTGTTGGAAACTTCCCTAAGCAGAGGCCTCTAGGGTTTCGACGAGATGGTGTGCTGCTTGGTGTAATTCATCGCTAAAGATGAGCCATCACTAGGATTCAATGTTCCCCCATGAGCGTAGTGCCAATGTTTCGATCGTTTAGGCCAATCAACTGTGGCCAGAATGATACCCCTTTCTTCTAACACTACTTCCATTCTCTACCACTTGAGCACTGCCTTCTTGTAGCCGCCCGACCATAGCCGGTGAAAGTATTTCTTCTTAGCGGCATTGGCTTTGTTCTTGCCTATCTTCGCTTGCCCTGCCTCTCCTGTGTTGTAGGCGACAAACGCATCCCAATGATCCTTTAGTTTGGTGAATTTGTCAAAGTCCGGTGTCAGACCCTTCACTATAAATTTGTTGTACAAATCTTTCTTATAGTTCTGGAATTGTTCGACCATCTTCTTTAGAGTCTGTTCCTTCACTTTGGCCTCTTCTCCCTGATGGATCGTGAAGGTCTCGAGCATGGTTGTTCACAACATGTCCTTCTTTTTATTAGGGAGATAAGATTGTTTCTCATTGTTGATGGTCGTTATAGACCAATTTGGACCATCAATACTCCCAACAATAAACGAGAACTAGCAATGCTTAACATAAAAGAGAAGGCAAGGCCCCGTCCGGATCCCATGATAGCACCAACAAAGCTGGGAATACAAACTAAAAAGCCTGTGACCCTAGCTTCCAAGAAGCCGCCTACCACACCGAAGGTGAAGATGGTGTGGCGTGTGAAGAAAGTGTCACCCTCCCATACCTCTGAGACAGGGTGCCTCATCATCGAGCTAAAATACGACGGAGGTACAGTCTTGCTCGCTAGACTAAAAAATGACATCACCCTTGCCAACAAGTAAATTGGTATGTATCTCATATTTGATTTCACTCAATTTAATTCTTGCATTAAGGCATGTTTACTTTTTCAAAACTTTTTGCATCAAAAGTTTTGAGTTTAGATCGGGAATAATTTTTGAGACAACAAATTTTATGAAGTGAATTTTTGAGAAAAAATAAAATAATTATTTTCGGCCAATTTCCATGTAGCCTCCCTCCAACTAGACGTTGGAATCCTATGGCAAAGTTTGGGGCCAGATGGGCCCACCTTGGGTTTGGCCGAACTAGGGTTCCAACGGTTGGCTGCGCTAAGTTTTGGAGCAACAACTAGTGGGTCCCACATTATAGTTGTGACCGTCGGGAGCCCATTATATAAGTGAAATGGCCGGGAGAGAAGAGTTCATCCCATCTCAACACATTTTCAACTCACTCTTCAAAGCTCTTTTGCTCCCAAGTTCATTTCAAGCTTTGAAGTGTTGGTCTCAAGTTTATTCCCTGCATTTTGTTTTAGTTTTAAGCATTTGCAAGTCACTTGGGTTTGGTGCAAGATTAACCGGTGGGTAGAGTAAATTTTGTTTTACTAGCCTAACCCCGCTCGAGTTGTCTTGTGCTCTTGCTTAATTGTTGCAGCGATGAAGAAAAGGATTTCGGGGTTATTCAAGAAGGGATCAAGTTCAAAATCAAGCCACCACCAAGACGAGTCAAGCACGCACTCCTCCGCTGATGTATCCATGGAGGAAGGAGATGTTTCACCAAGGCTTCTCGATGACTCCGACCTCGACCTTGTAGGTGACCAGGAAATGCAAGCTTACTACATGCTCAAGGATCGGACATTTGCTCATACCCGAGCATACGACCCGAACCTTCTACAGAAAATAGGTATGGATGTTGATTTTCATAACGTATGATAAGTTATAGGATGGGACAAATTTGCATTGGTAGATGAGCCAGGCTCTCGCCTACTTACCTTGCAATTTTTGTGCACCTTGCTAGAAGATGAAGATGGAATTTCTTTTCAGTTTTACCATAAGGAATTTTGTCTTACTTGGGGAGAATTAAGCCTACTTCTAGGATTTTGCAATACTTCTAAAATCAATCTTTGGAAGGAAACTCCCAAATTTGATAAACACAAGTTTTGGCAAAGTATCACAGGTGAACCATTTTGTAGAAAGCCTAGAACCAACGAAATCCATAATCTTACTTTGAGGCTTTTGCATAAATGGCTTGGTATGAGTTTATTTCCTAGAGCTGATATTAGAGTTGTGCTTGAAGTTGAGCTAATGATCTTATATGCCATGGTTAAGAAAATAAAAGTTTCTCCTATACAATGCATGATTCGCCAATGGTTAGAAAATTTTTAGTTCACCTGCTCCATTGAGTGTACATCTTTAGTTTCTCGTATAGCATATGATGTAGGAGTTGTGAGTGGTGCTCAAGTCGCTTACATTTCAACTCCTCTCTCTTATGTTAATGAGACTTTCTTAATTCAAGACCATACACTCAAATCCGGTCCGGATGACTCTCTTATATTTTTCTTTCCTGGTTGTGCAAATGAAATCCCGTTACCTAACCCGAGGTTTTATTTGTACAACTGTCAAAAACTAACCATTCCTCTGTAGTCAAAAGGGGAATCTTGTGCATCTGTTCAACGCAGGGTGACTCAAAACATGGCAAGAGAAGAACCTCAAGAAGAAGCATCATCTTCACCACCAGTACAGATATATGAGGATGATTGGATCTCAGTTGGGGATGCCCTTGGATGGACCCAAGTCCCTCAACACGAAGCCGGAGGTTCATCATGGCAAAGTGCCAGTGACAACCGGTGGCAAGTGCCTCATGAAGTAAACTGGGGGTACTCCCATTCTTCCAGCTCAAGTGGTTTACCACCTTTCAGCCATGCATCGCTCTGTCTCTTCTTGAGGGGATCTGGGTGAACTCACTCGGAGGATGGGCAACCTTGAGCTGCAGACCGGAGAGATTCAACACACGCTCGAAGGACACATCGTGCAATCTCAGGAGTGGCAGCAAAATGTTAATACAAAAATAGCAAACTTCAAAAACATGATGCAGCAATAGGAGGCCGACTGGCAGACCTACTTTCACCACCAAGGCTTCAATCCCTATCAAGGACCCTAAGTAAAAAGGCAAGCTTCGGGGGAGATGTTTCTCCCCCTATCAAGGTGATTTGTATCATTTCCCTTTTCATATTGCATATTTCCTTTTATAATGCATTTATAAAGTTGAAAACAAAATAAAAATTTGCAAAATATAAAAAGAACAAAAATATATGGTAGATTTTACTATGCTAGGTAAGATTGCTTAGTTCTCTATGTTGAAATGATGAATAGTTGCTCTATGTTATATCTTTTATGCATTGGTTCATAGTGAAGTACTCTCTCAAGTTTTAAGTTGGAAAGCCAATTATTATCCGGGAACATGAGAGATGTGAGTAGCACATTGCATATCTAAGTCTAAGTTGTTGTGAGACATGAGATGGTAAAATGAGTTGCTATGATCTCATTCTAAGTTTGGCTTGAAATCCGGAGTTTTATTTTTCAAAAAAAATGATAAAACTTAAAAAGTACCTCATTTGATACAAATTCCTACCAAAGCCATATAATTTCCTACATTGAAAACCCTTACACTATGGTTGCTTGTAATTCCATTAAACTTTGTCAAAATTCTTGTGACATGTGTAAGATGCTTCTCATGCTTTATGATCAAGATCACGTACACCTACATACGCACATATGCTAAACTTCTCCAATGGGAGCTAGCATCCATTTCATCCACTTCATCCACAAAATAAAAGCTCGACATTATTTGTGCCTTTCTTCTTTCAAATATATATCAGTCAAAATAAAGAGAGAGATGACTATGCAAAAAGAGAAAAAGAAAATATTGCTCATACAAAATATGAGGCAAGATGAAAAAAAGAGAAAGTAAGAAGCTAGCCATGCACTCTCTCAAGTTCGAAAAAGGAAGAAGAGGTATACAAAGGAGCCACATTTCACATACATAACGACCATGGTACCACACAGTTGCACAATCTTGATCAAAAGTATGTTTTGCTATCTTCTTTGGTCCAGATTTTTTGACTTAGTAATAAGTGTGAATGCAAGTATGCCTCATTTGATCCCTACCAAACTCTACAAATATGACCTGTACAATAGGGATAAAAAGTCAATATCTTGGTAAGGAATACACATACACATTCTTGAGTGAATGCGAGAAACACTTGAGGAACATAGTTTTATTTTCAAAATCATGTGGAAACCTCCGAAATGAAAGTTAGAAAAGGGATGAGTGAAAGGTACTCAAACTAACCGTTCTATCTCTCAACCGCCCAAGATAAGGAGAAGCATGATGCCCCCACGGGAATTGGGTGTATGGGTAAGCCACCGTACCATCTTGCTTAAATTTGAGAGAGAGTACTCATACTTTCTATCTTGTACATTTGAGATATACAACATCGCAACAACTCCTGATTAACAACCAAGTTTTTATCTTCGCAAGTCCTTTACTTGGGACGAGCAAAGGTTTAAGCTTGGGGGGTTTTGTTGACGGTCGTTATAGACCAATTGGACCGTCAATATTCCCAACAATGAAAGAGAACTAGCAATGCTTAACATAAATATTTTATTAGAAATAATCTATTTCCACTTCTATATGGCAAAGTATTTGCTTACAGGAGAACTACATAAATGGAGAAGAAATAATGGAGAATGATAGTCAGAAACATCCTTCGGTCAGGCAGGCATGAGTACAAGGATTAGAGGGGCCACAAGTCAGATGAAACCGTCATAAAAGGAGTCATAACCATCATAACCGCCATAAGGGCCAACTAGTCAGTCTCCTGGCCAAAGGAGAGACCAAGAGGTGGGGCCTGGGGTTCGGCCGAACTAGCTCTATATGAAGTGGTATTGTCACGCTCTAAAAAAATCGCTTCAATTAAAAATCCTTTCTTTAATGCATTTTTAGAAATTATTTAAAAGCCTACAAGAGACACTCTAATAAAATTTGTGCAAATCTCAATTTAAAGCTGGGCTATATAAAATTTTATTAAATACTTTTCTTGTTTATCTATTTCCTGGATTTTTTTGGGTATTATTTGAACAAGGGAGGTATTTTTAATAAACGAAATAGCATTTCATGAATTATTTAAATTAAAAAGGAATTAAAATCCTTCCCAAAGCTCTGGGCTTAATCTACCCCATCTCTCTCCCTCAGCCCAGCCGATCTAGCAAGCCTCTCCCTTTGCTCTGCATAAGTCTGTTTCTGCTCCCTCTCTTTCAGCTGGCTCGAGCAAGGAAATAGAAGTCCAGGAAAAGTCTGCTTTACCTCCCTGCACTATAGTGTCGTCTTCAAGCTCCAGCCAGCCTCCCGTGCCCGATTAGGAGAGGGGTTTTGATCCCCTTATCCTCCTCTACCCATTCCCACAAGAAATCGGGCTTTATCCCTTTGAATCCCACGCTAATTTGAATTTGTTTTCAAGTTTATCTCTCCACCCAACCTAGGTTTTTCGGCGCAAATTCATCCGATTCGAGCTAGGATTCTGTCTCCCGTGCCTATATAAAGGACCCCCTAGCTCCCATCTACCGTTCCCCTCAAGGCCCGGCCGCTGCCTTCGCCTCTAGCGCCGCCGCCGCCGTTTTTCTTTGCACCGTCGCCACCACCGAGAGGCGCTTCACCACCACAGCCGCCGAGAGCCGCTTCACCACCATAGCCGCCGAGAGCCACTTCACCACCACAGCCGCCGCCGCCGCTCGCCATCGCCGGCTGCGCCAGCTGCCGTTGCCCCTCGGCCGCCCCCGCCGCTGCCACCGCACCTTGCCGGAGCGCCGCCGCCGCAAGCACCTCGTCGCCGGCCGTTTTCCGTTACCAGTTTTCATCGTCGTCACCACCGGTGAGTTCCTCTCATCGTTCTCTTCGTAGTGGTGCCCTCGGTTTGCGCCATTTCACCTTCGTTCGCCGGCAACCATGGGAGCTTGAGCTACACCGGTGATGATGTCATCGATGATGTCATAATGACTCTTTTTCCTTTCTAAAATAAATCTTAATGGCTATTTAATCTTAGAAAATTCATAACTAATTCACCGTAGCTCGGAATTAGGTGATTCAAGTCTCTAAATTTTTCTAAAATCAAGATCCACCTATTAAAAGTATCCACATGTACTGTTTATGCTTGTTTATGTACTGTTTTGTTGATTTTGTTTAATTGCTTTAGTTCCCGACATTCCTGAAGAGTCTGTTTACGCTGACGAAGGTTCGGAAGTTTACGAAGACCCACAAGGCAAGTCACACAGATCCCAAACACCCCTTTGAGCATGATACCTATTTAAAGCTATTATTTCTATTCAACTATTGCATTATTTTGAATGACACCGGGAAGGTTATCCTATATCCTTTGTTAAGCCTTTTTGATATTGATTATCTGTCCTTTGTAAATGGGGTAATAATATGATTAACTAGAACATCATCTATTTTAGTTAAAGCTGTTAGGATGCTTAGTCATGCTTAGAAACATTAGCTCACTAATGGGATAACTAATGCTCACTTACATCTCATTGATGTATACCTAATGATAGTTCACGATGGTCAATCGTATTGGGTTAATTAATTAATTTGCCAACTAAAACTTGACAATGGTGGGTTGTGAGCAGATGGTTTTGATGGTCGTGCTCATGGCAATTAAGGACTGGTTCGCGAGCTACTGTTGTGAAACATTTATCGTACTAACCACAAACTAGCGTGGGCAACGGCTTTACCTTTTGTATAGTGTGATTCATTGTGGGGCACCAGACTGTAAAGTGGCGGGGATAAGCACACGGGGGTCATTGGGGAGTCCATACCTTGGCTAAAAGGGGGTGACTATGATCCGGGAACGGTGCACTGTGGTGCGCTGTGTTATGTGGAGGGTACTGTCACAGCTCCTTTCCAAGGTACCGTGGTGGTATTGAGGTGCATGGCAATGTGTTGTGGGGCTGTGTCTTGTGGGTACACTGGTACATCTCTGGCCAGAGTAAAACTGTTCGAATAGCCGTGCCCACGGTTATGGGCAGGTCTAATAATATTTTTCATGATTAGTCCCATACTACTCATTAATATTTGAAGGTGATAAATGGTAATAATTGGTTTAGCTCTTGCTTTGGAATGATTTATTCCTGGTTTGGAGATTAGAGCTGTGCAATCGGGCATGATTGTTTAGTAATGGTTGGGCCTATACAATGGGAATGTTGTATAGCGTGGATTTAGTACTGTTTAATATTAACTTACTGTTTTATAAATTCTGAAAGCTTTATTAAATGCTATTTGTGCAAATCAGCCTGTATTATGCCTTCCTTTGTATTCCTGTTCACTTGCATATTTGTTGTGTGGCTTATTGAGTATTTCATGTACTCACCTTGCAATAATTATCATCATTAGAAGAAGAGTTCTACAATGAAGGTGATGCTGTGGAGGATTAGACTGTGGCTAGTCAAGCTGCTTGTGGATTGGAGTCACCTACGCTAGTTTTATTTATTTATTTTTCCGCTGCTTTAGAATTTTTAATGTTTGAGAGGTACTATCTACCTCTGTAATAATTTTACTCACTCGTTTAATAATTAGATAAAGACATGTACTCTTTTATCAATTTGTTATTGTGTGCCTCGGTGTCACACCCCGCCCCTGCGCCACTGTACAAATGGCACCAAGGAGGGTATGCCGCAGGAGAACGGCGAACCGCTTTCCGATGGAACCGTGAAATAGGTACCAGTCCTAGTATAATGATGCTGGTACCAGTGGTAACATGATGAATAAATGCAAGATTTAAATAAAAACAATATACCTTTATGTTGCAGCTTCGGGTAATCCCTGAGTTGCAAGCATCAATCAGAGTCAGTAGCAGCGAAACTTAGCAAAGCTAGGGCACCAATTCCACCGACAGTAGTTTGGGTTTAGGGACGAAACTCCAACCTTTGTCTCCGCCTGAACTTAAGCCAAGGGAGAAAAACAACGACAATGGGGGATTGAGTACATTCGTACTCAACAAGCCACTAGGAAACGTGTACATGAAAGCTTCAAAGAAAGGCTAGGTTTATTTGGAAAAACATTATTTGAAAACACTTTTCAAAGGTCTAAGTGAAGTTTTCAAAAATAAATTTCTCCTTCGGAAAGAGGCGTCACACCTCAATCCAAAACACGAGTGCTTTGCAACAACCCGAGCGGAAAAGTCAATTTTTAGCATTCAAAAACACTTTCTCCTTCATCAGCTTCCTCTCATAAACCAGAATTATCTCCAGAAATCATCCGTTACCCAAGTCTCAAGGTTAACAACTCCGGGTCCGGTCCTCTCGACCTGCCAACCCAAACTCGGCCCTCTCGGCCCCTATATCGGCCCTCTCGGCCCTATGGTGCCAAACGACACCCCAGGTCACATAGACCTGTTCCCAACCACGAAGGCTGGCTGTCCATCACAAAGAAGGACTCTGGTAACGGTTCCCATCCCCAGAATCAATTTATGAAATGATTTTTAAAACAAATCTACGCTGTGAGACTCACCTTACATTCGCCCTTGACCGTAGGCACGGCTATTCGAACAGTTCAGCTAAACCTCTGTAGAGACTGTACGCTTTACCCACAAGACACGAAGCTTATACCGATACTGGCCAGTACCAGAAGTTCGTGACATGGCCTTTCTCTAGCCAAACCATAAATGTCCCATGTTACATAGCTGGGCAGCGTCTCACCGCCAAGCATCAGGCCAATCTAAGGCCCTCATCTACCCAGGACCCACCGTATGGACCCCAACACATCCCCACTGCAGGAGATTGCCACGCCACCATACCGGTGCTCCTCAACTGCCAATATGCTAGACACCTATGTTCCAGCTAGTTACCCATCCAGGGGCATCCCATTCTACCCGTGTGGTCGTACTGTAAGATGCTCGGATGTTAAATCCCAAGGAATCGGTCCTTATGCGTGACTACGAAACGAAACCACACAGGAGAGGATTCACACCACAAGTTTTCTCCATAAAACCTTTTTATTTCCAAAAGACACCGACTCCCTAAGTCAGGTTTTATAAACCTTTCGCAACCTAAGTTTTCCCACATTGATAACCATGTATTAACCAGATATAAACAATTGGTGAAAAAGGACACCTACGCCTAGAGAGCACAATGGAGCGACAAGGGTTAAGTTTAACCAAGTCCTACAGGAAATAATGCAACTACATAGGTTGGTCCGTCGGTCATGTGCTCGTAGACCGATGGCTGATCAAAATAAGGGTGTACGCTAAGCATGCAATTTTGCAAACAACACATTTTATAAACTAGGAGCAATATGATCAAAGAGTGGCTTGCCTTATTGTTGGTCTTCAAACCTTCGAGAAAATCCGCGTCCTTCGCATCTTCGAAACGTTCAATACGCGATCGAAAGAGAAAACCATCCAAAATCCTATAAAGTAAATAACAACTATTATAAACTAGTAGTGCCATTGGATAGATCTCACTTTTAGAAAAATTATGGAAGTTGAACAAAGTCAATTGGACTTACGGTTGGAGAGATACGAATTTTGGAAGATTAATGGACTTCATGGAAGGTGGAAATAAATTTATTAAATTGGAAAGGAATATTCCCAAGAATATTGCCTGGCTGTGGGGCTGAGCAGAGGGAGGTATATTGGACTTCCTTTTGAGTGAACTTGGGCTTTAGCCCGGAGATAAAGGAATGCAATATAGACTTGTAGTCGGGTGGCCCAATGGATGCGGAGGGAGGTAATGTAGACTTCAATTTTTTAACTGAATGGGACCCATGGAGAGAGAGTCGAAGGTGTGGGCCCCACCTTCTTTTCTTTTTCTTTCTTTTCTTTCCTCCTTCTCTCTCCTTATCCCTTATCTCTTCTCTTCCTTCTTTTCTGCTTCTTCTTTCTTTCTCTACCTCTCGTTCTCTCTATCTCACACAGCCGACAGGAGGAGGAAGGGCGCATGGCGGCGGCGGCTGGCAACGGCGACTGGCGACAGCCGGGTGGCAAGGGCGGTGAGTGGAGGCGGCGGCCGGGCCAGGGCGCAGTGGTGGCGGTGGGGATCGGCGGCTGGGGCAGGCGCGGCTTGCGCAGCCGGTGGCGGGACGGCGCGTGGCAGCGCACGGCGGGGCCGATGGCTGGGGCGGCGCCAGCCGGTGATGGCGCGGTAGGGGAGGGTGGAGCGGCGCACAGCTCGCGTGAGGGTGGCGACGTCGGTGCAGAGGCGGCAGGCCGGAAGGTCGACGCGTCCAGGCAGGGGTCGGAGCTGGCGCCAGCCGATGCGGCATGTGGCTGGGGAGACGGCGCAGCTCGGAGCACGAGCTAGGCCATGGCATCGGTCGGGCGTGACGACAGTGAGCGGCGATAGTGGGTAGAAGATGACGGCTTTTATAGCCGTCGCGGTCGGGGGATGGCGACGAGGGTGGCTCGGTGAGCTCGGTCGAGCGGGGCCAGCTACCTTGTTTGGCTGTCGTCATTAGCATGGCGGCACAGGAGAGCGAGGACAACGATAGTGTTGGGTGGACGCGGCGCTTGCTTTCGGCGTGGACCGCTGCCTCTGTGTTTTCTTGGTGTGGTGCAATGGAACACTGAACAGGGTGCACGATGAGGCTACCATGGGGATTAAGCTTGCTTCTGTGTTCTCTTCTTCCTCCATAGTTCTCTGCTGCTGCCTGCTAGGCCTGCTCGGCGAGCGGCGCAGAGCGGTGCCTAACTTCAGCGGAGAAAGCGGAGATGGTGTCTAACCGCGGGGTTTGCAGCTTAACAACGAGGAGATAGTGAAGCAGAGGAATAGAACGGGTGCATGCACGGGTGTTGGATGAACATGTTGCTTGCTTGTCTCACTTAAGAAAAGGAGTGCATGCATGCTTGTCACATGCTATTTTGCCATGTGGGCTGTAGACTATTTGGAATTTGTAAAAGAACTGTAATTGGCCTATGTATCCTGATGATTTTGTTTGGGACTTTTGACAGGTAAGAAATTTTGTTTGGAGGGATTTTGGCTTTTGAGAATATTTGCAATGAATGGAAAAAATAATTTAGAACGGCTAGAAATTGAAGGGGTGTTTTAGGACGCGATTTGGATTCCAAAATCCGAACACGGGGATTTTATTTGGGATATGATGATTAGAGGAAAAACTTGGTTTTCGTTGGTTCCATCGGTGCCTGATTAAATTCAACGGGAGAAACCACCGTTGATTTTGGATCGTACCTGCACAAAAATATTAGTTTTGATATGTACACGTACAGGAAATATTTGTTGGGCGGTCAAAGCCTAAAATAAATATTGTTAGACTCCTTGGATGGAAAGAAGAGTGTCGGCACGGTAAAAATTCTGAAAGAGAAATTTTAACCGTACGACTTTTGGAAGTGTTTAGGAGAAAAATTCAAACTTCAAAATTCGAATCAGGAGAATTTAATTTTGAAGGAAAAGATTTGGCCAAGGATTTGGGTTTACAAGGAAAGGATTGGGTTAATTGAGATCTTTGGTACACAAACGTAGATACACTCAAAGAATCAATTTTTTGAACATAGGTTTTTAAGAAAATAGATTTTTCGACGGGGTGAAAATCGGGGCGTTACACTCGGCTAATTCCTGGACGGGGATTTTACACACATATAAGAGTTTGGAATTTTGAATAGAAATTCCGGACGTAACAGGTATTGGCTTAATGTGCAAGTATTTGATTGCTCTATGTCAAGTACACTAGTATAGAGTAATATTCATTAGTATAATTTTGATGTTTAGATTAGTGAATATCATTAAGTGGTGCTATATGTCACGGAACTGTAGAGGTAGGCCGCTGATGGTGATAGCTCAGTACGGGTATTCCTCCACGTGCGTGTATAGGGCTACGGCAGGTTCCTGGCAAGGGTGCCCCTCCGCATCTGATGCTGGTTGGATAACCATGACGGGTTGTCGTAATGAACTCGGCAACCACGGGTGGTTTCTCGATATACCAGGAGGGCATAGTTAGGAGGTATTGGCCATAGCTGTACTATAGTAAGTGTATACTAAAGGGCTATATAATAGAAGTACAAAAAATGAATATTTCTCTATTCTTCTCCACTAGGCTAGATTTATTCTTTTATATGAGTATCCTTGGAAAGTAACTTCTGTGTGTCAACCTACCCGTATTCAGCTTGATTAACCCCTGCATTAGTCTTTGATTAACATAAGTGTGATGAGCATTAATAACATAGTAATCTCTTACCATATATTTCCTTGGGATTAAATAAATACGATACCTTGAAAATACTTCTAGGTGAAATGCTACAGCAGTATATCCGTGCGCTGGCAGATTATATTTGTGATCGTAAGAAAATGCCGACTAATATTTCTCGCGTCATTGCTTGGGATTTAATTCCTAGTAATGTCGTTAATAAATGTCAACACTCATCCCCGCGTGACCTTGTTGGCACTAGTTCTGTATGCTGATGGCCACGTGATCCCTTACGACCCGACCGCTGTGTGACATAAACTTTCTTGCAGCATCGGCAGGGGTAACTGGTTGACCGTCTGGTTTCACTTCGGTTATAATATGTCTCCCTCCACCTTCCTTGCGGCACGTCGTTATCTGCGTGCCCTCTTCTCACCAACATTCGGTTGGCTGTCACTATGGGCTCCTTGTTCAAGTACTGGTTAGTGTCCTCATTCCCCTCCTCATCCGCCCAATATTGGTTGCTGCCCTCTGCAATCGTGTCCAGGAGGATCTACTCATCATCGCGATCTGCCATCTATTTGTACCATTAAACAATACACATCCACATTGTTAACAACTACGAAGAACTTCTAAATTTCACTTAATTTCAAATACTATAAAGTGCCCTTATTTTAATTCTCTACGTCAATTTTCTCTCATCTTAAGAAAAAATATGAAACCTACGTGTGTACTATTATATATATATTAACATTGTCGAGAACAGCTAATTAAATTTAACCTACTTAAGAAATATGAAACATACATGTATGTTATAATGCATTGTGTACGCAATAATTAACTAAATCAGGTGCGTAAGAAAACAGTTGCATATAATATTAAAAAAATCATAGTTTCGTGTAACTTGCCTTACTTTTGTTTGGTGGCCTTGGTACCACGTAAGCTTGAGCGGTGACCACGTCAACAACTGGACCATATAATTCTGACAAGAAAAAAAATTAGTTAAACCATATACATTACATAGGAGTCAACACAAGATAATTGGTCTTAAGTCTAATTGGTCCTAAGTCTAATACTTGGAACAGCGAACTTAAGCGAATGAGCGAACTAACGAGAGAACATTGAGCGAACCTAAGTCCATTCTTTCGTTTGTTCGCTCGCTCGTTCGCTCGTTCCCTAGCCCGCTCGGTTGTTCACTCGTTCGTTCATTCGCTCGCTCGGTCGTTCGTTCATTCGCTTGTTCATTCACTCGTTCGGTCATTCGCTCGCACTCTCGCACGCTCGATTGTTCGTTCACTTGTTCGTTTGCTCGGTCATTCGTTCGTTCGCTAGGTCGTGCGGCGGTAGTGGCGGTGGCAGTGGCGGCGGCTATGGCGGCAGCAGCGATGGAGGTAGCGGTGGCAGTGTGCGTCGGTGGCGGCGGCGGTGGAGGCGGTGGCGGCGGTGGTGGCGATGGAGGTGGTCGGTGTGTTGACGTAAAAACACGATGGCCTGGGAGATCTGCTTAGCTCCAGTGCAGGTCCAGAATAATGATGAGATGCGGGCGTGCCAGTCAGTTTGATTTTGCAACTGACAAGATATATAAATTGAAGATCAAAAGATAGCCGATCGGCTGACAAGCCGATGGAATGATTCCAGCCGATGCCGATACCAGCCGATATCCAGTATAGATCTTGATACTTGAGTAAATAATGATATAAAGATAATCGGATGATGAAAATAAAATAAAATAATCCAGTAGAAGCCAATCGGCTAGTAATGATAGATTGAATAAGCACTGATCCAAAGGTTGAAGCATTCATCGGCTGGAGGTCCGATGTCAATAAATCCAAATGATTAGATAAACAGTGAAATCTTTATTGTCATCGGCTAAATCCGTCTTGTATGTAATCCTTATAAGCCGATACAACATCCAGATAACTCATCGGCTGAAACCCCGATGAAACCCTTATTAGCAATCAAGAAGCAGGCTAGAGATTATGGTTCTAAGCACGACTTAGTAGATCAAAATTAACTGATGCAGCACTAAGTATGAAAAGAAACATAATATCTAGACAATCAGGCTTTTGACTGATTTTCAGGGTGGTGGATACATTATATAATCTAAACCAACAAAGTAATCTAGCCGATATCGACAAAACCCTAGATGGAGTTCGGCCGATGCAAGTAGAAAACATTGTCAATCTAGATTATATAATGTATATGATAACTCGACGACTTACATGAACAAGATTAGAGTGTCGAAGCGATGGAAGCACTAATCCCGATAACGCAAGCCGCCATAACAAGCCTTACTCCTCGTCGGAGATCGAAGTCGATGCAGCCCAACTTGAAACAAGAACTCGTCGGAAAGTAAAAAGGTAAAAGGTGGCGATGCGCCGAAGTTGTATTGATCGAGAGATAATTTACATAGACCCCGGGTGTACATATTTATACCCATGGGTAGATACTAGTCCATATCGGACACGACTCAAACTTTCCTAAAGATAAAAGGAAACACATAAAGTCCTTATCGAACACTAAACACACTTTCCTAAAGATAAAAGGAAACTAACAAACTATTCCTAATTAATAGATAGAATTATCTTTTTCGGACTCAATCCATACATGGCAATCCTCATGAAGCACTCTAAACGATCCCGAAATGGTTCCAATATCCCCTTGTCGGAATCGGCTACATCGGCTTCCTTGTCCGATTCAATATCAGCCGATGCACACCATAGCCGATGCAGTTCCGAAGCTGATTTATACTCTGTTTCTATTACCGATTTCCTTACAAATCCGCTTCGGTCTTAACTCCAAATTCGATGCATGATTTACCAAATTTCGTCGTCAACACGATGGCAGTGATGGTTGCAGTGGCGGCAGTGGCGGCGATGGCGGTGATGGCGAAGGCAACATTGGCGGCGATGGCCGCGACGCTGGTGGCAGCGTGCGATGGCAACGGTGACAATGACGATGGTGGCGTGCGATGGCGACAACGATGGCGCGCGATGGAGGTGGAGGGAGAGGTGGAAGGGTAGATAAATGGCCAGCGGGGCGGCGCCTGAACCTTGAGGAGACGATGTTGGCCGTCGGTGGTGAGGGTGGCGGTGATGGCGTCGGTGATACCACTAACCGGCACTAAAGATAATTTCCCGCTATTTCCAAATTTATTTTTAGTCCCGGATTTGGATAACAATCGTGACTAAAAATATTTTAAAACTTAGAAAGTTAAGCATGGACAAATTAATTTCTGTAAATATAGGTTTAAAACAATAGTAATAATAAACTGCATTAAAAAGTTTTATTAAATTTTAAAAATCTTATATAATTGACCCATGCCCGATTAAATGCATTAAAGATGAAATAAAATCAGAAAAATAATGAGAACACATTTAAAATAATTTAAAATTGTTATTAAAATTTTAAAATCATATATAATCAAACCATACTCGATTAAATTCATTAAAGATGGAATAAAATCACAAACATAATGAGAACACATTTAAAATAGTTTAAAATTGTTATTTAGTTTTAAAAATCATATATAATTAACCCTTGCCTAATTAAATGCATTAAAGATAAAATAAAATCAGAAAAATAATGAGAACACATTTCAAATAGTTTAATAATATTATTACATTTTAAAAATCATATATAATTAACCCATACCTGATTAAATTTATTAAGGATGAAATAAAATTAAAAAAATAACGATAACACATTTAAAATAGTTTAAAATTGTTATTTAATTTTAGAAGTCATATATAACTAACCCATGCCCGATTAAATGCATTAAAGATGAAATTAAATCTCAAAAATAATGAGAACACATTTAAAATAGTTTAGAATTGCTATTTAATTTTAAAATCATATACAATTAACCCATGCCTGATTAAATGCATTAAGGATGAAATTAAATCTCAAAAATAATGAGAACACATTTAAAATAGTTTAGAATTGTTATTTAATTTTAAAAATCATAGATAATTGACCCATGCCCGATTAAATGCATTAAAGATGAAATAAAATCACTAAAATAATGAGAATATATTAAAAATCAATTGAAACAGATGGACCTTCAATACATTAAAAGTAATTTACATCATCCACACAACAACCTAGCTAAAATATAAATCAATTGAAACAGATGGACCTTCAATACATTAAAACTAATTACAGCGTGATGGTTGACCTCATGAACTTTCTCCTAACGAATGTTTCTTCTCTATGATCGTTGCGTGAGCAAGGAGTATCCTCATTTGATAAGAGGATGCTTGGGTCAACCATCACCGCGAACGGAGGTTGCCTGTCAAACTAATCATAATGTTCGTCGGTCTTATCATCCACTCCGACGATTTTCTTTTTGCCTAGGAGAACCACGTGGTGCTTTGACTCGTCAGGCCCTTTCTGCTTCTTTGGTTTGGTAGACTTGTCCTTCATGTAGAAAACTTGCATTGCATCATTGTCTAGGACGAATGGTTAATCTGAGTATCCAACCTTGTTAAGGTCAATAGTTGTCATCCCACAGTTATCAACTGTTACGCCTCCACTAGTCAACCTAACCCATTAGCACCGAGATAGGGGACCTTCCAAGGTCCATAATCGAGTTCCCATATCTCGTCGATGGCACCGTAATACATGCTAATTGTCCCATCGTATCTTATGGCATTGATACAAATATTAGTATCTTTCATGCTTATTATTCCCTTTATATTTGGCGAGTAGCCAGACGGTACCTTAATGCTCTCCAAGCATTCAAACATATTTTCCTCCTCTGCCTTGCTCAGAGTGTAGCTGGTTGGATTCAAGTAATGGTTTCTTTTCTCCTTGTGAAGGCCATCACGTTGATTCATATGCTTGAGATCATTACGTGCTTCAAGTGTATCTTTCATCTTCCCATATACACCAAGGAAGCCCAGCAGGTTGACGCAGAGGTTCTTAGTGAGGTGTGTCACGTCGATTGCATGACAAACATCTATGACATTCCAATAGGGTAACTCCCAAAAAAATATATTTCTTCTTCCAAATCGCCACGTGACCATCGCCACTCGTTATAGGTTGGCTGCCATGTCCCTTTCCAAATACTATTTTCAGATCTTTCACCAACGCAAACACTGTTTTTCACCAACTCAACATTCCTACAATGCTTCAAATACATATGGGTTGAAGTCTTATACCCCTTGTTTATTGTCCCGATAGGTTGCTAAGTGTAGGCCAATCGTTAATGGTTACGAACAACAATGCTGATGGGTTAAATTGCTCCTGTTTGTCCTCATCCCACACGGGGACACCTTCTTTCTTCCACAACAGTTTCAAATCTTCAACCAATGGTCTTAGGTACACATCATTGTCGTTACCAGGTTGCTTTGGGCCGTGAATAATCAACATCATGATGTACTTCCGCTTCATGCATAACCAAGGGGGAGGTTGTAGATACACATGGTCATAGGCCAAGTGTTATGACCGCTACTCACCTCTCAAAATGGATTCATGCCAACCGTACTTAAACCGAACCTTATGTTTCGTGCATCCTCTCCGAAGTCATGATATGTTCTGTCGATGTTTCACCACTGTGAACCATCGGTGGGATGTCTTAGCATCCCTCATGTTGATGTTCTTCTGCGTGCCATCGCATTATTTTAGCATGCACTTTGTTTCTGAACAAACGCCTCATCCGTGGTATTATAGAGAAATACCACATCACCTTAGCATGAACTATCTTCTTCGAAAGCTATCCGTCAACATCACCTGGGTCATCTCATCTAATGTTGTATCATAGGCCTTACAAACTGGGAATGCTTCTAGTTTCTCGTATTCCTCACCACGATAAAGGATACAATCGTTTGGACATGCGTGTATCTTACCTTCTTAGCTTCGTACTTTGTTTCGGGCAATTCATTTCCCTCCGGAAGAATGTTCTTTACGAGTTTCAATAACTCGCCAAATGTCTTGTCGCTCACACCTTTTTTGCTTTGCATTGCAAGAATTCTAGCGTGGTACCCAACCTTTTGTGCCCCTACTCGCAACCTTGGTACAAGTACGTTTTGTGGTCCACTAGCATATACTCTAAATTATGGATCTCCTTTTCACTTTCGCAGTCCTTCTTTATGTCACACAACATCTGACCATAATCATCTGCACCGTCGTTATCTTGAACAACCCCGTCCGCCTCACTTGTTGTATTTTATTCACATCCACCGTATTCAGCTAGTCCGGAATATTGTCATCTTCTTCCATTGCAACCCCTAACTCTACATGCGAGATCCAACAATTATAGCTAAGCATGAATCCCGACTCAAACAATTAGGCATAAATAGTTCTTCATGTAGAATACTCCTTCTGGTTTTCGCACTTTTTGCATGGACAACATATAAAACACTTATGCTTGTTGGCATTGACCAGACTCAAAAAATAATGCACGCGATTAATAAACTCCTTCGATCGTCGGTCTGCGGTGTACATCCATTGCCGAGCCATCTACATGAATAAAAAAATGCAGAGGAACTCCACGAAAGTGAAACTAATTGAATAATCATGTAATAATTTAAAAAATCATGATTAAACCGACATATTTTTAATGAATCTTTCTTATTTCTAACGATTTTATCGAGTTTGAAATCGACTTAACTGGAGTCAATGGTTAATTATATATAAATCCTATCATTTTTAAAAAATTGTAAATATATTTCTCCATGTATTATCCTTACTTGAATTATATTCAAAAGTTTTTGAAAGTTCTAACAAATTCTTAATGCATTCTACCTATTTCTAACTATTTTAATGATGTTTAAATGGAGTTAGTTTTCTTTTCTTTTATCCTCATTATCTATATTTCTCCTTTTTTTGTCTTTTTTAACATTTTTATCTAAACGTTTCTAATTTTTTTAAATACCCTTATGTTAATTCTCTACATCAATTTTCTCTCTAATCTTTTTCCATATACCTATTTTGTATATAATGACGTATACAAATATAACTAGAAATATAATATGTTAGCCATACATCAGTAGAACATGAAGTTCCTAACCTTTTAGATCCCTTCGATTTGTATAATATGACTAAAGTATTTCTGCAAAAAAATTTGGCAACACCTCCCAGCCTCGTCCCTGCAAATTTTTGCAGCAATGGCTCAGGCTAGAGGAGGAAGAAGACTATATAAAGGATACGATCATACTAACCGGTATTAAAGATCCTGGTCAACCTGACAAGGCTTAACAAAAAGTGAACTGGGACTAAATCTTTAGTCCGGTACTAAAGATCATAATGAACTGTTAGGCTCTTAGTACCGGTTCATAAGAGAACCGAGAGATTTATCATTTTAGCTGATCGAGCAAAGATCAGTTCTCTAGTAGTGACGTTAGCTTATAAAATTTAAGAGTGAGTCTAAAATAGAGTGGGACTGAATTTCTATTTATTTTCTAACTAAAAATATATGGGCACTAGATGGGGTTGTCAATTACCACTCCTAGCTGGCTCTGTAAAAAATCATATGTACTTAATTTCTAAATTTGTGATTTTTTTTGTTCCCGATCAACTTAATTCCTAAAACCGTAAGATAAATTCGTGCTTCTTAATTCCTATAAAGGCACTTATCTACATAAAGGAGGAGTGGTTTTCGACCGGACCAATGCCACAAATTGGACCACACAGTCCACACTTATTCTGCTTCCCTATGTCCCGTTGCCATGTTCTTATACATGTTCCCTCCGCGTGGCAGAACTCCATTTGCAACCCGTGCATGCATCCCAACGGAAGTAAAGAAAAGTTTCAAAAAAAAGGGAAAAAATTGATAAAGTACAAAAGAAAGCTTTAAATTGAAATTTTCAGAAATCTCACCCTTCAAGCAATTCATTTTGGGTTTATCTAAAAACATATGTCAACTGATTATTAGGCGAAAATATATCAAATGTAGTTATAGTATAAATTTAGTGTAATTATATTATAAAATGTATGTAAGTTATACGTAAGTTAATAAAAAGGGATGGTTGCTCAGTTGATAGGTGCACTAGCTTGGATGGAATAGTCACGATTTCGATTCCCTACCCGATGCTTGCATTCTCGTACAGTACGAATCTTTAAGGCTATCGGATGATCAGAAAATTAATTTTTTTCCTAACGATCTGTCTATACATTTTTAGCAACTGACATTAGATCATTGGTGCCGGTCGTATAACCGGCACCTCTCTGTTCTCCCGATTAAAAAAAGGAAGTTGGCTCTAAGCCGAGCCAAAATCAAATCCATCTCACACATACAAATCAAATCCATCTAAGATCACAACAATGACAGTAATAATCCCTAATCCAATCCATCACCAATAACAGATGAACAACAATCCATCAAACAATCACATAAACTGAATCACAGATGAAATGCATGAACTCACTCTCAGCGGCTCCTGGCTATCGTCCTTCTCCTCGCGCCGCCGTTGCCGATCCGCCAACCTCGCGCCGCCGTCGGGCACAGGCCGCACTGGCCATGGGAGGACCAGATCCAGCCAAAGAGGCACCGGATCCGCCACCACTCCGTGCGCCACCCATGGGGATGCCGCCCGTCGCAGGGGCGGAGGGGGAGGAGCCGAGGGGATGCTACTCGTCGTGGGGGGCGGAGGGGGAGGGCCGCCTCTCCGCGCGCCACCCGGGGACACCGCCCGTCATGGAGGTGGGAGGGGGAGGGAGAGGGGAAGGGGAGGGCGGCGGAGGATGAGGCGAGGGGGAGGGGGTGGAGGGAAGGTGGAGGAGGAGGAGCCGAGGGGGAGGGAGGGGATGGCGCCAGGGAGGGGCCGGATGGGAGGGAGGGGAGGGCACGCGCGGCGGAGGAAGAGGCGATTGGGGGGGTGCGGCGGGGTTGTGGATAAGGAAACGCGCGAGTGCGATTGTGTGGATAAGGATCGGTATAGGCACCCGGCTTAGCTCACCCGTGTCGGCTCAGTTAGGTATAGGTGCCGGTTTTTTAAAAGAACCGATACTTATAATATATTATAGGTGTCGGTTTTTATTTAACTGACACCTATAATATATTATATGTGTTGGTTCTTTTAAAAGCTTGGTATCTATAGTATTGGTACCGATTTTAAATAATTAACCGGCACATATAGTTTTAAAGGTATCTGTTCTTATTTTTTTCACCATGCAGAGGTAGGAAAATACCTATAGGTACCATTTTAAATGAACCGGTACCTATAAAACCGGTCCCTATAAGGATTTTTTAGTAGTTCGTTCCTTTTTTTGTGTAGTATACACAAGTGCTTGGTGGTGCATGTTCCGGCAATTACTGGTGATTGCTCTATTGGTTGATAGTACTGATAGTAATACAATGCTACTCCATCATTAGCTCATTGTGGCTCCGAGCGAATTAGAGTTCCAGGATAATTGTACCTCGATCGACATCTAGTCGCACTATAAAAAATAATTTTTCATGACACTTTCCTTTTCTTTTTAGGAGGACAACAAATAGTGCTACCAGTAAAAATCACATTTATTTTTACTAGCGGATGATACAAGCAATCGTTAGTCAAAATCAATTTTCACTAGCAGGTACTTAAGACGTTCACCAGTGAAAATCCTGTTATCTTTACTAGCGAACGACATAAGCATCCGTCAGTGAAAATGAATTTTACAAAAATATGTATTTGTATCTAACATTTTTCATAAAAAGTCATATGAAAATAAAATTTATAGCAAACTTGTAGATCTCAATGAGATAGTTGAAAACTTTTTCATTTGAGATCATTTAGGGTTTAAAATATTTGTTATAAGATTCTAGATCTATTTTACAAAAAAATCAGATATATGATTCAAATATCCTCCAATGGATATCATCTATATCAAAGTTATAGAGCTCTACAATATCTACACCTTCGTAGTTCATGACTTTTTTATTTGAAAATCTTTTGAGAGGCAAATAAGTATTTTAAGTTTCGAATGATGGAAATCAAAACAATAACATTCCGAATATAGACATTAATGTAACACATATGTGAAGAGAGATGTTTTGAGTTCGAATCATATATATATCACAAACCTGTGAATATAATTCAACAAATTTCTGAAATTATCAATTAGGATGCATAGTTGTGTTATAGATGCTCGGTAAAAATCAAAATATTTTTTGATTATATTTTCGCTCTAAAAAAATCAGTTTTCACTAATGGTCGGATGCCTCCGGTGAAGATTGTTGATTTTCACTTACCTTTAATTATTGGTGGAACGTCTAGCTACTAGTGAAAATATAATATGGTTTAACTATAAGAAAAAAAAATAGTAGTGTCGTCCACATTAGTCGTGCCCATCAACATCACACCACACTTTTATCGTTGCCACCGTACGTTCAGTGGAATTATCACACAGAAAGGTCCCTCATTAGCTCATTATGTTAATTAATTAACCACAGTTGGGGTAGATCCGGGCTGGCCTTAACTAATGCGAAATCAAGATGCATTCATGCGGTTTGATTAGGAGAAAATGGTGGACCCACTTGCCACTAAACATACATCGATCGGTGGTTGATCGCCGACGGGACAAGCGCCAGTGTACACATATCTAAAAACTGGCCTCTCCTACAATTTAGGGCTATAAATACCACTCCTCCACTCCAGCTTCCTCTTCGTCACAGCATCACAACCCAGCTCGACCAGCTGTGGTCAAGCTAGGCAAGCACGCACCAGCGTGAGCCAGCTAGGCTGCTAGGCTATCTAGCTAGCATCATGTAGATTTACGTGGCGTCCCCGACCTCGTCGGCGACGCTGCTGCCGTCCTAGACGAGCCGCATGTGGTGTTGCAGGCATGGCGCCGGCCTGAGGTGGTGAACTGGGCCCCACGTGGACGGAGAGAAGTGTCTCGGCCAGTCGGCCTCGCCGTCAAACCTTGACATGCGGTTCGACGGCAAGATTATCAACTTCGACAAGATGCAGGTTTATGCATGTGGATACCACCAAGGGTGAGGGATGACAGCTGCGCCGGCGTGCCGCAGCATCCGATCGGGCGTGGCCCACCCCGACGACGACTTCACAGCCGCGAACTTCCGCCGCCGGGAGGCCGCGTGCCGCGGCGTTGGTCGTTTAGCGGGGCATGGTGCACATCATCGCCGGCGGGTCGAACTCGTACGTCGAGGAACTCGTCGACGGCGACCGCCGACGCGTACGTCTGGTTGCGTGCTGCCGTGGAGGCGAGGAGGGCGAAGACGGAGATGTTGCCTGAAGTGGCGTTACCGGAGGCGAAGAGGGAAGCTTTATCGTCGGCGATGCCGCTGCGTGTTGGTTTTCAAAGAGGAATGACAGGACGGCGTCGATGCAGGGCGCGGCAGTGAGCCACGGCCACGTACGCCTCGTTGGCGGCGTCGGAACGCGCGGCAGTGGCCGTCGACGAGTTCCTCGACGTACGAGTTCGACCCGCCGGCGATGATGTGCACCATGGCCCGCTCAGCGACCAACGCCGCGGCATAAGTTCGCGAGCCTGAAGTAGTCGTCGGGTGGGCCACGCCCGATCGGATGCTGCGGCACGCCGCGGCAGCCGTCATCCCTCACCCTTGGTGGTAACCACATGCATAAACCTGCATCTTGTCGGAGTTGATAACCTCGCCGCCGAACCGCATGTCAAGGTTTGACGGCGAGGCCGACTGGCCGAGACACTTCTCCGTCCCCGTGGCGCCCAGTTCATCACTGAATTCTGCTTCACGCCGGCGCCATGCCTGCCTCACCACATGCGGCGGCGGTAGGACGGCAACAGCATAGCCGACGAGGTCGAGGACGCCGGACTTGTCCCGCCACGTAAATCTACATGATGCTAGCTAGATAGCCTAGCAGCCTAGCTGGCTCACGCTGGTGCGTTCTTGCCTAGCTTGACCACAGCTGGTCGAGCTGGGTTGTGAGATGCTGTAACGAACAAAAATATTTACAAACATATTCACCAACTGTTAAAAGAAAGAATAAATTAAGGAAAGAGAAACAGGGGCAAATATTCTCGCGGTATCTTTAACACCACTCATGCTCCATAATTATGTTCTCATGTGTGTGATCTTGACCACTAGCTGCTGCATTCCGTTGACACCATATGTACTTCCCACGCCATTAGCATATGAGTGATTATTTTATCACCCGAGAGGTTCATATATCCTACGCAAGCTTGATTTCTTCATGCTCTTTTACTGCTGCATGTGGCATCCATTCAATAAATAAAGGCATACAGGTGCGTCCAGAAAGCACGATATATATATATATATATATATATATATATATATATATATATATATATATATATATATATATGTGTGTGTGTGTGTGTGTGTGTGTGTGTGTGTATGTATGTATGTATATATAGGGGTCTAGTCACCAAATATGAGGAATAGGAATGCAGTGTCTATATGCAATCTTGGATGTAAGATCAGTATATGGCAGCTGGATGGTAATCCAGGTTTTATTTTTATTTTTATTTTTATTTTTATTTTTATTTTTATGATGCAAACATAAATGCAGTACAGGAAATAAAGACAAGCTGAAAATATTAACTATGTACAACACATAATGTAAATTAGATACTTAGAACATAGAAGGTTTATATAAAACAGTCCAGGTGTTCATTCATATACCTTGATAGGTTGAAGGTAGATCCTTCTGAAGATTACACCAAGGATTTGGTACAATACGTTCGTAATTATACAGGTACATGACTCTCACAAGGACTCTTACATAGACTCTCACACTTAGACTCTCATGACTCTTTTATTTAGGTTATACTATATTACTAACACTTAGATGGAGTGGAGTGGAGTGTGATGGCTGGTGGAGAGGTGAGAGGAATGGTTGTGATGTGTGTGGTGTGTGTGGTGTGTGTGTTGTGTTGTGTGTGTGCTTGCCGTTGATTGCGGTTGCGGTTGCGGTTGTGATTGCGGTTTTTCTGATGAATGCTCTTGAGCCCCTTATATAGGACTTGGCGAAGAATCTTCATGATATCTTCATTTGACTTCAAGGGTTTTATGATATCCCTTTAGACTTCGCGGAGAGAATATTTGGTGATGACACTTTTGACTTTCAATAAAGATGTCATAATACCGCCTTTTGACTATAGGCATATCTTATCTTGAATAGTGTGGATTCCTTATCTTGAATAGTGATCTTTGTCGGGGATGACAAGATCTTTATTCATTATCTTCGTCGTTTATCATGGGTGCCGATTGCACCGTGTCAATCTCTGATGGCTCTGTTTTTCGATACCACTGAGCCAGGCTTCTGTAATAACTTTTCTTGGAGCATTCATTTCCAAAATCTGGTTTAATTATGCGTCCAGCTCCCTTGAAGTATTCATAGCTTTGGTGATAATATTTGCTAATAAAAATCCTTGTGATCTTATTTTGGAAAACCAGCTGATATTCATAATCTGTGGTTATAGTTTCTTCCATCTCTGCAGCTTCAGAAAATAATCTCCAATTTTCATGATTTGTAATTGTTGTATAGATTTCTTCCTGTTCATCTGATAGTTTGCGAGGACCGCTTTCATGAAAATTAAATTGTCCTTTCATGATATATATATATATAATGAATTGCTGGACGAACAGGCGGTGTGAATTTTGGTGGTATGGAGGAGAAGATAATCCTGTATCTTCCATGTCCAAGTTTTCTGCAGACATCTTTCACAGCGCTTCCTAAATCAGATTGAAGGATCTGATCGAGCGTTGCATAGATGGAATTGACAAGACCATGATCTATAACGGTTTGGAGGGATATTTCTTCATGGTTGTATGTGGGTAAGTTTCGGAACCTTTGGAGATTTATCTCAGCTTTGAGAACCAGGAATCTATAGGATGGGTCAGAGATTGCCTGATCATCTAGCCTTAAGAGAGGGAGCATGTATATGATTACTTGTATGGCTGGGTTTCTTTCTCCTCCTTCTAAGAGATCAAAGAAATAATCTTGGAGTCCAAGAAATATTTTCATTTGTCTCTCCTTAAACTTTTGCCAGACAAGGTCAGGGATGTCTTGCCCTAAGCAAGATAAAGTTTGTTCTGTTTTGAAGCTTAATCTGGGTTGGAGATATTCATATGTGGTACTCATAGGATTTTGGCTTTTGAGTTTCTTTTGGTAAGAATCTTTGTAGGCACAAGATCTACATGGTTCTTTTGGCTGGGTCCGGAGTATATATTGTGGAAGGAATGAATTGGGATGATTATGCAATATGTATGGTTTTTGGGTGATGGCATCATGTCTTTTGGTGGATGATGATGGTTTATTATGTGGGAAGGATTGCAATAAGTTATTGATATTTATGTGGAAAGTAACCATGCTTGAAGCAGGATCTGTTGATATTAATACCTTATCTGAGAATATCTTGGTATTCTTATCTGTTGACCAAGAGAATGCAGAGATATATTTGCATAATTTTGTTGTTCTACCAAGTGTCCTATGTGTTCAACTTTTGTTGTTTCTCCAAATGTATTTTTAGAAATACTTTTTAGTGGACAAGCTTTTTCTCCTTTTAACTGCGCAAAGAATCTCTTGTCTTTGAGTTTCATTTAAATAATTATTCCACCATCCTTTTAGTTGACCAGAAAACCCAATGACAATCATATTGGCAGCTTCTCTTTCTTTGTTTCCATTAGCTATGAAAGCATTAGCATACATAATCATTTGATGACATAAAGTAAAGATTTGATATTCAATAAAGCCATCTAAGTTCGATTCTACAATTTCTTTGCCGTTGTAGTAAGTCATATTTTGGATTTGAGGCATTTCCTCAAACTGTAAGTCTGCATAAGTTGGCCGAGGGTAATAATTTCTAGTTGTGGAAGTAAGAGTAGAAGGTTTAAAAATCTTGTTGATCATATCATATTTTTCATTATCAGAGCTGGTATCAGAGCCAAGTGCTCGTAACCTCCCCAAGCCATCTTCTCCGAAGGGGAGGGGGAGAGGGGTCGGGTAGCATGCTGGAGTCGCGGAGATCCCGAACGGTGTGGTGGTGTTCTGAAGTCGCGGAGTTCCCAAACCTTTGATCGGTTGCCTGAAGTCGCGTTGCCTTGTTGAGCCGCAGAAGGCGTTTGTCGGCGTAATTCGTTGTCTGGGCACTTATCAAAGGAAAAGGTTGAACTTAATTGTGGGAAGTAGTCCCTGCCGTTGTCTGGAACACATCATATCCAAATAGGTTGATCGTAATTGTGGGAGAATTCCTCGCCGTTGTCTGGTAACTACCTACCTATCTTCCTATCTTTCGTATAAGATGTCTTGGTTGGTTAGATCACGAAGAGCCACTGATCGATCTGTAGCCTCGTGCAGTAGCGAGAAGTCTGTTGGCACTATGTCGGTAAAGAATGCTTCGTCTATATCTTTTGAGGATATTGAGAAAAGTATTTCCAACTGGAAGATCCCTAAAGTTAGTATTAAGGAAATATATCATGTAGGTACTTTTTCATTACTTAGTGACTACTTTATCAAAACTATCGAAAAAACTATTCCAATTAGTTCCTTGCATGAAACCCTGCATCTTCTTTGGGAAAGAGAAATCAATTCTATAAGAGCTAAACATCATTATCACTACCTTCACTTTGGTCTTATACAGGTTGCTATCAGATCCTTGACCAGAAAGGGTTTGAACGTCTCTGTTCTGGCTTGTCTAAGAGATTGCATAAATAAAAGGTTCAAGGATTCCTTACTTGGCATGGTGGAAGCCAGCCTCAGTAATGGTCCTGTTTATTTTAACACCTTTCCTGATTTTTCTGTATCCCTCTCAGACACAAATATCCATAAAGTTCTCACTCTCAACTTACAAACATCTGGTTATGAACTAGAACCAGGGAGTGAAAACATCTCCGTTACCTATAGAGTTTACTACAAAGCCATGACAACTTTAGCACCTTGTGCCAAGCATTATACACCAAAAGGCCTAACCACTCTCCTTCAAACCAATCTTAATAACAAATGTATTACCCCCAAAACCTTGAAATGGGATGAGATCACCCTGCCTGAGAAATGGGTTTTATCTCAAGCTGTTGAATCTAAGTCTATGGATCAATCAAAGGTTGAATCCTTGATTGAAACACCAGATGGAGATGTTGAGATAACATTTGCTTCAAAACAAAAAGCCTTTCTCCAGTCTAGACCTTCGGTCAGCCTAGATTCTAGGCCTAGGACAAGACCTCAAAATGTTGTCTATGCTACCTATGAAGATAACTCCTACGAACCTTCAATCTTAGACTTCAACATCAATGTTATCGAGCTTGATGATGACTTTGTTATTGTTTTAGAGGAAGAAGAGTTTGAAATTGATAAAGAATTACTTAGGAGAGAACTAAGACTCCCCAAAAATAGAACTAAAACTAAAATATATCTTGAAGAGATTGACAAATCATTCAGAATGAAGGTAAGAGAAGTCTGGCATAACGAAATGAGAGAACAGAGGAGGAATATTTTCTTCTTTGACTGGTATGAGAATAGCCAGATTATATATTTTGAAGAATTTTTTAAGACCCAGAAGAAAGGAAAAGAGGTATGTAATGAAGAGAGAAAACAAGATTATGACAAATCAGTAATTAAGGTCTCTTCAGATTATGGGTCAACCAGTAAAACAGATATTACTTATTCTCCTTTTAAACTTATTCAACTACCTGAGGATATCAGGGGGAAAAGTTATCTACCAGAAGGCATTTATGAGAAATTGTTGACGACCAAATTTGGTAATTCAAATATCGGAAGTCAAGATGGAATCGAAGAGGATTAAAGAGATAAGATCGTATCGGAAAGCAGAGTGAGAATCGGCTGTGGTCCGAATCGGCTGTGGATTGATCGGCAGAGTCAGAGACGGACTAGGTTAGCCGATTGAGCCGACTTCAATAATATGACTCGATATTTGTTATCGGGTTATGTTAACATGATTCATATGGATTGCCATGCACGGATAAAGTCCTGAGGAGGCAATTGTATCTATTAATTAGGATATTTTATGTAATTTCCTTATAGATATTCTCGGTAAGAGTCCGCCTAAGGGACTTGATGGTTAGTTGGATTTGTATTAGGATAATATGAGTCGTGTCCATGATGGACAAGGTTTGTAATTTCGGGTATAAATATAATCCCGAGGTCTTGTAAAAAAGAACAACACACGTTCAATAAATCTCGGCGCATCGCCAAACCTTTATTTTCTACTTTCGGCAAGTTTGTGCTTTCGGGTCGTGCTGCATCAGTTTGATCTTCGGCAAAGAGGTATATCTTGTCATGGCGAGTTACATCATCAGAGCTAGTGCTTACATCTCTATGACACTCTAGTTCTTTGTTGTGATTCTCCGAGTTATCATATATGTTATATAACTTAGATTGACAATGCAATCTACTTATATCGGCTAGATCCTCTCTAGGGTTTCATCGATATGGGCTAGATTACTTTGTTAAACTAAGTTATATAATGTATCTACCATCCCAAAAAGGCAACCATCGACTCGATTCTTTAGATCTCATGCTTCTATTTATACTTAACGCTGCATTGGTTCAGTCCAACCTATTAAGTCGTATTTAGAGTCGTGATATCTAACCTGCCTTATGGTTGTTAATAAGGATAGTATCGGGGTTTCAGCCGATCTTACCTGATATAGATATTTTACATTGTTCTATGCTTTGTTTAATATTCTATATCTGCCCCTTATATCAGGATCTAATCTAATATAAATATGTTAAGCTTGATATCAATCTAATTGGTTATAGTTTAATATATTTATTACCAGAGAATATCCTAATATAAGGTTGTATCGGAGCTATAGCTGATACATACTTAAACCTATATATCGGCTATGACATCAATCTGCATAATTATTATTTCATATTACCTTTAGACTTGGGCAATTTATACTGTCTCGGTTCAGTCCGATCTATCCCAATTGCTTATCTCTAAAGTAATATTGATTTATTGATTATGTAACACTGATCTTTACAACCGATATACTAGTTTTAGGGTTAATTCTATCATTGGTTATACCTTACAGCCGATTCATGCATTATTGCATCGGCTAGGTCACATACGATATGAAATCGGCCCTATGGCCGATTGTCTATCGTTTATTGATATTCTTTGTATGTTTTTCTTGTTGATTGCAGGATCAAATCAACTGGCACGCCCTTAAATCTAAAACCCTAATTTTGGACCTGCACTAGAGTAAAGCAAACCTCTCAGGCCAGTGTGTGTTTTTTGCATCAATAGAAATCCACAGAGAATAATTTCCTAGGATATTTAGTAGAACAGCAGAAAACTCAAGATCTATCTCTTGAACAACGAGATTCCAAAACAATTCCTATGGAACCCATTATTCTAAGAAGCCAAGAAGATCCTTCTTCCCACTCTCAATTTGAGGTATCTAAACCTCAATCTGAAACCTATCATTTGCCTTATTCTTATCCTATGCCAACTACACTTATTCCAACTGCCAACAATGAACACCAAAAGGGCAATTTCATCGCTACTCCTAAAGATAAAGAAGCCAAATCCTTTGATATTCCCAACAATACTAATGACCAGATGTCTATTTCCTTGACAAAAATCCAAGCGTCGTCTTAAAATAATTTGACGCTCCAAAAAGAAGTTTCTTCCTTTTATAACAAAATCGACTCTTCGGTAAACGGAGACCTCAAGAGTTATATTACTAGAGTCATCAATACCTCTTTCTACAACATAATCAATGTTCCTGAAGGTATCACTATATTAAAACTTAGATTGTTTCATAATGTTCTCCTCTAAGATCTATATCCAACCTAATCCGAATAAAACACTTTGTTGCCATTCTCAAACCAAAAATCCCTTTGAAAGAAAACCTCAGAATCGAAACTCGACTGAAGCCTTCTGCACAAATAATGAAATCCTGGTCCATAAGCAAGATCTTTTTGGAAGCATATTTGTTATTTCTGATACAAATCAATTTAGTACTTTTAATCCTGAGAAGGAAAGGACCAAAAAGAAACCTAAAATTAATGACCTCTTCCAAGAACAAAATTATACTAAGAAGGAATTAAGAGACCTAAAGGGTAAGATTCGAAGTCTAGAATTACAAAATAATAGTGGCATAGGCCAAGATGATGAGGTTGTCAACTCCATCCACAGATATGTTAAGCAGAAATGGTATGCAGAAATAAGGTACAAATTCAATGATGGATTCCAATTCAGCTATAAGACTTTAATCGATTCAGGAGCTGATGTGAACTGCATTCGAGAAGGTATTGTTCCATTCAAATATTTTGAAAAATCCTCTCATAAAATCCATGCTACAGATGGAAACTTACTAAAACTCAATTACAAAATCCCTTCTATTCATGTTTGTATAAATAGAGTCTGCATTAAAACTTCTTTTTTGCTTATAAAAGATCTAAAGCAAGGAGTTATTTTGGGAACGCCATTCCTATCTCTAATAAAACCCTTTATTGTTACTGAAAAAGGTATCCAGTTTAGAATCAGAGATAAAAATGTGAAGTTAAAATTTTCTTCTAAACCCGAGCAAACCATGTTGAACTATTTAAAGGAGATTATCACACAAAAAGAGCAATTTGTGAATGACATATCCTCTGAAATAAAAAATGCTAGGATTTCCCAAACCCTTAATAATCCAAGGTTTCAAGAAAAAATTAAAATATTAGAAAAAAGGTTCATAAAGGATATATGTTCTGATTTCCCTTCAGCTTTTTGGCATAGGAAAAGGCATGTTGTAAGTCTTCCTTATATCTCTAATTTTAATGAAGATAAGATTCCCACTAAAGCAAGGCCCACTAAGTCTTCAGATGAACAGTCGACTTTTAGAAATTTGCAAGCAAGAAGTAAAAAACCTGCTAGATAAAGGCTTAATAAGGAAAAGTTCCTCTCCTTCGAGTTGTGCAGCCTTCTATGTAGAAAATGCTGCTGAAAAAGAACGGGGAGTTCCTCGGCTAGTTATCAATTACAAACCTCTCAATAAAGTTTTACAATGGATAAGGTATCCAATACCTTATAAGCATGACTTAATACGAAGGATTCAAGGTTCAAAGGTATATTCTAAATTTGATATGAAATCTGGGTTTGGCAAATCCAAATAAAAGAGGAGGATAGATATAAAACTGCCTTTACTACTCCTTTTGGTCATTATGAGTGGAACGTAATGCCGTTTGGTTTGAAAAATGCTCCTTCTAAATTCCAAAAAAATATGAATGAGATTTTTCTTCCCTTTACATCCTTTATTATAGTTTATATAGATGATGTTTTGATATTTTCCCAAGATGTTGACCAACATTGGAAAAACCTTAATATATTTTATAAAATCATAGTTCAAAATGGTTTAGTAGTCTCTGCTAAAAAAATGAAACTTTTCCAAACTAATGTTCAGTTTCTCGGATATAAAATTCAATATGATCAAGTTCAACAAGTAGCAAGAGTAATAGAGTTTGCAGAAAAATTTCCAGATGAGATAAAAGATAAAACACAGTTACAAAGATTTCTAGGATGCCTAAACTATGTCTCCGATTTTTATAAAGATCTTGCAAAAGGCAGAAAAATTTTAACCGAGAGGTTAAAGAAAAAGCCTCCAGCTTGGACAGCTAAACATACTCATGCTGTTAAGCAGATCAAAAGTAAGGTTAAAACCTTGCCCTGTCTTTATATCCTAGATCAAGATGCCTTCAAAATTATCGAATCAGATGCCTCAGATTATAGTTATGGAGGAATTCTTAAACAAAAAAAGGATTCCAGAGAGCAACTGGTCAGGATCACCTCTGGGACCTGGAATGAGGCTCAAAAAAATTATTCAACCATCAAAAAAGAAATATTGGCCATAGTAAAGGTCATATCAAAATTCCAAGGAGAATTATTGAATCAAAGATTCTTGCTGCGGATAGATTGCAAGGCAGCAAAAGATGTCCTCCAAAAGGATGTGGAGAACTTAGTCTCCAAACAAATTTTTGCCAGATGGCAAGCAATATTATCATGCTTTTACTTTGAAATAGAACATATCAAGGGAGAACTAAACTCCCTACCAGATTTCTTATCTCGTGAATTTTTACAGGGCTATGGCACCTAAAAGAGACTTATCAGCCCAAGGGAGAACTACAGAAAGTTCACCAAATAAGCATAAATATAATGAACTAGGAAATATTATTCCTAGAACCCCTACTGTTCGAGAAAAGTATGGGAGTGATTCATCTTATATCCTCAATATAGAGGAAGTAATTCTGCCATTAAAATTTGGAGACTCTGATCTCAATATTATTAAGATTATGGGAAGGTATTTCCCACAACATCAATATTTTATCCCTGAATATCCAGGAAAAGATCAAAATTATTATGAGACTATGTTATGCGAGACAAGAAGTGCACAGATATTCCATACAAGGAATGGTGATGAATTGGGATTCACAAAATTATTGATCCAAAAAATTATAAGTATCGATGATTGGGATAAATCATCAAATCCTTATGTAGCCAGAACCATATATTCAACATCCTGTGCAAATAAAAGATATAACTATTGGGATTATCAGAAGGCCTGGGAAAGAGTACTCCTTGTACAAAATTCCTAGATGAAACATTCATGGTTTATTCGCTTTAAAGAAGGATGTGAGGAGATACCACTGTGGTTTTTCAGTAAATGGTGGCTAAAAGCAGGAGCCATTCCTGAAATCCTACCACAAGAAATCATCAAAGTTATTACACAAGAATCAAAAAAGGATCTCAAGGAATATTCTTTTATCCTTATGCAATTTTGTGCCGAAACAGGAATGCCTTGGATATTAAGGTGGGATCTCAATATTCAAAGAAAGGAGTTCCCAGCAACCTTAAGCCGAAATTATTATGCAAGATGGTGGGATAAATTTGCTATCACACCAATAATTGAAGGAAGAAAATTTCGAGCCAAAAACAAGAAATCTCAGGTGGCTCAATTAAAAGAAGATATAACCAGAGAATTATTAAAGGCAAGACCCGAGTTGACAAAGGGAGAATTGCAACTTCAAGTATATGAAACCATGTTTAAAAGATTGGAAGAACCACCAAAATCTAGTTCCACAAGCAGAAGTCTAGATGAAGATATGGTACAATGCAGCCAAATTAAGCCATCTTCGCCAATACCTCCTTATTACTCAATTAAGCAAGATAATGATTCAGATGAAGGAATATCATATTTCAATCCAATTTAGTCAAGATATGATCTTGTCCTCCCCGACAAAGATCACTATTCAAGATAAGGAATCTACACTATTCGAGATAAGATATGCCTATGGTCAAAAGGCGGTATTATGACATCTTTATTGAAAGTCAAAAGTGTCATCACCAAAGATTCTCTCCGTGAAGTCTAAAGGGATATCATAAATCCCCTTGAAGTCAAATGAAGATATCATGAAGATTCTTCGCCAAGTCCTATATAAGAGGCTCAAGAGCATTCATCGGAGGACACCACAATCGCAACCGCAATCAACGGCAAGCACACACACAACACAACACACACACCACACACATCACAACCATTCCTCTCACCTCTCCACCAGCCAACACACTCCACTCCACTCCATCTAAGTGTTAGTAATATAGTATAACCTAAATAAAAGACTCATGAGAGTCTAAGTGTGAGAGTCTATGTAAGAGTCCTTGTGAGAGTCCTGCACCTATATAATTACGAACGTATTGTACCAAATCCTTGGTGTAATCTTCAGAAGGATCTACCTTCAACCTATCAAGGTATATGAATGAACACCTGGACTGTTTTATATAAATCTACTATGTTCCAAGTATCTAATATACATTATGTGTTATACATAGTTAATATTTTCAGCTTGTCTTTATTTCCTGTACTGCATTTATGTTTGCATCATAAAAATAAAAATTTTAAAAAAAAACCTGGATTACCATCCAGCTGCCATATACTGATCTTACATCCAAGATTGCATATAGACACTGCATTCCTATCCTCATATCTGGTGACTAGACCCCTAGTTTATATATATATATGTGGAACATATCCTATGCACACAAGCTTCCCGTGCACACTCCGTGCACACCAACTAACAAATATCACAAAAATTCTGAAAAAATTGGACACATACTTCCAATAGTATTACACCTACATGTGAAATCTTATCTTCAAATTCATTATATTTTAGCTGTAATAAAAAAGATAAAATCCTGACAGATTTCTGCCCTCAAAACCATCAGAATTTTATCTTTTTTTACGGCTAAAATATAATGAATTTGAAGATAAGATTTCACATGTAGGTGTAATACTATTGGAAGTATGTGTCCAATTTTTTTCAGAATTTTTTGTGATATTTGCTAGTTGGTGTGCACGGAGTGTGTACGGGAAGCTTGTGTGCATAGGATATGTTCCTCTATATATATATATATATGGTGCTCCATGGTGTTCGGACTCCATGTTTCACTTTAAGCTTGCTTAAAATTGACCTTGGTAAATGTTTGCTTTGCTTAATTATTTCACTATTCCTTAGTGCTGAATTACTGTTCACAGTCCCTTTTTTTACTATTCACTTAATTTCTTGCTTAATATTCTCTTAATATTTCTGGATCTTTGCAAGATGGTGAATCCTAAACAGCCGGTCGCTTGATTCAGAAGGTTTTAAAGTCCTACTCGGTACTCACCGTAAGCCTCACCTATCTATCTTTTTAGAAGCAACTAAAATTAGGTATCCTTAGTCATGTTTGCTCTAGCTAAGAGTTTATCATCTCCCAGGCAGTTCCACCCGAAGGGAACACTTCTCTACGTACACAGGGTTCTCTACCCGTCTATGCAGGATGTAGGCTAAAAACGAGAACAACTGAAGAGGTTTTTCCTATAGGATCCTTAGCATATACGCTAGTCTATAACAAACAGACAGGGATACTTAAGAAAAATTACTTCATATTAAACAGGTAGGCTTACATACGGTTTTCCCTTTCGGGAACCCTGAAGGAAGGTACAACAAGTTATATTACACTCCTTTCTTCAATATACTTTGCAAGGAACACTAGAGAAACTACTACAAAGAGAGGTGGAGTGAGAGATGAGGGCGTGCAGATAGCTTTGCTCTGTTTGATGTTGTTGTTATGTCCTTGGGGGTGAAGGCAGATGTCTCCTTTTATAGAGACCAGGGGTGGCTTCGCCTGTGCCGCTTGCTTATCTTCTTGTTGCTGTAGCTTCACGAGCTGGCTAAAGTTGAGATTCCACGATCGAAAGTTTTATTCTTCCACAGGGATATGTCATTCACCATACCATATATTGTCTCTTTATGCTTTATAGGGTG